>OX422217.1:143909688-145258188 GCA_949130495.1 Sambucus nigra
TTTGAGGAGATGATTTTGACTCTCACGCATGTAAGGAGATGATTTTGACTCATATTCATGTGAGGAGATGATTTTGAGTCATGTGCATGTAAGAAGAATATTTTGACTCATTATTATATGAGGAGATGATTTTGATGCACTCGCATATGAAAAGATGATAATATATGAGGATAGACTAAAGGACCATGGTAAGAAAGGGGTTGACTCCAAAAATGACTTCGGGATGCCTAGGTAGCCAAAAATAGAAACAAAGTCCACAAACGTAACCTAATTAATCACTTAGTTACTCAACCACAAGTGTAACCTATCATGTTGAAACCTTAAGCTCTGTATGCATACCAAATTGGATTTAATTAGAATTTATAACCTAAATGAATCCAACACTAAAATCGTATGTACATTTTAAGAACATTAGAAATTATCAAAAAATGTTCATTGTGTTCTTAACCATTGTCACCCAAAATTTCAAAATACTTCAGATTTGTAAACAAACCCAAAAATTATAAGTTTTAAACAAAACGATTCTATTTACAACAAACAAACACATTATAATGATGCCCAAATAAATATCAATGTTAAATATTCACATTCAAATGAATAATGGTTTGAATGTTCAAACCTAGTTTTTTCAAAAACTATTTCCAACAATATCAATGACATACACATATATAAAGCTAATTTACGACAAATAAACACATTATAATACAGCCCAAACAAATATATAAAGTTAATATTCAGATTGTAATGAAAAATTATTTGTATATTCAAACCTAGTTTTTGCACAACATTATTTCAATGAATAAGATGACCATACATGTACATACAACTAACTTACAACACATATATAATATATATATTCAAGAACTACACACACACACACACACACACACACACACACACACACATATATATATATATATATATATATATATATATATATATATATATATATATATATATATATCAAACCTTTTAAGTGAATGAAATGGAGGATTTTGACCTAGGAGAGAGAGATATCTGGATTGATGAAAGGGAAGATGGAAGACTAAAATGGGGCCAAAATAAGGATTTTATGTTGGCTTCCACCATCTGAATTTTCATGGCCATTCATCGTGGAAGGACTAGGGCAAAAAAATTATCATGGAGACCGTAAGACCATGACAACAACTCAGTTTCTTTTTTCAGATGTTGGGAGGGGAAATGAGATGTGTTTTCTCTTTTTAAGTAGTGTAAGTTGAAATATCCCCCAAATAATAGAAATAAGAATAAATTCCATGACTTTTACAAGGACCATGAACAAGATACGAATGGTTGCCACGCCCTCAAAGAAGAAATTTAGAATATTATCAAAAAAGGTTGGTCAAAAGGGTTTGTAGATCCAAACATTCAACCTCTAGGGAAGAGGAAGAGATAAGGGTCACCTGCTCATAAAAGATCGTGTAACAAGGAAAGGTGTCACACAAAGTAAAATGAAAGCTCGATTTAATATAACAAAAAGGATCCTTATTTTCATTAGAAGCCTGAGGACCCTAAGGGACATTTAAGTATCATATCTTTTGGATTTCATATAAGATTTAAAGTATTAGACAAAAAAGGACTTTAACAAGTTAATTGAAATCCTACGTAGGAGAGTCTAATATCAGGGCTCTTGACACATGGACACCAACTTTGCTTAAGGAGATGAGAAAGAATTTTTACTAAGAAAAGTGCAAATTGATTCATTGATTATTGGATTTCTGGGGACGACTTCAAAAATATTTCTCTTCATGACCCAATTGTAGTTAACATCATGGTACAGTAATAATATGTCTCAAGGATCCTAATAGATGGAGGAAGATCAATAGATGTAATCTTTTGGGGCTTCTTCAAGTGTCTTAATATGTGTGCCAAATAATTAAAACCCTACCACCAACCCTTGATCAAATTTAGTAACAAAAACATGTTCCCCATGGAAATGGTGGAACTTAAATTATACATGGGAAAGTAACCTGCTTATTTCACCATGAGATGTAACTTCTTCATCACGGATTTAAAGGTCATATATGAATACATCATCATCATGGGTTAGTTCTCCTTGAAATAAATGAATTTGTACCTTCAACTAATGATACTAAGTATGATCTCTGACCATAAATCACAATAAAAAAACCTCGGTCTTAGGGCTAAGGTCAAGATATTGGCATGAGGACCTTAGCCTCTCGGTCCCAGTATATGTCATTAAGATGTAACATGTGAAACACATATATGACTCTCAAATGGTATCTCTGATGCCGCATTAAGTGATTAGAACAACCGTTGTACCCTACTAATCAAAGATGAGATTCCTATGAAAGAATAAGGACTTTGGTAGACCTTCACTAGATCAAATTTGGAACCCCTTAGTATGGCCAAGAATTTTTTGCATAAAACCTCAGATGGGATGTCTAATAGTATCTTCAGTTACTTATTCCTCTCTATATGGTCTATGGGATATTTAGTTCCATCAAAGACCTCTATAGTAGATTATGTTAACTTTTAAGGTAAATCATAATGTGCTGCCTAATTTTATAATAAATGAAGCACCATTTGGTTCACCATTTTCATTGAACCTGGAATTTGAGTATTATATTGATTGGGAAGTAATCCATTTGGTCTAAAATCATTTTTATGTAGTCATCCCATGGCCTGTGAGAGTAAAACCGTTCATGAGAATGCTTTTTTGGATGTGAGATCATTTCTTTGAAAGATACTTGAACATGAGACTTTCGTGGACTAAAATGGACCTCTTAGCGGACATAAAACTCGCCTTTTTTTTAATTCTCCTGCATTATTAGAACTTCATTTTGACCATACCTATCATAGTTGTGATGGGATTGATTATCTTTTTTAGTAAAGGAAGCAACTGAGGGTTTTCAAAATAATGGGAAATGTTCTTGTAGCTCCTTCCAACGAGTTTCCATCCCTTTTATATAATAATCCAAAATTACATTGGTCGTTATCTTTTAGTGATTTTATTAATGAAACTTTATTACAATTGAATATTTCAAACAATCGTTCCCACTTATAAAATCAAATAGATTGCTCTTATAGTAGTATACACAACTCATATACATAATATAATCCCCTTAATGGGTTTAGTAATTGGGTGTACAGTGATAGTTATAACAAGAAAAAATTATGGTGGTTCACCACCTCTTATAAGGTAACTACGTAAGAAATTAAAGTTCTCTCTTTATGTATTTATCATCTAATATTTAATTTTACAAGCATGGCAATGGTTATGTTAAAAATATAAGGTTATCTGAGGTTTTATAAAATCTCTGTGGTGGTTACGAATTCTATGGATGTAACTGTTGGGCACCTCTAAGTATATTGAACATAGTTAAGACTTAAAATATACATAAATTAATACATTCTGTAAGTGTATGAGATCAAACTTCAAGAGTATGAACAAAGAGGAACTATTTTCTCTCTCTAACTATTTGTCAAACACTGAATACTTAGTCCCATAAATTTTTCCCTCATGCGCCATCTTTATAAGAAGAACATATAGAAATTGGAGTGTGACTCTATCTGGATTGCCCTTCTTTTATGTTTCTCATAAGTGGTTGGTTGTAGTATCATAAATATTATCAATTGAATCACAAATAATGTTTAAAGTGAGTGTAGTTTTGTGTTATAAGTATTTTAGTCCCCAACAATTCATCAAATTGAGATAGAGGGTTGTCTAGATATTTTAAGGTAACCTCATGTGCCTAAGTTAGGTTGTAGCATGCAAATATTCCCAATATTCCTAAATTGAATATGAAATATATCCCACGTTTGTTATGGTGATAAAGTCTTTGATGTGGATAGATAATTTATGTAAGATCTTTGTTAAAGAACCTGTCGGCCTAGCTTTCAAGTTCACCATCACTTGGCATGAACATGGATCATAGGAACCTTAGACAGGGTCCTAAGTACATCAAAATATCACTGTCTAAGGAGGATAATGTCTGGTGCACCACCTAATTCCCTACGTTAAGCTTGGTTAGGCCTCAGTTTTTATGACCGGATTCCCTCGAAGGCGTATGTCTCTTCCATGGGTTGAGGACTGAGGCAAAATTTTTATAACTTATCCCATCTCATGGTATCATGAGGGATCAGCGTAAGACTTTGGCTTATTGTACATGTTTTAGTCATGAAAAAAGGCAAATAAAAAAAAGTAAATATACGTGAGTATACATATACTCTTACAAGCTAAGACGACTTAAATGTTTTCCCTCTAAGTGAACATAAGAATCAAAAGAACACAAGAAAGTTATTTTTCTCATAACAATTTGATGAATATTAAGTTGTTCAATGAAAAAAATTAGGGGGTTAAAATGGCTAACGCTCAAGCTATATATCTAGAATAATTTTTTTTAAGGATCTAGATTATGTTCAGGTCACTTTAAATTGAATATGGTAAAATATCTAATGGAAATCCCCAACAATTGACCAAGGCAAAAGTTTCAACATATCCAAACACTGAAATATCTTACATCCCATCATTTGGGGGTATAACTTGTACTTCGAGAGAAACTCACTATGACAGAAGCTTTAGTGATCGTTATGGGGTTTTGTTAATGAATTCATATAACCTAATAGTTTATTTCACTTGAGTAACATTATACTCTCAAAGTCTCCTCATTTAAATTCGAGCTAGTTTTTAAGTTCAAACTTACTTTTGAAAGATGTGACTCGAATGGACTCATGCGTAATCCACTTGTGACATAATTATAAATCTCCACTAAATACCAAGTTATAAGAAAACATTATGTTAGTTTATAACTAACCTTTGAGTTTTTGTGAATTGCTTTAGGATAAACAAATAACCTGCAAATCACTTTGTTCCCAACACATATCTTATGAGCATATGTTTTGTTGATTTTCACTGGGCTTGGTTGATAGGTTTTAACTTTAATTTCCAGCGTTCTAGATAAGATTATGATCTTGCCAACCAAAAGTTATTGGCCTTGAGATAATGATCATATGTTTGTGTACCATTCCATGCTTTAATTAAGACGACTTGTGCTTCCCTTGGTGAATACTTTAATGTGAGTGATAAATTACTACAAATAACTAGAATGAAATAAGTGATAAAGTGCATAAACTAAAATTAAAGTAGACCTTTCAAATTAAATAAAAGTATTTTCTTAAAAGTAAAGGATTACACTACAAAATTTAAAGCAATAAAAGTAAAGAAAACAAATGTAAAGGAATGAAACTTTTAATTAACATGAAGGAAAGTTACAATCTACCTTAGAACCTACTTTGAATTGAAACAAATGCAGTAAATAACACAAAAGAAAAGAAAAGAACAAAAAAGGAAAGGATAGGAGTAGGTAAATTTTGTTTTTACTGAGGGAGTCCTCTTTTCCTTTTTCTGCATTGTCATTTATTTATAGAGTTTCTTTTCGTGAAACAAAACTATTTTGGAAACTGCTGGTTCGCTTAAAATATTTCCCGCTTAGGTGCACCAAGGCCCCCATATAAGTTATTTTCATTAATTTCTACACCGCATCCAAACTGTGACAGATATCACACATGTGTGATGCCAAGTACCTTAAGTCCGTGTGTTAGAGTTCGGTTGTTATTACCGATTTATAATCCCACATTGAAATACCTTATTGGATTATGATAATTTTGTAATGACATACCCCACACACTAATTGATTTTTAGGAAAAAAAATTAATTAGTGGAATGTTAAAATTCTCACGCCACCACTCCAGATTTGAACATCATTACTTCTACACCTTATGTATATGTTTTGTGGTTGTGAGATAATTTCATCCCAATCAATTTCCATTTTGTTCCTCCAATCTAAACCTCTCATCTCTTCATTTTCTTTATCTCTTTTCCATAACAATGGCTCCCTTGGAAAATTAAAATGGTGGTTTCAATAGAACTCATGAGTCTGTCTCCACATCTAACTCGACCAACATTGTTGAAGGCCCCTGGGCTTTAGTCATTATTGTGCCCATTCGTTTAATGATGAAAACCAAACTTATGTTGAAAATTAAGGTTCTTGTGATATCATCAAACCCATTTAGTTTGCTTTAGACTCATAGCATGTTGGGCCTCCTTTACCCATATTGACTGGATTCCTTGTTGTGATTCCATCTTTGAAGGTCCCTCTTGAGACTATTACAATTTATGATAAACCCTTCTTTCTTAGGATCTTCTATGACTAGGATCATCTTATTTTTAAATGCCTTATTTCCTATAGGGACACTAAATCCTTTTTTTCGATCAATAAACCTCAGTATGATGAGTGTAACACTCCAAATGTTATTGAGGCTAGAGAAACTAAACATGTCTTAAGAAACTATTTATGAGAGCTTCCATTTAATTTTTGTTAATTATGATTCTCTACTAGCTCCCCCTCTTGATGAACTTAGTGTTTAGCATAATGTTATACTTTCACCTTCCTCTTCAGTATCTGCCTCAGGTGGCATACCCTTCATTCCATCTTGGGATTCTAGGGGATTATGCTTGGCCAAGGGTAATCCCTTTCAGGCAGAATGCCAATCAGTATGTAAACCTCTTAAGTTCTTGGAATTGTGCTACTTATGATTATTTAAGGTATGGTACATTTGAGTCTCCTTCTCACACCTTTGTTTAGTCATTATACCAAGTTGTCTCAAATGGCATGTTTAAGTTTTTTTTTTATTATCTGAGAATATATTTAACATGGGTGTCTTCGAATCCTTAGTCACTCTGTCCATTTTGTTTGTTGATCCTCTTTATGGTCTTATCTCCTATCTCCATAACTTAGAGGATGATACTTTTAAGAATTTGGAAAAACCCATTGATAATAGCTTTTTCATTATCTTTCCTCATTTAGAGTATGCATCGTTAGCTAACGATGCTGGCAAGGCCCTGAAGGTCCTTCATGCATTTTCCCATTTTCCTCCTCCCACTATGTTGAGGGTCCATGGAAAGAATAATTTTTCTTGGGCTTTTATATGATTCTTAAGAATCTTCCCTATTATCCTGGTACACATAAAGCTCATATCTCCTATTTTAATACTTATTATCCTTTCTTTGTAAAGAGGATCAAGTGACTCTATATTTACTTTGAAACTTATAGGAGACAAGTTAAAACTAACGATGAACGTTATATTTTTCCAATAGAGTTTTAGAGGAATGGAAAAGGTTTAAGAGAGTTTAAATGAGTGATATTATGGATCCCTCAATCTTAGGCTTTGAATCTTTCACATCATATATAATTCTCTTCATATCTAAAGAGTTAAAGATTAAAGCTCAAGAGGTTATGGCGAATTCCCAATCTTATGACCCCTTATTTCTGGAAGTGGTTTACTTTGCTAATTCTCGTTATGGATAATTAATGGAAAGAATGATGCTTTTTATGTCTGCCGATTGTTTGGAATTAAATTAATTTTGTTATGCATGTTTACTTTCTAATTTTATTTGGTAATTAAGTTTTTTGTTAACCAATTATATTCCCTTGGTATCTTATTGAAATCGATCATTTAGTAAATTATTGCATCATAACCGAATTTGGTATATTAAAATTTATGCATGATAATTTTTCACTTTAAGACCTAGAATATCCAAGTCGTAGAACCCTTTTGCATGCATGTCTTTTTATTGAAAATGGTCCTACCAAATCTCACAACACGTGTGCATGCTTCAATTGAGATTAATTAATTCAATCATGCACAATTTTTTGTGCTTTTATTTCAACAAATGCACTTGGTTGTCTTGAAACTCTCACTATTTGATTTTTTATTTTTTGGGTCATTAATAGACTGCAAATTTAATCATGGGGCATTTGAATTTATATACCCACAAAATGTGTCACTTTCCTCTCCACTTCCCCATAACTTTGTCTTTTGGAGGGAACATGGCCACGAACACGTGCAATCTTTTTCCTTATCATTTTTTATTCCAAACCCCTTTTTCAATATTTATCTTCTCTCTCTCTAAATGCATTCCATCCCTATAATGTACTTGCTTGTTCTCCAGGCTTTCACCATTAATGGTGTTTATCTCTTCATGAGTCAACAAATATCTTTTGTTTGATGAAACTATCAATAGGCTTATGGAGAATTCCTTTGTTGTTGTTGGGAGTATTATTAGACCTTTAAAATATTCATGTGGTAAATAACGTAGTATTGTTTGTACTTATTTTACATAAGACCTCCCATTGCTTGTGTCTTCGTACTATCCTAGGTTTGGGGACCATACTCTCCTCATTCAAAACTCTACTAAAATCCAAACACCCCACCATGAACGTACACGCGCGCACGCACACACTAACACAGCCCACATATTAGTTTAGGGTTTAGCGCGAACAATGGATGATGACTATTCCAAGTGGATGCATCGGACGGTGTCCTTTAGAGCATCATATATGGACATTTCCGACATTTTGTATTCCATTAAATTTAGTTTATTGGATATTGAGATTAACTCATTTGTAATCCCAAATGCCATTTTTTTAGAATTCAACATTTAATTGTTTCGAATTCACTTTTGCAATGGAATGTTCCATTATTTTGGATATTTGTCAACTGTTTAGGCTCAAGTCTTTGGGAGAGTATGTTCACCCATTTATGCCATCAGTTGAGGTTCCATGCACATATGAAAAACACTCCCAGTGTAATTAATAGGGATTATTTTGATTTCTTTTATTTTTTCTTTCAAGGCATGTTTTCTAGGTTAAGTTCTAAAGAGTAATGTTTGAATACTCTTTCTTAGCTCCCAATATCATGAGAGGTAAGGAAGTTTCTCTTACTCGATATCTTTTGGGATATCTTTATAAAAGTTTTCCTGATCTTCTTGAAGACCCTTTCAATGCCAAGTAAGATGGGCCAATATGGGTCCTTCAGATATGGCTTCATGCATACTTTCCATAAATTATCCATGTCAAGTATAATTATAACTTTAGCCATTGTTAGGTGGAAATAAAATCTTCTAAACTCTGTTCACCATGTTTAGAAGTGTGACTATTTATAGGACAAGTATTTTTCTATGACCCATGTTGGCTCCCATTAAGTCACCACTTTGGTTGGTCACAACTTTAAAGACTCCTCCCACTATAACATATGTTGATTTATATTTGAGAATTTTCTAAATCCCTAGGGATTGGTATTTTGGAAAATTACCTCCCACTTCACCCCAATCTAAGTCTTTTAGGGAGATATACTTGTCTGCCCATTTTGTAAGGAAGCATGGTTTTTAACAATCTATCCCAGTCCCAATGAGGATACAAGTCAATCACCATGTGTTACCTAGAGCCTTAAAAAGTTTGAAGTCAATCATTATGTAAGGCATAGCGGGGTATAATAGGGTTTGAAGAACCTTTAATATTGGAGGATTTGAGTTCAATGCAAGAGGGAACTCAAATTTTAAGGATTAGTTGTCTAAGTGCATCCAATTATTCTTGAGACTATTTCCACCTTCCACGTTGCCTTCCAAGCTCTCTTATTATGGTAAGGTTTTAGACTTTTCTTTTAATTTTATTCTTATTTTTATTGGGCTTAACCAAGAAATTTGATTTCCTTATAGAAGTTCCACCTCCTAAAGATTACGAATATTCACTAAAGAGAAAATTAACTCCTGAACGAAGGGAGGCTTTGGAGAAAGAGCTCATAAGAGAGACTAGAGAGCAAGAAGAAGAAGTTCCTCTTGTCAGACCAACTAGGTGAAGTTCTTATTCTATCAGTCCTATAAGTCCCTCACCAGGTACTACTAGGTCAGATGAGCTTTTGATATCTGTTATGTTCATCATTCAGAAGAAAAAGCATGTGAAAATAATATTCAAGAAGCTTGTGCACCAAGACCAGTTGGCAGGTGAGAAAATACCTTTTTTCTTGAAGATATTTGTAAATTTTTCATTTATCAAACTAATAAATTTGACCTCAAACTGACTTTTCATTTTTCACATATTTAGCTGGTAAATTAGTTGATGTGACTGAGTCAATTCTAATTGGGGATTATTAAATTCCTCCTATAACATCCCTTATTAATGAACCAACAAGCAAGGAAATTAATGTTCTCATTTCATTAAATAATCCTACTTTGAATCCATCTACTAAGAAAGAAATAGTCCTAAATTTTGTTAACCCTTACATCCTTAATCCTTACTCTCAGGGTGAAAGAGTTGAAATTACAATTCAGAGGTGAAAGGATCCTATTGAGAATCCCAAGCCTGCTATTGATCCTCCAATTCCACCTGATTTTTCACATGTTCCTCAAAATGTTCCAAGATCAAGGTATTTGCCATTAAGTGGAGCATCTCCCGAGGCAAGGCTAAATTCTCTAGCCGAGGATGTTCCAAGCTTCATGACATGAAGTAATGTTTTTCCTTCCGTGAACAACTTTAGGAGATGATGTCAAAGTTCCTAGTTCAAGCTTTGGAAATTATGGCCATTTGTACAGAACAATAGCTAGAGAATCTCATCCAAGTTCAGTCAACTCCTCCTTCTTGTAAATTAGAAACTCCACAAGAACTACAGCTACTCATAATATTTGTTAACCAAACATTTGAAGAGTTAATTGACTTTATGTTTTCCAGTGGAATTAGGGAAGCTTGCTCCTGTGCTTCTCGTTTTAAAGTCTTAGAGGGAAATGTTGTCAATTCACTGCGTAGTGGGATTCATTCACTTCTTTATTACCTTATAACCATTTCTGAAGCAAAAGTTGAGGGAAATTCCTTATCCGTAGACAGATACTACTTTTTAAGCCAAAGAGTTGAGGATGACAAGGGTTTGCTTGACTTGGGTGAAATTCAAAGTAGACTGCACTCCTTTTTGGTAAATAAGAGTTGAAGACTCAACTTTCCAGAGTCAATAATGCACTAGAGGTGGCCATCATGGAAGAGGCAAACTGCTAGTAAAGAATTAGCCAACGAAGAGATAAAAGTCTCAACTAATAATGTTGCTCATTTTGATAGAAGGGAGGTTCAAATTAGAAACAAAAAACTTGTTTTATGAAAAATTTTGGACCAATTTTAAGTGTATATTTTGGGAAATTATGTATTTTTTTCATGTTTCTTTGCTTCCCAAATGATTGGGTAATATTTCTTTAGAAATTTGGAATTTATTTTTCTCAAGTTAATATGACCACTGATGTCTTTAAAATGGTATGGTCCACCCTTAACTTCTATATAGATTTGGAATAGTCCTTCCCACATATTATCCACCATTAAGCTCTCAATAGATTTGTGATAGTCCTTCCCACTTTGGGGACCATTTCCCATAAGTTGGATACTTTTACTCCAAAGTCAAAATGGTTTTCCAAACAAAGTCTCATTGCTTAAAATCCATTTCTTCACTTTTTAATTATAGTTATCAACTATTTTGTTCTTTTCGACCAAGATATTGCTTAGGGCTTTAACCTTATCCCCATCGATGTTTTCCAATTCTATGGGCATAGTTGTGTCATAAATTTCTATTGTTAATTCGGTTTGGGAAACCACTCTCAATTAATTAAGAATGATTTAAACTCGTAAAATAACATCATGCAATAGGTTAAGTTATATGGATTCACCCCGATACTTGGCCTTTTAAATTTCCTATAAGCCCATAAGAGATATGGCAACAAATTATACCGCTCTCTTATATTTTTCTTAATCATTTTGCTCATGTTATCTCTAATTATGTTGTTTGTGGCCTCGGCCTGACCAATTCATTCATAATAATATGGTGTTGACTTTGTCAAATTTATTCCTAAACTTGAAGTAAATTACAACAGCATTTTTGATTCAATGATACTTTCATTATCTGAGATTATGGTTTATAAAATCCCAAACAGGTACATAATGTCTTGCAAGAGATCTACCAAGTTATTTTATATAACTGACTTACAAGACTTTGTTTCTAACCATTATGTAAATTAGTTTTGTTGCTACTAACACAAAACTGTGTAATTTGGAGGATGTGGAATAAATGTTTCTAATGACATAAATAGCCCACCCCCTAAATGGACATAGCTTTACCATAAATTGTAGATCTATTACGTCCACATGTTTCAGAGGACCATAATGTTAAAATTTATGGCATCATTTTTCAAACTCAATACAGTATTATAAATTAGATAGCCTATAAACTTCATTCATTCTTACAACCACCTTTTCTTAGGACAAGGATGATGAGCCCCACAAAGACCTTCATGGACTTATGATATGTTTGTAAAGCCTTCCTCCTTGCTCAAGCACTCTAAGATAATGTCAGAAGCATCTATTTTGAATAACTTCCCAAAATACATAACATAATTAGTTGCTCTTAATCTGACAATCCCGTCACTTTTGATATTTAGGTTAGTTAGATATTTAATTAATAGTTTTCTCCAATGTTCGTGAATATCAATATTCTCAGTTTCAACCAAGGGATAACTGTTATGTAGAAATGGTAAGGAACCATCAATGTAAATAAACTTTGACTTTTCTTCAAAGTACCATCAAGATTAATACCTAAAGAATTTTGACCCATTTCATTATCTTCTTCATTGAGAAATGTGGGAACATAGTTTCATGTGACTTCATCAAATTTAGGCAATAAATTCAAATCCACTTTGTTATATAAGGTCCAACCAGAACGAACAAACTTATCCTCACCAGTTAATTTCTTATAACTAGTTGAAAATCACCAAAGATTTCTATTACTTAAGAATTGCATCTTTGAAGGATTTCTAGGTCATAGCCTCATATTCAACTTGATTATTACAAAATGTATTTTCTTCTAACATGTATCCATGTTCGGTTTTAATATTCTCAGGGGACTTAATTACTACGCTTATTCCTGACCTTATCGCGATCTTTGAAACATCAAACCATAACTTCCACGGGCTTAGAGATATGTATATTATCTCATATTCTCGTTATAATCTTTCAATAAATTAACTAATGCTTGGTCTTTTACTTCCCTCTGAGGTACATAATGTTGGTAAAAATCTCAAAGATCTAACACCCGTTTTTAAATTCTATAATGCAAAATAGGTCTAGTCAACATATATTTGACAAACACCTCTCTAGTCAATAGGTAATATCTTAATTTCATAGAAACAAATTGAAAAGTTAAACTTAGTTTTTTCATTATGGAATATTTACATTCACTATAATTTAAAAATCTACTAACGTAATACATAACTCATTCCATGTGGTGCTCACAATCTTGAGATAATATTACTCCAATTGATGCATCAGAGGCTAAAATTTACAACTTCGATGGCTTGTATTACCTTATAGGTGCCAAAATAGGTGGTTTGACTAGGTATCTCTTGTGACACCCCGATTAATTAAATACCGGGTAGCTACTCCTTTATTAAATTAATTCAAAATGCCAAGTTGGCTCAGTTAATAGCATCACTGTCGAAAACATTTTTATTATTACTAACCACCTAGTATTTAAAAAGTAAGTGCCAAATTTTATTTAAAGTCTGATTAACATGCAACAAGTGTAATAAAGAATAATAACACCATTCACCATAATGAAGTAAATAGAATAAGCATCACATAACGTAAATAAAGTCTGGAGGAAACTCCTCACTACAAATCCCACAACTGATAAGTAAACCGAATACTAAAACAATACATGCCAAAGTCTGAAAACTGAAATGGAAATTTAACTCTAATAGAAATGGGCAACATGCCCTACAACTGATAGATAATGAATCTCGAATCCAAGTGATAGAAGCGTCTACAAGCAAATCCCTGTAGCTTCCACAAACAGATACAGCTCGTCACCTGAATGAGTATCCTATGCATGGTGTCCTTGTGGCTGGGCACCTAAAATGGTTTTACAAGAAAAGTAGATTTGAAAGCAAACGGGTCAGAGCCCGAATGTGGAGTTATATTTTAAAAACCTGCAAGTGCTTTAAAAACATTTAAAACATTAAATGCAAAGTACATGTTAGGACGTGCACTCACATGATATTCTCACCTCTCGTCTAACTGTGCACTCCTAACGTAAGTACCCATCTATAACGACACAAACCACTAGCTAAGTGCCATCATATCTAGCTAGACTGTCATAGGTTCTACCCTTATTACTCGGTTCTATTAACATTATAACGCTCGTAATTAAGTAGGGGTTTAACGTAAGCTCAGATGCTCAATATGCAATATATATCACTATCAGTTAACTCGTTATATTTCTCGAAACAATACCGTAATTATATTCACCACATTAACATGAAGGTTCCCATTAATTAAGTGTATATTAATCACATCATAAATATACAATACAAGCACCCCGAGAACTAAGCTGCGGTGCACACATACTCTGCTATCCATCCCGGTACATCACGTACATAAGGATTACATATTCCGAATCTCTCAGGAATAGTTCACAGATAACAACATCACAAATAATGGAGGCGAACACAGTCACATCACATGGGTCATGCACATACCTACGCTCCCACGATCAGCGGACTTATTAATATCCTAATAAGTCTTTCTATGACCTATGTTCATCAAGGTAACCAGTCTAAATCCGGGCAACACAAGGATTAGAGGGCCCTAAGCGAACGCAAACCTCCCGTGATAGCAAGTATGGTAGGTATGTCATACACACAATTCATATACAATTACTAAGTAAACACACATCTTAGTAATCCCGTAGTTTAATCGTAGTACATATCGCATTCTCGTACCAACTTATAATTATCACAATTTATACTATTCCGATTTATAATCATATGCGCCATAATTTATTCTCTCGTCGTAGTAGACACTCACGTCTCAACCCAAACCGTCCATTTAATATAACTCTCGTATATAATTTCCTTCTCATAAATACCCAAAAGTCCCAATTCTATCATTACATCATCATCGAAATGTTATCTATATCCTCGAACAAGTTTACGGGACTCTAAAAATCAAAAGAGTCCAAAAAGGCCCAAACTGCCAACTCGTTAGAAGTCTTGTTCGAACGAGACTGTTCGAACGAGATTCCACTGTCAACTCGTTAGAAGTCTCGTTCGAACGAGATTCCAGTTCGTTCGAACGAACTGTACCTTCTAACGATATCTCGTTCGAACGAGATATCGAACGAAACTGCTCCTCGTTAGAAGCGACTGGTCAACTCGTTAGAAGCTCGTTCGAACGAGCTCGTTCGAACGGCCTGGGTTGGTTTCTAACGAGCGACCAGCTGCGAGCCCAGAATTTCCAAAAACGTTTTTCACCCAATTTCTACTTCTCAAATCTCCTCTAAACTTCGTCCCAACTATGTTTTAAGGTCTCTAATCAATCCTAAACATATATAGTCACATCCTAACATGTTTTTAAGGGATCAATCCATCCTAACATCAATCAAATTTACAAATCTTCACATTTTTTCCCAATTATTCAAGAACATAAACCCTAACTTTATGAATCATGAATTAATCCAATATAATTCCGTTTTAATTTCTTCCAATCACAAATATCAAGAGAATAATCATCTACCTATCATTCTACATGCAATTCTCTTCAAGATTTTCAAGTTCTATGTTCTAAACTACATGGGTTTTCATATTTCACCAAGAATATACATAAATTTGAATTATCTAACATGGAAAGAACATTCTCTGAAATTAAATGGAATTAAGTCACTTGCCTCGGGTTTATCTCTGATTTAGATGTTGGTTTGATGGAGTTTTTCTGCAGAATTCCTTCTCTCTCCAAGCTCTCTTCTCCAATGGTTATGGTGGCTAGGGTTTGCTTCGGGAAGATATTAGAAAACCTAATTCTAATAACCTACGTAGCCCTTTAGGGAAATATGGGTTGGTTAGTGGCTTAGTGGGTCAAATCCACATCAGATGTAATTAACCAATTTTCGTCACTTTTAATTTCCCAAAATACAAAATTACCAAAATACCCTTTATGATGCCGGTATGGCCTAAAAATACCCCGGAATCCAAACTACACCCCCGGCTAGTGTTTTCTGACTATCTCGACCCTTCCGGACGCGTTGGCGCACTCAAAACGACCATACGGATAATCGAAATAAAAATCACTTTTATAATTAACATAATATACCATGACGCGGCGGTCACACGCGTCTCAACAAAATTCCCAATTTGCCATATATTAATCTCACAACAAATTTCATAATTCCAAATTCATATATAATCATATATGCACATAATCAAATACCAACTCGCATCTCGTTAGTATTTTTAACCCGGATTAATTTCCAATTAATACGCATTTAATTAATTAATCCCAAAAAATAAATATAGCCAAAAGTACGGGGTATTACATACTTTCCCCCTAAAACCTGAATTTCGTCCCGAAATTCGAAACTAGAAAGTACCTGCTAAAACAACTCTGGATAACGTTCACGCATATCATCCTCGCGCTCCCATGTGGACTCCTCGACATTGTGATGTCGCCACTGAACACGCACTAACGGGACTATCTTTGACCGCAGTTTCCTCTCGCTTCGGTCCAAAATAGCAATCGGCCCCTCCTCGTAGGAGCTATCCGGCTGGAGATCGATGTCCTCCACAGCAATGTGAGAGTGAGCCAAATTATCTCTAAGGTATTTCCTTAGCGAGGAAATATGGAACACATCGTGAATCCGATGCAAATGTTCCGGTAACCCAAGTCTATACGCAACCGGTCCGATCCGCTCAATAATAGGAAACGGCCCCACATACCTTGGTGCCAACTTCCCCTTCTTCCCGAAACGCATAATACCCTTCATAGGAGATACTCTGAGCAAAACGTGGTCCCCCACTTGGAACTCTCTGAAAAATCTCTTCGCATCAGCATAACTCTTCTGCCTGTCTTGAGCTACCCGAATGCGACTCCGAATCAACTCAATCCTTACCGAAGTATCCTGAGTCACTTCCGGCCCAAGCAGTTTGTTGTCCCCCACCTCTAACCAACATGCTGGGGAACGACAAGGCCTACCGTACAATGCCTCAAATGGAGCCATGCCAATAGTGAACTGATAGGAGTTGTAAGCAAACTCCACCAGTGGAAGGTACTACTCCCATCTAGCCCCAAAGTCAATAATGCACATGCGTAGCATGTCCTCCAACATCTGATTTGTGCGCTCAGTCTTCCCATCAGTCTACGGATGATAAGCCGTACTCAACCGCAATTCCGTGCCCATGGCCGCCTGGAAACTCTCCCAAAACCTCGAAACAAATATCTTGTCTCTGTCAGACACGATATTTAGGGGCACACCATGAAGTCTCACAATCTTTGAAATGAAGAGCTGGGCATACTGTCCCGTAGTGTTGTCAGTCCTTACTGGTAAAAAGTGGGCGACCTTGGACAACCTGTACACAATTACCCAAACGGAGTCGTGACCTCTCTGCGACGTAGGCAACCCCGTGATAAAGTCCATGGATATGCTCTCCCACATCCACACCGGGACCTCCAATGGCTGTAGCAATCCTGTCGGTTTCTGATGATCCACTTTTACAAGCTGACAAGTGGCGCATTTCGAAACAAACTCAGCGATATCTCACTTCATACCTCTCCACCAATACTGACGTCTCATGTCTTGGTACATTTTGTCCCCTCCGGGATGTACCGCGAACCGTGAGCCGTGCGACTCTGCCATCACCTCGTGTCGCAATTCATTCCCTTCTGGAATTACCAATCTCCCATTGAAGCGTAATCCCCCGTCTGAGCTAACGGTATAGGACTCGGCTCCCTCTGCTAGTAATCAAACTATCTGCTCCTGACAGAACGAGTCATTAGCCTGTGCCCGTACTACCTTCATGACAATCTCCGGTGTAACGGTCATCACAGACATGAAAGATCGGGCCACTGCATCCTGGTGTCACAATTCCTTCCATTTAGCCTTCCACACCTCTGCCACCTCATCTACTGGCCTACGGCTCAACGCGTCTGCTACCACGTTAGCCTTACCCGGGTGATACTGGATGTCGAACTGGTAGTCCTTCACAAACTCAAGCCACCTACGCTTACGCATATTCAACTCCTTCTGCGTGAATAGGTATTGTAGGGACTTGTGGTCCGTGAACAATTGGAACTTCTCCCCCAAAAGATAGTGCCTGCAAATCCGTAGGGCAAATACCACTACTGCCAACTCCAAATCATGCGTGGGGTAATTCTTCTCATGAGTCTTAAGCTTACGGGAAGCATAAGCTAGGGCCTGTCTCTCCTGCTGCAATACACCTCCAAGTCCTTGCAAAGACGCATCGGTGTAAACCAAATACTCAACTCCCGGTCTTAGCAATGCTAACACAGGTGCTGAGGTCAGTTTATCCTTCAATTCATCGAATGCCAACTGACAGGCATCCCTCCAGATGTATGGCACACCCTTACGAGTCAGATGTGTCAAAGAACCTGCTATCTCCGAGAAACCCCGAATAAACCTCCTGTAGTATCCTGCTAAACCCAAGAAACTGCGAATCTCCGTCGGTGTCGTGGGCTGTCCCCACTCCCTCACCGCGGATACCTTCCCCGGATCAACAGATATTCCCTGGTCGGAAATAATGTGTCCCAAAAACTGGACCTCCTTCAGCCAAAACCCGCACTTCTCATATTTTTCATACAACTCGTTCTGACGAAGTGTCTGCAAAACCTGCCTCAAATGCTCGGCGTGCTCCTCCTCTGTCTGGGAGTAAACCAGAATATCATCAATGAAGACAATGACAAACTGGTCTAGGAAATCCCTGAACACTCTATTCATCAAGTCCATAAACACTGCTGGAGCGTTTGTCAAATCGAAAGGCATAACCCGAAACTCGTAAGAACCATATCTCGACAAGAATGCAGTCTTCGAGACATCCTCCTCCCTGATACGCAACTGATGGTATCCCGATCTCAAATCAATCTTTGAGAAGAAAGAAGCTCCTCTCAACTGGTCGAATAAGTCATCGATTCGAGGCAACGGATACTTATTCCGTATCGTGACCTTATTCAACTCTCGATAGTCCACACACAATCTTAGTGAACCGTCCCTCTTCTTCACAAACAAAACTGGAGCGCCCCAAGGTGAGGTACTCCTGCGAATAAAGCCCTGACCTAACAGCTGCTCTATCTGATCCCGTAACTCCCTCATCTCAGCTGGAGCCATACGATACGGTGCGCGTGCTATAGGTCTCGTACCCGGTAGCAAATCTATAACAAAGTCTATCTCTCGACTGGGGGGTAAGCCTGGTATCTCATGAAACACATCCGAATACTCCCTGACTACTGGGATAAAATCTAAAGGAATCACTACCTCCTTAGAGGTATCCTCCTCAATGTAATACAGATGAGCGGTCGATCCTCCCTCTGGGCGAGGCATCGCCACTATAAACATCTCTTGCCCCGGAATGGCAAAAACAATGCTCCCGCTGAAGCAATCAATCATGGCCCTATAAGCTACGAGCCAATCCATACCGATAATCACATCGTGAACATGCATATCTAATACTAACATGTCTGCAGGTAATACCAAGCCACCAATCTCTACCCCCACTCCCCGTCATATAAAGAAAATAAGGGACCCACTCCCCAATGGTGAGTCGACACACGTCACTGTGCTCTCTGCCGTAGCTAACAATCCTAAAGCTTTCGCGAAGTGTGTAGCTAAAAAACAATGTGTAGCACCCGTATCAAATAACCCCCGACCCATAGTGCCATGGATAGGAAACGTACCCTCAATCGTGGGCGGTGCCTGTGGAACTGCAGCCTGGTGGACGTTGTAGACACGTCCATACTGTAGCTTCCCCTGCTGAGCTGGGACTGCTGGAATGGGTGGCAATGTTGCCATCTGTGGCGGTGCGGGAAGAGCGGCGGGAAACATAGGTCTCTGTGGCTCCTGGCGAGCACCCTGCTGTTGCTGCTGTGGGGCCCTGCCCCTATCAGGACAATCCTATCTCTTATGGCTAGTCTAGCCACAAACAAAACACTTCCCTGGGAAGTTCCCTCCTCTCTGCCCCTGCTGTCCCCGGCCCTGGTGGCCGTTACCGTTCCTCCCTTGGCCGTGCTGGCCCTGGTGAAACTGCTGCCCATTCTGCCCCTGTTGGCCCTGATGGCCGTTTGGACCCTGATGGCCCTGACGGAAACCTCCCTATCCCTGTCTGTAGTTCCCTGACCTGAACCTCTTATTATCCCCCTGCTGGGAGCCCTGCTCATTCTGTCTCTGCCCCTGACCATATTGTGCCCCGCTGGCACCATGTCCTCCAGTCCTGCCTTGATGGCTAGACTCTCCCGACCTCTTGACCTCGGCCATATGAAAACGGTGGTCCTGGCAGTGTAACAAAGCAGCGTTAACCACATCAGAATACGTGGCCAATGAAAGGTTCCCCAACAGATGCTGACGGATCCTCCAAGTCAACCCGTCCGTGAACTTCTCAATCTTCTTCTTCTCTGTTGGTATCTCATCTAGAATGATATTCAACAGATTTGTGAACTCGGCCTCATACTCGGCCACAGTCTTACCTTCCTGCTTGAGACTCATCAATTTCCTCCTCATTTCCGTGTGAACAGCCGATGGAAAGTACTTGCGGTGAAACCGCACCAAGAAGTCCTGAATAGTGAGAGTATCCCTCTCCTCCGCGGTGGTAATAGACTCCCACCACTGTAGCGCAGATCCAACTAGCTTGAAAGTAGTTAGCACCTGCTTCTGGACGTCCGTGCACTCATACATCCTCAAGTGCCTCTGCATATCCTTCCTCCACTGGCTCGAGACTACTACATCTGAGCTACCTGCAAACTCTGGCGGATGCGCTTTCTGAAAAGCGTCACGTACACGCTCCCAAGAAGACGGGAATGCATTTGCCTGAACTGGCGCGGTAATCGGTGCCTGAGGTGGTGCCTGCTGAACAACGGCAATTGCTGCATTTACCGCTTGGGCTACTAGAGCTGCAACCTCAGCGGCGTTCATCATGCCCTGAACTGGAGCGGACTGGGGTTCGAGAGTTGCATCCCTGGGAACTCGTCGTACACGTCGTGGAGGCATCTGAAATAAGAACAAAGTTTATAAGTTCGCTGTTTATAAACTTAAAATAGCAGAAGAACACAGCATACACAAAAGAGTACAACAGTCCTAAAATTTAGGGCTCTATATCAAAGGAATTTAGCGGAAACATAATAAGCCGTCAGATCCTAAAGGACACTAGAACCTGATGCTCTGATACCACCTGTGACACCCCGACTAATTAAATACCGGGTAGCTACTCCTTTATTAAATTAATTCAAAATGCCAAGTTGGCTCAGTTAATAGCATCACTGTCGAAAACATTTTTATTATTACTAACCACCTAGTATTTAAAAAGTAAGTGCCAAATTTTATTTAAAGTCTGATTAACATGCAACAAGTGTAATAAAGAATAATAACACCATTCACCATAATGAAGTAAATAGAATAAGCATCACATAACGTAAATAAAGTCTGGAGGAAACTCCTCACTACAAATCCCACAACTGATAAGTAAACCGAATACTAAAACAATACATGCCAAAGTCTGAAAACTGAAATGGAAATTTAACTCTAATAGAAATGGGCAACATGCCCTACAACTGATAGATAATGAATCTGGAATCCAAGTGATAGAAGCGTCTACAAGCAAATCCCTGTAGCTTCCACAAACAGCTACAGCTCGTCACCTGAATGAGTATCCTATGCACGGTGTCCTTGTGGCTGGGCACCTAAAATGGTTTTACAAGAAAAGTAGATTTGAAAGCAAACCGGTCAGAGCCCGAATGTGGAGTTATATTTTAAAAACCTGCAAGTGCTTTAAAAACATTTAAAACATTAAATGCAAAGTACATGTTAAGACGTGCACTCACATGATATTCTCACCTCTCGTCTAACTGTGCACTCCTAACGTAAGTACCCATCTATAACGACACAAACCACTAGCTAAGTGCCATCATATCTAGCTAGACTGTCATAGGTTCTACCCTTATTACTCGGTTCTATTAACATTATAACGCTCGTAATTAAGTAGGGGTTTAACGTAAGCTCAGATGCTCAATATGCAATATATATCACTATCAGTTAACTCGTTATATTTCTCGAAACAATACCGTAATTATATTCACCACATTAACAGGAAGGTTCCCATTAATTAAGTGTATATTAATCACATCATAAATATACAATACAAGCACCCCTAGAACTAAGCTACGGCGCACACATACTCTGCTATCCATCCCGGTACATCACGTACATAAGGATTACATATTCTGAATCTCTCAGGAATAGTTCACATATAACAACATCACAAATAATGGAGGCGAACACAATCACATCACATGGGTCACGCACATACCTACACTCCCACGATCAGCGGACTTATTAATATCCTAATAAGTCTTTCTATGACCTATGTTCATCAAGGTAACCAGTCTAAATCCGGGCAACACAAGGATTAGAGGGCCCTAAGCGAACGCAGACCTCCCGTGATAGCAAGTATGGTAGGTATGTCATACACACAATTCATATACCAATACTAAGTAAACACACATCTTAGTAATCCCGTAGTTTAATCGTAGTACATATCGCATTCTCGTACCAACTTATAATTATCACAATTTATACTATTCCGGTTTATAATCATACGCGCCATAATTTATTCTCTCGTCGTAGTAGACACTCACGTCTCAACCCAAACCGTCCATTTAATATAACTCTCGTATATAATTTCCTTCTCATAAATACCCAAAAGTCCCAATTCTATCATTACATCATCATCGGAATGTTATCTACATCCTCGAACAAGTTTACGGGACTCCAAAAATCAAAGCAGTCCAAAAAGGCCCAAACTGCCAACTTGTTAGAAGTCTCGTTCGAACGAGACTGTTCGAACGAGATTCCACTGTCAACTCGTTAGAAGTCTCGTTCGAACGAGACTGCTCGAACGAGATTCCAGTTCGTTCGAACGAACTGTACCTTCTAACGATATCTCGTTCGAACGAGATATCGAACGAAACTGCCCCTCGTTAGAAGCGACTGGTCAACTCGTTCGAACGACCTGGGTTGGTTTCTAACGAGCGACCACCTGCGAGCCCAGAATTTCCAAAATCATTTTTCACCCAATTTTTACTTCTCAAATCTCCTCTAAACTTCGTCCCAACTATGTTTTAAGGTCTCTAATCAATCCTAAACATAGTCCCGGGTCTCCCGTAGGAGGCACGAACACCTCGCATGAGACCAATGCAACTTGTAGGAACTGCCAGCGTAGTCCCGGGTCTCCCGATTTTGTGAGTTTGATGATAATTTGCAAAACTTACACTTAGTTAAAAACAAGCCGTCAAAGGGTGGAAACCCAAACCAACCACCAAACGACCCCGTAGGAGGCACAAACATCTCGCATGGGACCAATGTAACTTGTATGAACTGACCGCGTAGTCCCGGGTCTCCCAGTTTGAGAGTATGACGATAATTTGCAAAAATCACACTTAGTTAAAAACAAGCCGTCAAAGGATGAAAAACCAAAACAACCCCCAAACGACCCCGTAGGAGGCACAAACACCTCGCACGGGATCAATGTAACTTGTAGGAACTGACCGTTTAGTCCCGGGATTCCCGATTTGAGAGTATGATGATAATTTATAAAAATCACACTTAGAGTTAAAAACATGCCGTTAAAGGGTGAAAACCCAAACCGGCCCCCAAACGACCCCGGAGGAGGCACGAGCACCTCGCACGAGACCAATGTAACTTGTAAAAACTGACCGCGTAGTCCCGGGTCTCCCGGTTTGACAGTATGACGATAATTTGCAAAAATCACACTTAGAGTTAAAAATAGGCAGTTAAAGGGTGAAAACGGACGAACACACCTCACAGGACAAATGTAACTTGTAGGAACTGACCGCGTAGTCTCGGGTCTCCCAATTTGAGAGTATGATGATAATTTGCAAAGATCACACTTAGTTAAAAATAAGTCGTCAAACGGTGAAAACCCAAAACAACCCCCAAACGACCCTGTAGGAGGCACGAACACCTCGCACGTGACCAATGTAACATGTAGGAATGGACCGCGTAGTCACGGGTCTCCTGGTTTGAGAGTATGATGATAATTTGCAAAAATAAGACTTAGAGTTAAAAACATGTTGTTAAAGGGTGAAAATCCAAACCAGCCACCAATCGACCCCGTAGGAGGCATGAACACATCACACGGGACTAATGTAACTTATAGGAACTGACCGCGTAGTCTCAGGTCTCCCAGTTTGAGAGTATGACGATAATTTGCAAAAACCACACTTAGAATTAAAAACATGCCGTTAAAGGGTGAAAACCAAAATCGGCCCCCAAACGACCCCGTAGGAGGCACGAACACCTCACACGAGACCAATGTAACTTGTAAGAACTGACCGCGTAGTCCCGGGTCTCCCGGTTTGTGAGTATGACGCTAATTTACAAAAATCACACTCAGTTAAAAAAAAGCCGTCAAAGGGTGAAAACCCAAACAAACCACCAAACGACTCCGTAGGAGGCACGGACACCTTGCACGGGACCAATGTAACTTATAGGAACTGATCGCATAGTCTCGGGTCTCCCGATTTGAGAGTATGACGATAATTTGCAAAAATCACACTTAGAGTTAAAAAGATGATGTTAAAGGGTGAAAACCCAAACCAGCCCCCAAACGTCCCCGTAGGAGGCTCGAACACCTCGCACGGGATCAATTTAACTTGTAGGAACTGACTGCGCAGTCTCGGGTCTCCCAGTTTGAGAGTATGACGATAATTTGCAAAAATCACACTTAGTTAAAAATTAGCCGTCAAAGGGTGAAAAAGCAAAACAACCCCCAAAAGACCCCGTAGGAGGCACGAACTCCTCGTACGGGACCAATGTAACTTGTAGGAACTGACCGCGTAGTCTCAGGTCTCGCGATTTGAGAGTATGACAATAATTTGCAAAAATCATACTAAGAGTTAACAACATGCCGTTGAAGGGTGAAAACCCAAACCATCCACCAAACATCCCCGTAGGAGGCACGAACACCTCGCACGGGATAAATGTAACTTGTAGGAACTGACCGCGTAGTCCCGGGTCTCCCGGTTTGAGAGTATGACAATAATTTACAAAAATCACACTTAGAGTTAAAAACATGTCGTTAAAGGGTGAAAACTCAAACCGGCCCCCAAACGACCCCGTAGGAGGCACGAACACCTCGCACGAGACCAATGATACTTGTAGAAACTGACCGCGTAGTCCCGGGTCTCCTGGTTTGAGAGTATGATGATAATTTGCAAAAATCACACTTAGAGTTTAAAACATGTCGTTAAAGGGTGAAAACCAAAATCGGCCCCCAAACGACCCAGTAGGAGTTACGAACACCTCACACGGGACCAATGTAACTTGTAGGAACTGAACGCATAGTCTCGCGTCTCTCGGTTTGAGAGTATAACGATAATTTGAAAAAATCAGACTTAGAGTTAAAAACATGCCGTTAAAAGGTGAAAACCCAAACCAGTCCCCAAACGACCCCGTAGGAGGCACGAACACCTCGCACGGGACCAATGTAACTTGTAGAAACTGATTGTGTAGTCCCGGGTCTCCAGGTTTGAGAGTATGACGATTATTTGCAAAAATCACACTTAGAGTTAAAAACATGCCGTTGAAGGGTGAAAACCCAAAACAACCCCCAAACGACCTCGTAGGAGGCACAGACATCTCGCACGGGACCAATGTAACTTGTAGGAACTGACCGCATAGTTCCGAGTCTCCCAGTTTGAGAGTATGACGATAATTTACAAAAATCACACTTAGTTAAAAACAAGCTGTCAAAGGGTGAAAAACCAAAACAACCCCCAAACGACCCCGTAGGAGGCACGAACACCTCGCACGCGATCAATGTAACTTGTAGGAACTGACCGCGTAGTCCCTGGATTCCCGGTTTGAGAGTATGATGATAATTTATAAAAATCACACTTAGAGTTAAAAACATGCCGTTAAAGGGTGAAAACCCAAACCGGCCCCCAAACGACCCCGTAGGAGGCACGAGCACCTCGCACGGCACCAATGTAACCTGTAAAAACTGACCGCGTAGTCCCGGGTCTCCCGATTTGAGAGTATGACAATAATTTGCAAAAATCACACTTAGAGTTAAAAACAGGCAGTTAAAGGGTGAAAACGCACGAACACATCGCACGGGACAAATGTAACTTGTAGGAATTGACCGCGTAGTCTTCGGTCTCCCAGTTTGAGAGTATGATGATAATTTGCAAAGATCACACTTAGTTAAAAATAAGTCATCAAACGGTGAAAACCCAAAACAACACCCAAACGACCCCGTAGGAGGTACGAACACCTCGCACGGGACCAATGCAACTTGTAGGAATGGACCGCGTAGTCCCGGGTCTCCCGGTTTGAGAGTATGATGATAATTTGCAAAAATAAGACTTAGAGTTAAAAACATGATGTTAAAGGGTGAAAACCCAAACCAGCCCCCAATCGACCCCGTAGTAGGCACGAACACATCGCACGGGACTAATGTAACTTATAGGAACTGACCGCGTAGTCTCAGGTCTCCCAATTTGAGAGTATGACGATAAATTGCAAAAACCACACTTAGAGTTAAAAACATGCCATTAAAGGGTGAAAACCAAAATCGGACTCCTAACGACCCCGTAGGAGGCACGAACACCTCGCACGAGACCAATGTAACTTGTAAGAACTGACCGCGTAGTCCCGGGTCTCCCGGTTTGTGAGTATGACGATAATTTGCAAAAATCACACTCAGTTAAAAACTAGCCGTCAAAGGGTGAAAACCCAAACAAACCACCAAACGACTCCGTAGGAGGCACGGACACCTCGCACGGGACCAATGTAACTTATAGGAACTGATCGCATAGTCTCGGGTCTCCCGATTTGAGAGTATGACGATAATTTGCAAAAATCACACTTAGAGTTAAAAACATGATGTTAAAGGGTGAAAGCCCAAACCAGCCCCCAAACGTCCCCGTAGGAGGCACGAACACCTAGCACGGGATCAATTTAACTTGTAGGAACTGATTGTGTAGTCTCGGGTCTCCCAGTTTGAGAGTATGACGATAATTTTCAAAAATCACACTTAGTTAAAAATTAGCCGTCAAAGGGTGAAAAACCAAAACAACCCCCAAACGACCCCGTAGGAGGTACGAACACCTCGCACGGGACCAATGTATCTTATAGGAACTGACCGCGTAGTCTCAGGTCTTGCGATTTGAGAGTATGATGATAATTTGCAAAAATCACACTTAGAGTTAAAAACATGCCGTTGAAGGGTGAAAACCCAAACCATCCACCAAACATCCTCGTAGGAGGCACGAACACCTCGCACGGGATAAATGTAACTTGTAGGAACTGACCGCGTAGTCCCGGGTCTCCCGGTTTGAGAGTATGACGATAATTTACAAAAATCACACTTAGAGTTAAAAACATGTCGTTAAAGGGTGAAAACCAAAATACACCCCCAAACGACCCCGTAGGAGGCACGGACACCTCGTACACGACCAATGTAACTTGTAGGAACTGACCGCGTAGTCACGGGTCTCCCGGTTTGAGAGTATGACGATAAGTTGCAAAAATCGCACTTAGAGTTAAAAACATGCCGTTAAAGGATGAAAACCAAAACTGGCCCCCCAACGACCCCGTAAGAGGTACGAACACCTCGTAAGGGACCAATGTAACTTGTAGCAACTGACCTCATAGTACCGGGTCTCTCGGTTTGAGAATATGACGATAATTTTCAAAAATCACACTTAGAGTTAAGAACATTCCGTTAAAGGCTAAAAACCAAAATTGGCCCCCAAACGACCCCGTAGGAGGCACGAACACCTCGTACGGGACCAATGTAACTTGTGGGAACTAACCGCATAGTCTCGATTCTCCCGATTTGAGAGTATGACGATAATTTACAAAAATCACACTTAGAGTTAAAAACATGCCGTTAAAGGGTGAAAACCCAAACCGGCCCCCAAACGACCCCGTAGGAGGGACGAACACCTCGCACGAGACCAATGTAACTTTTAGAAACTGATCGCATAGTTTCGGGTCTCCCGGTTTGACAGTATGATGATAATTTGCAAAAAGCACACTTAGAGTTAAAAACATGCCGTTAAAGGGTGTAAACCAAAATACGCCCCCAAACGACCCCGTAGGAGGCACGGACACCTTGCACACGACCAATGTAACTTGTAGGAACTGACCAGGTAGCCTCGGGTCTCCCAGTTTGAGAGTATGATGATAATTTGCAAAAATCACATTTAGTTAAAAACAGGCCCTCAAAGGTTGAAAACATAAAAAAGCCCCTAAATGACCCCGTAGGAGGCACGAACACCTCGTACGGGACCAATGTAACTTGTAGGAACTGACCACGTAATCCCGGTTCTCCTGGTTTGAGAGTATGATGATAATTTGCAAAAATCAGACTGAGAGCTAAAAACATGCCGTTAAAGGGTGAAAACCCAAATCAGCCACCAAACGACCCCGTAGGAGGCACAGACACCTCGTATGGGACAAATGTAACTTATAGGAACTGATTGCGTAGTCCCGGGTCTCCCGGTTTGACAGTATGACGATAATTTGCAAAAATCACACTTAGAGTTTAAAACATGCCGTTAAAGGGTTAAAACCAAAATCGGCCCCCAAACGACCCTGCAGGAGGTACGAACACCTAGCACGGGACCAATGCAACTTGTAGGAACTGACCGCATAGTCCCGCGTCTCTCGGTTTGAGAGTATGATGATAATTTGCAAAAATCAGACTTAGAGTTAAAAACATGCCGTTAAAGGGTGAAAACCCAAACCAGTGCCCAAACGACCCCGTAGGAGGCACGAACACGTCGCATGGGACTAATGTAACTTGTAGGAACTAACCGCGTAGTCCCGGCTCTCTCGGTTTGAGAGTATGACGATAATTTGCAAAAAACACACTTATAGTTAAAAACATGCCGTTAAAGGGTGAAAACCCAAACCAGTGCCCAAACGACCCCGTAGGAGGCATGAACACCGCGCACGGGACCAATGATACTTTTAGAAACTGACCGCGTAGTCCCGGGTCTCCCAGTTTAAGAGTACGACAATAATTTGCAAAAATCACACTTAAAGTTAAAAACATGCTGTTAAAGGGTGAAAACCAAAATCGGCCCCCAAACGACCTCGTAGGAGGCACGGACACCTCGCACGGGACCAATGTAACTTGTAGGAACTAACCCCATAGTCCCGGGTCTCTCGGTTTGAGAGTATGATGAAAATTTGCAAAAATCACACTACAGTTAAAAATAGGTCGTTAAAGGGTGATAACCCAAACCGGCCCCCAATGGACCCCGTAGGAGGCACGAACACCTCGTACGGGATCAATGTAAGTTAAAGGAACTGATCCCATAATCCCGGGTCTCCTGGTTTGAGAGTATGATGATAATTTACAAAAATCACACCTAGAGTTAAAAACATGTCGTTAAAGGGTGAAAACCCAAACCGGCCTCCAAACGGCCCCGTAGGAGGCACGAACACCTCACACGAGACCAACGTAACTTGTAGAAACTGACCGCGTAGTTTCGGGTCTCCCGGTTTGACAGTATGATGATAATTTACAAAAATCACACTTAAGAGTTAAAAACATGCCGTTAAAGGGTGTAAACCAAAATACGCCCCCAAACGACCCCGTAGGAGGCACGGACACCTCGCACAGGACCAATGTAACTTGTAGGAACTGACCGGGTAGCCTCGGGTCTCCCAGTTTGAGAGTATGATGATAATTTGCAAAAATCACATTTAGTTAAAAACAAGCCCTCAAAGGTTGAAAACATAAAAAAGGCCCGAAATGACCCCGTAGGAGGCACGAACACCTCGCACGGGACTAATGTAACTTGTAGGAACTGACCACATAATCCCGGTTCTCCCGGTTTGAGAGTATGATGATAATTTGCAAAAATCAGACAGAGAGCTAAAAACATGCCGTTAAAGGGTGAAAACCCAAATCAGCCACCAAACGACCCCGTAGGAGGCACGGACACCTCGTATGGGACAAATGTAACTTATAGGAACTGATCGCGTAGTCCTCGGTCTCCCGGTTTGAGAGTATGACGATAATTTGCAAAAATTACACTTAGAGTTTAAAACATGCCGTTAAAGGGTGAAAACCAAAATCGGCCCCCAAACGACCCTGCAGGAGGTACGAACACCTAGCACGGGACCAATGCAACTTGTAGGAACTGACCGCATAGTCCCGCGTCTCTCGGTTTGAGAGTATAATGATAATTTGCAAAAATCAGACTTAGAGTTAAAAACATGCCGTTAAAGGGTGAAAACCCAAACCAGTGCCCAAACGACCCCGTAGGAGGCACGAACACGTCGCATGGGACCAACGTAACTTGTAGGAACTAACCGCGTAGTCCCGACTCTCCCGGTTTGAGAGTATGACGATAATTTGGAAAAATCACGCTTAGAGTTAAAAACATGCCGTTAAAGGATGAAAACAAAAACCGGGCCCCAAACGACCCCGTAGAAGGTACGAACACCTCGCACGAGACCAATGTAACTTGTAGGAACTGCCAGCGTAGTCCAGGGTCTCCCAGTTTCTGAGTATGATGATAATTTGCAAAAATTACACTTAGTTAAAAACAAGCCGTCAAAGGGTGGAAACCCAAACCAACCACCCAACGACCCCATAGGAGGCAGGAATAGCTCGCAGGGACCAATGTAACTTATATGAACTGACAGCGTAGTCCCGGGTCTCCCAGTTTGAGAGTATGAAGATAATTTACAAAAATCACACTTAGTTAAAACCAAGCCGTCAAAGGGTGAAAAACCAAAACAACCCCCAAACGACCCCGTAGGAGGCACAAACACCTCGCACGGGACCAATGTAACTTGTAGGAACTGACCGCATAGTCCCGGGTCTCCCGGTTTGTGAGTATGACGATAATTTGTAAAAATCACACTTATATAAAAACAAGACGCCAAAGGGTGAAAACCCAAACTAACCACCAAACGACCCCATAGGAGACACGAACACCTCGCACGGGACCAATGTAACTTGTGGGAACTAACCGCATAGTCTCGGTTCTCCCGATTTGAGAGTATGACGATAATTTACAAAAATCACACTTAGAGTTAAAAACATGCCGTTAAAGGGTGAAAACCCAAACCGGCCCCCAAACGACCCCGTAGGAGGCACGAACACCTCGCACGAGACCAATGTAACTTGTAGAAACTGACCGCGTAGTTTCGGGTCTCCCGGTTTGACAGTATGATGATAATTTGCAAAAATCACACTTAGAGTTAAAAACATGCCGTTAAAGGGTGTAAACCAAAATACGCCCCCAAACGACCCCGTAGGAGGCATGGACACCTCGCACACGACCAATGTAACTTGTAGGAACTGACCGGGTAGCCTCGGGTCTCCCAGTTTGAGAGTATGATGATAATTTCCAAAAATCACATTTAGTTAAAACCAAGCCCTCAAAGGTTGAAAACATAAAACAACCCCGAAATGACCCCGTAGGAGGCACGAACACCTCGTACGGGACAAATGTAACTTGTAGGAACTAACCACGTAGTCCCGGTTCTCCCGGTTTGAGAGTATGACGATAATTTGCAAAAATCAGACTGAGAGCTAAAAACATGTCGTTAAAGGGTGAAAACCCAAATCAGCCGCCAAACGACCCCGTAGGAGGCACGGACACCTCGCACGGGACCAATGTAACGTATAGGAGCAGACCGCGTAGTCCCGGGTCTCCCAGTTTGAGAGTATGACGATAATTTGCAAAAATCACACTTAGAGTTTAAAACATCCCTTAAAGGGTGAAAACCAAAATCGGCCCCCAAACGACCCAGTAGGAGGTTCGAACACCTCACACGGGACCAATGTAACTTGTAGGAACTGAACGCATAGTCCCGCGTCTCTCGGTTTGAGAGTATAAAGATAATTTGAAAAAATCAGACTTAGAGTTAAAAACATGCCGTTAAAGGGTGAAAACCCAAACCAGTCCCCAAACGACCCCGTAGGAAGCACGAACAACTCGCACGGGACCAATGTAACTTGTAGAAACTGACCGTGTAGTCCCGGGTCTCCCGGTTTGAGAGTATGATGATAATTTGCAAAAATCACACTTACAGTTAAAACACATGCCGTTGAAGGGTGAAAACCCAAAACAACCCCCAAACGACCCCGTAGGAGGCACAAACACCTAACACGGGACCAATGTAACTTGTAGGAACTGACCGCGTAGTCCTGGGTCTCCCAGTTTGAGAGTAAGACGATAATTGGCATAAATCACACTTAGTTAAAAACAAGCCGTTAAATGGTGAAAAACCAAAACAACCCTCAAACGACCCCGTAGGAGGCGCGAACACCTCGCACGGGACCAATGTAACTTGTAGAAACTGACCGCATAGTTTCGAGTCTCTCGGTTTGAGAGTATGATGATAATTTGCAAAAATCACACTTGAGTTAAAAACATGCCGTTAAAGGGTGAAACCCCAAACCACCCCCAAAACGTCCTCGTAGGAGTCACGAACACCTCGCACGGGATCAATGTAAGTTGTAGGAACTGACTGCGTAGTCCCGGGTCTCCTGGTTTGAGAGTATGATGATAATTTACAAAAATCACACTTAGAGTTAAAAACATGCCGTTAAAGGGTGAAAACCAAAATCGGCCCCCAAACGACCCCGTAGGAGGCACGGACACCTCGCACGGGACCAATGTAACTTGTAGGAACTAACCGCATAGTCCTGGGTCTCTCGGTTTGAGAGTATGATGATAATTTGCAAAAATCACACTACAGATAAAAACAGGCCGTTAAAGGGTGATAACCCAAACCGGCCCCCAATCGATCCCGTAGGAGGCACGAACACCTCGCACGGGATCAATGTAAGTTCAGGAACTGATCGCATAATCTCGGGTCTCCCGGTTTGAGAGTATGATGATAACTTAAAAAAATCACACTTAGAGTTAAAAACATGCCGTTAAAGGGTGAAAATCCAAACTGGCCCCCAAACGACCCCGTAGGAGGCACGAACACCTCGCACGAGACCAATGTAACTTGTAGAAACTGACCGCGTAGTTTTGGGTCTCCCGGTTTGACAGTATGATGATAATTTGCAAAAATCACACTTAAGAGTTAAAAACGTGCCGTTAAAGGGTGTAAACTAAAATATGCCCCCAAACGACCCCGTAGGAGGCACGGACACCTCGCACAAGACCAATGTAACTTGTAGGAACTGACCGGGTAGCCTCGGGTCTCCCAGTTTGAGAGTATGATGATAATTTGCAAAAATCACATTTAGTTAAAAACAAGCCCTCAAAGGTTGAAAACATAAAAAAAAACTCGAAATGACCCCGTAGGAGGCACGAACACCTCGCATGAGACCAATGTAACTTGTAGGAACTGACCACGTAGTCCCGGTTCTCCCAGTTTGAGAGTATGATGATAATTTGCAAAAATCAGACTGACAGCTAAAAACATGCCGTTAAAGGGTGAAAACCCAAATCAGCCGCCAAACGACCCCGTAGGAGGCACGGACACCTCGTATGGGACAAATGTAACTTATAGGAACTGATCGCGTAGTCCCGGGTCTCCCGGTTTGAGAGTATGACGATAATTTGCAAAAATCAGACTTAGAGTTTAAAACATGCCGTTAAAGGGTGAAAACCAAAATCGGCCCCCAAACGACCCTGCAGGAGGTACGAACACCTAGCACGGGACCAATGCAACTTGTAGGAACTGACCGTATAGTCCCGCGTCTCTCGGTTTGAGAATATGATGATAATTTGCCAAAATCAGACTTAGAGTTAAAAACATGTCGTTAAAGGGTGAAAACCCAAACCAGTCCCCAAACGACCCCGTAGGAGGCACGAACACGTCGCACGGGACCAATGTAACTTGTAGGAACTAACTGCGTAGTCCCGGGTCTCCCGGTTTGAGAGGATGACGATAATTTGCAAAAATCACACTTAGAGTTAAAAACATGCCGTTAAAGGATGAAAACCAAAATCGAGCCACAAACGACCCAGTAGGAGGTACGAACCCCTCGCAAGGGACCAACGTAACTAGTAGGAACTGACCGCATAGTCTCGGGTCTCTCGGTTTGAGAGTATGGTGATAATTTGCAAAAATCACACTTAGAGTTAAAACCATGCCGTTAAAGGATGAAAACCAAAATCGACCCCCAAACGACCCCGTAGGAGGCACGAACACCTCGCACGAGACCAATGTAACTTGTAGGAACTTCCAGCGTACTCCCGGGTCTCTCGGTTTGTGAGTATGATGATAATTTGCAAAAATTACACTTAGTTAAAAACTAGCCGTCAAAGGGTGGAAACCCAAACTAACCACCCAACGACCCCGTAGGAGGCAGGAATAGCTCGCCCGGGACCAATGTAACTTGTATGAACTGACCGCGTAGTCCTGGGTTTCCCAGTTTTAGAGTATGAAGATAATTTGCAAAAATCACAGTTAGTTAAAAACAAGCCGTCAAAGGGTGAAAAACCAAAACAACCCCCAAATGACCCCGTAGGAGGCACAAACACCTCGCACGGGATCAATGTAACTTGTAGGAACTGACCGCGTAGTCCCGCGATTCCCGATTTGAGAGTATGATGATAATTTATAAAAATCACACTTAGAGTTAAAAACATGCCGTTAAAGGGTGAAAACCCAAACCGGCCTCAAACGACCCCGTAGGAGGCACGAGTACCTCGCACGGGACCAATCTAACTTGTAAAAACAGACTGCGTAGCCCCGGGTCTCCCGGTTTGAGAGTATGACGATAATTTGCAAAAATCACACTTAGAGTTAAAAACAGGCAGTTAAAGGGTGAAAACGCACGAACACATCGCACGGGACCAATGTAACTTGTAGGAACTGATCGCGTAGTCTCGGGTCTGCCAGTTTGAGAGTACGATAATAATTTGCAAAGATCACACTTAGTTAAAAATAAGTCGTCAAATGGTGAAAACCCAAAGCAACCCCAAAATGACCCCGTAGGAGGCACAAACACCTCGCACGGGACCAATATAACTTGTAGGAACGGATCGCGTAGTCCCGGATCTCCGGGTTTGAGAGTATGATGATAATTTGCAAAAATAAGGCTTAGAGTTAAAACATGCTGTTAAAGGGTGAAAACCCAAACCAGCCCCTAATCGGCCCCGTAGGAGGCACGAACACATCGCACGGGACTAATGTAACTTATAGGAACTGACCGCGTAGTCTCAGGTCTCCCAGTTTGAGAGTATGATGATAATTTATAAAAATCACACTCAGAGTTAAAAACATATCATTAATGGGTGAAAACCAAAATCGGCCCCCAAATGACCTCGTAGGAGGCACGAACACCTCGCACGAGACCAATGTAACTTGTAAGAACTGACCGCGTAGTCCCGGTTCTCCCGGTTTGTGAGTACCACGATAATTTGCAAAAATCACACTCAGTAAAAAATAAGCCGTCATAGGGTGAAAACCCAAACAAACCACCAAACGACTCCGTAGGAGGCACGGACACCTCGCACGGGACCAATGTAACTTATAGGAACTGATCGCATAGTCTCGGGTCTCCCTATTTGAGAGTATGACGATAATTTGCAAAAATCACACTTTGAGTTAAAAACATGGTGTTAAAGGGTGAAAACCCAAACCAGCCCCCAAACGTCCCCGTAGGAGGCACAAACACCTCACACGGGATCAATTTAACTTGTAGGAACTGACTGCGTAGTCTCGAGTCTCCCAATTTAAGAGTATGACGATAATTTGCGAAAATCACACTTAGTTAAAAATTAGCCGTCAAAGGGTGAAAAACCAAAACAACCCCCAAACGACCCCGTAGGAGGCACGAACACCTCGCACGGGACCAATGTAACTTGTAGGAACTGACCGCGTAGTCTCAGGTCTCGCGATTTGAAAGTATGAAGATAATTTGCAAAAATCACACTTAGAGTTAAAAACATGTCGTTGAAGGGTGAAAACCCAAACCATCCACCAAACATCCCCGTAGGAGGCACGAACACCTCGCACGGGATAAATGTAACTTGTAGGAACTTATCGTGTTGTCCCGGGTCTCCCAATTTGAGAGTATGACGATAATTTACAAAAATCACACTTAGAGTTAAAAACCTGCCGTTAAAGGGTGAAAACCCAAACCAGTCCCCAAACGACCCCGTAGGAGGCACGAAGACGTCGCACGGGACCAATGTAACTTGTAGGAACTAACCGCGTAGTCCCGGGTCTCTTGGTTTGAGAGTATGACGATAAGTTTCAAAAATCGCACTTAGAGTTAAAAACATGCCGTTAAAGGGTGAAAACCAAAACCGGCCCCCAAACGACACTGTAAGAGGTACGAACACCTCACAAGGGACCAATGTAACTTGTAGCAACTAACCTCATAGTCCCGGGTCTCTCGGTTTAAGAATATGATGATAACTTTCAACAATCACACTTAGAGTTAAGAACATGCCGTTTAAGGGTAAAAATCAAAATCGGCCCCCAAACGACCCCGTAGGAGGCACGAACACCTCGCATGAGACCAATGTAACTTTTAGGAACTGACCGCATAGTCCCGGGACTACCGATTTGTGAGTATGACGATAATTTGCAAAAATCACACTTAGTTAAAAACAAGCCGTCAAAGGATGAAAACCCAAACCAACCACCAAACGACCCCGTAGGAGACACGAACACCTCGCACGGGACCAATGTAACTTGTGGGAACTAACCGTATAGTCTCGGGTCTCCCGTTTTGTGAGTATGATGATAATTTGCAAAAATCACACTTAGAGTTAAAAACATGCCGTTAAAGGGTGAAAATCCATACCAGCCCCCAAACGTCCCCGTAGGAGGCACGAACACCTCACACGGGATCAATGCAACTTATAGGAACTGACCGCGTAGTCCCGGGTCTCCCGGTTTGAGAGTATGATGATAATTTATAAAAATCACAATTAGAGTTAAAAACATGTCGTTAAAGGGTGAAAACCCAAACCGGCCCCCAAATGACCCCATATGAGGCACGAACACCTTGTACGGGACCAATGTAACTTGTAGAAACTGACCGCGTAGTCCCGGGTCTCCCGGTTTCAGAGTGTGGTGATTAATTGCAAAAATCACACTTAGAGTTAAAAACAAGCAGTTAAAGGGTGAAAACCCAAACCGGCCCCGAATCGACCCCGTAGGAGGCACGAACACATCGAACGGGACTAATGTAACTTGTAGGAACTGACCACGTAGTCTCGGGTCTCCCAGTTTGAGAGTATGACAATAATTTGCCAAAATCACACTTCGTTAAAAATAAGCCGTCAAAGGGTGAAAACCCAAAACAACCCCCAAATGACCCCGTAGGAGGCACGAACACCTCACACGGGACCATTGTAACTTTTAGGAACTGACCGCGTAGTCCCGGGTCTCTCGGTTTGAGAGTATGACGATAATTTGCAAAAATCAGACTTAGAGTTAAAAACATGCAGTTAAAGGGTGATAACCCAAACCAACCCCCAATCGACCCCGTAGGAGGCACGAACACATCGCACGGGACTAATGTAACTTGTAGGAACTGATCGCGTATTCTCAAGTCTCCCAGTTTGAGAGTGTGACGGTAATTTGCAAAAATCACATTTAGTTAAAAACAAGCCCTCAAAGGTTGAAAACATAAAAAAAACCCTGAAATGACCCTGTAGGAGGCACGGACACCTCGCACGGGACCAATGTAACTTGTAGGAACTGGCTGCATAGTCCCGGGTCTCTCGATTTGAGAGTATGATGATAATTTGCAAAAATCACACTTAGAGTTAAAAACATGCCGTTAAAGGGTGAAAACACAAACCGGACCCCAAATGACCCCGTAGGAGGCACGAACACCGCGCACGGGACCAATTGAACTTATAAAAACTGACCGCGTAGTCCCGGGTCTCCCGGTTTGAGAGTATGGCAATAATTTGCAAAAATCACCCTTAGAGTAAAAAATAGGCAGTTAAAGGGTGAAAACCCAAACCGGCCCCCAATCGACCCCGTAGGAGGCACGAACACATCGCACGGGACTAATGTAACTTGTAGGAACTGACCGCATAGTCTCGGGTCTCCCAGTTTGAGAGTATGATGATAATTTGCAAAAATCACACTTCATTAAAAATAAGCCGTCAAAAGGTGAAAACCCAAAACAACCCCCAAATGACCCCGTAGGTGGCACGAACACCTTGCATGGGACCAATGGAACTTATAGGAACTGACGGCATAGTCCCGGGTCTCCCTGTTTGAGAGTATGACGATAATTTGCAAAAATCATACTTAGAGTTAAAAACATACCGTTAAAGGGTGAAAACCCAAACCAACCCCCAATCGACCCCGTAGGAGGCACGAACACATCGCATGAGACTAATGTAACTTGTAGGAATTGATCGCGTAGTCTCGGGTCTCCCAGTTTGAGAGTATGATGAAAAGTTACAAAAATCACACTTGGTTAAAAACAAGCCATCAAAGGGTGAAAACTCAAAACAACCCCCAAACGACCCCGTAGGAGGCACGAACACCTCGCACGGGACCAATGTAACTTGTAGGAACTGACCGCGTAGTCCCGGGTCTCCCGGCTTGAGAGTGTGACGATAATTTGCAAAAATTAGACTTAGAGTTAAAAACCTGCCGTTAAAGGGTGAAATCCCAAACCAGCCGGCAAATGACCCCGTAGGAGGCACGAACACCTCGTTAGGGACCAATGTAACTTGTAGGAACTGACCGCGTAGTCCCGGGTCTCTCGATTTGAGAGTATGACGTTAATTTGCAAAAATCACACTTAGAGTTAAAAACAGGCCGTTAAAGGATGAAAACCCAAACCGACCCCCAATCGACACCGTAGGAGGCACGAACACATCGCACGGGACCAATGTAACTTGTAGGAACTGACCGCGTAGTCCCGAATCTCCCGGTTTGTTAATATGAGGATAATTTCCAAAAATCAACACTTAAACTTAAAAATAAGTCGTTAAAGGGTGAAAATCCACACCAACCACCAAATGACCCCGTAGGGGACACGAACACCTCGCACGGGACCAATGTAACTCGTAAGAACTGACCGCGTAGTCCCGGGTCTCCCGGTTTGAGAGTATGATGATAATTTTCAAAAATCACACTTAGACATAAAAACATGCCGTTAGTGGGTGAAAACCCAACCCAGCCGCCAAACGTCACCGTATGAGGCACGAGCACCTCGCACGAGACCAATGTAACTTGTAGGAACTGACCGCGTAGTCCTAGGACTCCCGATTTGAGAGTATGATGATAATTTGTAAAAATCACACTTAGTTAAAAACATGTCGTTAAAGGGTTAAAACCCAAATTGTCCCCCAAGTGACCCCGTAGGAGGCACGAACACCTCGTACGGGACCAATATAACTTATAGGAACTGACCGCGTAGTCTCGGGTCTCCCGGTTTGTGAGTATGATGATAATTTGCAAAAATCACACTCAGAATTAAAAACATGTCGTTAAAGGGAGAAAACCCAAATCGGCCCGCAATCGACCCCGTAGGAGGCACGAACACCTCGCACGGGACCGATGTAACTTATAGGAACTGACCGCGTAGTCATGGGTATCAAGGTTTGAGAGTATGATGATAATTTGAAAAAATCACACTTAGAGTTGAAAACATGCCGTTAAAAGGTGAAAACCCAAATCGGCCCCCAAACGAGCCCGTAGGAGGCATGGGACCAAATTAACTTGTAGGAACTGACCGCGTAGTCCCGGGTCTTCCGGTTTGAGAGTATGATGATAATTTGAAAAAATCACACTTAGAGTTAAAAACATGCCGTTAAAAGGTGAAAACCCAAATCGGCCCCCAAACGACCCCGTAGGAGGCATGGGACCAATGTAACTTGTAGGAACAAACCGCGTAGTCCCGGGTCTCCCGGTTTGAGAGTATGATGGTAATTTGCAAAAATCACACTTAGAGTTAAAAACATGCCCTTAAAGGGTGAAAGCCAAAACTAGCCACCAAACGACCCCGTAGGAGGTACGAACACCTCGCGCGGGACCAATGTAACTTGTAGGAACTGACCGCATAGTCCAGGGTCTCTCAGTTTGAGAGTAAGATGATAATTTGCAAAAATCAAACTTAGAGTTAAAAACATGCCGTTAAAGGGTGAAAACCCAAACCGGCACCCAATTGACCCCGTAGGATGCACGAACACCTCGCACGGGACCAATGTAACTTGTAGGAACAGACCGCGTAGTCCCGGGTCTCACGGTTTGAGAGTATGATGGTAATTTGCAAAAATCACACTTAGAGTTAAAAACATGCCGTTAAAGGGTGAAAACCAAAACTAGCCACCAAACGACCCCGTAGGAGGTACGAACACCTCGCGCGGGACCAATGTAACTTGTAGGAACTGACCGCATAGTCCAGGGTCTCTCAGTTTGAGAGTAAGATGATAATTTGCAAAAATCACACTTAGAGTTAAAAACATGCCGTTAAAGGGTGAAAACCCAAACCGGCACCCAATTGACCCCGTAGGATGCACGAACACCTCGCACGGGACCAATGTAACTTGTAGGAACTTACCGCGTAGTCCCGGGTCTCCCGGTTTGAGAGTATGACGATAATTTGCAAAAATCACACTTAGTTAAAAACAAGCCGTCAAAGGGTGAAAACCCAAACCAACCCCCAAACGACCCCGTAGGAGGCATGAACATCTCGCACGGGACCAATGTAAGTTGTAGGAACTGACCATATAGTCCCGGGTCTCCCGGTTTGAGAGTATGACGATAATTTGCAAAAATCATACTTAGAGTTAAAAACAGGTCGTTAAAGGGTGAAAACCCAAACAGGTGCCCAATCGACCCCGTAGGAGGCACGAACACCTCCCACGGGACCAATGTAACTTGTAGGAACTAATCGCGTAGTCCCGGGTCTCCCGATTTGTGAGTATGATGATAATTTCCACTCATATATGTAATTTTTTTTGTTTTTAGTATTTTTTTTGGTAAATTATTGGGTTAGTAATATCGTATCTTTTTTGTATTCTATTTTTTTTGCAGGATAACAGTTTATCGTTGGCTTTTATTCACGTGGAACACACAAAGAACTCAATGGTTTACAACAAGGGGTTTATTAATGATTCTATTTTTTTGTGTCATGACCGTACGGTCTTTTGTTGTTTTACTATTGATTTTTATGTCCATGAGGGCTTTTGTAAGTTAATTGTTATATTTTGTGGCCGTGCGGGCTTTATGTTAGGCAGGTTTTGTTTAGACAGGTTTTGGAATGTCCGAAAAATAGAGGAAACTCGGCCCAATTTTTTTTGGGCCTATGAGCTATTAAAGACTTGTAATATTTTGAAATTTGTATGTACATTAGTTTATTAATAATGCACAATATTATTAATTTGTGAATTTTGTGCTTTCAAATTATTATTTTTTAGATAAAAAAATTGGCACAGTTCAAAACCATGGAAAAAGTGTATCATATTTTGGCACGGTTTTGAACTGGGACAAATTTTTTTAAACTGTGCTGAATCAAGTACAGTTAAAAACTGTGCCAAAAATTGTGCCAGAAATATCAAATTCTGGCACGATTTAAAAGTGTGCCAAAAGTGTTCCTGTTTGGCTGAATCTGACACAATTAAAAACTGGGCGAAAAGTGTGCCAGAAATATGAAATTCTGGCACCGTTTAAAAGTGTGCCAGAAGGGTTCCTGTTTGGCTGAATCTGGCACACTTTTGAGTCGTGCCAGAAAAAATTCCCATTTTGGAACACCTGATTCTGGCATAGTTCAAAACCGTGCAAGATTTGATCTGGCACAGTTTTAAACCATTCCAGAATCCTGTTTTTGGTGTAGTGATCCTGGTATTATGCCAGCTAGTCCATACCTAGAATAACATCATACCCCACCATAACTAGAACCACTAAATCAGCAGCTAAACACAACCTCCTGATATCTATCTCCACCCATCTACATATGGAGTGGATAAGCACCTCATTACCAAAAGGAGAGTATTTGAACATCAAAAGACTATCGATTGACTCTAACAAACCCGTTGATCATGCAAAATGAAAGGATATAAATGAATGGGATGATCCAGTATCAAATAAAATCTGACTCATATTCCCGTGGATAAGGAACCTACCCTCAACTGCTGGTGGAGGTTGCTTCCCTTGTGGTAACGCCGCATTCTGGACATTATAACTCATCCGTATTGCATTTTTCCCTACTGAGGCTGAAAAACTGAACAAGTGCTGGAGGGGGTAAAGGAGCCTGCTAAATTTGTTGAGCTCCCCGTGCCTGTACTATATTCTGATATTGGCATTCTTCCCTCTTATTGCCTTCCTCGCCACACTAATATCAACGGCCTATAAAATCTCCTATCTCTGACCTTGCTGCCTGAACTGGGCTGCCCTTGCCACTGGACCTGACGACCTCCACCTAATTGGCTTCCCCCATTATTCCCTCGACCTGCTTGGCCCTAGGGAGCATTCTGATGTTGTTATTGCTTTCCTCCTTGAAAACTATTCCTAAAATCACAACCATCAAATCTGACCATCCTGAACATTGCCTCTTTGTTAAATCGCTTGAATGGAGATCCTATTCCTTTTGCATATTTCCTTATGGTTGAGCCTATTGTGCCCTATTGGAACCATCTACTGTCGACTTTCTCTATTAGCCTAAGACCACGAACTTCTTACTCCTCTTCAAATATAGACGGTGATCCTAACAATGTAACAACGAATCATTCATTACATTTGTGAATGTTAACAAAGCCAGGTTTCCCAATAAATGTTGATGAATTCTCCAAGTCCAACCTTCCACAAACTTCAAAATCCTCTTTGCCTCCGTATTTACCTCATTCAGCACAAAATTTGTGAGGCGGGTAAATTCTTCTTCATACTCAGCCACTGTTAGGTCTCCTTGAGTTACATCTAATAATCTCCTTATCATCTCAATATGGACTGTACGAGGAAAATATTTATAATCAAAACGTACCCAAAATTCTTCTATGGTCATAGTATCTCTCTGCTTAGAGGTCATAATCGACTCCTACCACTGGAGAGTCACACCCACAAGTTTAAAAGTGGCAAGTATTTGCTTCTGAACCTCATTTTATTCAACCATTCTGAGATTCCGTTGAATATACTTCTCCCATTGACTTACTAAAATCACATCAGCTCCCCCAAAAATTTCAGAGGATGTCCCTTTTAAGAAGTTTCCCATAATCTCTCCCACGTGGATGGCCCCATGTGGTTTTGAGCTATCGGAGTTGCCGGATGTTGCTGAGACTGAGGAAGTTGTTATGCCATCGTTGTCTTGGTAGCATTGAATAGTTATACGACAATATTGTTAACTTTGGCTACAGTCATAGTCCCCTCAGGCATTTGGGGTTCCACATACTCAGCCCCTCTGTTCACCCTGACTGGGCGACCTTTTTCGGTGGCATCTGGAATGAGAACAAATTGTACTAGCTACAATTGAATCAATTGATCAAAGAATAAGATCATCAATGCGTAATTAACAAAATGGTCATAATAATATGGCTCTATAACAAAAATGCTTCGGTAGAACATAGAGAATCCACACAGATGCTAAGATATTAGAACTTGATGCCCTGATACCACCTGTGACACCCCGCTTATAATAATAATTGGTGGCCATCCCTATACAAAGATAAAATAGGGATCTCAAGTGGATCATTCTCAGTACCAACTGTCGAAAATACCTAAAAGTAACTAACCACACAAAAATGGAATAAACTGATGCCAAATTTTAAAAACATATAGACCAAACAAAACATATACAATAACGGAAAATGATCCTATATATACAACATGTACAACAACCAAATATACCCAAATAAGCTATTGGGAAACAGATAATACAATATCAAGTATTTCAAATATAATATATATACCTCAAATATAATAGATATACATATGTACAACCCTTGGGTACAAACCCAAGTTACAATTTTGGATCCTTAACTAGATTTACAAAAATGAGATGAGACTACAAAAAAAGTCCTGCAATAGTCCGCGCATGCTACAACTCCAGATACACAGGAATGGAAGACTCAACATTGGCATCCTTGCGGTGGGACACGTAATATAATGAATAAAAGAAAGAGAGTTGATATAATCGGGTTTCAGCCCTAGGTTTAAAACTAGTTCAGAAATTGAATTAAAATGCATAATAATTGTGACTGGACAATTTCATTATAAAAAGTGGTGTCGCACTCTCTTGAGAAACAGCGTTACCCCGCAACTATAATTCTCACCTACACGTATTCATTTTAATCTTGAACAATCTACCCAACTCATCTAGGGATAACACCACCTCAAATCTACACATTTACCCCACTCGCGTATCTAGTTTATCCAAAACATAATCATTTTAATCTCATACTAAATAATTATATGACAATCCAATACATAATAACTTTCACTAGTTATTTTTATAACATATTACACATTATTTCCACGTGTGTATAATATTAATCTAACGATTGAACAAGACAAATCATTTCTACCAAGTACACATACATAACATCCATAATATATGTATACTAACCATCCTACAGAGCTTTAACTCAATGGATGCAATCTCTACAATGCTATCATATTCCAAGTAATTACTCACATACCATCCTGGGTTACCAACGGTTGGACTCTTACACGGACTTGATATAAACAAAATCACAAAACAGGGGAAGTGATCATAGTTCCGCACTGTAAAAAGGTCGAATTATACCCAAGAGGTCTTACCCCTTATAAATTCCACATAATTAATAAATGAAATCTATGACCTAGGGACTATACACTCCCAGCTCCTCAAGCCAGGCGTCACCCACATCACCCAACATCTCATGATATCACTAGAGCGGTATGTCCACACAATGGATATATATCCTTCACACAAGATATATATATACATATCATATGTATAAAAACCATATCATATTATAATGTATAGATCCTTAATCTAGGCTACAAGTATATACACACCTTACACTAGTTGATAATTCACATAATTATTCCCATTTCATTTTATGATTCAATCTCTCACTTGAACATTTATTATCCGTCACACATATGACATAAATAGTTACCAATTCAACACTTCACTGGAAACACGACCTCTCTCTACTAGCCTGTATCCGTACTTAAGAAAATTCTTATCACTAGGAGAATTTACAAATGAAATCGGCATAAAAACTCCCAAATTTGCCTCAATAATTGACCCGATGTCTCCCGAACCATCATGTCATAACATGATCCTAAATTTTAACTCATAAATGTGTTTATGATATTAATTTAGAGGGTTTCCAAGCACCAACCCCAATTGGAAAGGAGTTACAGAAGAGTTAGAAATCTGACACGACCGAACCGAACCGCAGGTTCCCAAAACGAACCGATCTGCTACGCTGAGAAGGGAGAACCAAATCTATGACCTCTAACAATGAGCCAATCCATTGGTAAAATGAACCGATCCGAGGTCTACAACCAAACCAATCCAGCCTGTTCAGATTCTATTCCTACCAGATTTTTGCTACATCTCAAAACCCCTTTTCTACCTAATTTCAACATCATAGATCATCCTAAATATACTCCCAACTATATCTACACCATCAAACCCATATATACTCATCAAATGCTAGATTTTAACACAAAAATCTAGCGTTTATCATATCTTAACAATATCACCATAATTTATACAAAAATTATGAAATAATTCACGCACATAAACATTTAGCAAGTTTAATCACTTCCCTCAAATATTTAGAGTTCAAACCTTCCTCAAAATCTCATATTTGCTCGGGATTCCTAAAACTCCAAGGTTTTCTCTTCTCTTTCTGTTCTTCCTTACATTTTTCTCTCAAAAGGGTTTTCTCTCAAAATGAGATTTATTAACTTTTTCTTAAGCCTAATAACCCAAATTACTATTAATCCCAATTTAAATGATAATATACACATAAAATGACTCATATACTCCAATTTGAGTCAACCTAGCAAAAAATAGCTCGGAACCCAAATAAAACCCTCGGGCATTCATTTTGACTTTCTCGACCCTTTCGAGATCAACCGAGTACTCCAAATTATCATCCAAGACTCTGAATATAAAAATCATCTTCTAATCTCATATAACGCACTCAAATATGCCCCGATTGAGAAATAACTAATTTTTACCGCTAGTACACACATACGACGTAATTGCATGCAATAAGATAATATTTACCTTATCACCCTTATAAATGTACAATGCGAAGAGATATTAACTATTCTACCCAAATCAATGTTTATGTTAAGTTCTCATTTTGCTTCTCAATTATAATAAATCACACATATACCCGATAATTTAATATAAAAATAAATACATGAAAGTAAGAGTATTTAAGACGGACACTCTATTTCTTCTTTCATTTTGATTATGACTTCTAGAGTCATTTGTCTTGGCAATTGCTTGATAGTTTTATAACCTTCCTTGAATGGCAATATGTTCTTTAGGAATTACATGTCTAAGACAAGTATCTCATCATACTCTTAAGATAAATAGTCCTTATAATGATGTAGACGGTATATAACTAATTTTTATCATATTTTACTCATGTTGAAGCTGATATAGATGAGTCTCTTCTTTTGTCTTGTTTCGAAATTGACTTTTATCAGGGGGTCCATTTGATTCACCATAAGCTCTTCATATTTTATTGGTGAAATTGTTAGTTTGTAATACTCTTGAGAGCTCTCATTCTCCACGTCTTCTTCAAAGACATAATCATCCCAACTAATGGTATTTCCCTCAGTAATTTTGGTGCTCAACTCAAAATCCCTAAACTTAAACAAAACCATGGACAAGATTTCACTGGCCTTGTTAATGTCAATGGGTGTGTTATACGTTAAATAACTGTATTTTTTTTTGCCCCATTAGGCCAAAAGTCATTCATCTCAAGCCTTATCTAAGACATCTCCCTCTAATGCTTTTGGAAACAAATCATATTCCTTCACTTGTCCCTTATTCTCTTGGTACAACCATGTTTCCACATAGTTGGATCTGGTATGAAAAGGCAATGGGTAGCTTCCACCTTATCCACAATCACATTTGTCCTTCATCAAAATAATTTTTTGATTTATAGATGATGGAATACATTTGTTAGGGTGAATTCCATCCCTATCAAGTCATCCATTAAAGCTTGGTTTGTCTTCAATAATGAAGAAGGAAATTTTCAATTTTCTTGTGCCTACTTTAATATCAATAGGCAACAAACCATTAGTCGACTTTTGGTCTCCAACGAAGCGCGAGATAATTATTTGATTTTGTAATAATTTGGTGTTTTGTTTTTTTATTTTAGAAATCATGCAATACAACATTATGTTAATATATACGTCGGTATATACTAATATTTTATTAATCAAAATTCCATTTATCGATGTTTTTATAAACAAAGGTTTGATATGATTAATAATATTATTAGTAGGCTATTCGTATCCGTATATTTTATCTAGAGAATATACAAATAATCCAATGTTTTCTACCTATGACTTATATTCTTTATCAACGTCTGTTAAAGGGACCTCCTATATTTCTTCAGCTTCGAACTTCTTTGGGAGGATCATAGTGTGACACCCCGCCTAATTAAATACCGGGCGATCACTCCTTTATTAAATTAAATCAAGGTAAACACTTGGTTCATTCTCAGCATCACTGTCGATAAAAATAATTTTCCAATTTAACACCCTAAATAATTAAGCTAAGTGTCAAAACATTTTCATACATAACTTTCCGAATTTTATTTAAAGAAAAAGATTTTATTATTTTATTAATCAACATTCCAACAATTAATAATCACATCACAATAACCTGGAATACAAAATCCAATGAATATAATACATCCATCAATCGAATGTCCACATACGAAAACTAAAGTCACGAATCCAAACTGAATAAAACCCATAGTAACAATACTGGAAATAACTGAAATACAAATATCCCAACAATAATGAAATAATGGAAAGGGCGACACATGCCCAATAAATGAGAATGCTAGAAGTGGAGTCAATAAAGGAAGTCGTCTACGCAAGTGACCTGCAACTCCCACCTAAGCTGCAACACGTTCCTCTCAAGGGATCCTAGGCAAGACGCCCCTGTGGTTGGGCACCTGAAATATATGCATATATATACAAGAGAGAAAAAAAAGAAATGGGTCAGAGCCCGTAAGTGTGTTTGATTTTAAAATACGTTTAGCAAGTATTTAAATTGATACAGGCCAATGCAACAAGATATTAGAGCGTCACTCTCTTGAGAAATACTCACCTATCTTCTAATGTGCACACCTATCGCATTAACCTTCCCAAGGGTTTATCTTATCATTTTTATCATACTAACCTTCCCAATAATTTAACGTATCTTAACTTACTCATATGATTTCAAAACCGAACAATATTATTGTTTAGAAAGAATACTTCCAATTAGCAGCACAACTCTCGTTTTAACTTTTATTAATTTATAAAGTTTTCCAGTGACATTTTATACTTTCACAAAACAAGTATTTACTATACGAGTCATCAACCATGTCCTACTTATCAAGTCACAGTAGGCAGTTTCAAGTTTCCAAATCTTATATATATATTAACTACTCGCATAATATATATAAAATAACAGCACCCCACATAAAACTATGGTGCGTGCATACTTCTACTATCCAAACCCCATACCACTCATATCAAGGGGAATACAAGTTCGGAATCACTCTCGAACTGTATTAACACATACACAAACAATATCGAGGCGAAGCATAGATTCCAAGTCTCTAAGAGGATGGCACATACTCGCGTCTCTTAGGACCGTCTGAACTATCAATTCGATAGCCTGTACCAAGGATATCTATCTTCTAGGGTACAAGTCAATATCCCCCATAAAGGTCCCATCGAGATAAGACTGTCCCAGTGCGGTAACCTCAAGGATAGCAAGTAGCGCGGTATGTTTTTCACATGTATATAATATATGTACACACAATCATATAAATATACCACTTTTATCATATTACTATAGGTTCCTCTCGTTACCCATAATTACAACATTTATCCTTAATTTCACATTATTAGTATTACGTATAAGGTTTCATCTCTAACCTTAACTCGAAGGGTTTTTTCACTTAATACGTGACATTCATTGACTCTATCCTTCCAAGTGGGAAAATTCAGTAGGTATACCTCTATGTACTATCGTAGCTATTCGCCACATTCTCTCACTTGAAATACGTAGTTTCATAGTTCATTATATAATTATCCCAAAAACAAGATTCTCGTCTTATAATAAACTTCCCAACACTTATTCAAATGTCCTACTGGTCTTTCCTATCTCCCAAAACATTTCATTAAGGATACCCAAGAATTCTTTCATGATAAATTCAATTTAACTAAGTAAACAAGGGAAATAAGAGTCTGCCAGGAGGGGTCGATCGATCGAAGCTCTAGGCTCGATCGATCGATCAAGGAGGTTTGCGGAAATTCTGCAGAAATGCAGTTACGGGTTCTACCAAATTTCTTCATTCAAAACCATGTTTTTCCATTCTAAACGTCCCAAAAATCCTACTACTATCATTATAACATTATACCAGATGTTTTCAACGTAAAGCATGTGTATATCTAACATTAAACATGGATAATTAACCCAAAATTCCATCTAATCATCAAGAACCCTAGAGTTTTTCTTAATCAAGGTTCTAATATGTTTTCACCAGAATTTACTTCTAATATAACATCAAAATTTCGTGGGTTATATTCCTCTACATGGCAAGGATTCCAGAATTTCATATAAATCATTTCTACATGCACTTTCCTAACAGAAATTGGGTTTTCTTCCATATTAATCATCTCTAATCAATCCTAAACCAATATGAAGATTGCACTAACGAAAATACGCAAGTTAAACACTTGCCTGGGATTTTCAGAAGTCTGGTTTGGAAATGAATCCGGTGTGGTTGCGTTCCCCTTCTCGCGATCTACGCGTTGGTGGTGGCGGCGGTGCAAACCGGTGACTTTTTGGCCTTGGATTGCCTTGGAACTCTCTCCTCTCTTCTCCAGTGGCCGTCACTTATGTTCTGAATATTCTAACCCTAAAAGCTAACCTAAATAGCTGATATAGGTTGCTGAATTTCGTGGGTTTAATTACCCAGAAAGGTGAAATGACTAAATTGCCCTCCCGAGGTACCAATTAGGCCTAAAAACACCCCGAGACCCAAACTAAACCCCCGGGTACACATTTCTGACTATCTCGACCCTTCCAGACGCGATGGTGCACTCAAAACGACCATACAAAAACCTTATAAAATATTCACTTTTTATTTAACAAAATTAGTCCTGACGTCACACGGGCATGTCCCGACTAAAATTTCCGAAATAGTCATTTAATTCACTCATGACATTCAATATAACCAATATAATATATTACTTTGCTCATTAGTAATATTCAACAAGTTTCCCATAATTACTAACTCTCGTCACGTTAATAATCATAACATAATTAATTTTCGGATTTTTATTAAATAAATCATTCACGTTAAATTTTATAAATCCCCAAATTAATATAGCATAAAAATACGGGGTATTACATACTTCCCCCCTAATAACTGAATTTCATCCCGAAATTTGGAAAATAAGGCATACCTGGTAAGAACAACTCTGGATATCTCTCGCGCATATCTGCCTCACGCTCCCAAGTGGATTCCTCCACATTATGATGCTCCCATTGGAGTCGCACAAGTGGAACTATCTTCGACCTCAATCTCCTCTCACTATAGTCTAGAATAGCCACTGGTCTCTCCTCGTAAGAGCTATCAGGCTGTAAGTCGATCTCATCTATCGCAATGTGAGTAATGGGCCTATCATTCCGAAGATATTGTCTCAACGACGAGATGTGGAATACATCGTGGATGCGATGTAAATGTTCTGGCAGTCCCAACCTGTATGCAACCGGCCCAATCCTTTCGATGATGGGAAATGGTCCCATATACCTCGGAGTCAACTTCCCCTTCTTCCCGAACCTCATCACTCCCTTTATAGGGGATACGCGCAATAACACTTGGTCCCTCACACTAAACTCCCGGAAGAATCGTTTCGCATCGGGGTAGCTCTTTTGCCTGTCCTGGGCTACCTGAATGCGACTCCTGATCATCTCAATCCTCGCGGAGGTCTCCTGAATCACTTCTGGTCCTAGCAACTTGTTGTCCCCCACCTCGAGCCAACAAGTTGGAGAACGACAAGGCCTTCCATACAAAGCCTCAAATGGAGCCATACCAATCGTAAACTGATAAGAGTTATTATAAGTAAACTCTACCAGTGGAAGATGTGGCTCCCAACCTCCTACAAAATCGAGAACCCACATGCGTAGCATATCCTCTAACATCTGATTAGTACGCTCTGTCTGCCCATCTGTCTGTGGGTGGTAAGCTGAACTCAACCTCAACTCAGTACCCATAGCCTCCTGAAAGCTTTCCCAAAAACGTGACACGAAAACCTTGTCCCTATCTGACACAATATTTAGGGGCACCCCGTGTAATCTGACAATCTCCGCGATGAACAACTGAGCATACTGACCCGTGGTATAATCTGTCCGCATCGGCAGAAAATGAGCCACCTTGGTCAAACGGTCTACAATCACCCAGATAGAATCGTGGCCCCGCTGTGATGTAGGTAACCCTGTAATAAAATCCATGGAAATACTCTCCCACTTCCACGCGGTTACTTCCAATGGCTGAAGTAATCCTGACGGTTTCTGGTGGTTCACCTTTACCAGTTGGCAGGTAGGACACTTGGACACGAACTCGGTGATGTCCTTCTTCATCCCACTCCACCAGTATTGTCGCCTCATATCCTGGTACATCTTATCTCCTCCAGGATGTACTGCAAATCGGGACCCGTGAGAATGAGTCATCACTGCATGACGTAATTCTGCTCCTTCTGGAACCACCAATCTCCCATTAAACCTCAAACCCCCATCACAACTAACAGAATAAGACTCAGCACCCTCGGCTAAAAGTCGTACAATATGCTTCTGGAAAAACGGGTCCGTGGTCTGTATCTGTATCACCCTCATAACAATCTCGGGTGTGACTGACATCACGGATATGAAAGAACATGCTACTGCGTCCTGGTGACCCAACTCCTTCCACTTTGCTTTCCATACATCCGCTACTTCGTCTACCGGTCTACGACTCAACGCATCATCAACTACGTTGGCCTTTCCCGGATGATACTATCTATCGAACTGGTAGTCCTTCACAAACTCTAGCCATCTGCGCTGACTCATATTCAGCTCTCGCTGAGTGAACATGTACTGCAATGACTTGTGGTCTGTGAACAAATGGAATTTCTCACCCAATAAATAGTGCCTCCATATCCTTAAAGCAAAGACGACCGCTGCTAACTCCAGGTCGTGGGTGGGGTAATTCTTCTCATGCGGCTTAAGCTTGCGGGAAGCAAAAGCTATAGCCTTCTCCTCCTGCTGGAGTACTCCTCCAAGTCCCCGTAAAGACGCATCGGTGTAAACCAGGTATTCCACACCCGGTTTCGGTAAAGCAAGGACTGGCGCTGAAGTAAGCTTGTTTTTCAACTCGTCGAAATCCAATTGACAAGTGTCATCCCAAACATATGGTACCTCTTTACGAGTCAGACTCGTCAATGGACCCGCTATTTTGGAGAATCCCCGAATGAATCTCGTGTAGTATCCGTCTAATCCCAAGAAACTACGCACTTCCGTCGGTGTCGTGGGCTGTCCCCACTCCCTCACCGCTGACACTTTGATCGGGTCAACTGCTATCCCCTGCTCAGAAACAACATGGCCCAAGAACTGTACTTCTCGCAACCAGAATCCACACTTCTCATACTTAGCATACAACTGATGCTCACGTAGAGTCTGAAGAACCTGCCTCAAGTGCTCGGCATGCTCCTCTTCGGAGTGTGAATATATCAAGATGTCATCTATGAAGACGATTACAAACTGATCAAGAACTATCTGAATACTCAGTTCATCAAGTCCATGAAAACGGCTGGAGCATTTGTGAGTCCGAACGGCATCACCCTGAACTCATAGGACCCATATCTCGACAAGAAGGCAGTCTTTGAAACATCCTGCTCTCTAATACGTAACTGATGGTACCCCGACTTCAGATCTATCTTCGAAAAGAAAGTTGCTCCCCTCAGTTGGTCGAACAAATCATTGATTCGAGGTAACGGATATTTATTCTGTATCGTGACCTTGTTCAGCTCCCGGTAGTCCACACATAATCTCAGTGAACCATCTTTATTCTTCACAAACAAGACTGGAGCGCCCAAGGTGAGGTACTCCTACGAATGAAGCCCTGACCTAACAGCTATTATATCTGATCTCGTAGCTCTCGTATCTCTGCCGAAGCCATACGGTACGGTGCGCGTGCTATAGGTCTCGTATCTGGCAATAAATCTATAACAAAGTCTATCTCACGACAGGGCGGTAGGCCTGGTATCTCCTAAAACACATCGTAATACTCCCTGACAACAGGGATCGAATCTAAGGGAATCACAACCTCCTTAGAGGTATTCTCCTCTATGTAATACAAATGAGCGGTCGAACCTCCCTCTGGGCGAGGCATCGCCACTACAAACATCTCTTGCCCCAGAATGGAAAAAAATGCTCCCACCGAAGCAATCAATCATGGCTCTATAAGCGGCGAGCCAATCCATACAAATAATCACATCATGCTCGTGCATGTCTAAGACTAACATGTCTGCAGGTAATACCAAGCTACCAATCTCTACCCCTACTCCCCGGCATATAAAGAAACTAAGTGACCCACTTCCCAGTGGTGAGTCTACACACGACACAGTGCTCTCTGCTGTGGCTAATAACTCTAAGGCTTTCGCAAAATAAGTAGCTATAAAATAGTGCGTTGCCCCAGTATTAAACAAAACTCGACTCATAGTAACATGGATAGAAAAAAATACCCTCAATCGCGGGGGATGCGTGCGGAGATATTGCTTGTGGGGAGTTATAAACACGTCTGCCCTGTAGCTTTCTCTGCTGAACTGAGGCTATTGGAAAGGGTGGTGGAGCTAGCTTCTGGGGTTTATTGTTAGCACATTCTTCTCGGGGGGGCCTATTCTTCTCTGGGCAATCCTGACGCCTATGGCCATTACTGCCACATTGGAAGCACCTCCCTCGAAACTGCTTCACTTTATTACGGTGTTGAGTAGTCTCGCTTTTCCCCTGGTCTTGCTGGCCTTAAGGGGAAATCTGCGGAAAAGTTATGTCAGGGCGAGGACAATCCATCCACTTGTGACCCGGTTGTACACACTTATAGCAGAGTTTCGAAATTCTTCGCTGGTCAGATTGTAGTTTATCCCCAGTCTGATTCGGACAAGATTTATGTTTGTGATCGTCCATTCCACAACCGAAACACCTCTTGGTGATTTCATCCTGAACCTAGCTTCGTTGGCCCTGACACTTTTGTCCCTGAACATAAATCTCATTACCTCCGAAACTGACTCGATCTTGATTGTTTTATTGTCGTAGATTCGGTGCCTTCGCACAATTTTCAACGTTAGTCATATGCATTTGGTTAACCTCTCTAGGTCTTTTGCCTCCTTTAAGTTGTATTCTGTGTTCTTGGTATTGTAGGACTGCAGTGGTAACTGCTTGTGCCACGATACCCGCTAACTTGGTGGTTGATATTCTCCCTGGGGATACCTAAGGTGTGACTCGATCTTGCTCGTTGACTCCCTTAACTGTCTTAGCTAGTTCTTCTTGACGATCCATCTGAAAAATTTAAGTAAATTTGGATGAGTTCATCATTCAAATAAACAAATTGCAGAAGTACGAAATTCCAATGTATAGAGATAGACACAACAATCCTAGTATTAGGGCTCTATATCAAAGAAAGTAACGTTGAAAGCATAATAAGCCGCACAGATCCTAAAGGACACTAGAACCTGATGCTCTGATACCACCTATGACACCCCGCCTAATTAAATACCGGGCGATCACTCCTTTATTAAATTAAATCAAGGTAAACAGTTGGTTCATTCTGAGCATGACTGTCGATAAAAATAATTTTCCAATTTAACACCCTAAATAATTAAGCTAAGTGTCAAAACATTTTCATACATAACTTTCCAAATTTTATTTAAAGAAAAAGATTTATTTATTTTATTAATCAACATTCCAAAAATTAAGAATCACATCACAATAACCTGGAACACAAAATCCAATGAATATAATACATCCATCAATCGAATGTCCACATACGAAAACTAAAGTCACGAATCGAAACTGAATAAAACCCATCGTAACAATACTGGAAATAACTGAAATACAAATATCCCAACAATAATGAAATAATGGAAAGGGCGACACATGCCCAATAAATGAGAATGCTAGAAGTGGAGTCAATAAAGGAAGCCGTCTACGCAAGTGACCTTCAACTCCCACCTAAGCTGCAGCACGTTCCTCTCAAGGGATCCTAGGCAAGACGCCCCTGTGGTTGGGAACCTGAAATATATACATATATATACAAGAGAGAAAAATAAGAAACGGGTCAGAGCCCGAAAGTGTGTTTGATTTTAAAATACGTTTAGCAAGTATTTAAATTGATACAGGCCAATGCAACAAGATATTAGAGCGTCACTCTCTTGAGAAATACTCACCTATCTTCTAATGTGCACACCTATCGCATTAACCTTCCCAAGGGTTTATCTTATCATTTTTATCATACTAACCTTCCCAATAATTTAACGTATCTTAACTTACTCATATGATTTCAAAACCGAACAATATTATTGTTTAGAAAGAATACTTCCAATTAGCAGCACAACTCTCGTTTTAACTTTTATTAATTTATAAAGTTTTCCAGTGACATTTTATACTTTCACAAAACAAGTATTTACTATACGAGTCATCAACCATGTCCTACTTATCAAATCACAGTAGGCAGTTTCAAGTTTCCAAATCTTATATATATATTAACTACTCGCATAATATATATAAAATAACAGCACCCCACATAAAACTATGGTGCGTGCATACTTCTACTATCCAAACCCCATACCACTCATATCAAGGGGAATACAAGTTCGTAATGACTCTCGATCTGTATTAACACATACACAAACAATATCGAGGCGAAGCATAGATTCCATGTCTCTAAGAGTATGGCACATACTCGCGTCTCTTAGGACCGTCTGAACTATCAATTCGATAGCCTGTACCAAGGATATCTATCTTCTAGGGTACAAGTCAATATCCCCCATAAAGGTCCCATCGAGATAAGACTGTCCCAGCGCGGTAACCTCAAGGATAGCAAGCAGCGCGGTATGTTTTTCACATGTATATAATATATGTACACACAATCATATAAATATACCACTTTTATCATATTAATATAGGTTCCTCTCGTTACCCATAATTACAACATTTATCCTTAATTTCACATTATTAGTATTACGTATAAGGTTTCATCTCTAACCTTAACTCGAAGGGTGTTTTCACTTAATACGTGACATTCATTGACTCTATCCTTCCAAGTGGGAAAATTCAGTAGGTATACCTCTATGTACTATCGTAGCTATTCGCTGCATTCTCTCACATGAAATATGTAGTTTCATAGTTCATTATAAAATTATCCCAAAAATAAGATTCTCGTCTTATAATAAAGTTCCCAACACTTATTCAAATGTCATACTAGTCTTTCCTATCTCTCAAAACATTTCATTAAGGATACCCAAGAATTATTTCATGATAAATTCAATTTAACTAAGTAAACAAGGGAAATAAGAGTCTGCCAGGAGGGGTCGATCGATCGAAGCTCTAGGCTCGATCGATCGATCAAGCAGGTCTGCGGAAATTCTGCAGAAATGCAGTTACGGGTTCTACCAAATTTCTTCATTCAAAACCATGTTTTTCCATTCTAAACGTCCCAAAAATCCTACTACTATCATTATAACATTATACCAGATGTTTTCAACGTAAAAGCATGTGTATATCTAACATTAAACATGGATAATTAACCCAAAATTCCATCTAATCATCAAGAACCCTAGAGTTTTTCTTAATTAAGGTTCTAATATGTTTTTACCAGAATTTCCTTCTAATATAACATTAAAATTTCATGGGTTATATTCCTCTACATGGCAAGGATTCCAGAATTTCATATAAATCATTTCTACATGCACTTTCCTAACACAAATTGGGTTTTCTTCCATATTTATCATCTCTAATCAATCCTAAACCAATATGAAGATTGCACTAACGAAAATACGCAAGTTAAACACTTGCCTGGGATTTTGAGAAGTCTGATTTGCAAATGAATCCGGTGTGGTTGCGTTCCCCTTCTCGCGATCTACGCGTTGGTGGTGGCGGCAGTGCAAACCGGTGACTTTTTTGCCTTGGATTGCCTTGGAGCTCTCTCCTCTCTTCTCCAATGGCCATCACTTATGTTCTGAATATTCTAACCCTAAAAGTTAACCTAAATGGCTGATATAGGTTGCTGAATTTCGTGGGTTTAATTACCCAAAAAGGTGAAATGACTAAATTGCCCTCCCGGGGTACCAATTAGGCCTAAAAAGACCCCGAGACCCAAACTAAACCCCCGGGTACACATTTCTGACTATCTCGACCCTTCCGGACGTGATGGCGCACTCAAAATGACCATACGAACAACTTATAAAATATTCACATTTTATTTAACAAAATTAGTCCTGATGTGACACGGGCATGTCCCGACTTAAATTTCCGAAATAGTCATTTAATTCACTCATGACATTCAATATAACCAATATAATATATTACTTTGCTCATTAGTAATATTCAACAAGTTTCCCATAATTACTAACTCTCGTCACGTTAATAATCATAACATAATTAATTTCCGGATTTTTATTAAATAAATCATTCAGGTTAAATTTTATAAATCCCCAAATTAATATAGCATAAAAATACGGGGTATTACACATAGCAATATTGACTGGATGGGGTAAAGAGCCGAATTGGATGAACTGATGTTGCTCAAATTCTTTTTCAAGGACCATGGCATCCACTACCGTCATTTCTTCATTTTCTTATTCACTATTTCTAGATGAACTGTCCACATACACACTCATGGACTTATCCAACTCTTTGAGTCTTTTAACTAAAAGGTCTAAAGAGGAGTTACTTGCTTCTATTTTCTTATGGAACCTTAGATTTTTCTTTGATAATGAGTATTAAAATCCTCTAATCCACTGGTATGTGCAATCTCAGAGGCCTCTTGACAAGCCATATAATTTCTATGGGTCCTTACTTATTAGGTACGAAAAAATACCACATTTCACTCCCTTCTCTTTTACTTTGGTGCTTTCACCACATGCCACGCACCTGAGGACACCTATTTATTTTTCACTTCTTTGTTTTCTTAGGCATCTCATTAAAATGTTGTCCCACCTTAAAGTCTTAGATTACAAACTAGTCAGACAACCGTTTCACCATTGGGTGTAACTTAATGATCTTTGTAAGTCTTCGAGTTCTAAAATATTGTTGCGGTTTGTCCTCTATGAAGTCGGGCCTAATTTATTGGTTATTTCATGGTAGCTTGCCATGCCCCTTAGAGTAATAAGGACAAGATAATTATATCACCTTTCCAAAGGCTCTACTTTGGATTTCCTCTTATTTTGGAGTACTGGGGCTTTGACAAGATAGCCATTATTACCATTCATATTGCTTTTCGACTGTTGATTTCCCATCGAAGCCACTAAGTGGCATATGTTTTCACAATCCTCCCCACACCTGATGCACAGGTTCTTCATTAAGTGTGAAGGTAGCCATTATTACCTATTTGTGAAGGTAATTTGTTTTTCATTAAGTGTTTGGCTAAGTCTAGCTCAATTAACCATAGAGATTACAGGCTCGTTTTGGAAGAATTATGCGTGAAACATATCTTCTATTTATTCCCAATTCTCTAAAGAGTTAGGTGGTAAACGTATGAACTATGTAAAGGATGCATCCGTGAGCGAACTAGAAAAGAAATGCAGTTTTAGGTACTCATTTGTACTAGCATCAAAACATTGACTAGTGAATCTAATAATGTGATCCATAGTGGACTAACTTCCATTTCCTACAAAGAGGGTGAAGGATAGAAATTTGAATTTTTCATGGATTTCAATCTTCACTACACCATATTATGCGAATGGTCACCCCAAGGGGGTCACGGCCAAAAGTTGTGACCATAACAAATCCAGCGTGACCATATCCATGACCAGTAAGGGTCACGATCCAAATCACAGCTAGTCACGGACCAAATCCCTGACCAGTATGGGTAACGAACAAAGGTCGTGACCATTGTAGCGCCAAATTCGCGCCAAAGTTCCCTCCAACTTCGATCATGGTAGGGTCACGGAAAATGGCCGTGACAAACGCCACAAAACACACCCAATGGGTCACGGCCTTAGGTTGTTACCATCTCGAGTAGCTCACGCGTGTGGGTCATGACTGAGGGTTGTGACCAGATGGTTTCTTACAAGTTGATGTGGAAAAAAAGAAAGGCTAGTGGTGTTGGGTCATGGCCGAAGGCCATGACCAGGGTTCTTTAAATAACACCCTGTGTCTCCATTTTCATTTTTTCTCATGTCAATATATATATATATATATTGGCGATTGGCATTCTCTCTCAAACCCTAATTTTGGTGATTTGCATTATCTCTCTCAATGTCAAAGGCAAACCCTAATGTATTTCTGTGAATGTGTATATACTTATATATACATGTGTGTATGTGTGTGTACGTGTGTATGTAACTATGTGTGTGTGTGTATATGTATGTGTTTCAATGTGTGTGTATATCTGTGTATGTGTATGTTTATGTGTGTATATATGTGTGTGTATATGCATGTATATGTGTGTATATGTGTGTATATATGTGTATACATGTTTGTATCTGTGTGTATGTGTGTATACTTATTTTTCAAGAAAAAGGATGTTTTATAATTTCATATTTTGATTGCGTATGTTATATTTAGGGATTGAAATTTATTGGGTTTTGTTAACATTGATTGGGAATTGTTATTTATAGTTTCAAATTAGTTGACTATTATTGGTATTGATTGAATATGCTCACTTAGGGATTTACAATAAATTCCATTATTTAAGCGTATTGTCATTTAAGTCATGAAATTTATTTAGTGATTGAAATTAATTTAGTATTATTAGTATTGATTGAATGTGGTTACATGTGGATTAAAATAAATTTCATTATTTAAGGGTATTGTCATTTAGGGCTTGAAATTCATTAAGAGTTCGAAATTAATTGAGTATTATTGGTAATGATTAAATGTGGTTACTTAGGGATTTAAATAAATTGCATTATTTAAGGGTCTTGTCATTTAGGGCTTGAATTTCATTTGGAGTTTGAAATAAATTGAGTATTATTAGTATTAACTGAATGTGGTTAATTAGGTATTAAAATCAATTGCATTATTTAAAGGTATTGTCATTTAGGGCTTGGTATTTATTTAGAATTTAAAATTAATTAGGTATTTTAGGTTCCGCACCCACTCACTCAAAATCCTTTCAATTCTCAAAACCTTAATCAAACTAATATACCCTTATATGTTTCAATATATCAAAACCTTAATAAAACTAATCAAACTAACATACCCTACTACCTCATATGTTTGAATTAACAGTTATTTATTTGTTAGAATCCTCATATACCCTTATACCTTAATTGTAAGACTCATATTCATGCCTTAGCATATTTTTCTTGGGAAAAATGAGGCACGGTGATAATCAATGGCAACAAGAATGGGAGAGGTTACAATTGGCCCACACATGTATCTCTTTTATTAGTGAGTGCCATATAGAGGGTACTCTTATATATAGGTATGGAAATAAAAAGATCGAACAATTTAACTACCTTATACATTGTGGAGTTAATCTAGAACCAGATTACCTATGGTATTCTATTTTCCATACCAAAAAAATGGGATGACGTTATAGAAAGTTTCAGTATAGTTAAGGCCGTGTTCTTAGTGATATCTTTTTGCCACTAATTGTGCTTTGTAATGTTCTATGTACTTTGCCCCATAGATGCACATTGGACTATGCAAGTGTCCTCATTTCGATACAGTATATGGTTTATTTTGAATTTTGATGCTAAAAAACAAATGTGATGGGGATTTTTCTCGTATATGATTCAGAAAAACCAAATTTATGTTACGTTATGTTTCAGCTAAAGATAATATACAATAATATGTGTATCCATGGGTGGGACTACTAGTCTTAAATGTTGTGGATTGAAATTAAAATAAATTGTGTGAAAATAACTTTTATTCATCATGTTTGAGAAAACAAAACATGGCAAACTAGATCTTTGCAGCAAGATCAAGGGTTTAAAAAAAGATGCCTTCATAAAACTTGTAGATGATCTAATTTCAAATACAAGGTTGAAAAATTAGTGTAGTTGATGATCCACCAGTATAAATAATTCTATAGATGTGAAAAACACGTTTGATCTTTTAATATATGATCCACCCAAAGAAAGATATGTGTGCGGTAACTCATAGAGATGAAAGCTAGGTGAAATAAATAAATAAATAACTATTTTATTTCTCCTTAGCCCCTCACCAAATGTGAATAATGTTTTATCTCACCCTCTCTAACCTTTTTAGAATTAATTGATGGAGTTTAAATTGTGTGTGTGTGTGTGTGTGTTTGTGTACATGAAGTGGGCATGGCCCAATTAGTGTTTCCGCGTAGTTATAGGTTTCCTACTTGGAATATGGACTATGCTAGCACACATGTGAAATAATTTTATTGTTTTCCAAATAGAATTATGGAAAACTTAAATTAGGCTCTATACTGTATTCCCTTTTATATTCTATTGTAACTAATTACTCTAAGTAATTATAAATACACTCTAATTTAATTATATGAAAATTATGTAAGAGGCTAGTCCCCTTATAGCCTGGGAGTATGGTAATACTAGTTGAGGTGTAACCCCTATAGGTATGGTGATAAATAATAACCCAGAAACTCTTTAATGAACACAAATAAAGTCACAATATTATATTTGATCAACACTCATATTGGACTCAGAATGCACTTGTGTATAACTCAAGCAATAATAGAGGGAACTCATAAGTAACTCAGTCAAATGGAGAGAGTAGTAAGAACCCTAAATACACCTTGGTAGGAAGCCAAACACACCAACATCCTCTAGAAAAATCTCTGGTTAGCTATTAAAAGATTTATAATAAATGATAATGGTGGGTGAGTAAGAGATCTGGTTTGCAATAACTTCTATATTCGTCTCTTATGATAATGTTTATAGAGAATGACTCTCAAAAAAAAACCTCCCCCTTAGAAGTGGTTGAGGCCAATAAATAGCACCCATACCACTCTCGAGGTGTCTCGGTCTTTCACAACTGTGAAAGACATCCCTCATACTTTATGTCACAAACATTAAATGCATGATGGACTAGTAAGATCCACGTCATAAACATTAAATGTCATGACATGCCTTTTGCCTAACCACTGTGTGTTAGGGGGTTGTCGTCACAGAGATGGCTCACCACAAATACCATGGTGGTTAACTCAAGTACAGATTTGACATTGCTTAGGTGGATAGTGACATCACCTAAAGTATATGTGACATAAAGTAGAGGGCTATTTGGTTCACAACTAGTGCACGATGGAACTCAAGACTGATCCGCCCAAGATTCCATAATCAAAGGTCTTTCGGTGAATTACTAGGTATCTCTAAGGTGTTCAGGACAATCCCCAACGGTGCCTCACTTATAAATCTTCCAAACCAAGTCCCTCTGAAGTTCCCATGGCGAGGTCATTTGATAGAGCATGAAAGCTCTACCAGTCCCTACTAGGCTGGTCTCTCATGAGTATCGCTTGACATCACATTGAATAATCGTTATAACCGTTAAAGCTTATAGTCAATATAAACAAAAGATACAATATGACTAAGTAAGACAACAAAGCTAAAGGATGAGCACTCTCGACCAGTTGCTTCGCTAGAAGATCTCCATACGTTGCCATGTTGGGCTACCTCGTTGCCACGTTGAGCTGCCTCGCTGCCTTAATCCCTTGAGTCTGTTGTATTATCTGGGGGACTATCTAAAATTTTGAGATTATCTTCAATCCCCCTACATTTTCCCCTTCGTGTATAGATTTGTTATGGTACCCAGAATTTCCCGCAAAAAAAACTTCTCAATTTGATGAATCTTCTATCAGCGAAAAAAATCTTTCTTTTTTGTCTACGTTACAGCTTTTGTCGTTGTGACTTCCAGGAAAAAGAAAATTCTCCCTGATGTACCTAAACCAAAGCACTGCGACTTGTCGTCAATTGGCGAAAGGACATCATAAGTTTTTCATGTCGTTGTGATTCAACCGTTCTACCAATTGTTCATTACCTATTGATATTCTCCCAAGAAGCCTGAGGAACTTGCCAATTTCCTATTCTGACTCTTGGGAAGTGAAATTCTCCCATGTCTATGTTATTTCGTGCCGTTGTACGACATATTTCTAAGTAGTTTGGTATTTACACTAGGACTGTCCCTATCGGTATGACATCTCCCTCCTAGGCATTCCTAGAGTTTAAATTTGTGGAATTCTCCCCATGTAAAGGTTCTACCTCATTTGGAATGTGCTATGTCATCATTTTTTCATGTTCAAAAAAGAAAAAAAAATATCCCCAATGTACCTGAGTCACAGTTAAACACTGTTTAGACTTGGGGTGAGTGGATATGTGAGTCTTTTTCAACCGTTGGGATAGATTCTACCATTATGGGATATCAGATATGTCTGACAACAAATTCTGGCGCCAAAATCAAACTTGATTTGGAAGAAAACCCTTTGTATTCCTCATGCGTCACTTCATTAATGACGTAGTGATTTCTTTTCAACTTTTAGAACACTTCCCGAAGTGCCACGTGTCCACTTAAAATGATTACCGACGGCTATGCACGTCCAATGGTGGGAAACTCCCAAAAGGTGAACCAAAGGATTTTAAACATCTATTATTCAAAACACTTAGCCATTTTCTCCTTACTTCTCCTTCGTCTTCTTCAACTCCCAGAGCATTTACAGAGAGAGCGAAAAAACTCAAACCGCCATTGTTATCAAGGTTTCCTCTAGTTTCTTTTCTCTCATCGTCTCTTTCGTCGCTCCATTTTCATCCATATCTCTGCTTCGCTAAGCTTTCCTTTCATCTCCACCTATTATGGCTTCTTCAAGCATTCCTAAGCCTCCCATCATCGGTGTTCAGCCAACTTCCGCCACTACCACTATTGCTACTGCTAACACTATAGGCACCATCGCTTTGGATGTTGTTGGCCAAGAGCAGCTACATTTTTATCATCGGTCTCCAATTATTGGCAAAGAGGATGACTTCTCTTATGCGTGTAAGACTTTAAGTTTTTCAGCCAAGTATGACCCTTTGTTGTTGGGTGATGAAGCGGAAGAATCATCTAAATGGGGCTTTCTTCCTCTAGAGGGGACTCTACACTTCAGATTTGATCATGGTGAATTTATTTGCTCCCATATTGTGTTTGAAGCACCGGGGGCATCTCCAAATCATTTCACCGCCTGGCATGCACACATGCAGAACTCCCACACTACAACACTTGCCAAAGTTGGTCTTCACCGATCCAACTGGTTTGGGGAGTTCACTCTCTCCAAGCACAATGATGCACTCCAAGTTTTGGTCTCCAGATGGAATATCACAACTCACACCTAATTTGTAGCTTGAGGGGAGTTCACCATTTCTTTAGAAGATGTCTGTGAGCTGATTAAGTTTGAACCCATAGGTGAGTTTACTTATCCGGATGAGGCCTTGGATGCCGAAAAAACATCTGATCGGGCTGAGTTGGATTGGATTTTCCACCGTTGCACTTGTCTTCCAACAAACTGCATTTACTCCTGTAATTAGTTATTTCTTAGAAGCTCCTACTGCAGAGGATGCACTTCTGTCACAGGTAAGGTTAAAGGTACGTCCCTAGAATTACCATCTTATATACTTGTTTTGCTCTCCCATTTAATCTTGGCTGGAAATCCCAACCACCAGTCTAGGAGGGAACTCATAAACATCTCCATTCGTCTGGCCAGAGGTTTTAATCTTCCTTTATCCGCCATTTCTCTGGGGTTCCTCCATACTTTGTTAGATTGGACCCATCTTGACATAGAACGGTTCCATGGAGGTTACAGCCTAGCCAATTTGGCCAACACCATTATTTTAATGGGTTTCCTCTACACCCGTTTTCCTGCTATTATCTATTCCTTATCCCTTTAGCCAAGTAATCAAGCCCCATCGCCTCCTATGTTTTCATAAAAAACAAAGACAAGAGGAGATAATGGGCACTTTTGACCATTTAAACTCCTTCACCATGAGGCCATATGGGAAATCAACCTTTGCCCACACTTGGAATTTTTTCCCTTATGAATCTAGAATGATCACTTCCGTTCTTGTTATAAAAAATCCTTCGTAAGTTGTGGTGCTTCTGTTCACCCATGGGTTCCTTCCTTTATTCACCGAGTGGGGTTGTACTTCTGAAACTTACAGCCCCGATCGATGCAGCAGGTAGTTTGGTTTTGATCAAGGGGATCTTCAACCTATATTTCAGTTAAGGAATGAGAGGGGTACTTTTGCTGAGTCCTGCACTTTCTACCTTATTGTTGTTGTACATGGCATAACTTCTACTATGAAAGGTCGGGTTACCATCCCTAGTGCCACCAAGAAAGGGGATTTGCCCAATTCTTTTGCCACCAAATTCTGGCTGATGTAACTAGATAGAATTCGTGAATTTATACAAACTCCCCCTTAATATCCCCCAATTCTCTCTTTCCCTGCCTTGGAATTAGGCCTCAAGGGCAACATTATTCTTAGGGTTGAGTTCCCTCTCAGCAAGACTCCTAAAGATCCTCCCAGTGAGCTACCTCCTTATTGCCCCATGATCCCTACTACTATGCCCAAGCCCAAAAGTATTGTAACCCTAAAACATCCTGCCCCTACTGAAGGTGTTTTTGGTGAGGGTGTTCCAACCGATGAAGCTTCTGGCCTAGGACCTTCCAAGCCACCAGGCAAAAAAAATAAAGATATCCAAGAGTGGAACTTCTTCAAAGTCTAAGTCCTAAACTCAACCTCCCTTGGATGCATTCCCTATTGCCTCCATTCCTCCACCTATATCTGTCGAAGTGGGTGTGGAATTAAGAAATAAAGTTCAAGTTTAGGTGGAAAAAATAAACATTGAGTTTCATCGGCACACTCCTTCCTTTCCTCTTACTGCTTCTTTCTCGACCATTTTGGTAGATCCATCTGAAGGGGGATCAAAGCGAAGGAAGAGTACGATAGTTCCCTCATCCCTTGGTGCTTGTAGTGCCATAAAGAAAACTCTAAGCACCAAGACTAAAAAGAAATAAGCAACTAAAGATATAACTATTGATGACAGTCTTGACGTCGACCAAAGCCAAATTGATAGGGCTTCTTCAGTTCATCATCGACCTTTATCGCCAATGGTCATATCATCCCATTCTCCCCATCCTGAACAAGAGGTGATTCTTCTAACACTTATCCATTTACACCTTAATGAGTTAATTTTGTTTCATTTCTGACACTTGTTCCCTCTTTCATATTTTTGTTGGGAGGCTGATGAAGAAAGGCCTTATCCTCCAGTGAGTCCTTTTGTGGGAGGACGCTTCGATGCTTCTATGACCAATTCATCCCTTCCCCATTCTCCCACTATAGGTCTTACTTATTCACTCGTTCGGCCTCCAATCGTGAAGAGGAGGCTGCTAAGAGGCCTGTTACTCCCGTTGAGTCTCTGATTATGGTAATACTAGTTTAGGTGTAACCCCTATAGGTATGGTGATAAATGATAACCCTTAAACTCTTTAATGAACACAAATAAACACACAATATTATATTTTATGAACACTCATAATGGACTCACAATGCACACGTGCATAACTCAAACTATAATGAGGGAACTCAGAAGTAACTCAGTCAAAGCGAGAGAGGAGCAAGCACCCTAGATACACCTTCGTAGGCAGCAAAACACGCTACCAACATTTGAAAAATCTGTGGTTATCTATTAAAATCTTCACAATAAATGATAATGGTGGGTGAGTAAGAGCTTTGGTTTGCAATAACTTCTCTCTCTCTTGTGATAATTTCTCTAGAAACTGACTATCAAAAGAACACCTCCACCTCAGAAGTAGTTGAGTCCCATAAATATCCCCCCACACCACTCTCGAGGTGTCTCATTCTTTCACATCTATGAAGGACATCCCTCATACTTTATGTCACAAATATTAAATTCCAGATGGACTAGTCAGCTCCATGTCATAAATATTAAATGTCAAGACATGCCTTTTCCCTAACCATTGTGCGTCAAGGGGCTGTCATCACAGAGGTGGCTCACTAACTGTCTGACAGTCCCAAATACCACGATGATTTACTCAAGTGAAGATTTGACATTGCTTAGCTATTTATTGAAATCACCTTAAGTAGGTGTAACATTAAGTAGAGGGATGTTTGGTTCACAATTCAGCGCACGATGGAACTCAAGGTTTCTCCGTCCAAGATTCAACAATCAAAGGTCTTTTGGTGTTTTACCAGGTATGTCTAAGGTGGTAGGACAAGCCCCAACGGTGCCTCAATTATCAATCTTCTAAACCAAGTCCCTCTGAAGTTTTGACGACAAGGTAATTCGATATAGCATGAAAGCTCTGTCAAGACCTTCCAAGACTGGTCTCTCATTAGTATCCTTTGACCTCACACTGAATAATCATTATAATCATTACACCAAATAGTCAATATAAACCAAAGATACAACATGATTAAGTAAGACAACAAATCTAATGGATGAGCACTCTCAGCCAGTTTCTTCGCTAGAAGATCTCCCTAGGCTACCTCGCTTCCATGTTGAGATTCCTTGTTGCCTTAATCCCTTGAGTCTATTGTATTAGCTGGGGGGACTATCTCTAAGTTTGAGATTATCTGCAATCCCCCTACACAGGTTATGTGTTTACCCTAGGAGGCCTTTTTTCAAATCTACATATAACAATATAATTCCCCACATTAAGCATTCAATACCCTCTTTGTGAAAATAAATTCACATCGAAACTATTTCAACCAACGTTTTATTTATTCCTCAACTTGAAATTAACTTATTTTATACTTTACCGGAATAAAAAATCCATCGATCATGTTTACTTTCAGAATAAAAACTTATAAGTTTAATAGTGAGGTATTATTTAGAGTATATCTGAAATGTGGAATCATCCAAAACAAGATCTCAAATATATTCACATAGTGACTACCCCACTTATAGAACTTATTGACTCAATAAATTGAGTCTCACCCATAAACAAATCAAAATAATAATCATACGAATATTTTGATCCTCATATCCCTTGGGAGTAAGAATCTACACACCCTTTAAAAATTGTGAGATTGGGCATGTCTACTCTAGACAGAATCCAAACTCGAATCTCACCGATGATCTTGTTCATTACATTCCTAATGTTTTGATAAAATCTTACGTGAACCGTAACACAAGATCCCGAACTACTAGAAAAATTCCTATACTCAAGAAAAACTATTAAGATTATACATAAATTTAAAATACAATGTTAACTCCCTATAAAAGCATTGAATTGTTCAATTATAGTATAATCAAAATTATGATATTTTATGATCGATCTGAACCCAACTAATATAAATCCATACTAAGTGCAATTGATCAACATATACAATATATTTATAAACAAAAATAAGGCATTTTTATTGAGAGGATTGATATTTAGAATAAGTGAAGGCAATCATTTATTAATAAATAATAAATGTCATAAATGTGATTTTAAGAAATAAAACTTAAGAATCTCCCACTTAATCTTAAATTCATGTGTCTATTCATTTAACACATATTACCTCTCCATGATTGTCAAAAGCCTTAGCGGGTAAGATCTTCGTAAAAGGTTCCTCTAGGTTTTGTTCAAATGAAATCTTTATCATGATTACGCTGCCTTTTCGCATGATCTTCAGTTCAGGTAATACTTGTGTTCAATGTGCTTAGACCTCTTATAGGTCTTGTATTCTTTGGATTTGGTGCCTCTCAGATATTATCACAGTGGAACCACACCCAAGTTACTTGAAAAGTTACTAAGATAAATACTTTCCCATGTTTCTTTTGAATAGGCAACACATTCGTCTTTCAAGGTCGAGTAGGTAATATATGAATACTTTCTCATCCTCCAAATTATACCCACCTCTTAGGGTAAAAACTTGCTTTGAATTCGATTTTGTGGAATCCTTATCTTAATAAATATTTAAGTAGGGCACCCTAAAGGTACTAGATCGTCCACTAAGTAAACCATCAGATAATATCTATTTTTTGGGTGTCGTACTTAAGAATGTGCTTTACTACAGTCCAATGTTGCTCACATGGATTTTCCAAAACTCTACTAACTAGATATCCCATCTAGTACATATCAAAGCATATTTAAGACTTCTCACCGCCGAATCATAAGGTGTAATCCTCATAATATATATTAATGACTAAAAGGATGAAATTATATCTTGTAATCAAGCATTATAAATTTTGGGAGCACATCATCAATATAAGTGTTCTGGGATAAGCGAAACATCTTATTTTTTTCGATCACATGAAAACTTGCTCTCAAGGAAAAAACTTGCTTCTCATAAATCCTTCATATTGAACTAACTACACATACACATTCTTTTGTTGGACAATACACCCACATCATTCCCGATTAGGATTATATAATCCACATAAACTACCGAAATATCTCCACATTTTTGTCATGCTTTTTATATAGACAAGTTTCATCCGGACATTATTCAAAGCCAAAAGATTTTATTTACTTATCAAATTGGATGTTCTGTGATCTTAATCCTTCCTTAATTCAAAGGATGGACCTATTAAGCATCCACACTTTTCTTTCCTGGACATTTTTTATAAATCCCTGAGGTTGTACCATATAGAGGCACTCATTGGGACTAATGCTCAAGAATGAATTCTTAGTATGTCTATCAATGATATGGTTTCCTCATAGTAAATCTCTTATTTTTTAGTAAACCCTTTCTTAACAAGTCTTTCATTATAGGTTTCACATTCCCATCTACCAATATTTTTTCCTTGAATATCAACTTGAACTCTATCGGTTTTATCCCATTCAACAAGTTTAAAGTTTCCTAAACCTGATTTGAATCCATATTGATATTCATAACCGTAAGACAAATCCTAGATTTCTTATCTTGGAGTGCCTTGTTATAAGTTATGTGATCTAGCTCGTATTCCCTTGGGATCTCATCGAAGTGTTCACCCGAATACACTAACCCATCGGGCTATCATAATACCTCTCTGGTTGATAATGAACCCAAGGAATTTACCTGCTCACACGCTGAACACACACTTGGCTGGGTAGAGCTTCATCTGGAATTTGTCCACAGTATCAAAGGTACGCTTAAGTTTGACCACACGGGTCTCGGCCTTGAGATTATTTTTCAACATGTCGTCCATATAACCCTACCTTTATGATGTGGTTCCACTTGCGATCCTATATTAATGACTCATGTATGTTGATGATCGGTAATAATTACACTATCACTAGATAGTGTATAATCGATATGAGGTTGTATTACTTCTCGCGCAGTTGGTTCAAATGTAAATATTTTGTATCTCTCTCTAAGATATTATAATATTAACTTACTATTAGGTTTGTAGTCCATTATATTATCATCCTCTAAGTATCGGTAATTAGTGTTAATAATGATCCTCTAGTCCTTACGATCATATAATAAAACATCTTTAGTTTCTTTCAGGTATCCTATAAATAGAAATAAATTTAACATTGTAGCTAATTTCCCTGGCTCCTTCCTTAGCATGTGTGGACAGGAATCCCAGATCTGAACATTTTGTAGACTACGATTCCTCCCAATCCACATTTCCATAAGAGTTATTGAGATCAATATAAAATAAGTTAGGTTCAGTAAATAAGTAGTCGTATCTCATGCATAAATCTAAAAGAATATCATATATCTGAATATTTCATCATGGATATAACCATGTCCAAAAGAGTCGTGTTCCCTCTCTCTACTTACATCATTTTGTTGTGGATTTCCCCATGAGAACAACGGAGATATAATCTTCACCTCTGACAAATTATTCCTAAACTCCCCCAATATTTACTGAATCCCATGATTAGATCATAGGGTTTGGATTAGTTTACCATTCCTACACTCCACCTTGGCGTTGGACACTTTGAAATTGTCAAAGGCATCAAACTTATAGTGCATAAGTTAAACATATTCATACCTTGGGTAATTCCCAATAAAAGTGATGAAGTACTTACAACTACCTATTTCCCTAATAGTTATAGGACTATATAAATTATGATAAACAGATTCTAACACATTTTTATCTTCATAGGTTTTGGCCGAAAGCCATCTTGATCAATATACCTTCTAAATAGGATTCACAAAATATAAGTGCCTCCATTTTCATTGAACTTAACTAGTCATTTGAATCAAGTATTTAAATTATTTTTAGATTAATATGACTTAGGCCTAAGTTACAATGATAATTTTCGTTCAACTTAGAAGGTTTCATTATATTTATGTTATTTCCATTTGAGTTATTCATTTCAGTATTTAACTGTACTGGTGAGACAATCTTTATAACATACAAATCATTTTCTAATGTACTAAAATAGATAAATGATTTTCCATTTTTGATTAAGAAACATTTTCACTAAAATAAACCTAATATATATTCATTATATAGATTGAAAGAAAAATTAAATTTCTTATAATTGTGGGTACATAAAAACAATTCCAGAAGATTGTATTTTTTCCACCACCAAAATCTAAACCTATGTATCCAACTTCTAATATCATTGTTTTATTGCGATCACCCATAAATATAAATGTTTATCGCTCAGTGAGCTTCTTGGTTGCTTTGAACCCCGACAAAGAATTTCAAACATTATTAGTGGCTCCATAATCTACACATCGGGTCTTGTGTAGACAGAACCACAAAACATATCTCAATGATAAAAGAGAAATTATTGATTTCATTTCTCTATTATAAGTATATCGAGAATTAATTATTCCAATGTCTTGACCGTTTATAGATGTAACACTTGCCTTTCGGTTGTTTTACTGTAACCTGAAATTTAACAATTGTTTCAATAGCCATAGGTTTTACCTAAGCCTTCCACTTTTTCTTCTTCTTTTTTTTGGATAAAGGAGCAGACATATTCTTTTTCTTCTTACCTTTTGATACATGAAAGGAAGGGTCTCTATCTTTAACTTTAACAATACCCTTTTTTTTAATGATATTATCCTTATTACAAAGTTATTTAATTATTTACAACAATAAGTAATCAAATTTTCTAATAGAATAGTTTAGGCAATATTGCTTAAAAGATTCCGAGAATGACTAGAGCAAATAACTGATCTCGATCTCCAAACCAATTTTAAATATAAAGACCTCAAGTTCCAATGATATGGTCATCATGTTTAGAGAATGGTCCATAATAGGAGTACCACCAACCATCTTTATGTTCCCCAATCTTGCCATAGATCCCGTCACACTCTATGAACTTAATTATTAAAAACATGGAAATAAAGTTTAAAATGATGTTATCAAACATCATATATTATTATACCAATGTTGCAATATATTGGTTATAGATTCTAGTATATAACAACGATCCATCTAAACAGTATTTTTCCACTTATGGTAAACTCCGACATTCGACTCGGATACCTCCTCACTAGGCTTGGTAGGGCATGGTTTAGTTAAAACAAACTTATAATCCTTATAGTACGATACATATATTTCTTTTCCATCATAGCAAATTCATTCCAGTTAGTCTATTTTTCTTTAATATTGATACAAATTGTTTGAAAATGGAGCACATATTTGAAATCTCATAATCATCATTGATAAATTACAATTAAATATGTAGGAGTTAAATTTTATATAAATTTAAATATCTTTTCTCTACTTCAAATTAAAATTAATCTCGTCAAGCATCAAAATTCCCTTGTGAAATGAATATCTTGTTAGAATCTTAACTCATTCACAATGACTTTGTAAGAGATTACATAATTTAGTTATTTTATCCGGATAGTCCATGAAATATTTCTCTAATATAATTAAGTATATTACATTTCTTTGTCTCATAATTAATGACAGTGACTCCTTTAGGGGGGCTCTCATTACATATATTTAAGAGCATAACATTGGTACATTATTTAAAATATAATCTTCTCATTTTCGGTTTCCCTATTGGGGTAATTGAACATAGTCACATTTGTCAAAGAATTATCATTTAAGCCCTAATCAATTCCCTTTGTTGAGGATGAACATCAATCTAACAAAAGTAATCCATCACATCACCTTTTAAAATACCGATGGAGATTGTGGGGTTTAGTTGGAAAATCCTCTCCACTTAATATTTTGAAATTTATGGTATTCTTTACAAAAATTATCCGACTATAATTTTTTTGATTTAAATCAATGACAATATCCAAATATCTTGCATAAATTAAATTTCTGGGTCTCATTGTTTAAATTTTCCAAATTAACAAAATATTTTAGTTAAAATGCAAATGCATAGACCAAAGTCAATTTATACGATAAATTATTTACATGATTTAATTAAATTTATTCTAGAATTGTAAATTTTTTATTTTGCATAAAAATTGTGATCTAAGTCGGCCAAATAATAAATCTACATTTTCTATAATTAGGTGGGTCCCTAATTAACTAATTAATTAGTACACAATAATCATCAACATGAGTAAAGATGGTATAATCATAATAAAATACAATCTATGCAATTATAATTATAACAGAAAAAAATCCTTCTTATCATGGCTTAGAGTTCTTCTTAAAGTATATTTCTTAAAGAAACGATGATCCTACTATTTTAACCTCTGGAAATACTCCTCTACATGTTTGAGAATTATTAAGCATAAAGAACCAAAGCAAAATCGTCAAAACAACATCTGAGGTACACAAAAAGACTCGATCGATCGTGTAACCAATGAATTGGTCTCTCTCAGGCCCGATTGATTGTGTTTCCAAAAATATGTTTTTAATTATTTTTTTACGATCTTTAAAAATCAATCAAAACACCCTCCAAACTTGAGAAGCAAGTCACCAGACTCTTTGGAACTCCCACTATGATCAAACCCTATAAAAAAAATTATTTTAACTAATGAAAACTATTCTATACCCTCAAAAATGCTTTTATATGCACGACTTGCATTAAAAATTATTGTATAACCAAATTGAAGAAACATGACTACATATAAACAGATGTAAGATCCATGCAAATAAATTAAAATTCATGTGACCAAAATGGAAGGAGTATAAACAATAAAATAATAACACCCCATGTTAATACGAATCTGTATACCAAGATGCATATTCATACAAATATACAAAAGTAGCATTCCATAGTGGACAATAGGGATCTTCTAAAATATGAAGAATCGTTAACCATTATGTTCTGATACCAATGGTTGGGATTGTATTTAAAAATATATGCCTAAGTACCATTAATCAATCATTATTCAAAAAGTGAAACATCGTAAAATAGATCTATGAAACCATAACTAGGGTTTCGATTATTATATATTTTTATATCTTGTATGTGATCCAATATAGGCAACAAGGATGAAGAAGATAATGTATTTGATGATCGACAACCATAAATCCTTTCATAGTTGATAAAAACACTTCTGATATTCTTATATATGATCCATTCAGAGAAAGTTATGTGTGCGAGAACTCTTGGAGATTAAAACTACGTAAAATGAAAGAAAAATATATTTTCTCTCTCCTCAACAAATACAAGAAATTGAATAGGGCATCTCACCCTATATAACCCTTAAACGTAATTAATACACATCAAACCCTTTCCCCTGAACTATATATATATAGGTACATGAAGTGTACTTGGGCCAAACAGTGTTCCCACATATTTATAGCCTTATTACTTGGAATATGTACTATATTAGGGAACTAAGTGAATGATTAAATTCTCTTTTAAACAGAAATATGGAAACTCCAAATTAACATCCATAATTTATTACAGTTTTTACTTAAATATAATTAATTCCATTAAATAATTTAATTACACTCCAATTTAACTATCTCAAAATTACTCTAAGAGACGTTCTTTGTTTGCAATATTAGATATCACATAATATTATTCCCATATTTATGCATTGAATACCATCTTATTTAAATTCAATTTGTCTCAAATGGATTATTACCAACATATTATTTATTCATTGATCTTAAACGTATCTTATAATCTATAAGATTAATAATGTATAATGGTATAATTAAAGCTTATAAGCTTATTAAGGGATGGGCATAGCCCATAATATCTCGTGGATGTTCATTCCTTCGAAACATGATCTTGGTCATTTGCACATATTGACTACCTAACTTATAGGGATTATAGACTCAATAATTTGACTCACGCGCAATGGCAAATTGAAGAAATGAAATATGAATATTTAGATTATCATATCCCTTGGTATTAAGAATTTATGCACCCTTTGCAGATTGTGATATTGTGACAGTTTAATCTGGTCATCACCTAGACTCTAATGCCACCCTTGGATCATGTTCAAGACATTCTTGATGTACCGGTATAATCTTCCTTGAACTATTAGAAAAGTTTTCGAACCATCAGATAAGTTTCCATTGTCAATATAAACTATTAAGATTATACATATAAATTTACCACCAATATATCAAATCCCTACCTAGGATATGAATTGCTCAATTATACTAGAACCCAAATTATGATCTTCAAAGAGGTAAACTTGACTAAACAGAATACCTACTGAGTTTAATTGATCTAGATATATAAAATATTTATAAAAAAAATATGAGGATTTCCCACAAACATGATCCATATTTCAAAATGAGTGAAGACAATCTTTTATCAATAGATTATAAACTTCATAAAACATGGTTTTCGGAATAAAAACAATGCATAAAGGTCATATAGGTACGACACATTCATATAAGTATCGTGGTTATGCACAAGATATATGTCTAGTAGTTATGAAAAACATTCTTAGATGTTCATTGGAATGAATTGATGTATACATAAATGTTTTGGAATTTCTAGGACCAAATTTCCTATGGGGGAAGATGTAATGATTTGCCCCGTTAATTGTAAATTTTTCATAATTTAATTAAATTAATAATATTATCCTTAATTTTGATTTTTCCAAACATCGTGTATGAGAGGTGACCAAAATGGTTGTTCATAACATCTGATAAGGAAAAGATACGCGTAGTTGGGCATATTCATCGTTACCGATGAAGTCCATGTGACACTCAAAACATTGATATGAACAAATCTAATATGGTTCCCACCATAAGTGTTATGCTGTATTATGAGTCTAAGATTGAAACTTACAATCTTATTCAGGATGCAATAGTCAGAGTACAAATGATGATTATGTAGTCTAAGTCTATAGTGGTGTAGTGGATGGAACTATAGAAAATATGAAAATATGAGAGATGGTCAGGGTCCTCGGGATAATCAGTGTGGGAAATCCTAGGAATGACTAAGAGATAAATAATAGTGTCTATAGAAAATACTACTTGAACTCCCTAAAAATTTAAGATGATGTACTCTCCATATGCTCGAGTGTAAAAATAAAACTCTCACACCATAGCTATATAATAATTAACATTCATAGTCATCATAGGACCTTATCCTCTCTCAATGAAAAATCCAATAAAAAGGTGCCCTCGACATTTATTAGAAAAAATTGTCTCTCAATAACAACCCTCTTCTGGTAATACCACATAGTGAAATGATGCCAATGGTTTTCACGTGTAACCCATCGTAGTGGGTTATATAACGGATGAGACGGAGGAGGTGCCTTTTTGTCCTTTACCGTAGTGAGAATTTAACCAATAAAATCCTAAGGAAAGTTTGTAATAAATGTGTAGGAACCCTAAAAAGGTATCAATTAAATAACCAAACCCAACATTATAAACAACTGGAAAACCAAATGTGACACTCCGTCAAATTTAATAATAGATTGATCAAATATAATACAAACTTATATGAATCAAATAATTCAATATCATTTTAAGCATGACTGCTAAAAAACCAAATGCATAAAATAAATAAACTATACATACCATAAGTGAACCACATAACTTTAATACTGAACCTATCAAAAATACTAGTATCATCTCATAACTACAACTACAAGAAAGTAAATCCAACTAGTGAAACGATCTTAGGGAGAAGGCGACACAATTGCCTGTTTCCAAAAAATGTTAATAGAAAATATTAACTCCAAGTTTAAGTAGAAAAATAATATAATTGATTTTGGGATAAAATATTATTATGCATCTTCTTCTCGTATTTTAGTCAATTTTAGTCTATCCCAAACCCAACATTCTTATAAACCATATAAGTCTAATCTCAAACCCAAGTGAACCCATGATTGCCTATTATTCATCCTTCATTTAATATTCATAAATAATTGTTCTACACTTCTCAAATGTGTGTATGTACATAAATATATATCATAAATCTATGAGTATATCAACATATGTAATATTCATATCAATTATTATATAATTAAGTACCGAAGAACCGAAGTGTCGGCATCGCCTCGCCCGGGCTAATCACATCTCGCTCTCTCGAGATACCGAAGCGGTGCGATCACCCGACCCAAGGTACTATAACACTAGAGTGCTCGCCGTCATAGGCCCAGGGTATAACCCGTCTCTATCAGGATGCCTAAGTAGCACCGTCACACAGCCCATAAGAATATACCATGTTGTAATTCTTCTCATATGTACTCATAATCCATATATGGCATATAATGTAAAATCTGGTTCTTCACATTTCAAGAAGGATATAAGTCATATTATCTGAATCAAATATTTCTATGTTTATATATCTAATTTAATGTTTAACTATATTCTAACACAAAAAAAAAAATATATTAATATACAAAATAGACTTGCCTCCAAATTGAAGTAGGATGAAATCTAATTGAAAAAACCCCCACTTACCTTCTTCTCTAATGCCCAATTGTCCTCTTTTCTTCTTCTCTAAGTAGCCTCCCTCTTCTCTTTAAGTTTCCTTTTTGAAGTGTTAAAATGATTCCTAATGACGCTAATCTCCCTTTTGTATGTTTAACCACGAAATTTAGGTTAACACCATATGGACCTTGACCCATTAAGCCTAAAATCATATCTAGTTAGTCTAAAGTCTATCCCAAATAATATACTAGCCTTAGGGATTAAAACCCACTATTTTATGCCCTAATCCAACATTTTTACAGTACAAAACTTCAACCTAAATTACTAAACCACATTTTAATATTTTAATATGTACGAGTTCCAAAAGTCATTATTAAATTATTTATTTAATAATTATTAATTTATTATGGTGTATTAAGTCATATTTCAATTTCGAACAAACTACACATAACACGACACATGTGCAATTATAATTATTGACATCACATGTCACTATAGGCACATATAAAAATTGCTATATAATTAGTACATTAAAATTATGGTATATTACACTCGTCTCCCCCTAAAACAAGGAATTTTGTCATTGAAATTCGAATTCCCACTCGAAAATCTAAGAATATATCACCCGGATTGTCCTCATACTCTATACAAAATCTAATCATCTTATGGCATAATATACACTAAGGTCTCTCGTTGTAACTCAGGTTCGTCTTACCCTCAATTACATATATGCCCTAAATGTACCCCCTCGGCTCAGAGACATCAACCTCGGCCATGGAGATGGACAATGATTGAAGAGCCTTAGATCAACAACCAGCGGTCTCGTCCCAAGCAAGGTCGTCCATAGCCAATGTTACTAGCCACCTCGACAAGTAAGGTCTCCGTAATCCACAGGGTCGATTATCCATCTGGTCATCCAAGGCTTGCAACATCGGCTTGGTTCATGCTGAGGTTGCCATCCCATCATCATAACCAATCTCGGCTGAGGATCAGCGGACGTTCCTGCTACGCCACCATTACCTTAGCCCAGGCCGACGTCACATCTCAACATGCCTTACCTCAGCTCTCCCACTGAGACAAGGTCACCACCTCGTCCTCTTCCAGGCCAAGGTTGAGACCATTCACAGATGGTCGAGCCCTTATCAGCATATGTATTGTTGGGAACACGTGTACACAATCAGTTATAACCGAATCATTCCCCTCACATGGGGGAATATTGAGGTCATCATTATCTACATGAGATCAACCGGGTGTCATTCTCATAATGGTTCGATCCTTATGCACATGTTCATTGCATGCTTAGGGGATACACTACACCCCTCAGGCACTATATATAGAGGTCATCCTCTACCTTGTAAGGGATCCGAAATTGGCAACCCTAGCTAAAACTCTGTCCAAATATACAGTAGAGAGAGAAATCTTGAGAGATTGTATCCATGGCCATTAGTTCCTTCATTCAGTGATATTACTCACACACACTCACAGTGGACGTAGGCCAGATTGGCTGAACCACTTATACTCCGGTGCTGATCCTCTTCCCCTCACCTCTTTCTTTTATACTTGATATACATATATAGTATACTGATATGTTGCCATTGTTATCACTAGCTTGAGCATACAAACACCGTGACTGGTGGTGCTATTTCCAGCATCATCATTTTGGAGTCGTATGTGGGAACGAGAGGCTGTCTCTTCCTCTTTATTTGCTTAACCTCACCGGAGACTCTGGTGGTGAACCAGACCTCACCCCTTGCGTGGAGTTATTTCACCATTGAAAGAGGTCCTGTAAGGTATTAAGCTCATCTACTACACCAGCTCTTTTATGCTAACACATGGCACCAGAATTACCACAACCTCTTTCGTCGCCTAGTGCGGGAGGACCTGGCTCCAGCCAGGCACCGCCCCAATCCGAAATGGAGGAGGTGGCCGCAGCTTTGTGGTCTTTGGCTGCAACACAATAAGCAATTCGAGAGTAATTTGCACAGCTCACCCAAAATATGATGAGGCCACATGGAGTCTCATCGGAGATGATTACTCCGACGGCCGTCCAAGCACACCTAGAAGCTAAGGGACCACCCCAGGCACCGCGAAAGGATCACCCTACGCCCCAACGGAGGAGGGACATTGCTAACTCTAGGCGCTTGTGCCTGGGGAGGCAAGGAAAACCTTGTCCTGAGGACAGGTATGATGATCTAGAGGCGGAAGATGCCCCGAAAGATTGTTGGGAGCCGTAATAGGTTTCGAACAACACAGTTCGTCCTATCCAACGGAGCCAAGGTTGTGGGGGCAGAAGAGGTGGAGAAGCCCAACAACGAAGATCAACTTTTGATTGACTGAGCAGAGGGTCAGCCTTTGAAAGGCTCAGCCCCATAAACGACCTAAGACAAAGGTTATCAAGGTCGAGAAGTGCAACCGGCTCACAAAGGGAAGAGAGACAACGTTGGCCTCAACTGGGACAGGGAAGACACAAAGAACAACAGGCATTGTGTTGCGATTGGGGAACCCTCAGTCCACCCCCTGGAGGTGGCTAGGGACAACCTCGGCTGAGACGACGTTGCAAAACCATGGAATGAATCCATCCAAACTCTTGAGGATAAGATAGGAGACCTCATCAAAAGTTAGGAACCACTGCAAAGAGGTTTTTCAGAAGGCTCTCCGTTCGTGGATAAGATAGTAAGCTTCCCTACCCCAGCCAAGTTCAAGCCACCTACAGTGACTCCCATGTATGACGGTAGCACCAATCCTGTACATCATATTGAGATGTATCAGTCAGCGGTAGACATTTACTCAATACCAGATGAGATGAAGTGCCGGGCCTTCTCCAGGACTTTGACGGGAGCTACGCACATCTGGTTTACTTCTCTTCAAAATAATTTGATGGAGAACTTTAAGGGCTTGGCTGAACGATTCATTCACAATTTCTTCTTCGGGGTAAGACCTCAAAAGAAGACAACCCATCTGTTGTATGTCAAGCAAGGCAAGCACGAGAGCCTAAAAGACTACATCGCTAGGTTTAATAAATAAAAACTTGAGGTTGAAGATTATGAAGAGAATATTGCCATGATCCCCCTCATAGGAGGCCTTCAGAAGGGGGCGTTATTGTGGAAACTGGCGAAAGACCCTCCAAAGTCCATGGCGGAGCTATTGGAAACTGCGAGGAAGGTCATGAATGCTGAAGAGGCCATGGACGCTAAGTATGAACACGAGAACGATGGTAGCAGCAGAAAGTTCCAAAGATAGAAGGATGGAAAGAACAGGCCAGTTGATGATAAGTTTGCGCGTTATACCTCTCTTACTATAAGCTGCGAACATATCCCCAATGAGATCAAGAATGATCGGTCCTTAAGATGGCTAGAGAAAATGAGGGCTCCTCCACATAAGAGGAACCAGAACTTATGCTGTGAATTCCACGAAGACCATGGCCATATAATAAACAAGTGCATCGCCTTAAAGGATGAGATCGAGAAGATGTTGAAATCAGGAAAGTTGAGGAACACTACACCAAAATGGGCAAATTGTCACCTTTCAGCCGGCCAGCCTTGTCAAGGTCATTGACCGTGACAAAAAACACGCATTTTATGTCACGATCATTGACCTTGACATGACCGTGACAACTAATTGTCATGGTCAATGACCGTGACAAGACCGTGACAAATTTACTTGTCACGGTCAATGACCGTGACAATTTTTTGAATACTTGTCACGGTCAATGACCTTGACACGACTGTGACAATGTTTACAGCAAAACCCTTCCCCCCTTCTTTTTTCCCTCCCACGTCGTTCCCTCCCTCTCTCTCTCTCTCTCTCTTCCATTTATATATATGTTTGTGTGTATATTTATGTGTGTATGTGTATATATATATGTGTGTACGTGTGTGCGTGTGTGGGGGGTGGGGCAGGGTGGGGGTAGTGGTGGGGCGTGGTGGGGCAGGGTGGGGGCAGGGCGGGGTGTGTGCGTGTGTATATGTATGTGTATGTATGTGTATATGTGTTTGTATGTGTATGTGTATATATATATGTGTGTGGTGGTGTGTGGTGGGGGAGGGGGTGGTGGAGGGGGCAGGGGGTGGGGTGGGGTGTGTGTGTGTGTGTGTGGTGGTGTGTGGTGGGGGAGGGGGTGGTGGAGGGGGGAAGGGGGTGGGGTGTGGTGGGGTGTGTGTGTGTGTGTGTGTGTGCACGTAGGTGCATAGGTGTGCGTGTGTGTGTGGCGGGGGGAGGGGGGCAGGGGGTGGGGGTGGGGCACCCATTTAATAACTCTTTAAATATTTGGAAAAAACATAATATTTTAAAATTGAAACGAAATGGTATTGACGGAACTTACACATACGTTATGTACTGTGCTCTTACGTTGAAAATTATTAGATAGAAAAAGAAAAATATAAATTGAGATAACCTTAGAATCTAATTAGGCTAAAAATATAATGGCATGAACTAACATATATACACAACACTAAAAGTAGACATCAATTTTATAAATAATTGATAATAGTTGGATAATAAACATCGGGAGGGGGTGGGGGTGACGGGGGGAGGGGGGTGGGGGTGGGGGTGGGGCACCCATTTAATAACTCTTTAAATATTTGGAAAAAACATAATATTACAAAATTGAAACGAAATGGTATTGACGGAACTTACACATACGTTATGTACTGTGCTCTTACGTTGAAAATTATTAGATAGAAAAAGAAAAATATAAATTGAGATAACCTTAGAATCTAATTAGGCTAAAAATATAATGGCATCAACTAACATATATACACAACACTAAAAGTAGACATCAATTTTATAAATAATTGATAATAGTTGGATAATAATTGGATAATAAACATCGGGAGGGGGTGGGGTTGGCGGGGGGAGGGGGCAAGGGGTGGGGGTGGGGGTGGGGCACCCATTTAATAACTCTTTAAATATTTGGAAAAAACATAATATTACAAAATTGAAACGAAATGGTATTGACGGAACTTACACATACGTTATGTACTGTCCTCTTACGTTGAAAACTATTAGATAGAAAAAGAAAAATATAAATTGAGATAACCTTAGAATCTAATTAGGCTAAAAATATAATGGCATCAACTAACATATATACACAACACTAAAAGTAGACATCAATTTTATAAATAATTGATAATAGTTGGATAATAATTGGATACTAAACATCGGGAGGGGGTGGGGGTGGCGGGGGGAGGGGGGCAGGGGGTGAGGGTGGGGGTGGGGCACCCATTTAATAACTCTTTAAATATTTGGAAAAAACATAATATTACAAAATTGAAACGAAATGGTATTGACGGAACTTACAAAATTGAAACGAAAAACATAATATTATAAAAACATAATATAGACGGAACATTTTTTTATCTGTACTATTAATTCAATTAATTCATTTAGGTAAAACGAAATGTGTACTATTAACATTTTTTTTTATCTGTACTTATAACATTTTTTTTACAGCAAAAATGTCTCCTTCAGATGTTAAGGCGGAGATGATGATGTTGTTTATGATGATGTCGTCTGGGTTCGGTGGTAGCGGAGGCGACGAGGGCTCCTCCGCCCCTAGGCTCCCCAAATATGGAAAATTTGGGATTACCGTCGAAAACAAGTCGGAGCTATTAGCGAGATTCCTCGAGCTGCTAAAGACGGTCATCGGCCCGGGGTGTATGAGTTGGAAGGAGGTTCCATATGAGCTCAAGTTAGCTGTTTGGGCGGCACTACATATAATATTTATATGAATATTTCAATTTCAATTTCAATTTCAATTTCAATTTCAATATCAATTTCAATTTCAATTTCAATTTCAATTTCAATTTCATATTTATATTTATATTTATATTTATATTTATATTTATATTTATATTTATATTTATATTTATATTTATATTTATATTTATATTTATATTTATTCGCAACTAACATTGTATTTTTTGGACAGGAACAATTCAACTTGGATCCAAAGCTACGCGATTCCGTCTTGGAGCAGTTGAGGGAGCAACACAAGACGTGGAAGAAAAATATGCGGACACGGTACTTTGGAAAAACACGAGAGTCCATTTTACAATGGCGCGGATCCGTTCCGCCCAAGGAGCCGATCTCATTGGCACAATGGCAAAAGTTCATTGACAATGAGATCGAGGATGGACAATTGGCATCTCGCCAATCGGGGAGGGAAAATCGGGCTAAAAAGACGGGCGTGCACTACTCCGGCCGGACCTCTTACGCTGAGGTGGAGCATAGGATGCAGGTAAGATTTAATTTATCTATAACTAAAGAAATATATTATTGGATATTATTTTACTTTGCGGGGCCAATACTAATTTTACTTTACTTTATTTTATTTCAGGGGGTAGGGAGTGGGCCAGGGGGTAAGCCACATAGGCTCGATACTTATGTGGCTCTTCGGACGAAGAAGGGGAAGGACAAGGAGGTGTCCCCGAGCGTCGCGACCACGATTGTAAGTAATCCGACAGTTTAATTATTGTTAATTACGTTATAATTTTTTAGTTTACTTATTTTACTAATCATGTGCTTTTTGTCGTTTCAGGCAAAGCTTAAGGAAGTGCATGAGTCGCAGTCTGATGCCGACAAGGCATCTTTGTCCACAGACGCACTCAGCCAAGTGCTTGGCTCTGATCGCAAGGGGAGGACAAGGGGAGTGAGCTCACGGGTGGCCAAATCTAGGATCATCGGATTGGAGACGAGCGACATCGGGTTGGCTCGAACGGTGGATTCACACGATGCGAAGCTGTCCCGTTTGGAGGCGACGGTCCAAGATATGTACGCATTCATGAAGCGTACGTTGGGTGGAGACCATAAAGGGAAAGGGAAAGGGAAGGAGAAGGAGAAGGCGGTGGAGGAGGAGGTGCGGGAGGACGAGGCGCAGGATGATGAGGATGTGGACCTCGCTGCTTCATCACCGACACGTTCGTACTTCGACGATCCACTTCCCTATTTGACGCCCTCCAACAGACCATTGTCGACAATTAGTTGGCCGAGCGTGTTCATATTGGACGTATTTGATGGCCAGCGGATAGGGAGGGGGTTGAGGGACCTGAATATCGTCGAGGGTGGAATAGTCCATGGACGTGTGCTTCAAGAGATGGAGTCTAGGGTGCTCGTCACGCATGTCATACCCGGGAAGGAGAACTCCCTATTGTGGTTGCGCGAACAATGCGGCACGACGTATATTAGTGGGTGCGTCAATTCGTATGTCGTGTGGCCTACTCACCTCCTCAGTTTTATCCAAGACATGTAGTAACATTATTTTTAAGTTTGTCCATTTTAATTATATTTGGATTCTATCGTCATGTATATTATTTTTACTTTGAATATTTGGATTATACCGTCATGAATATATATTTGCATTATCTTTAATTTGTGTTGGATATATGATGTTTGGAACATGTACAACGTTGCTATAACAGGTACAAATATACTGCTGGGCAGTGGCGGTGGCCATACTGCCCAGCAGATTTTTTTTAAATTCTGCCCAGAATTGTCACGGTCATTGACCGTGACACGTCCGTGACAATTTTGTCACGGATGTGTCACGGTCAATGACCGTGACAATTCTAGGCAAGAGGGGTCACAGCTTTGTCACGGTTATAAACTGTGACAAACGTGTCACGGTCATTGACCTTGACACGACCGTGATAAAAAAAGTTGTCTCGCCTCGAAATGTCACGGTCATTGACCTTGACAAGTTGGATTTGTCAAGATCAATGACCTTGACAAATGGGAAGATTTGGTGTAGTGGAAGTACGTTGATAGCAAGGCTCCCAATAGGGGAAAAGATGACCCTAAAAAGAGAAGAAACAATAGGTGTCATGATGATACCCCAGCAAAAAGGGGCGATGACTCGGATGGCGATGATGAAGATGATCCTGACCTCCCACCAAAGGATGATAACACCCCCGTGAAGAGGGGTGGTATGATCTACTTTGGTGTTAGCACCATATTCATAGGACTTGCAAGGGTGGTTCTGAAGTGGCTGATCGCAAAGCTCATGTCGGAGAGGCCAAGTCAGTGGCCAAACTTGAAATAGTAAATCTGATGTCTTCTGAAACAATGCAGAAGAGAAAGAAGGTGGACATGGACACTCTCATAGTCGGGTTCTCCCGACTCGACTTCAAAGGCATATTAGCTCCACATAATGACCCTTTGGTAATCACAATAAGATTTCATGGATGTGAGGTACAGAGAATTCTTGTAGATGGAGTAAGTTCAGCATATGTGATGTTCTGGCCCTACTTCAAAAGCCTAGGCCTTAGCAGAGCTAGGCTGGTACCCTATCATCATCCATTAATGAGGTTCAGCGGTGAAAAGGTCCATTCGCTGGGTATGTATGAGATGGACATGCGAATGGGCGATGAGTGGACTAAGAGGTTAAGCCAGAAGATTAATTTTTTCGTTATAGAAAAAAATGTCTTCTCGGCCTATAACCTGATCATAGGAAAAGTAGCCCTTACGGAGTTTGAAGTCGTGTCGTCGACGGTCCACCAGATGCTAAAATTCCTGACCCCCTTTGGGGTAGGGGAAGTGCAGGGTGACCATACCATAGCACGAGAATGATAATTCAACTCGGCTGAAGAGAGAGAGGCTCATAAGAGAGCAACTACAACATATAACATTGATAAACTTGACCCCAGAGATGAAACGAAGTTAAAAAAAGGAGAGGCCACGGAAGAGGTAGAATGCATCGTCCTCAATGAGGATGAGCCAGAAAAAACCATCCAAGTCAGCAAAGTCTTAAAGGCAAAAATCAAGGAAGAAGTGGTAAACTTCCTGAGGAAGAGGCAGAGTGTCTTCGCTTGGAGTCACACGGACATGCCTGGCATCAGCCCTGAGGTTATGTGCCACAAGCTGAATGTGACTAAGGAGGCTAGTCCAATCAAACAAAGATAAAGAATATACTCTAGCGAGAAGTATGAAGTCATCTGGGAAGAAGTCAGAAAGTTAGAAGAGGCTGAGTTTATCAAAGAAGTCATATATCCGGAGTGGCTATTGAATGCAGTCATTGTGCCCAAAGCCAACAGAAAATGGAGAATGTGCGTAGACTTCACCGACCTGAACAAGTCTTGCTCGAAAGACAGCTATCCCTTACCTCAGATCGACCAGATGGTAGATGCAACTATATGACATGAGATCATGAAGACAGCCTTCATCACGGACAAAGGGACGTATTGCTACAATGTTATGCCCTTAGGATTGAAAAATGTGGGGGCAACATACCAACGTCTTGTCAATAAGTTGTTTGAAAACCAAATAGGAAAGACTATGCAAGTGTACGTCGATGATATGTTAACGAAGATCTTAAAGGCCTGCACCCACGTAGCAGACCTGGAAAAGACTTTTGATACCATGGACTTGTACAAAATGAAACTCAACCCTACGAAGTGTGTATTCGGGGTAGGAGCCAAGAAATTTCTTGGATTCATTGTCAATCAGAGGGGAATAGAGGTGAACCCTGATAAAATTAAGGCTTTTCTCGACATAAAGACACCAAAGAGTATCAAGGACATTCAGATGCTTACTGGAAGAGTAGTAGCACTCAACGAATTTATTTCAAGAGCGACGGACAAGTGTCTTTCGTTCTTTAAGGTGCTTAGAAAGGCCTTCGAGTGGGACAAAGAGTGTGATGAGGCTTTTAATCAGCTGAAGTCCTACCTCGAATCCCCCTTACCCTTATCTCGGCCCATAGCAGGAGAGAAGTTGTATATCTATCTAGCAGTTTCTGAATCAGCTATAAGTGCAGCCATAGTACGGGAAGACGTTGGGGTCCAAACGCCTGTGTACTTCTATAGTAAGGCCCTTCAAGGGTCTGAAAAAAATTATCCTTGGATGGAAAAGTTAGCCTATAGCCTAATGCATGCTTCTAGGAAGATGAAGCCTTACTTTCAAGCCCATTCCATGGTCATCCTCACTGACTCCCAACTTAGACAGGTCGTCCATAAACCTGAGAAGTCGGGTAGATTGATGACATGGGCCATTGAGCTGGGATAGTATGACCTTACCTATCAGCCTAGGGTGGCCATCAAAGGGCAGGAACTGTCGAATTTTGTCGTTGAGTTCACATGGGAAGAGACCGAGGTTGAGAATAATCTAGAGACTATAGAAGGGTCAAACAGCAACGTCTTCCGACACTCGGAAGAAGTTATGCCCAAGAGAGCTAGAGATGGAATTTCTGAGAATGAGGAAGACCGGTACCTCTTCAGGAAGGGAAAAATGTTAGAAGGTGGTTTCTCATTAGATAAAGACATTTGGAGCCTCTTTGTCGATGGATCTTTTTACGAAAGTGGAAGTGGTGCGGGGCTGATACTCTCAGCCCCGAATGGTACCAACATCAAATATGTCCTAAGGTTTAACTTCAAGGAATCAAACAACGAGTCAGAATACGAGACCATGATAGAAGGCCTCTCCTTGGAAAGGACCCTTGGTATAGGACGACTCCTCCAGTACAGTGACTCAAGGTTGGTTGTTAATCAAGTATTATGGGTTTACGAGGCCAAGGATGAAAGGATGGCCAAATACTTGAAGAGGGTGACAACGATACTCGAAGGCTTCGAAGAGGTAAAGATGAAGAGTATAGCTCGACAAAACAATAGTCATGCTGATGCATTAGCAAGGATAACTTCAGCAATGAGGACAGATATCAGAAGGACAGTCCCTGTTGAGAGCTTGCCCAGAGCAACCATTGAAGAAGAAGAAGTGGTCACAGCTTTGTCACGGTTAGTAACCCTTGCCTCAATTTGAACATAGGGGACTCATGGATGGATCCCCTTATCAGAAATATCAGAGAGGGGGTGCTACTGGAGTCAAAGTATGAGAGGAGGAAATTGAGGTACAGAGCTATAAAGTTATCAATAGTAGGAGATGTCATGTATAAGAAGGGTTTCCTATTACCTCTCCTCAGATGCGTTCATCACACAGAAGTTCCCCATGTCCTACATGAGGTACACGAGGGTTCTTTCTCCAGTCACATAGGAGGGAGACCTTTGGAGAAGAGGATTATCACGCAAGGATATTGGTGGCCGACCATGGCCAAAGATGCTGCAGCCTACGTGAAGAGGTGCGACAAATGTCAAAGACACTCCACTATCCCACATCAACCTCGTCAGTCTATGACGTCAATCAGTTCCCCTTAGCCATTCGCAGTATGGGGAATTGACCTAGTAGGACCCCTACCAAGGGCTGCAAATAATTATCAATTTCTGATAGTTTCCATTGATTACTTCTCCAAATGGGTAGAGGCAGATCCGATGATCACTATTACAGAGCATAAGACCTTACAATTTACTTGGAAAAACATCATATGCAAAGATGGCCTCCCAAACACCCTCATTTCGGACAACGGAACCCAGTTCAAGAATTCTTCCCTAGTAAAATACTGCGAAAGAGTTGGGATAAAGCAATTTTTCTCTTCTCCTGGCCGACCTCAAGCCAATGGTCAAACCAAAGTAAAAAATAGAATGATCCTTGACGGGATCAAGAAGAGGTTAGAATAAGCTAAAGGTAGGTGGACTGAAGAGGTGTATGATGTGTTATGGGCCTAATGAACAATGGCTAGGACACCAACAGGGGAGACCCCGTTTATGTTATCACATGGCTCAGAGGCCGTCATACCAATAGAGGTAGGACTTCCTACTCATAGGGTTCAGACCTATGACCCTGAGAAGAAAGGGGAGGAGATAAGACTCGACCTAGACTTGATTGAAGAGAGAAGGGAAGACGCAGAAGTTAGGCACGCAGCTTACCAGCGGAGAACAACAAAATTCTACAATCAAAGGGTAAAATCAAGACCCATAGCTATAGGAGACCTGGTGTTGAAGAAGACGTTACAGAAGGCAAACAAGCTTCACCCAAATTGGCATGGTCCTTACAAAGTGATTGCGGAGGTTGTACCCAGGACCTACAGGCTAGAAAACCTCAAAGGGGAACCTTTCTCCAACCCTTGGAATGCTGATCATTTAAAAAGTACTACATATGATGTTACCAGGGCTTTCATGAAAATGTATCATCTTACGAAGAGATTATTAATGAGAACATCGGTTTCCAAGTCAATTCTTGGTTCATTGTACTCGATTGGAAAATTTTTATGGGGATAACATCTTAGGTGATGACCTCAGACCTTATAACATCATAATTTGGTGACAAGGTCTGAGGTAAAACATCATACTTGGATGACCTCAGACCCTAGACATCATTAATTTGGTTAAAATGTTTATGGGGATAACATCTTAGTTGATGGCCCCATACCTTATAACATCATAATTTGGTGGCAAGGTCTGAGGTAAGATATCATACTTGGATGACCTTAGACACTAGACATCATTAATTTAGTGAAAATTTTTATGGGGATAACATCTTAGTTGATGGCCTCAGACCTTATAACATCATAATTTGGTGACAAAGTCTGAGGCAAGATATCATACTTGGATGACCTAAGACCCTTAACATCATTAATTTGGTGAAAATTTTTATGGGGATAACATCTTAGTTGATGCCATCAAGCCTTATAACATCATAATTTAGTGACAAGGTCTAAAGTAAGACATCATACTTCGATGACCTCAGACCTTAAACATCATAATTTGGTGATAAGGTCTGAGGTAAGACACCATACTTGGATGACCTTGGACCTTAACATCATTAGTTTGTTGAATATTTGATGAGGATAACATCTTAGGTGATGACCTCATACCTTAAACATCATAATTTAATGACAAGGTCTGAGTTAAGACACCATACTTGGATGACCTCAGACCTTAACATCATTAGTTTGGTGAATATTTGATGAGGATAACATCTTAGGTGATGACCTCTGACCTTAACATCATTATTTTGGTAAATATTTGATGAAGGATAACATCTTGTGTGATGACCTCAGACCTTAAACATCATAATTTGGTCACAAGGTCTGAGGTAAGACACCATACTTGGATGACCTCTGACCTTAACATCATTATTTTGGTGAATATTTGATGATGATAACATCTTAGGTGATGATCTCAGACCTTAAACATCATAATTTGGTGACAAGGTCTGAGGTAAGACACCATATTTGGATGACCTCAGACCTTAACATCATTAGTTTGGTGAATATTTGATGAGGATAACATCTTAGGTGATGACCTCAGACCTAAATACACATTGCATGACAAAGAAAATCATTCAAAGAACACTCAACAAATAAGTAAGTGAAGCATGTATCAGAAGTTAATATAGACTAAGAGTTACAAGCTACAAGGAAACTGAGTTTACGATCAGAAGTTACATCTTGAAATCAAAATCAAGGAATTACATAAAACTTCACAAAAAGGGCCTAAGGGTTTGCAGCTACAGTGTTGGCATCCTCGGCCTCATTCCCGTGATCGACATTGGTTACCATGGCCCCATCATCTTGGAGGTTGGCACCTTCAGTCTCAGTAATATCCAAAGGTGTAGTCTTTGCAAGGGTATCATCTTCCTCTTCAACCTCTTAAAGGGCCTGGGCAAATTAATGGTTGGCAAAACCCATACCAAGGAAGTCAGAGGCCTTCAGGCTCCCTGACTCCTTCTCCTTAGCGACCACCCATTTGCCAGTTTCCTTAATACCTCTTTTGAGGTATTCAAAGCCAAAGATGATGAATTCATCAAAGACATTGTAATCAGCCAGGATCCCTTCAGAAGCATCCTCAAGGGCTGCCTTCACTGCAGCATCAACCTTCTTCTGGAGAACGTCGTCCTTCTCCTTCAGGGCAGAGGTGTATTCCTTCTTAAGCTTGGAGATCTCTTTCTCTAACTGCTTGACCTTCTTGTCAGACCCTTCAAAGGCAGACTTCAGACAATCCACCTCTGCATTCAGAGAGCTTTTCACCTTCTCAACTTCTTAGCCTTTCTCGATGAGGGGCAACTTCTTTAAAGTCTAGTTGGCAAGATGATGCATAGCAACGATGCCCTGCAAATCAAGAAGTCATGTGTATAAGTTCAAATTCAAAATAGAGGTTACGCTTCGGAATGAAACAAAAATCCAAAATCTTACTCGAATGGACCTGTGAAGACCAAACTCAACCAGTATAGGAGTATCCATGGAGCGACAAAAGAGTGTGCCACCATCGGTCATTGCAGAGTCGATGGCATCCAACGCCTGTACACTATGGCCTATTATACTATCATTAATTTTTAGCTGCTCCAGACGAGCATCCAATGCATCTTTAGAGGATATGGGGATGGCCTTTTGGGACTTACTTGACCTCTGACCCTTAGGGGAAGTGGTTATAGTTTTCCTCTTTATTGTGGCGTCAGCCTTGGACGCGCCGACGCTCTTCTTTGGTGGGGGAGGAAGGGGTGCACTCAAGCATGCCTCCTTCACCATCTTCATGAGACTTGGGGCATACAACTCCCAGATATTATATGAGATTCCTTTAGGGCATTCTTCATATGGAAAGTTCTGTGTCAGAAGATCAAAGACATAAAAATTCAGAGGCTTAACTTGCTAAAATAATAAAATAAGCCCTTACGAAGCTCGGTCAGAGGACTCCCCCCAAGGCCAATCTCAGAGAGATAGTAGGGGGTCATTAGATGTTCAAACTTGACCAACAGACCATGTTCCCCCTGATCTTGAAGGTCTTTCACTTTTTGAAGATTATTTTGCCTTAGCCCAGGGTCGGCCCTAGCCGCCATCGACACCTTACCCCATCTCAAGGGTATCCTCGGCTCTAAGTTCGAAGAGGGGACATAGGGATCAAATTCCCATGCCCCTGAGATGAAGAAATATCGTGGCTTCCAATTCGGACTTGAGGTTTTGGTGACCTGAAACATCTTCTTAATTGACTTTCGAGCTAAGAAATGGTAATAGCTCGGATGGTTCCTTGTAGATGAAGGGTTGTAGCATCCGGTGAAGACCTGGATGGGAAGGTCTGAGTGGTGGACTGCCTTCCATAGAACTATATCTCCAATTATCACCCTCTAAGCATTGGGGGATAACTGGGAAGGAGCTAAGTTGATGTAGGAAAGTATGGCCCTAATAATGGGATGAATGGGTAGACAAAACCCTAACTTGATCATCTGTTCATACAAGAAAATCTCACCATCTCAACCGATGTAAGCCCTCTCTTCCCTCAGAAGTCTCCTGAGTTTTATGGAAGGTCTTATAGAGTATAGATATCTGAACGCAAGGAGGTTGAGCTCGCTGATAGTGCTCTTAATCTCGGTTGCCTCCGAGGTGTCAACATCACTCCCACTATCATCATCCTCATCCTCTTCAACGTCGGCCCGAGCAGACGATGGGGCACCACTTGGGAACCTCTGAGCAAACTCAACTCCTTTGACAACCGACAGGGGAATGGCTTCAAGGATTGGTAGAACAGCCACACTAGGTCCTATAATCTCAACATTGAAGGAAGAGTGCGATGTGCTTGAACTCTTATGAGACGAGGCCCGACTGGAAACCTCGACTTCGTCAGGGACCTGATCGTGCTGAATGAAAAATTCCATGGCCTCTTAAAAAGAATCCATAGACATAGGGTCTGAGGTAGACGACTCAGACTCAGACATAGTAATAGGTTCAATTAAGACTTATACTTGGGTTACTGGCTCTGTTGGCTCAGGGTATATGATCTTCAGAGGAGGTGGAAAGATAGGTCTGAGAGGGAAGGCCACAGCCCTACGAGCTTCCTCTTGGGACCTCTCTATTTGCCTAATCTTTTCCAAAATCTTCTCTCCAAGAGAGAGGAATTCTTCTAAAAGTTGATAAAGAGTCCTGAGCATAGGAGGACGACCTAACACTTGTTAAACCAAGAATAAACAACTTGACTTGGCTTAACTAAGTATCAAACTAGGGTTATGAATGAAGAACGATCAAGAAGAGTCCACCAGAAAATACATGAACTTGCCGGAAAACTAATAAACTAACCAAAAACCTCTTAAAGCTCACCGAAAAATGCAAAAACAGGAACAAGGTAGGAAAAATGAAGAAGAAGAGATGGTAAATGATACCTGATGGAAAGTAATGAGAAGAAAGGAAGGGATAGCAAGGAAAGTCCACCCAGTGCACTTCTAACCAGAGCTCTTGTAGAGAGAGAGAGGCAAAAAATTCCAGGCGAAGAAATGAAGAAGTGGGGAAGAAAGATAAAGGAAATGAGGTTTTAACCCTCAAATAGCCCCACATGCATCCCAAGGCCCATCATTGCCTTGGGAGCCCAAAAGACTACAATTATTACACCTGCCAGGCACGTTAGCCACTTCAGCAGCTCACACTTGTCAAAAAAGTATTAACACCTAAGGAAGTCCAACCTCGGGCAAATATACCCCTTAGGCACCTGATCGAATAGGTAACTAAGGGCTAGGGGTGATTGATATGCCCTAAATGTACCCCCTCGACTCAGAGAAAGCAAGGTCGGCGATGGCCGACATTACTAGCCACCTCGGCAACTAAGGTCTCCGTAATCCACAGGGGCAGTTATCCATCTGGTCATCAAAGGCTTGCAACCTTGGCTTGATTCAGGCCGAGTTTGCCATCCCATCACCATAACCAATCTCGGTTGAGGATCAGCCGACGTTACTTCTACGCCACCATTACCTCGGCCTAGGTCGACGTCACCACTCAACATGCCTTACCTCAACTCTCCCACTGAGACAAGGTCACCACCTCATCCTCTTCCAGGCCGAGGTTGAGACTATTCACAGATGGCCGAGCCGTTATCAGTATATGTATTATTGGGAACACGTGTACACAATCAGTTATAACCGAATCATTCCCTTCACGTGGGGGAATATTGAGGTCATCATTATCTACATGAGATCTGCTAGGTGTCATTCTCATACCGGTTCGATCCTTATGTACATGTTCATTGCATGCTTGGGGGTACCCTACACCCCCGAGGCACTATATATAGTGGTCATCCTCTACCTTGTAAGGGATCCGAAATTGGCAACCCTAGCTAACACTCCGTCCAAATATATAACAGAGAGAGAAATCTTGAGAGATTGTATCCATGGCCATTAGTGCCTTCATTCCGTGATATTACTCACACACACTCACAGTGGACGTAGGCCAGATTAGCTGAACCACTTATACTCCGGTGTTGATCCTCTTCCCCTCACCTCTTTCTCTTATACTTGATATACATATATAGTATACCGATATGATGCCATTGTTATCACTAGCTTGAGCATACAAACACCTTGACTGGTGGTGCTATTTCCAACATCATCAATTACTAGCTCAAACGTTGAAATATCAATTTGTCCCATAAGGACTTTCTCCATGGTGCACCCATATCAATATTGTGTTTGCACTTAGGATGATAAGGTGTAGTCAAATGATATGATCCCCACCATATCCACTAGTATGGAAATAACCCTTACATGGCAGTGCAAACTTTACTTTGGAATCCGACTTTGTAATATAAATAATTGCTGAGATCTTCAAAAGTATATGACGTACCTCTTGGTCCCCCAACCCATGTTCTCATTCATCGTGCAAGCTCTTTTGCCTACTCTGGAAATCTTCATACACCCTATTATGAACATCACTCTTCTTGAGGTGCCCTAAATACATTCCCACACAATAACATGTAAATTCTTAGTTCTTAATTTACTTGCTCAATCTAAATAAGATACCCCTACCTGATTTCATGACCCCCTCGAAACCCATGAACCCTATTAAAAATCATTTGGTCTACTCTCCCACTTATACAATAGGATATCGAACCCCGTAACTCCTTGAATGTCTCTCGTGTTCTACCTTATTTACTGCCATAGTCCCCTGCTCGACACAAGCAATACCAATTATTGTTTCACTACATTAACCATATGAACTCCTCAAATTATCGTACACCCATTTTTTCTAGAATGTAAAGTAACCAAAAAAAAAATTCATCTTGTCAAAACCACTTTTTGTAGATAGTGACCTTCTATAACAACCAATTTCTCTTAGAAATGTAACCTTGTATATTGTTGACGTAGAAAAGGACTCTTCCTAGTTACGACCTCTATTCCTTACCTCGGTAAAGTTCCCTCTTGATCTCGAATGTACCTTAACCCAGAAATCGGGTGGAATAGTCACCCTTGCAAAAAATTATTCCGTTCCGTTATGAAGTCATCATTAGAGCAAATGACAACCCCATCATAACAAGGCACTTATCTGCAAATGATCAAATATGTCATTGACATGCGATAATGAGTAATTGTTCCACATCACGACCTGGTCAACTCCCTTTAAGGTTAATGACATATATGCATGAAACGCATCTTATATAAGGAGAAAGGCTATCTCTATTAACTCTATATAATGAGTGGTGTAATTTTCCTCATGAGGCTTAAGCTTCACGAAATTATAAGCTTTAGGCCTCCTCTCCTACATCAACATGCATCCTAGTCCCTAGTTTGATGATTCTGCATATGCCAGGTACTCTAAACCTCCTCTTGGTAACATAAGGATGGGAGGGGTAGTGAGCTTATCCTTGATCTCCTCAAACGCTCTCTGGAGGTCTACGCTCCAAACAATGGTACCCCTTTTTGTGTGAGGTGAGTCAATAGTCTGACTATATTTGAGAACCACCGAATGAGCCTCATGTAGTACCCCACTAAACCCAAAGAAATCCTACCCTCTATAGGTTTCGTAGGCTATCCCCAATTCATAACTACAAATAACTTAATATGATTGACCAAAGTCCTAACCATAGGTATGACATGATCCCAGAATTGTACCTCTCAAAATTAAAACTCACACTTAGAGAACTTCGTGTACAACTTATGATCCCGTAGTATTTTTAAAACTAATCGTAAATTCTCAACGTGTTCCTCCTTTGATCGAGAATATGTTAGAATGTCGTTAATAGATACGATAATGAATCGATCCAAGAATTATTGAAATCACCCAATTCATCATGTCCCTTAACACTGTTTATGCATTCGTCAACCCAAGCATCATGACCAGGAACTCATATGATCCATATCACACTAAAATCCATCTTCAGAATATCCTCCTCCCAAATACGTAACTGTTTATCGCTTAAGCATGAGAAAATCTTTGAGATAATTGATTCACTCTTCACTAGTTAAATAGGTCATCGATACGCGAAAACAATTACTTATTCAATATCGTGACCTTATTTATCTCCCAATAGTCCACACATAATCGGAGTGAACCATCATGATTCTTCAGAAAACAAATCGAGCTCACCACGGAGATGTGATCCCCCGTATGAATCCCTGGATCAAAATTAATGAACCTACTCATTCGGTTCTCGAATTTCTAATGAAGTCATTCGGAATGCTGCCCTCATGGAGGGATTTGTACCCGTTTCCAAATTTATACAAATATCTATCTCTTTACTATTGATAATCATGTTAACTTATCAAATATTTTCGTATACTCCTGGACAATCGATATTGAGTCTAATGATAATTTGACCTCTTTAGATGAGGTTGCATTTATTATAATATTAGTGTGTGCTAGACCATCCCTCGGTCATGTATATAATTAAAAGAAACACCCTTGGCCTAAACATTCAAATCGTCAAAACCTATCCCCAGTAGTCGATATAAGCGTAATACATATAGCTAATACTCAAAGCTAAATAATACGAATCATGAGACCACATGTCTAAATCAATAAAGTGACTAAACACCTAAGACGACCAACAAATTTTCACGTCGCTATAGCCACGACATAAAACATCCCCCACCCACTGGGTATCCACATGTAAACAATGATCGATGATAATATCTATATATCCCGTAATCATAGAAAAACATGATATTAATAAAAAATGACAACTCCTCGATGTCTAAGTCAAATTCATGCACATGTGCTACAAGTATAATCGTACCCATTTCCCGGTGGTAATCACAATAACATAAGTACTTCTATGGCCTATACTAACTAAGTGGACTCACTAAATACAAGTTTAGCACCTTCTTCTAAAAGGATTATCTAAATGGTGGATCTACAAGCAACCCTCATGACCTTACTTCTATGGTCGTTTCTGCTAACACTTGTCTAGCTAGGCCTACTCTCATTGGTCGTGACCCTATTGGTCGTACCTCCCTTGGCTCTATTACTCATAAAAAATATTATTATACTCTATTGGAATCTCTTGGTGTCTTATTCCCCTATGTGGTTCTTTTTTTTAGTGAGGTTTTACCTACATGGGGTCAACTTTACACTATGTCTAGTCGTTGGACTCACTTTTCCCTCAGTCTTCAAAATCTAATTTAGTTTATCATTGAGATATATTTATCGATCCTAGGGATGTAAGAAGGTTAACTTTGACCATCTTGACGTAAGTGGTGATTTTACGATTTACCCAATAAAACCAACCAAACCCTTCACGTAAAGAATATGATAACTCAAAATAAAATGCTTCTCTCATTGATGTCGATAATTCGAACATCCTTATATGCCTCCTTATAAATATCTCTTTGTTAAGAAAGAGAAAGATAGATTAATTCCTCCTAATACTTCCTACCACGCGATCTCATAGATGAGGTCTTCAAAACTGTGTTTCTAATGCTGTTATGAATCGTGATTAAAATATTTCTCCTTAATCCTTATGTTAAGAAATTATTAAACGTTTCATGACCAAAAGTCCCCAACTCCCGATTGAAGTCGACCTCATGCGTGGGACGTCTCACAAAGGAAATTCAAAGAAGAAATTCACTCGATACACTCGGTCTTCTTCGAATCATTTGTCTAGAACAATGGCGCAAGACTTTGTAATCGGTCGTCGTTATACATTGTACAAATACTAAATGGTAAATATCTAAAGTAATCAGAGAACACGATGCCAGAAATCAAAGGACGTACTCATGATCCCTAGGACACTAGAACCTGCAATGCTCTGATACCAACTGTGACACCCCATAAAATTTTATAATATATCGATTGGTTTTATAAACTCAGGGGAATCAAACAATTGAATATCATTCTAAGCATTACTGTAGTAAAACTAAATCCATAAAATAAATAACTAAAACATACCACAGGTGGACCAAACAATTTTAATACCTAAAAAACCAACAGTACTAGTACCATCGTTTAACTATAATTGAATCAATATAAATCCAACTACCGAAATGATCACAGGGTGAAGGCAACACAATTGTCTATGTCCTGAAAAATATTAATAGGAGATGTTAACAATAAGTCTAAGGAGTATTTTGGGCTACAATATAATTATGCATCTTTGTAGGGCCCTTTTATTTCAAATGTTCTTTAAGGATGTCAAAACAGTTTTTTCTACAATAATCTTTTTGAATTTTAACACGCACCAATTTGTGAACAAATTTCAATTAAAATCAATTTTATCTTATTTAATCATAAACATGCATCTAGGTTATTAAAGAAAGTAAACTAAAGTAAAGTTACCAATGCCAGATGACGAGGAAACTACAAAAGTAAAAAACCTCGGATGGCCTTAGCCAGACAATCACTATGATACGGTTTTACAAAAGGAAGACAGATAAACTTACACAAGGACTCGGTCCCCACAAGGCTTGATGCTCTTCTTCACTTTAACCGCTCCTCCATAGTGCCGACGCATATATCCTTCCACGATACTCATCCATAGTACATTCATCCATGTATGCCTCTGTTCCCATCGATGTACCTTTGCCAACCATCTACGATTCGACATATAGGCGACTCCGCTTCTTCACCATAAACCCAACAAAACCTTTCGTTCAATAAGGATGAACAAACCCCAATGGTGCAAACAATAAACCTATATCAATATCATATGAAAGATCGGATATTTTAACCTTTAAGGATGGTTTTTAACTTTGAAAACCTCAGAAAACTTATGCAGAAAATGTATGAGTTATTTTGTGGAATATGGTTTTGCACCCTTATCGAAAATCTAAGCAAACACAACCTTAAATAATAAAATTAAGTCGGCCGGTCATTCAAATGATATGCATATTTTGTTCTAGCGACTGAGAGATGTCCTTCGAACGATATCACATGTCGTTTGATATCTCAAAACCCAAGGTGCGAAATCACACAAATCAAAATAGTAATTACCACAGAATAATCGAAGATAAAACCTTTTAAAATCAGTTCAAACATTTTAAAACATTTATAAACAAATTTATATCCTTTAAAACATTTTCTGAGTTCCATAAACATAATACGTTCATACCTGAGAGTATCTCGAAATGCAATTGACTAAAGATATGAATCGTGCACCAATAAAACTCGACATGATATATCTTTGAAGCTTGGCCGCTACATCTTCTAATCAAACACGTCATAGACTATGAGGAGATCGTTAACATATACAAATCTATCTTTTACAAAAACAAGTTTTGTTCTGGGAATAATTCAAATACATACAAATGGACTCGATTGGAACTTTGGTCCTTACAAATCTCCCCCTTTGACTACTTTGGGACAAAACCCAAATAGTGAAATGCCTAAGTCAGGTTGTTTAGATGTATGACACTAAATCCCATTCCATAAAACCCAAAATCAAAAATTACATGACAAGGACTAGTATATGGAGGATCCAAAAGCATGACCTATCTAAATGTGGTGCAGTATTACAATCTCGCATTGCTGAAAAAACTTGCAAACACGAAACAGGCAAATATCCAGTGAAGTATGGAGGAACAAATGACATAAAAGTACCAATATGTAAGACAAATCATTTGTTAAACGAGTCAGCAATAGTAATATGTGCAATACAACATGATACCAATAAAATATGAACATATAAATGATCAAAAACATGATCCCAATATGTGAAGCCAAAAAAATTTGTTCTCAATAAACAAACTACTCCCCCTACATCACATACATCTGGCCCCCTTTTCTCTCGGATAGATAATAAGTGAATAAGATAAACAAATCAACAAATATCTAGATTGAAATAATCAATGAAGCGTATCTAGATATAATGGAAATGCCAGTTAATACTAATCAGAAGATACCAAATCGAGCTAGCAAATAGTCACAAAGAATGAAACATCAATCTAAGAGATGATATGGCTAAACGAATCAATGTAGTATAAGAAGCAACACATGAATAATCAATGTCGACAGCCTAAAAATTATCCAAATGAACTCAGAAGTACCACAACAGAATGATATATGCAAATATATAAAATAGGTACAAAAGCTGAACAGGGCTCAAAAATCCAAGAAGGTCATTCAAAGGACTAAGCCATGTCATTTGAATGACATTAGCATGTCGTTTGAACAAGGTCAGAAATGACTTGAAATAGTAAGTTGTCATTTGAATCAGCCTTCTAATGTCATTATAAACACCCATCTAACGACCATATTTGACATAATTACTACCTCAAAAAATGTGTTGTGAGAAGCAAACTTCGAACGACTTGGACATGTCATTCGAATGACACACAAAAGTCGTGTGAATGACTTGAGTAAAATCGGTATTCTAACTCTAAAAATGTTAAAGATTTGCCCAATGAAGAACTTAGCTCAAAATAGATACTGGAAATACGAAACAGGAGCAAAATAGACTCAGAATAGGAAAATAAAACAAGTCAAAATAATATGAGTTTCATGCCAACATAGTATCAATGTGCTCAAACGTGGATAAGGAATGAATGGGCGTGTACTACAACAAATGAATCATAACTTGAACACAATGAAATGATCAAGAAGCTATAATTGATAGATAAACATCATCAAACTTTGTTTTAGCCATATGTTATGATTAATATATTGAGCTTAATGAACTAAATGAACAACATGTAAAAAAATCCAGAATTTTGATGATTCTACAAACAATAGCGTCATGACAAGGTTTTTCAACATTAGGATTTGTGGTGCAAACCCATCTTTATTTTCCATCCACACTCCCTAATATATTCTTATTGCCTTTTTTAAGCTCTTTTGAGGTTTCTATGTTTATCAACATAGAGAAATCCTATTGGCCCCATTTTGGCATCTGATTCTTTTTATTAACTTAATTTTTTCTTGGGCTCTTTTCAACAGTGGCTTTCACGAGGAGTTTCTCTCGTAACCCTTTCTCGTGAACACTCGTCATTTTTTCATTTTAAGCATTCTAAATCCTCGCGGAAAACGGTTCTTACATGCACACCTCCTCTTATATCTTATTACGCATAGATGAAAAAATTGAGATAAGAACGTCTCACCAAACTCAAATACGCGTGAGAAGTCAAACATTCATATAAACTCGTGCATGTGTGCAATGATGGCATATATATAAATTCAAATACAAATTTAAATGTAAATCAACTTCAAAACAACCTTATTAGTCAATGGTTAAGATTATTCTAAGCATCTATAATTATGACGAAAGGCCCTAGACACATGGATAAATGAAATGATAGGGGTCCAAGCACACCAATATGACACATCAAACATGAAAACTTGACAAAAAAATAAACCGAAAATCTTTTTGCGTTTTTCTAAAAAAAAATAATAGAAAAAATAAATTCTTTTTGTATTTTTTCAAAAATATATAAGCCAAAAATCTTTTTCTATTTTTAAAAATTTTATTAAAATAAAATATTTTTCTATTTTCAAATAAGACTCAAATAAATGAAAAATATAATACAAATAGATACACATATCATAGCACTAGAAAGATATATATCATGATGCAAAGACAAGCAAATGACAAACATGGAAACACAATCATCCTTTAGATTTGCGATGGGAAGAATCAACAGCAACCAAACAAGAACCATGAAGTTTAATTCCTAAGGCCTTTAAGTCCGATTTCCTAACCCAAGTAGTTTTGTAATAATGCATGGGGGTTTGGGGAATTAAAACAACTTTATTCTTAAACTTCGCAAGAGAATTTTTAAGGTCATAACAAAAATACCTAAAGTTACCCTTCCTACCGCAATGAGTTCAAGTTTAAACATGGTGAGGAATATGACCTAAATGTGAACATCTACTGACGTTCCTAGTCGGGTCTCTCACACGGATGGTATTGTCTTTGGGAGTGGGTGAAATATGATCATCGATGCCTTTACCACACTTATCTTCCTTGATTTGGAACGTATCTAAAATCCTATCCAACTTTTCTTACCTACACTCCAAATCAAACTTCACCTTACTCGAGTCTCTCAATATCTCCTCAATCTCACTAATCTTAGACTCAAGCAAATTTCTAGACTCCTCAAACTCTAGAATCTCCTTCTTCAAAGCCTCCATCAAACCACAAAGACTCTCTCTCTCTCTCTCTAAGACTCTTCTCCCGTGATCTAAGAGTCTCAATCAAATCATCATCATTTTTTATGGAACGCTAATTCAACTTAGCTTAAAAAATCAATTAAAACTAACTTGCAACTCTCCAACATCAATATCCTCCTCCTCACTAGCTTTAACCACACTCACCTAGGACCACACTCAACGGCCTCAAAAGTGTCATTCACATGAGAATATTCATGGGAAGATTTATCATCGTCACTCACATGACATGACAAGAACACTACATAGTTGCGCTCAATGGGGGAACTCTCTCCCATTTCTGATTCACTATCAATTATGGCGACATTATATGTTATTGGTTTCTTTCCCTACATCTTAATTCTAGTGGGTCACTCCGCTTCCTTGTGACCGTAACCCTCACAACCAAAAAACCTATCTGACTCATCCATTTTTTAATTCTCACTCTTATTCTTAAGGGATGGATCGACCCTATTGTTCTTGAATTTCTTAAGTATTTTGTCATCTTTTGATTTCTTTGGGAACTTGATAAACTTTTTGAACTTCTTTGCCAACAAGGCTACTTCCTCAAAATCAAAATCGGAATCATCATTCAAAAATTTAGTCTCCTCATTTCGGGCTTCAAAGTAATGTCATTTTCTTTCTTTTGCACTTTCTTGGAGATAAATATGTCAAGCTCATAAGTTTGTAAGTCACTTACGAGCTCTTCTAGTTTCGTTGATTCAAGTATACCCGAGGAGTTTAAAATGATCACTTTGGGATCAAATCTACTAGGCAATGACATTAAGATTTTCTTTATGACTCGGTTATCATGTATTTTCTCTCCTTAATTAAACGTTGAGTTGACTATGTTTGACAATCTAGCATAAAAATCATCAAATGACTCATTCTCTAACATCTTAATCGTCTCAAACTATGTAATGAGGTTTTGAAGTTTAGACGCCCTAACCAGGATTTTTTTATGACTCGATTGTCACGTATTTTCTCTCCCAAATTAAATGACGAGTTGACTATGTTGGACAATCTTCCATAAAACTCATCAAATGACTCACTCTCTAACATCATAATGACATCAAATTGTGTAGTGAGATTTTTTATGTTTAGATGCCTTAACCGTGCAAGTGCCCTCGTGAATAAGTGCAAGAATATCCCAAGCCTATTTTGAGGTTTCACATGTCATAATTCGATTGTACTCTTCTGGTGTGACATGTGAGGAAATAACGTGAAGACCTTTATAATTATAAAGCGAAAGTCTATGTTGGGTTTCGGTCCATGACTCAACGGGTTATAAATTAGTGAGCTCTCCCTTTCTTGTGATCGGTGGTGTCTATCCTTTTTCAACCGCTAACCAAACACGTTCATTAATTGATTTTAAAGTACTTCTCATTTCCATTTTCCAATAAGCATTATTTATGCCATAAAAAATATGAGTTCTAAAACTTTCATCACCTATGAAATTCATCCTTAAAAAAACAAGGGATGAACACAAAAAAAATGTTTCTAGCTTTGATACCAATTTGTAGGCCCCTATATTTCAAATGTGCTTTAAGGATGTCAAAACATTTTTTTCTTATAGAAATCTTTTTGAATTTTAACACACACCAAGTTTGTGAACCAATTTCAATTAAGTTCAATTTTATCTTTTTTAATCCAAAACATGCATTTGGGTGATTGAACAAAGTAAAATAAAGTAAAGTTCACAATGCCAGATGTACGAGAAAACTACAAAGGGAAAAAACTCGGATGTCCCAAGCCAGATAATCACTATGATATGGTTTTACAAAAGAAAGACAAACAGAATTACACAACGACTCGATCCCCACAAGACTTGACGCTCTTATTCACTTTAACCACTCCTCCATAATGCTCACGCAAAAATACTTCCACGATACTCGTCCCCATCACACCCATCTAGGAATTCCTCGGTGTCCACCGATGTAGCGTTGGCAACTGTCTACGATTTGAAACACAGACTCCTCCACTTCTTCATCGTAAAACCCATCGAAATCTTTGGTTCAATAAGGATGAACAAACCCTAATGGTGCAAACAAGATCTGTATAGTAATAGTATATGAAAACTAGGATCTTTTAAACTCTAAGGATGGTTCTTAACTTTGAAAACCTTAATAAACCTATACAAAAAACTTATGAGTTCCTTTCTGGAATATGGTTCTTCACTCTTATCAAAATTCTGAGCAAACACTACCTTAAATAATAAAATTAATCTGATAGGTCGTTCGACCAATATGCATATGTCGTTCTAATAACTGACCGATGTCGTTCGAACAACATCACATATCGTTTGATGTCTCAAAATCCAAGGTGAGAAATCACACAACTCTAAACAATAATTATCTCAGAATAAACAAAGATAAAAAGTTTTAAAATCATTTCAAACATTTATAAACAAATTTCCATCATTTGAAACATTGTTCGAGTTCCGTAAACATAATGTGTTCATTCCTGAGAGTATTGTAACGCCCCACCTAATAAAATACCGGGAGACCAGTCCTATACCAAATTAAAATAGGAATCCCCGTTGGTTCATCCTTAGCATCACTATCGAAAATCTTTTTAAAACTTACTAACCACCTAGTATTCCAAAAAGCTGGTGCCATATTTTATCTTTTTAATTAAACAACCGATAACATGCGGAAATATAATATGAGTCATACACCGTGACTGAAATAAATCAACTACATAAATAATAAACTAAATGACAAATAAACCATCGATCACCAAAGTAAATAGTCCAATACAAATATTCAACACCTGAATAAATAAATCTAAAAACTGTACTGAAAGTCAAGGTGACAAGCCCTAAGTAAAACTAATAATTGATTCCTACTCTAGAAACGAATGAACGATGCGTCTAAACCAAACTCCTGTTGGCATCCACATGTGTCGCAGCTCCGCGTCCCTGGGATAGAATATCAATCCTAGCATCCTTATGGCTGGACACCTAAAAGCTTTTGAAAATAATTTTATAGCAAGGGTTAGAACCCAAAATATTTTAAAAATATTTAGCAAGTGATACAAAAATATTTTAAAAATATATGAATGCGCTTCATATTTAAGTTAGTGTCGCACTCCCATGAGGACATACTCACCCCGCCACTAATGTGCACACCTAACGGTTACTTTAACCCGACCTAGTTGTACTACCCTATCCAACTAGTCCTGGTACAATCTCCCCTTGCCATTCTTCTTTAAACCAAGTATTATTATTAATGGGTTATAAGTTATTCCATTAATTAACTTAATTATTTCCTTTTAAATAATATCATATAATTGTAACACAAGTTATATAAAACATATCCATCAAACACTTATTATTACCCGCATATAATATTACAACTCATTATATACGTACCTTTACTAAAACATCCACACATAATTCATATGTATATCCATCCCTCCGTGTATACCCTAACCCGATGATTCCCTCTAAAGTTCTATCTCACTAAGTGTGCTCACATAGCCTAGTTACCCAAGTTGGAATCGTTCACCAACTTGCTCCAAAAATATAAATGTAGTGGAGGCGGTCATATTCCTTCCCTGAAATTGAGATAAACCCCTCACACATCTACTGGACGCTATGACCTGGGGATATACTCACCCTACTCCTTAAGCTAGGGGATTCACACACATCGCGCAACCTCCCTTGATAGCACTAGAGTATATAAATTAAATAAGTATCTAGTCCCTGATATTTAATAGCACACACAAAGTACACACACATATATATATACTATCACCCCATCGTATATATATAATATAAATCTTGGCTTTACCGTGTTCTAAAACCCATAACAGTAGCCTATGATTTTTCGAGTCTCTGGCCCGACTCAACTTAATTAATTTTCTCACTTATTAATTTATCATCGTCCCGAGTCTATGGTCCGACTCTAAATTATTTAATTCACACATGAATTAATATAATATTTTCCCCGAGTCTATGGTCCGACTCTAATATATATACTCTACACATTAATCAAGATAATATTTTCCCGAGTCTATGATTCGACTCTAATTTAATTAGTTTACACATCAATCAATTTAACACTTGGTGTCGCCCAACCAATATACCCGGGCTCGCTCACTTGGCCCGTACCATCATTAATACCCGGATCCTATATTCCTCCCCATAATTAATTAATCACACCTCAATTCTTTTAATAATGTAGTGCCACTCAACTACAATACCCGAACATTTTCCCATGGTCGAGAACCAATACCTACGAATTTGTTCCCAAAATTCAATCACCCCGTGATATACAATTATCACCCTCCTAAACCCAATTATACCCCCTTATAATTTTTAAGGAATAAGTGCCACGTATAAATTTACCACTAATTAATAAGTAGGAGAAAAATCTAAATTAATTTTCCTTATATATATAAAACGGTGAACCTGCCAAAATTCTGGGACAATCATTTGATCGATCCCCCCCATCGATCGAACAGGTCTGCTTCTTCTCTAAGTTTCTCTTCAGCCATTAAGGAAAATCCAAGCTTTCTTTTCTCAAATCCCAACCTCAATCCAGCATATTTATCATATCTTTACATCAATGATGAATTATAATCACCATCTAAACCTTTAAGTATCATTAATTTTTACAAATCTTCACCCCCCTCAAGAACACAAATTCATATGGTAAGATCCCAATTATCATTCACAAATTTGATCCGAAAATCCCAATAAATTCATCTCTAACACTGGAGTTATGTTATGGTTCTAATACCAATCAATACTGAATGCCTCTATAACATTAATTTGATTGTCCAATTACAGAACAGATTAATTTTAGTAAATACCCAATTTCATGCAATAACCCAGCCAAAACGAATTTTGTTTTACACCTTCCATAATATGAATTGATTATCATCAATTTAAGAATCACAACAGTTAACCACTTGCCTGGAATTGTTCGTAGAGTCTGATTTGTTGGTGTAGAGAACGTGTTGATGAACAACACCCCAATCAGTCCCTTAATTTGAATATAAAAGGTCCCCAATTGGCTCTTGATTGGCTTCCTCTATTTCCCTTTAAAACCCTAGGTTTAGAATTTTCTAACTGTTGTTCAACATTCTCTCAATTAGGTATAAAACTCTTAATCCCGTTTTTGGCTACATGGGCCAAAATAAAATGACCCAAATCACCCCGTGTGGGCCCGACTATGCCCAAAAATGACCCAATACCCGATTATTACCCACAGGTTCTCTTTTTTGACTATCTTGACCCATCTAAACTCAACCGTGCACTCCGAATTGTCATCTGAAATACTTTATAACATTTGCAAATTTTGACCCCAAAATGCGACACACATTAATTCGAACAATTAAACTTAAAGTCACCAAATATAATTAATTCTTCCCACTCAAATAAATTCTCCAAAATATAAATTTAAGTTTCTCCAATTTAAATATTTTTATATCTCCCAAAAATAATTAAATATTAAATCCTCAAAATTACGGGGTGTTACATACTCCCCCCTACAAAGGGATTCCGTCCTCGAAATTAAGATAAGCTTAGTATTCCAAGTCTCGAATACCACTCCCTATTCATGTGCCTCTAAGCTCGCTACATCTATCTCGTCCGCTTCTAACTATGAGTTACACAATTATGTATTTTAATTAACCAGGGTGCCCATACACCTTGTACCCGTGCTTGACCGCACAAAAGTGGCCTTAATTAACCCGGGTGCCCATCCACCCTATCCCCGTGCCTTACCGCATGAAAGTTACCCGACTATGCTAGCCGTGACCCGTAATATAACTTCCAAACCATAGTCATATCACATATATGAATCATAACCGGGGTACCTAACCCATGTATTAACAATCAACCATCCCGCCACTTCCAACGTTGCGCTAAGTTTCATGCGTGGGACGTCTCACAAGTGAAATCAAAACAAGGAACCCCCCGATACACTGCTACCTAACATTATCGGTCGTTGAGATCTGTTAGACCCTCAATCCATAGTACGTACCCCCAAATACTTATCTCTTAACACAAAAGTATACACGCCTACTCTTATGCTATAAAAGACAACATGAAATATCATGCGCTTACTATCACTAGCTCTTGTACAAAATAAATCCCGAGCTATCCCTCCTTGCTCGAAAATAAATTTAACCATCCTGATTCACTTTAGTAGACTCCTTTACTTATCGGGATAAAATATGAGAACACAAGACCTCACTATGTGTCTATCGCACCACACAATACAACATATATACACATATATATAGCCTAGACGCCCTCTCAGGTGATACCTAGTAAAAATCATTCATACCCTGGTGTCGGGAACACCAAAACTTACCCCCACTATTCACAATAGTTCAAATCCATCACTATCCAGCTGATACTAAAAAAAATCATCTACCCTACTTCCATAATTCTCGAAAGTAGTGACCCTTCGCATAATTCAAACCTTCTCTCAGTGCACCTCCACTCTCTTATGGTTAACACCAAAGGACTTCGCTACCCCACGAAAATTTTTATCTACATACTATGGTTGCTATAGCCAGCATACCCACTAAATTCGACTTACCCGTGAACTCTAGTGAAAATAATTCTTATATTGTGACACCCTCCCTGTCACCCAAAGCATACCCCATGCCCATAGGATAAATGGATAATTACCTCCATACTCTATCTGTAATGGCTGATCCTCGGGTTCCTGAGCAGCGTCCCCCTTCCCGAACGCACCCATGACTTGCTGTAGTGGTTGTACATCCAATACCTCATCCTGTAGTTAACCCCTGCCTCACTTAAGACAATATCTCTTCACGTGCCCCTCTTCCCCCCAAATGAAACAACTCCTAATAAATTCGCTCTTCCACTAATCCCTTTCTTGTTGGCCTTATCGGAAGTCCTGGCCATCCTGTTGATAGCCTCCAGACCTAAATTTCTTACCCAAATTCCCCTAACGGGAATCCTTCCCCTGATGTCCCCCTGTCTGCTACTGGGATACCCCCACTGGTACTGTTCCCTCCCTCTTTATCCGACTGACTGGGTTCCACTCCCCTCTATTTTCCTTTCATGCGGAAGTGATATTCCTGGCAGTGCAGGAGTGTTGCATTTACGATGTCCGTGTAATCTACTAATGCATGATTACTAATCAGATGTTGCCTGATCCTCTAGACTAACCCATCCATGAAACTTGACTCCTTTCTTTCTTCATTGTGTACCTCATTCATTATAAAATTTGCCAAACGAGTGAATCCTTCCTCATAATCATCCAATGAACGGTCCCCCTGAGTCACCTCACTGAATTTTCCCATCATTTAAGCCTCGACTGCTGGCGGGAAATACTAGCGGTCGAACTGAACCCAAAACTCTGTAATAGTTAATGTAACTTTTTCCTCAATTGTGGTGATCGACTCCCACCACTGTTGCGCTGCTCCCACTAGCCTAAAAGTGGCTAGAATTTTCTTCTACACCTCATTGCAATTTACTATGCGTAGGTGACGCTGGATATTCTCTTACACTAATACGCTAGCACCACATCTGAACCCCCTCGAAACACTAGCGGATGCCCTTTTTGAAAAACCTCTTGTACTTGTTGCCACCCCGATAGCCTTGGGTGGGCCTGAACATCCGGTACCACTAATACCTATGGTTGATCTCGTGGAAAGTACCATGCATTGCAATCATCTTCGCTTCAACTACTTGTGCCACTAATTCAGTTACCTATGTTGCTGAAATCATCTTTGGCAGTTGCTGCAGTAAATCTGGCTCCTGATGAGACTCCATAGTCTCATCTCCCCTTACTTTCCTAGCTTCTCTCTCTCCTAGGTGGCATCTGAAATGAGAATCTTATTGTATGAGTTCACCATCAAGTATAAAGTAATTTGCAGAAGAATGTAAATACGCATACGTATAAAAATACAACAATTCCTATGATAGGGCTTTACATCAAAGGAGACTAAGCTAAAACATCAAAAGCCACACAGATCCTAAGGACACTAGAACTTGATGCTCTGATACCATCTGTGATACCGCACCTAATAAAATACCGGGTGATCAGTCATATACCAAATTAAAGCAGGAATCTCATTTGGTTAATCCTTAGCATCACTGTCGAAAACCATTTTAAAACAAACTAACCACCTAGTATTCGAAAAAGTTGGTGCCAAATTTTATCTTTTTAATTAAACAGCCAATAACATGCGTAAATATAATATGAGTCATACACCTCGACTGAAATAAATCAACTGCATAAAAAAAAAACTACATGCCGAATAAACCATCGGTCACAAAAGTAAATAGTCCAATACAAATAGTCAACACCTGAATAAATAAATTTGAAAACTGCACTGAAAGTCTGAGCGACAAGCCCTAACTAAAACTGATAACTGATTCCTACTTTATGAAGGAATGAACGATGCGTCTAAACCAAACTCCTGCTAGCATCCACATGTTTCGCAGCTCCACGTACGTGGAATAAAATATCAATCCTAGCATCCCTGTTGCTGGACACCTAAAAGTTTTTGAAAATAATTTTATAGTAAGGGTTAGAACCCAAAACATTTTGAAAATATTTAGCTAGTGAATTAACTACAGTAATTAAAAATATATGAATGAGCTTCATATTTAAGTTAGTGTCGCACTCCCTTGAGGACATACTCACCCCTCCACTTATGTGCACACCTAACGGTTACTTTGACCCCACCTAGTTGTACTACCCCGTCGAACTAGTCCTGGTATAATCTCCCCTTGTCATTCTACTCTAAACCAAGTATTATTATTAATGGGTTATAAGTTATTCCACCAATTAACTTAATTAATTCCTTTTAACTAATATCATATAATTGTAACACAAGTTATGTAAAACAAATCCATTACACACTGTATTATTACCCGCATATAATATTACATATCATTATATAAGAACCTTTACAAAAACATCCACACATAATTCATATGCATATCCATCCCTCCGAGTATACCCTCACCGGATGATTCCCTCTACAGTGCAATCTCACTAGGTGTGCTCACATAACCTAGTTATCCACATCGCGCAACCTCCCTTGATAGAACTAGAGTATATAAATTAAATAAATATCTTGTCCCTAATATTTAATATCACACACAAAGTACACACATATATATATATATATACTATCACCCCACCGTATATATGTAATATAAATCCCGGCTTTATCATGTACTAAAACCCGTAACACTAGCCTATAATTTCCCGAGTCTCTGGCCCAACTCAACTTAGTTAATTTTCTCACTTATTAATTTCTCATCATCCTGAGTCTATGGTCCGACTCTAATTTATTTAATTCACACATAAATTAATATAATATTTCCCCCGAGTCTATGGTTCGACTCGAATATAAATACTTTACACATTAATCAATATAATATTTGCCCGAGTCTATGACTTGACTCTAATTTAATTAATTTACAAATCAATCAATTTAACACTTGGTGTCGCCCAACCAATATACCCGGACTCGCTCACTTGGCCCATACCATCGTTAATACCCGATCCTATATTCCGCCCCATAATTAATTAATCACACCTTAATTCTTTTAATAATGTAGTCCCACTCAAGTACAATACCGGAACAGTTTTGCCTGGTCCAAAACCAATACCTACGAATTTATTCCAGAAATTTAATCACCCCGTGACATACAATTATCACCCTCCTAAACCAAATTATATCCCCTTATAATTGTTAAGTAATATGTGCCACCTATGAATTTACCACTAAATAAGAAGTAGGAGAAAAATCTAAATTAATTTTCCTTATATATATAAAACTAGTGAACCTGCCAAAATTCTGGGGCCATCGATCGATCAATCCCTCCCATCGATCGATCAATCGAACAGGTCTGCTTCTTCTCCGCGTTGCTGTTCAGACATTGATGAAATCCAAGATTTCTTTTCTCAAATCCCAACCTCAATCCAGCATATTTATCATCTCTTTACATATATCATGAATTATAATCATCATCTAAACCTTTAAGTATCATTAATTTTTACAAATCTTCACCCCACTCAAGAACACAAATTCCTAAGGTAAGATCCCAATTATGATTCACAAATATGATCTGAAAATCCCAATAAATTCATCTCTAACACTGGAGTTCTGTTAGGGTTCTAATATCAATCAATACTGAATGCCTCTATAACATTAATTTGACTGTCCAACTACTCAACAGATTAATTTTCGTAAAAACCCAATTTCATTCAATAACCCACCCAAAACGAATTTTGGTTTACACCTTCCATAATATGAATTGATTATCATCAATTTAAGAATCACAACATTTAACCACTTGCCTGGAATTGCTCGTAGAGTCTGATCCGTTTGTGTAGAGAACGTGTTGAGGAAGAACACCCCAATTTGTCCCTTAATTTGACTCCAAAAGGTCCCCAATTGGCTCTTGATTAGCTTGCTTTATTTCTCTCTCAAACCCTAGGTTTAGAATATGCTAACTGCCATTTAACATTCTCTCAATTAGGTTTAAAACTCCTAATCCCGTTTTTGGCCACATGGCCTAATTAAAATGGCCAAAATCACCCCGTGTGGGCCCGGCTATACCCAAAAATGACCCGAGACCCGATTACTACCCCTGGTTACTCTTTTCTGACTATCTCGACCCATCTGGACTCAACCGCGCGCTCAGAATTGTCATCTGAAATACTTTATAATATTCTCCAATTTCGACCCCAAAATGCGACACACATTAATTCGAACAATGAACCTGAAAGTCGCCAAATATAATTAATTCTTCCAACTCAAATAAATTCTCCAAATTATAAATTTAAGTTTCTACAATTTAAATATTTTTACATCTCCCAAAAATAATTAAATATTAAATCCTCAAAATTACGGGGTGTTATAAGCATCTTGAAATGCTATTGACTGAAGACATGAAACGTACCAATAAAACTCAGCATGATCTATATTTGAAGCTTGGCCACTACATCTTCTCATCAGACACGTCATAGACTATGTGGAGATCGTGATAGTATAATAATATATCTATGACGCAAATAAGTTTTATTCCGTGAAAAAACAAATACATACAAATGGACTCAATTGAAAATTTTGTGCTTCTTGCATTTTGCTAACTTTTATTCTATCCCAAACCCAACAGTCCTAGATATCACGTGATTTTAATCCCCAACCAAAGTAAACCCTTGATTATATATTATTCATCTTTCATTAAATATTCATAAATGATTGTTCTACACTTCTCAAATATATATATCTAAACCAATCACACCTTTATATGTATACCAACATATGAAATATTCATATAAACTATTATATAATTAACTATCAAAGTACTAAAGTGGATCCATTGTCTGGCTCAAGGTAATCCAATCTTGCTCTTTCTAGATTTCCAAGTAGCGTCGTCGCCCGACCCAGAGTACTATAATACTACAGTGCTGACCATCGTATGACCCATCGTATAACCAGCCTCTACTGGGGTATAAAAGTGGCAACGTCAAACGGTCCATAAGAATATATCATCTAGGAATGCATATCATATATATACCCAGAATCTATACATCGAATATGATGTAAAATGATGTTATTCACCTTTAAAGAAGGGTATGAGTTTTATTATCTTTCCAGGTAATTTTGCATATAAGATTAAAGGTCTTAAATCAATATCTAAAACGTCTAAGTCTCCTCATTTCAATTCAAAATCACTTTTTTACCAAATTAAGAACAACTTCCAATTTTGCCCAAGCCTTGTGCACCACCCTAAAACCTTGTCATCCGCATGAACCATTTGTATGGACTATAATTGTGTCTAATCGAATGGGAAAACTACAAAACTCTCTAAATTTTAGTCTTTCTTAAACCTCTAGCCCCTGATACGACCCCTCTATCCATAACCCCCATTAACGGCCTATTTTAAGGTTTTACTACCTCTATATACCTAAAATTATTCTAAAAATTCCTCAAACCAATTTCTATGTTACCCTTAGAAGTCTACTACACTCATATAAGGATTTAGAAGTATTTTACAAATTCCTAGGATTGAATTTCATTCTAAGTCCATTCATGTAACATGAGGGATTTTAGGAAATAGTACAAGCCTAGCATAACCTTAACATCAATATATTCAATATCTCTTAAATTCATGACAAATTTCATCATTTTTTATTTATGGATGAAAATCTAATTTTTACTAATTAAATTAAATCCCACAATTTTATTATTAAATTATCAAAATCAAATATTTTTATGTTTAGATTTAGAATCCAATGTTTAACTATATTCTAATGCCAAAATAATCATATCAATATACTAAATAAACTTTCCTCTGGGGTCAAGTAGGATAAAATTCAACTACAACGCCCCAATTTCCCTCTTCTCTAATGCTCAATTGTCATGTTTTCTTCTTCTCCAAGTAGCCACCATCTTCTCGCTCGAGGGTTTACTTTCTCAATTGTAAAAATAATTACTAATAACGCTAATCTCCGTTTTTATATGCTTAACCATAAAATTTAGGTTTACACCCATATGGACCTTGACCTATTAAACCCAAAATCATTTTTAATTAGTTTAGAGTCTAGCCCAACCCATATACTAGCCTATGGAGTTTAAAATCCATTATTTTAAGTCATAATCCAACATTCTAAATGTCCCAAACATTAACCTAAAGTAACAAACCACGTTTTAATACCATTATTTATATGAGTTCCAAAAGGTATTATTAAATTATTGAATTAATAATTATTAATTCATAACTATATATTATGTCATCTTTCATTTTCGAATGATCTAGACATAACACAACACATATGGAATTATAATTAGTGACATCACATGTCACTGCATTCACATATAAACATGCACATATAAATTTTACGATTTAATGAATGCATTAAAATTAGGGGATATTACACCAAACCACCATAAGTCAAAGAACACACCATTAAGTACTTGTGAAAAAACACAAATCCAAACATGTAAGGAATGAAATAAGTGATGGGGATATATATTACGTAATTACAGGAAAAAGTTATGTGATTTTTAATTTTTCAATAGTTAAATAGTACATATATAGAAAAAATAAAACAATCCTACATAGTAAATATGTATAATATCAAAATATATTACATCTATATATCAAAACTTCAGCATCACATATATGTATGTATATATAACAATTCAAAAACATACTAAAGCACAAATAAATTAACTCACAATAGGTAAAATGAGGTTTTTAGGGCTTGGTCTCTGTAACAATAGCGGACAGGGAGTTCGAAAGGGATTTTAGCTGAAAGTGAAATGTTGTGAAGATGTTTCTCCATTTAAAACAAAGCTCTTATTTGTATTGGAGGGATTTCATTTCTACTATGGTTACCCCTATTCAAATGATGGAAAATAAATACTCCCGCACTAAATAAAACAAATCAATAACCAACGCACAAACCTTGGAACCAAAAAATAAAATAAAATTGAAATATAAGTGGAACTCAACAATAATCAATGTTAAAACTTAGAAACCTAAACAAGGATGGAAATGGTTTAAAGAACCCGAAAAACATTAAATCCCATAAAAATAGCACAAACCCCCAAACAAATCTAGAGATAAATCAATGACATAAGTCGACTATACCGAAATAGGTTGAGCTATTTCAAGTTCGTGGTGATAACGACCTAAATCTAATCACATATGTTAAGCATTCTAATCAGGCTAAACATGTACTATTTATATATTTCCTTTTTTACATGAAAATATTCCCTTGCATAGATATTTAAAATTTTCATTTTTTTCATTAGCATGATGATTTAAGTCTTTTGCCAAAGGTAACTATCACCCTCTATGGGAATATCTTACAATTTCTTCCATAATTATTTTTATTAATTATATCTCACATTCATTAGTTATTACAAGATCATATAAATAATGTATTGAAGAAAAATATTACGCGATTGAGTGGAAACTCTTGGCATGAAAGCATATCTTATCACGATCGATGATAGACCCTATTACAACTTTTGTATATGTGGGTACGCAATACGGTAAAGATTGAGACATGGATTATATAGGTTGTTCTTAGGAGAACTATGAGATAATGATTAAGAGAAGTTTAATAATAATCTTACACTACCCTAAACAATTATAAAAAAACTATAAAAGGGACTAAGGTCACATGATGATGTTCATAGTCCACTATCATCGAGTCCACAAGATCCACAAAAATCATAAACACATAATGATCATAAAGAAACAAATCCTAACTTATGGATGTTGTAGACAACTTACTCAAAATATTGAGATGGACGAGTGTTAGAAATCCTTATCAACCTTACTAACGACCTTTTTTCTTTATATTTCTCGTTTATTTTTTTTTCCATTGAACTAGGATGAGACATGGTCATCCTCTTAAATTCTCCCATGTGAATTTGGGATGTTCTAACCATGTATTCATAATGTTCTTGGAGATAACATGAATGAACATTCCCACTTTGGAAAACTTGGTGGAAATAGTCTCTAAGTTGACCCTTAAGTTTATAATGAATGAAAATGTTTGGTTGTGGATGATCCAAATTCTTCAACTTGGGAGAAATTCTAAGAGGTTTTAGAAGATGTTCTAGTTGACCCTTTATAAATGTGTTATCTTTCTTTGTCTTATATTCTTACGACATATCATATCCAAGACCTTTTATATCTATTGAGGATTTAGATGGTGAAAGGAAAATCTTCTCTAACATCTTGAAATGCACTTCTAGGTTAGCTCTCACCTTATTATACTCTAAAAAGTCTTTCTTGATCTTCTCATGTTGTACCTCTAATACCTCATGTTCATTCAACAAATTAATAAGTTCCTTCATCAAGGTACAAACCTTTTTATGTAAGATTTAAATATCATTATACCCTTATCTCAACTTCTCATAGAGTGAAAATTCTTGGGCCTTCAACTTTCCCCTATGTTCCCCATTTTCCTTCAATTAACTAAGTTCACTCTCACACTACTTCAATTGTTTAGTAAGATGTCCATTCACCTTCTCTATTCCAATGGAAAAATCATGAAGTTCATTGTCATTATCGTGAACTTATTATTTTCCCTTATCAACATAAAAGACTTTCTCTTACTATAAGTCTCTATCGAAATTGTACTCAACACCATTTTTCTTAACATTATCTTTAACAAGGAAAATGAGAGTACTAAACATGTTCTCGATGTTTGTGAATGAAGTTACATTCAACGGGAGATTCATTTACTGATTCTGAGTCACTATCGATCAGGGAGTCATTCATATCCTTCTTTTCATTACTTATCCTCCTTATCCTAGTGGAACACTCATGTGGTCAATATCCAAAACATTTTCATTCAAAGTACTCCCTAACATCTTTTTTGATTTCTCCTTACCTTGAGACTTACGGTCTGATTTCCTAGAAGACTTCTCTCCCCTATTAGTCTAGTGTTCTCACCCCTTCCTTGTTGGATATAAAAATCTTAGGATTGGATTTGTGAAAGTTTTTGAATTTTTTATCAGCAAGGAAAAGTTGACATTATTCACATAAAGATCTTCATCCAAGATGGGGGGATAATTTTTTTGTGCCTTCCACATGATGATATTTTCTTTATTGAGTGATAGAAATTTTTCTAAATCAAAGGTTTGGATGGACCTTATGATCTCGTCAACATTCATATTATATATACCTCCTATGACTTTTAAATTAGAGACGTGGGGAAAGAACCTAAGTGGTAGCAAACTAATAATTTTCCTAATAACCCTAGAGTTTTGGATCTTCTCACCCAAATTGAAGTGATAGTTCATGATATTGGAGAGCTTAGCATAAAAAATCATCGTAGGTATCATGGTTGAGAATCTTCAACAACTTAAACTAGGTGGTGAGCTATTAGAGATTTGAAATCAGAATGGTGTCAATACCCTGATGGGTGACTTTACACACTGCCTTGGACATAGTACACATAGATATCCAACATAACTCTTCTTGAGTGAAAGCACAAAAAATGACATTAAACCCCTTACATTAAAGTTGGATAACCTATGCTCATCCTTTTTCCATACTATCGCATGTTCAGGGATATCAACTTCCCCTACCTTGGTCATTGGGTATTTCCACACCCTAACTATGGTTATCTCCAGGCATTCTAGAAAGAATGGCATGCACATTTTCTAAAATGCGCAGTTCTAACCATCAAACACTAGTGGGTGTATGATTGACTGGACCTCAATAGATTACCCTTGATATTCATCATAATGAACCTAGCTAATACCAGTTTTAAAACATATATGCCCTAGGGATCCAATCAAATTATTTAATTTCTTAATTAATTGCCATGTCCCATTAAAATAAAATCCTTTTCATATTGAACCAGGTTTTAATTTTATCGAATAAAATCAATTACTTCAATACATCATGCGGGTGATCCAGAAATAAATACTAAAGATGTAAGGGTAATGATACATAATTTACAAGGATTGTGGAGAAGTAAACCTCGCAGGGAAAACAATTATATGCCCAAACCAACAAGTCCACTAGTATAAATAATTCAGGTTGTACAATGGACAAACACAACTTACATAGAAGACAACAATTACTGCCATGAAGTATGTCCCTTGCCTTCTTATCTAATGACTCTACTCGTAATAGCAACTAGATGCTCAACACTTGGACTTAACTTGTAAAGTCCTTAGACCTCGGTACCCATTGATCTTTATAGCCGATGATCAACTCATACATATTTCACCTGGTAATCACCCACTAAATTTCTCATGCAAATATCTTATGCTATTGTAGATGACCAAAGGGTATTGTAAATAAAAAGTCTACCTTTAAAGCATGAAACTTGACATGATTTAACTATCATAACAAAACTCTCAAGAAACGTATTAGGGTTTTGGTAAAACTGGGTTGTGTATCATAAAAGACGTGTCTACATTATTATTTAGACTTTGCAACATAAGATATCAAGTAAAACATGATTTCCAAGAAAATAGGCCCTCGTTCAAATAGGGGTACCCTCGTTTCAATGAGGTCAATTATAATGGGGGGGCTCTCGTGAAATATTTTTACCTTACGGGAACTTTTGCTTTTAAAGTAGGGTTTGTTCGAAGACCCTTTCAAACGTGTTGGTATAAGGGATCCCCTCAAATAATCAATGGTTCCCATTTAAATTTTATCGTAAAGTTGACCATTTTAATGTATTCAAACTCAAAGTTCCAATAGTGTTTGTTGTTATATCCTCTCAATTTCAGGGTATAATAAACAAGTTTATTGAATATGGGAAAAAGTTTCAACGTCATAATAAGGTCGGTCTAAAGAAGAATGAATTAAATGTGTTTGAACAAAAAATAAAATTAAACTAAGGTTTAATATTGACTGATTATAAGAGTTACTAGAAAAATTGAACTAGGTTTGAGAGATCTTATGTGTGTTAAGTTTTCTACACTAACTTAAAACATGATCGTGGGAGAAATGGATCTGACATCAAGGAGGACAACGAATACCCATTAATTTAAATGATATTGGTAAATTTCAAGTATAATAAATCAATAAATTTGGATATAGGTGTTTCGGGAATTGACTATGATGTACTCAAAGATAAATGGTTGATTCAGTTTTCTTATATATGTGGTAAATAAGATTTGGTAGTGTCGGATGTAATGGTTATGTGATTTTGTATGGGTAGTTATGCCTTAGTTTGTTAGGATTGAACCTAAAATACATGTATGATTATTCAAGAATAACATACTCCACTAAATTAACTAACGGGGTGCGAGACATTTGAATCAAAGTTAAGTGATAAGTTTAATAATAAGTCATAAAGACTCAATAAACATTAAAACTAAAGTAATAAGTGATTTTTGAAATCACTAAAATTAGATAAACTATGATTGACCAAGAATTGTGTACAAAACAACAAAGTTTGTTTTCAAGAAAAACTCGGCGACTAAACTTTAATTCGTAAAATAAGTTGATTACCTTATTTTATTCAATTTAGAAAAGAATTGAAAATTTGATTTTGTCGAAAAAAGGTGATCAAGGTTTGTCGCAAAAAATAATCCATGTTGTACATAATAATAATAATAATAATAATAATAATAATAATAATAATAATAATAATAATAATAATAATAATAATAATAATAATAATAATAGTAATAATAATAATAATAATGATTGTTAATTACTAAAATATTAGGTTAATATTTTCACTTCATATATAAATAAATAAGGATTTCAATAATAAAATTTTGTATCGTCGTTTATATATACTGTGATATAATGCAAATTCCATATTTAAGGTGATCAGTCCTAATTAATTAATTTGTAGGATTCAAACAATTAATAACTTTCTATGACAACACGCCTACTAAAATAAGGGGTGGCCAGCCCAATACTCCATTAATCACAGGAATCATAGACGGTCCATTCTTAGCATCACTGTCGATTAAAAAAATAGTACGAGATAACCACCAATTATTTTAGAAAATGTACTGTCAAATTTAAATTTTGCAAGTAAAAGAAAAACACTTAGACAATCCCATTTGCAAAAACAGTGGATACCAAAAATCAACGAGTAATAAAATGCAATATGCATAAATCAATAACCGAATAAGCAGTTGGTTAAGAGACTAATACAAAAAGGTTACACCGAGTATTACAATTTAAATATCACAGTAAAATAAATGATTACAAAGCTTGGGCAACATGCCCGAATATGTGAACTGAACATAACTAGAGTACAATAGAAAGAAGCGTCGATAACCAATATCCAACAACATTCGCACCTGCTATAGCTCCAAGACCACCGAAAAGGAGAGGTCAATACGGGCGTCCTTCTGGAGGAGCACCGGAACGGACAAAGAGTTGCATACAAAACAAAAAAATATAGACGGGTCAGACCCGGTTTGATATGATTACCATGTGACTAAAATGCATGACAATTATGAACGTAATTATCGCTCGCAGTTTAAATTATGCAATTTCTCACCTCTCAATCTAGAAGAAAATCTTAGGTCAATAACACTGCTAATGCTCAATGATCATATAAGCATGGGAGAACTCATCTACATCTACTCAAGGAGACATCAAAACAATTATTCACAATTCTACATGCACAGTTCATATTTCTCTTTAAGAAATATATATATAAATGGCAATTTATTTTATCAAATGTTTACCAAATCAATTTTATCTCATTACTTTATTTGCAAAGCCTATTTCCCTTCTTCCATCCAGGAAATATATATAAATCAGGTTTATTATCATAAAAAAATGCTTTGGCATATCATAACTTCTCATTTCCTTTCTTCCATCCAGGAAATATATGTTTAAAGCCATTATATTATCAAAAATTCTTTAATATCAATAATGTCCCACATTATGATCAATAGTTAAATATCATATCAAATAACGCATCTAAGACCACCCAACCGAGTTTCCCCACCGTGCGTGCCCCTAAATGGCGATCATCTTTCAAGGCCTATCACCCAGAAAACCTGGGATCCTATAACGCAAGACGTCGCTAAAGCGGCCATATGCCTGTGGGAGAGTCATAGCCACACCCAGAATTACCTCACCATCGCAGAAAACATACAATAATCGTTGATATGGCCTAGGACTATATCCACCCTGCATTCATTTGCCAGGGGGCTTCACCTCACTCGCGCAACTTCCCTTATGATAGCGATTTAGATAGGTGTGTATACATAAATTATCATTTATAAATACCATTCACTTTTACATTATCAAAGCCATTTATTTTCAAAGATGAAATACCAATTTTAGAATGTGCATTTCTTATTCTTAAGGTCATAGTTTATTTAGGACCTAAGACCTGAAGTGCCAATATCCTTAAACTCGTATCGAAGAGTCCACAACGATATCCTAAGTCATCAAACTGAGTCTCCCTCAATAAAGGTCTCCCAAAAGTCTCAAACATTATCATTTTATCGTCGATTGATTTTAGGTTAACTTCCTACATCATTCAGACATTAACCTACATAAACCAACCCTTGGGATAAGCCCAAATATCCCCATGCTATCCTAGGACATTTGTCTACCCAACACCAACCTCTAAGACTCGTCATTACTTTCCAAAGGAAGGTTCCAAAACCTCGAAGCTAAAATAAAAGGACTGAAAAATAAGCTGGGAAAACATCCTAAAAATGCAGGCATTCCGAATTGATTCGCCCTGGCCGAATCGATTCGGTCTTGAAAGCGAATCGATTCGGATAGGCCGAATTGATTTGGTCAAGAGGGCCCAACCATTCTTCATAACCCCGAATCGATTCGGATAGTCCGAATACATTCTCCCTATTCAGACCTGTAACCTTCCCCATGGGCAAATCGATTCTCTAGGGGCGAATCGATTCGGCCCTGCAGAAATCCCAAGTTTGGGCTACGGGGTGTTTGAACCCGAAAACCCCAAAACCCAAAAATTCTTGATTTCTTCCAACATTAACAATAATTATTCATACTACATCATTTCTATAGTACAATTAACTTATATTTTCTCCTCATATCAAATTAAAAACAAGGATTTAAGGGGTTATACACCAAAAACACCCAAAACCCCTAAATGGTTTAAATCTCCCAAAAACTAACTATTCATGAAAATTATCACATTAAATCAATATCTAGCAAGTAAGAAACTTGCCTCGAGTGTGTAGGCTCGGATTCTCTTCTCGAAGAAATGATTTTTGACTCCAATCTTCCATTTTTCTCTATTTTCTCCCAACTCTCTCTTCTATCTCTCTCTCTCTCTTGGCTTATAAGATGAAATGAGAAAAATAAAAGTGTTGGGAAGACTTATACGGGTATTAAACATAAATTACCCTCTTTTAATATTTTGATAAACTATTAAAATGACTCGTAACCACATAATTGAGTCATAACCCGTCTAAAATGCCCGAAACTCAAAAATACAACTTGGCACTTATTTTGACTATCTCAACTATTCTAAAACCAACCGCACCCCCTATTTTGGCATTCGGAGTAACGTATAACCTTATTGTGTTACAATTTCATTTCAATTTATTAATTATACTACAACTTACATATAAGTTATAACCGCCGTTTAAAATACAACGACGCAATAAAACACAATATAATGCCATTTACCTTCTCATAACGGTAAATAGGCCGAAACATGGTAAATATTATCCCTTAAATCACGGGAAATAATATTTACTCCAACTTCCTCTATTTTATAGAATTAGCCCATCGGGCAAAATAATATAAAATAGTCGCTCAAAAGACTGGGTTGTTACACTTTCCAAGGATATGGAATAACATAAGAGTACAACTACATATGAAAATTTCCAGCCATATGAATATTCAAATAAATAAAGATTTAAATATAAATAAAGAAGTACAATGCAATTATATGTACTACTTATCTAAGTAAAAATTGATCTATTGAATAATAAATACAACCCTCTTAATAAACTTAAAATATACTACTGGATATATAAATACTCTACCTCTATATAAATGAAACTAAAAGAACACTAAACTACCTTACCTCCCTATATGCAACCCCTACTAAGTACCCGACAATGCTAAGAACAACCTCTGATTCTCGCAATAGAATCAGAAAATGTGAGTTGACGAAAGAGGGTTAAAACCTCTTGCAAAGGTTTTACTTAACGTAATGGTGATAAGAATAAATCATATTAAAATCATGTGATCTTAAGGATTCATAAATGTAAGTCTCCAATTTCATAATCAATAACCTTGAAATAATATCTCATAAACTCCTAAATATAAAGTAACACAATTACAAATTATGAAGTCACGATCAAAAGGTAACATACAACCTTAAGTTACTCACTAACTACGAGGTACCTTTAACCGTAAAGAATCCCTTCACATATACAAGATATTAATTTATATCATATTATAACACTAAGTATAAAACTTCTACTCATCTATCAATATATATCTCGATCAATCATTATTAATATCCATACTATATTTAAATGTTATAACATCACATCATATCCCAACTCCCAGCCAGAACTAGAATGAATGCATAGGGCATAAAGTATAAATAAGAAACGACCATGATATACTTTTGTGTTTATTAGTTGCTCGTCGAGATCTAATGGTTACTGGACCTCCATCACTAGTATATAATCATTGCACAAAAAGCACTCCCCAACCATACATACCTATCTCAAAATACCCTTTAACTAATACTTATATCCTAGAGAGTTTATTATTAAGTCCATATCCTAACAATAACTAATTTACTTACACTCTCAACTACTTAGAGTGGCTGTTAATTACTTACTCCAAATAATATTCCATTTTAGGGTTCACCCATCCCATTGTTATACATCATCTATCTAGATATCCAATCCAGGAGTACCAAAAATAAATCGTAAATGATAATTATTAAGGCATAGATTTGCCCATCCCGAATCCTAGTAGAGAATTCTAACAACTCATCAACAAACACCCTATTATATTTACTTGCAACCTTAAATAGTCCCATAAGCTAAGGGAGATTATACTACTAGTTACCAAAGCCACCTAGCAATAAAATTATTTATTTTAGAAATACTTGTGACTACACAATGTCCCGTATTATAAAGAAAATACGTCGATAGTTACCTACATTTTATCATAACACAATTTATTATACTATATGTATATGCTACTATTATATTAACAACATGAGTACACACTACCCAAGCCCTTCACATATGGAGCACACAGAAATGCCACTAACAAATCAACAATATAGGGCGCACACATGGTCCACCAATATGGAAACAAAATAACATATAGGTCATGCACACGATACACCAATCACCAATGCTAGGGCACTCCCACAGACCACAGATAAATACCTCACGAAGGACTATCCCTAAACCTTTTGGGATCACTCGTGGCTCTACTAGTCCTGATTAAAGAATGCCCCAACTCCTAAAGTTTAAAATATACATCAAGAATAAATCACTTTTTCATCTCACCAATCAGGTAACCATATGCCAACCTCTAAAAGGAATGATCATACCCTCCATGTCCCGACCTAGGAGACGAGAATAAATTAAATGTAGGTTGGGATATTAGACCTATGCACAACTTCCATCATTAGAACAATTTGTAAAACATATCCCCACACATGTCCAATCAAATCCACGACTTATCATATTTACCAAGAGGCTACATAGACACATATGGTATGTTCACACATATAAGAGGATAAAATAGTTACACATGAAATACATATCATCATCTATTAAAATAGGCATTCCTAATCTACCCATTGCGACTAACCACCATAGATCGATTCCCAACCATTAATGAACCATCCATAAGTCCTTTAACTTAGTCTCGAGAGATAAGGTATACCCTACCCCTCCATGACCCTCCTACTGGTTTAAATAATAATTATACAAAAATTCTAAGTTCGTTTTTTCAATCATACCATCATGTGATGGTCCCCAAATAGTAATTTAAATCCCTAATCGATTTTAATCACTCGACATATAAACATCCTCAACCATATTAAGTCGTCCCTACCAGTCCAACAACCCGTCAAACTATCTGTTAGCAAATCCTAGGACTAACCACTGTAAAGATCAACACCCAAAACCCTAAATATGGTAATTTTGGAAAAGGGTATCGATCCGGCTCTGGAACGGATCGAACTACCCCTATAATCCTCTAAATCCAATTTTTTCCAGCATTTGGTCTTCATCCAAATATTTTTGGATTTTTGATCCCTAACCATTACAATTCATTCTTAGCACTTTAAGGTATGTGTAAAGGTTGGAATCTATCATAAATTAAGCTTAACATGGTCATAATTAACAATTATAATGAAATATTTAACAAATTGCATGTTTATCTAACTTATAAACTCTAAATCTCCAATGACGATTTTGTCCCAATCCCCTTGATATACGTTCATATAAAATTGAATTATCAATATGCACAATGAACCTAAAATGATACCCAAAGTAATTACTCAATATCATACAAGAATTCACAATTTAACATAAATACCCTAGTTTATACAATTACATGGATATTACAATTAATATAAACTCCTTTACACGATTCGACATGAGTTCATAATTTAGTCATATATTCAAACATAAAATAATTTTTAATATTCAGATTTACACAACTAAATTCATCCCAATTATTCAGTAAAAATAAGAACCCTAGTTATAGCATAAGACTCTAATTGCCATTCCCAAGAATTCAATAATGTAACAATATAATCCAAATTCATATTTATTAGTGCAATACTATCCTTAAGTTGATTTAGTTCATTTACATGAATTCTAATATACGATAGTCTAATCAAAGGGGATAAATAGAGAAAAAATCTTTCCTTGAATGGTTAAAAATGAAGGTTATTTGGGGTAGAATTTAATATTTGTGTACTCAACCCAATCAGATATCCTTCTATATTCTCTCCTTAGTCTCCAAATCTTCCTCCCCATGCTTGTTCCTAAATAACCTCCAAGTTTTTTCTCTCTCTCTAACCTCCCACTATGTTTAGGATTTTAAAACAAAATGATGATATAAGGCCAACTTGCCTAACCTATATCTTATAATACAATTTTGGTCATTTTTCAGTAAATCTGAATTAGCTTTAGCTTATAGGACCTAAAACCAAACTCAATTATTTCCAAACTTTCCCACAATGGGTTATCTACCCCATACGCCCAATTCTCCATCTTTTAAACATCATTTGAGCCTTAAATGACCGTATAAATCCAACTCAAATATCACAACCCAAAACATCATATTACGTCTTCCCATAATTTGACCCAAAAATATCCAAATTAATATAACACAAATATATCCAATTCAATTAATTGAAAAATTCATTTAATTTGTTATTAGAAATTGTTCAATTTAAATCAATTAACTCGGTTCTTATAATTTTTTCAATTAAAGTAATTATTTAAAATCCCTGAGTAATATATATATATATATATATATATAATCCCTCACTGGGCTTTGTGGTCACCACTTTTTTATACAGCCCCGTGCTATGACATGAAAATGCAATCCATGAGGTTCAAATATCAAGGTATGTATTGAGTTTAGCTCATAATAATATGATATCATTGATGTTTTTAGGTTTTCTTTATTTTCAATAATGAATTTTTATATATAAATAAATCCCGAATGCTCATTCTATAAGGGTGTGCTCAATTACAATGTTGGAAAATGGTGGAATTATATTTTATTTTCATGAGAAGTGAAAAAAATGAGTGGAAAAAGATAAGAATAATTTGTTCTTAATTTTGGTGGCTTTCATGGAATTTTCATGATGAAAAATTCTTTGAGAGTTGGTTATGAATTATTTTCCATTGAAAATGATAGAACTATGGGAATTTTTTATATATGTAACTTTTTAATTTATCGAACATGTTTAAAATTGAGCTCTACAGAATTAAAAGATGTCAATTGAAATGACCGTAATTATAAATAAGTTAATGAGAAGTATAACAAGAACTATGTTAGACCACATTACACAAATTAAAAGCATGGTAACTCTTGTAAACCACCAAATAGATGCTTAACAAACGATGTGAGAACCTTTCATTAAAGAATGTTTCTTCATCTATCGCATATGTCTTTCCAAACACGATAGTTAACTAACAAAAAAAATCGTAGAACCTAACATCAATAAATGAATTTCAAATTTAATATAGTTATGTCATACTGTTCTAGGGGTGTATTTTTGTAAAAACAATAAAAACGGAAATTGCATTAAAATAAGTTTCCGAAATATGGACGATTATATTTGAATTTTTCCTTTTGCAAACTTTACAAAAAAAATTAAGAACACAGATTGAAATGTTTTCTAATATTTTTCCTTTAAAACAAAATTCTATGTTAAATTTTCCACTATGACCTTAACCACCACTATTGTCCTAACATCCACAACTAAACCACCACCGACGCAACTACAACCACCCTCATCACCCTATAATTATCGCACAATTACCGATGCCATCATCAATGCACAGTTGTCGGTGGTTTTGATATGATGGTACTTTGGTTGAGGTGATAGTGTGTGGTAAATTTGGTCATGGTTATGGAAAAGAGATAAAATTAGCTTGATTCTTTTTCCAAAATTAATGTGTTCTCTACTTTTTTTTAGAATTGTCGAAAATAAATGTAAACAAAAAATGGAGTTGACAATTAAAAGTTGAAAATAGAAAATAACTTCCCACAACAAAACACGGCCCAGGTTTACACAAGAATACACTCTAAGAAATTACAAAAAAATGTTTCATTTAGTATTGGGGAAAACATAGGAAAAGCTAAATAGCTAATCAGAAATCGATGATCTATTTTAGAAAAAATGGGGGTATAATTTTATTTACTGATATATAAGGAAGGTGAGGGGATTAAACCTTAAACCGGACCTAACTGAGCCAAGACGGCCGACGGGACAGACGGCGCGCGCTCTCATGTGGGCCTTTAGCCCATGCCAAACACATGCATAGTGTAGGCCATCTCCACTTTAAATAGTTGTGATACCCAAAAGGCATCCAAGACTTAGTGAACATTTTTGGTTTTATTAACTCTACCAAAATTTCTAATTTTTCCTATGTGGGACAAATGTTCCACACTTACTATAATGCACTAAGTAGCTTTCAAATCGGTCACTTTGAGTTCAATTTTTTTATTCATTACTTAATTGTTTTGGACAAATAAATATACTACGTTATACTCCTCATGGTAGAAAATGTATTTGTGTGTGGTCCTGACAAAATAGGAATGTGGGTCTCGTAATAAAATGATCTTAAAGATGCTCATTTGGCCTGTTTTCTAAACTCATTTCCAATAATCCCCCACGTGAATGAAATTAAGTTATATACAACATACTAATGATAATGAAAACACTAGTTTGAGTAAAATTGAAAATTTATTGCATCGGGAGAAGTAGCCTAATGGACTTGAACTTTCCTTAATTATATACTATCTCATTTACTTGGTTAATCAGTAGACTATACGTCCTTGAACCATCAACCATTTTTGTAAAGCTCGACAACAATATTCACACAATAATTTGTTAACACAATTGTTTATCACGTTTGTTTTCATGTTGGCCATGAATACCACTTAGTTCCATGAGTATTTTATAGAATTTTCCTTTAATTATTCTCATAGAAGTTCCCCTCTTCTTACTCATGTAGGTGATTTCCATAAAGAGTATCATGCAATACCCACTTAGACGTACTAAGATATGGAAGTCATATAAAGCGTAACTTATCCTAACTTCGCGGCAATGGTTCACTATCCCATATTTTGAATGTATGGGATTAAATATCCCAGAGTGCATACTAAATACAATGCAGTTCGGTTTTCTCATTGAACTTGGATCTTGCGATCTCTAGTCAACAAGGTTGGGTTGCCACTATATTGATTCTTGTTTATTTTTAGGCTTTAGACCCATTCCTCTCGATGATCTTCCAATTTGCTCTCAGTTTAAACCTTCGGTGAATGGATCTCCTATATTATCTTTTGACTTTATATAGTCAATTGAGATAATTTTTATTTAAGAGAAGTTTAACAGTATTACTGTGACACCTCGCCTATTTTAATCATGCGTAGTCAGCCCTTTATCGAAATAATCACGAATATCATTTGGTTCATTCTTAGTATCACTGTTGAATACTTTTTAAATTACTAACTACCTATCTTAAACTAAGCCGGTGTCAAATTTCATCTTTCATTAATCACATAACAATAAGTGAAATAAAATAATCTAAACCACCCACACAAAAATAAAGTCTAAAACATCACATGATAAATAACTGAATAAAATAATACCGAATAAACCATCGATTTCCAAAACCAAATCCATCTACAATTCTAAAATAAATAGAACTAAGTTTGATAAATACTCAATAACTAAAATGTTAAATAGTCTGAAAGCGAAACATGCCCAAATGAAATACTTGAAATGAAATCCTATCTAAGAATGAATAACTAAAGCGTTTATATCAAATCCTATAAGCCTCCACAAGTGTTGCAGCTACGCATCCCTAGAATGAGTCATCAAGCTTGGTATCCCTGTGGTTGGACACCTAAAAGGTTTTGAAAAATACATTTAACACAGATTAGAGCCCAAGAAAACCGTTTGAAAATATTTTTAGCAAGTATTTAAATCACATATTAGATCGGTTATTAGATGCACACTTTAGTTCAATGTACAAGTGATACCCCGCCTATTTAAATACCAGGTGATCTGTCCTTTATTAAATTAAAATAGAATATCCACTTGGTTCATTATTAGCATCACTGTCGAACACTTTTTAATATTTACTAACCACCTAGTATTTGAAAATCTGGTGTCAAATTTTATCTTTATAATTAACATGCAACCAAATAAATTTGTAATTCACATTTAACATTCAATAATCAAACACAAAATGAATATAGTGACAAAATAATAAAAGTGTGCCTGGAATACACAATCCATTCTGAAATAATGATATCGCCATCCATAATAAAAACTATCCCAACAGTTTAAGAATTAAAATAAAACTCCTCTATCTATAAATAAAGTCTGAATAGATGTCGGCATCATGCCCGAATGAAATAAGTAGCTCATAAGGAATGAATGATGAATATAGAGGCGTCTAACATCAAGGACCTACAACTTCCACAATAGCTGCATAACGTCAAATGATAAGATTTGCTAAGGTTGGTGTCCATGTGGCTGGGCACCTATAATGGTTTACAAAAATATAGGTTTGGAGAAAACGGGTAAGGGCCCAATGAAAACATTAAAAAATTTAGCAAGTAATTAAAATGAAAAATTAGCATATATTATATACATGTTAGGTCTACGTGCCTTCGCTTCAGATCCTCACCTCTCAACTAATGTGCACACCTAACGTATGTTTTCTAACCCATCCAAGTTATGCTACCCCGCCTAACTAATCCAAACCAAATCTATTTCTTGACAAAATAACTCGTTATGCCCACCTATTTAACCCATACTATACGTTACCAAATTCTTTATGTCAATTGGCCAATTATGAAGCTCTCAATATATGTTTAATTCTCCATATACTAGGGTTATTTGAGATGTCGCTATCTTTCTCATGTACTGAGCACACACAGTAGAATATATCACAAGTATATTTATTTATCACTCTATTATATATATATTAATACAGCACCCATAGGCTGAGCTGCGGTCCATGCATACTCTTCTATAAAGTCCTCGTACATCATGTACTCAATAAAGGACAACTGTTTTAGTATCTCTCCCGAACCATAATTACAAATAACATATATTGGAGGCAAACATAGTTCGAGGCCTTTGGGATACGAACATACCTACGCACCCAAATGCCCGTGCACACGATCGTTCACATAGATATTGATCCAACATAAGTTCTATCTTCAGAGGTACTGGTCTAACCCCCCCCCCCCCCCCCCCTCCCCCCGATGGGCTCATCAGGATAAGGTTGTCCATATTTCAAAACCTCCCGTGATAGCAAGCAGTGTAGGTATGTAAATACACATAAGAATCATATAATTGGTATACACACGACCTACGTATATATATATGGCATTAGTACATGTAATCACGTAACATATAATATATATATATATATCCCATACTTAGTATATATAACTCTCTGGTGGTCTTTGTATTATTAATATACCATTATACCTTATATCGTGTATGCATGAGTGTTTCTCACTACTCTAAAGGTTATCAATTGTACTTTAAGTTAATTCAGTGGCTATCTCACTCAAATCCTACTGGTCTAAGTCATTCATTTCCTCGATTTCTCAAGCTACTATAGAATTCTCCAAATTAAATTTTACCCCACAATTATGCCTAATTAATCTTAGTCCTTAAATTCATCTCATGTGACTAAGTCTCACACCCAATATTGGCTAACTGGTACTTTAAATTAACTCTCTTTAATTTTAAAATTCATCTCAAAAGTTAATCCAGTCATTTCCCTCGATTTCTAAGCAAAAAGGGAAAATTAGTCAATTCAGGAAAACGGAATTGATTCGACCTTGGTCTGAATCGATTCGCTCGAACAGGTCTCGTCTTATCCAATGGAACTAGTTATGGGATCCACCATTTTTAACCTCTATATACCCATGATTCTATCCCATTCATCCAACCAAGAATACCAAACATTATACCAACCCATATACATTATTTCTAATGTTTTATAATCATCAAATAATCAAAGAACATCAATTAATTTGAGTTAATACAAGATTAACCTCTAAAAATCGCAGTTCAACACTTTTATTAAATAAGCTCAATCAATCTTGGATTTAATACATTATTATCTTTGTTTATATTCTGATTCCGTTCTCAAATCATAGGAAAGTTCATTCTACATGCAATTCTTACCCAAGAACATGTTTTAAGTCTTCCAAATTAACCCAAAACACATGATATTCATAGATAAATCGTCCCAAGCTAACATGGATGGTATATCTTTCATAAATTAAGCAAGAAAAATACTTGCCTCTATTATTAGGTCTGATCCTCTGTGGAAGAATGATATGGGTATGATCATCTCCTCCCGATCTACGCAACGATGGTGCTTTTGGTGCAAGAAGGTGTGGAATGGCCTTGGAACTTCCTCCCTTCCTCCTCCTATGGCCTCTCTGTAACTTGGTAAATTCTAAACCTAGAAAACTTAACTTAACATCTGATAAAGATCTCCAAAATTCGTAAGTCTTTATTTCTCAAAAATACAAATGACCAAAATAGCCTTTTAGGTTATTAGTTCGGCCTCAAATTGCCTCGGGACCCAAACTAAACCCTTGAGTACACTTTTTTAGACTATTTCGACCCTTCCAGACACATTGGCGCACTCAAAATAAACATTTGGATGATCCATTAATAATTTACCTTTTACCTCAAAATATTAAGTCTCGACACGACTGACACGCGCGTCCTTACTAAATTTCACATCACTGTCGTATTTTTCACTCACGACAATTATAATATTTTCTTATCATTAGTATTAATCATTCACTAAGTAATATTCAATATAAATAAATATTAACCCTGATCTTTCTAATTAATATTTATTTTACCTGATTAATTTCCAAATATAAATTAATTAACCTCAATAATTCTCATTTGTAAAAATTTATAAAATTACGGGGTGTTACATACTTCCCCCCTAATAACAAAATTTCGTACCAAAATTTGGAAAAATACCAGCGTAAATAACTTTGGATTTTTATCGCGTAACTCATCTTCACGCTCCCTGGTAGACTCCTTAGCATTATGATGCCCCCACTGAACCTCTACTAGTTGAACTACCTTCGACCTCAGTCTCCTCTCACTATGGTGTAGAATAGAAACTGTCATCTCCTCGTATGAAATATTGGGCTTTAAATCAATATCCTCCAAAGCAACATGAGTGTGACCTAACTCATCCCAGAGATATCTCCTCGGTGAAAAAATGTGGAATACATCATGATTCCGATGTAAGCATTCTGGCAGCCTGAGTTTATATGAAACTAGCTCAATTCGCTCGATGATAGGAAATGGCCCCATGTACCTTGGCGCCAACTTCCCCCTCTTCCCTAACCTAATTATCTCCTTCTTAGGAGATACATTCAGTAATACATATTCCCCAAAATTAAAATCCCGAAGGAAACTGCTTGACGTAACTCTTTTATATGTCTAAAGCTACCCGTATACGACTCCGAATCATCTCAATCCTGGTCGATGTATCATGAACCAACTTTATCCTAAGAAGCTCGTTGTCCCCCACCTGTAGCCAATAAGCGGGCGAATGACAAGGTATACCGTACAATGACTCCAATGGTGTCATCCCAATCATAAAATGATAGGATTTATTATAAGAAAACTCCACTAGGGCAAGATACTGCTCCTAACCTCGACTAAAATTAAGGATACACATACGTAACATACCCTCTAACATCTGATTCGTTATCTTGGTCTTCCCATCAATCTGTGGGTCATAAGACATACTTAATCGCAACCCCATACCCATGGTTTCCTATAAACTCTGTCAAAAACGAGACATGGAGATTTTATCCCTATTAAACACAACATCAAGTGGCACCCCATGTAATTATGCAATTCTGTTATCCCTTCTACATCTCTACTAAACACGACACTAATGGTATTAAACACGACACTAATGGTATTATTTAGTCCAACGATTTGTACTTTACCATTCGAACTAGTGATTAATCCGTTCGTGTAAGATAACTGTAATCATACTTGACTATTCACGTTCGAATTTTACATCTTCAGTTGGTTCTGAGGTAACTCTCGTCATATTACTCTTGTGTACAGGATAGCTTATGATTATCCCAAAAAATCTAAAATGTACATTCCATGTACTTTTCAACACTATAATCACCCATTTTCGTCCACTCTTCGATTCCTGGTGACTCGCCTCGCTCTCAATGCCACTACATTCTCTTTGTTCCATTTTGTTTTAGTTTCTTATTTTCTCATGCATATATGTTTATTTGATAAATTTCCACGTCTACCCGTTATGAATGATAAGGAAAATCTCAACTAACTAGGGCACCCATACACCTTACGTCTCGTGCATTTCTGCACAATTCCACTAAACGTAATTAACTTGTGTTAAATTAATTCTCGCGTACTTCGAATGACTATACAGTAAGTTTATACTCGACCAACTTACTAATTTTAACTTAATTGTTATCTAGGTTTTCCCACCGATATACTCGTGGTATAAACGTTCTACAGTACCAACATTTTCGATTCTATCAGCCTTAAATGGTTATATAATTATCAACTCCTAGTTATAATCACATATACGTACAATAACTAGGGTACTAAAACCGAGTCCTAAGGACCAAAATTTTCTCAACCTCCAACGTTCACTAAGTTTCATGTGTGCGATGTCTCGCAAGCGAAATACAAATAAGGAACCCCTCGATACACTAATACCTAAGCTTATCGGTTGTCGAGATCTGTCAAGCCCTTACTATACAACATGTACCCCTAAAGTCCCGTCTGCTGACATAAAAAGTCTGCTCGTCCACTCTCATGTCACTAAAGAAGACATACAACATGGCGCTCTTGCTATCACAAGTTCTCAGCGCTATATAAATAACGTGCTATATCTATCCAGTCAATAAGGAATTCAACTCATACTGAATCACATCAGTAAAAGTCCCACCGCACTGGGATCAGATAAAACTAGACAAAATACTTACAAAAGTCTACGATACAATACAATTTATTCACATATATATATATATATATATATATAAGCCCCATCCTCTCTCAGGTGATGTCACGAAAAACCATGTAAATCATCACGGAATAACAAGCACAATAGTCTTATCACACAATCTACTACCGCTCAAATCCTCGGTATACTTCCACTATACATGTTCATGACTCTCACTTTCCAAACCCGCAAGAATAGTAAATCATAAAATAAAGTTTATCTCAGTGCCCACACCCTCTCCCCTACCGGTGACATCCAAATGTTCCGCTTTGATTAAAAGGCTGATAACGCCAACGTGCCCCCTAAAATAGACTCTTACTCAAATTATAGTGTTAAGAATCATATGTTATGATGTAATCATGTTAACCAAACTAATTCCGTACTCTCAAGGATAAAACAAAAATATTAACTCCGTTTTCCATCTGCCTCACTTGATCATCGGGTCCCCGAACGTAACTCTCGTGTCGTAACTGACCCATGATTTATTGCAATGGTTGTACATCCAGGATCTCACCCTGTAGTTTCCCCCTGATTTGCTTTGGGCAATCCTTGTTCATGTGGTCCATCTCACCATAACCATAATAGCTGCTAATGAAACTCTCCTGCTTCTTGCCCTGGACGTACTGATGTAATACCCCTTACTTTTGATAATTTATTTTTAAGATTAAATTACCTTGTGAGTGGAAATTTAATATAATTGAGAATTAAAATGGGAATTTAAGATAAATATTAATTTTTATTGAAGATTTAATATTTATGTAAATTTTATATTTACTAGTGTGATAAAGTAAATAGAATCACATTGAAAGTTAGTGCGTCCTATGTGAGTAGAAGTTGCGGCAATTGATTATTTCTTAACCGGGTATATATGTGTGAGTTAAATGAGAATAGGACAATTTGTTATTGGAATCTCGAATGTTAATTTGGATTGCAAGGTTGATCTGAGATGGGTCGAGATAGTCAAAATGAGTGTCCGGGGGTTGTATTTGGGTTTCTGAGGTCTTTTTGTCTAGTTGGACCCGGATAGGGGTATACGAGTAATTTTATGTGTGTATTATCATTTAAAGTTGGGATAAATGAATATATGGGTTATTAGGCTTATTTATCCAATCTCATAAGCAAGATAGAGAGAGAGAGAGAGAGATAGCCAAGAGAAAAAAATTAGGAAGAGAAAGAGAAGAAGAAATCTTGGGATTTTCAAGCAAAGCCACCACTACGGAGAGGATTCAGAGGCTTCAACTTTTAGGCAAGTGATTAAACTTGATAAATAATTCTTGTGTGTGAATTAGTATATAATAAAATTGTTGGGTTGTTGTGTTTTCTGTTTAAGGGTTAAATCTTAATTTTTGTTGATAACCCCTTGAAATTGATATTAGAGATTGTTACTTGACTTTGATGTTAAATATATATATATATATATATATATATATATATATATATATATATATATATATATATATATATATATATATATATATATATATATATATGATTTGGATGGTGGAAATGTTGGTGGATTTAGGTTAGAAATGAGTTTTAGAGGTTTGGGGTAAATCTCGTAAGGAACAAAATCTGAACAGATCAGACCAGTTTGGTTAGTAGTCCCCGTACCGATTCATTTTTTAGAATTATCAATTTGGTTTGCCTCGCTCAGTGCAGCAGACTCGGTTCGCATGGCACAGTTTCTAACTCTTCTTTCACTCCTTTCCAATTGGGTTTAGTTATTGAAAACCCTCTAATATGAATTGATATAAATGTTTACGATGTAAAAAGTGGGTTAATGATAATACACCATGGTAGTGAGACATCGGGACAATTGTGGGAGTATATAAGCGAGATTAATACTCCAACTCCGCAATTAAAATATGGGATACGGGCTAGTTGAGAAAAGTTGTGTGTCCTGTGTAATATCAAACTTATGGGTTAATCAAATGTGTGACTGATTACTAAAGCTTAAGTGAGCGATTAAGTAATAAAGAGGATTGTAAATATATGTGAGGGAGTATCGTCTAGTGTAATGAGTGTTATACACATGTAGCCGGGTTTATTGACATATATACATGCGAATATGAGATGGTATGTATAAGTATGATATATATATATATATTGTGTGTGTGTGTGTGATATATATTATGTGGAGCATACCCCTCTAGTGTTATCAACAGAATTAGACGTCTTGGGTATGATTCATCTCACTTTCAGGTGAGGAACTATGATCGCTTCACATACGATTGTGCATTGTTTTACCAAGTCAGTTTGAGAGTCAGATGGTTGGTTCCCAGGATGGTGTGCGTATCCCTGGAAGATGTTAGAACTTAGAGACTGCATCCGGTGAGCTAATGCACTAAGGGATGGTTAGTATACACATAATGTGTGATATGTATATATACTTGGTGTGAATGATAAATCATGTATAATAATGAGAGTAAAATTATACGGGCTTAAATGATTGATGTGCTAATCCATATGCTTATAACTAGTGAAAGTTATTAATAATGAATTGATATATAATCATTGTAAATGATATTAAAAGAAGTTATGCTGGCATGAATTAGATATGTGAGTGTGGGTCACGGCGCAAGCATGAGGTCGGGTTATCCATAAATGAGTCGGGTAGTTTAAATAAGACTTAAAATGCATACGTTAGGTGCACGTTGTAGTTGAGGGGTGAGTATGAGTCTCAAGAGAGGGCGGCACTAACTTAATTATGGAATTTCGCATTGATAATTATTATGCATTTTAATTCACTTGCTAAACTATTTTTAAACTGGACATTGACCCATATATATCTTTTATTTTGCTTTTCCTTTGTTATATCTTTTAGGTGTCCCACCACAAGGATGCCAAGGATGTGCTTTTATTCCTGAGTGTTTGGAGATGCATCATATGTGGAATGTTGCAGTATTTTTTATATAAACGCTTCTCATTTTTGTTAATCTAATTAAGGTAAAATAGTGTTAATCGGGTGTGTTGCCCAAGTGTTGTATTGATGTATATACTTTATATTGCAGACTTGTGTTATATGGTATTGGTCTGTTAATCGACAACTTACTTAGTTATTTTTGTTGTACAGTTGTATATATCTTCATATGTGTATTTGATGTTAATGGATTATTGTCATATACTGGAAACATTTGGCATCAGCTTTATTTTAATTTGGGTGGTTAGTTGTATATTTGGTCTGTGCGGCAGTGATGCTGGGAATGAGCCTTTTGAGATTCCTATTTTATTTTAGTAGGGGGTTGGACACCTGTTATTTTAATAAATGGGGTGTCACGGATGGTATCAGAGTATCAAGTTCTAGTGTCTATAAGATCTGTGTGGACTTTTTACATTCTACCGTAGCATTTTTTATATAGAGCCCTGTTATTAGGACTGTTGTGGTCATTGCGCATTTACTATCTTCTGCTGTGAGAAATTGCTTTAACTATAGTCTGATAGAGTTTGCTATTGTTTCAGATGCTGCCAAAGAGGGGTCGCACAGTTAGTGAAAATAGAGGGGCAGAGAATGTGGAGCCCCAATTACCGCATGGAACTATAACTGCAGCAGAGGTTGCCAATATAGTGGCTCAAGAAGTCAATGCAGCCATGACCGTTATGGCTCAACAATTTCCTCAAGCTCAGTAGTAGCCAGCAACACCGGTAGTTCAAACCCACAGGACTATCTGCATGGGAGAAAGTTTGAGAAGCCTTCCAAAAAGGTCATCCTCTAGAATTTCAGGGCAAATCCAATGTGATAATGATGATTCAGTGGAAAAATGATATCCAACACCTCCGTATGGTCAAATGTTGTGATGTTCAGAAGAAAATACTTGACACTGTCAAGTTAGTAGGTGAGGCTCTCTAGTGGTGGGAGTCGGTTATGACTTCTGATCAGAGGGACACGATATCCATAATGGAGTTTTGGGTTCAATTTGATCGTAAATATTTTCCTCCAGCGATTCAAACAGAAATGAGAAGGAAACTATTAGATGTGACTCAAGAGGATCGGTCGGTGGCTGAATATGAAGAAGAATTTACCCGATTGGCAAATTTTGTGCCCGGCGAGGTAAAGACTGATTAGAAGAGCATATCGAAGTCTATTGGTGGTATAAATTGGAGGATTCGGCAACATTTGTTAGGGAACCTAGTGTTACTGACATTTAATGATGTGATGAATGTTGAATTATTGCACTGTTATGATCACCGTCTTCACTTGAAGGGGAATAAATGACTTGGGGATCCTAGTCAGTCGAGTAAGTCATGAGGAAATAGTTCCATTGGGGCATAATAGTCTCAGCGGCAAGGAGACCATAAAAAACTGCGAGATCTCTATCTGGGGGATTTGGCTAAGAGACAATGTCCTAGAGGTTTTAGGTCTGATGGCAATGTTTCCAGGCAAACGCATTAGGGCTCCTAACAATAGCAAAACTCTCCCTAGGGCCAAGCAAGCCGAAGGCATAATGGGGGAGACCAACAGGGTAGAGGTTTCCAAGGCTAGCGACAAAAGAAGTTTTCAGTGGGATAACAGGGTCAGAAGATGGAGAATTTTGTGGGCAATTGATTTTTGTGTGGGGAGGCGAGTCATAGGAAGTTAGAGTTCCCACAGCAGAATAGTGCAGACTTACCAGGAAGCCAGCAGGTATAGCAGACACCTTTAGCACATTTACCACCTCCAACACCCGTGTCAGTCATCCCACAGCAACAGGGATAGATACAGTTTGGGCGAGTTTATAATGTCCAAAATGTGATGTTACCACAGGTGCAGCAACCTCCACTAATAGTTGATGGTATGTTCCCTATCCATGGTCATATGGATCGGGGGTTATTTGATATGGGAGCATCACATTCATTCATAGTTGTTCATTTTGCACGTGCGGTGGAATTGTTAGAGTCAGGCGATACCCTTTTAATGTGTGTAGATTCTCCCTTGGGTAATAAGGCGCTTATCCACTCTATATGTAGAGGGGTGCAGATAGATATTGGAAGATTGTGTTAAGTAGCCGGCGTACTCATATTATATATGATCGGGTATAATGTTATTTTGGTTAAGGATTATTTGGCATAATACTGGGCGATGGTGGATTGTTTTAGGAGGTCCATTATATTTTCCATTCCAGGGTAGTAAATGTTTTAGTTTCCATGCCCCTTCCGGAGGGAGGTTCGAGTACGCATGTGTATTATATCGAGGAGGAGACCTCGCAGGAAGTAGTTGTTTCCTTAGACTCGATTCCGATAATTAGGGAGTTTGCGAATGTTTTCAAGATGTACCAGGCTTACCTCGAGTCGATAGATCGAGTTTGTTATTGATTTAGCGCCTAGGACTAGGCCAATTACAAGAGCGCCTTATCGTATGGCTCCTTTGGAGATGCGGGAGTTACGGGACCAAATTCAGCAACTTATGGGGTAGGTTTTTATTCGGTAGAGTACGTCAGCGTGGGTGCCCATGTGTTATTTGTGAAGAAAAAATACAACTCTCTTCGGTTGAGTGTGGATTATCGAGAGATGAATAAGGTGATGATCTAAAATAAATAATCATTACCTCGTATCGATGATCTATTTGACCAATTAAGAGGAGAAACGTACTTCATTTAAATATATTTAAGATTGCGATATCACCAGTTACGTATTAGAGAGCATGATGTCTCTAAAACTGTATTTTTTACCCATTGTGGATCTTATGAGTTTTTTTATGCCGTTTGGGTTAACTAGCGCCCCTGCAGTGTTCATGTATTTGATGAATAGAGTCTTTCGAGACTTCTTGGACCAGTTTGCGATTGCGTTCATTGATGATATTTTGGTTTATTCTTGGTAAGAGAGCCAACTCGCCTAGTATTTGTGTTTTGTTATGCAGACACTACGAGACCATCAATTATATGCCAAGTTCGAGAAATGTGGGTTTTGGTTGCGTGAAGTGCAGTTTTAGGTCATATGGTGTTAGGGAAGGGAATTTCAGTGGACCCAAGCCAAGTTGCAGTAGTGAAGGAGTGGAGTTACCCCACGACACCAATGAAGATCTGTAGTTTTTTGGGATTGGAAGGGTATTATCTTCATTTTGTTAGGGGCTTTTTGATGATTGAAGGCCCCTTGCCGAATTTGACCTGGAAGGGAGTGTTGTTTATGTGGGATGATCTATGTCAGTTAGCATTTGATGAGATAAAGGGTAGGTTAACTTTAGCACTCATACTCGTGTTGACTAAAGCAGGAATGGAGTACTTAGTACTTACTCATGCATCCCTCCAAGGGCTAGGGGTGTGTCATAACAGGAGGACGTGGCTATTGCTTATGCATCTCGCAAGCTTAAAATGCACGAGAGAAATTATCCCACACATGATTTGGAGTTATTTGCAGTAGTCTTTGACTTGAGAATATGGAAGCATTATCTCCTAGGGGAGAAGTTTAGTCTTTCACGGATCACAAATCGCTGCAATACTTATTCACTCAAAAGGACCTTAATATGAGACAGTGTAGATGGTTGGTATTTTTGAAAGATTATCAGTTTGATATTCAATATCACCTGGGTAAGGCTAACATGGTAGTTGATGCGTTGAGTCGACGACCAACCGAACTGTTAGTGGAAGTATGGAAAGCCAAGTGGAAAGCGCTTCACCAGGATGATGCAGTTACCAGAGCATGCATGGCAATGATGACTGTCCCACCTAAGATTGTGATGCGGGTGGTGAAAGCACAAGTCAGGGATAAAGATTGTAAGGATAAGGTGCAACAATTATTTATTGAGGGAGAGGAATATTACTCTATCAGTTTTGGGGGTGGATTACACTTCAACACGATACTTGTAGCCCTGGATGATGGGGATTTGAGGCATCATGTGATGATATAATACCATGGATCGCAATTCATGGTACATCCCGGTGGAGAAACGATGTACTCGAGTATGCGCAGCCAGTATTAGTGGGAAGGAATGAAAAGGGACATAGCTGAGTTTGTCTTCAATGTGCGAGTTGTCAATTAGTGAATGTGGATCACCAGCGACCTACCGGAATGTTACAACCGCTAGAAATTCTGGTATGGAAAAGGGAAAGTATATCAATGGATTTTATCATGGGATTACCAATGTTGCAGCGAAGTCATGATTCCATTTGGGTTATCGTGGATCGTTTAACCAAAGTGACACACTTTTACCAGTGCGAACAGATTTCACGATGGCACAGTATGCCAAACTTTTTATAGTCGAGATTTTGAGATTACATGGGGTGCCGATTAACATTGTGTCTTATCGAGATAAGATCTTTGTATCCCATTTTTTGCAGAGTTTCCAGGAGGCAATAGGAACTGAGTTGGGATTGAGTACGGCATATCACCTGCAGACTGATGGGAAGATTGAGCGGGTTAATCAAATGTTGGAAGATATGTTCAGAATGTGTATAGTTGATTTTAGGTGAGGTTTTGATCAATACCTTCCACTGGTATAATTCTCTTATAATAATTCTTACTAGTTCACTACAGGTATGGAACCTTACGAAGCATTTTATGGTCGACCATGCCATTCACCCACTTGTTGCTTGGAAGTGGGGGATAATAAAATTCATGGACATGAGATAATCCAATATACTTCTATAAAGATTGAGCTTATTCAGAGACATATATGAGTTACGTAAGACCGACATAAAATTTATGTCGATACGGATCGCAGGCATGTGGAGCTGGAAGTGGGAGACCAAGTGTTAGTAAGGGTATCCCCTATGAAAGGCGTGATGAGATTTGGGAATAAAGCAAAATTTTTGCCAAGTTATGTGGGGCCTTTTACAATTTTTGAGAGGATAGGGCATGTGGCATACAGACTCGCTTTGCCGGAACATTTAGAGAGAATTCATGATGTTTTTCACGTCTCATCATTGCAGAAGGATAAAATAAATGAGAAGGCTTATTGGCATATTCTATTGGAAGAAATTGACTTGCAGCCCGATATCTCATATGAGGAGCAACTGGTTTGTCATTTTAGACAATAGTGACAATGGTGTTTCACGTCTCATCATCGTTGTGGTTCTAATGAAGGAAAGGAGGCCAAAAAAATTTCACACAAAGAGGGTTCATCAGTTTGAGAAGTTTCGTGCAGACATTTCTTATTCCAACAAATATCTCCACAAAGGGGAAAATGTAGAGGGGGCTTGAAGGTAATTTTGAGATTAGAGGCAATTCCAAATTAGCAAAAATGTTTGGGATTAAGAAGCCGAGGCAGCTTAGCGTGGCAACTCATATTTTAGTCTGTTGTGTTAGTCATATTGTATCTTTGTTTATATTGACTATAAGTTATAACAATTGTAATGATGTAACGAGAATAATAATGAGTTTTAGTGTGAGTTCAAATGGTACTCGCGAGAGACTAGGCTTGGCAGGGCCTTGGAGAGCTTTCATGCACTATCGAATGGCCCCGCTGTGGGAACTTTAGAGGGACTTGGTTTGGAGGATTGAGAAGTGAGGCCCCAATGGGGCTCATCCCAACAATCTTAGATACACCTAGTAAAACACTAGAGAACCTTGACCGTGGAACTTTAGATAGAGAAGCTTGGAGTTCCATCGGGCGTTGAGTTGTGAACCAAACAGCCCTCTACTTAATATCACATCTACTGTAGGTGATGTCACTGGCCAGCTAAATAATGTCAGATTTGCACTTGAGTAAACCACCATGGTATTTGGGGCTATCAGGTAGTTGGTGAGCCACCTCTACGACAAGATCCTCCTGACACACAGTGGTTAGGCAAAAGGCATGTCTTGGGATTTAATGTTTATGACGTGGAGACAATTAGGGCATCAGGTATTTAATGTTAGTGACATAAAGTATGAGGGAGGTCTTTCACATGAATTGATGACTGAGTTGCCTCAGGGGTGGTGTGGGGGAGCTATTTAAGTACCCCAACCACCTTTGAAGAAGAGAGATCTTTTTTTAGAGTTTATAAGTTATTACTAGATAGAACATACGTCGGAGAGAGAGTTATTACAAACCAGAGAGTTTTCTCACCCACCATTGTCATTTATTAGGAAGGTTTTAATAGTTGATGGAGATTATTGAGGGTGGTTGGTGTGTTTTGCCTGCCTGCTAAGGTGTATCTAGGGTGCTTACTTCTCTCTATCTCTCCCTCTAGCTAAGTTACTTCTAAGTTCATTACTTCTTTCTGAGTTATACACGAGATATTTGTGAGATCAAACTGAGTTCATCTTCATTGAGTTTTTGTTTGTATGTCTTATAACTAATCCAAGGTTTTGGCTAATTAACTTATCAGTACCGTACTCAAAAGGGGTTATGCCTCCATCCTATCTAAACTACCCTCTTACACTAGCGACTCTTCTGGGGAGGCATTCTTCTAAGCAAGGAATATGACACAAGATAACATTAATAGAAGGCTCAACTTTAATGACATCCAATACAATGAAGAACAAGCTACGAAAGAACTGGAGGCTCTAAGGGATGGGGCCCCTCAAATAGAGGTACATCCAGTTCAGGCGATGATAGGCGTTCCAGGGGTGACACAAACTTCCACGAGTGCAGTGTTGGGACCTACTCAGGTGGCGCTCCTCATGAGTAAGTTTTATGATTTTTTGCAAACTCTGGTAGCTTCAACGATGCTGAAAGGATTGGAAACCAATGCCTTCATAACACTAGGGGAGCCCCAACGGCCCCACCAGGTGTATGTGTAGCGGGAATGATCCCAACAAGCATGCCCTCAGTTGTGAATCCACCAGTGGGAACTTTAGGAGTATTAATGGCCCCAGCTGTGATGATTGTTTTAGCTGCAACGGGCACTCATCCCATGGTCCCGTTGGTTGTTGCCCTAGTAGCATCACTCATGGAGGAAATGCAGAAGGAAATGCGGAAGTTCATGCAAGCTTCCTCACAATCTGTTGGCGAGGTTATTTCGGTTTATGATGACTTTCAAACACCTTATCCTCGGGAATACAACAATGAGCCCTATCTAAAGGACTATATTCCTCCTATTTTTGAAAAATACACAGGAAAAAGTGGGAACCCGAAGGAGCACATTAAGCGCTTCATTGAGCACTTGGGGGCACATTGTAATAATAAGAACCTCAGATTGAGGGAGTTTTCTAAATCCTTAATCGATAAAGCATATACCTGGTATTCTCATTTGACCCCCAAAAGCGTTTCTACGTGGGAAGAGATGCATGTTTTGTTAGTCCAGAAGTTCTTTCTGGCAGAAGATGAGTTTACTTTGACCCAACTGGGGAGGGAGGAACAACGACCTGGGGAAGAGGTGGTTGCATATGTTTGAAGGTTCAGGGAAAGGTCCCTCGACATGAGGGAGGAAGTCAAAGAGTCCAAGTTATTACAGATCTGTACGGAGGGACTGCTTCATGAGTACATCTTTCATCTCATTAATGAAATTCGCGAAGGGAATTTTTTGACATTCTTGAAAGTAGCGAAAAATATCTCCTTGGTGGTACAACCAAATCCAGTGGGGGTTCCCATGATGTTTAGGCAGCCGATACAACCTGTGGGGGGGAGATCTCATCCCCCATGAGTAGGGTACATCGAGGGAGGAGATGGGGGTAAGGCACCGAAGAAGGATAAGAAGAGAAAGTTTGAAAGAAATAGGTCGGAACCACCACCGTTACCTTGTACAGTAGATGAGGTTGTCGGCTGTTACAACGTTATGGTCCAAGGAGGAACGGTCTACGAACCAAAAGACATTCCCGTTGGGGAACCCGATGAGATAAGGAAGGCGGATCCTATGTATTTCCAGGTTCATCGGAGGATCCAGCATCCAACGGAGAGCTGTTTCACACTGAGAAGAATCATCGACAAGTACGTGAAGGCAAGGACGATGCAAATCGCTCTACAGAATGTCAATAACAATCCGCTACTAGCACATGGGGCCAATCTCATGGTGGCCTATGATGAAAAAGCGGAGAGAAGGGAAAAAGAGTCAACGAAGAAGATCTGGAAGATTATACAAGGGGAATGGCTAATGTAGTACTGGCCTATGATGAGGCAAGCACTAAAGACATGGAGGATGTATACATCAATGAAGGTAAGGAAGAAGATCCAGTCCTAGAGTACTGCGCAGTTTCGAAATCCCTAAAATTCACTTGGTTCTTCGACCAGGTGGGGATACCAAAAGAGAGTATATTGGATATAACCCAATAAATACATGATATTGCGAGGAAGATTGCTGTCACTTCGCTAAGATGGAAGGGACCCGTGGCCAGGTTCGTTAGGAAATTTCTCTCGGAATAACAGGCCGTTGTATGTGACCGCCAGCATTAACGGAGTTAGATTTATAAGGAATCTTATGGATGGAAGAGGTTCCATCAATATTATGCCAATCAACTCTTTCCATACGGCCAATATTCCAGAAGAAAGGTTGGTCCCCATGCCCTTGGTGATTTCAGGGTATGATAACCAATCTTCAAAATCCATTGGGTATGTTAATGTTAGGATTGTGATGGGAAATCTGAGTTCCCATATCAAGTTCCATTTAATATAGAGTACAACTTACTATCATCTGCTAATAGGAAGGGTGTGGATGCACAACCAAGGGCTAGTTCCTTTTACGTACCACCAATGCACTAAGGCATAAATCAAGGCGACAGAGGTGACAATTAGGACTACGAAGAGGCCCTTCGCTATCGAGGAAGCTCACTTGGTAGATGTGGAATTTTACACTGAGTTAGAAGAGGATGTCCGGGTCCTAATACGAAGAATAGAGGGAGCATGGGTTCCCTCGATCAGAGAAAGGATGGGGACTTTGAACGAGTAGGGTAAAGAGTTTGTAAGCAGCGTAAGAGTATTGATTGAAGAAGCTCACCAGGTGGTCACTCGGCCCCAAAACATCTTAAATTAGCTCAAAGATAGGATGCAGCCCAGAGTGGACCCAATGGAGCATGAGGTTCAACGACGAAGCGTGCTGAGTCGGTTCTCAGGAAAAAGAGTGGCCGAGGCTTCTAGAGAGAAGAAGAGGAAGGCAGTCACTACTACCAGTAGACAGTTCAAGAAGGTCGTTGTCAAGGAAGGAAAAGTAGTATATCGATTATAATGGTGTGAGCGGGCGGCCAAAGAAACTGATGATGAGGTTCACCCGGTATATAAATTCTTTCTGGTAGATCAACGGGGACAATATATGGTGATAGATAACTCCAGCATATAGGAACTTATAGAGGAAGTCACTAAGGAACCAAATTACATGACGGATCGACCAAAACCACAGGCACAAGAACTAGAGCAGTTGAACCTGGCAAGAGAAGAGGAGGACCCAAGGCCAATTTTCATCTCAAAATATCTCAATGAAGAAAAACGAAAGGCCTTGGTGGAGTTAATTTAGGAATTTATAGATGTTTTTATGTGGAAATACATGGAGATAGAGGGGCGGGATGAGGAGGTGAGCTACCACAAGTTGAACGTAATGCCTTCAGCCATTCCAGTGAAACAAACGATGAGAACGTACAAGCCTGAGCTAGATTTAAAGATCAAGGAAGAGATCCAACGCTTACTAATGGCAGAGTTCATCACACCGATACAACACCCACTTTGGTTATCTAGTATTGTCCCAGTGGGAAAGAAAGATAAAAACCAAATAAGGATATGTGTCGATTTTTAAGAGATTTAAAGAGAGCTTATCCTAAAGATGAGTTCCCTTTGCCCTCTATCGATAGCCTGAGAGATGCAATGGCTGGTCATGAGATGTATAGCTTCATGGATGGGTATGTAGGGTACAACCAGATCAAGATGGGCCCCATGGATGTAGAGAAAATAGCGTTTAGAATTCCATTAGGCAACTTCATGTACAAGGTGATGTCGTTTGGTCTCAATAATGCTGGGTCGACTTACCAGAGAACAATGATGGCCATTTTCCATGACTTCTTACACAAATTTGTGGAATTCTATATGGATGATTTGATCATCAAATTGAGGAAGGAGGAGTCCCATCTGAGCGATTTGTGGAAGGTGTTCTCCCGTTGAAGGAAGTATAAATTGAAGATGAACCCACTGAAGTGTGTTTTTGGAGTGACAAGTGGGAAATTCCTAGGCTTTGTGGTTGATCGGTAAGGGGTGCAGATAGACCTGGACAAACAACGGTCAATCTTGGAAATGCCATGCCCAAGAAAGGCGAAGGAGCTGAAGAGTTTCCTCGATAAAGTCTCTTATCTTAGGAGATTTGTGCCTAGATTGGCCGAAATAACACACCCGTTGATGCAGATGTTACGAAAGAACACAAAATTTAGGTCAGAGGAGATTCACTAGGAGTCTCTCAACGAACTGAAGAAATTGCTCATATCACCACAGACAATGGTTCCCCTAAAGGAGGGAATACCGTTGCAGCTATATCTCACATCAACCATAAGGTCCATTGGAGTTTTGCTGGCACAAGAGGTTGACGGGCAAGAACGGTCAGTCTACTACCTCAGTAGGATCATCCATGAACCAAAAGTAAGATACAGTAGCTTAGAAAGGCATTGTTTATCCTTAGTCTTTGTAACGCAAAAACATAGACATTATATGTTGTCTTTTACAATTAATATTGTGACTAAATGTGATCCTATTAAGTATTTACTGGCAAGAACGATTTTGATTGGTAAAGCAGCTAGGTGGTTCCTCATCCTATCCGAGTATGACTTGAAGTGTGTGGTTCCTCGCGTAATCAAAAGCCAGACGTACATTGATTTGTTGGTTATTTTCCCCCCAGGAACGTTTAAGCCACCCAAAGAAAGTATTACATGAGACGATTCGCAGGCCAACCACCAAGATGAAATGGATGAGGAATGGACAATGCAGTTCGATGGAAATTCGGCGGAAAAGAAAGGAGAGCAGGGGTTATTCTTTCAAAAGGAATGGAGGAGATTTTTCTTTCCTACAAATTAAATTTCCCTTGTTCTAACAACATGGAAGAATATTAAGCATTGGTGTTGGGATTACTGGAGGCTCTTCAAATGGGGATTCGTTCACTTTGCATCAATGGGGATTCAAACTTGTTGGTTCAGCAAGTGAATGGAGAGTACGCATTAAAACACATGAGACTGGCACCATACAGAACATTCATTCAGAGGCTCCTCTGCCAGTTCCATTGGACCAAGATCAAGAGACATCCCAGAATGATGAAACGTCACCCAGACGCATATGGCACCATTGCCTAGAAGATGGTTATAAGGAACGATACAACTACCATCGTGATCCAACAAAGAACATCTCCTTCGATGGTACAGTCAATTCTACTAATGGAAGAGGACGTAGACTAGAGGGGAGAGATGAAGAGGTAATTGGAATCTGGGGAAGGAGCAATGGCGCTGAGAGAATTAGCCTAATACTTCACGAATCAGGGGAATTTTTACTTTAAAAATGTAAGAGGATGGTTGTCGAGGTGCATCGGCCCAGAAGAAGCAGAGCGAAGATTGAAAAAAAAACACAAATAGAACTGCGAAACAACTGAGATACCCCTCTATCGAATAATGCAAAGGGAGGAGTATTTTTAGCCAAGAATGAAACAGGACATGACGGAGATACAACGAAAGTGCGATAAATGCCAATTGTTCTTCGAGGTAGCTGAATGTCATTTCGTGGAGGCTCAAGCTGACTAGAGACAGCCCTATATTGACTTCATTAAAGATGGAGTTATCCCGGCAGAGAAAATTAATTCAATGGGACTCAGACGAAGGGCTCTAAGATTCTACGTTCAGGAGGGGCAGATTTATCGAAGGGGATACTTCAAGAGGCCATTACGTTGCATCATGAAGGAAAAAGAAGCTGAGGTCCTCAAATAGGCGCACAATCCAGCTCATATAGGAGGGGCCAAGTTATATTACCAGTTGATGACTTTGGGATACTATTGGCCAACGATGGAGAAATATTATGTTGAGTTCGTTCAAAGGTGCAAGGCTTGACAACATCATGGAAATATGATCCATGCCCCATCAATGGACTTACACTCCCTAGCAACGCCTTATCCTTTTCACACTTGGGCATTCAACCTGGTGGTGGCAATACATCCTTCTTCGAGGGGGAAGATATGAATACTAGTAGCAACAGAGTGTTTTATAAAATGGGCCAAAGCGATACCATTGAGAAGGGAAACAGCGGGGGTGGTGAGCAACTTCATCAGAGAATACATCGTTTGCCGTTTTGGGATCCCAAAGGTTATCCTTTCAGACAATGCAACCCCTTTTGTCAATTCAAAAGTAATGATACTCACAGATAAGTACTCCATTATCCATCATACTTCGACGGTGGCATATCTAAAGGGGAACGGTCAGGCCGAAGAAACTAACAAAACTTTGGTTAATATCTTGGCTAAAATAATGGAGGATTTCCCAGGATCGTGGGACGACATGATACCAGCCGTATTATGGGTCTATCGAACAACTAAGAGGAATCCCATGGGGTATAAATCGTTATCTCTTGTTTATGGGGCCGAGGCGATTCACCCAGTAGAGTTAGAAGTTCCCTCTGCTCGATATGCTTTGCCAAGTAGCATGCTCCCTCATAATAGACATGTGCAGTTGGATGCATTGGATGAACATAGAGATAATGCGATGCAAAACTTTTAAATGTATACGAAATAACTCTCCATGGCATATGGTAACTTAGTAAGACCAAAGAAATTCATGGAGGGGGACCATGTATTGAAAGCAGCAGTGAAAGACATCGGGGGGCTTCCTCTACACAAGTTTGCAGCAAATTGGGAAGGACCTTTCATTGTAAAATAAGCTCATGACTCAGGTTATTGCCTAATTTCTAGGATGGAAGAAGATAAACCATTCAAGACTAACAAAAAATGAGTCTATCATGTATAGGCAATTATGTTATGACCACTGATGTAGCTGGCTGCTGCTATGAATACACAAGTTCTTTTTGTGATGAGTATATAATTTCTTTTTATTATAACTCAAGTAGAGATGAAAGAATTATAAAACTTCACACTTCACAATCTATGTAAACAGTTGTAACACAAAGAAATGGGATAAGAAAAATAAATATCTTTTTCCATTCATAAACTTTGGGGCATTACAAAATTGGGAGCTATTGCCCAAGAATTACATGAGAAGAAAAGAAAAAATATATATACAAGTTCATTCGCCTAAGAGGAACCACACATCTGGAGAAGAGAAAAAATCTATAGGGAGGCCCAAAGCAGCTGCTTGGCAAGACCGTTAGGAGTTAATAGAGACCTCCAACCTTGTTTGTGTCTGTGTATGCTCGATTAGCAGTTTCTCTCATTTCATCTTCGCCAGACGTAGAGCTTCTTCGATGTCCTCCACCTCTTTGTCAATGTCTCCAAGAAAAGGTGCTAGCTCGGCCAACTTAGATTCCTCAGCCCGCTGGTCCTCCTGATGTTTCCGCAAGAGTTCCCTCTGGTTGTCCGGTCGTTGTTTGTTTAAGGTCTTCAAATGCGTGATATGCCAGCCAAAACAGAAGACGTTGTGACCCAACTCCCTCAGATAATCCAGAAATTGGTTAAGGATGGGCCTGGTAACGTTTGAGGTCGAAGTGTTAGCAATTTCAGTAACGACGGTAGCCATGCCCTGAAGCCTACAACTCATAACGGAGATGTTTAAATGTAGGCAATCCACCGTCAAACATGTCAAGATGATGATTTACATGTTGTTCAACGACCAGACGACGGTTGGTAAGCATTTAAGGAGAAAGTTGAAGCACCATCAGGCAGAAGGCATGAGGAGCTAGGTTGGGCAGAGGAAGCTCACAACCAGATTCGCTGTCTGTGGCAGTACCGATCGTGGAACCTTGATCATTATGGCTAGAATCTTCAGAAACGATAGTTTCCGATGGGGTGAGGCCATGGGTGAAGGAACTAGTGGAGAATCCTCCCGAGCGACTTGAAAATAGTTAGAGGAAATAAGGAGTTGATGAAAAAAAACTTAACAAGTGTTTTCGTTGTTAATTCACCCATATAGGTGGAGTTTATGAAAAATCTTAACAAGTGTTTTCGTTGTTAAGTCACCAATATAGGTGGAGTTTATGGAAAAAGCTTAACAAGTGTTTTCGTTGTTAAGTCATCGATATAGGTGGAGTTTATGAAAAAATCTTAACAAGTCTTTTCGTTGTTAAGTCACTCATATAGGTGGAGTTTTTGAAAAAATCATAACAAGTGTTTTCGTTGTTAAGTCACCAATATAGGTGGAGTTTATGGAAAAACCTTAATAAGTGTTTTCGTTGTTAAGTCACCGATATAGGTGGAGTTTATGAAAAAAAACTTAACAAGTGTTTTCGTTGTTAAGTCACCGATATAGGTGGAGTTTATGAAAAAATCTTAACAAGTGTTTTCGTTGTTAAGTCAGCGATATAGGTGGATTTTATGGAAAAATCTTAACAAGTGTTTTCGTTGTTAAGTCACCGATATAGGTGGAGTTTATGAAAAAATCTTAACAAGCATTTTTGTTGTTAAGTCACCCTTATAGGTGGAGTTTGCGACAATTTTTTCAACAATAATGTAGAGAAATTAGCGAAATACCTCGGTCATAACAAGGGCAAGAACGGGAGACACCGTGGAGGCCATCGGGGCAGTAACTGTTAGAGGCAGGCTTATTGCCTCAGAAGACTCAACGGGGCCCCTAACTGAGGAAGCCGCAACGGTAGCCAAAGCTCCCTCACCAATAAATAGTACTAGGAATAACGAGGGAGTCTCGCCAAAAGAACACCGAGAATCTCCAAGCGATGCCCTAGCATGGGAAAACACTAAGGAATCACCACGTGAGATAGCAGTATCAATCCGGGCCTTCGAAAGGAAAAGGCCACTAAGAGCAAAGGGTGGAGAGAGACTTGGAGAAAGCTACATCAACAAAGCTAAGAGTTCAAAATTACAACTTAGTACTCAAAAAGAGAGAAATACTTATAAACGTTACTTACCCCCGTTATGGCACTAAAGAGTGGAATTGCAGTCAGAGGTCTCATCAGTATGGGGGGAGAATGATGTTGGCTAACATGTCAAGGTTCATCATGTTACACAGAAAGAAAAGGGGTGGAGTAGAGAAATGTTGCCAGACCTAACAGGTAATAGATAATATGTTACCTCGGGGGAACTTTCTGTAATAGGAACAAGGGGTAGAAGATCCTCGAGTTGAGGTTCTAATTCAGAAGAAGCTAAGGGTGGACTCATTTCCTCAGTAGATTGAATGGTAGTAGCCCCTGCAGCAGCATCTCTAGCCCGTTGAGAGAATGAACGGTGAGAGTAAGTAAGACTTATCAGGGGGAACGGGGAAAGGTAGTGTCTGTTGGAGAGATACCGCAACCCCCCCCCCCCCCAGGAAATGGCTTATAGTGGGACTGGGGGGACAGGGCCTTTCTTCTTTAACTCCCTCTATCAAAGTTATCAAATAAATAAGTGAATGCAACTTTCCTTAGGAAAAGGGGAACAAGAACAAAAAATACACACATACGTGAGATCCGGAGGGAGAACGAGAGGGTATAACAACTGGTGAAGGTGGTGAGGAGTCAGTAGCAGAAGGGGCTAGGGATGAAGGTACCTCGGTAGTTTGTTTATTCTGGGACTTGGTACCCATCATTTTCTTCCTTGAGCTCGTTGCATCACCACCTTCAAGTACCCTTGACCTTTTTCTCCTCTTTATTGATGGCTCAGTCGGATAAACCAAAATCGTGGAAAAAGATGCCAAAGGCGAAATGATGATAGCGCGTCATTGAAACTTAGCATTTATTCTTTCGACCTCAGCTTGGACCTGCCTCCTCAGCTCTTCAGCTACCTCTGGAGACATGGGAGGGGGAATGGAGGCAATAGGAAACGCCTCCAAAGGAGTTTGTGCTTAAGCCTGGGGCTTGGACTTTGAAGACTTAAACTTCTTGGTCTTCTTGGCGGGTGGCTGAGAAGGCCCTTCGCTTGTTGCAGCTTCGGCTGAAGGGGCAGTTTGTTTGGGAGATGCAACGGCCTTGGGTTTCATGGCGGAAGTTGGGATCATTGGGAAATGAGGGGGTATCTACTGGGTAGATTATTTAATGGTTTTACTCAAGGTAAACTCAACCCCAAGCACGGAGTTCACCTTAAGACCCAGTTCAGAAGAAGAGAAAGCAAGGACTGGGGGATATTGAGGGGGGGACCGAATGTACTCACGAATCATTTCTAACTTCCCCAAATGAAACTTGGTGCAAAGGAGGTAGATACATCTCCCTTCCTAGTGCCACTAGGAAGGGTGACACGACCATCGATGGTGGACGTCACACCAAGCACCGAGGCTGCAGTATAGAAGGTGAAAGCTTTAGCGAAAGTGGCCCTTAGGTGGTTGTGTTGAAACACAGGTTGAGGGGCCCCCTGATCAAACCCGAATTGCCTGCTACATCTGTCAGGGTTGTAGGGCTCTGAGGCCTACCCCCATTTAATATAGGAAGGAAGAAATCCGAGGTTAAAAATAGTAGGACCACGGCTTGCAAGGGATCTTCTACAACTGGGATGAACTTGGCCATTGTGGCTGCAGAAGGAAAGAAATCCCAACTATGGGCAAATGTAGACTCACTATATGGACTCATCACAAAGAAGTCTAAAACATCAAAAACTTCCATTATCTCCTTTGGAGTTTGTTTTTTGTGAAAACATAGGAGGCTTGGGGGCTTGATACCACCCATAGGCAGAGGAATAGACTTGGCGACGATGGCAGGAAAATGTGTGTAAAGAAAGCCCATTAAAATGATGGTCTTGGAAAAATTAGACAAGTTATAACGGCCTAGTGATCGTGCCATGTTGATGTGGGTTCAATATAACCAGGTGTAGAGGGACCCTAAGGCGATGGCGGACAGAGGAAGGTTGAAATCCCTGTCCAAACGAATGGAAATATTTATAAGGTCCCTCCTAGGATGATCGTTGGGTTTACCAGTCAGGAAGAAGCATGAAAGAAGCACAAGAATGTAGGCTGGTAGTTCCAGGGATGTCCCTCTACCTCGGCCCATTGTAGCATTGACATCCTTCGGTGTCGGAGCTTCAAAAAAATAGCTGATGAGGGGAGTAAATGTGGATTTTTTTGAGGAACCAGTGCAACTGCAATTGATTCGTTCCATCTCAGCTCGATTAGTAGCCTCTTCGGCATCCAGGTCCTCATCATAATATGTGAACTCACCCATTGGCTTAAACTGAAGGAGGTCATAGATGTCATCCAACGTAATAGTGAACTCTCCCCACGCTGCAAAGAACGTGTGAGTTGTGATGTTCCATCTGGAAACTAGCACTTGGAGTGCCACGTTGTGCTTAGAGAGGGTGAACTACCCAAACCAATAGGCTCAATGAAGCCCAACCTTTAAAAGAGTAGTAGTGTGAGAACTCTACATATGTGTATGCCAGTCACTGAAAGGGGTTGGCAACCCCTCAGGTGCTTTGAAGTCAATCTGAGAATAGGGGAAGTCACCACGGTCGAGACGAAAATGTAGAGTCCCCTCGAGTGGAAGATAGCCCCACTTTGATGAATCCAGTTCCTCATCACCTAATAGTAAGGGGTTGAATTTGGATGAGAAATGGAAAGTCTTGCATGCATCAGAAAATTTATCATCTTCGTCAAAGATGGGTGCCCGACGATAGAAGCGTAGTTTCTCTTGATGAGCAGCATTTAGGGCAGCGCCACTAGGGGCAGCAGCAGCGCTAGCAGCGAAAGAGGGGGATCCTGGCAGAGTGGTGGTGGAAACCTTAGAAGTACTTGAAGTATCCATAATAAAGTGGAGATGAATGGTATATCTGAGTAAGAAGGGCTACGAATAAGGAGGGAACAGCACAACCATAGGTGGTGGCGCAACAGATGAGAAAGGGAGGAGACTGGTAAAGAACTGGACAACAATGGAGGTTTTCTCATAGGTTTCTCTCTCTAAGGAATACGGGATCTTGAAGAAGATGAAGGAAAGAGAAGAGTTTTTAAATAAAAGAGACGTTTGAAGCCTTTTAAACCTAACTTTTGAGTTTCCCACCATCGCACGTGCACGGCCGCCTATAATCATTTCAAATGAACAAATGGCACTTCGGGAAGTGTTTTGATAGTTGAAAAGACATCGCCACATCATTTAAGAAGCGACGCCTAGAGAATAGAGAGGGTTGCCTTCATCGGCAAGTTTGAGTTTTGGCGCCAAAATTTTTATCAGACATATCTAATAACTCCTAATGGAAAAGATCTCCCAACGGTTCAAAAAGCTACGATGTCCCCTCACCACAAGTCCAATCGTTGTTTAAATGGTGACTCGGCTGCATCGGGGAGAATTTTTTCTTTTTCGAATGCAGTGAAGCATTACAAGGGAGAATTTCACTTACCCAGAATCAAAACGAGTATTTGAGAAGGTTAGCAGGTCTTTCAGGAGAATTTAAAATAATGAAAAGCTAGAATGGTTGAAGCTCGGTATAAGGAAAAAGTGGCGATGTCCCTTCGTCAAAGCCCCAACAAGTCATAGTACTTCGACTCAGGTACATCGGGGATAATTTTACTTTTTACTGGAGATTATATCGCTGTGGTTCTAACGAAGGAAAGAAAGCCAGAATTTTTTCACACAGAGAGGGTTCATCGGTTTAAGAAGTTTCGTACAGACATTTCTTGTTCCAACAAATCTCTCTACAAAGGGGAAAATGTAGAGGCGTCTTGAAGGTAATTTTGAGATTAGAGGTAATTCCACATTAGCAATAGTGTTCAAAATTAAGAAGCCGAGGTAGCTTAGCGTGGTAACTCAGCGTGGAAACTTGTATTTTGGCTTGTTGTGTTAGTCATATTGTATCTTTGTTTATATTGACCATAAGATATAACAATTGTAATGATGTAACGAGAATAGTAATGAGTTTTAGTGTGAGGTCAAATGGTACTCGCGAGAGATTAGGCTTTGCAAGGCCTGGGAGAGCTTTCATGCTCAATCGAATGACCTCGTCGTGGGAACTTTGGAAGGACTTGGTTTGGAGGATTGAGAAGTGAGGCACCGTTGGGGACCTTCCCAACCATCTTAGATACACCTGGTAAAACACCGAAGAACTCTGATCGTGGAACCTTAAGCGGAGCAACTTAGAGTTCCATCGGGCGTTGAGTTGTGAACCAAACAGCCCTCTACTTAATATCACATCAGCTTTAGGTGATGTTACTAGCCAGCTAAACAATGTCAAACCTGCACTTGAGTAAACCATAGTGGTATTTGGGGGTGTCAGGCAGTTGGTGAGCCACCTCTGCGAAAACAGCCCCTTGACACATAGTGGTTAGGCAAAAGGCATGGCTTGCAATTTAAAGTTTATGACATGGAGACAACTAGGGCATCAGGTATTCAATGTTAGTGACATAAAGTATGAGGGAGGTCTTTCATAGGCATTGATGACTGAGTTGCCTCGAGGGTGGTGTGGGGGCTATTTAAGTACCCCAACCACCTTTGAGGAAGAGAGATCTTTTTTTAGAGTTCATAAGTTATTACTATATAGAACATACATCGGAGAGAGAGTTATTACAAACTAGAGAGTTTTCTCACCCACCATTGTCAATTATTAGGAAGGTTTTAATACTTGATAGAGATTCTTGAGGGTGCTTGGTGTGTTTTGGCTGTCTGTCAAGGTGTATCTAGGGTGCTTACTTATCTCTCCCTCTAGCTAAGTTACTTCTAAGTTCATTACTACTTTCTGATTTATACACAAGAGATTTGTGAGATAAAACTGAGTTCATCTTCATTGAGTTTGTGTGTGCATGTCCTATAATTAATCCAAGGTTTTAGCTAATTAACTTATCATTAATGTACTCAAAAGGGGTTACACCTCCATCTTATCTAAACTACCCTCTTATAAGTGTATAATAAAATTGTTGGGTTGTTGTGTTTTGGGTTTAAGGGTTAAATCTTGAACTTTGTTAATAAACCCTTGAAATTGATGCTAGAGATTGTTACTTGAATTTGATGTTATATATATAAATGATTTGGATGGTGGAAATGTTGGTGCAGTTAGGTTACAAATGAGTTTTAGAGGTTTGGGGTAAATCTCATAAGGAACAAAATCTGAATAGGCCGGAATGGTTCGGTTAGTAGTTCCCGGACCGATTCATGTTTTTAGAATTATTGGTTCGATTCGTCTTGCTCAGTACAGCAGGACGATTCATTTTTGAACCTATCAATTTGGTTCGCATGGTACATCTTTCTAACTCATATTTGACTCATTTCCAAGTGGGTTTAGTGATTGAGAACCCTCTAATATGAAGTTATATAAATGTTTACAATGTAAAAAGCGGGTTAATGATACTACACGATGGTAGGGAGACATCGGGAGAATTGTGGGAGTATATTAGGGAGATTAATACTCCGATTCCTTAATTAAAATATGGGATATGGGCTAGTTGAGAAAAGTTTGGTGTCCTGTGTAATATCAAACTCGTGGATTAATCAAATGTGCGATTGATTACTAAAGCTTAAGTGAGCGATTAAGCAGTGAAGCGGATTGGAAATATATGTGAGGTGGTATCGGCTAGTGTAATGAGTGTTGTACACAGGTTGTCGGGTTTATTGACAAATATACATGCGAACATGAGATGGTATGTATAAGTATGATATATATATACTAGCGGAATGCCCATGCCTGAAGGCACGGTGAAAATTTTCCAAATATTAAATCATTTATAATTTAAGTCCATTTTGTTTAGAACATAATAACTGTAAATAATTTAGAAATTTTGGACATACTTTCATTTGTTTATAGGATTATTCACCCTGTTTAAAAAAAAAATACTCCAAAGATAGTACTTCATTGAACCATTACAAAACCCCAAAAGTCACAATTTATCAGTTACAATTACATATCAAAAGTCCAAAAAGATTCAATAATTTCATTTACTTGACATACAAACGTTAGAAGAAGACATGTCTTAACACAAAAACATACAATACGAATAAAAAAATAGAATTGTCCCAATGCCACACATCTAATTTATTTTTGCTACACCATCTACGCGACACGCCTTTTTTCTCATGTCTCCACGCCACATTCCCACGAAATTTACTGCATTGACCCCAATCCTAAAACGTAATAGCAAATATATATAGAGTAATAAAATTGTTATCAAATGTATTGAGAAACCAAACTTGCACTAAAAATCATGTAGTAATGAAATGAAGACACAAAACTAATTAATGAAATCAATTAAGAGACGTCTTATGAAACTTTGACAAAAGTGCACAAAAACTTGTTCTCACCACATACCAATAATTCACAGACTTCGTGTTCAATTTTTTACTCAAATACAACTATTGAGTGTTTATCACTTTAACAATTTTTCAAACTCGCGCACCTGCAAAAAACATCGATGTATCCATTAAAAGGTCTTACAAACCAATAAAAAAAATTTAATAGTTATACATAAGACATTTTATTGAGTAGGAATGTGAATAGAATTATATATGGAAATAACTTCACTCGAAACCAACGCGGGGGTAACATAATTACTATTTGAAGACCCAAAGAAAATCTGTACATAAAAAATGCAAAAGTTAGTGAGATATAAGCAGACATCATACACCTAAATGGGTTACCACTCAAAAGTCTATAAGATATATAAAGGAGGTCAACAAACAACGTTTAAGAATAGGAAATCAAAGAAAGAAAACTTGTTTAACTATTATATTGTCAATCTCTCAAATTTGTTAAGGAAAATTAGCAACTAAAATGGGGTTAAAGATGAAACGGGAAGAAAATAAATGGTCTTGGAAAACTAAGATACATGAAGTCCCATTCCTAGGTTTAAGCATCAATTCAATGAATTTTCGCACCAATTCTACACTACAAAAAAATAGTAACCAAATAAATTATTTATTTATAAAAAAATCCAAAAATATAAGGAAATAAAAAAGTAATGTTTAAAGGAATCACAACTTTGAATTTATCAATATAAAATAAGCTTCAACACATCATGAAAATGTATAGTACTCATTTGTTTTTTGGCTAACCTTATCTATTTAGTACACATGTGGCATGCTTCATGACCTGATAAACAAATAGACCAATGAAAGTAAGGAAATCCTATAAGGAAAACCATTACTAATAAAAGAAATAAACCACTAACTAAAAACTGTTCAAATTCAATTAATTATCATAACCCACCTAATTAAACAATATTAACTACATTGTGTTTTGTCTTTCTAGTTCCAAGTGAATAACTTGTTGTCATAATCCTAGACTATTTCATTATTCATGATCTTTAAATGGGTGAAACAAACAGAGCAGGCATAGTAATAAGTAATAATATGTTGGATGAACAAAAATCTACATAAAATACGAAGTTGTAAACCAAAAATTTGAGTAATTCATTTAAAGGCCAAGGTCTACAAATTTACCAACAAAAGGAATAATTGAGTAGGGAAAGTTACATTCCATAAGTAATGTCGACATGTTTTTAAAAACTTACAAATAGATCGAATTATTGGAAAAAAATTAACTGACCTTGGTGTGACACTCCCCTCAATAAAATACCGGGCGATCAGTCCTATATCAAATTAAAACAGGAATCTCATTTGGTTCATTCTTGGCATCACTTTCGAAAACCTTTTAAAAAATTACTTACCACCTAGTATTCAAAGCCAAAATTTATCTTTATTAAACGAAGACAAAAATAAATTTGGAATTAAAATAAAATATCCAATGTTGATGGAATCATTTATCATATAGAATAATAAAAGTCTTGCCAAATAAACCACCGGCTAAATCAAAAACCAAACCAAACTAATAAAGATTAATAAATCCCATACAATTTGAAAAGAAACAAAATAAAACTATGAGCGACATGCTCAAGATAGACTGATATGAATCCCTACACTAGGAATAGAAAAATACATGCGACTATCCAAATCTTGCAACATCCACATATGCTGCAGTTGTGAGTTCCTAGAGTGAATTCAGGCCTGGCGTCCATGTGGCCGGACACCTAAAAGGTATTGAAAATATTTGATAGCAAGGGTTAGAACTCAAAAAATTTTGAAAATATTTAGCAAGTGATTAAATTGTAAAAATTTAAAATGCATCAATGCTCTTCACATTTAACCTACTATTGCACTCCCTTGAGGAAAGATCAACACTCAACTAATGTGCACAGCTAACACTTTCTTTCTATCCCCCTGGTCATTTACCCCGTAAGTAGATAATTGATATAACTTCTTTCAACCACTCTACTCAAACCAAAGTATGATTCAGATATGATTTATAAGATGTTAATCATATTAACTTAGTTAATCATTTTCCCTTTTTAAATTCATGTAACATTCACACCCGTTATATAATTAATACAATTCACTTCATGCAATTTATTACTCGTATATAACTATTTATCCCATTATATACGTAAAATCATATTACAACATTCACACATGTGTTGAATATATATATAATTCATCCTCCCGAGTAATACCTCACTACATGTATTGTCTAAACTTCTATCATTCTAGGTCTACTCAGTCCCACAGGGATTTTCGAGACGACTATGGCCCGCCAAATCGAAACATAAATAGAAAACGTAATGGAAGCGGTCATATTTCCTCTGAGTAATAAAGACATTTATCTCAATGCATCACCTCTATAATTGGATGCTATGACCTAGGGATATACTCACCCTACTCCTCAAGCTAGGGGATTCACCCACATCACGCAACCTCCCCAGATAGCACTAGAGTGTATATATTACTATAAATATTAATCAAACCAATATTTATAAATCACACAAATATATATATATATATATATATATATCTGTGTGTGTGTGTGTGTGTGTGTGTATTTAATTAATCATGGCTAATTCGCGCACAAATCCCATAGCACTAGCCTAAAATATCCCCGAGTCTATATCCCGACTCTCAATTTAATTAATTATTTCATTAATTAATTTTGTTCACTTGGTTCCACTCAACCAATATACCCGGACTTACCCACTTGGACCGTAATTTATTATCCAGATATTACCACCCAAAATTCTATAATTTATTATATAAGCTTATAATAAATTAACCAAGTTAATCTGTGCCGAAATGCTCGTAGCATTAGCCTAAACATGTACTCGAGTCTATGTTCCGACTGTAAATTCAATTAATTAGTTTCACCTTAATTACTTTAATTAAGTAGTGTCCCACAACTATAATACTCGAACATATTTTCCTAGTCCGTTAATTCATCCTTTAGAATTTATTTCCTCAAAATTTATCAAATTTCCCAATTATATTTACCTATAATTGTTAAAAGGTGTGTCGCATATTTAACTTTCACCAATTAAATAAGTCTAGGAACCAATCCTAATTGAATCACCCAATTTTCAGCTACCACCCCCTAAACTGGCTCGGAGGTACCACCAAAACAGTTCGTTGGTACCTGATTGTAACCTTCTTCCCCAATAGGTTTTCACCATTTTTGTCCCACTAAGGTTCTTATTTCTCTTCCAAGTCTTCACCCAATTACATCCAACATTTAATTTATATAAACCTGAGTCTTAAACACACTAGACCCCCATAATCAACAATTAAATTTACATACAGTCCCATACTTCCCGAACTGGATTTTTTACCCGGGTATCATTTCACCGGTTATAATTTCGTCACACAAATCCAAAATTAAACATCATCAACGTTTGGGTTTCTCACACAAATCCAGATATTTACACTCTTAATTCCTATGCCAATATCAATTTCACTTTATATCTTCTCAAAGTGTTGCATTCAATGAAAACCCAATTTGATGTGATTACCCACATAAAAATGGATTTACCATCTACACATACTATGATATGAATTGGTTATCACCATTTACAATTAAAGCAAGTAATCACTTGCCTCTAGTTATTCGTAGGGTTTGATCCTTTGAGGTAGAGAATGGTTTGATGAAGAATACCCAAATCTCTCTCTTGATATGTCTCTAACAAGATCTTAATTGCTCGTATTTCCTTCTCTCAAACACTTAGGTTTATTATTTGTGAAATCTATCGGATAACCCATTTTCCCTTAGGTTAAATAACACTAATCCCGTTTTTAGTCTAATGGGACGAGTCTAAATGACCCGAACACCCCCGTGTGGGCCTAGTTATGCGTAAAATATTTTGAGACCCGATTACCACCTTTGGGTACTCTTTTTTGACTATCTCAGTCCATCTGGAATCAACTGTGCCCTTAGAATTGTCATCTAAACTAACATACTAAAATTTATTATTTCACATCGAGTATAGTCTATACCCGACTCCTGGTTGAGATAAATAATTACCACGTCAGTAGTGCTCACTATGACGTAAATAAATTATTACTATTCACTTAGTAATTTAAATTTCAGGAGTATTAACCATTTATTCTTTCGATTAATATTTACATAAATATTAACATAATTAATTCAATTATATTATGACACACAAGTAATTTAAAATTATCCGAATTAATTAAATATTAAATACACAGAAATACGGGGTGTTACATACTTCCCCCTTATAAAGGAATTTTGTCCTCGAAATTAGGTCATACCTGCGATGATTAACTCTAGATACTACTCTCGCATATCCTCCTTCTGCTCCCACGTAGACTCGTCAACATTGTGATGACCCCATTGTGCTCTAACTAGTGGTACTAACTTAGACTGCAGCTTGTGCTCACTGTGATCCAGAATAGCTATAGGTCTCTCCTCATATGAGATATCTAACTGCAAGTCAATCTCCTCAAGTGGAACATGCCAAAAATCCCTCTCGCTCCTCCGATATTTGTTCAGCAATGCCATATGAAACATGTCGTGTATCCATTGAAGATTCTCTGGAAAACCTAGTCTATAAGCTACATATCTCGCCCCCTTAATAATAAGGAAAGGTCCCACATACCGCGGTTCTAGCTTTCCCTTCTTACCGAACCTCATCCCTCCTTTCATAGGAGACAAACGGACTAACACCTGATAGCCGACCTCTAACTCCACATGTCTCTGAGCAGCATCATCATAACTCTTCAGCCTACCCTGAGCTATCCAAATAGGCCCCCGAATTAGCTCTATCTTGGCAGTCATCTCCTGAATCATCTCTTGCCCTAATAGATTTTTATCCCCCACCTCTAACCAATAGGCAGGCGAATGATAAGGTCTCCCATAAAGTGCCTCAAACAGTGCCATGATAAACGTAAACTGGTAAGCGTTGTTATATGTAAACTCTACCAAAGGAAGGTATCGCTCCCATCCTCCACCAAAGTCTAAAATGCACATCCTCAATATATCCTCCAACATATGATTAACTCTCTCGGTCTTCTTATCTATCTGTGGGTGGTAGGTAGTACTCAACCTTAAATTTGTGCACATGGTCTCCTAAAAGCTCTAACATAAATGGGACACAAAATTCTTAAGTCTGTCAGACACAATGTTAACTGGAACCCTGTATAACTTAACTATCTTCTCTATGAAGAGCTGCACGTATCGCATCATCTCAAAATTTATGCAAATCGATAAGAAATGGGCTACCTTAGTAAATCGATCCACAATCACCCATATGGAATCATGACCCCGCTGTGATGTAGTCAACCCCATAATGAAGTCCATGGAGATACTCTCATATTTTCACACAGGAATCTCCAGCGGCTGTAGCATCCCTGGAGGTCTCTGATGATCAACTTTCACAAGCTGACATGTGGATCTTTTCAAGAAAAACTTTGTTATATCCCATTTCATTCCTGACAACCAGTACTACCTCCCCCATATCCTGATACATCTTATCCCCATCAGGATGTACCGCAAACCTCAAACTATGGGACTCTATTATAACTGCATGCCTCAAATCCTCATCCTTCGGCACGACTAACCTCTCATTAAAGCATAGGCCTCCCTCCTAACTAACCGAATAACACTATACTCCCTCGGTCAGTAATTAACGTATCCTGTCCCTGCAGATTTGATCCTCCGCATGTCCCCTCACAACCCGCATGATAATCCGAGGAGTGATAGATAAAGCGGGAATGCAAGCCTTGGCGACATCATCATCGTGTCGAAGCTCACTCCACTTCGCCTTCCAGAACTCTGCAACCTCTCCCATGGGCCTCCTGCTCAATGCGTCTGCTACCAAATTGGCCTTACCAGGATGATACTTTATATCAAAGTGGTAATCCTTCACAAATTCTAGCCACCACCTCTGCCTCGTGTTCAGATCCTTCTACGTGAAGAGATAATGAAGTGACTTATGATTCGTGAATAGAGTAAACTTCTCTCCTAGAAGATAATGCCTACATATCCTCAATGAAAAAACAATTGCTGCCAACTCTAGGTCATGGGTGGGGTAATTCTTATTATGGGGCTTAAACTTTCGAGATGCATAATCTATAGCCCTCTCCTCCTATTGCAACACACCCCCAAGTCCCTACAAGGCTGCGTCACTGTATAATTGGTACTCCAATCATCCCCTATGCAAAGAAAGTACGGGTGCAGATGTCAACATGTCCTTTAGATCATCGAAATCTAACTGACAGTTATCATCCAATAGAAATGGTACCCCCTTGTGAGTCAGGTTCCTCAAAGGCCCCACAATCTCTGAAAACCCTTTAATGAACTGCCTGTAATACCCGACTAACCCCAGAAAGTTGTGAATCTCGGTCGATGTCATGGGATGTCCCCACTCCTTTACCACTGATACCTTACTCGGATCAATAGTAATATCCCGGTCTGACACAATATGGCTGAGAAACTGCACCTCTCGTAGCCAAAATCCACACTTCTCGAATTTGGCATAGAGCTAGTGGTACCGTAGTGTGTGCCGAACCATATGCAGGTGCTCTGCGTGCTCATCTTCTGTACGCGAGTAGACCAAAATGTCATCAATGAACACGATACCAAACTAGTCGAGATACTCTCTGAAAACTAAGTTCATGAGATCCATGAACACTGCTGGCGTATTAGAGAGTCCAAGCGGCATCACCTTAAACTCTTAGGATGGATATAATGATAAAAATAATCTTAGGAACACCATCCTCTCAGATACACAGATGATGATACCCTGACCTCAAATCGATCTTTGAGAAGTATGCTTCCCCTCTCAACTGATCAAATAAGTCATCAATAATAAATAACGAATACTTATTCCATATCGTCACCTTGTTCAGCTCCATGTAGTCTACTCACAACTGAAGCGAACCATCCCTTTTCTTCACGAACGACATAGGTGCACCCCACAGCGATGTGCTCCACCGAATAAAACCCTGACCTAAGAGCTACTGAATCTGATCTCTCAGTTCACACTTCTCTAAAGGGGCCATGCAATATGGTGCTTGAGTAATTGATCTCGAACCCGGTGGTAAATTGATAACGAACTCAATCTCCCTGCTAGGTGGTAATTCTGGTATCTCGTGAAACACATCCTCGAAGTCCCTCAAGACTGGAATCGAGTCTATCAGAATCACTGCCTATTGTGAGGTCTCCTCCTCAATATAATACAAATTAGTGCGCGACCCTCCCTCGGGAAGAGGCGTTGCCACTAGGAACATCTCATGTCCCGTAATGGAGAACACAATGGTACTCTCGAAGCAATTTATCGTCGCCATTTATCCTTCCAAATAATCCATGCCTAGGATGACATCATAGCCCTCCATATCTAACACTAGAAGGCCTATATCTAAACTCATTCTCCCAATCACAATATCGACTCCTCTATAAATTGAGTGTATAAGTGACCCACTCCCAATAGGTGACTCTACACACATAACGAGACTACCAGCAATCTCTCAAAACTGGCGGCTCTAAAAAATTTGGTTTTAATAAATTAATGTGATTCCCCAGTATAAAAAAGAATCCTACCTCAACTGCTGGTTCCGCTTGAGGTGCTGGCGGAATGGGGACATCCCAGACGTTATAAATACGCCCATAGTGCATCTTCCCCTGCTGCTATGGGGCTAGTGGAGCTGGTGTTGCTAGAGGCATTTTTACTTGCTATCCTTACTGGGCACCCTGTTGTTGGACCCTATTTCTTTGTGGTCATTCTCCCTTAAAATGTCCCATCTGTCCACAAACGAAGAAACGCATTTGATCGTCTCCCTATCACTCGCCCTGTTCACCCTTACGAGGCTATCCCTGGTGTTAGCCCTGTTGGCCTCTCTCGTTCTTCCCTTGGCCTTGTCAGCCCTGAGGAACCTTCTTTTGTTGATTAGAGTTGTGTTGGACATGCCTGAACCCCTAACTTCCCTGTCTAAAACCTATAGACTTAAACTTCTTAGCCTGATTCCCCTGTTGGAAATCATGTCCCTGCTGGCTACCTGTCTGCTGTTGGGCTCCGCTACTAACACTCCCACCTACCTTGCCCTACTGGCTCGACTCGCCGCCCCTTTTGATTCCCTTTATATGGAAGTGGTGGTCTTCGCAGTGCAATAAAGCAGCATTGACAACGTCGGTATACGTCACCAGTGTGTGGCTCCCAATCAAATGCTGGTTGATCCTCTGTATCAACTCGGATTTTTAAATGGGTATTTTTCAATTTAATTTTGGAAAATTTGAGGAAAATAATTTTTTTTGGATTTAATAATTAAATATGTTGAGTTTTATTTTTAAAAAGTGGGATTTCAATCGGATTGTAATCAAAATTAAAATCGGAGTCGTGATGGGATTTTAAAATTAAAAAAATGAAAAGACCTTTGTCACGGATCTGGGCCGTGACTAATGGGAAATCTTTTTTTTTTGGTTAAATAGAATTAAACTAGGGTAAATGTCAATGTACGCATACCTTCTTGATCAGTCAATCGACCTAGGGAGTCGATCGATCTAGGGAGTCGGTCGATCGACGAGCCCAATTTGAGGAGGTTTAGCTAGATTTTTGAAGAGTTTTGGTTTTCATAAATTCCTTATCTTTTCCCTTATAAATATAGGTCATGTGAAGACCATTTAAACCAACTTTTTATCACCTTAAAAATGCAGATACCCTTTTTATTTCCTCTCCCTCTTTATACAAACCCTAGTTCCTATTTTATTCTACGTTCAACCTTAGATTTGGAGGTCTATTTGGGGTAATCTCGTGTTGGGTCTAGAACGTGATTTGACCATTTTCGTAAGAGGAATGTGATGGTGCGGTCATATGTTGAGGATGAATTTATGTGATGATTCATGTGATAATTTTGAGGTACGAGAATTACACAATATGCTCATAAATTCTCTCGAGAGTTTCCATTTGTTTTCTATGTCAATTACACTCATTTTGAATTGGGATATTCATTGGAATCCAAAAAATTGTCGAAATATACTATTAATTCATTGAGATATATTATATTGTTGATTTGAGTATGGTGTCATGAGATTTTAATATTGAACGAAGAATGGGCACCCGCGCCAATAGTTTAAAAATCATTATATGGCTTTGAGATTTCTAGGGGAGGTGAGGTGAGGCCTAGTGACCCATTGATGTGTTGTTGAAAAATTAATATTGATATAATACTTGAGTATTGCAATTGATTTCTATATGCGCATTCGTATTGTTGCGATTTATTCATTGTGCTAATTATATTTTAGCATCTATTCCTATCATATTGTGTACTTCCCCATTTTTTTTAGTGGCAGGCTAGCGTGGATTGGAATGCTATGGATTTATTGTGAGGATTTTAGAGATTGGATTGGAAGATTTACTTTTTATGTATAAATTGGTGGTGTGATTAGTTGGAGAATTGGGTATTTTGAGAGAAACATTATTGTAATTATTGTGGAAATTTTACAATTTATGGGTTTGTTACATTTAAATTATGGAATATAGATGCCCTATACTTATTGTGGATGGTTTTAGTTTAATTTTTATCGTAGTAGCACACCGCGTGTCTCTTTTCGGGTGCGCGGGGAGTTAAGGATGGTATCAGAGCCTAGGTAGGCAACCCTTGGGTCTTAGGTTTTAGGTTTAGCATGAGGGATAGTAATGTTTTATTTGGATATAGAAATTTTTGGTGATATGTCGTGTTAGGCATCGAGGTTATATGTGAGGTATTTAGAGTTGATTTTTGGAGACGAGATTTATTTTTGGAGATCGTTGGCGTGGCCTGATTTTTTAGCGTTATGCTTCGTCAAATTTCGAGGGCGAAATTCCTTTGCTAGTGGGGAAGTACGTAACAATACGGATTTTTAAATGGGTATTTTTTAATTTAATTTTGGAATATTCTTGGAAAATAATTTTTTTTGGATTCAATAATTAAATATGTTGAGTTTTATTTTTAAAAAGTGGGATTTCAATTGAACTGTAATCAAAATTAAAATCCGAGTCATAATGGATTTTAAAAAAATTGAAAAGACCTTTGTCACGGATCTGGGCCGTGGATAATGCAAAATATTTTTTTTTGTTAACTAGAATTAAACTATGAGAAATGGCAGTGGCCACATACCTGTTCGATCGATCAATTGACCCAGGGTGTTGATCGATCGATGAGCCCATATTTGAGGCGGTTCAGCTAGATTTTTGAAGATTTTTTATTTTTATAAATTCCTTATCGTTTCCCTTATAAATATAGGTCGTGGGTGGACCTTTTAAACCAACTTTTTATCACCTTAAAAATATAAAGACCCTTTTTATTTCCTCTCCCTATTTATACAAATCCTAGTCCCTATTTTATTATATGTTCAACTTTGGATTTGGAGGTCTATTTGGGGTAATCTCGTGTTGGGGCTAGAACGTGATTTGATTATTTTCATGAGACGAATGTGATGGTGCGATCAGATTTTGAGGCTAAATTTATGTGATGATTCATGTGATAATTTTGAGCTACGTAACTTACACAATATGCTCATAAATTCTCTCGAGATTATTCCATTTGTTCTTTGTGTTAATTGCACTTATGTTGAATTGTGATATTCATTGAAATCCTGAAAATTATCGAAATCTACTATTTGATTCATTGAGATATATTATATTAATGATTTGAGCATAGTGTAATGATATTTTAATATGGCACGGAGAATGGGCACCAACTAATAGTCCAAAAGTCGTTATATGGCTTTGAGATGCCTAGGGGAGGTGAGGTGAGGCCTGGTGACCCATTGATGTGCTTTTGAGAAATTAATATTGATATAATTCTTATGTATTGCTTTTGATTTGGATATGCGCGTTCTTATTGTTGCGATTTAGTCATCGTGCTAATTATTTTTTAGCATTTATTCTTGTCATATTGTGTACTTTCCCGTATTTTCTTTTAGTGGCAGGCTAGCGTGGATTGGGATGCTATGGATTTATTATGAGGATTTTAGAGCATGGATTGGAATATTTATTTTTTATTTATAAATTGGTGGTGTAATTAGTTGGAGAATTGGGCATTTTGAGAGAAAAATTATTGTAATTATTGTGGAAGTGTTACAATTTATGGATTTGTTACATATAAATTATGGAATATATATGTCATATACTTATTATGGATAGTTTTAGTTTAGTTTTTATCATAGCAGCACATCGCGTGTCTTTTTTCGGGCGAGTGGGATGTTACATCCTCAGGCCAATCCACTCACAAACCTAGCCTTCTTCCGTTCCTCGTTGCTCACCTCGTCTGGCACAAAATTTACCAAACGGATGAACTCCTCCTCGTACTTTACTATTGTGCGCTCTCCCTGCGTCACCTCACTGAATTTCCTCCTCATCTCAGCCTCAACTGCTGGGGGAAAGTACTTGTGGTCAAACCGCACCCAGAAATCATCGATGGTCATCGAGTCCCTATCTCCAATAGTAGTAATAGACTCCCACCACTGTAAAGATGACTCGGTCAACTTTAAAGTGGCTAACATCTTCCTCCATACCTCACTCCAGTCAACCATACGCAAGTGGCGCTGCATATCCTTCTTCCACAAGCATGCTAGGACTACCTCAGAACTCCCCTAAAACTCTAGTGGATGGCCCTTTTTAAAGGCATCCCGAACTATCTACTACTCTGATGGCCCCGGGTGGGCCGATACAATTAGGGTCACTGGTTGTTATGGCTGAGGCTGATGGAAATGGGTTGACATGGCTATCATCGCTGCATTTACCGCTTGGGCCACCACCTCCACTATCTGAGTTGTCGTCACTAATCCTGGTGGGGCATGTGGGTGTGGAACCTATGGCTCCTTCTAAGCCTCCCCCACCTCGTCCTTGGTTGCTTCCCTAGCAGGACTACCTCTCCTAGGTGGCATTTGAAATTTAAAATGATTTGTATTAGTTCACTATTAATAAAAAAAAAACTAAATAGCAGAAGCACGATAATTCATAAGCATGAAGATAAAGCAACAGTCCTAATAATAGGGCTCTATATTAACAGAACGCTATGCTGAAATGAAAAAAGTCGTTCAGATCCTATGGAGACTAGAACCTGATGCTCTGATACCATTTGTGACACCCCCACCCAATAACATATTGGGTGCTCATTCCTATATAAAATTAAAATATGAATCTCATTTGGTTCATTTTTAGCATCACTATCGAAAACCTTTTAATAACTTACTAACCACCTAGTATTCAAAAAGTTGGTTCCAAATTTTATCTTTATTAATCGAAGACAAAAATAAGTGCGGAATTAAAATAAAACATCACATGCTGATAGAATCTATCATCACATAGAATAATAAAAGTCTTGACGAATAAACCACCGGCTAAATCAAAAACCAAACCAAACCAACAAAGAGTAATAAATCCCATACAATCTGAAAAGAAACTAAATAAAACTTTGAGCGACATGCTCGAGATAGACTGATATGAATCCCTACACTAGGAATAGAAAAATATATGAGACTATCTAAATTCTGCAACATCCACACATGCTGCAGCTGTGAGTCCCTAGAGTGAATTTAGGCCTGGCGTCCCTCTGGCTAGACACCTAAAAGGTTTTGAAATATTTGATAGCAAGGGTTAGAACCCAAAGCGTTTGAAAATATTTAGCAAGTGATTAAATTGTAATAATTTAAAATGCATGAATGATCTTCATATTTCAGCTAGTGTCACACTCCCTTGAGGTTTGACTCACACCTTAACTAATGTGCACACCTAATATTTTCTTTATATCCCCCCTAGTCATCTACCCCGTAACTAAATAATTAATATAACTTCTTTCAACCACCTTACTCAAACTCAAGTATGCTTCTGATATGATTTATAAGTTGTTAATCATATTAACTTAGTTAGTCATTTTCCCTTTTCAAATTCATGAAACATTCATACCCGTTATATAATTAATACAATTCACTTCATCCAATTAATTACTCGTATATAACTATTTATCCCATTATATACGTAAAACCATATTACAACATTCACACATATGTTGAATATATATAGTCCTCCCGAGTAATACCTCTGTGGATGTATTCTCTACAGTGCTATCATCCATGGTCTACTCAGTCCCACCTGGATTTTCGAGACGACTATAGCCCTCATAATCCGAACATAAATAATAAACGTAATGGAGGCGGTCATATTTCCCCCGGGTAATGAGGACATTTATCTCAATGCCTCACCTCTGTCATTGGACGCTATGACCTAGGGATATACTAACCCTACTCCTCAAGCTAGGGGATTCACCCACATCGTGCAACCTCCCCCGATAGCACTAGAGAGTATATATTACTATAAATAGTAATCACACCAATATTTATAAAGCACACAAATATATAAACACACACACACACACACACACACACACATATATATATATATATATATATATATATATATATATATATATATATATATATATATATATAGCACTAGCCTAAAATATCTCCGAGTCTATATCCCGACTCTCAATTAAATTAATTATTTCATTAATTAATTTTTTTCACTTGGTGTCACTCAACCAATATACCCGGACTTACACCCTTGGCCCGTAATTTATTATCAAGAAATTGTCACCAAAAATTCCATAATTTATTATATAACCTTATAATAAATTAACCCAACTAATTCGTGCCCAAACGCTCGTAGCGTTAGCCTAAACATGTACCCGAGTCTATGTTCCGACTTTAAATTCGATTAATTAGTTTCACCTTTAATTACTTTAATTAAGTAGTGTCACACAACTACAATACTCGAACATATTTTCCTAGTCCGTTAATTCATCCTTTAGAATTTATTTCCCCAAAATTTATCAAATTTCCCAATTATATTTACCTATAATTGTTAAAAGGTGTGTCGCATATTTAACTTTCACCAATTAAATAAGTCTAGGAACCAATCCTAATTGAATCACCCATGTTTCAGCTACCTGACCCCCCGAACCGCTTCGCGGGTACCTGATTGTAACCTTCTTACCCAATACGTTTTCACCATTTTTGTCCCACTAAGGTTCTTATTTCTCTTCCAAGTCTTCATTTAATTTATGTAAACCTGAGTCTTAAACACAATAGAGACCCATTATCAACAATTAAATTTACATACAGTCCCATACTTCCCGAACTGGATTTTTTACCCGGGTATCATTTCACCGGTTATAATTTCATCACACAAATCCGAAATTAAACATCATCAACGTTTGGGTTTCTCACAAAAATTAGGATATTTACACTCTTAAATCCCATGCCAATATCAATTTCACTTTATGTCTTCTCAAAGTGTTACATTCAATGAAAACCCAATTTGATGCAATTACCCACCCAAAAACTGATTTTCCATCTACACATACTATGATACGAATTGGTTATCACCATTTACAATTAAATCAAGTAATCAATCACCTCTAGTTGTTCATAGGGTCCTATCCTTTGAGGTAGAGAATAGTTTGATTAAGAATACCCAAATCTCTCTATCGATTTGTCTCTAACAAGATCCCCAATTTCTCCTCTTTCCTTCTCTCAAAGACTTAGGTTTATGATTTATGAAATCTGTTGTATAACCCTTTTTCCCTTATGTTAAATAACACTAATCCCGTTTTTAGTCTAATGGGCCAAGCCCAAATGACTAGAACACACCCATGTGGGCTCGATTATGCCTAAAAACGTCTCGAGACCCGATTACTACCCCTGGGTACTCTTTTCGACTATCTCGGACCATCCGAAGTGAACTGTACACTCAGAATTTTCATATGAATTTACATACTAAAATTCCTTATCTCACACCCAATATAGTCTATACCGGACTCCCGATTGAGATAAATAATTACCACGTCACTAATGCTCAATATGACGTAAAAAATTATTATTATTCACTTAGTAATTTAAATTCCAAAATTATTAACCATTTGTTCCCCCGATTAATATTTGCATCAATATTAACATAATTAATTAAATTAAATTACGACACACAATTAATTTAAAACTATCCGAATTAATTAAACATTAAATGCACATAAATACGGGGCGTTACACTTGGTCCCACCACAATAAAGTTATACAGATTTTGCCCCCTAAAACCATCATAACTACTCAAAAATCAGCGTTAAAATTGTCTCTAGGCAATCTTGTAGTTGGTGCAGGCAACTTGACAATTGATATTAGTACAGTTGTAGTTTTCTGCCATCCCAAACAGTTAGTTTTAGAGTCAATTACTTGTCAAAATCAAAATAGAATTGGTATAACTTTTTGAGTCAGATTGTTTTTATCAGGAACTTAGGATAACCCCAAAACATTATCATTTTTTGGTCTTTAGATAGTTACACCGCAAGTAATTATGGAAGAGTAATTGTGGAAGAGTAATATCTGTAGCGGCAAGAGTAATTGTGGAAGAGTAATATCTGCAGTAGCAACAAATCTAATATCTACAACAAGAGTAATTGTGGAAGTAAACAAAAATTTTAATCAAACATATAACTGACAGATAATAGTGATTGAAATAACAACCTTATAAGATTAGCTGAAATTTTATTTCGTTGTGTGGAATTTACTTCAATAACACTCTTACTATCCCTAGCATCCCTGTCAAATTTCACAAATAAAAACATATATAAGAATAAGTTCTCCACTTCATAGTGCATACTCATACAATGACACAATGTTTATTAATGCATTTTATCAAAACACCAAGAGACTATTGTAGAAATTCCTATAATGTTTTTACATAGATATAGGAACCTACCAATATAAATGTCTACCGTCATATTTAGAAATAAGAACTTACCAACATAAACATTATGAATCAAAGCCCAGAGTTTTAAGCATTCTATCTCCATCTATGTAACACTAAGGGTTGTAAAAGTGAACAAACAAAATTCATAAATCAGTAAACAAACCATATGAAATTTTAGTAGAAATAAACCCTACGTAACAAGCCAATAAGATTAATATAATTACAATTCTTACAAGGAAAAAAATCAGATATATATGGGTCTGTTTCATTGTGGAAAAACGTATTCTGATTTCTATACATTTGTTTTCAAAAGATGTGAACTGAGAACTAAATAGGCACCACCGCTAGGGATTATCTCTTTGCTCCATAAAAATCTGAGCATATACACAAATTCAAGTATTGAATTCATTAATCTTAGCACACATGTGTACAAATATGACATTTCAAAACTCCGCATTTTGAAATCGATAAAACCCTATGTTTGAAACCTTCAATTCATGATCATCTATCACCAACCCTAGAGCCAAAAAGAGAAATTAGGTTGTTGTGAAATCTAAACAAACATATCAAGAGAATATTAAATTGTCAGAGTCCATAATGGAATGAACATGTTTGAAATGATGGAGTCAGTAAAGATGTGTTGAAAGATTAAAAACACAAACCACTAAATAAAACAAACGTGAAATAAAAAAACAAATTTGAAATCCAACCCGCACAAATGTGAAACTTACACTCATCTAAAGCCAATAACTATAATTGTGTACGCACCCTGATTTTCATTTTGCTGCTCAAAACTGTTTACTTCGAAAAGTAGGTACTTTTATAGGTGAGGTTAGTACTGAAATGCTACACAACTTGGAAATCATATGGGTCATTCTTAGATATTATGATAGAATACTCATTAAATGAATCCAATCAGTTTTTCGTAGATAAAATTGTGTGTGTAATTCCTCAAGGATTGAAAGTTATTGTGTTTGAATGCGAGACTCTTGAGTAGCGGGAATCATGAGATAGAATGTGACACATCGATAAAAGTTTCCCAATAATAATCAATAGGAAATGCCCATTCACAATAAATCCAACATAAAAGTCCAGAATCAAATTAAAAAAATCGTTTGGATATTAACTTCAAACATTAGGTGATACTACCCTTAAAAATACAACCTCATGGAAAGAAAAAGGATGCATCTTGAGGATTCAGAGGAACATTAACACTGATAACAAAAGTGGATAAACAAACTGTGACAAATTCAAAATTTACTATTCTAAAAATACCTAAGGTTAGAGTGTCATAAATACCTCAAAATGTTCATAGCTAAAAGTAAAACAAATAAAAATATAACAACGTATTGAACAAGCCTCATTAGAGATTGGAATGTGATTGGTTTCACATATTGAAGAAAGCCCATAAGAATTCCAAATGTGATCGGTTTCACATATACCTATTGCAAGTTCCTAATACATAACCCCAAAAGTTAATTCGTTAAAAAAATAAGTAGATAACCAAGGTAATAAATTAAACACAAAACAGAACATAGAATTAGGACTAAATATCCACTTCTTATAACTCAAAGTTCAAATCAGAACTTAAAATTAGGACTTGAAAAGTAAAATAAAAAAAACATCAAATCCGAAAAGTATTTCACAATATATATTTGTCCTCGATACCTATTAAGAAAGAAGTATATCTTACCGCATGGATTCTCCACAGTAGAAACAACCCTCGTATGCATTGTAGAAATGTCTTATAAAAAAATTAATCACCAACAACCATCATAGTCTTACACTATGACCTTCTTAAGAAGAAAACCCAAGGATTATTAAGAAAATAGTGTTACACATTTTAACAAACAGATGGAATGCATGTTACAAACACTTAGATATAAGGAAAGAACAAAATCTGATGAACCAAAATGAAAAAATGGAGATTAAGACCTTAAATAGTGAGTGTAGATTCAATCACAATGACAGATGTGCAATAACAGACTTGGTTAGTTCATGCACTATTCTAAGAATATATATATATGTGGTCAAAACTAATTATAAACTATTTGAAGAACTATAACAAACACCAAATGTGCAAAAATTATATGAAAAGTTTATAAACTATTTATGGTTGTCAATTCCATAAAATGATTGTTTGAAGGCTTCTTAAATAATTGGAATCCTACAAAGTCATCTTTTGAATCCTAAACATTTTACAGGTATGAATCCCTAATCCAAACTCAAAAACTCCGAAAATAAATATTAGAATAGATAGAAAATCAAAAAAATACTACCTAACAAATCTACGAATATATTTAAGAAGAAAAAAATAGGAGAAGAGGAAGAACGCACCTGGTTCATCGTCTGTGTGTTTGTCGAGGAAGTGATGGAGTTGTATGTGTCTTCAGGACCCTAAAAGATTATTGAAGTGTTTAATTTACTATTTTATCCTTAAATTTGAATTTTGAATAAGATGGGGAAGGGGAAGTAAGTGTTAAAAAAGGGAGAAATGAAATAGTAAAGGGACAAAAAAGCAAAGGATGATTCTTTGTATCTCATCCATGATTCCACTTTTTAAGAATCAATCCTAGCCTCTACTTAGCTTATCAACTTATGGAATAGTGAAAAAATTCTACTCCTTTTATATATATATATATATATATATATATATATATATATATATATATATATATATATATATATATATATATATTGTGTATATGATATATATTATGTGGAACATACCCCTCTAGTGCTATCATGGGAAGTTGCACGATGTGGGTGAATCCCCTGGCTAGTAAATGCAGGGAGAATATAGTCCCCAGGTCATAAGCGTCTACTATTTTTTACAGTGTGACTTTTATCATGAGTGAGATGTCCTGGGTATTATTCATCTCACTTTCAGGTGAGGAACTATGATCGCTTACCATATGATTGTGCCTTACTTTACCAAGTCAGTGTGAGAGTCTGACAGTTGGTAACTAGGATGGTGTGAGTATCCCCTCAAAGATGGTAGCACTTAGAGACTACATCCAATGAGCTAACTCCCTAAGGGATCGTTAGCATACACATAATGTGTGATATGTATATGTACTTAGTGTGAATCAGAAATCATGTATAATAATGAGAGTAATATTATACAGACTTAAAATGATTGATGTGTTAATCCATATACTTATAACTAGTGAAAGTTATTAATAATGAATTGATATACTATCATTCAGAATGATATTAAAAGAAGTTATGTTGGTATAAATTATATACGCGAGTGTGGGTAAATGCATAAGCATGAGCTCAGGTTATCCATAAATGAGTTGGGTAGTTTAAATAAGACTTAAAATGCATACGTTAGGTGGGCGTTGTAGTTGAGGGGTGAGTATGAGTCTCAAGAGAGGGCAGCACTAACTTAACTATGGAATTTCGCATTCATAATTATTATGCATTTCAATTCACTTGCTAAACTATTTTTAAACTGAGCGTTGACACGTATATATCCTTTCTTTTGATTTTCCTTTGTTATATATTTTCGGTGTCCCACCACAAGGATTCCAAGGATGAGATTTTATTCTGGAGTCTTAAGAGCTGCAGCATATGTGGAATATTGCGGGATTTTTTATATAGACGCTTCTCATTTTTTTTAATCTAGTTTAGGTCAAGTAGTGTCAATTGGGCGTGTGTTGCCCAAGTGTTGTACTGATGTATATACTTTATATTACAGACATGTGTTATATTGTATTGGTATGTTAACCGACCGTTTATTCGGTTATTTTTGTTGTACAGTTGTATATATATTCATATGTGTATTTGATGGTAATGGATTATTGTCATATACTGAAAACTTTTGGCATCCACTTTATTTTAATTTGGGTGGTTAGTTTTATATTTGGTTTGTAAGACAGTGATGCTGAGAATGAGCCATTTGATATTCCTATTCTATTTTAGTAGAGGGCTGGTCACCCATTATTTTAATAAGAGGTGTGTCACAATTGACCTCCCTTCCTGTTGATACCAAATTTAATCTGCTGACATGGCTCAATTGAATGATGACACGCGGTAATCTACGTGGCAACAATAAATACTTCTGAGGATCTCACACGCTCCGAGGAACTATACTACAACGAGGAACACTGCTTCCCCGAGGAACTCAGATGCTCCGAGGAACAAGACCTCTCCAAGGAACTCTTGAATATCGAGAAGCTTAGGCGGTCCGAGCTGCACCTCGAACCAAGCATTAATAGTTAGATAACCAACAGTTCAACTGATTCATTAAATGCTTATCATTCAGACGCACACGCTTAAGGGGCATTAAATGTATTAACCTTTCATATGTACCTCATTTAATGTATTACCCTTTCACATTACAGCCTCAGGGCTATAAATACATTGTACAATACTCATTGTAAGAGGGGGATCCATACCGGAATTTCTTGATAGAATTTGTCATTGAGAATTCCCAAACATTCAGCAATAAAACAACAGTGGGCGTAGGCCATTCTTATAAGGCTGAACCACTTTAAAATTCTTTGTCTCATTTATTTATCTGTGATTGAATAATTAGAGTTATCTAATTTTTTACATCAACAGATTGGCACCGTCTGTGGGAAACGACTGGTAATATCATTTTCTCACCAAAAATAATCCATCACAAATGGCTGATATTCCTGAATCCAGCAATCGCAACGTTGGAACCCCTCCAAACCCATCTGCTCCGCCAAATATTCCAGATTTGGCTGGAATAATGACAAATCTGACTCAAGGCCAGACCGTCATGCAAGAAACAATGCGACAACTCATCCAAACTCTCCATGGCAGTGTGTCAGCCCATTCAGGATCACGAAGTATTCAAAGAAACACCCATGCACCATCCTCACGTACTAGGCGTACCAATTCATATCGTATTGAAGAATCTGAAGATTTCTCTTATCAACCTGGACGAACTTCGTCAGTACGAGCCACGGATACTGAACAACGTGTCACTCTCTCCCCAGAAAGGACCAGCGCATTGGAAAGGTTAAGTAGGGTTTCTCCTTTGGACCGATTAGGCCCTAGGAGGAAAAAAAGTCCTCTTAATGTAGCGTCGAGGAGCTTTCGACGATCAACAGCCTTAAGGGAAGGATCTGCCCAGTCGCGACCAGCTGGTCGTCAGGATAGATCCCAGGAAGCCACTTCAACGCGATCAGCTGCTCGAACCAACAGGCCCGAAGAAGGAAATGATGCATGGAAAGGTTCTATTCAGAGGCTGGAGGATAGATTAGGGGAAATGGTTAAAACCAAGAATCCTTTACAACGAACCTTTGTTCGAGGAACACCTTTTGTCCAGGCCATTGTAAATTTTCCAACACCATCAAAGTTCAAAGCACCTGTTGTGACCCCCAAATATGATGGAAAGACTGACCCTATTTTTCATATAGAACAATATCAAGCTGCTGCCGACATCTATGCTGTCCCAGACGAGATGAGATGCAGGGCATTCTCGGGAACTCTTATCGGATCTACTCAAATATGGTATAATAATCTTCCTCGGGGTAAGATATCAACTTTCTTTCAACTGGCCGAGTTATTCATTGGAAATTTCTGCTTTGGGGCAAAGCCAGTTAAACGAGTAGCACATCTATTAAGTGTTAGACAAAAAGCTGGTGAAAGTACCAGAGATTATATAACTCATTTTAATAACGAGAAACTTGAAGTTATTGATTATGAGGAGAAGATAGCGATCACTGCCTTGATGAGTGGGTTGTTGCCTAACAAGTTGTATTACACTTTGGCCAAAGATTCACCCACAACTATGTCAGAATTGATGGCAAAAGCGGCCAAAATCATGAATTTCGAGGAGGCTATGGCTGCGAAGAAGAATATGGATAAAGAAACCAAGGTGGAAGTCGACAAAGCCAAGAAGAAAGAGCATAAGAATAATGGTGGTGACAAACAATCCAAAAATAGGTCGTCATGGGAGGTATTGAAGAAATTTGATAATTACACTCCTTTGAAGGTAGATATCAACCACGTCCTGGAAGAAATTAAGAACGGCGAGGAGTTAAACTGGAGAAAGAAAATGAAGGCAGACCCTGACACGAGGAATAGGGAAAAATATTGCGAGTTTCACAAAGATCATGGCCATATGACCAAAAATTACATAGCTCTTCAGAATGAGATTGAAACACTCATTAGATGAGAAAAACTGGCAAAGTACGTTGATCGTAGAAATGAAAGAATAAGCAGCGACCGAACAAGAGAGAGGTCTAGATTTCCTCGTCGAGCAGAGGAGAACAAGAAAAGAAACCATGAAGATGATCCCGAGGATGATCCCGATTTTCCTAAGAGACCAAAGCAACCAGAACGAGAGGTATTTTCAATACGCTTTGGGTCATTTGATTGTAATGTTATTACAGGAGGAGATGCAGGAGGAGGAGACCTTACTGCAGAAAGAAAAGCTTACCTCTGTGAGGCTCAAGCTTGCTCGTACATTCAACGAATAAATCTAGCTGAGGAAGATCGCTCAAGAAAGGTGAACAAAGAAAAATTGGTCATCGGTTTCTCCAAGAATGACCTCGCAGGTGTTCTGTATCCTCATGATGACCCATTGGTGATCAAGATGAGAATGAAGGAGGTAATGATTTCAAGAGTACTGGTCGACAATGGTAGCTCGGCAGACATCATGTTCTACTCGTGCTTCGATAGTTTAAATCTAAAGCTATCTCAACTCGAGCCTTATCATAGACCATCCTCGGTTTTGCTTGCGAGAAAGTGTTTCCACTTGGGATGATCAAGTTGGATATATTCATTGGTACGTGGCCTGCTTGTCGAACAGAAAGAATATGCTTCTTCGTGATGGACAAGAATGTTCAATCATCATACAATATCATCATGGGAAGAGTTGGATTGAAGAAGTTCGAGGCTATACCATCTACAGTGGATCAGTGCCTAAAATTTCCAATAAATTTTGGAGTAGGAGTTATGAAAAGTGATTAGGAAGTAGCTCGGGAATGCTATTATTCATTCGCCGAGCAAGAAGAACTGGAGGAATCAAAGAAAAAGACTACTACTTATCAAGTGGATGAAGGTGCAGAGATTGAAACATTGGGTCCTCGAGATGAGTCCCAACTCGTGAAGGGTCAAGTGGTGGAAGCTACTGAAAACATCATTCTGGACGACGAGCGTCCTGAATGAACTACTCAAAGTTCGTCATTGGAAGCCTCATTAAAACAAGAATTAATAACTTTCCTTAGAAGAAGAAAACAAACTTTTACGTGGAGTCATGAAGATATGCCTGGGATAGATCCAAATTTCTTATGTCACGAGCTCAATGTGAATAAGGAGATTAAGCCTGTGAAGCAGAGAAGAAGAGTGTTCAGCCCCGAGAAGAATCAAGCTATACAGGAGGAAGTTGAGAAGCTCCAGAAAGCTTGTTTCATTGAAGATGTTAAATATCCAGACTGGTTAGCCAATGTGGTGATGGTAAAGAAGAAGAACAACAAGTGGAAGATGTGTGTAGACTTCACCGACCTCAATAAAGCATGCCCAAAGGATCACTTTCCATTGCCCCGAATTGATCAACTGGTGGATGCTACCTCGGGACACGAGTTACTGAGCTTCATGGATGCTTATTCTGGTTACAATCAGATCAAAATGAAACCTGAAGACAGGGAAAGTACTTCTTTCATTACCCCTAGGGAAACTTATTGTTATAATGTTATGCCTTTTGATTTGAAAAATGCAGGTGCGACATATCAGCGGCTGATGAACAAGGTTCTTGCTGAACAAATCAGTTGCAATATGGAATTCTATGTTGACGACATGATGACAAAGAGCATAAAAGTTGTTGATCATCTAGTTGACTTAAGCCAGACTTTTGATCAACTGGATAAATATCAAATGAAGCTGAACCCGACGAAGTGCATATTTGGAGTATAGGAAGGCATGTTCCTCGGGTACATTGTCAATCAATGAGGAATTGAGGCAAATCCTGAAAAGATCAAAGCTCTATTAGGGCTGTAATCTCCAATGACGAAGAAAGAGGTGCAAAGTCTTACAAGACGAGTAGCAGCACTCAACAGATTTGTATCGCGAGCAACTGATAGATGTCTCACATTCTTTAAGACACTCCAAAAGACTTTTGAGTGGAATGATGAATGTGAGAAGGCTTTTCAAGACTTGAAGAAATACTTGGGAGCACCTCCACTATTGTTCCGGGCAGTGATGGGAGAAAAATTATACTTATATCTTGCAGTGTCCGAGAATGCAGTTAGCTCAGCACTAATCAGAGTGGAGAATGGAGTGCAAAAACTAATTTACTACACAAATAAGGCCTTCCGAGGAGCAGAGATTAGATACCCAAGGCTGGAAAAGTTAGCACCGTCGTTGATTGAAGCGAGTAGGAGAATGAGGTCATACTTTCAGGCTCATACTATAGTCGCATATACTAATATGCCATTGAGTCAAGCCCTTCATAAGCCAGAAAAATCAGGGAGATTGATGTACTGGGCAATAGAACTCGGTGAATACGATATAGTCTATGAACCCAGATCATCGCTAAAAGGGCAGGCTGTTGCAGATTTTATAGCAGAGTTCACCTATCCTGATACCCCCGAGGAGCAAAAGTTGCTCGTTGATCAACCTTTGGATGCTACAAGATCAACAAACACTAGCTCAGACCAACTCCGGTTGGTAAAAGGGAAAGTGGATGTTACAGGCTCATTAAATTAGAGCTCAGACCAACTCCGGTTGGTAAAAGTGCAAGAAAAAATGATCGACGAAGAGCGAGAAATATCCGGGGAGGATGAAAGAAAGCAACAAATATTTCACCGAGGAACTCTAACTGATCAGAAATTTGAAGACGAGTTACCTATATGGAGGCTATATGTAGATGGCTCATCTTGCACTACAGGATGTGGCGCATGGATAGTTTGAGCACTCTGGACGAGGTCGACATGGAATACTCCCTACGTTTCCAATTTAAAGCTTCCAATAATGAAGTTGAGTATGAGGCAATGATTGCAGGTCTTAGTCTGGCAAAAATTATGGAGGCGCAGCAGATTATTGTCTTCAGTGATTCTCAATTGATTGTAAACCAAATGATGGGAGTATATGCAGTCAAAGGAGAGTTAATGATCAGATATCATGCAAAGTCAAAGTAGCTGGTGTCAGAATTTGCCGCTATTCAGTTGGTCAGAATACCAAGAATGGAGAATACGAGAGCAGACGCCCTAGCTCGACTAGCATCAGCTACTCTTACCGAGCTACGACGAATAATCCCAATTGAAGTGTTGGCTGGTCGGAGTATAGATGAAGACCTGACGATGAACTTTATCACCTTTGATTTAGGACCATCTTGGATGTACTACACCAAATCTGCCGAATTGTCAAGGTCATTGACCTTGACAAATCCAACTTGTCAAGGTCAATGACCGTGACATTTCGAGGCGAGACAACTTTTTTTGTCACGGTCGTGTCACGGTCGTGTCGTGGTCAATGATCGTGACACTTTTGTCACGATTATAAACCGTGACAAAGCCGTGACCCTTTTTAAAAAAATTGTCACGGTCATTGACCGTGACACGTCCGTGATAACTTTTTATCACGGGCGTGTCACGGTCAATGACCGTGACAATTCTGGGCAGAATTTAAAAAAAATATGCGGGGCAGTATGGCCACTGCCACTGCCCAGCAGTATATTTGTACCTGTTATAGCAACGTTGTACCTGTTCCAAACATCATATATCCAAACAAACTAAAGATAATGCAAATATATATTCATGACGATATAATCCAAATATTCAAAATAGAAATAATACACATGACGATATAATCCAAATATAATTAAAATGGACAAACTTAAAAATAATGTTACTACATGTCTTGGGTAAAACTGAGGAGGTGAGTAGGCCACACGACATACGAATTGACGCACCCACTAATATACGTCGTGCTGCATTATTCGCGCAACCACAATAGGGAGTTCTCCTTCCCGGGTATGACATGCGTAACGAGCACCCTGGACTCCATCTCTTGAAGCGCACGTCCATGAACTATTCCACCCTTGACGATATTCGGGTCCCTCAACCCCCGCCCTATCAGCTGGCCATCAAATACGTCCAATATGAACACGCTCGGCCAACCAAGTGTCGACATTGGTCTATTGAAGGGCGTCAAATAGGGAAGTGGATCATCTAAGTACGAACGTGTCGGTGATGAAGCAGCGAGGTCTACATCCTCGTCATCCTGCGCCTCGTCCTCCCGCACCTCCTCCTCCACCGCCTTCTCTTTCTCTTTCCCTTTCCCTTTACGGTCTCCGCCCAACGTATGCTTCATGAATGCGTACATATCTTGGACCGTTGCCTCCAACCGGGACAGCTTCGCGTCATGTGAATCCACCGTTCGAGCCAACCCGGTGTCGCTCGTCTCCAATCCGATGATCCCAGATTTGGCCACCCGCGAGCTCACCCCCTTGTCCTCCCCTTGCGATCAGAGCCAAGCACTTGGCTGAGTACATCTGTGGACAAAGATGCCTTGTCGGCATCAGACTGCGACTCATGCACTTCCTTAAGCTTTGCCTGAAATGACAAAAAGCACATAATTAGTAAAATAAGTAAACTAAAAAATTATAACGTAATTAACAAAAATTAAATTATCGAATTACTTACAATCGTTGCCGCGACGCTCGGGGACACCTCCTTGTCCTTCCCCTTCTTCGTTCGAAGAGCCACATAAGTATCGAGCCTATGTGGCTTACCCCCTGGCCCACTCCCTACCCCCTGAAATAAAATAAAGTAAAGTAAAATTAGTATCGGCCCCGCAAAGTGAAATAATGAAGAATAATATATTTATGTAGTTATAGAAAAATTAAATCTTACCTGCATCCTATGCTCCACCTCGGCGTAAGAGGTCCGGCCGGAGTAGTGCACGTCCGTCTTTTTTGCCCGATTTTCCCTCCCCGATTGGCGAGATGCCAATTGTCGATCCTCGATCTCATTATCAATGAACTTCTGCCATTGTGCCAATGAGATCGGCTCCTTGGGGGGGACAGATTCACACCATTGGATAATCGACTCTCATGTTTTCCCAAAGTACCGTGCCCGCATATTTTTTTTCCACGACTTGAGTTGCTCCCTAATCTGCTCCAACACGGGATCGCGTAGCTTTGGATCCAAGTTGAATTGTTCTTGTCCAACAAATACAATGTTAGTTCCGAATAAATATAAATATAAATATAAATATAAATATAAATATGAAATTGAAATTGAAATTGAAATTGAAATTGAAATTGAAATTGAAATTGAAATTGAAATTGAAATTGAAATTTAAATTGAAATTGAAATATTCATATAAATATAAATATAAATATATTACCTGTAGTGCCGCCCAAACAGCTAACTTGAGCTCATATGGCACCTCCTTCCAACTCATAAACCCCGGGCCGATGACCGTCTTTAGCAGCTCGAGGGATCTCGCTAATAGCTCCGATTTGTTCTCGACGGTAATCCCAAATTTTCCATATTTGGGGAGCCTAGGGGCGGAGGAGCCCTCGTCGCCTCCGCTATCACCGAGCCTAGACGACACCATCATAAACAGCATCATCATCTTCGCCTTAATATCTGAAGGAGACATTTTTTCTGTAAAAAAATGTTATTAGTGCAGATAAAAAAAATGTTAATAGTACACATACACACACCCCTACCCCACCCCCACCACACACACGCACACGTCATGCCACTCTTAAAACTAACCAAGAAATGTGTAGCCTATGCCAAGAAATGTGACGCATGCCAGCGCTTTTCCTCCATCCGAAGAACTCCACAAGCATTGTTGACACCCATAACTTCCCCTTGGCCATTTTCCATGTGGGGAATTGATTTGGTTGGGCCACTGCCAACGACCCGAGGAAGGTTCAAATACCTCGTCGTCGCAGTGAATTATTTTACAAAGTGGGTAGAAGCTAAGCCACTCATTGATATGATGTACGAGAAGGTGTACCAATTTGTTTGGAAGAACATAATTTGTCGATATGGTCTTCCTCGTGCTTTCATCACAGACCATGGAACACAATTTGATAATGAGGAGTTCGCTGCCTATTGCCATCAATCAAACATTTTGAAGGTCCACTCAGCACCAGGCCATCCTCAAAGCAATGGACAAACTGAAGTGACAAACAGAACGCTGCTAAATGGCTTGAAGAAAAGACTGGATGATACAAAATCGAATTGGATCAACGAGCTACAATCAGTACTCTGGGCTTACCGAACTACTCCCCGAGTAGCAACTGGAGAATCACCATATATGTTGGCGTTTGGAAGTGAAGTCGTTATACCTGCCGAGTTAGGCCTCCCAACACACAGGGTACTGAATTTCAATTCCCCTGTCAGCGACTTAATGAGAAGATTGGATTTAGACATGCTCGAGGAAGTTAGAGAAGAAGCAGCCATTAGAAATGATGCTTACCATCAGTGAACAGCTTTATTCTACAACAAAAGAGTGAAGAAGTGCGACCGGAAAGAAGGAGATTATGTACTAAAGAAAGTAATTCAAAAGCACAATAAACTGGAGGCAAACTGGCATGGACCATACCGAGTTACAGAAGTTGTTCGACCAGGAACTTATCGAATAGCAACTTTAGAGGGGGAGGAGTTTAAGAATGAATGGAACGCAGAGCACCTGCGCAAGTATTATCAGTGATGTATATTCCCATGTAACGCAGTTCCATCAATATGAAAAAAATGGAGATATTATGCAAGTCTCTCTTTTTATTGAAAATTTTTCGGGGAATACTAGTGCTACACACTACTCGGCAAAGCTCAGACTACTCAGCAAAATATTCCTAAAAATGCCAACTTATGTTGGTTAGGAAGTACATATATTCTCGAAAATGCTAACTTATGTTGGTCGGGAGGTAAATATTTTCTCGAAAATGCCAACTTACGTTGGTCGGAAGGTAAGATTATTTCAGAAAGGGCCAAAGTTGCTCATAGAGGAAAAATCTACTAACTATGGCTGGTCGGGGATAAAAACCCACCAACTGTAGTTGGTCGACAAGGAAAATTTACCGACCTTGGTTGGTCGGAAACACTTAAGAGAAAAATTTACTAACTATGGCTGGTCGGGGATAAAAACCCACTAACTGTAGTTGGTCGACATTAAGAATCTAACGACCTTGGTTGGTTGAAAACATTTTAAACATTTTTTATACTCGTGACTTTATTCTTAAGTGATCGAGCAACTTTTTTTATACTCGTTACTTTGTTGTTAAGTTGGTCGAGAAACAAAACTTTATTATTAAGTGATAAAACATGATTGATACTTGTAACTTTTTACTGAGTTGGTCGGCAAACAACACAATATCGTTATCTTTTTAACAGATATGCACAAATATAAAGTGTTTGATAATTACAAGACAATAGCAATTAAGATTGCAAACATAAATGAAAGTCTTTCATTGAATTCAAAATAAATTACATTGATACTAAAATGAAAAGTACATTGATATTGAAATATATACTAACTATTACATCAAAAATTCCTATTCTACTGGTCTTTTCCCCTCTGCTTTTGACACAGGTTCCTCGCCAGCAGGCGGATCATTTAAAGCCATAGGAGAATTGATGAAGTTGAGATCCTTCAACATCTTGACATTCATCACGGATGGTCGATCCAAGAGATGCTCGGGACGAGATATCTCGGCTTTTGAATAAAGATTGTAGTCACCGAGATACTTTGAAATCAAGCTCCGAGGAATGGTCCGTGCAGGGATCCAACTCATATCCAATTTGTATGGTGGCACATGTAAGTCGAGTAACCCGGGATCGTGGTAGTCCCACAGGTAATGACCCTATTCGAGCTGCAGCACACCTAAGGCGTCCAACTAGCCTTATTTGTAGCCCTCATTATTGGCATTCTGGATACGATCGTCCAAGTGGTAGAGCGCTTCATTATATCTAGCCATCCAAAACTCCCTGGGCTGTTTGTGGAACTGATATGTTAGTTTGTCCAGCTGCTCGTGGAGATTTTTGACGAAGATCTCTTTGTCCTCCAAGGTAGATTTCTGCTCAGAGAGCTGCTCTTCCAACTCCCTGATCTTCTTTGACATTTCAGCCAAAGCCTGGTTCTTCGCCATCAGCTGGGAGGCCTGGTTCTCTAGGGCAGACTGAGTCCTCTATTCCTCGACAGGAATCTGAGCTGCTCTAGCTCGTCCCCGAGGTGCTCTTGCTCGTCCCCGAGAAGATGTGGAAGGGCCAAACCTCTTCAAAGTTTCTAACTCGTCCCTCAAGTTGGCGTTCTCAACTTCCAGGAATGAAAATCCCTCATTGGTCACTGGGATTAAAGCTTTTGAAGAAGAGGCTGCAGACTTCAACTGTGATAGCTCTTTCTGCAAGTTGTTGTTCTCTTGCTCCAGCAACTCGGCAATCTGTCTGCATTCCTCGACCTCACCTTTCAGGGTTCTCTCCCTCACATCTACCCAACAAAAAGATTCTCGTAGCCCCTGTCGGCAATGATCAGCTTGTACTTCTTCTCGTACCCCTCATGCAACAGGGCAGTGGATTCTTTGTATTGAAGGTGAAGGTCTTCGAGGGTGCCTTGGAGATCCTCGATCATATCATAATAGGCCACATTATTGGCCACCGCTCGATCAAGTAGACACTTCAGATATTGATATGCTTCAACTCCCTGTTCTGAATCATCATGGTCGAGGATGTCGACAAATTGTGCTGCACTCAGGTCTATGTGACCAGCTTTAAAATATTCATTACATTGTCGCATCAACTTAGTATCATGGGCAGATAGTAATTCCATCCTGGCTAGAAACTAGCAGAGAAAGAAAGAGCAATCATCAATAAGAAATATAAGCAGAGTATGAATAGAAGATAAACAACAGTATGCAAAAAAGTCCAAGTTTTATTAGATCATAAAGTTCGGAGTTACATATATGGGTTACATTTGAAAAAGAAAAAGATAAAGATAAACCCGAACAACTCTACACCTTTCCCTTGTCTCCCAAAACCTTCTCGGGAGGCTGGGACGAGGAAGTAGGTTGCTCGGAGGGAATTGATAGTTGCTCGGGCAGCACTGGCAATTGCTCGGAGGAAATGACGATCTGCTGAAGTTCCTCGGTAGTAGGTTGAATGGCTGGGGGATGATCTCCCATCACCATAGAAGACTCTTCTGAGGTAACTTCGTCCTCTTCAAGATCTTCTGGGGTTGGAGAGGGACCGGGAATGTGTTGCTGGAAAAGCTCAGAAGATTCATCAACTTTCATTTCCAGGAGAGCAGCAACCCAGCCACCCTAAAGTATTTGAGGCTGCCATAGTCCACTTGCGACCCCATGGTAGCCAACCCCTTGTTCCACCCCTTGTCCCAGCCAACGCTGAAGGACTTCTTCACAGCCATCTTCCTCTTCAATTTTTCCGAGGAGAGCTTCTCGGACAACAGGTTATCAGCAGCTTTTAATTTGTTTTCAATCTCCTCCTTCTACCGACCTACTTCCCTAAGTTGAGCCAGCTCCTCCTCAGCAGCCTTGAGCTTATCTTCAAGATCCCCAACAGTTTTGAGCTTCTCTTCGAGCTTCTTATTTGCCTTATACAGGGCATTTATTCTCTTCTCCAACTCCTTGGAGGCATCAACAGCTCGAGCTTTCTCTTTCTCGGTGGAGGCAAGCTTTTTCTCCCAGACAGCCTTGTCAGTAGCATATGTCTGGCGAGAATCGTCCAAAGACTTGATAGCTTCTGCCAGAGCTCCCTCCACACTGGATGAGGAGCATGAAGATTTAATTGCTTCATCCTTCTTCAGGATTATATTAAAGAAGCTCTTCAACTGTGAAAGTAAAAAGAAAGCAAGTCAGAAACAGAAATAACAAAGGAAATATGAAAAGTTCAAAGTAAGAAGACTTACAGAAGCAAGGTGACGAGCAGCTAACGAGGTGACCATGTCCCGAGTAAGGTTTTGTTCAGTACCTTGGACCTCGAGAATGATCCAGGACTTTACCGAGCTCATGGCGGAGCTCGGAGGAACAAAAGTGGGAACCCCAGCCCCAGCAGTTGGGGGCTGAGTGATGGTATTAGCCAAATTGACCGAGGAGCTTTTCTTCAGCCTCCTCGGGGGAACACTAACAGATTCAACCAAGGAAGAACCCTTGGTCGATGATATTACAATCACCTCTCCAGGAGCAGCAGACCTGCTCGGAGCCACTGCGGGCTCCCCGGCAAATTTCACAACAGCAGCTGAGGAAGGTGCATCATTCTTCTTTGTCCCCTCCACTGGGACATCAGCCTTACTTCTTTTTGCCTCTCCAGAACCAGAGGCAGGTTTCTCTAAGAGGGTAGGAGGCCTTCTTCTCTTCATCCTTTCGCTTAAAAGGACGTGAGATTCAGGTGAAGAGCTGGTGGAAGCTGGTACTGGCTCTGATTCACTTATCACTGGATGAGCAGTGAAAGAAGTGGTGTAGCTCTTGTATTGCAGCAGATATGAGGCTGATCTAATGTGCTCATCGGCAACACTCTGATGCAGACTCCAGATAAGTTTCATATGTCTTATATTAACATCTGCTTCCTTTGGACACTTTCTTTTGCTATCAACTGCAAATAAATAAACATTGAAATATCAGTGGAACATTTTATCAAACACAAAAGAAGCATGATTTCAAAATAAGTAAAATGAAATAAAAATAACCTATCCCATTGCCATAAGGAGGGCATATGGGACCCTGATAAACTTCATCTCCTGATAAAGGAGCATGTTGCCATTTTTTTATGACAACCCCGTGTTCAAAATAATCCCTATTAGCATCAGGGAGATTGACTACTAAGGCTCTATTTAAAAATCTAGTTTTTAAATAAAAAAATGTTATCATTAACTGCCCATCTATAGCAATACATGATTTCTGGAATTCCTATGCAAGTTCCATGAACTTTATTTAATTTATGAACCCTATTAACTATTCTCCATGTGTTGGGGGCTATTCTTGCAGGAACAACATCTAACTAATGACAGAATTCCTGACACAAGGGATTTGGTGGAAAAGAAAATCCACACTCAGCAATAAATAGGTTGGGGAACCGATGTCCCTCAGCCAAATGAAAATAATCAAAAGGCTCAGAAAGCTCTTCCAAAACAACCCAAGAGGGAATGGAAAAATCATAGCGAAATTTATCAAGAGATTCAAGAGGGTAAACCATGGTGAATAAAGGAAATAAAGAAGAAGGAAGAAGATCTTACAGAAAAAGAGTGGAGCTGTTGACAACGAACGGTGGAAGAAGATGAACACACAGGAGAGAAAGAGACTATGGAAAACTCAAAAATACAAATTTGGAAAAGTAGAAGACGATGGGATTTTCTGCAGCGTTTAAATACTCTACCTTGGGAAAATGGTAAAATAATGATTACAAAAAGAAACAATTACGCTACCAGTGGCTAGAGAAACAAAAAGGGCACGACAATCTAAGCGAAAAGAAATAATTACGCTACCGGCGGCTAAAAGGACAAAAAGATTGCGGTAATCGAAGCGAGCAGAAAAATTTAAAAAGCCTGATTCTATGAATTTGGAAGGAGAAATAAATACAAGGGAAACGTTCCTAAAAATCAGGAAGACTATTTAAAGCTACCATATTCCGAGAAAGAATGTTCCATACTCCACAAATTTTGAACTATGAAACATTGGGGGCTTCTGTTGATACCGAATTTAATCTGCAGACATGGCTCAATTGAATGATGACACGTGGAAATCTACATGGCCACAATAAATACTTCCGAGGATCTCACATGCTCCGAGGAACTATACTACAATGAGGAACACTGCTTCCCCGAGGAACTCAGACGCTCCGAGGAACAAGACCTCTCCGAGGAACTCTTGAATATCGAGAAGCTTAGGCGGTCCGAGCAACTCAGGCAGTCTGAGCTGCACCTCGAACCAAGCATTAATAGCTAGATAACCAACAGTTCAATTGATTCATTAAATGCTTATCATTCAGATGCACACGCTTAAGGGGCATTAAATGTATTACCCCTTCATATGTACCTCATTTAACGTATTACCCTTTCACATTACAGCCTTAGGGCTATAAATACATTGTACAATCCTCATTGTAAGAGGGGGATCCATACCGGAATTTCTTGATAGAATTTGTCATCGAGAATTCCCAAACATTCAGCAATAAAACAACAGTGGACGTAGGCCATTCTTATAAGGCTGAACCATTTTAAAATTCTTTGTCTCATTTATTTATCTGTGATTGAATAATTAGAGTTATCTAATTTTTTACATCAACACTTCCATTCCTTTAGCCCTTGAGGTTTTGAGGGGCGGATATGTCGTTGTTGCTTTTGAGGACATTGTTGGTTCTACCTGAACCTACCATCCTCGGGTTAGTAATATTTGGACCTAAATTTCTTAGCCCTATTTTCCTACCAGAAGTCTCGCTCTTGCCGCTGTTGTGCCCCACTGGTACCATTTGCACCTACTTTCCCAATCTGGTCGGTCTCACTTTCTCGTTTTGGATACGTTCAATATAGGTGGCTTTACTTTCCACACATAGGGCACTTTCTATGCCATCCCCCCATCTGTGGTTACCCTGATCATGTTGGGGTGTCCTTGTTCCTAAATCAGCAATGGAATTCCAAATCAACTCCACATGAATCGCAGTTCAGTCAGCCCGTTCAGTCAGCCCAGGAATACTCACGAGTACTCTCTATTGACGCATAGTCAGTCAGCCCAGTACCTCCCTCAAGTGGCACCTAATCAGTAATAAAGATCTTCTCTATAAGAAAAACTTCACAAAGTTATATCTTGGGTTCCAAAACAATTCACATAAAAATTGGGATGTTTTGTGAATTGAAAACAAAAAGGATTAAAGCCTAAATCTCTAAAAAGTGAGAAGACAAACGTTTCTGCTAAAGCAGTTTTCGTAAACTAAAATCTCCAAGTCTTCTGAAGAAAAACGAAGTTGTACAAACTGCTATTTATAAAAATGTTAAGGCTGCACATCAATTAAATGAAAAGTCCATCTCGCTCGAACAATAACACGCTTCTCTCGAACAAGCTTCGCGCAACATAGGCATGTCCTTCGAACGATCTCCTTTACCGCTCGAACGAACATAATTAAAAGAGTAATTTTTTTGTTTCGTCTTTAAAAATCCTCTCAACACTTAGAAAATATTTTTGAAGAAAAACTCCGCTCTAACACTTAGAAAATATTTTGTAAAAAATATCCCAACACTCTAAGTGAAATGCTAAGGTACAAAAACACAACTTTACCAAAATTAATCTCGCGGAGGTTTGAATGTTGAAGAACATTGATATTCGGATCCGCCTTGACATATGATTGATCTTGAATAAGTCTTTGACGGTGTAACGGTATACGACATACTCAATTGTAAACCAAACTTATAAAATATGTCCTTACAAATCTCCCCCTATGACTACGTCGGTACAAAATAAAAATGTCTATACAAATCTAATACCCTCCCATGAACCCAGAAATGAATAGGTACTAAACATGTAAGTATAAAACTTTTCTTCAAAATCTTCAACTTCAAATCTTTAAATCTTGAAGTTTTTTCTCATCGGGGTGTGCAAAATATGATCATCAATCTTTGTATATACACACATGAGACAAAGCAAATACCTTCATGATGCATCGAGTTTGAAATGATATAAGAATAATCAATCAATAATAATCAAATCTCCCCTATAATGCAAACTCCTCCATAATTCGTTCTCCCCCTTTTTATTTGTCCGAAATAGACAAGGAAACGAATAAACCAAAGAAACATGGAGTTGGCACAACAAATATTCATAGCAAATATGAATAAAACTACGCTCATGCAAAGGAATCCTCAAAGGCATCCACAAACTATTTTTGATTTTTTTCAATTTTTCATTCAAAAATGCAAAAATAATTTTACAAAAATCACACACCGTGAATTTATACTAAGATAACCAAATCATGGAAACGGAATGAATGAGAAATCGAACATAACGTATGTTCACGATGAATATGTGTACTCCAAACTAATGAATCTCAAAATTGTCCTTAGGTGTCGAAAAATGTGAATTTAAATGATATCAACTCAATCCATCAACACATCAAAATCAAGAATTATTCCCCGAATACTCTATGGCTTCTGCTGAGCATTTTCTCCTACAGTCCTTCTAACGACCCTTGATGGTTATCCTATATTCTTCGGTGTCCGAAACCTAACTGAACTCACATATGAATCATGTCACTAAATTTAATAGCAGAAGAACATAAGTCGCATACGTAGAGTAATACAACAATCTTATAATAAGGATTTATATCAAAGAACGCTAAGGTGAAATGTGAAAAGACTCACAGATCCTAAGGACTCTAGAACCTAATGCTCTAATACCATCTGTGACACCCCACCTAATTAAATACTGGGTGATCATTCCTTTATTAAATTAAAATAGAATATCCAGTTGGTTCATTCTTAGTATCACTGTCGAATTTGTTTTAATATTTACTAACCACCTAGTATTTGAAAAGATTGTGTCAAATTTTATCTTTATAATTAACAAGATACCAAATAAATTAGTAATATCACATTTAACATACAATAATCAAACACGCAATGAATATACTGATAGAATAGTAAAAGTGTGTCTGGAATACACAATCCAGCTAGAAATAATGATACAGCTATCCATAATAAAAACTAACCCAACGGTGTGAGAATGAAAAGAAAAGCACTCTATCTATGAATAAACTCTGAATAGAAGTGGGCAATATGAACGACTGAAATAAGTAGATCATAAGGAATGAATGATGAATACGGAGGCGTTTAACATCAAGGTCCTGCAACTTTCATAACAGCTGCATCACATTAAATGATAAGATATGCTAAGTGTCGTGTCCCTGTAGCTGGGCACCTGAAATGTTTTACAAAAATATAGGTATGGAGAAAACAGGTCAGGGCCCAATGAAAATATTTAAAAATTTATCAAGTATTTAAAATGCAAAATCAGTAGATATTATATACATGTTAGGTTTATGTGCCCTCACTTGAGATCCTCACCTCGCAACTAATGTGCACACCTAACGTATGTTTTCTAACCCGCTCTAGTTATGCTACCCTACCTAACTAGTCTGAACCAAATCTATTTCTTCACAAACTAACTCGTTATGCCCACCCATTTCACCCATACTATACGTTACCAAATTCTTTATATCAATTAGCCAGTTATGAAGTTCTCAATATATGTTTAATTCTCTATATACTAGGGTTATATAAGTTGAGTTGCGGTGCATGCATACTCTGCTATCAAGTCCCGATACAACATGTACTCAATAAAGGACCATTTGTTCAGTATCTCTCCCAAACTATAATTAAAATCACACGTAGGAGGTAAACATAGTTTTAGGCCTTTGGGCTACGCACATACCTATGAACCCAAATGATCGTGCACACCATCACTCACACAGATAGTGATCCAACCTAAGTTCTATGTCAGAGGTACAAATCTAAAATCCCCCCAATGGGCTCATCGAGATAAGGTTGTCCCCATTTCAAAGCCACTCGTGATAGCAAGCAGCGTATGTATGTCAATACACATAATAATCGTACAATAGGTATACACACCACCTACCTATATATCTATGGCATCAGTATAGGTATACACGTAACCTATAATATATATCACATACATAGTATATATAACTCTCGGATGGTCTATGCATTATTGATATATCATTATACCTTATATCGTGTATACCTGAGTGTTTCTCACTACTCGAAAGGCTATCAATTGTCCTTTAAGTGTAATAACCCTCGCTTATGAGACCGTATTTTATAGTAATTACTTAGTATAGTAATTAGAGACCAGTGTTGGGTTATGATTTGAATGATGAATTCAATGTAGAAAAGTTGATATTTGTTATGTGGTTGCATACATATCATAATCATGGGAAAATATTGATATGTCATGCTTATTAATATCATCTGAATATAAAATGATATTTGGCTTAATTATGAGACCGGAACCTAAATTGAATTTTAAAATGTCCAAATGATAATTTGGAGGTTGCAGTTGATTCCGGAACGTGCGAAATAGTCAAATAATGTACCATATTGTATTTTGTAGTTTTGGGCATTTTTGACTGGTTGTGCTTTAATTATGCTATTGCGTATTATTTTATCGCACTTTGATTAATTAAGTGGAGCATTTACCTTAAGTCACGACTTAAGCCTATTAAGTCTTCTAATTTCCCCAAAATCCCTTCCTAAACTTAAGAGAGAAAAGAGAAGAGTAGAGAGAAAGCTTTGGGGATTGAGAGAGAGAGAGCTTGCTACACCAAGGAATCTGCATATTTGCTGAATCAAGGCAAGTTTTTACTTGCTAAATTGTGTCTTGAGATAGATGACTTGTTATGTTAATGGTGTATTGATTTTTGTTTAGAGAACTTAAGGTTTTCTTATGTATTTTGGGTTTTGATTCACTCTAAGTTGATTCATGGGGTTTGAAGATGATCAATAGCATCTTTGATGTTCTTATAGTGTTGGTTTATGAGTTTTGGTTGGAAGAAATTGGAGTTTGGGTAGAAAATGGAGTCCAAGACTCCATAGCCATTTCTTGGCAAAATCGCAGGCCCGAATCGATTCGGCCCCCTGGGCGAATTGATTCGGTTAGTTCCAGTGCCCAGGTCTTGTTGACCGAATCGATTCGGAATTTATCCGAATCGATTCGGCAGTTATGCAGAAACCCAGATTTTCAGTCCGAATCGATTCGGCCCTCTGAGCGAATCGATTCGGCTATTATGCAGAACCTCAAATTTTCTGGCCGAATCGATTCGGCTAAGGGGGCGAATCGATTCGGTAGCCCTGCATTTTCCAAACTTTTCTTTTTTCATTTTAACCCCTTTTCTTTAGGATTATTGATTAGGGACCTTCTTAAATGAAGTAAACATAGGGTTTAGAGTTCTAGTTGAGTTGGGGCGACATCCTAGACTCGAAAGGGTTCATCTAGGATTCATTCAAGGGGGAATTTAAAGTGATGCTTAGGCATTTCTTTTGTCTAGTAGTTTTATAAGGGTTTAGAGTCTATTAAGATTAATTTGGAGATTGTAGAATTCAATTCGAGTTAGATCTGACTTGATGGTTTCTATTAAAGCCTAAAAGAGGCCTTGGGGATAACTTTGGAGTCTAAATTCCTTTTGAGGATGCTATGTCGGTACCACTTATACTTAGTCCCGAATTAGCTTATACATTCAATTAAAATGAGAAATTGTTAAGGTAAATGATAATTTACTAATCATGTAATGGAAATTAATAAAATGGATGTTACACACCTCTCTAAATACCATCTTAAGGGAAGTCCGCTCGATAGGTGAAGCCACCTGGCTAATGAATGCAGGGTGGATATAGTCCTAGGCCATGGGAGCGTTTATGGTTGTATGTTTTTCTGCGGGGGTAGGGAGATTCCGGGTGTGGTCTTGGCTACCACGCAGGCTCATGGCCGCTTCCCGACGCTTTCGATAGGATCCCAGGTCGTCTTATGTTAGGCCCTGGAAGATGATGGTTATTTAGGGACGCGCTCAGTGGGGAAACCCGGACGGGCGGTCTTAGAAGCGTTATATTTATAATTATGACTATTCTAATTATCGAGTTGGACTCGATGGAACATTAATGCCATAAAGAGCAGAATTATGCCGCAAAGAGCATGTTATTGAGATTAGTGCCATATAGAGCACATGATGTCAATTATATTCCTGATAAGGAATGGAAAATGAATATTTGAATTGAAATATGATTAAAGATGAGAAAGGCTCATAAGCACTTTTAATTCTGTTTTAATATGAGCTCACACTATGTAGTCCTTCACCAGTTTCAGTTCCTTATATGCTGTTAACATGCTAGACCATCATCCATGCTTAGTTGTGCATCATTATCATACTTGTCATTTATCTATTGATCACATATACCTGGCCCTGACCGGTTTTCCTTTTCTTGTTGTATATGTATATCTATATTATCCGTTCAGGTGTTCCGCCGCACGGTCGCCCGTAATGACCTTTTCCTTCCACATATTTTTGAGGAGCCGTGACATTGTGCGGGTTTCACGGGATTTTGTGTAGACGCCTCCGTTTATGTTTCTAGTTATGTTCAGTTTATTCGGGCTTGTTGCCCAAACTGTTGTAATTGTATAATGAATTTATTATGTAACACTTGGTACTAAATGTATGTTGTATGGTTGTTGTTGACCGACTTTTCGTTCGGTCCTTTTGTATCATTTGGGGTTTCTCTTATACGCTTGTGGGGGTTTCCACCCTCTATTTCCATGATGGGTTGTTAAAAATGTTTTCCTTGTTATTTCAAATCAAAGTTTTTGATAACCCGTTTTCTGGAATATAGAGTGGTTATTCCTTATACTTTACATATTGTTGTGATGCTGAGAATGATATTTATCAATGATTTCCTATTTAATCGGGGTATAGGGCTGGCCACCCTTTATTCCGGATAGCGGGTTGTCACAGATGGTATCAGAGTATCAGGTTCTAGAGTCTTTAGGATCTATGCGGACTTTTCACGTTCTACCGTAGCGTTCTTTGATATAGAACTTAATGTTAGGATTGTTTTGCTGCCTATGTATGCGATCTTTTGTTAAATAGATTGTCTTACATTATGTTTTAACTCTCTCTCGTCTTTATCTCAGATGCCGCCGAAGAGAGGACGTCCCGCTAGACGTAATAGGGTCGTTGAGGATGAGTTTGGTCCTCCACAGCAGCAGGGGAGTATCAGTGCCACTGAGGTGGCCAATATTGTGGCCCAAGTTGTCAACGCCGCGATAACTTCCGTGGCCCAACAAATGCCACAAGCCCAAGTTAGGGGACAAGAAGCACAAGTTCCCACGGGACCTTCTCAGTGGGAACGGGTGAGAGAATCTTTCCTTAAAGGACATCCCCCGGAGTTTGAGGGAGGTTCAGATGTTATCAAGGCGAACCAATGGAAGAGAGATATGCAGCGCCATCTTAGGATGGTGGAATGTAGTGAGGAGAAGAAGCAGATTCTCGTTACTTTCAAGCTGGTAGGACCGGCCTTACATTGGTGGGAGTCAATGACGACACCCGAGCAAAGGGATAATATGTCCATTACAAATTTTTGGGCTTTGTTTGATGGTAAGTATTTCCCTCCCGCAGTTCAGAGGGAGATGCAGAGGAAGCTGCAGGATTTGGTTCAAGGGGAGAGGTCAGTTGCTGAGTATGAAGAAGAGTTTACCCGGTTAGCCAGTTTTATACCGGAATAGGTAACTCCAGAATCGAAGAGGATCTCCAAGTTTGTGGGAGGTTTGAACTGGCGAATAAAGCAACATTTGCTGGGAAATCCATCTCTAGTGACTTTTGGTGATGTGATGAATGCCGCTTTGCTTCATTGTCAGGAGCACAGATTGTTTCTGCTAAACAAGAAGAAGGTTGTTACTGTGGGACAATCGGAGAGGCAGGGAGGTGTTGGGAGCGGAGGGGGAACATCTTCTTCGTCCCAATCCTCGGGGAACAAACATGTTGAGAGGGATCCTCAGCAGGGGGATTCGTCCAAGCGTCAACGTTTCGGTGGTTTTAATGCTGGTGGCAACAATAATAATAACAGGCAAGGACAAGGCGGTCAGCAGCCTCAGGGAGGTCGAGGTGGAAATGGTGGTAGGGTCCAACAGGGCCGAGGTGCGGGTCAACTCTGCAATAACCAAGGTAGAAATCAGGATATTACGGCAATCAAATGTTTTCAGTGTGGGGAGCTGGGCCACTACAAAAGGGCGTGTCCTCAGTTGGTTGGAGGGCATCTTCCTCGGGCCCCACAGCAGCCGTATGTACAGTTTCCGCCTCAAGCGCCTAATCCGGTTGCTCCTCCTCAACAGGGGAAATTGCAGTACGGAAGGGTTTACCATCTTCAGGAGGCTTTGCTTCCTCCAGCTCCTCCGGCACCACCGGCGATCGAGGGTAAGTTTCTCATTCAGGGGCACATGGGTCAAATTCTATTTGATACGGGTACTACACACTCCTTTATTTCTAGAAGTTTTGCTCAGACTACAGGTTTGATAAAATCTGCTGAAAGTACTTTCACTAGCGTTGAATCCTCTATGGGCGATGGCTCATTGATTTTCTTCGTATGTAAAAACGTAGAAATTAATCTTGGTGACTTGTGTTTTGATGCTGATTTTCTCATCCTTGATATGGTCGGGTACGATGTAATATTGGGTATGGATTGGCTAGTGAAGTACCATGCTATAGTGAATTGCTTCGGGAAGAGTATAGTTTTTGCGGTTCCTGGACAAGAGATGTTCCTAGTAGTCATGTCTTGTGTGGAAGGGAGCACGAGTGCTTATTTATATTATATTGCGGAAGATGCATCTAGAGATGTCGTGATTCCCCTAGATTCTCTTCCCATTGTTCGGGACTTTGAAGATATTTTTCGGGAGATACCCGGATTACCTCCAAGTCGGGAAATAGAGTTTGTGATTGACTTAATGCCGGGAACTAGGCCGATCGCAAAAGCTCCTTATCGAATGGCTCCTGTGGAGATGAGGGAGCTGAGAGATCAGATTCAGAAGCTACTGGAGCAGGGTTTTATTAGGCGTAGTACCTCGTCGTGGTGCGCTCCGGTATTGTTTGTGAAGAAGAGAGACGGTTCTCTCCGGTTATGCGTGGACTATAGAGAGTTGAATAAAGTCACCATCCGGAATAAATACCCTTTGCCTCGCATCGACGACTTATTTGATCAACTTAGGGGAGCTTCCTACTTCTCCAAGATCGACTTGCGGACTGGGTATCACAAATTGAGGATACGGGAGCAAGATGTGTCCAAGACGGCTTTTCTGACCCGTTACGGATCTTATGAGTTCTTGGTTATGCCCTTCGGGCTAACCAATGCCCCTGCAGTGTTTATGGACCTTATGAATAGGGTATTCCGGGATTTCCTTGACCAGTTTGTCATTGTATTTATTGATGACATCCTAGTTTATTCTCAGACGGAGTCGGATCACGCTGCTCACTTGCGGTTGGTCCTGCAGAGATTGAGAGATCATCAATTGTATGCAAAGTTTGAGAAGTGTGGCTTCTGGTTGAAGGAAGTTCAATTTTTGGGGCATGTGGTATCATCCCAAGGAGTGTCTGTGGATCCGAGTAAGGTGGCCGCGGTAAAGGAGTGGGGTCAGCCCACGACGCCCACTGAAGTTCGTAGTTTTCTGGGCTTGGCGGGTTATTACCGTCGATTCATTAAGGGCTTTTCTAAGGTTCCTAGCCCATTGACGAATTTGACTCGGAAAGGAGTAAGATTTGTTTGGGACAGTTCATGTCAAGCGGCTTTCGATGAGCTCAAGGATAGACTAACTTCAGCTCCAGTCCTGGCATTGCCAAAGCCGGGGTTGGAATATCTCGTCTTTACCGATGCATCTCTTCTGGGGTTAGGAGGTGTTCTTCAACAGGAGAGACAACCCATTGCATACGCTTCTCGTAAGTTAAAGCCTCACGAGAGGAACTATCCAGTACATGATTTGGAGTTCGCCGCCGTTGTATTTGCCTTGAAGATATGGAGGCATTACCTCTTGGGGGAAAAGTTTAGTCTTTTCACCGACCACAAATCGCTGCAGTACTTATTCTCCCAAAAGGATTTGAACATGCGCCAGCGCCGTTGGTTGGAGTTCGTGAAAGACTACCAATTTGATATTCATTACCACCCCGGGAAGGCGAATGTGGTAGCAGATGCCTTGAGTAGAAAGCCTGATGGAAGCTTAGCTGAGGTGTGGAAAGATAAGTGGAAAGAACTCAGCCTGGAGGATGCCGGAGCGAGGGCATTCCTTTCAGTGATGACGGTTACTCCCACGATTATAGCAAAGATTGTGGAAGCTCAGAAGAGAGATAAAGTTTGTCAAGACCATACACGCCAGTTGTTGTCTGAGGGAGCGGAGTCGTACTCGATAGGCTCTGAGGGTGGACTACTCTTCCATGGAAGACTTGTGGTTCCCGATGATGGGGATTTGAGACGTGCAGTGATGGCAGAATCCCACGGGTCGAAGTTCACGGTACATCCCGGCGGGGACAAGATGTACCGAGATATGCGTCGTTTGTACTGGTGGGCGGGTATGAAGAGGGATATCTCAGAGTTTGTGTTTCAATGCACTACTTGTCAGTTGGTTAAGATTGATCACCAGCGACCGACGGGTTTGTTACAGCCGCTCGAGATTCCCGTATGGAAATGGGAGAGCATTTCGATGGACTTTGTTACGGGCTTGCCTAGATCGCAAAAGGGTCATGATTCAATTTGGGTGATTGTCGACCACTTGACCAAGTCGGCACACTTCTTACCTGTGCGCATCGATTATGATACCGCTCGTTATGCCCAGTTGTTCATTGAGGAGATCGTCAGACTCCACGGGGTACCTTTGAATATTATCTCCGACCGAGATAAAATATTTGTGTCCCACTTTTGGCAGAGTTTCCAGGGAGCTATGGGGACCGGTTTGAAGTTAAGCTCTTCCTATCATCCTCAAACAGACGGTCAGACCGAAAGGGTAAACCAGGTGTTGGAGGATATGCTTCGTATGTGCATACTTGACTTTAAAGGTAGTTGGGAACAATATCTTCCGTTGGTTGAGTTTGCTTACAACAACTCATACCAATTTACCATTGGTATGGCACCTTATGAAGCTCTGTATGGCAGGCCTTGTAGGTCGCCTGCTTGTTGGTTGGAAGTGGGTGATAATAAGTTCCTTGGACCTGAGATGATTCAAGATACTTCTTCGAAGATCGAGCTTATTCGAAATCGCATACGGGTAGCCCAAGATCGCCAAAAGAGTTATGCCGATGCGGGTAGGAGTCATATGGAATTAGAGGTTGGAGACCAAGTGTTGGTGCGGGTGTCCCCGATGAAGGGCATTAAGCGTTTTGGGAAGAAAGGAAAGCTTGCACCCCGCTTTGTTGGACCTTTCCCGGTAATCGCAAAGGTTGGTCCCGTAGCATACCAACTTGCCTTGCCGGAACCCTTACAACAAATCCATGATGTATTTCATGTCTCCTCCTTGAAGAAGTACAGAAGGTGTGAAGGTGCCCTTTGGCACATTCCTTTCGAAGATATCGAATTGCAGCCCGATGTTTCTTATGAAGAACAACCGGTTGCTATCCTTGAGTTTGGGGAGCGAAAGTTAATATCTCGGTTGGTGCCTCTAGTGAGAGTCCATTGGAGTCATCATCATGCAAGCGAATCGACTTGGGAACGCGAGGATGAGATGCGGGAGAAATATCCACATCTTTTCTCATGAGGTACGCCTGAATTTTGGGGGCAAAATTCCCTCATAAGGGGGGGAGTATGTAATAACCCTCGCTTATGAGACCGTATTTTATAGTAATTACTTAGTATAGTAATTAGAGACCAGTGTTGGGTTATGATTTGAATGATGAATTCAATGTAGAAAAGTTGATATTTATTATGTGGTTGCATACATATCATAATCATGGGAAAATATTGCTATGTCATGCTTATTAATATCATCTGAATATAAAATGATATTTGGCTTAATTATGAGACCGGAACCTAAATTGAATTTTAAAATGTCCAAATGATAATTTGGAGGTTGTAGTTGATTCCGGAACGTGCGAAATAGTCAAATAATGTACCATATTGTATTTTGTAGTTTTGGGCATTTTTGACTGGTTGTGCTTTAATTATGCTATTGCGTATTATTTTATCGCACTTTGATTAATTAAGTGGAGCATTTACCTTAAGTCACGACTTAAGCCTATTAAGTCTTCTAATTTCCCCAAAATCCCTTCCTAAACCTAAGAGAGAAAAGAGAAGAGTAGAGAGAAAGCTTTGGGGATTGAGAGAGAGAGAGCTTGCTACACCAAGGAATCTGCATATTTGCTGAATCAAGGCAAGTTTTTACTTGCTAAATTGTGTCTTGAGATAGATGACTTGTTATGTTAATGGTGTATTGATTTTTGTTTAGAGAACTTAGGGTTTTCTTTTGTATTTTGGGTTTTGATTCACTCTAAGTTGATTCATGGGGTTTGAAGATGATCAATAGCATCTTTGATGTTCTTATAGTGTTGGTTTATGAGTTTTGGTTGGAAGAAATTGGAGTTTGGGTAGAAAATGGAGTCCAAGACTCCATAGCCATTTCTTGGCAAAATCGCAGGCCCGAATCGATTCGGCCCCCTGGGCGAATCGATTCGGTTAGTTCCAGTGCCCAGGTCTTGTTGACCGAATCGATTCGGAATTTATCCGAATCGATTCGGCAGTTATGCAGAAACCCAGATTTTCAGTCCGAATCGATTCGGCCCTCTGAGCTAATCGATTCGGCTATTATGCAGAACCTCAAATTTTCTGGCCGAATCGATTCGGCCAAGGGGGCGAATCGATTCGGTAGCCCTGCATTTTCCAAATTTTTCTTTTTTCATTTTAACCCCTTTTCTTTAGGATTATTGATTAGGGACCTTCTTAAATGAAGTAAACATAGGGTTTAGAGTTCTAGTTGAGTTGGGACGACATCCTAGACTCGAAAGGGTTCATCTAGGATTCATTCAAGGGGGAATTTAAAGTGATGCTTAGGCATTTCTTTTGTCTAGTAGTTTTATAAGGGTTTAGAGTCTATTAAGATTAATTTGGAGATTGTAGAATTCAATTCGAGTTAGATCTGACTTGATGGTTTCTATTAAAGCCTAAAAGAGGCCTTGGGGATAACTTTGGAGTCTAAATTCCTTTTGAGGATGCTATGTCGGTACCACTTATACTTAGTCCCGAATTAGCTTATACATTCAATTAAAATGAGAAATTGTTAAGGTAAATGATAATTTACTAATCATGTAATGGAAATTAATAAAATGGATGTTACACACCTCTCTAAATACCATCTTAAGGGAAGTCCGCTCGATAGTTGAAGCCCCCTGGCTAATGAATGCAGGGTGGATATAGTCCTAGGCCATGGGAGCGTTTATGGTTGTATGTTTTTCTGCGGGGGTAGGGAGATTCCGGGTGTGGTCTTGGCTACCACGCAGGCTCATGGCCGCTTCCCGACGCTTTCGATAGGATCCCAGGTCGTCTTATGTTAGGCCCTGGAAGATGATGGTTATTTAGGGACGCGCTCAGTGGGGAAACCCGGACGGGCGGTCTTAGAAGCGTTATATTTATAATTATGACTATTCTAATTATCGAGTTGGACTCAATGGAACATTAATGCCATAAAGAGCAGAATTATGCCGCAAAGAGCATGTTATTGAGATTAGTGCCATATAGAGCACATGATGTCAATTATATTCCTGATAAGGAATGGAAAATGAATATTTGAATTGAAATATGATTAAAGATGAGAAAGGCTCATAAGCACTTTTAATTCTGTTTTAATATGAATCTCACACTATGTAGTCCTTCACCAGTTTCAGTTCCTTATATGCTGTTAACATACTAGACCATCATCCATGCTTAGTTGTGCATCATTATCATACTTGTCATTTATCTATTGATCACATATACCCGGCCCTGACCGGTTTTCCTTTTCTTGTTGTATATATATATCTATATTATCCGTTCAGGTGTTCCGCCGCACGGTCGCCCGTAATGACCTTTTCCTTCCACATATTTTTAAGGAGCCGTGACATTGTGCGGGTTTCACGGGATTTTGTGTAGACGCCTCCGTTTATGTTTCTAGTTATGTTCAGTTTATTCGGGCTTGTTGCCCAAACTGTTGTAATTGTATAATGAATTTATTATGTAACACTTGGTACTAAATGTATGTTGTATGGTTGTTGTTGACCGACTTTTCGTTCGGTCCTTTTGTATCATTTGGGGTTTCTCTTATACGCTTGTGGGGGTTTCCACCCTCTATTTCCATGATGGGTTGTTAAAAATGTTTTCCTTGTTATTTCAAATCAAAGTTTTTGATAACCCGTTTTCTGGAATATAGAGTGGTTATTCCTTATACTTTACATATTGTTGTGATGCTGAGAATGATATTTATCAATGATTTCCTATTTAATCGGGGTATAGGGCTGGCCACCCTTTATTCCGGATAGCGGGTTGTCACATTAAGTCAACTCAATAGCTATCTCAATCAAATCCTACTAGTCTAAATCACTGATTCCGTCGATTTCTAGAGATATTATAGAATTCTATGAATTAAGTTTTACTCCATAATTATGCCTAACTAATCTTAGTCCTTAAATTCAATAGTCGAAAATGCATATTTATAACATTTTTTGACATATCACCTCATCGCAACGGGCTTTTTATTGAATTTTCTGATGAAAAATATTAGAGATGATCTTCTCACAGTGGAGATCATATCCATGAAGTTTCATCAAAAAATTAATTTTTTTACTATTTTAAAAGAATGGTATGTACCGGGGTCTGCACCATAAGGAGTCCATATAGGAGGGGGTATCTCTCTCTCTATCTATCTATCTATCTATATATATATATATATATATTAGGGTATGCCCGTGCTTGAAGGCAAGATGAGAATTTTAAAAAAGAATGTAATCGCAAACAGAAAAAAAATTCCAAAGTACATAATTGCAAAACGATTTTTTTACAAAAACATGCATCGTGTACTAAATTTCATGCGTGTCAAATTGACATTACAGGTGGTGTTAATAAAAAAACATGCATCGTGCCATGTGCTAAATTGACATTACAGGTGGTGTTAGTAAAAAAACATGCATCGTGCCATGTGCCTTATAGAATGTTTTTTGGTAGACATTCTACAAAATAATAATAATAAATCTTACGATGTACCCGTGCCGATGGCACGATTATAAAAACGTTTCGAATATTGCATGTCAAAATTACAAATTAGTTCTAGTGGAATTTTGGCTTGATACTGAAAAATTGGTGGATACCGGATGGAGTGAGCTACCCGTGAAGAAAATAGAGTTGGACTAAAATTTTGACGGATTATAGAAGATCGACAAAAAATTGATAAAAATGAATTGACAGATTGAAGAAGATATTTTAGGGTGTACCCGTGCCGATGGCACAGTGAAGATATTTTATTGAATTTATTAGTATACACTTTTTTGTATAAATTGTTATTTTTATTTTGTATATAAAAAAAGTTGGTTTTGTATGTTTATTTAAAATTTTAACACTTTAATTTCTAAATAAAAATCAAAGAAGCTAACATTAAAAAGTACATCCTTATAGTCATGCACTGATCTGTACAGGTTGAAAAGAGTGACAATTTAGTAGTAAAGCAATTGGTAGAAAAGGCAACGACCATATATTTTGTGATATTACTTTTGGTTATGTGTACTTTCTAGTACCATGCATAGGATTGGAAAGAGATAAGACGCCATCACCTTTGTATTCTTGATTAGAAGAGAAAAATACATAGCTTTATCATATGAATCTTAGTTTAATGAATAATAAAATAAAACTTTGGCTATTATCATACGCAACAAATTAATGGTTCAACTAATTATATACTCTTTAAAGACCTTCTAGGCATTTAAATATCTACTATTTAATCACATCATTGTTTCACCCCCTTATATATACAGGGGATAGCAAAGTGAAAATTAAACAAAAAAAAACACATATTAAAAAAACCTACCGTAATAGAAAAAAATGAGAACATTAGAAGATAAGACAATGTAAAATCTTTTGCATTTCCACGGTTGTTCTGGGGAGAATCTTTTGCATATATTTAAAACTATAAAAAAAAGTTTATAAACCAAAGATCTCCGTAAATTATTTCATATGCTAGGCAGGTTATTTCCATATCATCCAAAAAAAATATAAGTTTGCTAAAATTAGTAGGGGATACTTGATATGTCTCAACAGAGCTCAAATATACACAACAGAGCTGAAACCCACCATGGTGTCTCAACATAGCTCACATATACACATAGCAACCAAGTTATTGAGTCTAAACCCATTGCAGTTTCACACATTGTAGACCCATTTTTTGCTTGATATGTCTCAAGTTCCCAACCCAGTATACTTAGTTTTTTACTTGGTCTAAGACCACCACCTTTTAGAAACAAAAAAAAATCAATTAACATTCCAAACCAACGAAGTAAAAACTCACTGATTTGAGAGAAAAAGTAGCAAACGCCTTTGAAGTATATTCGTATAAACTCAATTTGATATTCTAATAAAAATCCATTAATTAAACACTGGTAATAAACCCCTAAAGAAAGCAAAAAATCTACGAAGTTTCAAACATTAAAGTGGATGTTGGGAACTCTAACCCACGTGCAAAATCTGGCCACCCGCCTGAACCAAACCGGCGATCAACCTCCACTGACCCTGCCAGTTAGGGCCGACCCACCAACATGGTGTAAACCCATATCAAATTTGCTCCTCTACTCGCAGCAATCTAAACCCGAACCACCTGCCTTAGCTTAACCTCCACCCGTATCATATCTGCAAATTAGTTTTAAGAAAACATCAAATCCAAAAAAATACAAAGGTAAAAATAGAGATATCCGATAAGAGAGAGAGAGAGGAGTGAGATACCAGTGGTTGAAGCCACCATGGGAGTGACAACCTTTCTACGGGTAGAAGAGAGAGAAAGAAAACCAAACCCTGTGACTTCAGATCTCTGTATTTTCAGTACCTATGAAAGACACCATGGTGGTGGGTTGGCGTTAGAGATGAAGACACGGTGGGGCATACGGTGGTGGTGGCGGTGCAGGTTTAGGGGGAGGAAGATGGTGGCCATGGGAGGTGTGAGGGAGAGGATGAGGTAGAGTGGGTTTTCATTGTTCGGAGACAGAAAATGAAAATGCTGAAGATTGAGTGTAGGAATGGGTTTGTTGGATATTGGGTTTTGAGAGAGAGAGGATTGAGTGTTTGCGTATGTTACTTTCGGCGTTATCATAAAGCTGAATGTGTGCAGAGACACTTACAAACATTAATTTGTGTGTATGCGTTATTCTTTGCTCTACAGATGTATTCTTTGCTTTATTGGAGTTGGGTGGAAAGGAAAAATCTTTAGTATTGTCCTTGTGCCGTCCCTTTTATGACAACAAAAATTATTGTGCCGTCTGTTCAATAAGCTTTATTGTATTTGTTGAGACATGTGGACTGTCCTTGGGTCGTTCATTTTATGACAACAAAAATCTTTAGTTGAGATTGTTTTGATATATCAGAGATTCGAGAGAAAGTGTATTCAATCTCAGCCCTCCATTTTCTGTCTAAGTGGCCTTAATCTCAGCCCTTAAATGTCTTCTCATCTTATGAACAGTGAAAACACCCTTACTCCTTATTATATAGATATATATATACAATCATGCTCTTATGCGGACCGAACATGTGTCACCTGGCGGTGAGCCCAGAAAAGAGAGATAGTGTGCTTATAATTTAGGGGATAATTTCTAGGCGCACTGTTACGTGACACATGTTCGGTCCACATTCTTTAAATGCAGACTAGTCTGCACAAGAGCATTATATATATATATATATATATATATATCCAACATAGACATACACCCAACCTATAATATATTCCGTACGCAGTATATATCTCTCGAATACTCAACCTACTTTCAATTTACAATTATAACATCTTATTGTATATTCCTGAATATCGCTCACTACCCGAAGGGTCCTACTTAACCCTTAAATAATATCAGTAGTTAATACACTCATACACTGCTTGTCAGAATTCATTAAACATTAAATCATGCCCGATAATTCCTATCCTTAATTCTTCTTATTTCCTCAACCCTACTATAGGGCCACTAGAATTTACTATATCCCCCACTATAGTTTAAAAATATCCCAAAAGTCTTCCCTTAAGTTATTTATGAAAATAGGGCATAAACTAAAAAAAAATATTGAAATATGGGAAAACCGAATCGGTTCAGCCTTGGTCCGAATCGATTCGCCCATAACAGGTTTTCTTCTCCATTCGTTGTTATGCGTTTTCTACGTATACAAATCCTCAAACCTCAATACAACAAACCCAAACTCCCAACAAACATAACTAAAGATCAAATATGTGTGTAGGAGTGATTTCCAACGTAAACCATGCATTAAATCCATATGAATTCTATCCAAGAACAGATTAAAACTCCGTTATTATCAAAACCCTAATTATGGTGTTCTTCATGTATAATCAACGATATACCTACATTTCTATTATGTTATTCATAACAAATCATCTGATTTCGTACCCTCTACATAAAGGAATCTATTCTACAAGCATTCCTATATCAAATCATGGATTACACCCATTAAATTTCCAAGAATTCAGCAATTATCATCAAATTGAAAACCCTGCTACACATGGGTATTATAACTCATTAAAAACATGCAAGACAAACACTTGCCTTAATAATTGCAGGTTTGATTTCTTATTGTGAGTGATGAGGATGCCTTCCTTTCCTCCTGATTTCCCTCCGGTGGTAAAGATGATGCAAAAAAGGTGTTGGATCTTCCAAGAAACCTCTCTTCTTCCTCTTTAATCGCCTCTCCTCTCTACTCTTTCGATTTCTTTGGGTTAGAAAGTGTTTTGCTTCTTCCCCAACTAGTTAGCTGTAGGTTTATAATCCCAATTCCCAAAATTAGGCTAACGGGCCAAACCCAAATGACCCGAATACCACCGTGTAAGCTCGATTATGCAGCACCGGTACCCAATTACTACCCTTAGGTACACTATTCTGACTATTTTGACCCTTTCGTAATCAACCGTGACCTCTAATAATCATCCGAGTCAATCTATAATAATTTTCTATCTTGATGTCATATAATCTACACTCGACTCTCGATTGAGGTATAATACTGTCATGTGACTATTACTCACTATGATGTGAAATACTAAATCACTATTCACTTAGTAATTTATTCCATAAGCATTAATCATCATCTCTCCCAATTAATATTGTAATCCACCCATAATTATTAATTGAACTAAATTATGTTACACATGAAATTCTAAAAATCACCGATTTAATCAAATTTTAAATACTCAGAAATACGGGATGTTACATACTTCCCCCTTATAAAGGAATTTTGTCCTCGGAATTAGGATAAGTTTGGAACTAATGGCTTTGGATATCTCTTCACACAACACCCATATATCCTGAAGTTGAATATTGTTATATTATTCCCGTTACACTTTTACTAATTGTACTCCTCAGTCCGACGGTCTATACCTTACCATTTAATACTAGTGAGCAACCCATTGTAGTCACATGACATCAAAATTTTCCATTATTATTTACCATATCCTCTTAACGACTACTCAACACATTATAATTTTACCCAAGTCATTCCACTATGAAGATCATATCTACTAATGGCGAAAGTATTTCCTCTACTAGGGAAAGTTCCAACATCCCCATGTGACAACTCCTTTATTTACATACCCTTATGTTCAGCTCATATGTTTCCACATCTTATGATTATGGACAATACCAGAAATCCAACCAAATAGGGAGACCATACACTCTATATACCGTGCATAACTGCACAAATACTACTCGGCTCCTACTAACCTTAAATCATAAATATCTCTCAATCACAGTTTTAATCACATATCCATAGTGTAATAGACCCATGTCCTAAAGACCACACATCTCCCAACTTCTGACTTTCACTAAGGTTCGTGTGTGTGGGATGTCTCGCAAGCTAAATTCAAATAAGGACCCCCCCCCCAATACACTACTTCCTAGCATTGTGGATCATCAAGATCGATGGGTCCAAAGCACATAACTAAGACACCTCACATCTTGTCCCGAAAACATAAGTCAAATCGTTCATGCCCATGTCACTGAAGGCGTCTTACGATATGACGCTCTAACTATTACTAAGTTCTTAGCGCTTAAAAAATTATGAGTTAAATATCTGCCATCAGTAAAAGTCTTTAGGCACCGAGTTCAAATGTAACGAGACAGCTATCCTCCCTGAAGTCTACGATACAATACAATATATATGTAGGCTCGACCCTCTTTCAGGTGATACATCATAAAGCAATATATATCTCCCTAGAATAGCTAGCACAATAGTCTTACCATACAACCTACTACCGCTCAAACCTTCGGTAACTAGTCACTACACAAGATAATAATATTCTCTACTCTCATAACTCTCAAAAGGAGAAAAAACTACCACACAATAAAACATCAAAGAGTCTCGCTACCCAACGGTAAATATATTTATAAATATAAGGTCGATACTACCAACGTACCCACTAAACCCGACTCACTCGGGAATTTTAATGGTTCTAGTAATATTGTAATGCACCCATGTTACCAAAAACCTACCTTATACTCATAAGGATAAGACAAAAAAATTACCTATATTTTCCATCTGTCTTGCCTGGTCGACGGGTTCCTGAACGTAATTCTCGTGTCAGAAATGACCCATGATCTGATGTAATGGTTATACACTCCTATAATTATTCCATGACTCACTTAGGTTAATCCCTCTTCATGTGTCATGTCTCTCCACAACTGAAACAACGTCGAGAAAAACCTCCCTGTCTCTGGCCCTGGCTCTGTTAGCCTCCCCCGCTATTCCCTTAGCCCTAGCATCCTTGAGGAATGGAATGTTGTTGCTACTGCTGAGAACCATGTTGGTATTGCTCAAAACCTCCATCGGGTCAGAAACCCCAAGATCTAAATCTCTTTGATTTATTTTCTCGACGAAAATCGAATCTTATTGTTGTCCACTAGTACCATTCCCACCTATATTCCCAGCCTGACTGGTCTCACTTACTCACTTGCTCATCTTTAGGTGGAAGCATTTATCCTCACAATGAAGTTGAGTGGAATTGATAACCTCCGTATATGTTTCCAATGCGAGATTACCCAATACGTAATGTCAAATTCTCCAATTAATTCCATTCATGAATTTTTACATCTTCTTCTTTTTTAGTGTTCACTTCATCCTTCACAAAATTTTCTAAATGAATGAACTCCTCCTTGTATTTTTCTATCTTTTGATCTCCCTGAGAGACATCGAGAAACTTCCACCGCATCTCTTTCTGAATAGTGGATGGAAAATACTTACAATCAAATTGCCCCCAATAGTCCCCAATGATCATCAAGTCTCTCATCTACTGTGGTCACAGACTCCCACCACTTCAAAGCTGCATACACTAACTTGAATGTCACCAAGAAATGTTTTTGAGTGTCACCTCACTCAACCATACGAAGGTGGTGTTGCATGTCTTTATTTAACTTACTGGCAACGACTATATATAAGCAACCCTAAAACTCCATTAGGTGGACCTTCTGAAATGCTTCCCTCACTTTTTGCCAATTGGAAGGGCTCAAGTGGGCCTGAACAACTGGTACCACTAGCAGCTGTGGATGAATTTGGGAAAGTGTTTTTCCATTGAGATCATCTCCGCGTTAACTACTTGTGCCACGATTTTGACCACCTCTACAGCCTAAATGTTTCCCCATGGGGATCCCTCCCTAGCATTTTCTCTCATCCGACGAGTCCCCTTTTGGATGCATTTGAAATGAGATTAAAGTTTGTATAAGTCCATGACCAAATACAAAGTAGTCAGTAGAAGAACGTAAGTGCACGTACATAAAGGAATATAACAATCCTATAATAAGGCTCTATGTCAAAGAATGTTGTGCTGAAATAGTAGTAAGCCATACAGATCCTAAGCACACTAGAACCTGATGATCTTATGCCATCTTTGACAACCCGCCCTATTTTAATCACCGGATTAATTTAACATAGGTGGTTGATAATTTTAAAAAAAATCGATAGTGATGCTAAGAATGAACCAAATGAGATTCGTGGTTATTTTGATAAAGGACTCATCACCGGTGATTAAAATTGGCAGGGTGTCACAATTACGTCTGCGATGACTATGTCGTGACTTTGCATTATACATGTGATTGTGTCCCCTTCCAATCACTGATAGATTTTTACAATGTATACATATTGTGGGCATAAGTTTTGACAAATTTAGAACATCCTCTAAGAAGTTTAAAAGCCATTCATCTTCTTCTTTATCTTGTATCGGATATCTAGTTTGTATCGCAATGACCTTTCAGTACGACTGGATATCTCTAATAATGCAGTCCATAATTTTGAGTATATTTTAAATAACCTAAAACTCTCAAAATTTCCTTCCAGTGGTCTCTTCTTGGATTACTTATATATTGACTTAGCATACTTACCGAGTATGTATGTCCAGTCGAGTACAGTTCATGATGTACATTAAACTGCCGATAATACGAGAGTACTCTAGGTGGTATGCCATTATTCATTGCGAGATGTAAATTTACATATAATGGTGTCTTAGTGGGACTGATATTATATTTCTTGAATTTTTGAAGTTATTTATCTATGTAATGAGAGTGTGATAATATAAGTCTATCAAATGTTAATATAACATCGACGACACCTAGGTCTTTAATATCGAAATAATTATTCAGCATATGTTTAGTAGTTTTGATAATGTCAATTTTGTTGACCATGATTAGCATATCATCCACATAGAAGCATACAATTACATATCTATTTTAAGTTCTTTTGCAATAAATACATATATCACACTCATTAATTTTGAAACCATTTGATAACATAGCATTATCAAATATTCCATGCCATAGCTTTGGTTGTTGTTTTAATCCTTAAAGTTATTTTACAAGCTTACATACTTCTCTTTCTTTTTCGGGTGCTATGAACCCTTCAAGTTGCTCTATATGTATTTCCTCATATAATTCACCATTCAAGAAAGTAATTTTATCATCCATTTGATGTATTTTAAGTCCATTTATTGTAACTATTTCTATGAACATTGGAATGGACGTGATTCTTATCACTAGTGAGTATGTATCGAAGTAATCCAACCCTTCTTTTCATTTGTGCCCTTTAGAAACAAGTCTTGATTTATAATTATTAATTTATCCATAAGCTTTCATCTTATTTTTCAAGATCCATTTGTAACATAAAGGTTTTGAACTTAATGGTAGATCCACAAGTTTTCATGTATGATTTTGCATTACTAATTCAATTTCACTATTAATTGCTTATTTCCAATTTTAAGCATCGGGTGAAGATATTGCTTCTTTGTGCGTTTGAGGATCATTTTTCAACAAGTATGTTAGAAAATCATGACGGAAGGAAGTAGACATTTTTTCCCTTTTTCTATATTCAGGTTCGTCCGTTAAAGATTCATGATCTTTGGATTGATGACTACCACTAGATATAGCATTACGAGTCCTTTTAGCAGACTGGATTCTCAAGTCATATTCTACAAAACTTCATTTTCAAAAAGTGAAGCATCCTTTGACTCAATAACTGTATTAAGATGAATATTCGAAATCTCGAATTTACAAATTAAAAATTGATATGCGCTGCATTTAATTGCATAAACAATGAAAACACAGTCAATAGTTTTTAGTCCCATTTTGACTCTTTAAGGTTTAGGAACCATCACTTTGGCAAAGCATCCCTACACTCGTAAATATTTATAATAAGTTCTTCGACATTTACATAATTTATAAGGTGTTTTGCGAGTTCTGTTTTGAGGTACTTTGTTGAGAATATAATTAGCAAAAAGTAAGGCTTCCCCCAACAAGTTTTGTGGTGCTCCAGAACTTATTAACATAGAGTTCATCATTTCTTTCAATGTATGATTTTTACATTCCATAATTTCGTTAGATTGAGGTGAGTAACGAGCAGTATGATGGTGAATGATTCCATGTTCTCAACAAAACTCTTCAAAATGAGATTCATATTCACCACATCTATCGCTCCTTATAGCCTTTATCATTTTGCTAAGTTGATTCTCAACTTCATTTTTTTATTATTTGATTACATCGATAGCCTCATCTTTGCTTCGTAGAAAATAAACATAGAATATTTTGTGCAATTACCAGTAAAAGTAATAAAATACTTTTTGCCTCCTCTAGTTTGTAAAAACTTTAAATCGCATATATCAGTATGAATAAGGTACAGAGGTTCAGTAGTTCTTTCAACATAATGAAAAAGGTAATTTTTCCAATTTTGATACTACACACACTTAACATTTATGATTTTTATCAATTTATAATTTTGACAGAAATTCTAAGTTAATTAATTTATGTAAATTATCAAAATTAACATGTCCCAATCAAGCATGCCACGTATTTGAAGACTTGAGAAAGTAAGAGGAATTAATATTATTTTTTATTTCCTTAGGCACAACAGTCATTACATTCATCTTAAAGAATACTCCAGTTATGTAGCTATTTCCCACATACATATCATTCTTAGTCAGAACTAATTATTCAGATTCAAACACCAATTTGAAACCATTCTTGCTATGTAAAGAACCAGAAAACCAGATTTTTGCTAATATCCAGAACGTGAAGCACATCATTGATAGTGAGTTCTTTTTCGGATGTCATTTTTAGTACAATATTTTTCATGCCCTTAAACTTTGGAACTTGATGAATTATCCATAAATAAGGTCTCCTCAGTTTTCATCGGCTTATAGGTAGAGAATATCCATTTGTTTGAACTAATGTGGCACGTAGCACCTGTGTCCACCCATTAGTCTTTAGTATTTCCTATCAAATAACACTTGGATACAACCGCAGAAAGATTGATTTCGTCCATGTCTTCTGAAATCTTTTTAGAATATGTTATAATAGCTTGTGCGTTTTGATTTTTGAAATTCTTCGGCTTTCGACATTCATTTTAACAATGTCGAGGTTTGTCGTAGTTATATCATTTTCCTTTGAACTTCTTTTTCTATTTTAAAGAGCCTCCACCTTCACGTTTCCTTTTTATTGTGCTTTGAACCTTATTCCAACACAATAGCCTTGGCTTCCATAGGATTCTTCTCACTTTTCTTTTTCGACACGTGATGGGCTTCTTCAATCCGCAACCTCATAATTAATTCTTCTACGTTCATTTCTTTGCGTTTATGCTTGAGATAGTTCTTGAAGCCTTTTCACGATGGCGACAATTTCTCAATTATTGATGCCACTTGAAAAGAATTACTAACAGACATTCCTTCAGCATGAATGTTATGAGTAATAACTTGAAGTTGTTGGCCTTGCTATATCACTGGCTTAGAATATACCAATTGGAAGTCAAAAAATCTGCAAACTATGAATTTCTTCATGCCAGCATCTTCAAACTTGTACTTCCTATCTAAGGATTCCCAAAGTTCCTTTGCAGTCTTTATGAAAAAATACCCATCATAGAGTGAATTGTCCAAATAAGTGAAAATATAGTTTCGACAAGGATATTCAGAATGTTTTCACGCTTTCACTGCCTAGATTTTCTCTTTTTCATCTCCCTCCATAAGTTGGGGACATTCCTCATATAGGAACCTTGTAAAATGAAAAGTAGTGAGGTAGAAGTAAATATGTTGTTGCCAACGCTTGAAGTTTGTTCCTTTGAATTTTTTCGATTTCTCCCCACGAGGCACAGTCACGGGTGCTGCAACAGTCGTTCCATGAGACACACTCATGATTGGTGGAACAATAGTTGCACTTGTATCATCCATTTTTGTTACGAAAACAAGAATTCTTTTATAAAAAATATTATGAGTATGTACTTTAATTATTAAAACATAATACAAAATTATGTTTAATAATTTTGACAAAAAAAATATTTATAATTGAATAAATCTATTAATCAAAATTTTTAATTCTAAATGAAATTTCGTAAACGTATCTCAGAATAGTACAATTAATCTAATAATAAAAAAATATTTTATTAAAAGTATTTGTAATAAAACAATTTTCAATTTTTTCTGTAATAAAATAGATTTTTATCGTAATAGTTAAAAATTTATGCAATAGTTTAAAATTTTCTGTAACATTACAATTAAAATATCTGTAATAACACAGTTAATATTATAAATGTCTGCACCTATTTATAAAAAAATAGCAAAGAAAATTTTAGTTCGTCTTAAGATTGTTGCTACTGGTAATTTTATAAATTAAATAGTACACAATTAAATCAAATTTACAAAATTATAAACAATTGTAATTATAGAAATTAGAATAACTTCATTGTTAATGAATAAGATTTGAACAATGTATTTATATAGAAAATTCGAGCCCTATGAAATCATAGTTTCCTTAAGACGAATTAATTCCCTCTATAGTGCTTAAGATTGTGAATTACCACCTCCCAAGATAGAACGGATTACGAATCAAAATAAGCAACACTGCAATATTTAGATTCCAGTGAACTCAATTATGTGTTTATTACTTAAACCATGAACGGGAATATTTGGTCCAATCAACAAACCAAACGGGTTTAATAATGGGTAAAAACCCGGCCCAGAAACTCAATAATTGGCCAAAAAGGAAAGGAATTTTTATAAGCCCGATCCGACGAACGACGTGCACGTGTGAGACTTTAGCCCACGCCCGACATATGCATCGCATAGGTCATCTCCCTTTCAAAGAGTTGAGATACCCAAAGGCACCCAAGCCTTAGTACACATTTTTTGTTTTACTAACTCAATGAAAATTTCTAATTTTTCCTATGTGGGATAAATGTTTCACACTTACTACAATGCACAAAGTAGCTTTCAAATGGGTCACTTTGAAATCAATTTTTTTCATTCATTAGTTAATAATTTTGGACAAACAAATATACTAAGTTACACTCCTCACGGAGGAGAACGTATTTGTGTGTGGTTCCGACTAAATCGGATTGTGGACTACACAATAAAATGAGTCTAAAAATAATCACTTGGGTTGTTTTCCAAACCCATTTTCAACACAATCAACCTTCTCTATTTGGATTAGAGACGCCCTCTTGAAAAAAATATGAGGTCTAACTCTCTCAAATTTATAGTCATAGAATCAAATATTTTAAACAAAAATCATTCTAAATTTATCCTCTGAAAAATGAGAATTAGTTTTGAATGTGAGATATGCAATTATGTTTGTGTTATCTCTGGGTACCATTTTTTTTTAACAAACACAAACAATATATTAGATCAAAGTAACATTACAAACCGTTGGTTTATCCACAAACCTACTAATTTATAGTACTACGAACATCAGCCAAAAGTGGTTTCTGGAAAAACTTAGGTGCAACTGCAAAAAAAACTAGTCATATAATTAATACTATTTCCAAGCTTAGCCAGTATGTCAGCAATCGAGTTGGCCTCTCTATAACAAAAAGATATTAACACAGTATCAAGCTTCTGAATCTCCTAACGGTAGTTCCGGAACAATTCATGAATATGGTGTGAGAACATAGTAACCTCATTAAGTTTTAAAACAGTACTTTTAGAAATATAATTAAGAAAATTAATATTAATTTGGAATGAAACAATTACAAAAGATGTAAACTTATCACACCAAAAGTGCTTCTAAAGCTTATTTAAGCAGTGCTTTGTTAGTTTTGTTGCCACTTTGGAAATAATTTCTCTTTCCACTTATTTTTTTATTATACTATCTTTTCTATACGCGAAAAGATAATTTATTCAAATAATGTCTCTTATGTTGACGTGTAATAAATAATAAATTGAAAAAATAAGGAAAAATGTAAATTTAATCCTGAGTTTTGAATTAAATATCAATTTTATTCACTATGACTTTTGAAAATTTGTGCGACCTGGCATTACATTACCGTTTGGAACATTGATGGAAAATGCCGACAATACACCCCATGTGTCAAACTTATCATTTTGTCGAATACATAAATGACATATGGCTTCAAAAAGTATTGTTCAATACTAGATTTATACACTTATAAATTACATATACACCCACAGGAAAACACAACCATTAAACGCATCACTATATACTTAAATTAAACCAAAATCAAAATTAAATACTACAGGATACATCAGACGTGGAAGATTTGTTGAGGGTTGAGTTAAATTTACATGGTTGAGGGTTTAGAATCGATATAATACGAAGATTGGAGCGTAAATTGGGTGCTTGTACATGGCTTTGGTTAGATTCAACCCAGGTTTATGTTTCAATTGGGCTTTTTATTATCAACTGATTTCATTTGGGTTTGTTATTATGATTTGATTTCAATTTGTGTTTCGATTACGATTTGAGTTTGATTTCAAATTTTTTTATCCACTTGACACCAATTTTATCATTAGTACATGTGGACCTTTCCTTAATATTAGAGTGTATAATTCCTTCAATTTTTAAAATTAAAAGTTAATATTGTAACTTTAAAATATTACATCTAAAATTTAAAATTTACTCAAATTTGAGGATTAAATTTGTATATTTTTTTTCAAAAACAATGAAATTTGTGTCAATAGTGGTCCTGAATTGGGTTGGAGAGGTCATAAACAGTGCAGGTGAAATGGAATTGAATGGAGCATAAACAGTACAAAATCATCACAAAATATTGATTGCGACAACAGTTCCACCACATTAATTTTGTCCTTTGCGAACCATTTTCATTGAGCACGGTTAGTGCTTTTAGTCATCATTGTTCACGGCACTAAGTGCCCATTTCTACTATTAGTTATATTTCAAGTTAAATAGAAAAACACAGCCAGGTTCATCGACTCCAGAGAGTACTTTTGATCACATTTGTGGGGATGTATGAATAAAGTAAAGAAAGTTAAAGCGAATAGACGGATCAGAAAAATATTTTTAGATTACCTCTTATGTCAATAGAGTTATAATGATACCATGAATCAAACATAGATTGAGCTTACTTTGCCTTAGCCACGCTACTAAAATGTGGCAAAGTTCGTGACAAAATCTATTAGCAGCGAAATTTAATTTTTAGTTGTGTTTTAAAAGGTGCGTTTACATTTTGTTTAGGAGCGTATAGAGTTGGGGTTTATGAGAAACGTTTCGTCTTAAAGTGCATTTTTTTTAAAACAAAAACACTTTTGTGAAACAACATCATATTTTAAATATTTTATTTAAAAAATAGGACCAATATCTCATTCAAAACAATCAAAAGACAAATGGTGTCACAAATCTCTTTGCCTCTCGTCCCAAAAATGTGTGTTTTTTCATTTTTTTTGTTTGTTAGTATTAAAAAAAATAATATTTTAGTTTGCATATATTTGAACATATTTTAATGTATGTACGATTTTAGTATTTTTAATAACCTTGTTATAGCTAAAAATGTTAAAATATACTTAAAAAAACGCTTAAACGTCTTTTCACGTTTTTTTACGCCCAAGGTCCGCCTAGGTTCTAAAGGTTAAGGCTTGGCCTCCACGTCTCGGTCACCCCTCCCGTTTTTTAGAACCTTGGTTTTTAATGCTGTTAAAACCTGTCAGCAAAAATATTTACAACAGTTACTTTTTTACGCCCCTAACACGTGTCAATTTTTTTAGTGACACTTTTCTTTTAAACATTATTGAAGCATATTTTAGTGGCAAATAAATACAACCATCACTAAAACTGAAGCGCAATTGAAAACTATGGAAAGTAAATAAAACATTTGGTGACATTTATCTTTCTTGCCACTAAAACGCGCTAGAAAATTTTAGCAATGGCTAAACACTATTAAGGACATTTTTCAGCACTAGTAAAAAACAAGGGCAATTGTTATAGTTAAAGAAATTAAACAATTTTTTTTTGCGCAATTAAGGATGCAAGCATGAAGTGTTGGTTAGGTAATATAATAATGATAGGCTCCCCAAACATATCTTTCAAAACATTCCCCCAAATACATAAATGTTGTTTCTTCTGTGGAGCTCATTCCAATGTACAAGCACTTAATACAATTTGACTGATGTTCGGGGATATATTTGGGAGATTGAGAAGGCCCCTAAGCCGTTATCTCAAGGCAAATGCACTATATTTAAAATTTTCAAATTTTATCTTTAGCACCTACAAACTTATCTTGTGAAAACAATTTGATTTATCGATGTTATCTTATTAACCCTATAGTATACATCTACGTGATTAAGAATATAAAATAAATGAATCAAACACAAGACACGTCGATTTACGTCTTCCACCGCTCCTCCACAATGTCACGTAAGAGTCCACCCACGCAAGTGTCCATAGCACATGAGTCCAAGTGCACCTCGGTATCCACCGATTCGGTTTCAGTAACATCTACAAATCCGAACATGGAATCCATCGCTTCTTCTTCATAATCATCACGTATGAAATCCACCGCATGAAAGCAATTGTTCAAAGTGATGGAACAATTTCTGGTGCCAAACTCAAGATCACAAAAGCTATGGAATTATCATATTTGATCTTGAAAAATAAGGATAATGGGAAACTATTAGGAACTTTTATAAACCATATGCAGAAATATTTTTCGACAAAAGTTCTAATGTTTTCTGAATGAGAAAAGTACTTAAATATGAAAACACAAATTTCGAGGCGGTATGTCGTTTGAATGATAAACCAGTCTCGTTCGAACGAGAAACAAATCTCGTTTGAATGAGTCTCACATTCATTTGAGTTATAAAAAGATAATTTTTATTTTAAAATCATCCTCAATTTTTTCTAAATAAAATCAACTCAGAAAATATTTTATCCAAAAATATTTTTCAAATTCCCAACATAATATAACTTAAAACGCATCCCTAATTAAAATCCCAAATCTCATAATCCATTAAGCATTCATACTTGTGTGATCTAAGATATACCAAATGTGAAGAAATATGAAGGCACTAAACACGACAAGGATATCAACTTCAAAGCTTTGCCGCAATAACTTCAACACTAAACGTCGTAGGCATTGTGGGATCACAACTCAAAGACTAACCTACGACTCAAATTATTTTGTTCCGAATTAAACCAATTAAAAAAATTTGATTCAATTGGAAATTTGCCCTTATAAATCTCCCCCTTTGGCTATTCCGGGACGAAAGCAAAAAATACTTAAATGTTAAGTCGGGTTGTCAAGTAGAAAGCCTATGCCCATCCCCCAATCCCCCCCCCCCCCCCCCCCCCCCCCCCCCCAAAAAAAAAAAAGAAAAAAAAAATACAGGACACGAAAAATATGACAAATATCGATAAAATTCAATGAAGTAAACATGTCTAAATGTGAATTAACCAATATGTCTGAATCTCCGAAAATCACTACACACGAAACAAACAAATATACCACAAGTGAACTATGGTGGTACATGGAAATATATAATTGAATAACAGTAAAACTCCAGTAAAAACTCCCCCTACATCACATATATCTCTCCCTGTATGGTTGAAATAGATAAATCATGGGACAGATAAACCATAAGCATCATATCTAAAATCATGAATAGATAAACAAAACCTCAATATCAGCAAACAATATAGACAGATGACAACGGATAACAAGCTAGTAGTGAAAAAAAATATAAAGCATAAACAAGATACACCAATATAAATCATAAGCCTCAACTCCATAATATAACTGCATGAAATAAAACTTTAGAAACATCCATGTCCATCATATAAACGCAACTAATATAGATCCAAAAAATGATAAACCAATAATGTCATCAAGTATATCATGTCTGAATACACAATAAATAAATATATCATGAACAATAATGTGTTTGAGAATATAATGAAAACATAAATAATCTCAACAGTGTACAACATAATCATCATCATCGTCAAGAGATGTGCCATCATCTATGCATCGCCTAGATGTCTCTCCTATGAGGCTCTGCTCTCTGCATCGCATCTCATCCAAATGTATGGAAAGATGGGACTGCTGGATGGAACTTTGTTGCACCTTTGCCTCAAATCTCGCCATCATACTCTCCGTCATCCGATGATACTCAACTACCTCTGCTTGCAAAAGAACCCGCTCCTCCTCAAACCTACGCTGTACGATGTCTCTACTATCTCTAATGTCAGAAGAAGGATGCTCAGTGCGAGCAGGACCAAATGGTTGTGAAGTGAAACTACCTCCAAAAGACAAATGCGACAACATATGGAACATGACGATGTGCCTTACTGAGGTGACTCTCGGATCGACAAATAGTGTTCGCATCGATCGGGGGAATCTCGAACTGCTTAACCTCGTCCTGTAGTAGAGGAACCTGAGAAGCCTCACACATGTGAGACACTAGGACTCCAAATGGAAATACAGTACGGACATGACTAGGTTTGACCAACTGAACAGAGGACATCACGTGCAGAAGGATCGCAAGTAAATCGATCGGTCAACCCTGACTGACAGCTTACATGAAGTGTACAATGTCATAAGATATCCGTGTGTGTTTGGTATGAGGATAAACCGAAGATGAAACAAAACAGTTAAGTAGACGATAATTAGGATGGAGCTGCTGGTGATACATATAGCAGACCGGGGAAGAAGATCTCGAAAACAGTGACGAAATAATGCCATCAGGATTGGAACTACCAGGGACATGACTGGAAAAAATAGCATTCGGGACTCTGGGGATCTGTATAATTTGGGAGATGATATCGGCGGTGATGATAACCATAACTCCGTGAATAGAGATCTGAAGACCAGTGACAACCCTAATGGCTCTAAAATAGAACTCTCGGACGATATCAGGATGAATGACGCTATACACCTAAAATATATGATCCCACGCTCTCCCACTCAGCTAGTCTGGGACATGATACTGGTCAAAAGAAGCTACCTAAAAAACTCTCTCTCTAACTACAGTATGAATGTGCAAATCGAGCACACAGTACTAGTCGTAGTTTACTCTACTAGCCCAACGATCAGCTGAGTAATGCAGACGATTGGCCTGAGTGGCTTGAGCTCTCGCCGAGGTCAGTTGCTCATCAATATTTGCAGCATGAACTCAGCGTCTGTGCTCATCGCGTGCCATCGAAAACGGATAGAGGTGGGAATAGGGAAGTGTATAAGGTAGAAATAATCCTAGCCCAACAAACCAAATGCTCTAACACCTTATTTCCATACAAAATCCAACTGAACCACCAAAGTAGACCAAATCCCCAACCAACAGTATTAGCAATAAGATATGATCAGCAACATGTAATAAACATGCATAAGAAAAATACGCAACAAGAACCGGTGTATGCATCTTAAATATAAAAAAAATCATGGAAAATCATTTTTTCGGATATATTGGGACTCACACACAGCCAAACTAGGGGCAAAAAATCACTCAACACAAAAAAAATCAAAAATATGAAAAAAACTACAAAGACAACCCCCAAAAGAAGCGATTTTTTATCCTAAAATCAAATGAATCATCTTCCGTACATACTCATATCACAAATAATCGTATAATAATGGAAGAAGTGTGTAGAAAGAAGGGGATTTTATTTTAGAATTAGAAGTCAACAAACCTTAACAAAAACTCTAATTAATTTAAAAATACACACAAAAAAAATACTTGATGAAAATGGTATGAGGATGTAAGTATTAGCAATTAGGATCGAAAAATCCAAAGGAACAAAGTTTTTGCAAGCTTAAAATGGTCAACAATGTCAGCGGGTAAGAAGAGGGAAGAAGAAGAAGCTCTCTAGACAATGAAAGGTAAAAATGATCGAAAGAGGTAAGTAAAAACCTAAAAGCGATTTTACATGTCGTTCGAACGGAACCTAAGGGTTGCTGGAATAACAAACCTATATCGTTAGAACCATGAAGAGTTTCGTTCCCACTCATTTGAAAGAAAGTTCTTTCGCTTTAAACTACTCAAAAAAATAGAAACTCGATCGAATCTCGTCTGAAGCAACCTTCTAACGACCCTACACTATTTAAACAAAGACCCTCAAACGAAGCTCATTAGAACTTAAACATTGAATGATATACATAAATCGTTCAAGTGAGGCTATGATATCGTTCAAACGAGACCTCTAAAAATCCAAATACTCTCCTCAAAACATATAAACACAACCCAGAATTATAGAAATAATGAAATATCATTCTGACATCATCATCATCCTTGCCTTAATCCTATTACATGGGGTTGGCCACATTGATTCTCCTATTCCATTCTAATCTATTATAAGCAATATTAGCATTCAAATTTAATGCCTTAAGATCTCTCCTAATAATTTCCTCCCACGATAACTTAAGGCGACCCCTTTCTCTTTTACCCTATATTTTCAATAATTTTTCTCTTGTTATATGTGCATCTATTGGTCTATGCAACACATGTCCATACCATCTGTGTCTACTTTCTCTTAATTTATCGCAATTGAGAGCTACTACTGACTTTTCTCTCATATGATGGTTTTTAATCTTGTCCTTTCTAGTGATTTTTATCATCCATTAGAGCATTCTCATTTCACTAACATGAAGACTTTGTTCATGTTTTTTCTTTAAAGCCTAACATTCTGCTCCATATAGAGTTGTTGGCCTAATAACTGCTCTATAAAATTTTCCTTTTTATTTATTAGATATCCTCTTATCGTATAGCACCTCACTTACTTGTCTCCATTACATCCAACCAGTTGATATTCTACTCATAACATCCTCATCAATATTCCCATTACTTTGTATCACTTAACCTAAATAATGAAATTTATTAGTTTCGTTTATTAATTTGTCTTCAATCTTTGACATTATGCTATCAAACACTCCATTATTAAATTTACATCCCACAAATTTATTTTTATTTCTACTTATTTATCCAAGTATCTACTCTCATAGCTAAGCCTCCTTTGATGTGTCTACTAAAACTATATCATTCGCAAACAACATACATCATGGGGCATCTTCTTGTGTATTCTTAGTAATCTCATCCAATGCTATGGAAAATAAGTAAGGACTTAAGGCCAATCCTTGATGTAGACCCACTTTAATCGTAAACTGATTAGTTTCTCCACATATAGTTCTTCCTCTAGTCTTCATTTTATCATACATATATTCAGTAACTCTAATATAACTCATAAGGATTCTTTTCCTCCTTAAATCTCACCATATTATATCCCTAGGTACTCTATCATAGCTTCCGTGGTGGATCGCCCTGGCATAAATCCAAATTGATTGTCCGAAATAGTTGACTAATTTCTTAATCTTTGATATATAATCTTTTTTCCATAATTTTGATAGTGTGATTTATCTGTTTAATTCCTCTTTAATTACCACAATTTTGTATATCCCCTTTAGTTTTATACAAAAGTATTATAGTGTTTTTCTTCCATTCATCTGGCATATTTTCTTATTTTAAAATTTAATTAAATAAACATGTTAACCATTCTACCCCTATACTCCTAAGGATCCTCCATACCATTATGAGTATTTTATTCGGGTCAACCGATTTATTCCTTCTTATTTTTCTTATTAATATATATACTTCTTTTACGGTAATCGTACATACCATTCTTATATTCGGTTTTATGTTCTCGACATTTTTTCGAAGATATTCTTCATATAATAATCCTTAAAAATACTCTTCCCATCTATCTAGAATTTCTATCGTTAATTAATATATATATTGATTTACGTCTTTAATACACTTAAGTGGACCCATACTCCTTGTCATTTATCTCTAATCTTTGCCAATTTATATATCTCATTTTCACCTTCCTTGCTACCTAATTTACTATAAAGATTATCTACTGTATTTTGTTGCGCATTTCTAATAATATTTTTTACTTCACTTTTTATCTTCTTATACCTTTTTAAATCTTCTTGATTTCTACTATTTTTCCACTCTTTAAAACTTACTCCTTCTTTTTTATTATCTTTTGCACTTCTTCATTCCACCACCAAGTCTCTTCTTTAATTAATCTTTTTCCTTTAGTCTCACATAAAATTTGCTTACCCATTTTCTCAATATCATTTTTTGTTCTTGACCAAATGTTATTAAAATTATCGTCTCAAATCCATTTCATGTATCGTAGGAACTTTTACATAAATTCTATCTCTTTGTATCCTTTTGAATCCTTCCATTTTATATTTTGATAACCTATTTTCTCTTTTCAGTACTTAAATCCTTTAATGGCTAAATTTGTTACTAATATGCGATGTTGATTTGTTAAACTTTCACCTGGTATAACTTTATATTATTTGCATGTATTCAATTCTCTTCTTCTATGTAAGTAATAATCTATTTGAGTTTTATTTTCTTCGCTTTTAAATGTTATTAAATGTTCTTTCCTTTCTAAAAAATGTGTTTGTTAATGCTAGATCGTATGCCTCAACAAATTTCAAGATAATTTCCTTTCTTTCATTTCTATTACTGAAACCACAACCTCTGTATATCCTTCGATAAACATATCGTTCTACTCCTACATGACCATTTATGTCACCACCTAAAAATATGTTTTCTGGCGTAGGTATTTATTGTACTACTTCATCTAATAATTTTCAAAATAGTTTCTTTACATTTTCATCTAACGCTCCTAAGGGCGCATAAGCACTTATAACATTTAATATTATTTTATCTAAGACCATCTTAATGTTCATTAATCTATCTGCCCATCTTGTAACATCTATCACTTTATCTTTCATATAATGATAAAAAAAACCCTACTAAAAAATATAGAGATACGCGCTAATATGGTATCGATGTGCCTAAATATGGGATGGAATGAATGGGTATGAACTAACATAAATGAATCATAAACCAAACACCTTCAAGAATCTCTAATTGACCGGAAAATATTATCAAACTATGGTTTAGCCACATGTGACAAATATAACTTGAACTTAATGAACAAAACATAGATCGTGCAATTTGACTAGTCTACGAAACAATAGTGTCATGACACGACCATTCAACCTATGACTCATTATGCAAACCCGTTGTTCTTCGACTAAACTCACTCAATATATATATATATATATATATATATATATATATATATATATATTCTTTTCTAATGAATGAATATATTAAAGTACTATCTTTCCTTTTAACATATCTTATTGGCTCTTTTTGTCATTTTTTTCTCTTTTTAATGCCTAAATTTTTTCTTGAGTTATTTTAAATGGTGGCCTTCACGCATAGTCGACCTGTCTTTCGTAGCCCCTTCTGGTGTACACTCATATTTTTTATCAATAAATAAATATCCTCAGGGGAAATGGTTCTTACATGCACAGCTCCCCCTAAGTCATATATGCGCGTAGAAGACAACATTGAGAGGAAAATGTCTCACCAAACTCAAAAGTACATGAGAAGTCAAACGTTTGAAATAGCTCGTGCATGTGTATGTGGTGGCATATTGTAACGCCCCGACCCGAATTTATGGGTTACCCATGAGTGAACTCGGTTCGACCCGAGCGTTAGGTGTGAAGTGTAATGAAACAACCTAAACAAAAGTGTTAGTCCAGTTTTATGTTAATTAACATTTCACTTGTTAGCATGCGATTTTAAATTTTAAGATGAACTACGTAAGGGACCCGTGGGGAGCACCCCGAATTTCAAGTAAACTTAGCTACTAATGTAAAATATAAATAAAATATACTTACCTGAATAGAGCTCTCAAAATACAAAGCCTCTCCTAACCTGCGTAACAAAATGGGGATGTGAGCTTGTGACTAGTGGGATTTAATCAAGCAGTATAGAAACGAACGGCAAAAAGAAATATTCACACGCAACAACCACATGCATATGAAAATATGTATATATATCTACATATGTATACCTTTGAAAAATACATATTCCAATGCATTCAGCATTTTATTTTCGAAAACCTTACTTGCCTAGATTAATTGACCCTAATCTTATTAAAGACTTTATTTAATCATACTTAGAGTTCTCACTTTGTTTAACCACCCGGTTTAAAACATGAAGCCTTTCCACTTAATTTATTAAAACCATTCCTTTACTGAAATTTACCCTTTTATTCATTTCAATACCCTTTAGTATTTTTATTGAAAATCTCCATTTCACCACATGCAATACCCGTGTTAGAAAATAATTATTTAATCTTTGAAAATTCCGTTCACAACACATTCATGTGTTAAGTATGGGTTCAACAATTTAGGTTGCTTAACCATCCATTTATTTACTCCCTTTAACCATTTTCATTTCTTTATGGACAGTTATAGATTTACGCATTTGCTAGTCCATTCCACCCTTATCAAAATATTTATTACATTCCTTCAAGTTAGGTTGTATTAACACGTTTTTCTGCACAACCCATTTTTTGATATGTTCCATATTTTTTTTATCTTTTCTCGGAATCTTCCAAAATGGCATGGTTACACGGGCTCCACATCGAAGGCTATGCGCACCATATGCTCTGTCCAGTTATTTAGGGCTTTTCACCCAAGGGCTCCAGACCCCTCTTGCTTTATTCCGGTGTCATCCGAGTTTCTTTTTATGTGTTTTAACATTTTACAACTGTCCACATTATTTCACTTATTCTTTTACTCGGTCGAAGCCAAAATTCGGACTTAACCGTCCATTTTTCCATTGACACTTGGAAAATTAATTATTTTCCCATTTAAGTCCCTTATCCACACATACGTGATTTATACTAAAATTATTCACGCTTTAGGACTTAATTTATTTTCACACACATTAGTGTAAATACATTGTTTAACATTTTTATTCCATAAAAATTTTCCACTTTAAGTAAATTACCAATTTATCCTTTGTTTACCAAACTTGCAATTTAGTTCCTTAACAAGTGTTATTTTCTCAAAATGGTTATTGAGTCTCCAACTTGACATTTAAAACACTTTAGACATTTTAATATTTGTTTAATATCTCACTTTACATAAGGCTACTTTTTCTTCCTTACAAATTACCATTTCTTTCATTAACACTTGTTGTCTTATACTCTACATCATTCATATTCTCAATATCTCTTTTGTCTTATTTTATGTTAAACCCCAACAAGACTTTCTTTAAACTTACCCACATATTTATTATCCAAATACTACAAGTTTATATGCAAAGAAAGTGGACTTTAAATACTAAAATCCTATTAAATGGATTAAACATACATTTTTCCTTTAAAACGTTATACTATTACAACAAACATACTTTTCAATTAATTAAGACATTTTATTAATTTCTTAAAACCCAATAAATGTCTATTTGTTTGAAAAGTTTCCATTTTACAAGAAACTTAGAAATATTTATTTCATAAATACTTTGACAACATTTAAATTACTTTACATTTTTATTTCATAAAATCCCCATTATTCCATAAAAATAACATTTTGACTTTTTATTCCATAAAAAAAATTATTATTATTTTTTCACTAGAAATACACCAAAATAGTATTTCTTACATTTTTATTCCATAAAAATATCCATTTCCAGTTTTATTAGAAAACACTCAACAAATAATAATTCCTATTATTTTTATTAAAAAAAATTCCCAATATTTGTTTTACTAGAAAACACATTAAAATCACATATTTTTATTTCATAAAAATGTCTTATTATATTCTGAAATTTATTCTGTTTCGAATACCTATTTTATATCATCATTTTGATACCATTCTATAGAAATATGAACATGATTAATAATCAGCACTAGGATGCATGCCAATATCCTACACACATATATTTAACGTAATATATGTAAATGTCATGCTGAAAATATACTACACATTAAACTTAAATCAAAGTTAGTCTTACCACCTCAAATGAAGCCCAAATCAGTAGAAGGCATGAAAGATCAAGAGAGATGACAACCCCCCACCACCTAAGGTGGTCTTAAGGGATTGTCTTGCACCACCATGTTTTCTCCAAGAAACTCCATTAAGACCCCCTTCAAAATCTCTAACAATATAAATCTGTAACACTCCGCCTAATTAAATACCGGGTGGCCAGTCCCATACCAAATTAAAACAGAATATACAGTTGGCTCATTCTTAGCATCACTGTCGAAAACATATACAACTCACCCAATACTCAATTAAGATGGTGTTAAAAACTTTTCAAATTTTAATTTAACAAAATCCATTTCCAGTTTAAGAATAACACAACACATTTTATTCTACAACACTGATAACCAAATAGATAACACAAAAGAATTTAAATGCAATTGGAATAAACATTCCCAAATAATATAAATCCATTACAGTAATCCCATCAATAACAACTGTATTAAAATGACACGAATACCATAGTATTTTACCCCGATAGAAGAAGATAACTGAATCCTTTGGGCGACATGCCCTACTAAGAGAATACTGTGAATCAAATGATGATAGGCGTCTAAGCAAAACTCCATAAATCCATAGCCTGTCATAATCCGCTAAGGTTGGCGTCCCTGTTGCTGGACACCTGATATAGAAGATACAATAGAAAAGAAAATATGCAAGGAAAAAGGTCAGAGCCCGATTGTGAAAATAATTTTTAAAACAGCAAGTATTTAACAAGTGCAATAAATCTTTTATTATGTACATGTTAGACCCAACTCTCACTTGCCATTCTCACCTCTCAACTAGAGTGCACACTTAACGTTTCCTATTAACCTCATAGTTAATGGTTCCTCTTTTCTAGTCTCCATATTATAATTCCATCCCAATATCATAATCCACGTATGTCCCATACCATACGTCACATTATTATTCATTTACATTTCTCATCGTTTCTCATTAACATGAATCATTTCTCATTAATATGAATTAAGTTTTTCAATAAATATTCATTAACTTAATTCAATTATCTTTCTCTATTCACCGTTATATACAATTATCACCGTAGATAGATTTAACCATAATAAATATCCATTCATTCATTTAATCCATTATATATATATATATATATATATATTCATATATAATACGACACCCCGGGTCACAGCTGCGGTGCAATGCATTACTCTGCTATCATGTCCCAATATCGCTGGTCGTCGAAAAGGGGACAAAAGGTTCGGTGAGGATACCTCAAACCATTAACAACAACACAATCATTGGAGGCGAACATAGTTCTCATACCCATGGGTCACGCACATACCTACGTACCCATAGTCAGCGGACTTATCAACTCCCCGATAAGTCTTTCATAGACCTATGTTCTCGAGCGACAAATCAAAGATTCCATGGATTCATCGGGATATGACTGCCCTCACGTGCAAACCTCCCACCGATAGCAAGTAAGCTAGGTATGTCATACACATAATCATTAATCAATCAAATAGGTATTATCATACCTATAGTATACTAACAACAAGGTACTCACATTAACCTTAGATTATTCCCTTACGTAGCATTATATCTCTTTAAATCCCACGTATTAAAATGTCATATCTATACTTCATAATTTAATTATCCTCGCATCCTATAACATCTCTCCACTCCCGACATCATTAAGGTTCATGCGCGAAGCGTCTCGCAAAGCGAAATCCAAACAAGGAACCCCTCCAATACACTACTACTTAACTTTGTCGATCGAGGAGGTTCGTCAACTTCAAATATGCGATCGGAATAACCTCATCCCCTTTTTCAACCAAATGTGTCTTAAACTCCCGTCTCTATCCAGGAGTCATACCACTACGCTCTTGTACTACACTCAGCCCTTGCGAAATCAATAATGAGCTTAAACTCAGTCCTTGATGTTTAAATTGTAACCCTAAGGCTACCCAGGTGTTATATTAAATCTCCCCTACTTGAACTATCCTTAATCCTCATACAAACAGATTAGAATCCAACACATGAATCTAGCAACTGAAATCTCTTTAACTTTAATTATCATAATTCTAATCAATTAAATCCCAATCAAATTAATTCAAATCTTAACTAGGGCTTACTCATCTTCTCTAAGTCCCATAATATCCAATTAATAATCACCGAAGATCTACAAAAGTTTGGGATAAGAACCAACATTAAAAAAGAAACAACATCATGAATTCTCATATTTTAAATACTCAGAAAAATCAGATCCAAAAATTATTCAAATCATCAATCCGACTTCATATTTGGATTCTACACGAAAAATTGAGTTAGGTATGTGTTTTGAGTTTTTCTTAAATCTCATCCAAATGCACTAAAAAAGAAGATCTAAACCTTCCAAATTGGCTTTTCTCATTCCACTCGTTTTTACCTCTTTTTCCAGAAAATTATCAACATATTATCTTCATGAACACTAAATTATTTTTAGAATTTCTTCCACAGATTGATGAATATTTATTGCATTACTGACTACCTACAACATAAGTTTAATTCCTATATATTTTTAGATTCCAAAAAATCCATTAACAACTATATCCTTTCATCTTCCAAGCATGAAAATCATTTCTTTTTATAACTATCCTAACATGGACAATATACGAACTTAAATTGCAAATATCAAACACTTGCCTCTAATGAAGATCTGATCCTTTGGAGTTGAATAACACAGGTGGTGATGGTGGTGGTGACCTTTGACCTTTGGTTCTACTCCTTCCCAAGCAAACTTTTTTCTTTCCAAGCAACCTTCCACTCTCTCTAAGAAGATGACTTTTCAATTTTGTGTAGAAGAGATGAAATGAACCTACATACACTAATCTCCAAATACTTATAATAAGACAAAACCCGAAATCACTATTCATCCCCCTTGTAAAAATAACCAAAATGCCCTTTTGGGTTGTCTTTTCATTTCCAAATGACCCGAGACTCAAAATTAACATCCAAATAGACTTTTCGGACTATTTCGACCCTTCCGGACGCAACGACGCAGTCGAAATGACTATAAGGTCGATAGAAAATAAATTTCTTTTTTAATTTAATAAATTAGTCCCAACACGTCCCATACCGCGTCTGACTAAAAATTCAAATTACCGAATTTATATCATACCGTCATATCAATGACATCACATTCATATATTACCTAAATATCTTTAAGTAATATTCTGAATCATCCATTTTAATATCCACAATTCGGATAAAACCCAAATGAATTAATTAATAATAAAATCCAATTAATCCATTAATTTAAAATATAACCCATTTTAAAAGTCATTAAAAATCACGAGGTATTACAAAATCTTCTTCTTTTAAAATAAACCCCTTCAAATGCACACTAAAACCTCCCAACAACCATATATATATATATATATATATATATATATATATATATATATATATATATATATATTAACAATGGGGAAGCTTAGATATGGTGAATAAGCTCCAATGGAAGGGGAAAATGGAAAATAACAGATTAAGGGAGGGAGGAAATATTTTATCGAGTGTCGTTTGGCTGTGGGGTTCCAACCCACGCCTCTTTCTCTTAAATACAACCAAACTATAAAAACCCTAACACCCCATATGTGTTTCTTCGGTTAAATCATAGCCATCCAGATATGATCCATAGTTTAATGCTCGGCAGCACACTGAGAGGACTGCTCGTCAGTCGTCGTTCGAATGACCGGACATGTCGTTCTAACAATTGCATCGCGCGACACTGCTTTTTATTTCTAACGACATCTCTTCCTTTCCTTTTTATTTTTCCTTTCCTTTTCCTTTTTCTTTTATTCTCCAATACTATCTTATATTCAATCTGTTACCCGCAAATCCCCATAATTTTGATTCGTTCCTCCTCATATAAAATCCACATATGGTTCGGTTAATTTACTGGGGGGATATTACAAACTTCCCTCCTTAGGTAATTTCGTCCTTGAAATTCTTAGTTCATCACAATTTATATTCCAATTACTCATGACCAATTTTCCATTCTAATCGTTCTCAACAATATAGTCTAACCCAAGGATTCCATTTTAATCAATCACCATTGCTAGTCCAATCACGAAAACCCTAAGGTCTTATTATAGAAATCTGAAGTATGCCTAACATATCTACCTAATAAAATCTCGAGATGATTGATACAATCAAGTATCACAATATCTATAACACATTCATTAATATGGATCATTCCTACTGTTGAATCCCCGACCTGTGCTTCCTCAAACTATCTTGGATCATGTGATACAATTTTGGCACTCCTCGATACACACATCAAAGATAATCACCTTATCACATAGTTCTACCCAACCGACATCTCCTATGAGATCCCTATGCCGACCTAGGGTCACTCTGGTATCACAACATGTATATATATATAAGCGATCATCTCCTATATCTCCAACATTTCGAACTAAGTGCAACGCTATCATCCAATGCTCATCAGGTTCCAATATTCATAATACTATCAAGTCACAACCTCGGGAGACATGGACAAGTCATAACTAATTATATCGTCTAACTACCAATATGTTAACCTAAAGTAATTGTAATACTCCGTATTTTTGTGATATTTATTTATGGGATTAATTAAATTAAATGCGTATTAATTGGAAAGTAATCCGGATTAAAATACTAGCGAGATGCGAGTTGGTATTTGAATATAATGTGCATATATGATTAAACATGAATACAGAAGTATGAAATTTGTCATGAGATTGAAATACGGCAAGTTGGAAAAATTTTATTGAGACGCGTGTGACAGTCGCGTCAGGGAAATATTTATTTTAATTAAAAAGTGAATTTTAGTTCTATTAACCGTATGGTCATTTTGAGTGCGCCAACGCGTCCGGAAGGGTCAAAATAGTCAGAAAACACTAGCCGGGGGTTAAGTTTGGGTCCCGGGGCATTATTGGGCCATACCGGTAACTTATAAGGGCATTTTGGTAATTTCGAAAATTGGGTAATTAAAACCCACGAAAATTAGAGTTAAAAATCTGGCTTAGTATTAACCCACTAAGCCATTTCCAACCCCAATTTAGGAAGTGGGCTACGGGAGAAGTTATAACTTGGCAAAACCAACCCCACCTCCATTAACACCTTGAGAAGAACTTGTAGAGAGGGAGAGAAAGAGAAGGATTCTACAGAGAGAGAGAGAAGGCAATTCAACCTTCAGAAATTCGTCATCAAATTAGAGATTCAAATAAGGCAAGTGATTTAATTTCGTTTTTATAGAGAATGCTTCTTTCATGCGTAGGAAACCCAATTAAATTGTAGGTTCTTGGGAGTTGATGAAAAACCCATTAAAATTGGAAGTAGAATTTACATTTTTGATGAGGAATCGCATGTAGATTTGTATTTAGATGATTATTCTGATGATATTATAATTTGTATGAAACAAAACCGGATTTAATTAGGCCCATTGATGATTTATAAGTTTTAGGGTTCATGTTCTTGAAATTTGGAAAATAAATGTGGGAGATTTGATAATTTGATGCAGTTTACGGTGATTTGAACCCATATAAATGTTGTAATACGGTTGAAACATGTTTAGGAAGGATTAGATACCTTAAAACATTGTTGGTATGACATTTAGGTGAGATTAGAGGTGTAGAGAATTGGGAAAAACGAGATAGGAATTTTTGGGCTCGAATCTGGCCACTCGTTAGAAGACATGCCCAGGTCGTTCGAACGAGCTTCTAACGAGTTGACAGTTTGGGTTCTAACGAGAGGGATGTTCGTTCGAAGACTTTCGTTCAAACGAGATCTCGTTAGAAGGCCCAGTTCGTTCAAACGAACTCTCGTTCGAATAGCCTCGTTCGAACGAGACTTCGAACGAGTTGACAGTTTAGGCTTTTTAGCCTATTTTGATCCCGAGTGTCCCGTAACCTTGTGTATACGTAGAGATAACCTTCCCTTGATGGATTATTGTTACTTTTGGGATGTTTGGGATATAATGAGGATTCAAACCTAGAAGTGTAGTTTGAACCTAAGGTAAAATATGAAGTAGGACGTGAGTGTATATTACGTTGCGAGAACTAATGACGGCCTAATTTATTATATTAATCGGGAACATATGAATTGTGTAGTATTATATGTCGGTACGAGAATGAGAAGTGTACCACCAATATATTATGGTGATTACTAAGATGTGTGAATACTTAGTATACGTATTGATTTTATGTGTATGACATACCTACCATACTTGCTATCACGGGAGGTTTACGTTCGCTTAGGGCCTTCTAATCCTTGTGTTGCCCGGATTTAGATTGGTTACCTCGATGAACATAGGTCAGAGAAGGACTTATTGGGATGTTAATAAGTCTGCTGATCGTGGGAGCGCAGGTATGTGCGTGACCCATGTGATGTGACTGTGTTCGCCTCCATTATTTGTGATGTTGTTATCTGAAAACGATTCCTGAGAGATTCGGAATACGTGATCCTTATGTACGTGATGTACCGGGATGGATAGCACAGTATGTGTGCACCGCAGCTAGTCTCGGGGTGCTTGTATTATATATTTATGACGTGAATAATATACACTTAATTAATGGGAACTTTCATGTTAATATTGTGAATATAATTATGATAATGTTTTGAGAAAACGTAACGGGTTAATTGATAGTGAATTATATTACTAATTGAGAATCCGAGTGTATGTAAAGCCCTCTATTTAATTGATAATGTTAGAATATAATATGGGAATCGAGTAGTAAGGGGTAGAACTTATTACGGTTTGGTTAGATATGGATGTCTTATAGATGGGTACGGTACGTTAGGAGTGCACATGTAGTCGAGAGGTGAGAATTTCATGTGAGTGCACGTCCTAACATGTATTTTTCATTTAATGTTTTAATGTTATTAAAACACTTGTTGTTTTTAAAATGATTTCCACTTTTGGGCTCTGACCCATTTGCTTTCAAATCTATTTTTGTAAAAACCATTTTAGGTGCCCAGCCACAAGGACACCATGCTTAGGATTCTCATTCAGGTGACGAGCTGTAGCTGTTTGTGGAAGTTACAGGACTTTGCTTGTAGACGCTTCATCTATCTTGACTCGATATTCTTCAGTTATCAGTTGTAGGGCATGTCGCCCATTTATTTTAGAGACATTTCATTTATTTCAGTTATTGAGATTTCTGGCATGTAATTATTCAGGATTCAGACTTGTAGTATTTATTTTTCAGTTGTGGGATTTTTGTGAGGAGTTTTCCTCTGGATTTATATTTATGTTGTTGGTTATTCATTACTTCATTATAGTGAATGGTTGTTATTCTTTCATTATTCTTTTACTTCATGTTAATCAGACTTAACTTAAAATTGGCACTTACTTTTTAAATACTAGGTGGTTAGTAATTATTAAAATGTTTTCGACAGTGATGCTATTAACTGAACCAACTTGGCATTTTGAATTAATTTAATAAAGGAGTAGCTACCCGGTATTTAATTAGTCGGGGTGTCACAGTAATCAAGTAGCAAATGTAATTAAATGCAAGAGTATGAAGCCACATTTACATATAGACTAGTGTAGAATAAATGGTATTCAAAAAAGTGGGCACTCATTTATCGTGATGCATTAGCCATGTAGTACTAACCCACATCACTACTGAGCAACAAGCACTACTCTCGAATCAAATTGATCAACCTCTGCCCGTTATCAGGATCAAGGGAGACACAGAGAATGCAACGAATCAGGCGACTAACATATTAAAGGGAACAATCAAATTTCGACAATGAATCGAACCACACAAAGTGCGAACACACAACGTATACTTGAATCTATAACTCTTAATCAATACATGCTAAGAACTTTAGCCTTTCCACGTACCTTGGATTGACCTCTTAACCATGACGATTCCTACTCAAGAATTATCCGTTCATGCCATACGGATGGAATACAAAGCAAATTTCCTTCGGAAAGATGAAACACTGGGCTTCCCTCCTTAGGACTAATGCTATATATCCAACACTGGTAAGAATAATGATCCTAGTCCAAGGCGAATTTACTTCCCTTGTCACTCATCATTCATTACCAACTTATCATAGTTATGACTCCAAAATTTTAATATGCGAAACACCAATTTTGAGAACACTCTCATCAAGTGAAACACAATGCTCACATGATTTCCAACATTCAACTCATGAACCATTTCCACAAATTTTAGCAATATACCATCCGATCCCGATCATAACCATCCGAGCATCACTCGTGCCCACTGATTTACCTCACCAGAGTCACTGTTAACCATACGGTTAGCACACGTAGGTGCTATAAACAAGTCTAACACTTCATCCCAGTTCTATTTCTAAAACCATGACGAACATCATCGTGTTCTAAGTCTCCTAAGTTCACAACCTAACATTATTCAACCTATTTTTGATATTATCCTCGAAGGTCATATCATGGGACATGCTTACAAATAAAGACCGTGGCACTAAGTCAAAATACCTATATAAATTAACGTGACTCAAACCAACTACAATAATCAATGATTTATTATCACTATTCAAGATCCAATACAATAATGATTCCCAAATGCTTTGTGGGTGAAGACACCAAACTCAGTTATCTCTCTAACAACTTACACATCTATTACGAGAAATTACAAATCATATCATAACCTATGCTACGCAACCTGGGGTCTACCAATACGAATTCATATCACCTCATAAACCTAGATGTAATAATGATTCCCAAATGTTCTGAGGAAAGACACTATTGTCATTATAATATACGGTACACAACCTTAAATTCATCACTACTAGGAAATGTCTACCACTCGTATAAATATCCCACTAGCTAAACCTTAGTATATATATCCAAGGAATTTCAATACAGTTTCGCATTCTTATCCATGTTACTAACCGGGAGTCAATCTCACCAAGCCACATCATTTAATTCTCATTGAGTGTTCAACCATGACAACTAACTGCCTCACTATGCAAACATTGTACTATGTGCTAATCTACCAACTAACTCAACTATATTTTTGGTGGGATATGGGACATAGGATATTACCTATAAACACCAAGGCCCATGCCCACTAATTACACAAGGGATCTTATTTCTCGATGCCACACTATAGTCTCTAAACTATAAATTTATACCATCCAAGTCTTGGTAGGACACCGGACATCAGGTATTGCCTAAGAGGAGGCTCACCCTAATAACGTCACAAGGATTACCATTCTAAACACAACTCATTTACTTAATACTAAGTCACCAAGATTATCTAGTTTCACTCCTAGGTTACCTCAATCATTAAGATTATCTATATCCTCACTATAATCAGGGCACATGAATGGGGACACACTAAACTCAAGCTCGTAACCAAAGGATCTAACGCCTTCTCTCCACGTAGATAACACTTGTAAATACATTCATCTACCGAAGACCACTAAGGTGTTGATTCATAAAGACATCATTCTATCAACTAAAACTAACTTATCCATTAGTGTTGTCCTAAATCAATCTATATGCTCATAGAACTTACCATCAATCACGGTACTACCCCAAGGATCAAAATTTCCTAATTATCACATCGATATTGTCCCTCACATGTATCATACCCAAGTCTATATATAATTTAAAATCACAATCTCACTTTACCTAATTATGACACTCTATCAATCAATCCCTACCATTGATTATACGTAATTTTGTGCCATTGCCCAATGGGTGTCATCTATGTCTATTAACATCTCCAAGACTCTATGTTAGCAAAGGCTGGAACACAAAACACCTCACACTACAAACCACGGTATCACCACTTATTGGTTTACATGAACACCAGTAAATTATTAACACACATAATCAGAAACGTGAAAGAAATTTATACAACTAGATTGAACGTATGGTACTCAGAACTAATTTACTTGTCGTGATAACCTCTTAACTTCACCGTTACGGACACGAACCGTAAACGTTACTAAAATAGTGTGACTAGCCCAAACCAACACTGACGTCGAAAGATCTAATACCGACCTCACCACGTCAGACCTAAAAGGAACCTTGAAATTAGATCTCTGATACCATTTATAACACCCGACACAGATTTATGGGTTTCCCGTGTGTTAGCCCAGTCAGACACGAGCATTAGGTGTGAAGTGGAATGAAACAACCTAACTAATGTTGCTAGTCCAATTTTATATTAATTAACATTTCACTTGTTAGCACGAGATTTCAAATATCAAGATGAACTACGTAAGTGACCCATGGGGAGAATCCCGGAGTTCAAGTAAACAGAGCTACTAACGTAAAACATAAATAAAATAAACTTACCTCTATAGCGCTATCAAAATACGAAGTCTCTCCCAACCTACCATAATAAAGTGGGGATGTGAGCCTATGCCCAGTGGGATTTATACAAGCAGTATAGAAATGAATGGAAAAAAGGAATACTCACACGCTACAACCACATGCATACGAAAATATGTATATATCAAGATACGTATACCTTTGAAAAATACATATTCCAATGCATTAACCATTTTATTTTCGAAAACCTTACTTTCCCAGATGAATTGACCTTAAGCTTATTAAAGGATTTCTTTAATCATACTTAGCAGTATCGCTTAATTTATTAAAACCATTCCTTTACGAAAATTTACCCTTTTATTCATTTTAATACCCTTTAGTATTTTTATTGAAAATTGCCATTTCAGTACACGCAATCCCCGTGTCAGAAAATACTTATTTAATTTTTTAAAATCACTTTCACAACACATTCTTGTGTTAAGTATGGGTTCAACCATTTTGGCTTCTTAACCACCCATTTATTTACTCCCTTAAACCCTTTTCATTTCTTTATGGACATTTATAGATTTACGCATTTACTTGTCTATTTCACCTTTACCATAACATTTATTACATTCATTCAAGTTAGGTTGAATTAACACATTTTTTTCACACAAACCATTTCTCAATATGTTCCATATTTCTTTTATCTTTTCTCGGAATCTTCCCATACGGCATACTTACATGGGCTCCACATCGACAGCTATACGCACCATATGCTCTGACCAGTGATTTAGTGCTTTTCACCAAGGGCTCCGGGACCTTCTTGCTTTATCCCAGTATCATCCGAGGTCCCTTTTATGTGTTTTAGCATTTTACACATGTCCACATTATGGCACTTATCCTTTTACTGGCCGAAGAAAAAACTCAGACTAACCCGTCCATTTTTCCATTAACACTTGAAAAATTATATTTTTTCTTCTTTAAGTCCCTTATTCACACACACACACACACACACGTGATTTATACTAAAATTATTCACGCTTTAGGACTTAATTCATTTTCACACACATTAGTGTTAAGACATTCTTTAACATTTTTATCCCATAAAAAGGTTCCACTTTAAGTAAATTACCAATTTACTCTTTGTTTACCAAACTTGTAAATTAGTTCCTGAACAAGTGTTATTTTTCAAAATGGTTATTAAGTCTCCAACTTGACATTTAAAACACTTTAGCCATTTTAACACTTTTTTAATATCACACGTTACACAAGGCTACTTTTTCTTCCTTAGAAATTACCATTTCTTTCACTAACACATGTAGTCTTATACTCTACATCATTCATGTTCTCAATATCTCTTTTGTCTCATTTCATGTTAAAACCCAACATGACTTTCTATAAAGTTGCCCACATACTTATTATCAAAATACTACAAGTTTATATGCATAGAAAGTTAACTTTAAATACTAAGATCCTATCAAGTGGATTAAACATATATATTTCCTCCCAAACTTTATATTATTACAACAAACATACGTTTAAATTAATAAAGACATTTTATTAATTTCTTTAAACCCACTAGATGTCCATTTGTTCGTAAAGTCTCTAATTTGCAAGAAACTTAGAAATATTTATTTCATAAATATTTTGACAACATTAACATTACTCTACATTTTTGTTTCATAAATGGACATTATTCTATAAAAATGACATTTCTTGCATTTTTATACCATAAAAATGATTATTATTTCTTTTTCACTAGAAATACCCCAAAATAATATTTCTTACATTTTTGTTCCATAAAAAAATTGATTATTATTTATTTTTCAATAGAAATACACCAAAATAGTATTTCTTAAATTTTTGTTCCATAGAAATAATAATTATTTATTTTTCACTAGAAACACACCAAAATAGTATTTCTTACATTTTTTGTTCCATAAAAATATCTATTTTCAGTTTTATTAGAAAACATTCAACAAATAATAATTTTTAGCATTTTATTCTATAAAAATGTTCATTATTTATTTTACTAGAAAACACACTAAAATCACACATTTTTATTCCATAAAAATGTCCATTATTATATTCTTAAATTTATTGTGTTTTGAAGACCTATTCTACATCATCATTTTGATACCATTTCATACAAATATTAACATGATTAATAATCAGCACTAGGATGCAAGCCAATATCCTAGACACATATATTTAATCTAATATATGTAAATGTCATGCTGAAAATATACTACACATTAAACTTAACTCAAAGTTAGTCTTACCACCTCAAATGAAGCTCAAATCAGTAGAAGGCATGAAAGATCAAGATATATGATAACCCCCTCTAAGGTGGCCTTAAAGTGGTTGTCTTGCACCACTAAGATTTCTCCAAGAAACACCATTAAGACCCCTTTCAAAACCTCCAACAATATAACTCTTATTCTTTTAAAATAAACCCCTTCAAATGCACATTAAAACCTCCCAACAACTAGTTTTTACACACACACACACACACACACATACACACACACACACACACACACACACACACACACACACACACACACACACACACACATATATATATATATATATATATATATATATTGTAGCTTATATTTAAATAGTTGGGAAGGTTAGATATGGTGAATGATCTACACTTGAAGGGAAAAATGGGAAATAACAGATAAAGGGAGGGAGGAGAGATTTTGTCGAGTGTCTTTTGGCTGTGGGGTTCCAACCCACGCCTTTTCTCTTAATACAACCAAAATACGAAAACCCCAACACCTTAAACATGTTTCTTCGGTAAAATCCCATCCATCCAGATATGATCCACGATTTAGAGCTCGACATCACACTGAGAGTACTCCTCATTAGTCGTCCTTCGATTGATCGGGCTCGTTGTTTGAGCGACTACATTGCGTGGCACTAACTTTTATTTCTGAAAGAGTGGTCCTTACAAATCTCCTCTTTTGACTATTCCGGGATAAAACTAAACCTGTGAAATGCCTAAGCTGGGTCATCAAGCCGTATGACGCCTAAATCCCATTCCATAAACCTAAAATAAAAAATTACAGGATACAGACTAGAATATGTAGCACCGGTAAGCATGAATTGTCTGAATGTGATGTAGACTTGAAATCTCGAATCTCTGAAGCATACCTACACACATGAAACAGATAAACAAATACCCAGTGAAGTATGGAGGAACAAATGAAACCAATATACATATATATATATATATATATATATATATATATATATATATATCCAAATGATATCAATCTTACAATATATACCAATATGAATAAACTCTGAAAAATCATTTGTTAAACAATTGAGCAACAAAATGATACCAATTTGTACTACCAAGTTATAATACCAATTTGTAAAATATGTAATAAAAAACATCCTCAACAAATCTCAAATCTCCTCCAATATCACATACATCTCTCCCCCATCTTTGTTTCGAATAGATAATCAGTTGAAAAGATAAATGAATCAATCAAGTATTTAGCATGAGAATATACCAATTAAAACTCGCTAGATAATCATGAAACAACCAGCTAAATATGATCAATAGATGACAAATCTGTAGCTAGTAAACCAAGAATCACACAAAGAATATAGCAATATAAATAGGTGTGATAAACAGAATAAAATGCAAAATATCAATTTTGAAATAATAAAACCTGCATATAAATCAGTTAGTCCAAAAAGCATCAAGAAGTATCAAAAAAATATCACAAAATAAATCAGTGGACTACAAACAAATCAAAAGCATATTTCCCAGACTCTCGTTCGAATGAGCTAGGACGTCGCTCAAACGAGATGAGGACGTCTCTCGAACGAGACTTCTCGCGACATGGAGATGTTCTTTGAACGACTTCTCATGATAGGCCAAATTTTCCCAGTTTCCTAGAAATATCATAAATTTTTTCCCAGTGAAAAAATTTCCAGAAAAAACACACTATAAGGACCTGACAGCAGCAAAACAGTAAGCCTTTTACCCAAAAACGCAAAAAAGCAAAAAAACTAACAATGAGTGTTACATGCAAACATAGTACCGATGTGCTCAAACATGGACATGGAATGAATGGTCATAAAACTATAAAAAATGAGTCACAATTTCAACACATCGAAAAGATCAAGAATCTCTAATTGATAGCGAGAAATCATCAAACTTTATCATAGTCATATGACAATTTAAAGTGTGAGCTTAATGAACTAAACATACTACATGCACACAAATCCATAATTTTGACGATTCTACAAACAATAGCGTCAAATTACAATGTTTCAACATTAGGATTAGTTGTGCAAACATGTTTAAATATTCTCCAAACAAACTCCCTTATAAACATACTTTTTCAAGTTCTATTGAGGTTTCTATCATTGTGAACTCAGAGAAAATATTATTAACCCTTTTTCTTAGCATATTGGTTTTTCTTTTGGGCTCTTTTAAATGGTGGCTTTCACGACGAGTTAATTTTGAACTCTTGCAGCCCTTTCCCGTGAATCACTCATCATTTTTCAATTAGGTACCAATTCAAATCCTCACGGTAAACGATTCTTACATGCACACTTCTCCTTAAGTCTACATACGCATTGCTGACAAGATTGAGATAAGAACACCTCACCAAATTCAAATTTACAAGAGAAGTTAAACATCCATATAAACTCGTGCATGTGTGCATTAATGGCATATATACAAAGTCGAATCAAAATGCATATCAACTTCTAAACAACCCCATATAAACAATGGTTAAGATCATTCTAAGCATCAATAATAATAACCAAATGTCCTAGTCACATGGATAATGAAACGATTGGGGGGGGGGGGGGGGGTCCAAGCACACCAATATGCCACATCAAACATGTAAACTCAAAAACAAAAATCGAAAATCTTTTTGTCTTTTCAAACATATTTTAACTCAAATAAAGGCAAAATATTTTTGATTTTTCAAAAGTTTTCTCCAAAAAAAAATTCTTTTTGTATTTTTTAATAGGACTCAAACAAATGAAAACTATAATAAAAAATGATACACATGTCACTATACTAGCAATGAATATATCATGATGAAAACTAGCATATGACAAACATGGCAACGCTATCATCCTTTAGATTTCACATGGGAAGAATCAAATGACCCAAACGAGAGTCATGAAGTTTTATTCCTAAAGTCACTAAATCTGATTTCCTAACCCAAGTAGGTGTAAATAGACACATGGGGGTTTGGGGAACCGGGGCAACTTTATTCCTAAAATTCCTAGGAGCTTGTCTAAGGTTGTAACAATAACGCCTAAGGTGACCTTTCCTACCACAAAACGTGAAAGTGTAGTGACGGTGGTAATGATTACCTATATGTGGACCTTTTCTAACCTTCCTAGTGTTTCTCACACATGCGGGGGGAATGGGAACAACTCTCTCATCAAAACCTATACCTCCCCTATCTCCCTTAATTTGGACGATGCCTAAGATCTTATCTAACTTCTCCGACCTAGCCTCCAAATCAAACTTCACTCTAGACGAGTCTCTCAATCTCTCCTCCAACTCAAGAATCCTAGACTCGAGCAAACTCCTAGACTCCTCAAACTCTAAAATCTCCTTTTTTAAAGACTCCATCAAACTACGGAGATTATCTCTCTCTTTCTCCACAAACTCTAGTTTCTCCCTAAACTTCTTCTCTCGTTCCCTAAGATCCTCTATCAAACTATCATTATTTTCTATGGTACGCTCAATCAACTTAGCTTGCAATTTTGCATTTGTCTTTTTCACTTTCACAGTCTCGGCATACAACTCATTAAATGCAACTTGCAATTCTTTCACATCTACCTCCTCTTCATCACTCTCTTTTCCCTCACTAACATGGTATTCACTCAAAATCTCCTCGGAAGTGTCATTCACATGAGATTCGCCATCTCTCACATGATATGCCATAAACGCACAAGCTTACGATCAATGGGGGAACTCTCTCCCTCTTTCGGATCACTATCACTTAAGGTGGAACTATATACAATGGGTTGCTTGCCCGCTTTCTTAAGTCTAGTGGGACACTCCTTAACTTTGTGTCCATACCCCTTACACCCAAAAGACTTATCCGATTCATCTCTCTTAGGCTTCTCAAACTTATTCTTAGAGGTGGGATCAAAATTGTTGTTCTTGAATTTTTCACATTTCTTGGCATCTTTCGATTGCTTTTGAAACATAATAAATTTTTTAAATTTCTTTGCCAAAAAAGTAACATCCTCAAAATCGGAATCGGAATCCTAAACTTTAATTTCCTCCTTTCGAGTTTTCAAAGCAATACTCTTTTCTTTCTTAGGCACTTTCTTGGAGGTAATCACGTCGACTTCATAGGTTTGTAAGTCACCTACAATCACTTCTAGTTTGTCGACTCTAACTTACCCAAGGAGTTTAAAATAGTCACTTTTTCATCAAACCTACTACGCAATGACCTAAGGATTTTCTTAATGACACGGTTGTCAGGAATTTTCTCACCTAGGTTAAACGGCGAGTTGACAATATTGGACAACCTAGCATAAAACTCATCAAATGTCTCTCTTTAACATCCTAATGGTCTCAAACTGTGTGGTAAGATTTTGAAGTTTCGATGGCTTAACCATGATAGTTCCCTCGTGAGTGAGTGCCAAGATATCCCAAGCCTCTTGTGATGTTTCACAAGTCATAATTCTATTATATTCTTCCGGTGTGACATGTAAAGAAAAAATGTGCAAACCCTTAGAATTATATTGTGAAAGTCTATGTTCAGTTTTGGTCCATGACTCGACAGGCTTTAAATTAGTGACCTCACCTAAAATAGTAACAGGGGGTGTCCAACCTTTCTCAACTGCTAGCCACACACGCTCATCAATAGATTTTAATGCTCTTTTCATTCTCATCTTCCAATAGGTGTATTAGTGCCATAAAAAATAGGAGTTCAAAAAAGTTCGTTATTTCCAAAATTCATCTTTGAAAACACACGGGATCACAAAATAAATAAATTATGTTTTCTAGATCGGATACCAATTTAAAAGAGTGGTCCTTATGCGTGTGTTTCAAATCAAACCAATTTTCACCAAAAAATTATCCAACTTTTAATGTGCACCAAACCAAGTTGTGAAAAACTAATTTTTACTTTAAACCAATTTTATCTTGATTAATCTTAACATGCATCTAGTGATTAAAGCAAGTCAAGTAAAGTAAAGAATACTCGCATCGACGGGTCGATCTCGTTCGAGAGACACAGTTCTTGAGGTGGTGATGTTTTTCTATTTAAAGCGTGGTTTCGTCAGAATTAATGGGTGTGCATTCTGGAAAAATAGTTTACGATCCAGAGACCCGTTTGCACATGTTTTTTCTAAGGTTTCAAAGCTTAAACACATCCTTAGAGTTTGAAAAGATCTGAGTTATCATTACTATATGTTTATGTGATCTTCCTGAACTGAGAATGTTTGTTCTATACTTGAACATCTGGGTTTTGTGGTGAAGAAAAGAGAAGGACTTCTTGTTAGACATTGTAGACGTATCAAAGCCATTCGGTGGACATCATGACATACATGGACACGTGTGTTGTGGACAGGTATCATGGAAGAAGGACTTTCTGTGTGGGCACTGTGAGAGGAGTGGTTGAAGATTAGAAGAGCATCAAGACCCGTGGCGATCGAGTCGTTGAGTGAGTCTATTGCATGTTCGTTGTAATTCCACATTCATAGTGATTGTCTAGCTTGGGTCGTCCGAGGTTTTTTCCGTCTTGAGTTTTTCCTCGTATATCCAGCGTTGTGAGTATTTTTTACTTTACTTTACTTGCTTTAATCACTAGATGCATGTTTAGGATTAATCAAGATAAAGTTGGTTTAAAGTAAAAATTGTTTTTTCATAACTTGGTTTGGTGCACATTAAAAGTTGGATAATTTTTTAGTGAAAATTGGTTTGAATTGAAACACACGCATAAGGACCACTCTTTCAGTTTCTAACGACGTCTCCTCCTTTTCTTTTTATTTTTCTTTCTATTTTATTTTTTCTTTTATTCACCAATACTATCTTATATTCAATTTCTTACCCACAAATTCCCATAATTTTGGTTGGTTCCTCCTCATATAAAATCCACATATAATTTGGTTAATTTACTAGTGCGGGGTATTATACATATACATACTCGAATTACAATATAAGTCAAGTTAGAAACAACTCCATGGAACTCATGGTTAAGATCAACCTAAGTATCTAAAGTCATGATCAATTTCCCTAACCACATGGAAATTATGAAGAGAATGGGATTCAAGCATAGTAATATGCCATACCATATATGTATACTCAAGATATAAAAACCAAAAATCTTTTTGATTTTTTCAAAATATTTTTTACCTAGAAGAAAAATCTCTTTGTATTTTCAAAATATATATGAAAACAAAATCTTTTTGTATTTTTCTCAAAATGACTAAATTAAAGAAAAATAGAGAAATAGAGAATTTACAAGTCATAAACCTAGAAAAGATATATCTAGAACACACAACTAGAGTATGAAAAACCGCTGAACATGCTCAACCATAAAATCTAACATGGTGTGCAATCAAACGAGAATAACCAAGTCTAATGCCTAAAGCCTCTAGATCCGATTTACTAACCCAAGTATGTGTGTAACGACGAATAGAGGTTTGGGGAACCTAAATGACTATATTCTTAGACTTTCTAGGAGAGTTCTTAAGACCGTAATAATAATTTCTAAGGTGACCCTTCCTACAACAACGAGTGCAAGTGTAAACACAATGAGGAGTGTTACTTAAAGGTTTACCTTTCCTAATGTTCCTAGTTGTATCTCTCATATGCATGGTCTTAGCTTTGGGAATGTGAGCAATATGATCATCGAAGATGATTACACACCTATCATATTTGATTTCGACAGTGCCTAACATCCTATCCAACTATTCAGACGAGCCTCCAAATCAAACTTAATTCTACTCGAGTCTCTCAACTTCTCTTCAAGCTCACCTATACTAGACTCAAGTAAATGCCTAGACTCCTCAAACTCTAGAATATCCTTCTTCACACCCTATATCAAATCATGAAGACTATTTCTCTTACCCTTAACGTATTCTAGTTTCTTCCGAAGAGATTTCTAAGGTGCCCTAGATCCTTAATCAATGCATCATTATTTTTTCTAGCATGTTTTTTCAACTTAGCTTACAACATGAAGTTTACCTTCTTCAACTTCAATATTTGCATATAATTTACGGAAGGAAACTTGTAACTCACTCTCTGCTATCTCCTCATCCTCACTCACATGACCCCCACTCACTTGGGGTTCACTCACTATGGCCTCGAAAGTGTCATGCAATGGAATCTTCATGGGAAGATTTCTCGTAATCGCTCACATGACTAGCCATGAACATGGTGTAGTTTCTCTCATTATGGGAATTTTCTCCCTCTTTTGAATCACTATCACTAAGGGTGGCGTTAAATGCTATCGATTTCTTGCCTTACTTCTTAAGTTTAGTGGGGCACTCCGCTACTCTATGGCCATAACCCTCACAACCATAACATCTATTTGACTCATCCCTCTTAATATGCTCACTCCGGTTCTTAGGCAAATAGTCATCCTTGTCATTCTTATTTTTCTCAGGTCTTTTTGCATCTTTAGATTTCTTTCAAAACTTAAGAAACTTCTTGAACTTTTTTACCAACATGGCCACATCTTCGAACTTGATGTCAGACTCATCTTTTGAAACTCTTATTTCCTCCTTAAAGGCTTTAAAATCTAAGACTTTTATTTCTTGGGTATTTTCTTGGAGGTAAACATGTAAAACTCATAAGTTTGTAGGTCACCTACATTCTCTTCAAGTTTCGTCGAGTCAAGCATACCCAAAGAGTTTGAAATAGTCACATTTGGATAAAATCTATCAGGCAATGACCTTTAGATTTTGTTTACAACTCGATTATTGGGTATCTTCTCTCCTAAGTTAAACGAAGAGTTAACTATATCGGACAATCTAGCATATAACTCATCAAATGTCTCACTCTCTCACATCTTAATCGTCTCAAACTGGGTGGTGAGGTTTTAGAGTTTGGAAGCCTTAACAGCTTTGGTTCCTTCATGGGTAAGTTGGAGTATATCCCAATCCTCCTTAGACGTCTCACGCGTCATAATATGGTGGAATTCCTTTGGGGATATGGAACATAAATCTGCATTCAAACCCGTAGAATTGTATTGTGCTAATTTTTGCTCAGCATCAGTTCACGACTTAACCACACTCTCTCATCTATAGCCTTAAGAGACGACTTAATACGCATTTTCTAGTAAGCATAATTAGTCCCATCAAACATAGGTGTTCTAATAACCTCAAAACCTCCTAGATTCATGCCTAAAGACTAGGGATCACCGACACATGAAATTAGCGTTCTCGCTCTAATACCATTTTGAGAAGGCCTCTTAAAAGTTATCTCTAAGCAAATGCAATATTTTAAAGTTTTTCAAATTCTATCTGTAGCACGCAAAAACTTATCTTGTGAAAACAATTTAATTTACCGATTGTATCTTATTAACCATATAACATGAATTTATGTGATTAAGCAGATAATGTAAATAAATCTAACACGAGACATGCCGATGTATGAGGAAACCACTAAGGGGAAAAACCTCGAACAGCCAGTTCATATAATTATTATGATACCAAAAATTACAAAGAGAGAATTTCATCTTACGCAATGACTTGATCACCCATAAGCCTTGACGCCTCTTCTTATCTTCTACCGCTCTTTCATAGTGCCACGTAGGAGTCCACCCATGCAAGTGTTCAGATTACACAAGTCAGCGTGCACCTCGGTATCCAGTGATGCAGCCTCACTAATGTCTACAACTCCGAACACGAAATCCATCGCTTCTTCTTCATAATCATCACGTACGGAATCCACTGCCCAAAAACAATTGTTCAAAGTGATAGAACAATTTTTGGTGACAAACTTAAGATTACAAAAGTTATGGAATGATCATATTTGATCTTAAAAACTAAGGATACTAGGAAACTATTAGTAACTTTTATAAACCACATGCAGAAATATTTCTCAACAAAAGTTCTTCTGTTTTCTGAGTGAAAAAAATCCTTCAATATAAGAACATGAATTTCGAGGCGGCATGTCATTCGAATGATAAATCAGTCTCGTTCGGACGAGAAACAAATCTCATTTGAATGAATCTCAGATTCATTTGAATGATAGAAAAAAAATTATTTTAAAATCATCCTCGAATTTTTCTGAACAAAAATAACTCAGAAAATATTTTAAAGTTGCGTTTCCAAAAATATTTTTGAAATTCCGAACAAAATTTTACTTAAAACGCACACTACACCAAAATGACAAAATTATCACCTTTTAGCAGGCCACCCTTGTCAATGTCATTGACCGTGACAAAAAATACGCATTTTGTGTCACGGTCATTGACCTTGACATGACCGTGACGAAGAATTGTCACGGTCACTGACCATGACACGGACTTGTCACGGTCAAGGACCTTGACACGACCGTGACAACTTCTGCAGCAAAAACTCTTACCCCTTCTTTTTTCACCCCCGCCATTCCCTCCTTTTTCCAACTCTCTCTCTCTCTCTCTCTCTTTCTTCCATTTATATATATGTTTGTGTGTATTTATATATATATGTGTGTGTGTGTATATGTGCATGTGTCTGTGTGTGCATGTGTGGGGGGTGGGGTAGGGTGGGGGTAGGTGGTGGGGAAGGGGGGTTGTTGTGTGTGTGTATGTGTGTGTATGTGTGGTGGGTGGGGGTGTGGAGGGCGGTGGGGCAGGGTGAGGGGATATTTTGTGTGTGTGTGTGTGTGTGTGTGTATGTGGTGGGTGGGGGTGGGTAGCGGGGCAGGGGGTAGGGGGTGGGGTAGGGGGATGTTGTGTGTATGTGTATATGTGTGGTTTGTGGGGGGTGGGGTAGAGTGGGGGGCTGTTGTGTGTGGGGGGTGGGGGGGTGGGGGGGGGGGGGGGGGAGGGGGTAAGGCAAGGTACCATTGTAATTCTCTTAATATCATGTTTTGATGATTCTATGAGATAATATATATTGTTTCAAGGTTAACTCATTGTAGATAAAAACATTCATATAGTAAGATTAAATTGAATCCATCCATAGATTCTATAATTACATCAACTAAAACATAATTAATAAATGAAACAGTTTTAGATGCAAGTAAATTAATGAGACACCCCGCCTAATAAAATACCGGGTGATCAGTCCTATACCAAATTAAAACAGGAATCCCAGTTGGATCATCCTTAGCATCACTATTGAAAACTATTTTAAAACTTAATAACCACCTAGTATTCCAAAAATTGGTGCCACTTTTAACTTTTTAATTTAACAAAACAGTACATGCAGAATTAAAATATAAACCATTCACACAACTTAATGAAAGTAAATAGAATAATAATTACACAACTTTCCGAATAAATCACCGGCCACCAAATAAATAATCCAATACAAATATTCAACACCTGAATGAATTACACCTGAAAACTGTACCGAGAAGTCTGGGCTACAAGCCCTAAATAAAACTGAGACTGATACAAGATTCCTACTCTAGGAATGAATGAATGATGCGTCTAATCCAAACTCCTGCTAGCATCCACATCTGCCGCAGCTCCGTGTCCCTGGAATAGAATATCAATCCTGGCGTCCCTTTGGCTGGACACCTAAAAGGTTTTGAAAATAGTTTTATAGCAAGGGTTAGAACCCAAAAAATTTTGAAAATATTTAGCAAGTGAATTAACTGCAGTAATTTAAAATGCATGAATGCGCTTCATATTTAAGTTAGTGTCGCACTCCCTTGAAGACATTCTCACCCCTCCACTATTGTGCACACCTACCGATTACCTTAACCCCACCTAGTTGTACTACCCCGTCCAACTAGTCCTGATATAACCTTCCCTTACCATATCACTCTAACCCGAGTATAATAATTTCTTGAATTATAAGTTATCTCACAATTAACTTAATTAATTCCTCTTAAATAGTAGCATATAACCGTCACACAAGTTATATAAAGTAAATACATCACACACTGTATTATTCACCCAATATAATATTTACTACTATTATATACGTACCTTTGCCACAAAATCCACACATATAACATACGTATATCCATTACTTCAAGTATACCCTCGCCGGATTATTCCCTCTAAAATCCTATCTCACTAGGTGTGCTAACAAAACCTAGTTTCCCCGAGTTGGAATTGCTCACCAACTTGGCAAAAAATATAAACGTGGTGGAGGAGGTCATATTCCTTCCCTGAAAGTGAGATAAATCCCTCACCCATATATACCGGACGCTATGACCTGGGGATATACTCGCCCTATTCCTCAATCTAGGGGATTCACCCACATCGCGCAACCTCCCTTGATAGCATTAGAGTATTAAAATTGAATAAATATCTAGTCACTGAAATTTTAAAATGACACACAATATAAACACGTATATATATACTATCACTGTACCGTATATATATAATATAAATCCCAGCTTTACCGTGTACTCAAAATCCCGTACACTGCCTGTAATTTAGTATCACACACAATATATACACGTATATATATATATATATATATATACTATCACTACACTATATATATATATTATAAACCCTGGCTTTACCGTGTACGAAATATCCCGTACACTGCCTGAAATTTCCTGAGTCTGTGGCCCGACTCAACGTAATTAATTTTCTCACTTAATAATTTATCGTTTTTCCGAGTCTATGGTCCGACTCTAATATATTCAACTCATACCTCAATTTATATAATATTTTCCCCGAGTCTATGGTCCGACTCCAATTAAATTAATTAACACACTTATTAATTTAATACCTCCTTGAGTCTATCGCCCGACTCTACTTAAATTAATTATTACACCCATTAATTTAATACTTACCCGAGTCTACAATCTGACACTTATTTAATTAATTTACACATTAATTAATCAACACAAATCTGAGTCTGCAATCGGACTCTGATTAAATTAATTATCACATTTATTAATTTAATCCTACCCGAGTCTACAATCCGACTCTAATTAAATTAATTGACACACATATTAATTTAATACCTCCCCGAGTCTATCGTCCTACTCTAATTAAATTATTTAACACACTTATTAATTTAATACCTTCCCGAGTCTATCACCCGACTCTAATTAAATTAATTGACACACAAATTAATTTAATACCTCCCCGAGTCTGTCGTCCGACTCTAATTAAATTATTTAACACACTTATTAATTTAATACCTTCCCGAGTCTATAACCCGACTCTAATTAAATTAATTAACGCATTTATTAATTTAATAACTTGGTGTCACCCAACCATTATACCCGGACTCACTCACTCGGTCCATTTTTTTACATCTCATAATTTCTTTTCCACATTTTTCTCCCACAATGTGTCGCACATTTATTTCCATAATTTCCCAATTATATTTACCTATAATTGCCAACATAGTCGAACTCGCCCTATTGGTCCATAATTAAATATTCCCCGAGTCTATATCCTGACTCAAAATTATTTATTTTATCTCCAAACATAATTCACTACCTTGGGGTCGCATGACCAATATACCTGGATTCACTCACTCAATCCATACCTCACTATTTTGGAATAAAATTTCTCAAATTCAACCGTTAAATGCCCCACATAAATTCATCCTAGTCCCAATTACTTTCTCCCATAATTTCTAGGAATATTTGTTTCATATTTATTTATCACTAAATAATGTATGGGAATTAATTTTTTTTAATTAATTTCCCCCTTATATACAAACTTGGCGAACTGCCCAGAATTCCGAATCATCGATCGATCGAACCCCCTGGGTCGATCGATCGATCGTCCCTGACTTCGTCTTCTCCAAGAGGCAGTTCCACCATTAACGAAGACCTCCAACTTTCATTCTTTCCCCTGGACTAACCCAAGCCCAATCAACCCGATATCCACATAGGAATAGGATCATGCACCTTATGGAACATCAATCTAGAATTAAATCTCACGATTTCCTACTTTTTTCCCCATTTGGGTATTATTCGGGTTTTCAATCCCCAATATGAATTTCATTAATTTTATCAGTAATTAACCCTCTACTCTTACTGATTTTAACATCTAATTCAGTTCTCTGCATTCTAGAATCATAAACACGATCAATCTCTCCCTTAATCTCATTAAGGTATATAAATTTAAAAAAACCCAATTTAGATTTTGGTGACACACCCAAAACGAATTTTCATACACACATCACTATGATATGAATTGATTATCAAACTTTTAGAAATCATAACAGTTAACCACTTGCCTGTAAGTGTTCGTAGTGTCAGATCCGTTGGCGTAGTCCCTCAATTTGGCTCCAATAACCTCCAATTTGTTCTTGATTTTCTTTTTCCCCAAATCTCCTCTCAAACCCTAGGTTTAGAGTTTTGTTGGTTGCCATTTCTTAATCTCCCAATTAGGTTAAAAACCCTTAATCCCGTTTTTCACCTATTGGGCTTAATTAAAGTGGTCCAACTCACCCCGTGTGGGCCCGACCATGCCCAAAAATATCCCGAGACCCAATTACTACCCCCGGGTACTTTTTTCTGACTATCTCGACCCATCCGGACTCAACCGTGCCCTCAGAATTGGCATCCGAATTAATTTATAAAAAGCCTTATCTCACACCCCATTTATTCTATACCGACTCCCGGTTGAGATAAGTGCATACCCCATCATTAATACCTGAAATGACGTAATTAAATTATTACTATTCACTTAGTAAATAAATTTTCCTAAACATTAACCATTCACTTCTCAATTAATATTTAAATAAATATATTGCCATAATTAATTCAATTAAAATTATAACACACCAGTAATTTAAAATTCCCGAATTAATTAAATATTAAATGCACAAAAATACGGGGTATTACATACTCCCCCCCCTTACAAAGGAATTTCGTCCTCGAAATTAACATGTGCATAATGTTACAAGTTTCGTATATTACTCTCTAGTCATGTGCCTCCAAGCCCGCTATATCTATTCCATCCGCTTCTAACCATACGTTACTCAAGTATGCATTTAAAATTAACCAGTGCGCCCATACACCCTATACCCGTGCTTAACCGCACAAAATTTTGCCTTAATTAACCCGGGTGCCCATACACCTTATCTCCGCGCTCTACCGCACGAAAGTTACCCGACTATGCTAGTCGTAACCCGTAATATAACTTCGAACTCGTAGTCATATTACATATATATATATATATATATATACACATATATATCTACTTCCCGGGTACCCAACCCATGTGCTAACGTCCAAACATCTCCCCATAAATACTTGTCTCTCAACACAAAAGTATATACGCTTATCCTTATGCTACCAAAGACAACATAAAATACCGCGCCTTTATTATCACTAGTCCTTGCGCAAAATAAACCCCGAGCTATCTCTCTTTGCTCGAAAATCAATTTAACCACCCTGATTCACTTCAGTAAACATCCCCACTTACCGGGATAAAAATGTGAGAACACAAAACCTCACTATGCGCTATTGCACCACACAATACAACATATATACACACATATATATAGGTTATACGCCCTCTCAGGTGATACCTAGGACTAACCCTACCCTGTTGTCGCGAACACCAAAATTTTACACCACTATCTACAATAGTTAAATTCCATCGCTATTCATCCGATCTTTAGGAAATATTATCAACCTACTCCCATAATTCTCGAAAGTAGTAATCCCTCGCATAATTCAACCAATCACTCAGTGTACGCCTCCACTCTCCCGTGAAGAACACTAAGGAACTTCGCTACCCTACGAAAAGCTTATCCACATGCTATGGCTACTACCTTCAACGCACCCAGTAAGTTCGACTCACCTACGAACTCTAGTGAAAAATAAGTCTTATACTGTGACATCCTCTTTGTCACTCAAATATATACCCATGCCCCTAGGGCAAAATAATTACCTCTATACCCCAGCTGCAATGGCTGGTTCTCGGGTTCTGGAGGAGCTTCTCCCTGCACGAATGCACCTTTGACTTGCTTTAGTGGTTGTACATCCAGGACCTCATCCTATAGTTGACCCCTGCCTCACTTAAGGCAATATATCTTCATGTTTCTCGCTTTTCCCACAAACAAAACACATCCTAATATGTTCACCCTGCCACTAATCCCTTCCATGCCAACCTTGTTGGAATTCCTGGCCATCCCACTGATAGCCTCCAGTTCTAGATCATTTGGCATGATTTTCCTGCCAGAAATCCTGCCCCGGATCTCCCCCATTCTGCTGCTGGGATACCCTACTGGTATTGCTCCTTTTTGCCTCATCCGACTAGCTAATCCCCACTCCCCTCCTGCTTCCTTTCGCGTGTAAGCGATATTCCCGACAGTGCCGGAGTGTTGCGTTAATGACATCAGTATAATCTACTAATGCAGAATTATCAATTAAATGTTCTCTGATTCTCCAGACTAACCCATCCATAAACTTTGCTCTCTTTCTCTTTTCCTCGCTTATCTCATCCGGTACAAAATTTTCCAACGAGTGAAATCTTCCTCGTAATCGGCCACTGAGCGGTCTCCCTTTGAGTCACCTCACAAAATTTTCTCCTCATTTTGGTCTCAACCATTGAAGGAAAATTACTTGCCGTCAAACCGCATCCAAAAACTCTGCAGTATCTAGTGTGTCCCTTTTCCTCAACTGTGGTGATCGACTTCCAGCACTGTAGCGCCGCTCCCACTAACTAAAAGTGGTTAGCATTTACTTTCGCACCCCATCGCAATCTCTCATGCGTAGGTGACACTGGATACTTCTTTTCCATGACACTCTAGTACTACCCCTGAACCCCCTCGCACTTCTGGTGGGTTCCCACTAAAAATTAACCTCTCATTCTTATTTCCACCCCGAGGACCCCGCGTGAGTCTGAACATCCGACGCCACTAACACTTGTGGCTGATCCCGTGGAAATTACCCTTCCGTTGTGACCACCGTTGCTCCAACTGCCTGTGCCACTATTTCAGTGACCTATGCTTCCAAAATCATCTCTGACCGTTGTTGTGGTAACTCTTGCTCCTGATGAGCCTCCCTCGTCTCATCTCCACCTGTTGCCCTAGCTGCTCTCTCTTGGGCATCATCTGGAATGAGAACCGAATTGGCATGAGTTCACTCTCAAATATAAATTTCACATAAGAACGTATATGCGCATACGTATGAGAATACAATAATCCTATAATAGGGCTCTATATCAAAGATTTCCAAGTTGAAACGTGAAAATCCGCACAGATCCTAAGGAAACTAGAACCTGATGCTCCGATACCATCTGTGATACCCCGCCTAATAAAATACCAGGTGATCAGTCCTATACCAAATTAAAACAGGAATCCCAGTTGGATCATCCTTAGCATCATTGTTGAAAACTTTTTTAAAACTTACTAACCACCTAGTATTCCAAAAACTGGTGCCACTTTTAACTTTTTAATTTAACAAAACAGTACATGCAGAATTAAAATATAAACCATTCACACAACTGAATGAAAGTAAATAGAATAATAATTACACAAATTGCCGAATAAATCACCGGCCACCAAATAAATAATCCAATACAAATATTCAACACCTGAATGAATTACACCTGAAAACTGTACCGAGAAGTCTGGGCTACAAGCCCTAAATAAAACTGAGACTGATACAAGATTCCCACTCTAGGAATGAATGAATGATGCGTCTAATCCAAACTCCTGCTAGCACCCACATCTACCGCAACTCCGTGTCCCTGGAATAGAATATCAATCCTGGCGTCCCTGTGGCTGGACACCTAAAAGGTTTAGAAAATAGTTTTATATCAAGGGTTAGAACCCAAAACATTTTGAAAATATTTAGCAAGTTAATAAACTGTAGTAATTTAAAATGCATGAATGCGCTTCATATTTAAGTTAGTATCGCACTCCCTTGAGGACATTCTCACCCCTCCACTATTGTGCACACCTACCGATTACCTTAACCCCGCCTATTTGTACTACCCCATCCAACTAGTCCTGATATAACCTTCCCTTACCATATCACTCTAACCCGAGTATAATAATTTCTTGAATTATAAGTTATCTCACAATTAACTTAATTAATTCCTCTTAAATAGTAGCATATAACCGTCACACAAGTTATATAAAGTAAATACATCAAACACTGTATTATTCACCTACATATAATATTTACTACTATTATATATGTACCTTTTCCCCAAAATCCACACATATAACATACGTATATCCATCCCTTCGAGTATACCCTCGCCGGATGATTCCCTCTAAAATGCTATCTCACTAGGTGTGCTCATAAAACCTAGTTTCCCCAAGTTGGAATCGCTCACCAACTTGGCCAAAAATAAAAACGTGGTGGAGGCGGTCATATTCCTTCCCTGAAAGTGAGATAAATCCCTCACCCATAGATACCAAACGCTTTGACCTGGGGATATACTCGCCCTACTCCTCAAGCTAGGGGATTCACCCACATCGCGCAACCTCCCTTGATAGCATTAGAGTATTTAAATTGAATAAATATCTAGTCACTGATATTTAATATCACACACAATATAAACACGTATATATATACTATCACTATACCGTATATATATATAATATAAACCCCAGCTTTACCGTGTACTCAAAATCCCGTACACTGCTGTGACAACCCGAGATCCGAGATAAGGGGTGGCCAGCCCGATACTCAAACGTAACAGGAATCATGGACAGATATCATCCTCAGCATGAACAAAATAAACTGAATATATGGGAAAACCACCCAATATATCAGAAAACGGGTTGCCAAAATGTGTAAAATTTTAAATAGGCAGTTAAGAAAACTAAATTTAAACAACCCGATCTGATAAACAAGTGTGATTCCACAAGAATATGTATATTACCACTAAAACAATAGTAAACAAATGGAACGAATAAGTTGTCGGTCCACAACTACAAAGAACACCGTACAACACTATAATATCTTTTGTAAGACATTCATTAATCAAATATCAAAGTTTGGGCCACTCGCCCGAATTACGACCCGGACTTATCTAGAATAACAAGAATGAAAGCGTCTAATACAACGTCCTGTAATAACCCGCAAAATCTTACATCTCATCAAAGGCAAAGGAAGGGGAACATCAAAACGGGCGTCCTTGCGGTGGAGCACCTGAGCAGATATAATCATATATGCAACAAGGAAAGTAAACCGGTCAGGGCCGGGTTCTATATGATTACCAGAAGAAATAAAAGCATGATAGAAATGAACAGTTATGGCACATATCTTATTAATCTCATTTCCCGTGCTCTTTATGGCACGTATCATGCTCTTTATGCCATATATCCATCAAGTCCCACTTGATGGAGAAAAGTTATATTCATATACACATAACGATTCTAAGACCGCCCCTCCGAGTTTCCCCACTGGGCGCGCCCCTAAATGACCATCATCTTCTAGGGCCTATCTATACAAGACAACCTGGGATCATAACACAACGTCGGGAAGCGGCCATATGCCTGCGGGAAAGTCAGGACCACACTCGGAATCCCCTAACCAGCGCAGAAAATATACAAAACCCCGCATATGGCCTAGGACTATATCCACCCTGCATTCACTAGCCAGGGGGCATCACCAAGCGCGCGAACTTCCCTTATGATGTCATTTAGAGAAGTGTGTTTAAGTAAATTAGCATTTACCATATTTTATCCCATTTTCATTTCCAACTTTCCATTTTCCATATCCATGTGTTTGGTCCTTTATTTTCGAACCTAGCGTAATTAAACAACCGGGTTCATTTTATTTGAACCCATCAAAATTTACATAGTTCGGGTCCATAATAGAGAAATCTATCATCCTTAAACAAATTGTTTTTTTTTATGCGGACCTAATTCCCATCGAATATTTTAATTAATATTCCTCAATATACCAGTCCCACCAACTCTCCAAATGATCATTATGATCCTATAAATCCCCAAAGTTCATATAACTTTGATAAGCCCCTAAGTCTCCAAGTTAGGGCATTTAACCCCCATCCACTTATTAGGATGCACAAAGAGAAGTGATGCCTCAACATCACTTAAGACAACCCTTTTCCCCGAACTTAACCCCAAGTGAAAACCCATTCAACACTAGGGCACCAACCAACTCCACTAGGACTCTAAAAGTCAAGGTTTACTTCATTCAAGAAGGGTCCTAAGTCCCTATGGGAAGAAAAGAGTTTAAAAACAAAAGTAGGAAGTTAGGTGAGAATACAGGGGACCGGTCGATCGGTCCCAAGATCGCGGTCGACCGCGTCTCAAATTTTTGCCTTAGCAGAAAAGCAGAAAGTTCAATTCGGACGAGCCGGTCGATCGGTAGGGGACCCGCGGTCGACCGCGCCCTCAATTTCATGCCTTTGAAAGAAAACAGTATGCCCTGCTCCGAAGTCCCGGTCGACCGGTCTGGTAACCGCGGTCGACCGGCCATAACAGACCTAGCCTCCCTATTTCTTCTTCCAACAACCAAAACCATAACATTTAATGGAACTAATACACCAAAATATGTCTAAGTACCATAATCAAGAACATTTATCATCCAAATCCCTTTCTAAGGGTTAATACCCAAATAATTTAACCAAATCCTAACTAAACTAAATCATAACAATCCACAACAAATCATGCTAATAAATCCACTTAAATCACATTATAGCAAGTAAGTTACTTGCCTTGATCCTACAAATTCAGATTTGATTTGGTGGAGGCAACAATCCAAGCTCCAATCTCCCTTTTCTACAAAGTTCTCTTCTTTCCCCTTTCTCTCTCTCTCTCTCTCTAGGACTCAATAAGAAAAAGAAATGGAAGAAAAGAAATGAGGTTGGGGACTTAAACGTGGCTTAAATCTAAAAAGCCCACTTAAGTGGCTAATACGTGATAGAATGGTACGCACTACACATTTAATCTATAACCAGTCAAAAATGCCAGAAATGCCAAAATACAATATGGCACTTATTGTGACTGTCTCGCACCTACCGGGACTAACTACACCCTCAAAATTATCATTTGGAAATTTTATAACTCATTTTAAGTTCCGGTTTCTCATTAAACCAAAATGTCATTAAATTCTTATGACACAATAAATCACAACATGGATATTTTTACCTACTCATCAGGTAATCATACAACATTTCAGTAAATATTAACCTCTTTCATAATAAATTAATATTTACTCAACATCCATCCTTTTATAATTAATTACTACACCTAGTAAATAAATATAAAATAGGCTATCAAAAGTGAGGGTTGTTACACACTCCCCCCCTTAGGAGGGAATTTTCCCCCCAACATTCAGGCATACCTCACAAGAAGAAATGCGGATACTTTTCACGCATGTCATCCTCACGATCCCTGGTCGATTCTTCGACACTATGGTGACTACCTTGCGACCTTACTAAAGGTACTACCTGAGATCTTAATCGCAGGTCACTACGCTCTGAAATAGCAACCGACTACTCCTCATAAGGAATGGCAAGTTGCATCCCAAAAAGTTCGAAAGAAATGTTCCTAAAGCCACCATCACATCCCTCGTACTACCTTACAGAAGAGATATGGATCACGTCATGAACTTGCTGCAAATATTTTAGTAGAGCAAGTTGATAAGCTACCGGACCCACCTTAACATATATAGGAAAGATCTAACGTAAAGCGGTGCAAGTTTTCCTTCTACTCCAAATGCTTAATGCCATTCATAGGCGATACTCGCACCAACACTTGGTCTATCGACCTCAATCTCCACATGTCTTCTCCCCGCATTGACATAACTCTTTCGTCGATCTTGGTTATACAAATGCGATTCCGAATGAGCTCAATTTTTGAAGAAGTACCTCGGATTAGTCCAGGTCCAAGAGACTTATCATCTCACACCTCTAACCAACAAGTGAGAGATCCACAAGGCCCACGATACAAGGCTTTATAAGTCGCCATCCCAATAGTGAATCGATATAAATTATAATAATCGAATTCGACCAGTGGAAGACACCGTTCTAGACTATACTTGAAGTCAAGCACGCACATAAGGAGTATATGTACCAACATATGGTTTACCCCTTCTGACTGGCCCTATGTGGAAAAAAAATGATAAGAAGCACTTAACCATAATTCGATTCACATGGCTTGGAAACTTTCCACAAATGGGAAATGAACATTCTATTTCAGTCGGAAACTAAAATCAAGGGCGCCCCATGCGGTCCAACAACCTTTCCATGCCCGGCCACTACTATTAGCGGCGCATATCTTGACACATTTCGTCGTTACCCGGATGAACCGTAAACTTAGAACCATGAGATTCCACCATATTTGCCTTTCTCCAGTCCTTCTCATCTGGGACACAAATTCTCTTATGGAAACGCACCCCACCCTCAAGGTCCTAAGAGAAGAGTTCTGTTTCCCAAATTAACAACTTGTATATGTGGTCTTAACCACCCCTGTCTCTCCTACGACATCTAGCAATAAAGTGTTGCTCGCACGAAAGACTAAATTCTGCCCAAGAAGTAGCATCTCCCTTCCTATACGGCGATCACCCCACTATGAATTTTAATTCAAGCATGGGATAATACTCCCAACAAGTTTAGACTTATGAGGTGCATAAACAATATATCTATGCTCCAGCATTATCGCTCCCTATCCTGGCAGAGGCTTGTCCATTGAATCCACCCTCGAGCTTAACTACATGGGCTCAGAAGTGAAAGTCAATTCGCCTATCTCTTTCCGAAAGCTAGGCGCCATCTTAATATTTTAACTACAAGTGGCCTCATCTCCTTTGTCCCAACCAAGAAAAACTTCTCGAAATCTCCTACTTCTCGTTACTAGGAGATCAATCCCTTATGGAGCTAACACACAATCTGTTCGTGGTCAACTCCCAACATCCCTCCTAAACTAAAGTCACATACCAAAGGCCTTACATCCAAACACCCTAGTTCCCAAGAACTTTCTCAACTCCCGAAATTTTCTCGGTTTCGTGCGTGGGACGTCTCGCCGAAGCAAAATCCAAACAAGGAATCCTCCCGTTACCATACTACCTCGCGTTGTCGGTCATCAAGATATACAGGTCTAAGACACATGTTCGGGACCGAAAAGATTCTACCTATTTACATTACCAATCAAATAACTAAATATTTACAAATCAAGTATTCACTTTTCATAAAGCCTTATATATATATATATCATTTAAGATAGCCTTCTTATCAAGGCATAACCTGAAGTCTAAATCCAACTTCGCATCCCAGTCTCCCTCGCATCGTTTAGAGGAGAGGACTGTATACAGTGCTTCTAATTGCACTTTAGTAGCCATTAATCACTCTTCTACGTGATTCTCAGCTAAACCTTACAACCAAAAAAATAAAAGTAAAAATAAAGTAAAACAAAATGAAATAAAATCAACTAAAATAAGTAAGAACAATATATCTCCCCTTCCAACGTCGTTGAGGTTCACGCGTGGAGCGTCCCGCAAAAGAGGAATTCAAACAAGGAACCCCTCCTATACGCTACTACTCGACTTTGTCGATCGTGGAGAGAAAGCATATCAATCACATCATACCCGACCATGTCAAGGACGAGTAAATCGGCCTCAAAGCACAAAGTACCATAACAAATCTCTATGTATATACAAACAAGAAATTGAGCAAACCATCACTCGTAGAAAACTCAACACTAGTAAAAATACTTTCAGCAGATTTTATCAAATCTGTAGCCTGAGAAGAACTTATAAAACAAATGAGCATGTAACACCCGCATCGAATATCACGTAACTCAAGTACCTTCGAAATAAAACTTACTCATAATAGTAGGCAATGCTAACAAATCTAGAGGGAGTATAACCTCCCGAATTTAACAAACTCTTCCATACAGTAGTTGTCCTTGCTGCATGGGAACAACCGGATCAGGTACCTGAGGTAGGAACTGAACACGCGGCTGTTGCGGAGCCCTAGCACTGACCCCCAAAAAATCGAGTACACTCCATATAGTAGTGACTCGTCTCCCCATCTAGGAAGCACCGTCATTTCATGTCCTCTCGACCTCGATCCCTTTCTAAACTGGGAAACACTTTGGCCCAGATGGTCCTTACCTCCATGACCATCCCGACCCCTAAGTTATGAAGCATCCTTACCGTTCCTAACGTCATTTCCACCCGTAATAAACTCTCGAATCGTTGTCTTTTAGACGAAGCCCCTTATCGAGGTCCCCTCTCTTTCTGCTTACTACCCGCAGATTGGGATGAGGGAAATTCTCCTCCTCAAATCCCATAATCTCCAAGCTTTCCTGCTTGCCCCACGACAGTAGCTTTCCTGCTACCCGGTGAATATAACCAATGCTCATAGCAATGGGATGAGGCTACATTCATACCCTCACCAGAAGTTTGTGAGGTTGGATAACCCAGCAATTGTTGTCGGATTATCTAGTTTAGACCTCCCATAATCTTTGAGATCTTCCTATCTTCCGGAGTGGCCTCATCCGGGATAAAACTCACTAACCGGGTAAACTCCTCTACATGTTCCACCACAGGTCTCTCTCCATGCACAACACCCTGGAGCTTCTTTCTCATCTCCCTAAGAACTGCGGGAGGAACGTACTCACGATCAAACAAAGCCTAGGACTCAGTGATCGTCATTGCGTCTCTTTGCTCTGATGCGGTTATTATTTCCCACCAGTATAACGCAGATCCAACTAAGTTAAAAATGGCAAGGACTTGTTCCTTTCCTCGCTACATTCTATCATTCGAAGGTGGCGTTGCACGTCCAGTTTCCATTTATTGGCTTTAATAACATCCACAAAAAGGTCCTATAGGAGCTTGAACATCATGAGTCCCATGGAGTTACGTGGACCACTGCGGTCCAGGCGGTGATAACCATTTGAGCTACAGCGTTTGCTACATCCGTAGCGTTAACGATCCCTTGTGGAGGTGATGGAGAATCCACCCGCCCCTTCTACAACCCTATTACGTCTCTCAGAGCGACCTCTCAAGGTGGCGTTCGAGATGAAGAAACACTAGAGTTATAATATTATCTAACCCGTAAAAGATCGCAAACATAAACAACTACACAGTCCTAACCTTAGGCTCTATATCAAAGAAAGCTACGGTAGAACATGGCGAATCCACATAGATCCTAAAGACTCTAGAACCTGATGCTCTGATACCATCTGTGACAACCCAAGATCCGAGATAAGGGGTGGCCAGCCCGATACTCAAACGTAACAGGAATCATGAACAGATATCATCCTCAGCATCAACAAAATAAACTGAATATACGGGAAAACCACCCAATATATCAGAAAACGGGTTGCCAAAATGTGTAAAATTTTAAATAGGCAGTTAAGAAAACTAAATTTAAACAACCCGATCTGATAAATAAGTGTGATTCCACAAGAATATGTATATTACCACTAAAACAATAGTAAACAAATGGAATGAATAAGCTGTCGGTCCACAGCTACAAAGAACACCGTACAACACTATAATATCTTTTGTAAGACATTCATTAATCAAATATCAAAGTTTGGGCCACTCGCCCGAATTACGACCCGGACTTATCTAGAATAACAAGAATGAAAGCGTCTAATACAATGTCCTATAATAACCCGCAAAATCTTACAGCTCGTCAAAGGCAAAGGAAGGGGAACACCAAAACGGGCGTCCTTGCGGTGGAGCACCTGAGCAGATATAATCATATATGCAACAAGGAAAGTAAACCGATCAGGGCCGGGTTCTATATGATTACCAGAAGAAATAAAAGCATGATAGAAATGAACAGTTATGCATAAATAAGGATGATAATATTACAATGACATTTCAACTAATTATGAAATGAAATGGAAATGAAATGCCTACATAAAAGAAAGAAAAGCAAGTAATCTAAATTTAAAACCTTTACTCAGAAATCCAATTACCATATCCTTCTTACATTCCTTAATAGGAATTAAAAGCCATTTGTTTGGTTTGCAATAAGAAGGTATAATTTCCTTTCATTTATTAACTTCCAAAGTTAATTATCTTACCATAATATTTTTCCATTCCTAAATAGGAATATCATTAATATCAAGTGCTCTTTATAGCACATATCTTATTAATCTAATTTCCCGTGCTCTTTATGGCACGTATCATGCTCTTTATGGCATATATCCATCAAGTCCCACTTGATGCAGAAAAGTTATATTCATATACACATAACGATTCTAAGACCGCCCCTCCGAGTTTCCCCACTGGGCGCGCCCCAAAATGACCATCATTTTCCAGGGCCTATCTATACAAGACAACCTGGGATCATAACGCAAAGTCGGGAAGCGGCCATATGCCTGCGGTAAAGTCAGGACCACACCCGGAATCCCCTAATCAGCGCAGAAAATATACAAAACCCCGCATATGGCCTAGGACTATATCCACCCTGCATTCACTAGCCAGGGGGCATCACCAAGCACGCGAACTTCCCTTATGATGTCATTTAGATAGGTGTGTTTAAGTAAATTAGCATTTACCATATTTTATCTCATTTTCATTTCCAAGTTTCCATTTTCCATATCCATGTGTTTGGTCCTTTATTTTCGAACCTACCGTAATTAAACAACCGGGTTCATTTTATTTGAACCCATCAAAATTTACATAGTTCGGGTCCATAATAGAGAAATCTATCATCCTTAAACCAATTGGTTCATTTTATGCGGACCTAATTCCCATCGAATATTTTAATTAATATTCCTCAATATACCAGTCCCAACAAATCTCCAAATGATCATTATGATCCTATAAATCCCCAAAGTTCATATAAATTTGATAAGACCCTAAGTCTCCAAGTTAGGGCATTTAACCCCCACCCACTTATTAGGATGCACAAAGAGAAGTGATGCCTCAACATCACTTAAGACAACCCTTTTCCCCAAACTTAACCCCAAGTGAAAACCCATTCAACACTAGGGCACCAACCAACTCCACTAGGACTCTAAAAGTCAAGGTTTACTTCATTCAAGAAGGGTCCTAAGTCCCTATGGGAAGAAAAGAGTTTAAAAACAAAAGTATGAAGTTAGGTGAGAAAACAGGGGACCGGTCGACCGCTTCTCAAATTTTTGCCTTAGGAGAAAAGTAGAAACTTCAATTCGGACGAGCCGGTCGACCGGTAGGGGACCTGCGGTCGACCGCTCCCTCAATTGCATGCCTTTGAAAGAAAACAGTGTGCCCTCCTCCGAAGGCCCAGTCGACCGGTCTGGTAACCACGATCGACCGGCCATAACAGACCTAGCCTCCCTATTTCTTCTTCCAACAACCAAAACCATAACATTTAATGGAACTAATACACCACAATATGTCTAAGTACCATCATCAAGAACATTTATCATCCAAATCCCTTTCTAAGGGTTAATACCCAAATAATTTAACAAAACCCTAACTAAACTAAATCATAACAATCCACAACATATCATGCTAATAAATCCACTTAAATCACATTATAGCAAGTAAGTTACTTGCCTTGATCCTGCAACTTCAAATTTGATTTGGTGGAGGCAACAATCCAAGCTCCAATCTCCCTTTTCTCCAAAGTTCTCTTCTTTCTCCTTTCTCTCTCTCTCTCTCTAGGGCTCAATAAGAAAAAGAAATGGAAGAAAAGAAATGAGGTTGGGGACTTAAACGTGGCTTAAATCTGAAAAGCCCACTTAAGTGGCTAATACGCGATAGAATGGTACGCACTACACATTTAAGCTATAACCAGTCAAAAATGCCAGAAATGCCAAAATACAATATGGCACTTATTTTGACTGTCTCGCACCTACCGGGACTAACTACACCCTCCAAATTATCATTTGGAAATTTTATAACTCATTTTAAGTTTCGGTTTCTCATTAAACCAAAATGTCATTAAATTCTTATGACACAATAAATCACAACATGGATATTTTTACATACTCATCAGGTAATCATACAACATTTCAGTAAATATTAACCTTTTTCATAATAAATTAATATTTACTCAACATCCATCATTTTATAATTAATTACTACACCTAGTAAATAAATATAAAATAGGCTATCAAAAGTGAGGGTTGTTACAACTGCCTGTAATTTAGTATCACACACAATATATACACGTATAGATATATGTACTATCACTACACCGTATATATATATTATAAACGCTGGATTTATCGTGTGCTAAATATCCCGTACACTGCCTGAAATTTCCTGAGTCTGTGGCCCGACTCAACGTAATTAATTTTCTCACTTAATAATTTTTCGTTTTTCCGAGTCTATGGTCCGACTCTAATATATTCAACTCATACCTCAATTTATATAATATTTTCCCCGAGTCTATGGTCCGACTCCAATTAAGTTATTAACACACTTATTAATTTAATACCTCCTCGAGTCTATCGTCCGACTCTACTTAAATTAATTATTACACCCATTAATTTAATACTCACCCGAGTCTACAATCCGACTCTTATTTAATTAATTTACACATTAATTAATCAACGCAAATCCGAGTCTGCAATCCGACTCTAATTAAATTAATTATCACATTTATCAGTTTAATCGTACCCGAGTCTACAATCCGACTCTAATTAAATTAATTGACACACATATTAATTTAATACCTCCTTGAGTCTGTCGTCCAACTCTAATTAAATTATTTAACACACTTATTAATTTAATACCTTCCCGATTCTATCACCCGACTCTAATTAAATTAATTGACACACATATTAATTTAATATCTCCCCGAGTCTATCGTCCGACTCTAATTAAATTATTTAACACACTTATTAATTTAATACCTTCCCGAGTCTACAACCCGACTCTAATTAAATTAATTAACGCATTTATTAATTTAATAACTTGGTGTCCCCCAACCATTATACCCGGACTCACTCACTCGGTCCATTTTTTTATATCTCATAATTTCTTTTCCACATTTTTCGCCCACAATGTGTCGCACATTTATTTCCATAATTTCCCAATTATATTTACCTATAATTACCAACATACCCGAACTCGCCCTCTTGGTCCATAATTAAATATTCCCCGAGTCTATATCCCGACTCAAAATTATATAGTTTATCTCCAAACTTAATTCACTACCTTGGGGTCGCATGACCAATATACCCGGATTCACTCACTTAATCCGTACCTCACTATTTTGGAATAAAATTTTTCAAATTCATCCGTTAAATGCCCCAAATAAATTCATCCTAGTCCCAATTACTTTCTCCCATAATTGCTAGGAATATTTGTTTCATATTTATTTATCACTAATTAATGTATGGGAATTTTTTTTTTTAATTAATTTCCCCTTATATACAAACTTGGCGAACTGGCCAGAATTCCGAATCATCGATCGATCGAATCCCCTGGGTCGATCGATCCATCGTCCGTCACTTCGTCTTCTCCAAGAGGCAGTTCCACCATTAACGAAAACCTCCAACTTTTATTCTTTCCCCTGGACTAACCCAAGCCCAATCAACCCGATATCCACATAGGAATAGGATCAGGCACCTTACGGAACATCAATCTAGAATTAAATCTCACGATTTCCTACATTTTTCCCCATTTGGGTATTATCCGGGTTTTCAATCCCCAATACGAATTTCTTTCATTTTATCAGTAATTAACCCTCTACTCTTACTGATTTTAACATCTAATTCAGTTCTCTACATTCTAGAATCATAAACACGATCAATCTCCCCCTTAATCTCATTAAGGTATATAAACTTACAAAAACCCAATTTAGATTTTGGTGACACACCCAAAACGAATTTTCATACACACATCACTATGATATGAATTGATTATCAAACTTTTAGAAATCATAACAGTTAACCACTTGCCTGTAGGTGTTCGTAGTGTCAGATCCGTTGGCGTAGTCCCTCAATTTGGCTCCAATAACCTCCAATTTGTTCTTGATTTTCTTTTTCCCCAAGCCTCATCTCAAACCCTAGGTTAAAAACCCTTAATCAAGTTTTTCACCTAATGGGCTTAATTAAAGTGGTCCAACTCACCCCGTGTGGGCCCGGCCATGCCCAAAAATATCCCGAGACCGAATTACTACCCCCGGGTACTCTTTTCTGACTATCTCGAGCCATCCAGACTCAATCGCGCCCTCAGAATTGGCATCTGAATTAATTTATAAAAATCCTTATCTCACACCCCATTTAGTCTATACCGACTCCCGGTTGAGATAAGTGCATACCCCGTCATTAATACCCGAAATGACGTAATTAAATTATTACTATTCACTTAGTAAATAAATTTTCCTAAACATTAACCATTCACTTCCCGATTAATATTTAAATAAATATATTTCCATAATTAATTCAATTAAAATTACAACACACCAGTAATTTAAAATTCCCAAATTAATTAAATATTAAATGCACAAAAATACGGGGTGTTACAATTAATAATTAGTGCCCATTTCATATGAGAGTAGGATTGACCCTCAGCGTAAATTAGTAAATTAATAATTGTATACGTTAATTGTTGGTTTAATTGATGAAATGAATTAATTGAGTTGATGAATTAGAAGGAGTACGGGATACACATTTGTTGTTGACATTGCTGTTGGATTATTTTATTTAGTAAATGTTGGGTTAGTTAGTTTTAAAAGTGTCATGACCACTGGATTATTGTCCATATGGGGGTGGGATTTTTCAACTTTTTTTGAAAATTACTTTGTATATCGAAAAATATATATATAGTATGATAATTAAATGAAACATACTTGAAATTAAATATAGTGCGCATAGATACTAGCCTTCTAGTTCTTATGCGTACGCATTCAATAGCCCTTAGACCCGTTCGAGAGTCATTAACCCTGTAATGAGATCTCTCGAATTGTCCTGTTTGGACAGTTTGAGACTGTATAATTTCTGTATAATATTCTTAGTGGCTTAATGTTGTTACTTTTGAAGGAAGTTCTACAGTCGTATCTTAATGTTCTCTGGGTGCATACTAGATTGACAAGTGTGACTGTTATTTCAATTGATCAATTGAAATAACATTCACACCTGCCAATCTACGTCGTATACTTGGAGAACTATGAGATATGCTGTCGATTTTTTTTCAAATCGTAACAATGTGCATGAGTTGTTAAGTATATTACAGAAAAATGTTGTCTTAAATGGGATAGGACCACTCACCCTTTAATAGGATAATTAAATGATGGGGTAATTAAATAAAACATACTATAAGTCTAAGTTTTGTTTACCTTTAATAGGTGTTTGGTTGTGGTAGCTGTGATGGGATATCCGAAATAAAAAGAGTGGATGGGTGAGACTAATAGAATAGGGGATGTGTTTCACAGATGTTCTAACGAATTTGTGAAATATGCAAAGAGATGTCATAATGATGAAGAGTTTTTTGCGTTCGTGTGCTAGGTGTAAGAATGGTAAGGTGTTTGAGTGGAAAACAGTTGAACTACATCTGTTAAGATCGGGTATGCAAGATAGTTATCAATTTTGGAGTTTTCACGATGAATTGAAAGTTCCTTTTGTCCCCGACCAACCTTCACAACAACCTTCAACAAGTATAATAGATGTAGAAGGGGATGACGTAGATCATAATATATTAGAGGATTTAGTTAATGATGCGTACGGAGTTTATGAAGCAGAGGAGAATGAGGTTACTAATGATGTAAAAGATTCAAGTGCTCGTGAAGATAACACGATAAAACTTGATAATGACTACCAAAGTTTAAAATTTAAGGCGACCCAACCGTTATACTCTGGCTGTGAGAAAGATCAAATAACTTTACATGCCATGGTTGGTTTGCACAGTTTGAAGATGTAGTACGGTTTGTCTGGCAATAGCGTGAAGGGAATTCTGAAATGGGTGAAGGGCTTATTACCCAAGGTGAATACACTTCCAAATAGCTATCCTGTTATGAAGAACAATTTGAAAGGTTTGGGAATGAAGTATAAATCGATTCATGCTTGTGTGTATGACTGCATACTATACCGAAAGGAGTATGAAAATCTCGATCGTTGTTCGTTATGCGATGAACCTATATATGTCCAATCTACTAGTATTGAAATATTTTCCCTTTGGGCCTAGATTAAAGCGATTTTTCACAGTACCATGGATTGTAGAGGCAATGACTTGGCATGCTAGGGCAGAAGTAAGGGGTAATATCATGCGTCATCCTATTGATTCTATTGCGTGGCGAAAGATGAATTTTGAGTATCCCGATTTTTCTCGAGAACAACACAACATTCTTTTAGCTATATCAACAGATGGTTTAAATCCATTTGGAAATCTAAGCACCAATCAGAGTGTATGGCTAGTGATCCTAGCCCTACTCAACCTCCCTCCTTCACAGTGTATGAGACCTGAATTTTCGATGATGGCTTTGTTGATACTTGGGCCAAAGGCACTAAGTGATGAGATTGACGTCTACCTAGCTCCTTTGGTAGAAGAATTAAATTAGTTGTGGGAAGAGGGTGTGTAATCATTTAACTCTTTTAGAAAAGAAGAGTTTACGCTGAAAGATATGTTGATGTGGGAAATTCATGATTTTTTAGCTTATGGGACATTATCCGGTTGTTTAGTACATGGTTATTTGGGGTGTCCTGTTTATGGAGAGGAGACTGAATTTCTTCGTCTATCCTCTAGCTTAAAAAATGTATACCATCACCATGGGAGGTTTTTACCCCCAGCTCATAGTTTCAGATCTGAGAAAGGTTCCAATTTTTTATTGGGCGGAGTTGAACATAGGCTACCGCCGAGACAACTTTTGGGTTCAGAAATTGAAAGTAAATCTTCTGAATGTGGCCCTAATATTCCAGGTAAGAATCCCAAATTTAAGAACGTCAATCATAAGAAGACCCCAACTGGGAATGAAACTGAGATAAGAAAGGCATGATCTCGGAGGTCAATTTTATTTGACTTGCCTTATTGGAAGAATAACCCGATGCACCATGTACTGGATCAGATGCATGTAGAGAAGAACTTCGCTGAACATATTGTGGGTACTAGCCTTGGGGGGAGTCATTCGAAGGATGGATAAAATGCATGAAAAGACCTTAAATCATTAAAACTTAAGCCATAACTATGGTTGAAAGAAGATAGTAGAGGAAGGACAATAATTCCTCCTGGTTCATTTACTTTGACGAGTGGGGAAAGGAAGGTACTTCTAGACACAATATATAATTTGAAAGGCCCATCTACTTTTTCTTCCAACTTGCAAAGGATTGTGAATTATGCTACTCATGATTTACATAAGTGTAAGTCTCACGATTGGCATGTGATCATGCAATTGGTTCCTCTATTGTTCAAGCATTGTTTCTCCAAGAACAAGGATTTGCGTGGGGCTATTATGCAAATTAGTATTACCTTCTCCCTCTTTTGTGAGAAGGTAGTGAATCGAGAACACATAGTGGCCGTAAAATTGGTTGTGATCGAAGCGATTTGTGTATTGGAGAAGTACTTTCCCCCAGCATTCTTTGACATAAGTGTTCACTTTTTGGTACACCTATGTGACGAGGCACTTCTTTGTGGTCCAGTTAGATATCGGTGGATGTATCCGTTTGAAATATTGATGAAAGTTTTTAAAGATTACGTCAAGAATACGCGATACATTGCAGGATCAATTGTAGAGGAATACATCACCATGGAGTCATCAATATATACTCGGGAATATATGCCTGACTCGACCAACGTTGATGACACTGATGAATTCATCGATGATGGTGGTAATGTGATGGGAAAACGAGTGAAATTAACGAGTTTGCAATATGAACAAGTAGCTCGTTATCTATTTGACACACATGAAGATGTTGAAGAATGGAAAAAGTAAGTTTTGATTATTATAATGTTTAATATTATTTTAGATTATTTTACACATGATTAATTTTGTAATATACAGAAAATATGAAGCCTGTGAGAACAATAAAAGAAGAAAAACAATGGTGCAATCAGACAGCGAATTTAGGCTGTGGTTGACACAAGAGGTAACTATAATGAAAATAATCGTTATATAAAGTTACATTACACTCAAATATTACCACTAATACAATTAATTTATCTATATTCTCAGCTCCTAAAGACGGGTGATGCGACATGAAGGCTTGCTCGTCTAGCCACTGGACCCTTGTTCGTGGTACAAGAGTACAAAAAGTATCGATTGAACGGTTACATTTTCGGCTCTAAAGTGTACGAGGAAAGTACAAATGTATAGAACTCGGTAATTTCGTACAAGGCTCTTACTATCTTTCGAGCGAGCGCAAAAGATAAAAACCTCGTTAAAGCTGAAATGACTTACTATGGTATAATCCAAAATATATTTGAATTGGATTATATAAGCTTCAAAGAGGTTGTATTTTACTGTGACTGGGTAAGAGTTGAGGATAAAAATGCTTGTAAAGTTGACCCTATCACCAATTTGATCATGGTTGACTTGTCCAAGTTGAAGAGCAATGACCATGTGAGCGATGAGCCGTTTGTTTGTGCATTTTAAAAGGTTAAACAAGTGTTTTATTCGAAGTATATCAACAACGAGCCATAGTGAATTTTCCAACACACTCCAAGGCGTCTAAATAGTAGTGTGGATGACTTGGATGCTCCTACCGAATATCAATCCATTTTTTATGATAACCCGAATTTGAAATAATTTTTCAATTTGTAATAAATATTTCAATTTGTACCGAAACATCCATTTTTAATGCTTTTAATCGATTTGCACCTTATCATTTTCACTTTTGTGTAGTGTGCGTGTGTGGAGAGGAGATTAATACATAAATATTCCAACCACATCTGAGTTTTGTTTATACTAATCCATGAATATACGCTTCTTACCTTTAATAGGTGATTATTACATAGTTATTTGGGGTGTCCTATTTGTGGAGAGGAGACTAAATCTCTTCGTCTATCCGAAAACTAAGAAATGCCATAAACCTATGGAGTTATGCTCTGCAAATTCCTCCCAAACGTTATTTAGCCAAACATCACCAGTTGAAGTTGTCAATTCCACTTTCCATACCCCACCACTTTGAACCTCTAGCAAAACATGGGAGACCATTGGAAGGTGGAATTGACAACTTCAACTGCTGATTTTTGGCTACACAATGGTTGGAAGGAATTTGCAGCGCATAACTCCATAGGATTATGGCATTTCTTAGTGTTCAGATATGAAGGGAATTATATTTGACACGATTGCCTAGAGTAAATTAGTTGGAAGTAGGTGCCATCTGAGCTCAAATTATCTATTTGGGTGACACTACAGGTAATGTATTTATATTTATATGTCAATTTCGATTTCGATTTCAATTTCGATTTATATTTATCTATATTTGTGGGGCGGATACTAATTTTACTTTATTTTATTTCAGGGGATAGGGAGTGGCCCTGAGGGTAGGCCACATATGCTCGATACTTATGTGGCTCTTCGGACGAGAAGTGAAGGATAAGGAGGTGTCCCCGAGCGTCGCGGTACAAAATCTCTTTTCCAGCTAAATAGTTTGTAGATTTGAGATAATTGATGGTGATGTTGTTGCTTCTTAAATAGTTTCTATTTTGAATGTATATTTGCGTTATCTCTAGTTTATTTGGATATCTGATATTTGAATAGGAACAACGTTGATATAACAGCTACAAATATACTGCTGGGTAGTGGCAGTGGCCATACTGCCCAACAGATTTTTTTTCAATTCTGCCCAGAATTGTCACGGTCATTCATCGTGATAATTTTTTTTAAAAGGGGACAAGAATTTTTCACGATTATTAAACGTGACTAAACATGTTCCGGACCGTGACACGACCGTGACAATTCTTACGAGGTTGTCACGGTCTATGACCGTGACACGTCCGTGACAAAAAAAGTTGTCTCGCCTCGAATTATCACGGTCATTGACCTTGACAAGTCCAACTTGTCAAGGTCAATGACCGTGACAATAGTGCAAATTTTGTGTAGTGGCATCCTTAATTACAATCCCAAATCTCACAATCCATTAAGCATTTATACCCGTTTGATCTAAGATATACCAAGTGTGAAGATATATGAAGCCACTAAACATGGAACAAATATCAACTTCAAAGCTTTGCCGCAATATCTTCAACACTAAGCATCATAGGCCTTGTGGGATCACAACTCAAAGACTAACCTACAACTCAAACTTTTTTGTCCGGAATGAAGCCAGTTACAAACAAATTGACTCGATTGGAAATTTTCTTATATAGATATATATCATTACTCTAAGAAATATGGGTTTATTTTAAAAAAAATAGAATAGAAACTATAGGAATAAGTTTACATAAGTCTTCCACCCAGTTGTTATAAGGGAGAGGAAAATAAGGTTTGCAGACTTTGAAAGCAATCTATGGGTTCAAGAAGTCTCCCTTGACCTGGTAAAATATTGAGGCCTGGGTAGAAATCCTTTGTTCAATAATGATTTAGAAGGCTCTACAAGGCTCTAAGGTACTAGGGACGAAAGTTTTCTTGTTTAGAAAAGAACTAAAGGCGAAGACATTTAGCCAAAAGATATAAAATGTAAAAGAATCACTACTAGAAATAGACATTTTTATGACGGGAGAAAAGGCCATAAAAGGTTATTTGTGATGGTTTTTGAAGCTTTTAAAACTGTCGTAATGTTGTGTGTCATAATGAATTGGTGTTGACAAAATCGTCATAAAAAACCATCCTATTACGACAGTTTTTTGTGCAAATCGTCATTAGCAATAATGTTGTGTGTCTTACTAAAATTGGTGTTGACAAAACCGTCATGATAAACCATCCTATTACGACAGTTTTCCGTACAAACCGTCATTATCAATAATATCATGTTTATTGAACCGTCATTATAAACCTATGAAAAATGACGAATATTAATAAAACGGTCATTAAAAGTACGATTACTTTAATCATTATAATGAGAGATTACATAAAACTGTCATAAAACATACGGCCATAAAAGTTATTTCTTTTCTTTCATTTTTTTGCGATGAATTCTATTATACTATTACAATATCCCAAACATGTTATGCATAAACTACGAACTGTCAATTCAAAGCAAAAAATTTCGTACTCAAAGTAGAAAATTCCAAGTACCAATATAACCGAACCATAAGTATAAAAAACGTCATTAATATTTGAAATTAAAGAAAATAAAAAACAACAACAGTCTCCCAATAGACTTCTGGACAACTCAAAAATAAAAAGATATCTAAAATGACCTATACTATAGACATAAAAACTAGTAAATTAAACTGCAACATTAGTTCTATTCATGTAGCGTGAAAACCCAATTTAGCAATAGCTACACCGAATACGCAATAGGTAACATCCGGATCGATACCTAAATAAAAGGAGGAAACAAATAGTTGTTACCAACTAAAATAGATTCACCATATAAAGAATATAACTCAAACAATAATGATATTCCAATATAATATTGCGCATAAAAAAAAACATTTCCATAATATTAAAGTTGACTTTACTTTCATTCTTTATTAAGGCATGGAAGAGATAAATGGGGAAGGTTTTATGGAAAATTCGGCAATTTTTTTTTTTTTTTAATAATCCAAAATTAAGCATGACATGTTTAACCAACCATAACAATATAAATCCCACCTCGGGCATTCAGTATCATCATCAACAACGGGAACAACATTATAAAAATTTACTCAAGAGATAAATGAAGAAGGTTTTATATAAATTTCGACAGAGTTTCTTTTATTTTTTTAATAATCCAAAATTTAACGTGACATATTTAACCAACAACAACAATATAAATCCCAGCCCGGGCATTCACTATCAACAATATAAAGCCCACCATAGGCATTCACCATCAACAATATAAAGCCCACCCCGGGCATTCAACATCATCAATAAAGTAATTAATTAGATTGAAGAAGAAAAAAAAGTACCCAAAAAGATAGGCCAAAATTGTCCACAACTGCAGCTCACTAAAAATAATCCTGAATGAAATCGATGAACTCATGTTGAACTTCTTCTATCTCATGATTTTCATAGATTGCTTTTTCAGCCAACTCTTTCATCTAACAAATCAAATAACATACGTTGTATTCAATTTTTCCTTATAAAAATAATTAGGAATGAAACAAAATGTTATAAAATAAATATTTATTACCTTTAGTTTAGTAGATTGAGATGGATTCTCCATTAAATCTCTCATGAACTTCAATATGTAAAACCCACATTCAACATTTCCCGGTTGTAGAGGGCCCTATAGAATGATATGTTGAAGATAATAGTTATATTAAGATTTAAGATATAAGTCAATAATGTATATTCATTAACATTATCGTATCTTAACATTCTCCCTGTTTGAACCTGAAATTCTTCCTCCTTTCGATACCCCCAACGCTTTAAATTCACTTCAAGACAAAGATTAAAATGAAAAACATGTGTATAAAGACAATATGACTAAAGGTATATATATATATATATAAGTCATTACTCACATGCTTGTAAAGAGTTTCAAGTCTCGATCTGGTGCCCTATGTAAAGAATGTTAATACAATATATTCCTCGAAGAGAAATTAATAACTACTAAAGACCAATGAAACCTGCAATGTAATGAGTTGTTAAGATCAATGATACAACCATGTTTTGATATAATTATAACTTAAGACAATAAATAACTTACCCTATGTTAATTGGCATAAAATATGTTTTGTTCTCTTTAGCATCTTTCATTGCATTCCTAATAAAAATATGCATTTTTTTCTTTAAATAAGCTTGTTCAGCAGCCCTGGGATTAATAAATACAATAAAATCTCGATTATTTTGAAACTTCTCGTACAAGAATCTAAAAAACAAAATAAAACTATATTAGAAAGGAGTAGCCAAATAAAATTAAGATGAAAACATCTTATTCTCACACCTCATGTATCCGATTAGACAACTGGAATTAAGGTCCTCCATTTTACAAAAATGCACCAACTCATGTTTAGGAATGTAGGTTGATTAAAGTTCATCTCCAAAAATCCTGACTGGAATTTTTACGGTATCACTTTTCATAATTAAATCTAGCATGCTTACAAATACCATAAGTACCCCTCTCTCAACACCGTTTTCTCTATCGTCTTCCTGATTTGCATTGGTTATAAAATAGTTAAAAATATTAACAATGGTATCTATAATATAAAAGAAAATTGCTCACAACTTTACCTCTGCGTCTACTATAACAAATTCTTTAGGCCACGCAGCATGTGAATTATGTGCAATTATAACTGTTACTAACTCATCACCATAAGGTAGGGAAGGGGGCATCCGGAGTGTAAACAGTATCCATAGACACTCACACGTAATTTTCTCCCAAATGTTTATGGTGTACTTTGTCGTCTAGCCCAACCCTCTCAAAAACACAACCCTTAGCGACAATATTGGTACGTGAATTTAATGCCAATTTACATGATTTCCCCATGACATTATGAAGTGTGGGATTCGGAGAATGCATGTGAGTGGATCTCTTTCCATCATCTTTCAACTATTTATACGTAAAAAATAAAAATAAAAACTCAAATCCGAGTCCCACAATTCATAATGGCATAATAAAAATTCGCCAAGATAAAAAGTCAACATCACTAATATATCATATTTATTTCTTACAATGCTATTTTTTTCTTATTTGTCTTCTTGGCACGAGAATCACATGATGAACTTACATCTAATGAAATTATTTTGTGCAATCCATTGCCACTTTTTGGGGTGTTCAGTCCGACTTTCGTCATTTCCCACTCATACTCCGACACCTTTGCCAACAATTCTTTTATCCGCAGATCTTTTTCTTTGCCTATTTCTCTTTTCGCATACAGCTTAGACTCCAACTCACTAATATGCTTCTTTGATCCTCAATTAGTAGGTTAAAAAAAATTATGGGGGTGACTCCATGCCCTTTACCCCTAACAAGACCCGGATGCTCGGGTGTCCCTAATGACAAAGTTAGGACATCTGAGGTTCCTTCGGTGACCAAGCTCCCAGCTTTAATCTGACATTTTATCACATCCTGCAGAAAAAATCAATCAAGTTAAGATATATAACATTAAAAATAATTCAATTAGATGTATTTGATGTTGAATATTTATGTAAACAAACTCATAAATAGAAACTCACAATTTTATCCGCTATTTCCTTAGTAGCCTCGTCACCAAATTGCCAATTTTTATCTTGGCGACCTTTTTTCCACAGATAAGCCCTATATTCGTCATCAAACTTATCACCTGCCTCTTTCTGTTAACATATTAGATAAAAAAAATTGCGTGAACTTAGAATATGTAGTTTAATTCATAGATATCAATGTTTGTCAACTAAAAAAAACAAGTACATATAAGGTGTTCGATAAGTCCAGAATAGCCTTTCTTACTCATCCGATGGTTATATATATTCTTCCCCCGTCTTTCAGCTTGTGCCGCACTTAGCACCTTATAAATACATAAGCATGAGCAACTTATACAAATAACTTTCAAAAATATATGATTTTAACCATTTGCTATATACCTCAAACCCCTTTGAGATTATCACTTTTACGAATTCCTCCCAATCCTCCTGTTCAATATATTTTTTATACATCTCACGCCGATGCTTGAGTTGATCAGGTTCATCTCTGAATGGCCTGACGTAAAGCCTAGTCAATTCTCGTTTAAAAATTTTCCACCGAGCCGACATATTAGATAGCACTTGTTTCTTTGTCTTCGAATCCATATCAAATTTAGACTATGAAATAAAAATGAAAATAAATTAAGTAATACAAGATAAATGTGGGTTTCACAAAATACTTATGCTTATTTTGAAACAGGCCTAGTACAAGTACAACTAAAATTGAGAAACTTAGAAGTTCTATTTCGAAGATCGAGAAAGTCTTGGAGATTTAGCCTTTATAAATCTTTCTATATTTTAGGTGTAATCACTATCACATATGGGTGCCTCTTCATGTGTTGAGTGTGTCCATCTTTGGCCAACATATGTAGCACCTTTTCTTGTGGTGGAATAAAAAAAATTGTTTTCAGCTTAAACGACACAACTAAGAAAAAATGTTATTTCGTTTGATCCATTTTAATACTCAACACCTATTATTTATAGGGGTTGTTAGCATTTAATACCCTTTTCAATATTTCTTTAGTATTCATCCCATCAATATTTATCTTAGTGTTTGTTCCCATTTTAAACAAGTCAACTATTCAAATAATTAAAAAATTATATACTTAGATGAAAATGCCATAAAGTCACTCTAAACCTACAACTCCCAAAATTTACTCACCCCCCCCCCCCCCCCCACCCCACCCCCCCAAAAAAAAAAATACAAACCAAAGGCATAATGCCATTTTAACATGATTAACTATCATTTGAACACAATGTTACAATGTTATCTTAGACAAAGTGCATAATTATCTTACCATTTTTCGGCTTTCTTTTGAATTTAGTGTCAATTTAAATGAAGTTTAGTTTCATTTTATACAAAACTCAGTGTAATTTATCTTGAAATAGTCATTTTACCATAAAAATAATAATTTAATAAAAAAAATTGAGACTAATTTTATACAAAATTTTAGAATTTTTTCAACTGATTTATGTCCATATGTTCATCATGAATACAATTAAATTATAATACTTGTTTTCAAATGGATGGATCATGAAATCAATGTATAAAATAATGGGAAAAGAAAAAACCTGGGAACAAAAGCTTTAAATATATATTAGGCAACAATAAATATTCTGGAGAACAAATTTAAAAAGCTACATGTATCCCAAACAAAATTTGATTATAAAAAATTGGAGATACCCAAACATTCACGAGAAATTTGAAAGGAAAGAAAAACATTTTTTGTATTTCAAACATCAAGACTAGAATGGATGACAATTATGGTGTCGAGAAGCGATGTTGATGGTGATCTAATTTGTTTTGTCCATTACCCAGCGAGATTCAATCATTGTTGATGAGATAAATTGATATGGCCCATTGGTTGTCCCTTCCACTGTCTTTGTACATGAAGGAAATCTATAAAGGGGGGGGGGGGGGATATGTGAGTGAATGGATGTAACAAATCGGATTCGAATACGATAAGGGGTGATCCTAATTCGAACAGGATAATGGGTGATACTCGTTTAAAATATGTTCATCTACACTTTGCCATAGCCTGCTACTTGCACTTTACACTTTACCAAATAGATGTCAAATTTTGATTCCTTAATGGAATATTGACTGAAGAGACCTACGTAGAACAACCAAAAGGGTTCATTGACCCTCAATATCCAAATCATGTGTTTCGTCTTAAAAAGGCTTTGTATGGCCTAAAACAAGCGCCTAGAGCCTGGTATGAGCGCCTTTCCAATTTTCTCTTAGATAAAGGTTTTAAGAGAGGTGGAAATGATCAAACTTTATTTGTTAAATATTTTAACAAACACATCATTATAGCTCAAGTTTATGTTGACGATATCATCTTTGGGTCAACCTCTCCCTCAGAAGTTAAATCTTTTTCTGAAATTATGCATAAAGAATTTTAAATGTCTCTCATGGGGGAGTTACATTTTTCCTGGGTCTTCAAGTCAAACAAAATTCAGAAGGATTATTTGTTTCGCAATCTAAATACGCATTAGAGATTGTCAAAAAATTCGGCCTCGAGAGTTCTAAAGATGCTAAAACTCCAATGAGTACTACGATCAAATTATCTAAAGATGAAACTGGAAAATCTATAGATCCAACCCTATACCGTAGTATGATAGGAACCTTGCTATACCTTCCTGACTCATGTCCTGATATAATGTATGTTGTTTGTGTATGTTCTTGTTATCAAAATAATCCTAAAGAGAGCCATCTAACTTCTGTTAAAAGAATTATTAAATACGTAAAAGGAACTCTGAATCTAGGACTTTGGTACACTAGTGATACACCTCGCATTATAATTAGATACATTGATGCTGATTGGGCTGGGTGTACTGATGATAGTAAAATCACATCAGGAGCACGTTACTACATAGGTAATAATTTGGTAGGATGGAGTAGTAAGAAACAAAGCTGCACTTCTCTATCAAAAGCTGAATCTGAATACATAGCCGCTTGAAGCTGCTGTGCCCAATTACTTTGGCTTAAACAAATGCTAAGTGATTATGGTATTCAAGAAAAACAATTTCATCTCTATTGTGATAATCAAAGTGAGATCAATATCTCTAAAAATCCTGTTCAACAGTCGCGAACAAAACACACAAAAATTAGACATCACTTTATACGCGAATTGGTTGAAACTAAGGAATTAAAAATTAATTATCTTCCTACTGATTTGCAACTCGCAGATATGTTTACCAAACCTTTGGATTATAATAGATTTATTTATTTGCGGAAATCAATAGGTATGGTTTGTACTGATTAAACTCTTTGACCTACATATTTTTTTCCTTTATCTATTTGAGACAAAATGGGAGAGAAATTTGAGTCTTTATAAGTTCATTTTTTCTTACATATTCCTAAAGAGCTTGATCTTAGTGATTATTTGCAGGATTCTGTACAGTTGTAATAGGGTATTTAATTGTAATTAGTTGAGTTATGTACTTTTCTTTTCTAGGAAATGGGTAGATAGAATTTTTATGGGAATAAATTTTTCTTATTTTTGTTGCCCTACGAGTCCTAGATGACTCAAAGGAGATTTTGTCTCATATTTCCAAAGGGGGAGATTGAAGCACCTTATACTCTTGACTCACTTGATTCCATATTATATAAGTGCTCATCTAGTTTGGAAATAGTAAAAAAATTGGATGATTTTCTAGAATCCAAAAAGCCTCAGAGATTGTCTACATTTCATTCTTCTTGTTTGTTTGATCCAAGGTAAACTTACCAACACTCACACACATTAGTATTGCATTCATACATTGAATTTTGCATATAATTGAGTGTGTGTATGTTGAGTGTGTTAATTTCCCTCAAATTTATTTTTTAATATTTTTTGGGAATTTTAAATGATTTTAAAAGAATTTTTATCTTAATTAAAATTGGTTTTATAAAGTAATTGCGTCTTTTTGTAATTATGGATTATTGCTTTTATTGGCTGAAAGTTCACTTGGGTAGAATCTAAATGAGCTTGAGACATCAGGGTGCATTTGTAATTTCTTTTGGATGCGCGTGTGATATCCAATCATATCCCTACACCTGTCAGGCTGCCATTGAACCATTTTGTGTTTTCTTTGTGAGACACTAGCCGTGCTCAGTTCAAGACCTTGGATTGTCTTTAATTGAAGATCTGCATGCATCCTTATACAATCCATGTGAAACTCTCTCAAGCCAATCATAATATTTTTAATCACCACGTATCTATAGCCTTTAGATCTAAGTCAACTTGCTGAGACCAAATCGTATCCATTGATTTCAGTGAGCCTTCTCGATCCTTCTCATCCCCCTATATAAGGAGACTTTCCCTCAGCTAAATGGAACTTTTTCCACTTCGTCTATTTGAGTGAGTGGAGAGAGAAGATGGAGAAGAGAGAAGAGAGAGAAGAGAGAGAGAGAAACCAGAGTTAGGAAATCCTAACCCTAAATTGTCCTAAACAATTTTCAAACCATAACCACTTTCAAAAACCAGTATATACCAAACACAACCTTGACTCTTTGAGAGTTTTTGAGTGTTGGTTTGTTAATCGTTTGATGCTGTAACCTCTTCATTCTTAGATATTATTTTCAATTTAAACATTTGATTAGACTTGTGTTTTTACTTTTATAGAAATCTTAGATCTAGTTGTTGCATGTTATATTACACATAGATCTGCATCTATAGTTTCTCATCTTGAGAAAACTTTTGTTGATTTGTTTCTGTAAATGTTTTCAACTTCAAAATCAACTAAAACATTTTATGTTTCTAGTTCTTTTGAAACAAGACCTTCGACCTAGTTGGAATCTCACTTGGTGATTTTCAATCTCAAAAATATTATCAAAACCTGAGATTGATTAAGATCTTGATACGTCTTCCGAGCAAGATAGCCGTGGATTCTTGGATTATAATAAAGGTCAAATAAGGTTTAAGTGTTCTAAGAAGAGAGAAATAGAAAATCACAGCATATAGATCTTATATGTAATTTAATAGGACTGTTTGTATATATCAGCGTGAGTGTGTGCATGCATGTGTTAGAAAGCACCTTCACAAACACTATCACCCTACCACACTAAAAGTGTTGGTAATAAAATCTCAAGAACAAGAGTCGACCTAAAGAACTGGAACAAATTGGATGTTAGCAAACAAGAGAACAACATCAACAAACAGAACTGTAGAAAAGTTAGAAGGACGCCAGTGGGTACATTCCTAAACTTGCATAGGTCTGGTTTGTGTGCATGTGTGTTATAGTTTGTAACTGTTATAATTTATTTTAGTGGATTTTTTTTGTTTACTCCGTAGAGGGAGTCGTGGATGTTTCCTCAGTTGGTTGAGGTTTTACCATGTTAAAAATAGCTTGTCATTAATCTTTCTACATCTCCTCATCTAATTCTTATGGTTATGCTGAGTTTAAGTTTTTAAACTGATTTGTTAAACCTGTTATCCAATCTTGAACAGATCTCGTACATATTTTGTTAAAAACATCTTCTGATTAATTTGATTTGATTTGACTTTAAAAATATATTTTCTTCAAAAAATAGTTCGAAGTTACTTAAATAGTTTAATTTTATATTAAACGGCTTTAGTAACAAAATTTCACAATACACATGTGTAAAACTAAGAAATTAAGTCCCTGAATTGACGTTGACACAATCCATTTCATATATGAATAACAAAGGTTATAGACACATGGGAGAAATCAAATACTTACTTGCAAAGCTGTCCATAAATTTTCTTTCAAATGAATTGGCACTTTCTTCTAAGATGCATAACGTATTGGAATCATCGTCTTAACTATGAATCCTCTATAACTCGCAATATCAAGTCTTGTTTTACCAGAGGGCTATCCAGATATGTTGTAATCGAGTTGAATTCTTTTTCCATCTTCAATTTTGGTTATCCATTGATAAACAACAATAACTCTACCTTTTCTTATGTTATTAGAATTGTCTTCTAAAGGCTCCAAGTTATCTATGTCGTGATCCTCCATTTCGTCCATGTTCCTCTAATGACAGAGAGCCTAAAACCAGAATTTGCATAGTGTAGAATAAATTTAGAACATTGCAACAAAATATCTCAGTATAATTATTGAACAGAGAGATAACAGTTAGTAATTATTGAAGATCTGTGCTTTCACCTTGATCATTATAATAAGATTTAGCCCATAAAAACCTTCCTAACCCATCTCTTATTATAACTCCTGCACCAAAGTGGCCAATATTTAACTTTAAAATATTTAAAGTTTGCTGATTAAAATCTCTGATGCCTCGTTTCAAATTCATTCTCTAACCAATATCTGATACTCTGAAAATAACATTCTCAATTACATTGAAACGTTTCATTGGCTTATATTCAAATATTGCCTTACTTCTACTTAACCAAATTTCCCAGAATATAGAAAGAGGAATAGTTTTGAAGAACTATTTAGAGAACTCAGAGTTATTTGACTAAAAACACCATTTGATAACAGAACCATGAAGAGATGAGGGACATTGATTAACACCCCAATGGAATTAAAAGATAATTTTGAATTTCTAATCAGATCATATGCTGAATGAAAAGAGAACCTTCCATCAATAGTAGGTTTCCATATCTTCTCATTAGAAACCCAAGAAGAATAAATTTAGATTATTCAGTTACTTTTATAGTAAATGATATGATGAAACTGTCAAGTAAATGCTAGAAACCATGTTCAGGGAATTTGAAGCAATATAATTGGAAATTGGACAAGTCTGCTCTGGATCATAGCAGACATGTTATTTCTGTCAAAATCAAATCCCATTAAATCTGAGAAGAACTCCCAAACTAGTTGAATCATATGGCACTCTAAGAAAAATATTTGATAGTTGTTACAATAATAAATGTTGTGGTATAACCTTAATAAGGAATTTCATCACTGTTTAATTTTTGACCAGCAGACTACTAGAAGGAAAAATAATGTTGTTCAAATCTAATGTAAACAACCCTGATGTTGACCAGCAGACTACAAGAAGGAAACATAATGTTGTTCAAATCTGATGTAAACAACCATGATGTGTGTGGATACATCTATTCCTTACAATGAAATAGAGAAATGTAAATAATTGCACCATGTAAGGAATATATATATTGTGTTTGTTGAAATGTTAACAAACAATTTTTTAGTTCACCGAACAAAACATGCTTCTATCATGTATAGACTATGAAACTATAAGCATAATTAATCGAGAAACCCAACTTATAAAGCCTAGAAATTTCCATATTTCATGTCCTAAATATTCTTTTTAGCCAAAAGTCAAAACATAAAGTGCATTCCTTGAAAATAAAGTCAATCAAATAATCAAACACATCCCCAAATAACTACATTTTGATCTAATTGTCTACCCAAGTCCCCTCATAATCTGTTCTCGCATACGTGGATGGTGAGTTATCAATTTCCTCAACATTTGGCAATGTTCTACTCGATTCATGATCTCCAATGCAACCAGCAATGTAGTCGTCATCGCTATCATCAATATTATATACTTTTTGAGGAGTTGCTAAAGCAATTGACCATTTAGGATCGAGTTGGTCGGGTATATAAAAAACTTGTTTGGCACGAGAAGCAAATATAAATTGCTCATTCTGAGGGCTAACCCTACCAAGTTCAATCAATGTGAAACCAAGTTCATCAATCTTGACGCCATTGTTGCTGTCACACCAATCGCACTTGAAAACCCGAATCTTAAATGTTATATAATCAAGTATCCAAATTTCAGTAATGATGCCATAATAGTATAGATTTGAAACCACTGGATTCTTATCTTTAGCACTAGAAACCTGCATCGTTGTGGCAACAATGCTCACTCCACTATTTTTTATGACTCGATCAGCATCACGTTCCCTTATATTATAACGACATCCATTAATAACATAACCAGAAGATTTTATTAGTTCTCGACGTGGTCCTCGAGCTACCCATTTTAAGGTATCTAAAACGTTGTTGCCCATTTATTGAATTTTGTCAACCTGAATTTTGAGAGCGTTAGTTAAAATAATTACAGTTATTTAGAGTCTTACTTTTGATAAATTGATCATACCCTTTGACGTAACCAAAGAATAAAAGTCTTGTTGTTCTCATCTTGTAACCATTTTTGGTTTTTGCGCTTTTGAGAATATTTTTGCCTCAAGCTCTCCATGTGCTCCCTAGTTATTAAAAATAAAATATACAGTCAGCCATAAAGATCTTATGCTTAGACAAGAAAGTAATATTTATTAAAATGAAATATATAATATTTACTCGATATAAGGTTGGACATCATCTTTATTTTCCAACACATGTCGGTGTGACTGTTCCCATAATGACTCATCCACTTCAATGACATTACCACCACCTATTGGTTTGCCATCCTGTATTGCATCATCATCATCACTAGTCCTCATATTTCTACCAATTGGAACTCCAACTGCATCGAGTCCTTGTAAGAACTCGAAACAAAATTCAACCGCCTCTTCTGTAATATAACGTTCCACAATATAACCTTCTGAACGATTTTTATTGTGCACTTGACCCTTTATCACTTTCATGTTCCTACATCAATGTTAAAAAATTTAAATAGTATTAAATAATTGAGAGTATATTGATTAATTTCATAATTATAAGCACGAACTTACCTTTCTAAAGGGTACATCCATCGTGAAAAAACTGGACCACAAAGTTCAACCTCTCTAACAAGATGTACCATTAAATGCACCATGATGTCAAAGAATGTGGGAGAGAAGTATTTTTCCAGCAAACAGAGAGTTATCACAATATCATTCTGAATTTCTTTTCATTTTGGCACGTCCACTACTTTTTCACAAAAAGCATTAAAGAAGAAGAAAATTCTAATAATCGCATATCTCATATGCTTTGGTAATACAAATCGTATTGCAATGGGAAGTATTTATTGCATTAGTATGTGACAATCATGGGACTTAAGACCAAACAGTTTCAATTCTTCCATGGAAACAAGATTCGCGAAATTCGAAGAGTACCCATTAGGGACCTTAAGTCGTCGTAAAGTTTCACAAACCCTTACTTTCTTTTCCCTCGATAATGTATAACAAGCTGGTGGCAAATAAGTGTGTTTACCATTATATTGTGGTGCCAATTCATCCCAGATTCCCATGTCTACAAGATAAATACAACTCTTAACTCCATCTTTTATTTTTCTAGGAATATTAAGTAAGGTCCCTATAATGATGTCGTAAACATTCTTCACGACGTGCATGACGTTGAAATTGTGTCGAATAAGCAAATGCTGCCAATACTCAAGCTCAAAGAATATGGATTTTTTCTCCCAACATATGAAACCATTATTATCATCTTTGGAGGAAGCACTACCTTCAACGTGGTCTTCACTGCACTTTCTCTTTGATTTTACAGTCTTTTTCAAACTGACCTTCTTTTTCAAACCCACCTTCTTTCCCCAAGATGCCCTAATCCCTACCAATTTCTTTAATACTTGTACACCACTCAGCGGTTCAGGTTGTACTCGAAGCTCCTGCTGACCATTGAAAGCCTTTTTTTGCTTTCGAAATGGATTGTCAAGTGGAAGAAACCTTTTATGCTATATATATATATTCTTATTAGAATTTGTTAATCTAATAAAATCGGTTTCTTCCGCAAAAATTAGACATGCATAATATCCCTTTTCAGCACAATCGCACAAATTCCCATATGCAGGAAAATCATTAATAGTCTACAAAAGTATAGCCTTTAACGTAAAAGATTCTTGTCGGTAAGCATCATAAGCCTGAACACCTTCACGCCATAAAGTTTATAAATCTTCAATTAATGGTGCCAAGTAAACATCAATATCATTGCCTGGTTGTCGTGGACTAGATATCAACATTGTCAGCATCAAAAAATTTCTCTTTGCGCTCAACGAAGGATGAAAATTGTAGATCCTTAACATAACTGGCCAACAACTATACCTACTGCTAAGAGAACTATGTGGGTTGATCACATCAGCTGAAAGTGTTAACCGAAGGTTTCTTGCTTCCTTCCCAAACTCTGGCCATTTCCCATCCACTAACTTCCATGCTGGAGAATATGTCGGGTGACGCAATTTACCATCAATTTCTCTTTCATCTGCATGCCATGTCAAATCTTTTGATGTTTGAACAGATTGGTACCACCGTTTAAACCGTGGAATAGGGGGAAAATACCACAACACTTTTGCAAGCACGCCCACTTTTGGCTCATTTGTGTTCTTCCTTAACTTATACCTCGAAGTTCCACATGTAGGGCATATAGTAGCATCCGCGTACTCTTTCCTATAAAGTATGCAATCATTGGGACACGAATGTATTTTTTTCATATCCCATTCCAAAAATCGGTAATGTTTTAACAACTTTTTTCGTAGTTATAGGAAATTCATTATCTTCTGTAAGCATTTTTCGTAACAATTCCAATAACTTCGAAAAGCTTGTATCGGTTCACCCACTCCTTGCTTTCAAGTAGAAAAGATTTACCAATGCTGATAATTTAGTAAAGTTTTTGCAACCCCTATATAAAGGCTTCTGAGCATCGTTAAGCAACTTTGCAAAGCTTTTAGGATCTCCCATAAAATCCTCATATGTAGCTTGAACCATCTCCACTGTGTTTTCAAGATCCTCTGGAGCCTTCATCACATAATCTTGATGGTTTGGATCACACATGTCGTCATTAGGCGGGGCAACACTTTTAGTGACTTCTCAATGCTATATCCATTTATGATAAGTTTTATCAAAACCATTCGCATATAAATGATTTTTAACCACTCTCAGATTCAACTTACATCCATTCACACATTTAGATCATGGGCATGGGATGGAGTTACTCCCTTTTGCATGTGCTTCAGCAACTCTAAAAAAATCCTTAATCCCTTCTTCATATTCATTTAATAATCTACTCATGGAAATCTTAGATCTATCCATCGCAAATAGATTGCGATCTCAAAGCGCACCTACTCACATCCAAGAGAGATAACATATAGTTATATTGTGATACATTAATTAAGTATTGAAAGGCAGCCCATTAAAAACAATAGAAACTATGCCAGCTTGACAGATCAATAAAATGCAAGTTGTCATGAATAAAGGGAAATATTAACTAAAAATTCCAAGTGTACGTTTAGTCAGAAAATAAAGAAAGTCATGATGATAGAGTGGATATTTTCTCTTATAAGGAAATATTGATATTTAATTAAAATATATAAATAACTTAATCCATCATAACTAAACTTGTCATCAACAAGTATCGATCTAGGATTTTCTCTCAAACTATTAACATCATAATTAATCATGAGGATTTCTAAAACTCTTTAGGAGTTCTGGGATGTCATATCCGAGCATGTCATCAATAGCTTATATCATTTTAGGTTTCAACTTCTCAAACTTATCTATGGTGTATCCGCTCAAGATCTCTCTAAAGTGCTCGATAACTTACCTATGGTTCATCTCAACTATGCTTAATTATTGTGCGCGTGTTCAGTGCCACATCCCCTTTCTTCATCATGTGCGGGCCTGACTGCAAAGACGTGGCCATCGCACAACCTGTATATATGAGTGCTTCTGTAATGACCTTGAGTATGGACTTAAGAGTAAGGACCATTTTTTTACATTAGATGCATTTAATGATGAGTGAGAATGAATTTACTGGTAAACAACATGGTCCTTAAGATAAGTCCTACTTTGGGTCCTCATAGGAGCATTTGTGCGTTTGTGTGCAAGTTTGTGGGAGCCAACTTGGGATACTAGGTCACCTCATATAGTGCAACCTTGAACTAATATAAATTATTTTCAGCATATAAAAAATGATTAATTTCTTCGATGGGATTAAGGGAGGCAATGGGTCGTGTCGTGTCATTAATTTCATCAATGGGATTAGGTGTGGAAATGGGTCGTGTTGTGTCGATTTCGTGTCGGGTCTAACCGAGTTTGTATCAAAATCACCTCTACCTAAACCCGACTCGTTAAGTCTTTCGTGTATACCATATCGTGTCTTATCGGGTTCGTGTCGTGTTTGGATCATGTTCAAGTCGTGCCTTAACGAGACATGTCGTGTATTTACGCTAAATGGCAAAATGCAAACCCGATTTGTTAAGCTATCGTCTTTAGTGGGTCCACCCGTTAAGCACCCTTATTCATTAAGGCTTCACCCAAACCTGCTAAAAAGTCGTGTAGGTCGTTTTCTGTCATCGGGTTGTGTGATAATTTTCCACCTCTCGGGATGCATTTTTTTTTAATTTCAAGCAATAAAAAATGATTTTCAGTAATTTAAATTATTTCCAGCATATAAAAAATTATTTCCAACAAATAAAAAACTATTTCCCACAAATAGAAATAATTTCTAGCAATAAAAAAAGATTTTCAGCAATATAAAATATTTTCAGCATATAAAAATGATTTCCAGCAATAATAAAGTATTTTTAGCAAACAATAATTATTTTCAGCAATAAAAAAATTATTTCCAACTAATAAAAATTATTTCCAACCAAATTTCTAATAAAAAATAAAAAACATAAAAAATACATAAAAATAGGCATCGTACCTGGGTGATTATAGTATTAATATTTATATTTACCCATTAACAAAAAATGGGCATTTAGACATTGTGCATTTATTAATTAAAATTTAAAAGTGAGCATTTAAACTAATTTAATATTTAACCATTGACTTAAAATTAACAGTGAAGACCCATTGAACTTGAACTTAAAAATTAAACAACGAATCTATGAACTAAAAATAAACTTTGAATCTATGACCCATTGAATGAACTGAAAATAAAAATTAATAAAAATTAATAGTTACCTGTTATGTGTGAATGTTGCTACTAGTTGCTTGGAACATGGAAGTTGAAGAAGAGTTTCTCAGCTAGACTAGGTCGTCTGCCATTAGTTGGGGCGCCACTCAGATGCAGGCGGGGCGTTTGAGATGCGAGCGTAGAGGAGGAGAGGGGAGGTTGTGCTACTCAGATGCAGGTGGCTGAGTCCCGACGGAGCTCCTGCTGCTGTGTAATACCCCTTATTTTTTCTGACTTTTAATTTTGGGGATTTATTAAATTTAATTAGAGATATTAATTTAATATTAATCCGAAAAATCATTTAAATACTTACTAGCGTGATGAGAGTTAGTAACTATTGGAATTGTATTGTAAATTACTTTATGGGTAAAGTAAGAGGTGTAATTGTATTTAGTAAAATTATCACGAGAATTTAATTTGATAATTTTGGAAATTTATCGGGACGCGCTTGTGTCGTGTCGGAATTAAATTTGAACTATTAAAAGTAAATAAATTATAAGTCACCCATATGGTCATTTTGAGTAAGCCAATGCGTCCGGAAGGGTTGAGATAGTCAAAATAATGTACCCGGGGGTTTAGTTTGGGTCTCGGGGCGTTTCTAGGCCTAATTAACACCCCGAGAGGGCGTTTTGGACATTTTATATTTTTGGGCATGAAAACCCACGAAATTCCTAAGAGTATATCAGATAATAGGATTTGTCTTCTAGGGTTAGAACAACTAAAAACCTAAGACGACCATTGGAAGGGAAGAGGAGAAGCTCTCAAAGGAGTTCAAGGCCAAGAACTCCAACGTTTACATCGCCATCGCCACCAAACTTTAGATCGCGCAACGAGGATCGCAACCACACAGATCTTTTCCACTAATCTGAACCAAGAATTCACAAGCAAGTATCTATCTTTCTCTATTTCAGTTAATGCTTCAATATATTGGTCCAATGTTGATTAGGACTAGTTTTTGTGAAAGAAAAACCTAGTTTGGAGACTCAAAATTGCATGATGTATATGTATAAGACTTATTCCGGACTTCAAATTCACATGTAGAGGTTGAACAACGAAATTTCATTAAATTAGAGTATAAAATCTGGTAAAAGAATGGGAAGAAACTAAACAAAGAAAATATTAGGGTTCTTGTTATTTTTATGGATTTTACCCCCCTTAATTAGTTATACATGATGAAAATTCGCATGCTTTACGTAGAATACCACTTATTTGAGGATATAACACTTGTAGTATAAATTATTGGGAGTTTGTAAGACAAATATATTGGATTGGATGATTTTGGAAGAAGAAACTCGTAACTGGAAATTATGTAGTCTGTCATACCTGCTTCATCGATCGATCGACCCAGGAGCATCGATCGATCGACGCATCGATCGATCGAGCACCTGCCATCGATCGATCGACCCCTCCTGGAAAACTCAAATTCCCCTTTTTAGATAGTTGGTTCCAAATTAAATGAATAGAAATTCTTGGACATTATTCATAGAATATTTTGGGAGATAAAGAACACCAGTAGGGCTTTATAAAAATGTAATCCTTAACGTAAGACGAGATTACTATTTAATAAAGGTGTTTTACACTTAAGAATATGGGAACATGTGTTTAAGGAGTGAGACTCGTAAGAAAGTTACGTTGTAAAATAAATGAGGACCTACTGAAATTACACTTGGAGAAGTAGGAATTCACGAGTGTTACGTAGTAAGTTGAAATAATCTCATAAATAAGTAAAAGAGACAAACCGTTGTACGGGATAATCTAGTAATGTGCAATGAGAATAAATATCATAAGTATGGGTCTTGGGCATACCTAAATTAAAAATGGGAATAATAGTATACATATATGACTGTGCTTGTGTATATACTATATACGTATAAAAATCATGCCCGCGCTACTTTCTATCACTGAGGTTATCGCGCTGGGACAATCTTATCTCGATGGGACCTTTATGGGGGATATTAACTTGTACCCTAGAACATAGAAATCCTTAGTATAGGCTATCAGATAGAGAGTCAGACGATCCTGAGAGACGTGAGGGTATGTGCTGACCTCTTAGTTACTTGGAACTATGCTTCGCCTCAATTTGTATGTGTTTTGTGTTAATACAGTTCGAGAGTGATTCCGAACTAGTATTTCCCTTAGTATGAGTGATATGGGGTCTTGATAGCAGAGTATGCCAGCACCATAAATTTTATGTGGGGTGCCGATAGTATATATATTATATGAGTGATTAATATATATATATATATATATATATATATATATATATATATATATATATATATATATATACTTGAAATTGGGAAATTATCTACTGTGACTAAGGGTAGGTAAGTAATGAATATTTATTTCAACTTGGATACAAGTGTTTGAAATGTTTGAGGCAATACTGAGAAACTTTATAATCAAATGAGGTTTATGTGAGAACTTTGCTTTTAAAAAAAATTAACTTTTGGATTACTCAAAATTGTCGGCATGAAACCTTGTGAGTAACTTAAGTTGAGCTAAACTATTGGGAGTAGTAGTGCGGTAGGTGTGCACATTAGAAGAGAGGTGAGAATTTCTCAAGAGAGTGTCGCACATTAATATGATTGTTGCATTAGCCGGTAAGCATTTTAAATACTTGCTAAACTAATTTTAAACTATTTTACATTGGGCTCTGACCCGTTTCCTATTTTCTCTCCTCTCTTGTATATATATGTATATATTACAGGTGCCCAGCCACAGGGGCGTCTTGCATAGGATCCTTTGAAAGGAACGTGTTGCAGCTTAGGTGGGAGTTACAGGCCTCTTGCTTAGACGACCTCATTATTAATTCCACTTCTAGTTTATTTTATCTAGTTGGCCATGTGCCGCCCTTTCCATTATTCAGTTGGTTTTATCTGAGATTATGCTTCGTTTATTTCCAGTATTTATACTTTGGGATTGTTACTGATAGGATTTTTTTTCCTTGAAGTTTTAAAGTTGGAATTATTTAGTTGAATGCTTAAATTGCTTGGATTATATTTTTTAGTCTAGTTGTTGTGTGATTTTTATAACATGGATTATGAAAGGTTTTAAATATTGGTTTTAAATTAAATTTGGAAATTGATGGCTTAAAATGGTTTTATCACTTAGCTTAATTATTTAGGGTGTTTAATTTGAAAAGTTATTTTTCGACAGTGATGCTAAGAATGAACCAACCGTTCACCTTGGTTATAATTTAATAAAGGACTGATCACTCGGTATTTAATTAGGCAGGGTGTCACAAGTGGTATCAGAGCATCAGGTTCTAGTGTCCTTTAGGATCTGTATGACTTATTTCGCTTTCAGCTTAGCGTTCTTGCTATAGAGATCTATATTTAGGATTGTTGTATTCTTGCTTTTATCATTACGTCTTAAGCTATTTCAGATTTGATAATAACTGCAGAGTAATAAATTTCTCTACATTTCAGATGCCTCCGAGACATGCACCCAAGGATAGGCGTGCCAAAGCCGAGCAACCAGCAGCTCCGGCTCAGGGAACGATGAACGCAACCGAGGTGTCCACCATCATTGCTCAGGCGGTGAATGTTGTGCTAGATGTAGTGCAGCAGGCCCCACCCCAGGTTCAGGCAGTGGCGCCAGTACCGGCATAGCTTCCTTCTGTATGGGAGCGAGTTAGGGATGCCTTCCAGAAGGCCCATCCCCCAGAGTTTGAAGGTAGTTCAGATATCATTGTAGCCAACCAATGGAAGTAAGATATACAGAGGCATCTGCGCATGTACGAGTGCACGGATGTGCAGAAACATCTGTTGGCTTCCTTCAAGCTAGTGGGGGCCGCTTTGCATTGGTGGGAATCCTTCACCACCTTGGAGGAGAGAGATACTATCACTATTCAGTCATTTTGGGCACAGTTTGACGGCAAATACTTACCATCCGCCGTGTAGACTGAGATGAAGTGGAAGTTACTGAATTTCAAACATGAGAATTCAACTATTGCTGAGTACGAAGAGGAGTTCACAAGACTTCTCACTATAGTGCCAGATGAGGCACTCACTGAGGGGACGAAGATACTGTTGTTTGTAGACGGGTTGGCTTGGAGGATCCGTCAGCATCTCATAGGCAATCTGTCACTGAGTACCTATACGGACGTACTCAATGCTTCTTTATTACACTACCAGGATCACCGCTTTCACCTACAGGGAAGTAAGCGAGCAGGAGAGTCCATCTAGCAGGGCAGGATAGGGGGAAATGGTGCTAGTGGAACACCGACATCTCAGGGGCAGACCCGTCAGCATGAGCAGAGTTCCCATTAGGGGGACCCTGCCAAGCGGTTCCGATCAGGTGACTCCAGGTAGGGATTTAGGGGGTTCAGGCAGGGGCAGTCTTATCAGCAAGGTTAGCAGGGCCAACATCGCCAGCCGCAAGCTCAGCAGCAGGGCCAACAGAGTTTTCAGCAGGGCCAACATGGCCAATGGCGGGGTGGTAAATGCTAGCAGGGCCATAATCAGCAGGGACAGAGGGGAGGGAACTTCAGGGGCCGATGATTCGGGTGTGTCAAAAATGGCCATAGGCGCCATGATTGTCCAGAGGGAGAGAGGGCCCCATAACAGCAAGGTGCCAGTAATGAGCCACATAGGCCACTGTTTCCCGCCGCCCTCCCAGCACCAGCTCAGGCCCCATCCCTATTAGACATTCCAACAGCTCCAGTGCAGCATGGTAGTTACAGTACAGACGTATCTATAACATCCACCAGGCAACAGCTCCTCAGGCGCCACCCACAATTGAGGGTACGTTTCCTATCCATGGTACTATGGGTCAGGTTCTATTTGATACTGGGGCGACATACTGTTTTATAGCTACTCACTTTTCAAAGGCCTTAGGGTTATTAGCCACAACAGAGAGCACTGTGACATGCGTAAACTCCCCACTGGGAAATGGATCGTTAATTTTCTTTATATACGGGGGTGTGGGAGTAGGGATTGGTAGCTTAATCTTACCAGCAGACATGTTAGTCTTAGATATGCATGAGCATGACGTTATTATTGGTATGGATTGGCTCGCAACATATAGAGCCATGATAGTATTTTTCGGTGGGAGTATTGTCTATGCCATTCCGGGGCAAGAGATGTTTGTAGTGGCGATGCCTGGCCCAAAGGGGGGTTCTACCGCTCATTTGTATTACATAGAGGAGGATACCTCTAAGGAGGTCGTGATTCCCTTAAACTCGATCCCAATCGTTTGTGAGTATTCTGATGTATTTCAGGAGATACCAGGCCTACCCTCTAGTCGAGAAATAGATTTTTTCATAGATTTGTTACCGGATACTTGACTAATAGCACGCGCTCCATACCGTATGGCTCCGACAGAAATGCGAGAGTTACGCGATCAGATAGAGAAATTGTTAGGTCAGGTCTTCATTCGTAGGAGTACCTCACCTTGGGGCACTCTAGTGTTGTTTGTGAAAAAGAGAGATGGTTCACTGAGACTATGTGTGGACTACCGGGAGATGAACAAGGTCACGATAGGGAACAAATATCCATTTCCTCGAATCGAGGATCTGTTCGACCAGCTGAGGGGAGCAACTTTATTTTCGAAGATACATTTGAGGTCAGGATACCATCAGCTACGTATTAGGGAGAAAGATGTTTCGAAGACTGCTTTCTTGACGAGATATGGGTCCTATGAGTTCAGAGTGATGCAATTTGGACTCCCAAATGCTCCAGCCATATTCATAGACTTGATGAACCGAGTGTTCAGAGAGTTCCTGGATCAGTTTGTTATCGTCTTCATAGATGACATTCTGATATATTCACACACTGAGGAAGAGCATGCTGAGCACTTGAAGAAGGTTCTTCAGACTTTACGAGAGCATGAGCTGTATGCTAAGTATGAGAAGTGTGGATTCTGGCAACCGGAAGTGAAATTCTTGGGACATGTTGTTTCTAAAATGGGAATAGCGGTTGACCCGAGTAAAGTGTCATCGGTGACGGAGTGGGGACAGCCCACGACACCGATGGAAGTGCGTAGTTTCTTGGGGTTAACCGGGTACTACAGGAGATTCATTCGAGGGTTGTCCAAGATAGCGAGTTAATTGGCTTTCGATGAGCTGAAAGAGAAGCTGACTTCGGCACCAGTCCTTTATTTACCCAAGCTGGGCGTGGAGTATCTGGTTTACACCGATGCCTCCTTACGGGGACTTGGAGGAGTACTTCTACAGGAAGAGAAGGCTATAGCTTTTGCCTCTCGCAATCTTAAGCCGCACAAGAAGAATTAACCCACCCACGACCTAGAGTTAGCAGCGGCCATCTTTGCATTGAGGATATGGAGACACTACTTATTGGGGGAGAAATTCCGCTTGTTCACAGAACACAAGTCACTACAGTACCTGTTCACTCAGCGAGAGCTTAATAAGTGTCAGCACAGGTGGTTAGAGTTTGTGAAGGACTATCAATTTGACATACAGTAGCATTCGGGAAAGGACAACGTAGTTGCTGATGCGTTGAGCTATAGACTGGTAGATGATGTAGCGGACGTCTGGAAAGCAAAGTGGAAAAAGTTAGGTCATCAGGACGCGATAGCCCGTTCATTCATATCTGCCATGACGGTGACACCCGAGCTTGTTACGAGAGTAATACAGGCACATACAACAGACTCATTTTTTTAGGAGCAAATTATACGGCTTTTAGCCGAGGGTGCCGAGTCCTATTCAATTAGTTCCTATGGAGGTTTAAGGTTTAATGGGAGATTGGTGGTCCCAGAAGGAGTAGACTTACGTCATACAGTGATGAACCAGTCACACGGGTCTCGATTTGCTGTGCCTCCTGGGGAGATAAGATGTACCAGGATATGAGGCGGCAATACTGGTGGAGTGGGATGAAGAAGGACATTGCTAAGTTTGTGTCCAAGTGTTCTACTTTCTAGATGGTAAAAGTGGACCACCAGAGACCGTCGGGGTTGCTTCGGCCTTTGGAAATAACCATGTGGAAGTGGGAAATTATTTTCATGGATTTCATTACGGGGTTGCCTACATCACAGTGGGGCCACGACTCCATCTGGGTGATTGTGGACCATTTGACCAAGGTGGATCATTTTCTCCCAGTAAGGACAGACTATACCATGGGCCAGTATGCTCAGTTGTTCATTGCTGAGATTGTTAGGCTACATGGGGTGCCCTTGGATATTGTATCAGATAGAGACAAGATTTTCGTATCGCATTTCTGGGAGAGTTTCCAAGAGGCCATGGGTACAGAGTTGACGTTGAGTTCAGCTTATCACCCATAGATGGATGGGAAAACAGAGCGTACCAATTTGATGTTAGAGGATATGCTACGCATGTGTGTCCTTGATTATGGGGGAGGTTGGGAGCCACATCTTCCACTGGTGGAGTTTGCCTATAATAACTCTTATCAGTTCACGATTGGCATGACTCCATTTGAGGCATTGTATGGAAAGCCTTGTCGTTCTCCGACTTGTTGGCTAGAGCTGGGGGACAACAAGTTACTCGGACCAGAGGTGATTTAGGAAACCTCCTCAAGGATTGAGATTATCAGGAGTCGCATTCGGGTAGCCCAGGACATGCAGAAAATCTACGCAGATGCAAAATGGTTCTTCCTAGAATTTAATGTGGGGGACCAAGTATTGCTACGTGCACCTCCTATGAAAGGAGTGATGAGGTTTGGGAAGAAAGGGAAACTGTCCCCGAGGTACGTGGGACCATTTCCCATTATCGAGAGGATTGGGCTGATAGCATACAGATTGGAACTTCCAGAGCATTTACACTGCATTCACGATGTACTCCATATCTCGTCGTTGAGATGATACCTTCGGGATGACATGGCCCACACCCACATTGTGATTCAAGAGATTGACTTACAGCCTGACAGCTCTTATGAGGAGAGACCGGTAGCTATTTTAGATCATAGCGAAAGGAGATTGAGGTCGAAAGTAGTCCCACTTGTACGGGTCCAGTAGGAGCATCATAATGTGGAGGAATCCACTTGGGAGCGTGAGGTCAACATTCGTGAGAAGTACCCAGAGTTATTCTTGCCAGGAACACCTTATTTTTCAAATTTTGGGACGAAATTCCGTTATTAGGGGGAGAGTATGTAATACCCCGTACTTTTTATGACTTTTAATTTTGGGGATTTATTAAATTTAATTAAAAATATTAGTTTAATATTAATCTGAAAAATTATTTAAATACTTACTAGCGTGATGAGAGTTAGAAATTATTGGAATTGTATTGTAAATTACTTTATGGGTAAAGTAAGAGGTGTAATTGTATTTAGTAAAATTATCACGAGAATCTAATTTGATAATTTTGGAAATTTATCGAGACAAACTTGTGTCGTGTCGGGATTAAATTCGAACTATTAAAAGTGAATAAATTATAAATCACCCGTATGGTCATTTTGAGAGCGCCAATGCATCTTAAAGGGTTGAGATAGTCAAAATAATGTACCCAGGAGTTTAGTTTGGGACTCGGGGTGTTTCTAGGCCTAATTAACACCCCGAGAGGGCGTTTAGGACATTTTACATTTTTGGGCATGAAAACCCACGAAATTCCTAAGAGTTTATCAGATAATAGGAGTTTTCATATAGAATTAGAACAACCAAAAGCCTAAGCCGGCCATTGGAAGGGAAGAGGAGAAGCTCTCCAAGGAGTTCAAGGCCAAGAACTCCACCGTTTACATCGCCGTCGCCACCAAACTTTAGATCGCGCAACGAGAATCGCAACCACACAAATCTTGTCCACTAATCTGAACCAAGAATTCCCAAGCAAGCATCTATCTTGCTCTATTTCAGTTAATGATTCAATATATTAGTCGAGGGTTGATTAGGACTAGTTTTTGTGAAAGAAAAACTTAGTTTGGAGACTCAAAATTGCATGATGTATAGGTATAAGACCTATTCTGGACTTCAAATTCACATGTAGAGGCTGAACCAAGAAATTTCATTAAGTTAGGAGTATAAAATCTGGTAAAAGAATGAGGAGAAACTAAGCAAAGAAAATATTAGGGTTCTTGATATTTTTATGGATTTTACCCCTCTTAATTCGTTATACATGATGAAATTTCGCATACCTTACGTAGAATACCACTTATTTGAGGAAATAACACTTGTAGTATAAATTATTGGGAGTTTGGAAGACAAATATATTGGTTTGGATGATTTTGGAAGAAGAAAATCGTAACTGGAAATTCTGCAGTTCGTCATACCTACTTGATCGATCGATCGACCTAGGAGCATCGATCGATCGAGCACCTGCCATCGATCGATCGAGCCCTCCTGGAAAACTCAAATTCCCCTTTTTAAATAGTTGTTTCCAAATTAAATGAATAGAAATTCTTGGACATTATTGTTAGAATATTTTGGGAGACAAAGAACACCAGTAGGGCTTTATAAAAATGGAACCCTTAACATAAGATGAGATTAATATTTAACAAAGGTGTTTTACACTTAAGAATATGGGAACATGTGTTTAAAGAGTGAGACTCATAAGAAAGTTATGTTGTAAAATAAATGAGGACCTCCTGAAATTACACTTGGGGAAATAGGAATTCACGAGTGTTACGTAGTAAGCTGAAATAATCCCATAAATAAGTAAAAGAGACAAACCGTTATACGGGATAATCTAGTAATGTGCAATGAGAATAAATATCATAAGTATGGGTCGGGGCATACCTAAATTAAAAATGGGAATAGTAGTATACATATATGACTGTGCTTGTGTATATGCTATATACGTGTAAAAATCATGCCCGCGCTACTTACTATCACTGAGGTTACCGCGCTGGGACAGTCTTATCTCGATGGGACCTTTATGGAGGATATTGACTTGCACCCTAGAACATAGAAATCCTTAGTACAGGCTATCGGATCGATAGTCAGACGGTCCTAAGAGATGTGAGGGTATGTGCTGACCTCTTAGTGACTTGGAACTATGCTTCGCCTCAATTTGTATGTGTTTTGTGTTAATACAGTTCGAGAGTGATTCCGAACTAGTATTTCCCTTAGTACGAGTGATACGGGGACTTGATAGCAGAGTATGCCAACAGCATAAATTTTATGTGGGGTGCCGATAGTATATATATTATATGAGTGATTAATATATATATATATATATATATATATATATATATATATATATATATATATATATATATATATATATATATATATATAAACAAACTTGAAATTGGGAAATTATCTACTGTGACTAAGGGTAGGTAAGTAATGAATATTTACTTGAACTTGGATACAAGTGTTTGAAAAGTTTGAGGCAATACTGAGAAACTTTATAATCAAATGAGGTTTATGTGAGAACTTTGATTTAAAAAAAAAAATTAACTTTCGAATTACTAGAAATTGTCGGCATGAAACCTTGTGAGTAACTTAAGTTGAGCTAAACTATTGGGAGTAGTAGTGCGGTAGGTGTGCACATTAGAAGAGAGGTGAGAATTTCTCAAGAGAGTGTCGCACACTAATATGATTGTTTCATTAGCCGGTAAGCACTTGCTAAACTAATTTTAAACTGTTTTACATGGGGCTCTAACTCGTTTCCTATTTTCTCTTCTCTCTTGTATATATATGTATATATTACAGGTGCCCAGCCATAGGGGCGTCTTGCATATGATCCTTTGAAATGAACGTGTTGCAGCTTAGGTGGGAGTTGCAGGCCTCTTGCTTAGACGACCTCATTATTAATTCCACTTCTAGTTTATTTTATCTAGTTGGCCATGTGCCGCCCTTTCCATTATTCAGTTAATTTTATCTGAGATTAAGCTTCGTTTATTTCCAGTATTTATACTTTGGGATTGTTACTGTTAGGATGTTTTTTTCCTTGAAGTTTTAAAGTTGGAATTATTTAGTTGAATGCTTAAATTGCTTGGATTATATTTTTCAGTCTAGTTGTTGTGTGATTTTTATACCATGGATTATGAAAGGTTTTAAATATTGGTTTTAAATTAAATTTGGAAATTGATGGCTTAAAATGGTTTTGTCACTTAGCTTAATTATTTAGGATGTTTAATTTGAAAAGTTATTTTTCGACAGTGATGCTAAGAATGAACCAACCGTTCACCTTGATTATAATTTAATAAAGGACTGGTCACCCGGTATTTAATTAGGCGGGGTGTCACATGCTGCTGGAGATGAGGTGAATAGGAGGAGAGGAGATGAAGGAGATTGTGAGGGAGGAAGGAGGGAATGTGATGGATGCGGTTGTTGTGGGATAAGGCAAGACGACTCCATGAATATCGCACGATAGAGTTGAGGAGAAGTGGGTGTGTCCCAAATGTGAGATTCTTACGCTTCTTTCCCTCCATTTTGCTTCTCCTAATTGATATTTTTCTTAAAATGGGTCGTAAATAATTAAAAAATATTAATTTTAAGTGCACTCCTAACATGTACTTTGCATTTAATGTTTTAAATGTTTTTAAAGCACTTGCATGTTTTTTAAAATATAACTCCATATTCGGGCTCTGACCCGTTTGCTTTTCAAATCTATTTTTCTTTGTAAAACCATTTTAGGTGCCCAGCCACAAGGACACCATGCGTAGGATATTCATTCAGGTGACGAGCTGTAGCTGTTTGTGGAAGCTACAGGGATTTGCTTGTAGACGCCTCTATCACTTGGATTCCAGATTCATTATCTATCAGTTGTAGGGCATGTGGCCCATTTCTATTAGAGTTACATTTCCATTTTAGTTTCAGACTTTGGCATGTACTGTTTTAGTTTTCGATTTACTTATTTCAGTTATGGGATTGTAGTGAGGAGTTTTTCCTCCAGACTTTATTTACGTTATGTGATGGTCATTCTACTTACTTATTTATGGTGAATGGTGTTATTATTCTTTATTACACTTGTTGGATGTTAATCAGACTTTAATTAAAATTTGGCACTTACTTTTTAAATACTAGGTGGTTAGTAATCATTAAAATGTTTTCGACAGTGATGCTATTAACTGGGCCAACTTGGCATTTTGAATTAATTTAATAAAGGAGTAGCTACCCGGTATTTAATTAGTCGGGGTGTCACAGGTGATACCATTTGTAACATCCCGCCCGCCCGAGGAGAGCGAACGGAGCGCTGGTGCGATAAAATAAATCCAAATCCACAAGTAACAAGGTATAGAGCATCTAAATAAACCCGCAATAATATAATCCACTAATCTCAATCTCTTCAATTACAACAAGTCTCTCGAATTAAAATTACAACTATCTAACTCGAATAAAAATACAAATCTCCAAAGCTCTATACATCAAAATAATACAAATCTTTCCCAAACAATCCTCGCTAAAATTCCTGTTCCCCGGATATTACCATGTATATAAAACTGTCATAAAACATAAATATAATATATGATAGTTAAAATATTACTGTCATAATATATCATATTAATATGACCCAATAAATATACATGGGTCATAATTGTTTGTTTAAATGAAAAAAGGGTCATAATTGTGAAATAATCATATTTATTATGACAGTTTAATTAAAAGGGTCATAAAATTGAATTTTAAAACTGTCCTAAAAGGGTATTTTTCTAGTAGTGAATGTACATCTCGAAGAAAAAAACATGTTAGTTACTCTCTCTACAAATCACTCCACATTAAATACCCTCTCTTGACCAAACCCTCTCCCTCATTTTCCTCGTCCTTATGGGGTAAGGGATGACCCTTTTTACCGTCTAATATCGTTCTAGCCATATCTATGGGTGTTAGTATGGCATCTCAGATCTAGAGGGTTTTTTCTCTCCATTTGTGAGACTTGTTGTCCTATATCCTCTTGGATTCGAAGTGTGTTAGAGTAGCACATATTAGAGTGGAGGTGAAGAAATCTGCTCATTTGATGGGTAATGCTCGTTGGTTGGAGATCTTTCTCAAGCCCATGAAGATACACTCTCGCGCTGTCATTTAATTTGGTTAATATTATTTTTTCTTTGTATTTGTGCAAGCATCTTTAGCAACATGAATGAACTCCCTTCTTTGGGTTGTAAATCCTCTCCTTCTTGAAGAAGTAAATCCTGTTAATTGTATATCTTTGTCTAAACTTTTGTATCTTATGTTTCTTGCGATTTATCAATGAAAGTTGTTGATAAAAAACACAAATTCGAATGCAAATGTGACAATCCCACTACACATTTAGACTTAAATAAATTAAGCTATACTGTAATCATTAGAAGTAATTATGTAATAAACACCTGATATATTTAATAATAGACTATGCATTTTTATGACTTACAATAATATTGGTTTAGATATAGGACATTTTACCCTCAAATAAAAGTAAAGAATTAAGTTTATAATTGATATTATGATTTTAGGACAACCAACTCCTCTTTTATAAAATTGATCCCTATTTCTTTTGTCGTAAATGAAAAAAAATATATTTTTAAATTTCCATTTTTATAAGTAGTTCATTATTTACGAATGTAGTTATTTTCTTTGTATTAACATGAGTTTTTTTAAATATACTGTTAATATCAATTATTCATTTCAAAAATTGGACAATTGATGTCGTCACTCTTTGGGTCATGATATTCTAACTGCAGGTATTCATGCATCAGAGTGCAAAAGTAAATTTGCATTCTCATTTTTTGAGCATTTTTCATGTCTCATATCATTCATTTTTCCTTTTCATAAAAAGATACAATTACCCCGTATACTTAATTTTTTATAGAGTAGCATAAATTGCGTTGTAAAAATGTATTAAAAACTTTTTCGTAAAAAAGTTACAAACGAAATAATAAAAAAAAAATCGTAAAGAAATTAGTTTTTTATTTATAAAAAAGTTTTATAATTATAAAAATTTATAAACAAATTTTTTTATAAAAAATAAAAAAATTTAGCTAACAAAAAAGAGTCCTTTATTTGTAAAAATATGTAAAATAAACTTTCTTCAAGTAGTTATATTAAAATTGCTTTAACGTAAAGTTACAAAAAAATATATTTTATAAATATTTTAATTAATAAATTAATTTTTTAATTTATAATAAAAAATATTTTATAAAAAATTTACGATAAAATTGTTTCATAAAAACTTTTTTTATATTCATAAAAAACAAACTATTATTTATAAAAAACAAAATTTTTATTTATAATTGAAAAAATATTGTATAGAAACGAGGCTTGTATTAATTTTTTTAATTATGACGTAAATTATAAAAAAAAATCCATTTTTTTAAAAATAGCTAAATAAATATTAAAGGAAATTAAATAAAAATATTTTGTTTTACTTTTCATCTATGTAAGTTATATTAAAATATTTTTTTAAATAAATAATTTTTTTTTGTAAACATTAAGACAAATTAATTAAAATATAATTTTTTTTCACTTTTTATACATTATAAATAATTTAAAATAACGTTTTTAAAATAAAATATTTACTTATAAATATTAATGCGAATTAAATAAAAATAAAAAACCCCACTTTTTATATATTAAAAATGTATATGCTATAATTATATTATTTTCTCTTTTATTTTTGAAATTCATTTTTTGAATTATAACCAAAAAACTCTAGGGAATGGAGAGAGAGAGAGAGAGAGGACAAAACCGGTTTTAGAGGTAATTTCGGACAAAATAGGTTTTAGAGGTAATTTAAAGAAAAATTATAAAGATACTAACGGATGCACAATGGTGTGTGTGATCTTGATATATAGTTTAATTATCTAGCAAAAGTGGGGTTAAGTCAAATATCGTATTAAATTGAAATTTTGTCAAAATGATCATTTTAATAAAAATGTAAAACATGGAGGTATAGAAAGAGTGGGTAACAGATAGTAGATAGATAGATAGATCTCTCTCTCTCTCTCTCTCTCTCTCTCTCTCTCTCTCTCTCACACACACACACACACACACACACACACACACACACTGAGGGAGAGAGAGATGGGTTCACAAGTGAAAATAAAAGATGAACATTTTAATGAACCTTAACAAAAAAAAACTAACAACCCATTAATTTTAACTCTTATGTTGTAAGGAATCTGCGCCAGCGACAATGGAGATGCGTGTCAATCGAATATTTTTTTAACACCCCACCCCAATCCCACCATGACAACCTTTAACCGGTGCTAATTAACCCGAAATTTGCGACCCACCTGCTGAAGTTCCAAACTCAGACCCCACCTTAAGCTCCTCCATAACCAACCCCACCATTTCTAATCCCCTTAAAACCCATTGTTGCTACAAGTCCTAACTCGAATTCCTAACTCGATTTGCGATCGTCTACCATCTACTCAAAAACCCACGATCCAATAGGAAATCATGACCCGCGACCAATAACCAACACTAACCCGATTCACCAAAGCCCTGCGCATTCATAACACGACCTGATATTACTTGAAACTACCTCTGCTCATACCTGGATTTGACCCGAGCTCGAGAACCCACTCACACCTTTTGTAGCAGGTCTAGAATAAGATGACCCATGAGTGGGTCATCAAATTGGTGTGACTCACTAGATGATCCTTATCAGACTAGTTGTTTTTTTAAGGGGGGGGGGGGGGGGGTATTGTTGTTTAGGGTGGGGGTGTAAGGTGTGTGTGTGTATCAAAATACACGCGTGTATGCTGCCGCTGCCGCTGACCAATTAAACATAGGAATTAAAATGAATGGGTTGTTAGGTATTTTTTTGTTAAGGTCCATTAAAACGTTCATATTTTAAGTTCTCTTGTGAACATGTGTGTGTGTGTGTGTGTGTGTGTGTGTGTGTGTGTGTGCGTGTGTATCACACGATGCGCAGGTGACAATGTGTAGTACGACATCTTTTTAAAGTAAGTAATAAATTTTATTATACTCGCATAAAAAATTATATAATTAACTAATTGCTTTTATAATATATTTGTTTCCATTCCTAAAAAGAGAAAACATGACCTTCACGCATTAAAACGGTGTAAATTTATTTCAATGATAAACATAATAAGTCATCCAAGATGCTACAATTCCAAGCTACAAATTATATAAAAAAAATTAAAAATTTAGATAAAAAAGGATTAAAAAAATTGAGCTTTTACTAATATCAACAAGTTTTTTCACTCATACCATAATCAATAACAGAATTGAAAAATACTAATCTAACATATTATTGCAAAAAAAAAAAATCAAGTCTTTAGAAAGAAATGAAACATAAGTAAATTGGTGACATTTAAGTAGATAAGTCATCACATTAATTACATTTTTTTGAATATGGAAGGACATAAGATACAAATCCAACAAAACTAAAAAAAAATCATAGAAAACATTAATTTATGATCCAAAAGTCCAAAAAACCCAGCTTGATGCCGATCACACATAGAGTGTATTATTTACTAGCAGTTAACTTGAATTATAAAACTTTGGTGAACATATAAGAGAGGAAGAAAAGAGAGAGTGTATTTTGGAGAGAAATTGTGAAAAAAAACGAGCCTAAGAATGTTGTATCGCATTGGTCTCAGATGTTGGATAAATGGTGCTTAAAAACTTCTTGGAAGTAGAAAAGATAGCAATGATGCGAAAATAAGGAGTAACATAATTTATGTAAAGCCTATAGAATAAACTAAAAAGACTGGAATAGAAAGTGAGGAGTGGAACGAGGAGTTATGGGGATATGGGTTGGACAATTAATGACTCATTAACCTCTAATACTATTCTATCAGGTGTGTGTGTGTGTATATATATATATATATATATATAGGCATAGGCTCAAGTGAGATCCTTAAATGAGGTCCTTATGTGAGGTCCATAATAAGACAAAAGTAAGACATTTTGTAATATTCTATTTTAGACCCCAATACCTTTAGATAACAATTTTGCATTTTAAGCTTTAAGACCTTAGAAATAAAACCCCCGCCGAATTCAGACCAAACCCCAATTCTGGTATCAGAGCCATAAGACGTTCCTTTTAGACTAAAAGTAAAAAGACATTAATGCCCTTGGGATTTATCTCCCGCATTTATCAAGATATTTTTGGAACCAACCCAGACTACCAACCTATACCCATAACTGATTTAGACTCAGAAGGTTGTTTAACTACACACATAGACGGTTGTTCACACTCTGAACACATCCCAGCCAAACATGCAGACAGTAGACAAGTCACTGATAGTGCTATTAATAATATAATAGACCAAAATAAGTGTATACTCCTTATATTAAGACAATTAATAAAAGACACTCAAACCCTAGAAACAGAGATAAAAAATATCTCTAAAATATTATTAGACATAGATAATCAAATCCCAATAGACTTAGTTCATGTTCTACAAGATATAAATAATAAGACTAATCATATTGAAGTCCTTAACAAAGACATATTAGAAATTAAAGCTTTAATTAAAAATCAAGACAGTGAGTTAATTAAACTTACTAAAGAACAAGCTAAGCTTATCCCAATACTAGATAGTTATCTTCCTAATGGAGATAGTTAGATCAAACTGGAATGAGGTACCTAGAGACCTCTCCATTCAGACTTTATCAGAATATTATCAAAGAATTTTAGAAAAGATAAATGATGATAGATTTTATTATAAGATAAATGAAAATGAGATTGCCAACGCGGCTAAAGCAACTAGACTTATATTAGAAAGATTAAATTTAATTTCTACATCCATAGCAACTACCCAAGATTATAACTGTAGCTTTGTTAAAGACTTACATTTAGACTTAAAGGCTAAGACAGAAGGATTAACCACCTTCTACACAGACTTTGTTAAATTCGAACAAAATTTACCAAATTTTCTTAATAATATGGAAAGCCATAACCTATCCAAAATGGATAGTATTATTAATGAACTTAGACTAGACATGGACCAAGTAGAAGAAAAATACGAAGAAATTATAAACGAAATTAAGGCCGTATATAATAAACCTTGCCAAGCAGAAATAGACTCTCCTTTTATTCTAACGCATTTAGATAAAATTGAGAAAAGTGTAGAATCCATAGAAGTTAGAACTATGCAACAACAAGAGAAAGATAATGAAATAAAAGACTATATTACTAATGTTGGTAAAACCATAGTTAATTCTCTAGCTAGACATAGTGAAGAAAATTCTGAGAAGACTGGAAAGGAGAACAAGAATTTTAAAGAAGAAATCCTCAACCAGATAAAAAGACAAAAGGATTATTCAGACTTCTTAGAAAGAATTGAAAAAAGACTTGAACAAAAACAGGTAACCTCCTATAAATTTAGAGAATACCCTCCTATAGAAACTAGAGAAAGGAATACCATAGGTAGACGAGTCATAAATGACGGATTAGATAAGACTAGTAAGATAGTTAGCTCTATCCCAAATATTGGACAGAGTAATCATATGCTCCAAAGACTTAAGGACTCATCCTCCAATGTTAGAACATGGTGGAAGGAGAGAAATTTCACCAATCCTCTCCAATGGAAAGAATGGGGTGAAGTTGACTGGAAAATTATTGAAGATTCCATTCATAATGGACAACTTCCAGCCGTTAGATACATAGACTTGTTTAAAGAAGGTACCACTCCTAAGACTCCCAATTATAACATGACCTACCATTGTAGAAATCATGTGTTAGACAAATCCTATACCGAGCTCCAAGTATTTGACTAAGAATGGCTTAGATCTAGAGGAACTGATAGGAAGCTCCAATTCCTAACCTTTGGACTCTTTCAAGAAAGAATCCAAGGATTACATAGACCTAAAAATAACATTAACATATTATGTTGCTTAGTAGACAAAAGATGGAAAGATTTTGAGAAAAGGCTTATTGGGATAGCCCAATTAGAAATGTCAGACAACATAGGATACTTTAATGTCATTCCGACATTTACAGTAACCGTAGATACAGCCAAACATTTTAAGTTAATATTATATGATAGTGGATATGAAGACTATATAATCCCAGACGCTAATATAAATATAGAATTCCAAAGCTATGTGAAGTTCTCCCAATTTCCTTATGAAGGAATGCAATCGGGAATTCCTAGTGGTAGACTTAATGAAGAAATCTTAGTTAGAACCAATGTTTCAGACTATAATCATACTTATAGTATTAAGAATACTGGACCCATGAAAGAAAAAGCTAAGACCATCTGGCAATTGCCAGAATTTCAAGAAACTAAGACTATACAAAATAAACCCTTGTTTATTAATCAAGATAACGTCACTGGAAATATTACCATCCAGTTTGGTCCTCCTAAGATTGTCAATAAGAATATCCAGACCGAAGAAATTAGATTTAGGAATATGGGAGAAGCCATAATGAATGATTCTTCAGAAGGAGAATGTAGTAGTAAGACTAGTGCTAGTTTACTAAGACAAGCCCCGATAATTAGACCTAGAAGATCATTTGAACAAAAAGACTTAGTTAAAGAAAAAACCATAATCCAAAACTTAGTAGATGAACCATCGGAATTGGATATGAAGACATTTAAAGATAACCTTAAGAAAAGTCATTCTGTTAGATTTCAAGAAAGAGAAAGATTTAATATGATAGCCCAAGACCGCATATTAAAATTAAAAGAATCTAAGAATACAAAGGAACTTCTTAGAAACTTAAGACTAATAGAAGAAGGGGAACAAAGACTAATGGTAACTACTCAAGTAGAGCCTAGCAAACAAGAGATAGGAAGTAATAGTAGGCTAGAAGAGGCTCCTAAACTTTTTAATAAACCAATAGGAATAAATATTCCTATATATTCAAGCACCGTAGTAAAGACTAAACCTGATTATAGAAAAGACTTCCCAATAAGTGACAAGAGTTTCACTCCTATTAAGGCTATGGAAAGCCAAGCCATAAATCCAGTAGGTATATACCTTAACTTAGACAATGTCCAAGATAGGAAGAAGACCTTAGACGAATGACGTAATCAGATGAACATGTGTTTTGCATCTAATGAACAATGGGATGCAAGTTCATGTAAACAATACGCAGAGCAATCCATTCTAGGTATTGCAAAAGACTACTTAGATAGTTTAAGAAAGGATACAAATGAATAACCCTTAGCTAAGATTGATAAGATGAAAGAAAACTTAGAAAAAAGATCAATTGAAGAATATATTCAATTGTTCACATCAGAATTCATTGGAGCTGGACATCTAGCTCAAATCAATGAACAAGACCTAGAAAAAACTAAGTTAGCCCTCCTTAGCATTTGCAAATTAGATAAGATAAATGAATATAGCAATAATTATGAGGAGCTATATTACCAAATTAAATAATTTGGAGAGACCTTAAAAGATGAATACTATATAAAGATACCAGCCATATGACAAATCCTAATTAATGAATATAGGAATTGGCCAGGTGTAGCTGGAGTTAAGAATAACTCCCTTGGTGAAAGAATCAATTTCGCCAAAGACTATATCATATCTAAGAGACGTGATATAACCCAAGGAAAGTTGATAGAAGAAACTTTCAGGCAGATCCCTCCAATCAAAGACGAAAGAGACATCGCTCCAATCCAATGGGGATGTGGAAGTGAATCTAAGAAATTCAAAAAGAAATTAGAATGAAAACATAAGAAATTTAAGACTAGACCTTTAGGATTTCCAAAGAAGTATAAATTTAGACAATCTACAACTTTTAGAGAAAAGGATCCTAAGACTAAGAAGAAAAAGTTTGACAAAAGAAGATACTTTAAGAAAAATACTAGTAAATATAAGAAAGTTCCCAATTATAGAAAAAATAAAGACATAGCTCAATCTAAGACTGCCACTAAAGAATGTTGGACTTGCGGCAAAGAAGGACACTTTGCTAAAGATTGCCCTAATAAGAAAGATAAAGAAAGTATTAAGATTATCAATACAATATTAGATTATGCAGATCAAGAAGAGCTAGATATCTTATATACTATAGAAATATCAGATATAGAAGATGATGACAATATTAGTATCTATAGTGTATATACAGACAGTGATTTAGAAGATTATAGTGATACTAATGAGTATGAAGACTCTCAGGATACTCTAGACTTGTATATGATGCAAACTAATCAAGACGATCTAGATGATGAATATATAGACTTTGAAGATGCTTGGTATAAATGTATATTAAACCCATTCTTAAAGAAAAGATGGACAGTTAGTAATCCTGAGTTACTAACCTATATACCTAGATGCTACTTTGATGAAAGACATTATTGCACATTTGAAATGAAATATTGCAAAAAAGACTTTACATTTATAGAATGCTTTGAGACCATACAAACAAAATTATTTATAGTTTGTATTGTTTGTCAATTACACTACCATGAAGACTGTTGGAGAACTAGATTTAGAGCAATTTATACTAACCAGTATGACGCTCAAATAGACTTAGATATTAAAACATATTATCAAGATATTGATAAGAATATAGCCAAAAGACTGCAAGAAACTGAAGATATCAAAGGAAAAAGAATTTCCTATGATTTAGAAGAATACCGTTCTGATAGTAATTCAGAAGACCAAATACCCTTAGATTTTATAGATAAACCTCATAAAGGAATATCTATTTTAGAAAAGAACAATTTAGGAATTTCTACTAAACCACATGCTTGTTTTGTAGAATTATTTTTTCAACATAAAGACTATTCTAAAAGACTTTCAGCTTTTATAGATACAGGGTGCTCTCAGAGTATTTGCAAGGCTAATGCCTTCCCTGAAGACTATTTTCTAGAAAGTACTCAAGAAATCAATGGTAAAGTGGCTAATGGAGATCCATTTACCTTATATTTTCAGGCCATTCCTATTTATTTTAAATTAGGAAATCAGACCAACAAAACCGTTAATCATCAGTTTTGGATAATGGACCCTCGTCCTAGTTTCATAGGAAACATTATTTTAGGACAAGACTTTATTAGTAAATATCAACCTTATACTCAGTATAACGATAAGATATTAATTAGTGATCAAGAGGAATTTAATATTAAAGCTCCTCTAATAGATCATAAGACTGCTTTTGACCTTATGCAGGTCAAACCCAATTATAGACCCATAAAACATCAGAGTTCTTCAGCTGAGCATGGTGGACCTAGACCTACAACCCAACAAGAAGCCTTAGAAATTACTAAACCCTTACAAAAATAGTGTAAGTGTCCAGACCAAAAGTGTTATAAGCAAATAGCGCTTATACAACAAGACATTTTAGATCAAGTCCAGCATACCTTATTACAGGTACAAGCTATATCCAAACAGAAGAAAATGGATATAGAAGTAGAAAAAAAAAATATTAGGCAACTAGCTGAGCCTACTTTAGGAGAAAATCACATCGCTAAGTGGGAGAAAGACCAAAGCTATTGTGAATCATCCCTATTAACCTAGACGCCACTATTAATAGTGGAACCTATAAGAAAGGATACTCACAAGAAGATAGGGAAGAATTCAAGAAAGACATAGATGAAATGCTTACGTTAGGCATTATTAAAGAAAGTAAGAGCAGACATAATAGCTTAGCCTTCTATGTTCAAAATGAATCTGAATGTAAAAGAGGAAAAATACGCATGGTTATAGATTATAGACAATTAAATAAAAATTGTGAATTTGATTCCTATAAGATACCAGACAAGAATAACTTAATCAACTTGATTGAAGATAGAATTATATTCAGTAAGTTTGATTGCAAATCAGGCTTCTATCAAATTAAGATGCATTCATACAGTAATACTTGGACAGCCTTTAGTGTGCTCCAAGGAAAATACGAATGGCTAGTAATGCCATTTGGATACTTGAATGCTCCTCAAGTTTTCCAAAGAAGAATGGATAATATATTTAGACCTTATTCAGAATTTTGTCTTGTTTAAATAGATGATATTCTTGTAGCCAGTAAGACTGAGATAGAGCATGTAGACCATCTTAAAAAGATTATTTTAAAATTAGACAAACATGGTATTGTTATTTTCGAAAGGAAAATGCAATTATTTCAGACTGAAATAGACTTTGTGGGAATGCATATTAATGAAGGAAAATTATCCTTAGCAGAACACATAACTAAAAAGATTCTTGAGTTCCCAGATCAACTCAAAGATAGAAAACAATTACAATCATTTTTAGGATTGCTTAATTGTGTTGTAGACTTTATTAAAAACCTTGCTTCAAAAAGACAAAGCTTAACATCCAAATTAAAAGGAACAGATAAAACCAATCCCTTTTATTGGACTAAAGATGATTTTGAAGTCATAAGACAAATTAAAGATGCAGTCAAGAATATTCCTTTACTTGAACTGCCTAATGCAGAAGACCAGTTTATACTAGAAACAGATGTCTTTGATAAACAATGGGGAGCAGTATACTTTGCCATTGATCATCAGACAAAAAAGAAGAAACTGTGTAGACATAGCTCTGGAACTTTTACAGACCTAGAAACAAGATACACTGCCCATGAAAAAGAAGTTTTAGCTATAGTAAGGGCAATAGAAAAATATATGTTGTTTCTTAGACCTATATATTTTACTGTTTATACTGACTCTTCTTATGTAGTAAAATTCAGAGATTTAGACTTTTCCAAATCAGGGACTAATAGACTAATTAGATGGCAACAATTGCTTAATGGTTATGACTTCTCTCTTATACATATTAAGGGGAGTAAAAATACCATTCCAGACATTATACCAAGAGAACCAATGTTTGCTAACACTAATATGATTTCATGGTTTATGTTGCAAACAAAAGACCTAGAAGACATGAGTTCCTCTGGAACGAATAGACTGAACAGGGAAGACGTTGCAGACTATCTTAGACGCGTAGGACCAAATGCTGGTGTAACGCAAAGACCGAGTCATATTTAAGACTCTCAAGAAAGACCAATCTTAGAGAACTTTGATGATATCTTGGTTCCTCCAGGAAAATCTAAACTAGAGATTATTGCTCAAAATAGACTCATTGGGAAGATGTACTTTCCCCAATATTGACCCGATCAAAGATACCCAGACTTGATCAAATTTAGATAAGAATTTTCAGAAGACGAAAATACTTTTATAGACTCCACATGGTGGAATGTGAAGAATAGACTTTGGATCGAGTTCAAACAAAATTTGGTAGCTATTGCCAGATTCATGAGAACTCAAAGACTTGTAGTTACAAATCTCAGTGGTACTGCTGTGCCTAGACCTCAGATTCAAACTTATGCTCAGACTCTTGTAGAATCCTCTAAAACTAGACCTACTGATTTCTGTTATCAGAAAAAGATATTTAAGACTAAGATTGTTATACCATTTGGTCATAATAATCCCTCATTAATAGAAGACTTTAAAAAAGAATCTAATAACATTATTGATCATTTTAATATGTTATTATCAGAAATATATGGAGATGACTTAATGGTTAAAGGTTTCTTCAAAGACGTTCCAAAAATATATCTTTTTGAAAAATCAGAAATGGCTCATATAACTCTTGCAGACCACGGGTTCATTGGACTCGTTCAGATAAAAGACATTGAAGACTCTGTTGTTCTTGGAAAAATAGTCCATGAATATATTAAGAAGGTTGAAGAATTCCTTCCTCTATTTGCTAGAATCTATCAGATTGCTCCAAGTTCCTGTAGAGGAATGAGAATTAAAGGATTCACACTTGTTAGATTTTCCAGTTATATATTTGAAGACGTTGAGATTCTATCGGAAGACGAAACTAAAGAATTAATTGTTGATAAGTCCAAGCTCCAGATTGCTAAAGCCATGGAGACCATAGAAATTATGGAATTATTGACAGGATAAGACAGGTGGTACACTGCCTACCACAAAGAAGACCTGATAATCCAAGATGATGAGTCATTCAATGGAAGGCTCAAGAAAGAATCCAAGGAAATGGTATAGATAGATTTGTCAGCTAGCCTTAGAACATTAGGTCTCATTGATGAATTTTTCAACAATGCCTTACCAAAACAAGACAAGGAAGAAGAAGACACAGATAAGACAAAGATGGGTCCCTCATTAGTAGAAGAATTATTAAAGACTGAAGATGCTCTACACTAGACCCCTGCATTATTGCAAGAAGACAAGAAGACTCCATGATACAGCTCAGACCTGCCTCATACGGGCCCAGACATTTTCTTTTCATAAAGATAAAGGAAGACCGTGAAAGACGTTAGCTGCAAGATGATTGCAAAACGCCAAGACTACTTTTGAAAAAGCAAAAAAATAAAGACTCGAAAGATTTCAAGACTAAAGACCTTTAATAATTATGCCTTCAACTGGATCCCTTTTGATAACCGGTTACAAGTCATTGTAAGTGCCCTTGTGCTATAAAAGGTACGTTAAGGTTGTATTGTGAGACATCAGAGTTAGAAAGTGAGAGATTGCTAGACTTCCAGTATTATAGAGAGTATGCTTGTAATAAGTAATATGTATATGAGTGAGTAAACCTCTCATAGTTAGGGGAGATGGGAGAGTTGTATTTACTTATGCTATGCAATAAAAGTGTTTTCTTTTCCAGAAATCTCTTATGTTAAGTTGTTATTATTTTCCAAATTCTCTCGAACTTTCTGTTCATAGAGGACTATTGTGTGGAACCTCTGGTGTAGCACACAAGGTGTTATACTAGTGAACCGCCGTCAGGTGCCGATTAGCCGTGAGCCATTAGCCAGGTAGGCGTTAGGCGTGAAGGCGTATAGGCAGGAAACGGGTCAACCGCCAAAGTAGTGGATTGAGGTGCGACAAATAAAGAGAAAGCTGTAGGAGGCCGAGACCAGAGATGAATAGTGACAAGACTGAAGAGACAAAGGGAAGAAGATAAAGATATTGCAGACCAGAAGGAAGGTATAACTCGAACCAAACCCTTAACTATTTTTACATATTATTTCCTTAAGAAAAATCTTATATGAGCTTACAAATCACTAAAGACTTTTTGGAATTTGTTAATCAAACAAATTTAGACTTAACTAGAGAAATTCAAGACTGGACTCTTACAGACCCTAAAGATAAAGAACTTATAGAATTTGCTTTAATATACGCAGGTGGTACGTTTAAATAGATAAACCGGATTATTGAGTGATTAGGAAGAGAAGTACCTAGAATAGAAATAATTAGAACACAGATCCGTGATCTCTTTAGACAAAAGTTAAAAACTGAAGATTTTGCAGAAAAACTATCAAGACCTGAAAAATATCAAGAATACACTAGGATACTTGAAGAGAGTATAGACGTATTAAAATTTATTAGACGTAAAAGGTTAGCTGAAAAAAAGGCTACTTTAATTAGAGCCGGAGGAATCCGTCCTCTCCTTAAAAACATAGAGACAGATGCCCCTAGAACATACCGTAGATTTTTGTCATCTTATGGTGATAATAATTTAGACGAATTTATAAATAACAATATAATTGATATTATTAATCAAATATATAAGGAAACTAGATAGATAAACCCACGATACCGTATAAGGTATTTAAGACTAGAATATTTTCCATCAAAACCTCTTTCAAATTCTAGACTTCCTAAAGAAACAATTTATATAGATAATCCTCGCTATTCAGAATCCCAGTACGATAGAGACGGAAGAAACTTAAGAAGTAGTAGTAGCCTTGAAACTTCTATAATTAGACTTCCAGATTAATTAAGTTTTAAAATAAGCTTAAAAGACTTTAGAAAACATTGAGGTAGAAAATTCTATTCCCTAAAATTTTAGAAAAAGACGAAAACATATAAAGACAAAGGTGGTCCCTAGGTAAGTTTTGGACTGTAGTTAGTCCGCATACTTAGTCTGCAAACAAGGTCCGCACTAGATCCACTCTCTCTCTCTCTCTCTCTCTCTCGAGCTCTCTCTCTCTCTCTCTCTCTCTCTCGAGAGAGAGAGAGAGAGAGATAGAGAGAGAGAAAGAGTATACTTCAGAGTTCGAGTTGGAAATAAGTCGTCTAGAAAGTGAGAATTTAATGCAAACACCCGGGGTATCTTCATTTAGAGAAAGAAATAGTGAGAGTTATTACTCATTGTCCACGTGCAGCATGGTGTCTAGAATATATAATTGTAACAAAATGCAAGAAAAATGATGGGGAAGAAAATTATTATGTAAAACAATTTTGGCCACTAAAAAATTAGTTTATAGTCCATCTGAAAATATTTATGTCCCGCCCTTTAATATGTAAGTCCTTAGTATTTTTTTAGTCTAATTTGTTATTTTTAGATTATAATTTACACCTATATATATATATATATATATATATATATATATATATATATATATATATATATTAAATGAACAACATACTTGAGCCTATTTCTGCAAATATGGGACCTTCTTATGGATTTCCTTAGGGTTAAGTTTGGGTCCTCCAAAATTTACGCTTATAGTTCGAGGGACTGAGTTAGAAGATTACTTGGGGTCCCATACTAAATATATAGCTTTTATTAATAAAACTGGTTACAAGAATCATATGAATGAAAAGACTTTACATTTTAGATACTATATATGTATTCTTCACAGATGCACATTACATGGACTCGCAATTTCTTTTTTATAAAGACAAAAGGGAAGAGATATGAGGAACAGGGAATTATTTTTCTAAAACTTAAGTCTTCAACAAAGGTAAAGATTTCAAAATATTTTCAAACACAATCAATTGATTTGTCATCATAAAAATGAGAAAATTGTGAAACCAAATGATTGTAATTATGTTATTAAGCATCTTTTGATGAAAACATCCCAATCGATTCATAATCACTTCGCTATCTTTCGCTAATATTCTTGAGTTTGTCATAATCAAACAATGAAGAGATTTATTACATGGAAAGGAAACATCATCCTTGAAGGAAAATCTACTCAAGTAAAAGCCCTAAATATTCAAGAATAATCATTGTCAAGCTCATCCACAAAAGAGATGTTTAAGAATAAGAAAATTTGTATCAATTCAAGTCAAGGTTCTCACAACTCATGTCCCAACAAAGATACAGAGCTTCATTAACAAAGACCGCGAAAATGAAGGGATATTATTTAGTGATTTAGGGAAAGTTCTCAAAGTATATTTTCTTCTAAACTTGTTTATCCTATGGCCTCTCATATAAAGAAACAATAAAATATTCTTTACACAATTAAAACATATTTTTTAATAAGACTATAAATATTTACCTAGTTGGGCGACTAAACCGGACTAATTCATATTGACTTGTGATTTGCTAAACCTTTGGGAGGTTTTGTCAACTAAAAGAATGTTCTAGTCGACAAAAGATCAAATAGATCGAAGTGACTCAATGTATAAAGTCTATTTAAAAAACACTCAAAACCAATTTCCAACAAACTCATAACGGCTAGTTCTCATTCTCATGATATAAATATTTAACAAACACCATTCGAAACATCACAACATCATTACATTACTTGTATCATCAATTTAGTTGCAATGCAAAAGAAAGTAAGAGAAAATATATCAAAACAACACTCACACTACTTGATTCATGAGTTTGATTATAATATAAGAAATATACTTTTTGAGAGTGAAACATAATTAAACCAAAATATTTTCTTAAAAAAACAATCTTATTTTTATTTTTCTCTATACGTTCAACTTCAGTGTATTTTTACGTACGGTAGTGCCATTGTATGAGGAGTCCAGGAGTATTTGAGCTTACGCAGAGTTTTACCATATTGATTGTGGTTGAAAAGTGAGTGGTATCCTTGTAAGGTGTTGGCTCCACCTTAGTGAACTAAAATCGAGTGTCATCTCCACGTGGTTGTGCCTAACCACGTAAAAAGTTGTATTATAAAGTTGTTGGTTTTGGCTCTCCTATTTTTTCAGTTTTGGTTTATTTACAAATTTGCCATTTTGGCTCAAATCTATAAATACAAGTGTTATTTCTAGGTTTTGAGAGAGGACAAGTTTGAGAGCTATTTTGTGAGTTATCAAAGCTAAAGAGAGATAGAGCTCCCATTTGAGGGGTGAGTTCTTGTGAGGTTGTGAGTGACTTTCTAAGAGAGATAAATTGTGTGTGTGTATAACCTTTGGGTTCCTCCATTTATCTATAGAAAGAAGAAATCCTCCTTGGTGGATGTAGCCCAAATTTGGGTGAACCACGGTATATCGTTGTTGTTTTGCTTTGATGATTGCTTGTATGTTCTTATTGTCTCTTCATTGATGTTTGCTTGATTCGATTGGGAGTTTGCACACTAGTTCATTTTGGGAACAAGGTCTTGGGTGTTTTCCGCACACCAAGTGTTTGATAAAATTCCCGAGTGAGTTTTATCGTCTTGGTCGCTAGAGATAGTCTTGCTTTAGCCCAACAAGTGGTATCAGAGCTTTGGTTGCATTGTTTGCCCGGTTTTTTGGTTCGAGGTTGAATCAATTTTGGCAATTTTGGCATAGCTTTTGCTTTTGTTCCAAATGACGGAAAATGTGGAGAGTACTCGAGAATCAACCTCTACGAGCAGAGGCTCTAAGAGATGGGATCAGAGTTATGGATCGAGTGGCTCAATGAAGACGGACATGAAGGCTTTTGATGAGAAGATCAATTTCGGGTTATGGCAAAGACGAATGCGAGGCGTTCTTGTCCAACAGAGGTTGCAATTAGCATTGTTGGGGGTAGAGGGACGACCGGTAGGCATGACCGATGCCGAGTGGATTGACATTGATCAAAGAGCGGCTTCGTGTATTGAGATGCTTATCACGGATGATGTGTTGAATAACGTGATAGCGGAGACCACGGCTAAAGGCATGTGGGATAAGCTTGAAGAGATTTATTTGGGAAAGTCGTTGTCAAATAAATTGTTCCTCAAGAAGAAACTCTTCAAGCTTGAGATGAAGGAGGGTGAGGATATGATGAAGCATATCAACGTTTTTAATGCCTTGATAAATGACTTGAATCGGATAGACGTTCAATTCATTGAGGAGGATCGAGCATTGTTGTTGCTTGCATCATTACCCGATTCATACGAGCATTTTGTGACCACGCTCATGTTTGGGAAGTCTACGCTCCGGTGCAACGAGGTTGTGCAAGATATTCAATCTCATGTCACGATGAGAAAGAAGGAAGGTGGAGGTGACGGGTATTCCCATAATGAAGGCCTTATGGCGAGAGACGGAGGTGGGCAAAATGGCGGGAGGAACTCCAACCGGGGATTTAATGACGGTAGTAGGTCTAGATCGAGAGGTGTTGGTGGTAAAGGGCCGAAATGCTACAAGTGTTGGGAATGGGGTCATATGATCCGAGAATGTCCTTTGTGGAACGACAAGGTTAAGGGCAAGGTTGATTCCGAGAGGGCAACGGTAGCGAGTGCGAATTATGAAGATGAACTTGGAGAACTTCTCACAATCTCCAAGGTTAACTCTCTTTCCCAAGATGATTGGATATTAGATTCGGGATCGTCGGATCACGTTTGCTCCAAGAGGGAATATTTTGAGACTTTCACAGAAAATGGAAAAGGTTCCATGTCTTTGGCTAACGGAGAGAAGGTTTTCGTTGAGGGTGTCGGGACGGTGAAACTCAAGATGTTCGATGGGGTGGAACGCACTTTGGGTGGTGTGGCCTATGTCCCAAAGTTGCGAAAGAATTTGATATCCATTAGCCGTTTGGATTCCAAGGGTTGCCGGGTGTCGGTGGCGGGTGGAGTCTTGAAAGTCACACGTGGTTGTATGGTCCTAGCGAGGGGAGAGGAGAGAGAGGGGTTGTATCGTCTAAATCAGACTTCGAGAAAGATGGGGAAGCGGTGTGCAGAAGTGATCGAACGTTCGAGGCATGTCTCGTTTGTGAACAAAGCGGAGACATTGAGTGCTAGCTTTCTGAGACTAGACGGTAGTGATGAGAGAATACCTACTAGTGGAGGGGATGGATCGAAGTCCCCCTCCAGGGCCAACGGGTGATGTTGACCCGGTTTAGTTGCACACATGCATTGGCCGATTGGAATCGAGGTGTAGGACTGTGATGGATTCGAGGTGTGTGTAGCTAGTTCAAGGAGGGCCGATGAGTTATTGTTTGCGAGCATTGGCAAACGGGAGTTTTTCGTGACAAAGACTTGGTACATCTTTCGAGGGTGAGATTTGGAGGGTATGAGAGGTGAGGAATTTTCCCTCTCATCCGTTGTTATTTCTCAAGGTGGAAGATGGTGTTGATGTGTTTGAATGTTTCGTGTAAAGAAGGTGTACGCTATATGTATTGTGTGGGGGTGTACTCACCGGGTTACATGAGGAGCGAGCTTCACCGTATGGTTACATGGGAAGCATTCAGGGGAGTTCTTAGTTTAGAACTTGGTTCCTCGGCGGGTGGAGTCGTTTGGAGTCTTGGAGTGAAGACGTGCGGTATCTCACTTCATGGTTGAAGTTTGGGGTGGCTTAGCGTCGGGTGGAGCGTATTGGCTTGTTAGACGTCGGGATGATCTTCGAGCGGATTCGATGTTTGTATTCCGAGTTTGGTTGGATCGTGAGGATCGCCTGGGGGAATCACATTGGCTTGGTAGATGGTGGGACAGTCTTCAAGCAGGTTCAATTTCAACATTCTAGAGATTGGTTGGATCGTCAGGATCGCCAAGGTGGAGTTTGTTGGTTTTGGCTCTCCTATTTTTTCAGTTTTGGTTTATTTACAAATTTGCCATTTTGGCTCAAATCTATAAATACAAGTGTTATTTCTAGGTTTTGAGAGAGGACAAGTTTGAGAGCTATTTTGTGAGTTATCAAAGCTAAAGAGAGATAGAGCTCCCATTTGAGGGGTGAGTTCTTGTGAGGTTGTGAGTGACTTTCTAAGAGAGATAAATTGTGTGTGTGTATAACCTTTGGGTTCCTCCATTTATCTATAGAAAGAAGAAATCCTCCTTGGTGGATGTAGCCCAAATTTGGGTGAACCACGGTATATCGTTGTTGTTTTGCTTTGATGATTGCTTGTATGTTCTTATTGTCTCTTCATTGATGTTTGCTTGATTCGATTGGGAGTTTGCACACTAGTTCATTTTGGGAACAAGGTCTTGGGTGTTTTCCGCACACCAAGTGTTTGATAAAATTCCCGAGTGAGTTTTATCGTCTTGGTCGCTAGAGATAGTCTTGCTTTAGCCCAACAAAAGTCTCTTAACTCTCTTCATTACTAATATTGTTGGTTGGTATAGAGTCTTCATATATCATTTATAGTTACTCTAGGGAGTTAAAAAGAGATTTTTCTGTCATTAATTTCATAAAATCTCCATTTACTCCCCTCTCATTTTCGAGTATTTTCTGGGTTTAAAAAACATACACAAATAGTTTGTTAGAACCCTAGTTTAAAAATAGAAACCCAAAATAAGTTTGCAAAAAAATAAATAAAAATTGACCCAATAATTGTCCTAAAAATGTTATAAATGAATACAAAGAGAGGGGAAAATATTGTGTAGGAAAGAAAGATAGATTCCAACAATGAAACCAACAAAATTCTCAAATACCGACAACTTCAAATAAAAAAAAGAACTAAATCGAAAGAAGTTTGAACCATTGACACAAACCTAAAATTTTGGTTTTCACTCCCAAAATCCCTATTTTGAAGTCCAGAAATATAAAATAAAATCCAAATAAAGAAACTTGAACAAATTTAAAAAAAAAAAAGAATTCAAAAATCCAAAACAAAATATGTAAACAGTGAAGAACCCTAGGTTTAAACTAAAAGAAAACTAATTTCAACTTTGATAAGTTGTAATCTAACTAATACAATGAAACCACATAACCCTATTTTGAAGGCAGTGCTGGGTGTCAACGGTAATAGAAACATAAACGAACACACACGCGGACACAGAGAGACGTTTGAGTTTCCTGTTTGTAAAGGAATTAGATAAAAGGCCATGAACTTATAGGTAGAGAGATAAACCGAGGGTGGTGCAAGATATTAATAATAGTAGTAGGATAATTAAAATTGTATTTTTGTGTGTGTGTCTGAAACTCTGTGGAAATAAAAAAGATAAGAAAATGTTTTAAACAACATTAGACATTAAGTTTAGAAATGTAATACTCTGTAGTTTTTAAAATAATATAAAACGACTAATATAGTTGGATTTTAAATTAAATTATCAATTGGAATTTAATATAAATTCAAATCTATAATATTTGTAATCATATTCTGAGAAATTTTGTAAAAAATTATTTATATCTTGTCCTTAATAAATATCCCGCATGTGTTAAATGGATTTGGGTATATGGAGAAACTTGGAAATGTAAGAGGTCATTTAAGGAGTCTTTAAGATCAAGTTTTTAGGATTTTTTACTATGTAAAATGTGGTTATTGGGTTTACACGAGTTCTTTTTAGTTGACTGGATTTAAAAGGAAATTAATATCTATTTAAAGGGAAAATGGAGGATATAGGACACTATAACGACGTATTAGCTGCTGTAATGGGCCTCTATAGTGAGATTCCTAACCGCTATCGAGGGCCAGGAAATTATCACGGGGTTTGGAAACCGCTCTAGTGGGGCAGACGAGGGTTTACATGAAGACCCAATTCAAGATGTGCTGTCGACAATTTTTGGTTCATACTTCACCTAATTTGATCTAATAAATCTTAGAACCCTCCTTTAAAATTATATAAGTTAAAACCACTATATACGAACCAACTGGGGAGAAATTAACAAAGGAGGTAAATACTGAAGTGGAGAAGCGAGATTGTTATGTGGGAGGAGCAAGTTGGATATTCAATCAGTGACTATGGGAAATTCTAGCTACACCACATATGATCAGGTTGTAAATGTTGGTCTCTAACATTTACATGGACATAATGATCACGAAAAGAAGTGAGAAAAAAGGGACATTCCATCCATCATGGTGGGTAAAATGATGATATTTTTCATATCACTGGGCCACATGACAAATTGCCATAGTAGAACGAGTAGTTCTATGGTGATACACTATATGGATACCTGATGTGTCTTTAATGCATTAATTGGAGTGTGACTTAGTCATAATTAATACAGTTTGACTTATCAATACATTGAAAACACACAATGTGTCTGTAAAAGGGTGTCAATATAGGGTGTCCCCCGTAGAATTATTCTAGTAGAAATATCACAATGATCAGAATCAATGACCATTTCTGTAGTTGGGACGTCCATACCCACAACAGCCGAAATAGAGAGGATAGCAAAGGGAATGACATCAAGTGAAGAATATGTCTGTCAACTTCCCTATATCAACTCAGGTCAGTTATAGTAGTCACCTGCACCACCCGTGACTAGGTTTAAGGTACCAGCTGTTATTCAATCCGCACCCCAAGGATAACAATTTTAATACCAGCGTGTGTATCAGATGAAGTAATAGGATGGAGAATTCGAAAAATAAAATTATAATTTAATTTAAGTCTACTACTCAAAATTAAATTTTTACCTCATATGATTATCGCAAATATGAACCTCATGTGTGAAATCCAAATAAATAGTGCAAAATAAAAATAAACAATATTACCTCAATTGTTTATAAAATTTGTCATAGCGGATTCTTGAGTTGAGCTGCGGAGTAGGCCACTCTCTTTAAGACGTTTCGCGACTCTACCCTCTTTGTGCAAGTAGTGTATAGTCTCGCCGTCTCCAGGATAAAACAAGATCAGAATCACATATGTCTCATATAACCATGCACCGTAGTTGTATGTCACACTAACACCCATTCCATATAAATTGGTCAATTTCTAAAAAATATTCTGGTGGAATAAATATTTTCATGAAGAAAATATTTTCAGTCTAAAAGGGGGAGAGGAAGACATTTTTATGGGTTTTGTTTTTAACCTGAAACATCCGAAAAAACTAACTCTAGTTGTTTTTTTTCTTTCTCAAAACCATACTCAAGCTTATCACTTGCTCTCTCTTGCTCTCTAAAAACTCTCCGCAGATTTTTGGCCGGATGATTTTTTATATATGTGGGTTCCCAAGTGATTCAATAAGTGGGACTATAAAAAAGTGAGTAGTGGACACATGTGGGAGTGAAAATCGGAGGGCCAAAGATTTGGGTCAAAAGAGGCTTAACTTTCGGCTAAATAAAATAACTAATCACAAAAGGTCTTCTCTTTCTTTTTCAAAGTTTACATCTTTAATCAAAAGTTCCAACAATCCCCCACTTGTAAATTTTGAAAATTTAATGAGAAATAATAATTAATAGAATTGTGCATAAGCAAAGGTGTCTTTCGACTTGAACCTTTACGTAGTAAGGACGATTTAGATTTTACTAGAGTAATTCGTAGTTTTGAACTCTATCTCTGACAACATCCCACACACATCCCTACTTGGGTGTAGTCCTCAAGCTAGTACGTTACGGCCACATGCTTCTATCCCAATATGTGAACGCTCTAGAAAATTTGCCCAAAATTACCAGAGGAAGCTGTCACACTTCGACATTTACATAGGTGAGTCTATCAAGGATACTCCCGTAGCTAGGTAACCCACTCAAAATAGAGCTGTAGATCTTCATTAAGAGTTATAATTAACTCAACCTTAACTCGCTTCAAGATATCATGCTCCATAGGGATGGACTCGGAGTAAAATCTCATGTATAATAATTAACATGATTCAACCACTATCACTTGTGACTTGTTATTACAGTATGAACCTATTTCTTGAAATCTCCAATCTATAGGTTGGGTTACCACCACAAATGATTTAATATCAACGGGCTGTAGTACGATCCCTTTCTAGGTGTTAAACACCTTCTTCTGCACTAGTCCTTTCGTCAAAGGATAAGTTAGGTTCTATTTTCACCAGTCCGAACACAATCCACACACACAACTCACTAGTTTTGAATTCTAAAACTATGTTGTGATTACGACATATTTATCATTCATGTCGTTATGATAACAATTCTAAAATTTTACAAGAGCCATGGTTATATTGTTGTGGATAAAATGACTGGTATCAATCTTGACCATAAATGGTATCTTATAATAGGCCTTTCAACCTTTCATTTCCTCACTAGCCATAGCTAATGGTATCACCATAAACTCCATCATTAATTGTGTCAATAATTAATATTTCTTGGAGTTCTAGAAAAAATAGCATCATATTATGTGTTAGACACATATCCATTATTGATTCAGAATCAATTCTATATTCGTTGTTTTTATCAAAACACATAACCTTTTTCAATAGCATAAGAATGCACTTTTATATTATAAACCTTCATAGTATTCCCACAAAAAATTATTCCAAGTCAATTGTATTTAGTAGCTCAGTTGAGACTACTTAAGATGTTCACATATTTATCTTTCTTAACACTGTATATAGCGTTCTTATACTTGGATCATGTGGAATACAAGAAGGTTCACAATTAACATATATCTTTTAAATATATATTCTTGTATTTCAAAGTACTCGATCTATTAATGATCCATATTTGGACTTGTAATATTAACAAGTGATATTCTTATTTCATTGAAACTCATTCTGCTAATACTTTGACTTAGCATATATTTGGTTTTCTTGGCAACCAAATATTATAACCAAATATTAGCTGATCATTCTTGCGTAAATAACTAATAGTGCATCCGTATTTCAACATGCTCAGTGATAATCACGATTCATATTATTCTAAATTCATTCTCAATTCATAATTTATCAAAATATCAAATATCATGCCATTTATTGGTGCCTTCCATATTCATAAATTCTGCAACTTCAAGTTGGTACAAGTAAGTTGCCTTACCTAGGTCACCATTCAGAAAGAGATATCATATAATTTTAACTAAACATCATGTATAATATCAATGACAAATAAATTAAATGAAGCTACTTCATTTTCATGAGAATAATTTAACATGAAACATGTATAACTCAGTTATCATACTATCGATGAATCTTGGCTATTAAACAAAGCTTATATTCATAAATGATAGTGGTCTTAATATTCCTTCAAATGATGTGTATACACCTCATTATCCTAAGCTTATAAGATAAGTCAATTATAAACTAATTTCTAGTTCATTCCAGGGAATTTAACCAATCAATTATGACATGACTTCTCTAAGGATTTTTGGAGTCCTTTTCAATAACATAAGCAAGCTTTTATTTTTAAGTCACAACTCAAAAAACATAGAGTTCTATTGAACATCAAAGTTTTATATTCTATTAAATGTTCTTCAAATATAGTTTAGAGGTACTCGGTTGATTGCCCCCACTATCCTCTAGGTATATCATTGAGAAGCTACATGTAATGTGGCCCCACTATATCTTCAATTCATAAAAATAGAATCTCAATTCACAACGTTTTAAGATTAAATAAGAATTAATCTTATTTCTTAAATTAATACATGCATAATGCTTTCAGGTATAGTTGATTAAAAAATACATGTCCATTCTTTCTAGTCATAAATTCAGATTTTCAAGTGTTTGAAAGTCACATATAGATTACACAATCTATTTCATGAAATTAAAATATACGATTTTTCATATATTATTTTTCACAATGTATAAGATAATATTTTGTATTAGAGTTTAAACCTCTATTCCAAATCATTCAACTAGAATATCTTTACCAAAATAAAGATTTCATTTGCACAAAACTCAATTGCGATAAAATACTCCAATTATTATCATTTTAATATATGATTTATATTTACTCAATATAAAGTCTGACATGTGAGATCTTTATTCATAATGTTAGACTCTTGTTTGTCTAAATCCATACATAGATCAAAAAACATACTAAAAGCATAACATGTTTGATTTCATATGCAAATACATAAATTAAAATATATGTCTTAGAGTTTTATACTTTATCCAACACGAAGCATACGATCAAAACAATTTTACCCAACTAAATTATTTCTGCATGCATATGAAGCACACCAATTGATTCCAACGTAGTAGAATACCATTTTATTCTTTTCCTTTTCCAACTCATATAAATGAATAATGCAATAAATTATTCAAATAAAATCCTAGCAGTTGCACTTCAAACTCAAATGTTGTGTAAGTCCTTATACAATTTCTATGAAATTCATCTTCCATAAATTTGAGTCCAAATTTTTAAGTACTTCATAAATTTTTGAAAAAGAAATTTATAAAGGTTTTAAAATATTTTGAATCCGTTGGGAACACTAGATGATACATTTTTCTAAGAAAATGCTGTCTAGAATATTTGTTCAAACGGAAAAAACTTCAAGTTTGAAATTTCACCACGACCAAATCGCTTATTAAAAATTTATGAATTTTTTTAAAATTCATCCTTTATGAGTATAGTCTTATCCAAAATTGGAATCACTCAAAAATATTAAGTACATGTTAAGATAAACTTGTTTTACTATAAGCTGTCCAAAACAATCCGCATTTCGTATCACATTTGCAAAAATCATAATAAAAGCTATACAACTCTTTTTTCCAGAAATTCTAAAGCCCAATATTCATAATCTCAACATACTATATGTATGCCAAATTCACAAAATTCCAGTCTATATATCATCAAAAAACTGAGATGCTATTCCAATAAAGTTCATAACAAAAATTTCAAATATTTTTTTTCATCATCGATCACTTTAGTGTGGTTGAAAAATGCCAACTACACTTTCATATAAACACTTCAAAAAATATTTGAACAAGTTTCTTTTGTAGTAAACATCGCGCAAGGTGAAAATGTGTATTATTTACCCTTCAAATTCATATAACAAATGTTCATGTGATTCCATATAACAATTTTTCATTTGTTTTCATGTAACGAATTTTCATTTGTTTTCTTAGATATCAAATTTTAATTTGATTCCATATAACAAATTTTTATTTATTTTCTTAACCATGAGTGGCTCTAGATGATTTGTCTAAAAATGTATACAATTCCATTTTTCAACAATAACATCTTATGTGAAATAATATTTCACAGTCATAACTTAAAAATTAGATTGACCTATTTAAAGTTTTCCATGAAGGGGTTCATTATTGTTAAAATTCTAATTTCTCGTGAAATTATCGATCGATTCCAGATTGAAAAATATACTAAAATTTCTAGACATGGAAACTTTGTTGGCATTTTTTCATTTTACACATAAAAAAATCATCATATAAGCCCATAAAATTTATTTTTCGGTCTCCATGGTAGTTATAAATTTTAATACCAACCTGTGTATCAGATGAAGTAATAGGATGTGCACAAACATAATAATCAAGGATATGCATGGTACATTTCATATTCACAGCGAACTTACTAGATCTTTTTTTGACACTGGTACAAACCACTTTTTTGTTGAATGGGGTTTTATATATCAATTATTAAGAATTGAATACGTTAACCAGTAAGAATATATATATATATATATATATATATATATATTGGGATAGGATCAAAAGTAAACTTAAAAATCGAACCTTTTAATGAGTCCTAACAAAAAAATACCTAACAACCCATTACTTTTAATTTCTATAATGTAATTGGTCGTTCGTACCATCGGCAACGGACACGCGGGTGAATGAAATATTTTTTTACCCTCCCACCCCCACCATGGCAGCCTTATCCCTAAGTAAACATTCCAGCAACTTAATTTTTTTTAACTAATGGTCTGCCATGGTGGGGGTAACGGGGTGGGGGTAGGGGGTAAGGGGGTCTCGGGTCACACACATGTCCATTGTCGTTGGCGCGGACTAATTACACCATAGGAATTAAAATTAATAGGTTATTAGGTATTTTTTTGTTAAGATTCATTAAAAAGTTCGAGTTTTAGGTTCATTTGTGATCCTCTTCCAATATATATATATATGTTGCACAGGTTACACGATTTGTTTTTATCAATTGCGAGGTTTAGTCGACTTCTCTAAAATTATAATAAGTTATGTGTATTATCAACTTAGGGTGCAAGAGTACGACATAATGAAAACAACGTTCGCACATCATAAAAGTTTTAAGAGGCGCCATTAAGGTTGACAAATGGGCCAAAAATATTAATGGATTTGATGAACGACGTGTTTCAGAAATAAGTGGATAAATTTGTTATCATGATATTATGATTTATACCGATAATAAGGAGGATCATGATGAATATTTGTGAATAGTTATTGAGACCCTATGAGAGTATCACTGATGATGTTGGAAAAAGCACCACCCTTCAAGATGTTTGTAAGCTAAAATCAGTGATAACAATGGCAGCTCAAGTATATGCTAGATATAAGAGATTGGGATGAGGATTAGAGGATGAACACCAATATATAAGTGGTTCAGCCAATTAGGCCTACGTCCACTATGCAAGTGAGTGAGTAAGATCACTAAAATGGGGCACTAATGGCCATGGATATAATATCTCAAGCTTTCTCTCTCTACTATATAATTTGACAGAGTTTCAGCTAGGTTTGTAATTTTGGATCCCTTTACAACGTAAAGGATGACCACTATATATAGTCCTTGGGGGTGTAATGTACCCCCCACACATGCAATGAGCATGTGTGTATTGACCTAGCCAATCTAATGAAGGCATCTGTCACTGTCACATGTAGAGAATGGTGATGAAATATTCCCCCACGTGAGGGGATTGATTCGGTTATACCTGACTTTATCCACGTGATCCTATCCTTGCATATGCTTAGAAATGCTCTGCCCTGTCCTTGACTTGTGCAACCTCGACCTGGAAGAATACGAGGTTGGTGAAGCCTGACTGTTGCTTTATTCGATATTATTCATGATGGTCTCGGCCCAGTAGGATAACCGAGGTAAGACAAGTGGAGTTATAATGTCGGCTTGGGCCGGGGTTATGTAGGAGTAGTTGGAACATCAGTTGATTCCCAACTGAGGTTGATCACATAGATGGTGGTAGTTCTTGCTTCCTCGGCTGATACCCAGTCGAGGTTAATGTATGAGGTAGACGTGATGTCAGCTACAGACGACCTAATCGATAACTGACCCCATGGATCATTAAGACCTCAGTTGTTTCCTGACTATGAGGTAACTAGTCACGTCGGCTATAACCGACCTTATGTTGGATGAGATCACTGGTTGCCAATCTAGAGCCCTTGTTACCTTGGCCATCTTCTTGGCCAAGGTTGGTGCCTTCGAGATGTTAGGTAGATCTTGGGCATATCAATCACGCCCTAGCTCTTAGTTACCTATGTGAATAGGTGACTAAGGGGTATGTATGTCCGAGGTTAGATTTCTTTATGTGCCAATATTTTCTTGACAAGTGTCAGCTTCAGAAGTAGGTTGCGTACTTGGCAAGTGCGATGATGATGGTCTTTTGGGCTCCCAAGGCAATGATGGGCCTTGGGGTGCGTGCAAGTAGATTTTGAGGGTTTAAATCCTTCTCTCTCTCTCTCTCTTTCTTCTTTATTTCCTTTTATTTCTCCCGCCTGAACCTTCTTCATTTTCTCTCTGTTCCAGAGCTTGATCAAGGGTGCATTTTATGGATTCCTCTTGTCAATCTTCCCATTCTTCACCTCGTATCTTATCAGGTATTGCTTATTACATCTCCTTTGCCATTTTTTCAGCCTTATTTTTCCATTTGTTGCGTTTTTCGGTATCAACTTAAGTTTTTCGGTGGTAATTTAGGTTTTCCGATGAGCTTATGAGTTTTTCGATGGACTATTCTTGGTTAAAAATCTTTCAAATATCCTAGTTTGATCTTTAGCTTAGGTTATGCCAAGATGTTTGTGGTTTAGAGTCCCAAGTGTAGTCTCGCCCTCCTATGCTCAGACCTCTTTACCAGATTTTAGAGGAATTCCATTCTCTTAGGGAAAAGACTTTAGATAATATTAGGCAAATAGAACGAGCCCAAGAGGAAGCTCGTAGGGCAGAGGCCTTACCTCTCAGACCGATCTTTCCACCCCCTCTGAGGGTGATATACCCTGAGACAGTAGAACCCGTTGAACCAGAGGAGACTCCGTTGGAACCCACTCCAATGTCTGAGTTTGAGTCATCCACCTTAGACCCCATGTCTGTTGACTCATTCCAGGAGGCGATGGACTTCTCCATTAGGCAGGATCAGGTCCCTGATCAGGTCGAGGTCCAAAGTCGAGCCTCGTCACATAAATACGCTAGCACCTCTCGCACTTCCTCTGATGTTGAGGTTATAGGGCCTAGTGTGGTCCTTCCACCACCTATCAACGCTATCCCCTTGTCTTCTGTCACAGGGGCTGAGTTCGCTCAGAGATTCCCCACTGATGCTCCCACCCTGCCCAAGCCGACGTTGCCCGGGATGAGGATGATGGTCACGAGAGTGATGTTGATGTCTCGGAGGCAGTCGAGATTGAGAGAACTGTCAACGAGTTTGACCTCCTAGCCTTTAGGTATCTTTATTCTATATGCCCCTCTATAAAACTTAGGAGGCCTCTAAGGAATGAAAGGGCCTTTGGCGATCGAGATGGTAAAATATGCCTATATGAGCAGATGTTTAAGTTAGGATTTCGTCTCCCCATTCATCCAATAATTAGGGCCATATTATCTCATATTAACTTGGCTCCCTCCCAATTATCCCACAATTCCTGGAGGGTGATGATTGGAGCTATCGTCTTATAGAGGGTATTCCATCATTCAGACCTTCCCGTCCAGGTCTTCACAGGGTGCTACGTGTCCTCCTCTGCTAGGAATCATTCGAGTTACTATAACTTTTTAGCTCGAAAGTCTAATAAGAAGATGCAGCTGGTTACCCAGACTTCGAACCATAATTGTAAACCATGATACTTCTTCGCCTCAGGGGCATAAAAATTTTGTCCCTGTGCCACCTCTTCATCTTTAGAGCCAAGAATACCTCTGAGGTGGGGAAAGGTGTTAATGGCTGCCAGGGTCGACCCTGGGTTAAGTTAGAGTAACTTTCAGAAGGTCAAGGACCTTCAAGATCAGGGGGATCATGGTCAGCTGGTCAAATATGAGCATTTGATGACCCCCTACTACCTCTCTGAAACTGGCCTTAGGGGGAGTCCCTTGGCCGAGCTCCGTAAGTTACTTTATTTTTTCAACAAGTTATACCTCTGATTTTGCTATGTCTCTAATCTTTTAACTCAGATCTTTTCTTTTTGCAGAGCATCCGGAAGGAGTATCAGATGATATCAAGGAAATGGCAACCCCCAGCCTCACCAGACTGGTTAAGAAAGTAGGTCTGAATGCACATCCTCCTCCTCCTACCTCTTCAAGGGTCGATGCCTCCAAAAAAATGAAATCCAATGACCCTGCCCCTGAGGATTAGAGGTAGAAGAAGAAAACCTCTAAGGGGGATCACGCGATCCCCATCTCTTCTGAGGACGCATTAGTTACTCGTCTAGAGCATCTGAAGATCGGTGACAACCTTATTGGCCAAAGTATGAATGCATTGGACACTATCAGCTTCGTGATGACCGACGCCGATAAACGATTCTATCGTTCTTTGGACACCTCTCTGCTGGACGAGTTCTGCCTCCATCGATCTATCCAAGTAAGACTTTTGTTGTTGTTGTTGAAGTGTAACATCGTCTTTGAATTTCATTGTCTCTTGGACATATGCGTCTAAATATGTTTTGTAGGGTATCCTCACCATGCACCAGTTTATCGACTGGACTCTGAGGAAGCTGCCCCTGATTGAAAAGGGAAGAGAGGAACAGAAGACAGAGGCTACTCTAAATGGCAAAGTGGAACGTCTGAAGATTGCCTTAGAGGAGTCCGAGAAAAAAGTGAAGCAGAGGGAGAAGGATATGTCAAAGCTCCAAAAAGACCACTCCTCCGCCCTGAAGGCTAAGGACGATGTCCTCCAATAAAAGGTTGATGCGGCAGTGAAAGCTGCCCTTGATGATGCCTCTGAGAAGTGGTTGGCCGATTATCAGGTCTTTGACCAGTTCCGAAGATTCGGCTTTGAATACCTCGAAAGAGATATCAAGGCCACTAGTAAATGGGTTGCGATGAAAGAGAAGGAGTCAGAGAGCCTGACAGCCTCTGACTTCGTTGGTCTGGGCTTCGCTAATTCTCAATTTTCCAAGGCTTTACAAGAGGTGGAGGAAGAAGATGCTGCTCCTGCAGAGACAACTCAACTAGAAATGAAAGGGACTGAAGACGTTAACCCTTAAGATGATTGTTCGAGGTGACTAACATTGGCCAAGCTAGTCGGGCTGTGACCACTAACCCTGAGAATGCAGATTCTTAGGCCGTACTTTGTGAAGCTCTTATTTGTAATTTTTGTTTCTGATTCATATCGGTCTGTAACCTATGATAATATTTTCTATTATCTTTTAACTTGTAATTCTAACTTCTTTGTGCTATACCATTCTCTGATGAGAACTTTGCTTCTCTTGCCTTAGAATGTTTTTATATATCGTGCATCGGTGTCTTTATCACTAAACTATGATTTTACACTTTGTAATATATCACCGAATTAATGGTTATAAGGTCTGAGGTCATCCAAATATGATGTTCACCTCAGATCTTGTCACCAAGTTATGATGTTTTAAGGTCTGAGGTCATCAAACTAAGATGTTTAAGGTCTGAGGTCATCCAAATACAACGTTGCACCGCAGACCCTGTCACCAAATTAATGATGTTTAAGGTCCGAGATCATCCAAATACGATGTTGCACCTCAGACCCTGTCACCAAATTAATGATGTTTAAAGTCTGAGGTCATCCAAATATGATGTTGCACCTCAGACTTTGTCACCAAATTAATGATGTTTAAGGTCTGAGGTCATTAAACTAAGATGTTACCCCCATTAATTTTCACCAAATTAATGATGTTTAAGGTCTGAGGTCATCAAATTAAGATGTTACCCCCATAAATTTTCACCAAATTAATGATGTTTAAGGTATGATGTCATCTAAATACGATGTTATACCTCAGACCCTTTCAAAAAATTAATGATGTTTAAGGTCTGAGGTCATCCAAATATGATGTTGTACCTCAGACCTTGTCACTAAATTAATGATGTTTAAGGTCTGAGGTCATTAAACTAAGATGTTACCCCCATTAATTTTCACCAAATTCATGATGTTTAAGGTTTGAGGTCATCAAACTAAGATGTTACCCCCATAAATTTTCACCAAATTAATGATGTTTAAGATCCTAGGTCATCCAAATATGATGTTGCATCTCAGACCCTGTCACTAAATTAATGATGTTTAAGGTCTGAGGTCATCCAAATATAATGTTGAACGTCAGACCCTGTCGCCAAATTAATGATGTTTAAGGTCTGAGGTCATCAAACTAAGATGCTACCCTCATAAACTTCACCACTAAAGCATAATAAAAAAAGAATTGACACAGGAACTGATCTTCTCATTAATATTCTCTTAACAAAGTGATATATTTACATAGAAACAATCCTTACATCACATGTAATACTTCTTCAGATGATAAGCATTCCATGGATTAGAGAAAGGTTCTCCTTCGAGGTTTTCTATCCTGTAAGTCCTAGGTACAACCTCCTTTATCACTTTGTAAGGTCCATGCCAATTTGGGTGAAGCTTGTTTGCCTTCTGCAAAACTTTCTTCAGCACTAGGTCTCCTACAACTATGGGTCTTGATTTCACCCTTTGATTATAGAACTTTTTTGTTCTCTGCTGGTAAGCTTCCTGTCTAATCTCGGCGTCTTCCCTTCTCTCCGTAATCAAATTAGGTCAAGTCTTCTCTCCTACCCATTCTTCTCAGGGTCATAGGTCTGAAATCTGTGAGCGAGGAGTCCTATCTCTGTTGGTATGACGGCTTCTGAGCCATGTGCTAACATAAATGGGGTCTCCCCAGTTGGTTTCCTAGTCGTTGTTCTATAGGTCCATAACACAGCATAAACCTCTTTGATCCATCTCCCTTTATCTTCTTCTAACCTCTTCTTAATCCTGTCGAGGATTGTTCTATTCGTGACTTCGGTCTGATCGTTTACCTGAGGTCGACTAGGAGGATAGAAAAATTGCTTGATCACAACTCTCTCGCAATACTTCTCCAAGGAAGAATTTTTGAACTGGGTTCCGTTAACCAAGACGAGGGTGTTAGGGAGGCCATGTCTGCATATGATGTTCTTCCGGATAAATTAAAAAGTCTTTTACTCAATGTGACACCCCGCCTAATAAAATACCGGGCGATCACTCCTATATCAAATTAAAACAGGAGTCGCATATGGATCATTCTTAGCATCAGTGTCGAAAATACATTTAATTACTAATAACCTATTAGGCCGGCGTCAAAATTTTACTTAACTACTCTTTTTAAACCACTACAATTTAAAACATCCACATAGTTTATATAAATGAAACTGAAATGAAATAAAATAAACGAACACTCGATTTAAATATGATACAACCATATCGAATGCCGCACTAAAAGGCGGTAAAAGAATAAATCAATGCAGTTGGGTTATTAAACCGAATGTTTATACAATACATCTATCAAGATTACAAGGATATAAGCGTCTATCGAGAGCCTGCATGCATCCACAGCTGCTGAAGCAGACGTCTGACTCGAAGGAAGTGTCATCCAGGCGTCCCTGTATCTGGACACCTATATATATATATATATATATATATAGCAAGAGAGGGAAAAGTAGATAAATGGGTCAGAGCCCGAGTTGTGAAAAATATTTAGCAAGTGCATAAATGCTTTATTTTTAATAAAAATATTTATCTCATATTTAAATTTGGTATCGCACTCCCATGAGATACCCCTCACCTCTCATCTAATAGTGCATGACTATCGCATCCTAAAAAAAAACTAGTCAAGCTACCCTGATAAACTAGTCTATTACCCATCTTCTAACGACCCAAGTTATCCCGAATACTAAGGGCTAAACTTCTCCCCAGTCTCAACACTCGCAGAGCAAAATCCAAACAAGGAACCCCACCGATACACTACTACTTGGCAAGGTCGATCATCGAGATCCATTAGACCCTCAGTACACAACAAATATATAACATATTTACATAACATGCATATTTTATTTATGCTCTTATACATTTTACAATATACACCCGGATCATATCTCCCGGACTGAAGTTTAGTTTATATTAATTATTTCATAATACACATCCAGATCTATCTCCGGGACTGAGAATCTCTATAAACATCCGGATCTATCTCCCGGACTCAGAATCTCTTTACTTTCTTAGAGATAAATATATTAACTTGTTCTCATGCACAAGTAATATACTATACCGAAAGTATTCTCTCACTTGATAAATAATAAATACCTTATTTCCATCTAAGGGTTTACTAGGAATCTCCCAATTCCATCCTAACAAACTCATAGTTTCTCAACCAATATCAATATAATTATTCTTTCCTATACTCATAAATTATATACGCCTAAAAGCCCACAGAAATATCCCGGGGATTATTCTTCCCCTAACACTCTTAAATTAAGGAGGTTGTGGTTTCCATTTCCACGAACCCAAGGACTACATCTTGTCCATATAATAAATTTGAGGTCCCCACCCTATTTTAGGAACCCCAACCATTTAATTCCTCACTTTAATTTATTTTCCTCGAAAATATAATTTTAATGTCATACTTTTAAGACACTCTCGTAACCCCCATAATTGTCCAGAATTAAATATATTCCCCTTAGTTAAGTATATTTATTTCCTCGATTAAATAGGCTAAGAACCCGAAATTTGGGGATTTAACCCATGCAACTAACTTTAGGCAAAATTGCCAAAAATCATAAAGGGTCGATCGATCGACCCCTGGTCGTCGATCGATCGATGGTTCGATCGATCGATCACGGCGAACAGCTTCTTCTCCGAGAAGCTGTTTAGGCCATTTAAGCTTCTCCCAAGATTTTGTCTCTTCACCCGACGTCCTACAACCTCAGCCAACAACATCTACACATATAATAAGGGTTCTAAACATCCTAGAACCCGAAACCAACAATTAATTTCGATTAATTTCTAAGTTTCTCAGATTAGAAAATTATTGGGGTTTATTCGTTTTAACTCCCGAAAACCCGCTTTATCCACGAAAACCCAACCCATAATCTTTAGGGCTTGTTATTACCAAACTACGATATGAGCTTTATGCTCAAAAGTTAATAAATCCGACGATCCCGAGTTGAGTCTAGCGGAGTTTGGTCTGAAATCTCATTTTTCTCTTCCTTTTCTTCCGTCCTCTCTCCCTTATTTCTTTTCTTTCTTTTTTCTCCCTCTCTCCCTCCTTATATAGGGAGAAAAGGGTTTATACCCCTTGAAACCCAAAAATGACTCGTTTACTCAATTTCGACTCCTTTTAACTCTAAAATTCCCCGAAACTCAATTTCGACAATCAGACACTCTTTTTCGACTATGTCGGCCGTTCCAAGACTCACGACGCAGTCAAAATTTCCATCCGGGTACTTGACTGCAACCCCCTATTTTAACCCATATCGTCTTGGTGCGGGTTTTCCCATTAAAACATTATCCTTTGTACTCCAACTTAAATACTTAATCCCAAAAGTAAGTATTGCACCCATAAAAAATCATTAAATCCTTGAAAACTCCAAAAATTAGTATTCCGAGAAATTCCTCCAAATTCTAATTTATATCCCATTATGGAATTTAATTGTCCCCTAAAAGGACGGGTTGTTACATACTCCCCCCTTATAACGGAATTTCATCCTCGAAATTCGGGTATAACCTACACCACGAACCTAGGATCACAAATTCCACTATGTCTTAGTACCCCCAAAATCAAAAGGTGCTCACACGTCGGTCCCTTACCATAATCCACCTACTTTAAGGTGTAATCAAATGTACTAGCTTCACCACAAGCTCATCCAAATTTTTGCCCGCTAACGCACAACAATGACGCGTTACTCCGATGGCTTCTCTTGGTGCCAATAAGAGAAACGAGTCTATAACTACCGCTCTAACCTCTCGCAAAGTTGATACCCTTGCTAACAAGTGTCCGTTCGTCCACATCAGGACAACTTATTCCCTTTAAAAAGGAAACTCTACTAAGATTTGACTACTTCCAATAGTCTTGTCGCTTATCCTGGGCATGTTACCTCTTATTGCCCCTTATACGATTGGAATATAGCGTACCTCTCACGACATTCCATCCAACATAATCCAAATCCATTCGTGACTGCCTCACGGCATAATCTTCAACTTTATACACTACGCCTTTTCTAATTTTTAGGCGGTATATAAAACCAACTTACTAAGGAGCCCCTACACCTTTTTAACCCATGCACATCCATTATGAACGTTCGGCACATAACACTCTCTCTAAATAAGGTTCTCCTTTCCTCGGTGTAATAATCACATATGGGTCCTCCCAACCCGCGAAATTCAATTCTCCTTACATCGGCACCACTAACTCTATTGAATTTACATCCTAATAATGCTACAGTCTAAGCGTTACCTTACCTACGCGAAACAAGTATAATCGTAAGTATGTCCCTAGTGCCCAAAGCCTCTCTCAACTTCCAACATTTTCTTGGTTTCAGGCGTTGGACGTCTCGCAAAGCGAAATCCATACAAAGAACCCTCCCGTAACACTACTCCCTCGCATTGTCGGTCATCGAGATATAGCGACCTAAGGCATACCAACGGGACATCCTAAATCCTACCTCGCTAACCTACGAACGCATGTTTACTATTCTATCCTCCCACCTGAGCTAAAAGGAAAGTCTAACTAATCGAGGTGTCCGCTCTCTGCAAAAGCGTTATGAACATCATACCCAATACATATTTCCTCAAAATTTGCCTTTTCATCAAGGCCTGACTATAATCCTCAAATCAATTTCTCTAAGTCCTACTTCACCCACCCACATGTGGTGAGAGGACCACTTTAGTGCTTTTCCATAGCACAATATTTCCACAAGCATACCATCATCACATGGCGCATAGTCTATAGTGTTTCATTCACACTAGATGACTTACCAACAAAACCAACATCCTCGCATCCTATAACATCTCTCCACTCCCGACGTCATTAAAGTTCATGCACGGAGCGTCTTGCAAAGCGAAATCCAAACAAGGAACCCCTCCAATTACACTACTACTTAACTTTGTCGGTCATGGAGGTCCGTCAACTTCAAATACGCAACTGGGATAACCCCATCCCCTCTTTTAACCCAATGTGATCTAAACTCCCATCTCTATTCAGGGGACATACCACCAAGCGCTCGTACTAACTCTAAGTCCTTGCACCATCAATCATGAGCTTAAACTCACAGCTCAACAATTAACCTGACACACCTCAAATCACATCTATAAGGTTGCCACACACTCAAATCGTGATAATGAAACCTCTGCTCATCGAAGTTCCATCTGCCCATAATAATAAAGGCGAACTTAACCTGTATCGAGGTGAGATATCTCAATAACCACCCGTTCCACCCTGGAACCGTGAACACGATAGTCTTGCCATCATTAGCCTGCTATCGCTCCGAATATACCATAACATATTATACTCACCATAATACCATACTCGTATAACACATATAAAACGAGTATCACAAGCCAGATATATATGTATTTAAAATATCAACGCCCGCCTTTATAGCGAATGAAAGAAAAAATAACTCTACTACCGTGGAAAACACATAGGCCGATATTACATAATGTTATCAATAATGCCTCAAAGCTCAAATTACACACGCGAGTCTAGGGCAAACGAACACCGCGACTTTATTTAGCCATGCCAATTATATTTCCTCCTTCTGAGGTGAAACTCATAACAACAACTTCACGGTTATCTACTCCAATTGGTTCTCGGACCTGGTACACTTGTCCTAACTGAACCAAAATTTTCTTAACTCTATGCCCCATCTAGGCACCCTAACCTTGTCCCTTATTCCTATCGGGAAAAGACACCCATGCGGCTCCGCACTCCATATTATTATTTTCATCACTGGTCTTCTTGACCGTGATAAAATTATCAGTATCTTCGACTCCATTATCGCGATCCTGATAATCAGTTTACTAATTCCCCCTAACTTCTTCTTTGTTAGAAGGAGATTCCACTACCGATCTCAACAACCCCATTTTAACAAAATCCCCAGGTGGATGTACACTAATGGGGTCCTCGAACATACCCATTCTCCGCAAGTGTTAGCAACAATTTTTTAACGAGCCTATCATTCCTCGAAAGGACTATTTCTTCAGTGTACCTACCTCAACTCGGTATACGATTCACTTCTTCATATTACTCGTTATCCACTATCAGCCTCTATCCGATCCTTATGTGAATAATTCAGACACTGCATTCTTCTCATTCCTGCTGAATCATGGGGACTCACGGTTAAAACTATCCATAAGATCCCTTTCGAACCTTCAGCGTCACTGGGAAATTAAAATTTATTACCACTTTATACTACGGAGGTACTGCGGTACTCATAACTACTATTCTTTAGTTGTTGCAACCATCCTTAGCAAATACTACAAAGGAAGTGACCTCTACTACGATCCACATCCCCAACTTCTACCATCTGCTCCAACTAAGCCCCGCTCCTAGTGCCATCCCAGTCTCGCGCATGAATCTTGAACGAACGCGCAAAATATTACTAAAATCTTATAGTATGGCAGGAGAACGAAATCTCATAAGAGGATTTCAAAAATCCTAATCATAAGGCTCTACAACAAATCGAGAGCAACGCTGAAAGTGTAGTACGACGCACAGATTCCTAAGGACACTAGAACCTGTACCATTTGTGACACCCCGCCTAATAAAATACCGGGCGATCACTCCTATATCAAATTAAAACAGGAGTCGCATATGGATCATTCTTAGCATCACTGTCAAAAATCCATTTAATTACTAATAACCTATTAGGCCGGAGTCAAAATTTTACTTAACTACTCTTTTTAAACCACTATAATTAAAAACATCCACACAATTTATATACATGAAACTGAAATGAAATAAAATAACCGAACACTCGGTTTAAATATGATATAACCATATCGAATGCCGCACCAAAAGGTGGTAAAAGAATAAATAAATGCAGTTGGGTTATTAACCCGAATGCTTATACAATACCTCCTATCTAGATTACAAGGATAAAAACGTATATCGAGAGCCTGCATGCATCCACAGCTGCTGCAGCAGACGTCTGACTTGAAGGAAGTGTCATCCAGGCGTCCCTGTGTCTGGACACCTATATAATATATATATATATATATATATATATATATATATGTATATATATATAGCAAGATAGGCAAAAGTGTAATACCCCGTATTTTTATGCTATATGAATTTGGGGATTTATTAAATTTAATGTGAATGAATTATTTGATAAAAATCCAGAAATTAATTATGTAATAATTATTAACGTGACGAGAGTTAGTAATTATGGTAAATTTATTGAATATTACTAATGAGCAAAGTAATATATGATATTGATTATATTGAATGTCACGAGTGAATAAAATGCCAATTTTGAAAATTTGAATCGGGACGCGCCCGTGTCGCGTCGGGACTAAATTTTGTTAAATAAAAAGTGAATATTTTATAAGTTGTCCGTATGGTCGTTTTGAGTGCCCCAACGCGTCCGGAAGGGTCGAGATAGTCAGAAAAGTGTACCCGGGGGTGTAGTTTGGGTCTCGGGGCGGTTCTAGGCCAAATTAGTGACCCGGGAGGGCATTTTGGTCATTTTACATTCTTGGGTAATTAAACCCATGAAATTCAGCAACATATATCAGCCATTTAGGTTAGTCATTTAGGGTTAGAATATTCAGAAACCCTAGTACGGCCATTGGAGAAGAGAGGGAAAGCTCTCAAGGCAATTGAAGGCCAAAAAGTCACCGGTTTGCACCGCCGCCACCACCAACGCGTAGATCGCGAGAAGAGGAACGCAACCATACCAAAATCAACCTTAAATCAGAATACCAGAAATCCCAGGCAAGTTTTTAACTTGCTATTTTCGTTGGTGCAATCTTCATATTAGTTTAGGAATGATTAGGGATGAATTATGTAGAAGAAAACCCAATTTGTGATAGGAAAATCCATGTAGTATTGGTTGATATGATGATTCTGGAAACCCTTTCCATGTAGAGGACATTAACCACGAAATTTCGATGATTTTAAGAAAGAAATTCTGGAGAAATATTTGTTAGAAAATTGTTTAAGAAAATGTTAGGGTTCTTGATAATTAGATGAAATTTTGGGTGGAAATTCCATGTTTAAATGATGAATAAGTACATGCCTTACGTTAGAAACATATGGTATACTGTTATAATGTTAGTAGTAGAATTCTTGGACGTTTGGGGTTGGAAAACATGTATTTGGATGAAGAAAATTGGTAGAACCCGTAACTGCAATTCTGCAGAAAATCGAAATACTTGTTTGATCGATCAATCGAGCATAGAGCTTCGATCGATCGAAGGTTTGATCGATCGAGCCCCAAACCTCGATCGATCGACCCCTCCTGGCAGATTCCTTTTTCCCTTTGTAAATGATTTAAAAATCGAATTATCGTGATATAATTCTTGGGCATTCTTAGTATAACGATTTGGGAGACATAGAGGACCAGTAGGGCGTATAAATAAATGTTGGGATCATTAATATTCTACGAGAAAGGTATTTGTGGGATATTTACTTTAGAGTTAGTAAATTGTTATATTAAAGGGTGAGGCGCGTAAGAGAATCACGTTGAAACGTAAATATGACACCTACTGAATTTTCTACTTGGAAGGATAGAGTCCACGAGTGTCACGTAATAAGTGAGAAAACCCTTCGACTTAAGGTTAGAGATGAAACCTTATACGTAATACTAATAATGTGAAATTAAGGATAAATGTTATAATTATGGGTGACGAGAGGAACCTATGTTAATATGATAAAAGTGGTATATTTATATGATTGTGTGTGCATATATATATATACATGTGAAAATCATGCCCACGCTACTTGCTATCCCTGAGGTTACCGCGCTGGGACAGTCTTATCTCGATGGGACCTTTATGGGGGATATTGACTGGTACCCTAGAAGATAGATTTCCTTGGTACAGGCTATTGACGTGATAGTTCAGACGGTCCTAAGAGACGCAGGCATGTGCCATCCTCTTAGAGACTTGGAATCTATTCTTCGCCTCAATTTTGTTGTGTATTTTGTTAATACAATTCGAGAGTGATTCCGATTGTATTCCCCTTAATATGAGTGATATGGGGTTTTGGATAGTAGAGTATGCACGCACCATAGTTTTATTTGGATTGCTGTTATTATATATATATTATACGAGTAGATAATATATGTATATGAGATTTGGAAACTTGAAACTACCTACTGTGATTTGATAAGTGGGACATGGTTGATGACTCAAACAGTAAATACTTGTTTTGTGAAAGTATAATATGACACTGGGGAACTTTATAAATTAATAAAGCTAAAATGAGAGTTGTGCTACTAATTGGAAGTATTGTTTTTAAACAATGATATTGTTCGGTTTTGAAATCTTATGAGTAAGTTAAGATAAGCTAAATTATCGGGAAGGTTAGTATGATAAATGATAAGATAAACCGTTGGGAAGGTTAGTACGATAGGCGTGCACATTAGAAGAGAGGTGAGAATTTCTCAAGAGAGTGTCGCTCTAATATGTTGTTGCATTGGCCTGTATCAATTTAAATACTTGCTAAACGTATTTTAAATCAAACACACTTTCGAGCTCTGACCCGTTTTTCTCTCTCTCTCTCTCTCTCTTGTATATATATGTATGTATTACAGGTGACCAGCCACAGGGGCGTCTTGCTTAGGATCTCTTGGAAGGAACGCGCTGCAGCTTAGGTGGGAGTTGCAGGTCTCTTGATTAGACGACTTCGTTCATTCGGATCCACTCTTAGTACTTTCATTTAGTTGAGCATGTGTAGCTCTTTCCATTATTCCATTGTTATTGGACATTTGTATTTCAGTTATTTCCAGTATTGTTACTATGGGTTTTATTCAGTTTGATTGTGTCACTTTATATTTCGCATGTTGACATTCGATTGACGAATGTTTTAAATTAGTTGGACTATGTTGCAGATATTTAATGTGGTGTGATTCTTACTAATTGAATGTTGTTAATAAAATAAATGTTTTTCTTTAAATAAAATTTGGAAAGTTATGTATGAAAATGGTTTTGACACTTAGCTTAATTATTTAGGGTGTTAAATTGGAAAAATTATTTTTATCGACAGTGATGCTGAGAATGAACCAACTGTATACCTTGATTTAATTTAATAAAGGAGTGATCGCCCGGTATTTAAATAGGTGGGGTGTCACAAAAAGTAGATAAACGGGTCAGAGCCCGAGTTGTGAAAAATATTTAGCAAGTGCATAAATGCTTTATTTTTAATAAAAAATATTTATCTCATATTTAAATTTGGTATCGCACTCCCATGAGATACCCCTCACCTCTCTTCTAATAGTGCATGCCTATCGCATCCTAAAAAAAAACCTAGTAAAGCTACCCTAATAAACTAGTCTATTACCCATCTTCTAATGACCCTAGTTATCCCGAGTACTAAGGGCTAAACTTCTCCCCAGTCTCAACACTATGCCATGTTCGTGCATGGGGTGTCTCGCAGAGCAAAATGCAAACAAGGAACCCCATCGATACACTACTACTTGACAAGGTCGATCGTCGAGATCCATTAGACCCTCAGTACACAACAAATATATAACATATTTACATAACATGCATATTTTATTTATTTTCTTATACATTTTACAATATACATCCGGATCATATCTCCCGGACTGAGGTTTAGTTTATATTCATTTATTTATAATACACATCCGAATCTATCTCCCAGACTGAGAATCTCTATAAACATTCGGATCTATCTCCCGGACTGAGAATCTCTTTACTTTCTTAGAGATATATATATTAGCTTGTTCTCATGCACAATTAATATACTATACCGAAAGTATTCCCTCACTTGATAAATAATAAATACCTTATTTCCATCTAAGGGTTTATTGGGTATATCCCAATTCCATCCTAAAAACCTCATAGGATTTTCTCAACCAATATCAGTATAATTATGCTTTCCTATACGCATAAATTATACAGGCCTAAAAGCCCACAGAAATATCCCGGGGATTATTCTTCCCCTAACACTCTTAAATTAAGGAGGTTGTGGTTTCCATTTCCACGAACCCAAGGACTACATCTTGTCCACATAATAAATTTAAGCTCCCCACCCTATTTTAGGAACCCCAACACTTTAATTCCTCACTTTAATTTATTTTCCTCGAAAATATAATTTTAATGTCATACTTTTAAGACACTCTCGTAACCCCCATAATTGTCCTCAATTAAATATATTCCCCTTAGCTAAGTCTGTTTATTTCGTTGATTAAATAGGCTAAGAACCCGAGATTTGGGGATTTAACCTATGCAACTAACTTTAGGCAAAATTGCCAAAAATCCTAAAGGGTAGATCGATCGACCCCTAATCATCGATAGATCGATCCTCTACCCTCGATCGATCGATCACGACGGGCAACTTCTTCTCCGAGAAGCTGTTTCGGCCATTAATGCTTCTCCCAAGCTTTTGTCTCTTCACCCAACATCCTACAACCTCAGCCAACAACATCTACACATATAATAAGGGTTCTAAACATCCTAGAACCCGAAACCAACAATTAATTTCGATTAACTAAGTTTCTCCGATTAGAAAATTATTGGGGTTTATTCATTTTAACTCCCGAAAACCCGTTTTATCCACGAAAACCCAACCCAAAATCTTTAGGGTTTGTTATTATCAAACTACGATATGATATTTCTGCTCAAAAGTAAATAAAGCAAGTAAACACTTGACTCGTGGATAAAATCCGACGATCCCGAGTCGAGTCCGGAGGAGTTTAGCCCGAAATCTCCCTTTTCTCTTCTCTTTCTTCCCAACTCTCTCCCTTCCCTCTTTACTTTCTCTTTTCTCACTCTATCCCTCCTTATAGAGGGAGAAAAGGGTTTATACCCCTTAAAACCCAAAAATGACTCTTTTACTCAATTTCGAGTCCTTTTAACTCTAAAATTTCCCAAAATTCAATTTTGATAATCGGACACTCTTTTCTGACTATCTTGGGAATTCCGAGACTCACGACGCACGCAAAATTTCCATCCGAGGTACTTGACCGCAACCCCCTATTTGAACCCATATCGTCTCGGTGCGGGTTTTCCCATTAAAACATTATCCTCTGTCTCTTTAACTAGCTGCGACATATTATTAAAATACTCCAACTTACATACTTAATCCCAAAAGTAAGTATTGCACCCATCAAAAATCATTAAATTCTTGAAAACTCGAAGAATTACTATTCCTCCAAATTCCAATTCATATCCAATTATGGAATTTAATTGTCCCCCAAAAGGACGGGTTGTTACACTTTGTAATCATGATCATCGACTCAGCCTCCACCCACTTTGAGAAGTAGTCAATTGCTACTATCAGAAATCGGTAATTGTTCACAGCCCTTGGCAAGGGTCCCACTATGTCAATCCCCCATAATGCGAATGGCTAAAGGGAACTGATTGACGTCATAGGTTAATGAGGTTGATGGGAGATAGTGGAGAATCTTTGGCATTTGTCGCACCTCTTCACGTAGGATGCAGCATCCTTGGCCAAGGTCGGCCATCAATATCCTTTCATGATAATCCTCTTGTCCAAAGGTCTTCCTCCTATGTGATATGACACCCCGACTAATTAAATATCGGGTAGCTACTCCTTTATTCAAATTAATTCAAAATGTCAAGTTGGTTCAGTTCGTAGCATCACTGTTAAAAACATTTTAACAATTACTACCCACCTAATTTTTAAAAAGTGAGTTTTCAATTTTAATTGAATTCGATTTACATACAACCAAATTAAATTATGAATTACTGATATCACATCCACATCACAGTCATAATAAATAACGATGTAATAAAATGAATCTGGAGGAATACTCCTCACAACAATCCGAATACTGAAATAAACAAATACAAGCATGAATCATTAATTTAATTACAACCCACAATATAAAATAAAAATTGAGTAAATAAGATGTCTCTGAAAGGAAAGGGGCGACATGACCTACAGATGAATATATCTTAAATAGAGTTAAGATAGAAAGTGGAGGCGTCTACTATGAAGGTCCTGTAACTCCTACAGCAGCTACATCACGTCATCAGAATGGAACTCCTATGCTTGGTGTCCTTGTGGCTAGGCACCTAAAAAGGTTTTTACAAAAATTGATTTGAAAGCAAACGGGTCAGAGCCCAATTGTGAAAAATAGTTTAAAATACACCAAGTGGTTTAATATAATTAAATAGTGAATATAAAGTACATGATAGTGCATGCACTCACATGAGTTCCTCACCTCTCAACTAACTGTGCACTCCTATCGTACCCATACCTGTTCTAGTTATTCCCCTATCTAACTAGTCCAATACATAATCTAACATTTCTATACGATTCACGATTTAAGTCCCGACATCTTAATTTAAACAGAGAGTTTTACTTTCCTACTTAGTTCCCATATTAGTCATGCTAATCACTAGAGATTTTCCAATTTTAACTTTACTAAAATATTGATATTATTCACACTTACATTTATTCATGACAGTTCATTTCAATTAGCAGTATATTATTCTCATCATAAATATACAATACTGGCAACCCGAGACCAAGCTTCACTGCACACATACTCTACTATCCAATCCTAGTACATCACGTACATAAGGACAACGTATTCCGAATCTCTCAGGAATCATTTTCAATAAACAACAATCACACAAAATGGAGGCGAACATAGTTCACATCACATGGGTCACGCACATACCTACACTCCCATGATCAACAGACTTATTAACTTCTTAATAAGTCCTTCTCTGACCTATGTCCTCGAGGTACCAATCTAAATCCCCTCGGTATGCACACAAAGATAAGATGGCCCTGATCGAACGCCGACCTCCCGTGATAGTAAGTATGGTAGGTATGTTATACACAAATAACTACCTATACCAAGCATTCACACATCTTCGGTATTCCATAATATTAATATAGGTATATTTCTCATTCTTATACCGTCATTTCATGTTTCAGGTTTACAAGTCCCCGATTTATATACATTAAAGTAATCAATTCTCCTCACGTCGAAGTTTTAGATACTTATATCCTAACCCATAAACATCATCCGGTTTACTACAAAACTCTAAGTTTTAAGCCTCGGCGTACTTCCAGTCACACAACTATATCCACAATTCAATAAGGGAAGGATTACTCTCAATCATATAAGTCTTCTGTAGGTTCAAAATAAAATCAGGCCTAAAAGGCCATTATGTCAACTCGTTAGAAATCTCGTTCGAACGAGGTCGTTCGAACAAATGGCTTCGAATGAACTACCAACTCGTTAGAAGGGGTACTGTCATCTCATTAGAAGTCTTGTTCGAACGAGGTCGTTCGAACAACCTGGGCATGTCTTCTAACGAGATGGCCGACTTAGCCCAGAAATCTCCAAATTCGTTTTTTCTTCATTCTTCTCTTCTCTAAATTCACCCTAAGACTATCCAAGTTACGTTTTAATGTTTGTAAATTATTTTAGTCACCCTAGATCATTCCTTTACGTACTTTTGGGGTCAAATCTTACAAATTAACATGCTAAAGTCATAAATCCCCAATTTTGGTCCCAAACCCTATGAACTTGAACCCAGAATTTAATTTTATAAAAAGACTCCTTATTATTCCATTTTCACATCATCAAAAGTTATGTTTTGTATATAGAATTCGTCCATAATAATTCTACATGCAAATTCCTACCCAAAAACATAAGTTTCACAATAATTTCATTGGGTATTCTTCATCAAAATTTCCAAAAACATAAACAGTTTTCTACACTACACATGGAAAAAATATTCAATGCACTTATAAATATCAAATCACTTGCCTTAGATTTGTTCTTCAGATGTGTTGTCGATGATTCGAGGTTGATTCTCTTCTTTTTCCGGTCACAATTCCTTTCCAATTTCTGGTGATGGGGTGATGGTTTGCTAAAGACCCTCTAGCCTATCTTCTAACTTGTCTCAAAACCTCCGTAGCCCACTCTATCACTTTTGGTTGATAATGGCCTTAATAATATTTAATTTACTTCAAAAATTCGTGGGTTTTAATTCCTTATTTTTTAAAATTACCAAAATACCCTTCTAGGTTGCCAGTTTGGCCTAAAAATGTCCTGGAACCCAAACTAAACCCCCGGCTAGTGTTTTCTGACTATTTCGACCCTTCCGGACACGTTCGCGCACTCAAAATGACCATTCGGTTGATAAAAATATAGTTCACTTTTTAATTTATATAATTTCATTCTTAACGCGACTGACACGCACGTCCCAACTTAATTTTCCAAATTGTCGTATTTCAGCCTCGCGACAACTTTAATATTTTCAATACTCATGAAATATTCAATTTTAACATCATAATAAAATAATAACTCACATCTCGCTAGTACTTATATCCGGATTAATTCCCATTTAATTTTTATTTAATTCAATTAATCCCTTAAATAAAAAAATCAATAAAATTATGGGGTATTAAATACTTCCCCCCTAATAACAGAATTTCGTCCCGAAATTCGGAACTAAGGGGTACCTGGTAAAAATAACTCTGAATAACGCTCGCGCATCTCATCCTCGTGCTCCCATGTGGACTCCTCGGCATTATGATGCCGCCACTGAACACATACTAATGGTACTATCTTTGACCTCAGTTTCCGCTTGCTTTGGTCCAAAATAGCAATTGTCCCCTCCTCATAGGAACTATTAAGCTGAAGATCGATGTCCTCTAAAGCAATGTGAGTATGGGACAAATCGTCCCTAAGATATTTCCTTAGTGAGGAAATATGGAACACATCATGAATCTTATGAAAGTGCTCCGGTAACCCGAGTCTATAAGAAACTGGCCCAATCCTCTCGATGATAGGAAATGGCCCCACGTATCTTGGTTCCAGTTTCCCCTTCTTCCCAAAATGCATGATTCCCTTCATGGAAGATACTCTGAGTAACACCTGGTCCCCCACCTTGAATTCTCTGAAGAACCTCTTGGCATCAGCATAGCTCTTATGCCGATCCCGAGCTACCCGAATACGGCTCCGTATCATCTCTATCCTTGCCAAAGTATCCTAAATCACTTCCGGCCTAAGGAGTTTGTTATCCCCCACCTCTGTCCAACATGCTGGGGAACGACAAGGTCTACTATACAACGCCTCAAATGGAGCCATGCCAATGGTGAACTGGTAGGAGTTATTATAAGCAAACTCCACCAGTGGAAGGTACTGCTCCCAACCACCTCCAAAATCTAGGATGCACATACGCAACATGTCCTCCAACATCTGATTTGTCTTCTCTATTTTCCCATCAGTCTGCGGGTGATAAGCCGTACTCAGCCGTAAATCCGTGCCCATGGCCTCTTGGAAACTCTCCCAAAATTGTGAAACAAATATCTTATCTCGGTCAGACAAAATATTTAGAGGAACCCCGCTCGTAGTGTAGTCTGTCCTCATAGGTAGAAAATGAGCAACTTTGGTCAATCTATCCACAATTACCCATATGGAGTCGTGACCCCTCTGTGACGTAGGTAACCCCGTGATAAAGTCCATGGATATGCTCTCCCATATCAACATCGGAACCTCTAACGCCTATAGAAGTCCTGCCGATTTCTGATGGTCCACATGTGCTAGATGATAAGTGGCGCATTAAGAAATGAACATGGCAATATCTCTTTTCATTCCGCTCCACCAATACTATCGTCTCATGTCTTGGTACACTTTATCCCCACCAGGGTGTACCGTGAATCGTGAGCCGTGCGACTCTGTCATTACCTAGTGTCGCAAGTCTTCCCCTTCCGGAACGACCACTCTCCCATTGAAGCGTAATCCCCCGTCTGAGCTAACGGTATAGAACTCGGCTCCCTCTGCTAGTAATCGAACTATCTTCTCCTGATAGAACGAGTCATTTGCCTGGGCCTTCACCACTCTCGTAACAATCTGAGGTGTAATAGTCATAAGAGACATGAATGATCGGGCCACTGCATCTTGGTGTCCCAACGCCTTCCACTTAGATTTCCATACCTCGGCCACCTCATCTACTGGCCTACGGCTCAACGCGTCTGCTACCACGTTAGCCTTCCCTGGATGATATTGAATATCGAACTGATAATCCTTCACAAACTCAAGCCACCGACGTTGATGCATATTCAGCTCCTTCTGCGTGAAGAGGTATTATAAAGACTTATTCTCTATGAACAACCGAAATTTCTCCCCCAGGAGATAGTGTCTCCAAATCCGAAGAGCGAAAATGACTGCCGCTAACTCCAAGTCGTGGGTGGGGTAATTCTTGTCGTGGAGCTTAAGCTTACGGAAAGCATAAGCTATGGCCTGACTCTCCTGTTGTAGCACACCTCCAAGTCCTTATAAGGATGCATCGGTGTAGACTAGATACTCAACTCCCGGTCTGGGCAATGCTAACACAGGCACTGAGGTCAACTTATCCTTCAACTCATCAAATGCCAAGTGATAGGCATCGCTCCAGATGAATGGCACACCTTTGCTAGTCAGATGTGTCAAAAGACCTGCTATGTTTGAGAAACCCCGAATAAACCTCCTATAGTATCCTGCTAAGCCCAAGAAACTACGGATCTCAATCGGTGTCGTGGGTTGTCCCCACTCCCTCACCGCGGATACCTTCCCCGATTCAACAGATATCCCCCGGTCTGAAATAATATGCCCTAAAAACTGAACCTCCTTTAGCCAAAACCCACATTTTTCGTACTTTGCATAAAGCTCGTCCTAACGTAGCGTCTGCAAAACCTGCCTCAAATGCTCGACGTGCTCCTCTTCTGTCTGGGAGTAAACCAGAATGTCATTAATAAAGACGGTGATGAACTGGTCTAGGAACTCTCTGAACACCCTATTCATCAAGTCCATAAACACGGCTGGAGCATTGGTCAAGCCAAAAGGCATAACCCGAAACTCGTAGGAACCATATCTCATCAAGAAAGCGGTCTTCGAGACTTCCTATTCCCTGATACGCAACTGATGGTATCCGGATCGCAAATCAATCTTTGAGAAGAAGCAAGATCCCCTCAACTGGTCAAATAAGTCATCAATTCGGGGCAATGGATACTTATTCCGTATCGTGACTTTATTCAACTCGCGGTAATCTACACATAATCTCAACGATCCATCCCTCTTCTTTACGAACAACACAGGGGCACCCCACGGTGAAGTACTCCTTAGGATAAACCCCTAACCCAATAACGGCTCTATTTGATCCCTTAGCTCTCTCATCTCCGCTGGAGCCATACGATACGGTGCACGGGCAATTGGACGAGTTCCTGACATCAAATCGATAAAAAAATCTATCTCTTTGCTAGGAGGTAATCCAGGTATATCTTCAAATACATCAGCGAACTCACTAATGTCTGGAATCGAATCAAGTGGTATCACCACTTCCTTAGAGGTCTCCTCCTCTATATAGTACAAATGAGTGGATGAACCTCCCTCGGGGCGATGCATCGCCACTAAAAACATCTCCTGCCCGAGAATGGCAAAAATAATACTCCTACTGAAACAATCAATCATGGCTCGGTACGCAACTAGCCAATCCATACCAACAATCGCATCATACTCAGTCATCTCTAATAATAGCATATCAGCGGGTAAAGTAAATCTTCCTATCTCTATACCCACACCTCTACAAATAAGGGAAATCACAGAACCCGTACTCAACGGTGAATGTACGCAAGTAACCGTGCTCTATTCAGTGTCTAACAACCCCAAAGTACGTGCAAATCTCATGGCAATGAAATAGTGTGTGGCCCCCATATCAAATAAAATACGTCCCATAGTCCCCTGAATAGAGAACATACCCTCAATGGCAGGTGGATCATGTGGAACGGCGGCATGCTGGAGATGGTAAACTCGCCTGTACTGAAGCTGTCCCTGACGGAATGGGGCTACGGGGATGGGTGGCAAAGCTGGTATCTACGGTGGTGATGGGAGGGCGACGGGAAACATAGGTCTCTGGGGCTCATGTCGAGCACCCTGATGCTTTTGCTGTAGGGCCATGCCCCTATCAGTACACTCCTGGATCTTGTGTCCAATCTTACCACAAATGAAACATTTCCCCGAAAAGTTCCCCCCTCTCTGACCCTGCTGCCCACGGCCCTGGTGGCTATTGCCATTCCTCTCCTGGCCATGCTGGCCCTAATGAAACTGCTGCGACCCTACTGGCCGTTCTAACCCTGCTGGCCCTGATGAAAACCTCCCTGACCATTTCTGAAACCCCCAGATCTGAACCACTTAAAATCCCCTTACTGGGAACCCCGATCTCCCTGCCTATGCTGACCCTGAGCAGATTATGCCCCGCTGGCACCATTTCCCCCTGTCTTGCCCTGATGGCTGGACTCTCCTGACCGCTTACTCTCTGACATGTGAAAGCGGTGGTCCTGGCAGTGAAGCAGTGTTGCGTTAACCACATCAGAATAAGTAGCCAATGAGAGATTTCTCAACAAGTGTTAACGGATCCTCCAAGTCAACCCATCCATGAATTTCTGAATCTTCTTCTCCTCGGTTGGAATCTCATCAGGAACGATGTTCAGGAGATAAGTAAACTCAGCCTCATACTTGGCCACGGTCCTCCCCTCCTGCTTGAGGTTCATTAAATTCCTCCTCATTTCGGTGTGAATGACTGATGGAAAATATTTGCGATCGAACCGCACCCAAAACTCCTGTATAGAAAGGGCATCTCTCACCTTTGGGGTGGTAATGAACTCCCACCACTTCAACTCTGATCCTACTAGCTTAAAAGTAGCTAGTATCAATTTTTGTACCTTCGTGCACTCATACATCCTCAAATGCCTTTGAATGTCCTTCTTCTACTGGCTGGACATAACAACATTGGAGCTACCTGCAAACTCCGGAGGGTGTGCTTTGTGAAAAGCATCACGAACACGTTCCCAAGCAGATGGGAATGCATGATCCTGAACTGGCACTGCTGCCGGCTCCTGGGGTGGTTCCTGCTGCACAATTGTGAGGGCGACATTTACCGCTTGGGATACAATAGCTGCAACCTCTGCGGCATTCAAGGAGCCCTGAACTGGTGCAGGTTGTGGTTCAGGCTGAGTATCCCTGGGAACTCGTTGTGCACGTCGTGGAGGCATCTCAAATGAGAGTAAAGTCTTATAAGTTCACAGTTATTATCTCAAAATAGCTAAAGAGCGAAACATACAAAAAAGAATACAACAATCCTAAAATATAGGGCTCTATATCAAAGAAAGCTTAGCAGAAACATAACAAGCCGTACAGATCCTAAGGACACTAAAACCTGATGCTCTGATACCACCTGTGACACCCCGACTAATTAAATACCGGGTAGCTACTCCTTTATTCAAATTAATTCAAAATGTCAAGTTGGTTCAGTTCGTAGCATCACTGTCAAAAATGTTTTAACAATTACTAGCCACCTAATATTTTAAAAGTGAGTTATCAATTTTAATTGAATTCGATTTACATACAACCAAATTAAATTATGAATTACTGATACCACATCCATATCACAGTCACAATATATAATGATGTAATAAATTGAATCTGGAGGAATACTCCTCACAACAATCTGAATACTGAAATAAACAAATATAAGCCTGAATCATTAATTTAATTACAACCCACAATATAAAATAAAAACTGAGTAAATAAGATGTCTCAGAAAGGAAAGGGGAGACATGCCCTACAGATGAATAAATCTTAAATAGACTCAAGATAGAAAGTGGAGGTTTCTACTATCAAGGTCCTGTAACTTCCACAGCAGCTACAACACATCATCGTAATGGAGATCCTACGCTTCGTGCCCTTGTGGCTGGGCACCTAAAAAGGTTTTTACAAAAATAGATTTGAAAGAAAACGAGTCAGAGCCCGATTGTGAAAAACAGTTTAAAATACAACAAGTGGTTTAATATAATTAAACAATGAATATAAAGTACATGCTAGTGCGTGCACTCACATGAGTTCCTCACCTCTCAACTAACTGTGCACTCCTATCGTACCCATACCCGTTCTAGTTGTTCCCCTAGCTAACTAGTCCCATACAAAATCTAGCATTTCTATACGATTCACGATTTAAGTCGTGATCTTAATTTAAACAGAGAGTTTTACTTTCCTACTTAGTTCCCATATTAGTCATGCTAATCACTAGAGATTTTCCATTTTTAACTCTACTAAAATATTGATATTATTCACACTTACATTTATTCATGACAGTTCATTTCAATTAGCAGTATATTATTCTCATCATAAATATACAATACTGGTACCCTGAGACCAAGCTGCGGTGCACACATACTCTGCTATCCAATCCCAGTACATCACGTACATAAGGACCACGTATTCGGAATCTCTCAGGAATCGTTTTTAATAAACAACAATCACACAAATGGAGGCGAACATAGTTCACATCACACGGGTCACGCACATACCTACGCTCCCATGATTAGCAAACTTATTAACTTCTCAATAAGTCCTTCTCTGACCTATGTCCTCGAGGTACCAATCTAAATCCCCCCCGTAGGCACACAAAGTTAAGATGGCCCTGATCGAACGCCGACCTCCCGTGATAGAAATTATGATAGGTATGTTATACACAAATAACTACATATACCAAGCATTCTCACATATTCGGTATTCCATAATATTAATAGAGGTATATTTCTCATTCCTATACCGTCATTTCATGTTTCACGTTTACAATTCCCCGATTTATATACATTAAAGTAATCAATTCTCCTCACGTCGAAGTTTTAGATACTTATATCCTAACCCATAAACATCATCCGATTTACTATAAAACTCTAAGTTTTAATCCTCGACGTACTTCCAGTCACACAACTATATCCACAAATCAATAAGGGAAGGATTACACTCAATTATACAAGTCTTCTAGAGGTTCGAAATAAAATCAGTCCTAAAAGGCCATTATGTCAACTCGTTAGAAATATCGTTGGAACGAGGTCGTTCGAACGAATGGCTTCGAACGAACTACCAACTCTATAGAAGGGGTACTGTCATAAGTCTTGTTCAAACGAGGTCGTTCGAACGACCTGGGTAGGTTTTCTAACGAGATGGCAGACTTAGCCCAGAAATCTCCAAATTCATTTTTTCTTCATTCTTCTCTTCTCTAAATTCACCCTAAGACTATCCAATTTATGTTTTAATGTTTATAAATTATTTTGGTCACCCTAGATCATTCCTTTACGTACTTTTGGGGTCAAATCTTACAAATTAACATGCTAAAGTCATAAATCCCCAATTCTGGTCCCAAACCCTATGAACTTGAACCCATAATTTAATTTCATAAAAAGACTCCTTATTAATCCGTTTTCAGATCATCAAAAGTTATGTTTTGTATATAGAATTCGTCCATAATCATTTTACATGCAAATTCCTACCCAAAAATACAAGTTTCACAATAATTCCATTGGGTATTCTTCATCAAAATTTCCAAAAACATAAATAGTTTTCTACACTACACATGGAAGAAATATTCAATGCACTTAAAAATATCAAATCACTTGCCTCATATTTGTTCTTCAGATGTGTTATCGATGATTCGAGGTTGATTCTCTCCTTTTTCCGGTCACAATTCCTTTCCAATTTCTGGTGATGGGGAGATGGTTTGGTAAAGACCATCTAGCCTCTCTTCTAACTGCTCTCAAAACCTCCGTAGCCCACTCTCTCACTTTTGGTTGATAATGGCCTTAGTGGCTATTTTAATAATATTTAATTTACTTCAAAAATTCATGGGTTTTAATTCCGTAATTTTTAAAATTACCAAAATACCCTTCTAGGTTGCCGGTTTGGCCTAAAAATGACCTGGAACCCAAACTAAACCCCCGGCTAGTGTTTTCTGACTATTTCGACCCTTCCAGACATGTTGGAGCGCACTCGAAATGACCATTCAGTTGATAAAAATATAGTTCATTTTTAATTTAAATAATTTCGTTCCTGACGCGAGTGACACGCGCGTCCCAACTTAATTTTCCAAATCATCGTATTTCAGCCTCGCGAAAACTTTAATATTTTCAATACTCATGAAATAATCAATTTTAACATCATAATCAAATACTAACTCACATCTCTCTAGTATTTATATCCAGATTAATTCCCAATTAATTTTCATTTAATTCAATTAATCCCTTAAATAAAAAATCAATAAAATTACGGGGTATTACATGTGACTAGAGAAAGAACTCTCGTGTATCTCCTATAGGACGTGGGGGACCTCTGTGGGATGAACTCATCTGAGGAGAGGTAACATAAATCCTTTCTTATGTAGGACGTCTCCTATTATTGAGAACTTTGCAGCTCTGTACCTCAGTTTCCTCCTTTCTAGCTTTGATTTCGGCAGCCCTCCCTCTGTGATATATCTAATGAGGGGTCCATCCATGATTCCCCTAGGTTCAAGTAGAGGCAAGAGTTGGAAACCTCTTCTTCCTCAATGGTCGGTTGGAGTAGGATCTTGAATGGTACTGTCCTTCTGCTGTTTGTCCTTGTTTCTGAAGCCAACCTTTCTAGTGCATCTGTGTGGCTATTATTTTTCCGAGGTACTCTCTTCATCTTCACCTCTTCGAAGCCTTCTAGCATGATTCTTACCCTCTTCAGGTATCTGGCCATTCTTTCATCCTTGGCCTCAGAAACTCCAAACACTTGGTTAACAACTAACCTCGAGTCGCTATGAAGTAGGAGTCGACCAACCCTAAGGGTCTTTGCCAAGGAGAGGCATGCTATTATTGCCTCATATTCTGACTCATTGTTTGATGCCTTAAAGTTGAACCTTAGTGAATATTCAACATTAGTATCATCCAGAGCTGACAGTATCAGCCCTGCACCGCCTTGCTTGAAGAGGTACACGTCCTCCTCATTCTTGGCTATTCCATTTCTTGCTCTGTTGGACACAACGTCTTTCAGGTCTCGAAGGATGTTACTATTTGAACCCTCTGCGATCAATGGATTGTTCTCAACATTAGTCTCTTCCCACATGAACTCAGCAACAAAATCTACAAGTGCCTGCCCTTTAATGGCCACCCTGGGTTAATAAGTAAGGTCATACTCTCCCAAATCAATGGCCCAGGTCATCAATCTGCCTGACTTCTCAGGCTTGTGGAGGACCTTCCTTAGTGGGAAGTCAGTGAGGATAACCATAGAGTGTGATGGAAAATAGGGTTTCATCTTACTGGATGCGTGTATCAAAGCGTAGGCCAATTTATCCATTCGAGGATAGTTTTGTTCAGACCCCTGAAGGGCCTTACTATTGAAGTACACAGGCCTTTTCACTCCAATGTCTTCACGTACTATAGTTTCACTTATAGCTGACTGTGAGACTACTAGATAAACATACAAATTCTCCCCCACGATGGGTCGAGATAAGAGCAGGGGAGATCCGAGGTAGGACTTGAGCTGATTAAAAGCCTCATCACACTCTTTGTCCCATTCGAAGGCCTTTCTAAGCACCTTAAAAAATAAAAGACACTTTTTTGTCGCTCTAGAAACATATTTGTTGGGTGCAACTACTCTTTCAGTGAGCCTTTGAACGTCTTTGATACTTCTTAGTCTCTTCATGTCAAATAAAGCCTTGATCTTCTCAGGTTTCACTTCTATTCCCCTCTGATTCATAATGAATCTAAGAAATTTTCCAGCTCCTACCCCGAAGACAAACTTCATGGGATTGAGTTTCATTCTGTATAAGTCCATAGTGTCAAATGTCCTCTCTAGGTCTGCCATGTGAGTGCATGCCTTCAAGCACTTCGTCAACATATCATCTACATATACCTCCATAGTCTTGCCAATTTGATTTTTAAACATCTTATTCACAAGATGTTGATACGCGGCCCCTGCATTTTTTAAGCCGAAGGGAATAACCTTATAGCAATATGTCCCCTTGTCGATGTTGAAGGCTATCTTCTCTGAGTCTTCATCATCTATAAAGATCTCGTTATAGCCTAAATACGCGTCCATGAAGCTCATGATATCATGCCCTGCCGTGGCATCTACCATCTGATCGATCTAAGGTAAGGGATAATTGTCTTTAGGGCAAGACCTATTTAGGTCGGTGAAATCTATGTACATCCTCCATTTTCTATTAGCTTTGGTCATAATGACGGCGTCTAATAACCACTCTGGGTATATAACCTCCCTGATGAATTCTGCCTCTTCTAATTTTTTTGACCTCTTCCCTTATGACGTCATATTTTTCCCTAGAGAAAACTCTTCGTCTTTATTTTATTATCTTAGCACCTTCTACCACGTTAAGTTTGTGGAACATAACCTCCGGGTCGATGCGAGACATGTATGCATGGCTCCACACGAAGACACTCTGCCTCTTCTTCAAAAATCTTATCATCTCTTCCTTGATCTCCAATTTTAGGGTCTTGCAAATTTGGACAGTTTTTCCCGGTTCGTCCTCATTGAGGATGATGGATTCTACCTCTTCCATGGCCTTTCCCTTCTTTAACTTTATTTCATCTCTAGGATCAAGTGTATCAATGTTATACGTGGTGGTTGCTCTCTTATGGGCCTCTCTCTCTTCGGCTGAGTTGAAGTAGCATTCTCATGCTATGGTCTGGTCACCTTGCACTTCCCCTACCCCATAGGGGTTCATGAATTTTAGTATTTGGTGGACCATCGACGGCACGCCCTGAAAATCCTTAAGGGCTACTCTTCCTATGATGAGGTTATAGGTCGAGAAGACATTTTCGTCCATAACGAAAAAATTAATCTTCTGGGTCAACCTTTTAGGCCACTTGTCACCCATTCGCACGTCCATCTCATACATGCCAAAATGATGGACCTCTTCACCGTTGAAGCCCATTAACAGATGATGATAGGGTACCAGCCTAGCTCTACTAAGGACTAAACTCTTAAAACAGGGCCAGAACATCACATCTGCTGAACTTCCTCTATCTACAAGAATTCTCTATACCTCGCATCCATGCACTCTTATTGTAATTACCAAATGGTCATCATGCAGAGCTAAGATAACTTTGAAGTCGAGTCGGGAGAACTCGACTATAAGAGTGTCCATATCCACCCTCTTTCAATTCTGCTTAGCCTCTGAAGATTCCAGATTTACTACCTCTACTTTGGCCACTGACTTGGCCTCTACCACATGAGCTCTTTAGTCAGCTACTTCAAAGCCACCCCCTCCGAGTCCTCTGCATATGGTGCAAACACCGAAGGAGATCATACCAACCCTCTTTATAGGGGCATTGTCGTCTTTTGGTGGGAGGTCTAGATCGTCTTCATCATCACCATCTGAGTCATCATCTCTTCTTGTTGGAGTGTCATCTCAACATCTGTCGCCCTTCTTTTTTTTAGGGTCATCTTTTCCCCTTTTGGGAGCCTTACCATCGATATACTTCCTCAGCTTTTTGGACTTCAACATCTTCTCGATTTCATCCCTCAAAGAGAAACACTTGTTTGTTACATGGCCATGGTCTCGGTGGAACTCGCACCACAGATTCTTGTTCCTCTTATGCGGAGGATCCTTCAACTTCTCTGGCCACCTCACAGACCGATCATTCTTGATCTAATTGAGGATGTGTTCGTAGCTCACAGTTAGAGGAGTATAGTGTGAAAACTTGTCGTCTGCAGACCTCTTCTTTCCATCTTTCGTTCTTTGGAATTTCAAGCTACCACTTGCATTCTCATCCTCATACTTCGCGGCCATAGCCTCTTCGGCGTTCATGACCTTTTTTATGGTTGCCAATAGCTCTGCCATAGACTTGGGAGGGTCTTCCGTAAGCTTCCATATCAACTTCCCCTTATGTAGTTCCCCAATGAGGGCTGTCATGGCTATATTCTCTTCATAATCTTCAAACTTCAATTTTACTTTGTTGAATCTAGCAATGTAGTCTCTTAGACTCTCATGCTTTCCCTGATTGACGTACAATAGATGAGTGGTTTTTTTTAGGTCTTACCCCAAAACAGAAGTTGTGAATGAACCGTTCAGCCAAGACTTTAAAGGTCTCACTTGAGTTCTTCGAAAGAGAGGTAAACCAGATGTGTACATCTCCTGTTTAAGTCCCGGAAAAAGCCCGACACTTCATCTCATCTGGGATTGAATAAATGTCCACCGTAGACTGGTACATCTCAATGTGATGCACAGGGTTGGTACTACCATCATATTTAGGAGACACCGTAGGTGGCTTAAACTTGGAAGGGGTTGGGAAGCTCACTATCTTATCCACAAATGGATAACCCTCTGAGAACCCTCTTTGCAATGGGCCTCAACTTTTGATGAGGTCTCCTATCTTCTCCTCAAGACGTTGGATGGAGTCATTCCATGGTCTTGCAACATCGTCCTAACCGAGGTTGTCCCCAGCCACCTCCAAGGGGTGGACTGAGGGTTCCCCAGCCGTAGTACAACGTCGGCTTCTGACCTCTTCTTGTTACCTACCCGACCCTGCTGGGGTCAGATATACTGGGTTCGGCCATGGTGAGGCCGATATTCCCCATCTCCCATTTGAGAGCCAGCGACACTTCATGACCTCGATAACCTCTGTCTCAGGTCATTTACTGGACCGAGCATCTCATAGGCCGACCCTCTGCTCAATCGATCAAAAGATGATCATCTTTGTTGTGCACCTGCCCCTCTTATGCCTCCACAACCTCGGCTCTACTGGATAGGACACATTGTGTTATTTGAAACCTCATACAGCTCCTAATAATCTTCTAGAACGTCTTCTTCCTCCATATCATCATACCTATCCTCAGGGAAAGGGTGTCCTTGCCTCCGCATACACAAATGCCTAGGGTCAGCAACGTCCCTCCTCCATTGAGGTGTAAGTTGGTCTTTCCACGGTGTTTGGGGTGGTCCCCCGACTTTAGGATGGGGTTGAGTAGCCGCCAGAGTAATCATCTCCGGTGAGACCCCACGTGGCCTCATCATATTTTGACTGAGCTGTGCAAATTTCTCCTTCATCGCTTGCTGCATTGTATCCAAGGACCTCAAGGCTGCTTTTACCTCAGCCATTTCGGACTGGGGTGGTGCTTGGATGGAACTAGGTCCTCCAGCACTAGGTGGTGGAGGAGGTGGTGGAAATTCCGGCGCCATATGTTAAAACTATGAGCTTGTGAAGTAGATAAACTTAATACCTTAAAGTACTTCTTTCAATGGTGAAACAACTCCACGCAAAGGGTGAGGCCTGGTTCACCACCAGAGTCTCCGGTGAGGTTAAGTGGAAAAAGAGGAAGAGACAGCTTCTCGTTCCCACAAACGGCGCCCAAATGATGATGCTGGAAATAGCACCACCATACAAGGTGTTTATAAGCTCAAATCAGTGATAACAATGGCAGCTCAAGTATATGCTAGATATAAGAGATTGGTATGAGGATAAGAGGATGAACACCAATATATAAGTGGTTCAGCCAATTAGGCATACGTCCACTGTGCAAGTGAGTGAGTAAGATCTCTAAAATAGGGCACTAATGGCGATGGATACAATCTCTCAAGCTTTCTCTCTCTACTATATAATTTAACAGAGTTTCATCTAGGGTTGCAATTTTGGATCCCTTTACAAGGTAGAGGATGACCTCTATATAGTGCTTGGGGGTGAAATGTACCCCCCACGCATGTAATGAGCATGTGTGTATTGACCTAGCCAATCTAGTGAAGACACCTATCACTGTCACGTCTAGAGAATGATGATGAAATATTCCCCCATGTGAGCAGATTGATTTGGTTATAACTTACTTTATCCATGTGTTCCTATCCTTGCATATGCATATAAATTCTTGACCATGTCCCTAACTGGTGCAACCTCGGCCTGGAAGAATACGAGGTTGGTGAAGCCTGACTGTTTCTTTATCTGAGGTTATTCATCATGGTATCGGCCCAATAGGAAAGCCTAGGTAAGATAGTTGGAGTTATAAGGTCGGCTTTGGAAGGGGTTATGTAGGAGTAGTTGGAACGTCGACTGATTCCTAGCCGAGGTTGATTACGAGGATAGTGGTAGTCCTTGCTGCCTCGGCTAATACCCAGCCGAGGTTGATCTATGAGGTAGGCGTGATGTCGGCTGTGGACGACCTGATGGATAACTGACCCCATGGATCATGAAGACCTAAGCCGTTGTCTGACTATGAGGTTACTAGTAACGTCGGCTATAGCCGACCTTCTGTTGGACGAGATCACTGGCTGCCAATCTGGAGCCCTTATTAACTCGGACATCTTCTTGGCCGAGGTTGGTGCCTTCGAGCTGTTAGGTATATTTTGGGCATATCAATCACTTGTATGCTAAATTTGCAAAATTTGAATTTGGTAGAAATAGGTTAATTTCTTTGGGAACAGTATCTTTGCGATGAGGCTTTCAATTGATCTTATTTGTGTATTGATGGTGTTATAATGGGCACAACCCTAGGTTCCAACTGAGATCTACAGATTTCTAGGATTAACGAGTCACTACTAATTATTTATTCATGATTTCTTGAGAACATAGGGTTATTTTATCATGTTAACTAAGAAGAGTGTTCCTTAAATAGGATGATAAATGTTAGGGCGCTTTTGACATATATAAAATCAAGTTGACTTAAACACTATTATTCTATTTGCCTATGAATGGGGTTGAATACTTGGTATACATCTATGCTTCTTTTAATGGATTTGGAGGTGTATTAATGCATAAGAACAACCCATTTCTAATGCTTGAAGTTTACTTAAGGTGCATGAGGTTAACTACCCATTACTTGAGTAAGAGTTGGATGTAACGGTGATAATTTTGCATATTTAGAGGTAGTATTTATTGGGAGATAAGTTTCCAACTTTTAGTGATGATATGAGTCTACAATATTGGTTCACCCATCAAGACCTGAATATGATGCAAATAAGGTGTCTTAAATTTATGAAAGATAATTAGTTCTCTATACATTATCACCCATGGAAAATGAATGTGGTGGTAAACTCCTTAACCCATTGACCACATATTGGTTTATCAGATATGTTTATGTCAAAGTGGGAATCATCCCAATCAATTGATGGTTTCACTAAATATTTTATGGTATTACTTAACATCACTCCTAATATTTATAGGGAATGTGATTGAAGCGTAAGGATTTGATCACTCTTGCATGAAAAAAAAAAGGAACTCCTTGTTTTTGGCACACTAATGGGTTATGGTGGGGGAGTCCTATTAAAGGGACATATAGATGTCTCTTTTGATAAGGATTTTCACCAAATAGTGATGAATGAGGCACATGACTCACAATTTATGGTACACCCTCCTAGGGATAAAATGTACTAGTACATGAAAAGACAACTTTGGTTAGCCAAGACGAAGAAGGACATTATGATTTAATGGTAAATGAGACCAACCTAGCCCACATTGCATGAGACGCAATAAGGATTCCCACACTAGCCATAAATATTAGTCAACCACTAACTCAATAGAGGCCTCCCAAGGTTAGAGTCCTTTAGGGTGAAGAAAACAACAGACCATTGAATTCTTTAGAATCACAGTCAACACTAGCTCAATTATTCTAATTAAAACGGGCATAAAAGAGACCAATTATAGCAGAACTTAGCTACATGGGATGTTGGATGGAGTTAGGATTGCTATTAGTATCAAATAAGGCCCCTCAATATGAGTAGGGCATGTGAAAAATACCCATATTTTTAACTCATGTTTTAGACACCCAACCAACAACCCTAGCACTCTTTTTTTTAATAGGAAGAACCCTTAGAATTTATTAAATATTAGAGAGAATAGCCCTCTCTGTGTGGCAATACGTCAAGGAATTACATCTACCAGAAAAATTCTTCACATACCTAATGTATGGAAAACTAGATTTATCTAACACTATAGCACCTTGAATATTCTTTAGAATAATAGACATCTGAGAGAAAGGACATCTATTTTGGTTGAAGAGACCAAATATAGCCCAAAGGTCAGGCACCTTGTTTGCTTCTCTAAAGGAGTGGGAGAAAGTAATTTGTATGTCCTTTGATAATTCTAAAATTTCTTTGATGGTATTCCTTATTTTTCACAGGGGAAGAAGTTGACTGGGATAGGAAATTAATAAAAAATTGGGAATCAAATTCAACATCTAGATAGTTGAAATTATTTTCTTTAAATCCCCTCCTTTATAGCAAGAGCCTCTACCATGTTGTTTGTACCATTTACACCACTACCAACTAGGCCCCAAATAAAAGCTCTTTTATCATCTCTAAGCACAACTCCAAGTCCTATGTTGCCATTATAAGCATAAGATCCATCAGTATTTAGATTTAATCTCCATCCTTTTGGTCAAGAACAAGAAATTAGAATCCGGGAAATAAATATATATGAGGGAATTTTTATATCAAACAAGTCCTATGATTTCTGTAAAAAGGATGGGGGCTTAGGGAGTCACATTTGATTAGATAGATCTCTAGTTCTAATGCAAATATTTGAAATAATTTCAATAACACTCATCTTCTTATTCTCAAAGAAGACTTTATTTATACTCAACCATATTTTCCAAAAATTGCATACTAGAATGACTTTATGGAGCCACCTAGATAGATGATTATGTCCAACCTTTAACCACCAAGACAAGATTGTAGCAGGAACTAATTTTATAGAGAAGGAGAAACCCATTATAAAATAGAATAAGTTCCAAATCTCTGATGCAATTGGACCTTTGAGGAAGATAGGATTCGATGATTTTGAAGTAGAGTAGCATTTACATATAGTGGTAAGCTGTATGCCTAGGTCTTTGATCTTATTATCCACTGGAATTGCATTGAAAAGGATTCCCCAAGAAATGATTGAAATTTTTGGAGGGATATGTTAATCCAAAATTTGAGAATGAGAATAAGTCAGAATGTGGGAATTCTTTGTAGTATTTCACTTGTAAGTTTGTAAGTTGCGATTTACATTTTACTAGTGAAATAAAAGGTTTTGCCCTGTGGGGATTTTTTCTGAAATTTGCGTGCTTGTTGATTTAATGCTTTCAATCACATAGATGAATGTTTAGGGTTTATTAAAATTAAAATTTGGTTTGTTTGAGATTGACATCTAATTAAATAAGTTAATCTATTAAAATATTTCAAAATCTCAAATTGGTATCACATCCCACTTTCTCAAATTGGTATCAGAACAGTTTTCACAAAATTACCGTGAGATCCTTTTTTTCACAAATTTTTTTGTGATATCAATCATTATGAAAAATTGATTTTTGAAAAATCACAATTTTTTCGACAGATACCTTATATAATTGGATGCCCGTCTTTGATCGCACAGATTATGCCTATTGAAAAGCCCGCATGAGATCGTGTTTAAAAGCTATCGATGAAAGAGTTTGGCTCGTATGTGAAAGAGGGTGGACTCCTCCCTCTGTCACTATTGAATATATCATTAATCTCAAACATGTGTTTGATTGGACTGAAGATGATTATAAATGGAGTACCTATAACTTTCAAGGCCTTAGTGCTATTTTTGGAGCCACCACCCTGACGAGTTTCGTCGCATTATGACATTCACCACGTCAAAAGAGGCATGGGATCTCCTGAGTCAAGTCAAAAAAGTATCGTAGCCATAAAAAATGAATGCAAATGAATTTATGTTCATGTTGAAGATAGTTCATGTGACAACCCGCAATCCGAGATAAGGGGTGGCCAGCCCGATACTCAAACATAACAGGGATCATGGATGGATATCATTCTCAGCATCATAAAAATGGACTGAGTATACGGGAAAACCACCCAATAAATCAGAAAACGGGTTGCCAAAAAGTGTAAAATTGTAAAAATGCGGTTATGAAAATTTTAAACCAACAACCCAGTCTGACGAGCAAGTGGAATTCCAAAAGATTAACATATAATATAACTAAAACGAGTGTACACAAATGGGCCGAATAAGCTGTCGGTCCACAGCTACATAAGACAACGTACCACAATATGAAATATCTTACATATTACAACCATTAATCAAATACAATTGTTTGGACCATACGCCCAAGGGACAAGACCCGATCATAACTAGAATAACAAGAATGAAAGCGTCTAGTACAACATCCTGTAATAACCCGCAAAGTCTTACAGCTCGTCGAAGGTGCAAGGAACTTGGAAAGTCAAGTCGGGCGTCCTTGCGGTGGAGCACCTGAGCGGATACAATTATATATATACAACAAGAAAGTAAACTGGTCAGGGCCGGGTTCTATATGATTTCTAGAAGAATAAAGAGCATGATAGATATGAACAGTTATGCATGAATAATGAGGATGATCACATGACATGCTAGCTACAATTACAAGCAAAGATAGAAGGTAAAGCATTTTAATTTAAAACCCTTTCTTATTAATACATTTTCCATTTCCTTCAGACATTCCTTATTAGGAATAAAACCATATATATTTGGTTAAGTCAAGAAGTTATAATTTCTATTCATTAATTAAAACTTCCCATTTTATCTTTCCATTCCTTATTAGGAATATCATTTACATCGAGTGCTCTTTATGGCACATATATTATTCCCGTGCTCTTCCTGGCACATATTTATGCTCTTTATGGCATTTAACAACCATCAAGTCCAACTTGATGAAAATATAGTTATATTCATATACATATAACGATATCTAAGACCGCCAGTCCGGGTTTCCCCGCTGTGCGCGCCCCTAAATGACCATCATCTTCCAGGGCCTAACATAAGACAACCTGGGCACCTAACGGAACACGTCGGGAAGCGGCCATGAGCCTGCGTGGTAGCCAAGACCACACCCGTAATCTCCCTACCCCCGCAGAAACAATACACAACTATAAATGCTCCCATGGCCTAGGACTATATCCACCCTGCATTCATTAGCCAGGGGGCTTCACCTCACGAGCGAACTTCCCTTATGATGTCATTTAGAGAGGTGTGTAACAGTAAATTAATATTTACGTTTATCATCATTTTATTTCCAAAAATCCATTTCCATTAATCATGTGATTGGTTCTTTATTATTAAACCTAATATCATTAAACAATGGGGTTCATTCTAAATTGAACCTATTATCTTTAAACACCTATGGGTTCATTTCATGTGAACCTAATTCCCATCGAATTTTATCATTTATTCCTCAATTTACAATCCCCGATTAACTCCCCAATTGCTCATTATGATCCTACAAATCTCCAAGGCCTATGTAACTTGACAAGCCCTTCTAGTCTCCAAGTTAGGGTACCCAACTTCCAAACTTCTAAGAGTTTGAATAAAAGAAGAAATGCCTTAGCATTTCCTTTAAACCTCCCCGAAACAAACCCCAGATGAACCCATTTCTAGTCCAGGGTAACGACCAAACTCCATAATTACTCTAGGACTCTAAGCTTACTTCAATTAAGAAGGTTCCTAGGTCCTAACCCTAAAGAATAAGGAGGAAAATTAAAAGAAAAAGACCCCCAAAATCTGCTGGAACCGAATCGATTCGCCCCAAGGACCGAATCGATTCGCCCCAGCGAATCGATTCGCTCTGAAAGCGAATCGGTTCGGACAATTAAACTTGGTTTCTGCAATTGCCGAATCGATTCGGTCTAAATCCGAATCGATTCGGACAACACGACCTGGGATTCTGCATCTATGCGAATCGATTCGCCTAAGGGGCCGAATCGATTCGCCCCTGCGAAAATGCCAAGAATGGCTATGGAGTCTTGAACTCCAAAATTCTAAACAAACCCAAACCAGCCAAACCCAATTGATTCAATGGAACTAGTACACCAAAAATACACCCAACTACCCGCATTTGTCATGTTTATCATCCAAATCCATTTCCAAGGGTTAATACCCAAAAATCCAACAAAAACCCTAACATTTCTAAATCATAAATACCAATGCAATTTATTCTACTTAAACCATAAATTTGCAAGTAGATTACTTGCCTCAAGGTAAGGATCTGATTTGATGAAGATGGAGACAACAATCCAAGCTCCAATCTCTCTTTTTCTCCCAAGTTCTCTTCCTCTCTCTACTCTCTCTAGGGCTCAAATGTGTAAAATGGAAGAATGGGAATAGGGGTGGGGAAATAAAACGGGGCTTAAGTCTGAAAGCCCAACTAAAAATGCTAATACGCGATATACTAATACGCGACTACTCTATTTAATCCAAAACCAGTCAAAAGTCCCCAAAATGCCAAAATACAATATGGCACATATTTTGACTGTCTCACACCTACCGGGACTAACTACACTATCCGAATTATCATTCGAAAGTTTTATAACTCATTTTAGTTCCGGTTCCATAATAAACCAAAATGTCATTTTAAATCTTTATGACATTAAAATCACCACATGCAAGTTTTATCTACTCACGAGGTAACTACACAACATATTAGTAAATATTGACTTGACATATCAAATTAATATTTACTCAGCATCTTACCAGATAATAACTAATTACTACACATGGTAAAAAGGATATAATGGGCTATCGGAAGATAGGGTTATTACATACTCCCCTCGTTAAGAGGGAATTTTGCCCCCAAAATTCGGATACACGTCGCAAGGAGAGGTGCGGACACTATTCCCGCAAGTCATCCTCGCACCCCGATGTCGATTTCTCGACCTAAGCTGACTATATAGAACTCAACCCCAAAGTACTACCATCGACACCCACGTAACTCTACGCTCCAAGATAGCAACCGACTACATCTAATAAGAACCGTCGAGTTGCATCTACCTCGAAAGGAATGTGCCTAACGGCACCGTCCTATCTCTCGTACTCCCTTGCATGAGAGACAAGGAACAAATTATGAATTTGCCGCGAAATGTTTCGATAAAGCGAGCGAATAGTTTACCGGACCCACCGCGACATTTCTAGGAAAGGTACAACGTCATGCTGTGCAAGTCTTCCTTTCTCCTCGAAACGCATAACGTCCTCCTCAGGTGATACTCACCACAACCTTTGGTCTAATGACCTCAACTCCAGATGCCTTCTTCTCGCATCGCATGAGCTCTTTTGTCGGTCTCGGTTATACGAGAGACTCATCATCTCGCACTTCTAACCAACAAGCGGGAGATCTAAAAAGCCTACTACACAAGGCCTCTTCTAAAGCCCCGTCCCAACCACAAATTCTATATAGGTGAATTGAACGAGTGGAAAGCATTGCTCCCAACTACTCTTAAAGTTAGGCTCGCAGGTAAGGAGTATATGCCTCGGCATATGGTTTATTCTATTGGTTTAGTCAACTGTGGAAAATGATAAGAAGTAATTTGCCACAATTCAATTCCCATGGCTTCTTGGAAACTTGCCAAGAATGAGAAACGGAAGTCTTGGTTCAGTACAACAACCTTCCCAGGCCCAGCCAATAGTACTAGCGACGTATAACTTGGCACGAATCGTCATTACCTTGATGCACCGAAACGTTAGAACTGCGTGATTCTCCATCTCTGCTTAACTTAAGTCCCTCCCGTTCGGAAAAAAAATTTCTTAAGGGAACGCACCCCACCCTCAAGATGGACTTCAATCTAAATAGGGGATAATACTCCTTACAAGTTTAAACTTGTGAGGCACATCCACAATAAATTGACACTCCAGTGTCATCACTCCCCGTCATGACAGAGCTTTGCTAATAGAATCTACCTTCGAGCTTAACCACGTGGCTCAGGGGTAAGAGTTAATTCACCCTTTCATTACCTCCGTAACACTCCATTACGAGAGGCCTCATCACCTTCGGCCTTAACCACCAACTTCTCGAAATCCTCCCACTTCATATAACATGAATCCAATCCCTCTTAGAGTTTACGCATGACTTATTCATGGTCAACTCCCAACAGCATTCCTAAACTTACGCCCCATACTAAAAAGCCCTACGCCTAAACAACCTAAAGTCTATCTACCTATACCCTATCTGAGTCCTACACACCTAATGCTAAGTATATCCCTAGTGTCCAAGACCTTTCTCAACTTCCGACATTGCTCAGTTTCGTGCGTGGGACGTCTCGCCGAAGCGAAATCCAAACAAGGAACCCTCCCGTTACACTACTACCTCGCGTTGTCAGTCATCGAGGGGGTACAGGTCTAAGACACATGTTCGGGACCAAAAGATTCTACAGCTACACACTAACTATTTAACTAATCGAAAGAACATTAACAATCCAAAGCTGACCCTTCGTGAAACCCTAGGGTTATATACCCTATACATATGCATCTCAATAAATAGCCTTCTATTTAAAGGCATAACCCGAAGTCTCAATTCGACTTCGTACCTCGGTCTCCCTCATATCCATCAGAGGAGAGAACTATATATAGTGCTCCTAAGTCGCACTATAATAGCCATCAATCACTCTAGTACGTGACCTTCGGCTAAACTATCAAATCCCACTTCCGACCATAAAGTAACAAAATAAAATAAAATAAAAGGGAAGAATAGCATATCTTCACTCACAACATCGTTAAGTGTTCATGCGGCGGAGTGTCTCGCAAAGCGAAATCCAAACAAGGAACCCCTCCGTCACATGCCTACTTAACTAGTTGATCATGGAGATAGAGCATAATACACACAAGGTAAAAGAAAGGAAAGGTAGTATATCCCCACTCCCAACGTCGTTAAGGTTCGCGCGTGGAGCGTCCTGCAGAAGCGGAATCCAAACAAGGAACCCCTCCTATACGCTACCACTCAACTTGTTGGTCGTGGAGATAAGGCATAGCAATCACATACCAATATCACATCATACTCGACCATGTTAAGGACGAGTAAATCGGCCTCAAACACAATCTAATAAGAGAACTTCCTATTTACATACCAACAAAAGAAAAGAGCGAACCATTTCGCATAGGACTCAATACTAATGAAAATACTCTCAGCAGATATTATGAAATCTGTAATCTGAGAAAAACTCGTAAAACGAAAGAGCGCATAACCCCTGCATCGAATAACATATAACTCACGCATCTCAGAGAAAAAGAACTTACCCTTAATAACGGGCGGTGCCGGCAGGGCTGGAGGAAACATCGCCTCCCGATCATGACAAACACGCCCATACTGTAGTTGCCCCTGCTGCGGAGGAACAACCATAATAGGTACCGGAGGTGGAAACAGAACACATGGTTGCTGCGGAGCCCGAGGAAACTGATACCCAATCATCTGAGGACACTCCTTCTTGTAATGACCTGCCTCCCCACATTGGAAGCACCGTCCCTTCATCTCCTCCTGACCTCTACCTTTGTCATTTCAAAATTGAGAAGAGCCTCGGCCCGGATGACCTCTATCTCCAGGGCCACTCCGATCTGCCTGATGCAAAGCACCTTGTTCGTGCCTATTATTGCCCCTCGCAATAAACTCTCCAAGCTTCCTTACTTGCCTCATCTCAGTAGCTTTCTTGCTACCCTGCATATATACTCGATGCTCCTGGCAATGGAGTAAGGCTGCATTTATAACCTCGCCAAAAGTATTGAAAGCTGGGTTACCCAATAAGTGTTTTCGGATTCCCCAGTTTAGACCTCCCATAAACTTCGAGATCTTCCTCTCTTCTGGAGTCACCTCATCTGGTACAAAATTTGCTAAACGGGTGAACTCCTCTTCATACTCCGCTACAGACCTCTCCCCTTGCACTACATCTTGCAACTTCCTCTGCATCTCCCTCTGAACAGCGGGAGGAAAATACTTAAGATCAAACAAAGTCCAAAACTCAGTGATTGACATGGTGTCTCTTTGCTCTGGGGTGGTCATCGTCTCCCACCAGTGTAACGCAGATCCGACAAGCTTAAAGGTGGTAAGGACTTCTTTCTTATCCTCACTGCATTCTACCATTCGAAGGTGGCGTTGCATGTCTTTCTTCCATTGATTGGCTTTAATAACATCCGCACCTCCCTCGAATTCCGGGGGATTGCCCCTTAGAAAGGACTCCCTAACCCTTTCCCACGGAGTAAGTCCCGTAGGAGCTTGAACACCTGGGGCCCATGGCAATTGTTGGATCACTACGGACATGGCGGTATGAACCGCTCCAGCCACTATGCTTGCTACATCCGCAACATTAACCGTCCCTTGTAGTGGCGGTGGAGGACCTACTTCCCTCTCTACGACCTTAACACGTCTCGCCGGGCGACCTCTCTTAGACGACATCTGAGATGGAAGAACAATAGTATTAGAATGTTAATTAAAACAATCTATCTTGCAGAAGATTCGTAAACATAAGCATCAAAGAAATCCTAACATTAGGCTCTACATCAAAGGACGCTACGGTAGAACGAGACAAGTCCACACAGATCCTAGTACTCTAGAACCTGATGCTCTGATACCATCTGTGACAACCTGAAATCCGAGATAAGGGGTGGCCAGCCCGATACTCAAACGTAACAGGGATCATGGATGGATATCATTCTCAGCATCATAAAAATAGACTGAGTATACGGGAAAACCACCCAATAAATCAGAAAACGGGTTGCCAAAAAGTGTAAAATTTTAAAAATGCGGTTATGAAAATTTTAAACCAACAACCCAGTCTGACGAGCAAGTGGAATTCCAAAAGATTAACATATAATATAACTAAAACGAGTGTACACAAATGGGCCGAATAAGCTGTCGGTCCACAGCTACATAAGACAACGTACCACAATATGAAATATCTTACATATTACAACCATTAATCAAATACAATAGTTTGGACCATACGCCCAAGGGACAAGACCCGATCATAACTAGAATAACAAGAATGAAAGCGTCTAGTACAACATCCTGTAATAACCCACAAAGTCTTACAGCTCGTCGAAGGTGCAAGGAACTTGGAAAGTCAAGTCGGGCGTCCTTGCGGTGGAGCACCTGAGCGGATACAATTATATATATACAACAAGAAAGTAAACCGGTCAGGGCCGGGTTCTATATGATTTCTAGAAGAATAAAGAGCATGATAGATATGAACAGTTATGCATGAATAATGAGGATGATCACATGACATGCTAGCTACCATTACAAGCAAAGATAGAAGGTAAAGCATTTTAATTTAAAACCCTTTCTTATTAATACATTTTCCATTTCCTTCAGACATTCCTTATTAGGAATAAAACCATATATATTTGGTTAAGTCAAGAAGTTATAATTTCTATTCATTAATTAAAACATCCCATTTTATCTTTCCATTCCTTATTAGGAATATCATTTACATCGAGTGCTCTTTATGGCACATATATTATTCCCGTGCTCTTCCTGGCACATATTTATGCTCTTTATGGCATTTAACAACCATCAAGTCCAACTTGATGAAAATATAGTTATATTCATATACATATAACGATATCTAAGACCGCCAGTCCGGGTTTCCCCGCTGTGCGCGCCCCTAAATGACCATCATCTTCCAGGGCCTAACATAAGACAACCTGGGCACCTAACGGAACACGTCGGGAAGCGGCCATGAGCCTGTGTGGTAGCCAAGACCACACCCTTAATCTCCCTACCCCCGCAGAAACAATACACAACTATAAACGCTCCCATGGCCTAGGACTATATCCACCCTGCATTCATTAGCCAGGGGGCTTCACCTCACGAGCGAACTTCCCTTATGATGTCATTTAGAGAGGTGTGTAACAGTAAATTAATATTTACGTTTATCATCATTTTATTTCCAAAAATCCATTTCCATTAATCATGTGATTGGTTCTTTATTATTAAACCTAATATCATTAAACAACGGGGTTCATTCTAAATTGAACCTATTATCTTTAAACACTTATGGGTTCATTTCATGTGAACCTAATTCCCATCGAATTTTATCATTTATTCCTCAATTTACAATCCCCGATTAACTCCCCAATTGCTCATTATGATCCTACAAATCTCCAAGGCCTATGTAACTTGACAAGCCCTTCTAGTCTCCAAGTTAGGGTACCCAACTTCCAAACTTCTAAGAGTTTGAATAAAAGAAGAAATGCCTTAGCATTTCCTTTAAACCTCCCCGAAACAAACCCCAGATGAACCCATTTCTAGTCCAGGGTAACGACTAAACTCCATAATTACTCTAGGACTCTAAGCTTACTTCAATTAAGAAGGTTCCTAGGTCCTAACCCTAAAGAATAAGGAGGAAAATTAAAAGAAAAAGACCCCCAAAATCTGCTGGAACCGAATCGATTCGCCCCAAGGACCGAATCGATTCGCCCCAGCGAATCGATTCGCTCTGAAAGCGAATCGGTTCGGACAATTAAACTTGGTTTCTGCAATTGCCGAATCGATTCGGTCTAAATCCGAATCGATTCGGACAACACGACCTGGGATTCTGCATCTATGCGAATCGATTCGCCTAAGGGGCCGAATCGATTCGCCCCTGCGAAAATGCTAAGAATGGCTATGGAGTCTTGAACTCCAAAATTCTAAACAAACCCAAACCAGCCAAACCCAATTGATTCAATGGAACTAGTACACCAAAAATACACCCAACTACCCGCATTTGTCATGTTTATCATCCAAATCCATTTCCAAGGGTTAATACCCAAAAATCCAACAAAAACCCTAACATTTCTAAATCATAAATACCAATGCAATTTATTCTACTTAAACCATAAATTTGCAAGTAGATTACTTGCCTCAAGGTAAGGATCTGATTTGATGAAGATGGAGACAACAATCCAAGCTCCAATCTCTCTTTTTCTCCCAAGTTCTCTTCCTCTCTCTACTCTCTATAGGGCTCAAATGTGTAAAATGGAAGAATGGGAATAGGGGTGGGGAAATAAAACGGGGCTTAAGTCTAAAAGCCCAACTAAAAATGCTAATACGCGATATACTAATACGCCACTACTCTATTTAAGCCAAAACCAGTCAAAAGTCCCCAAAATGCCAAAATACAATATGGCACATATTTTGACTGTCTCACACCTACCGGGACTAACTACACTATCCGAATTATCATTCGAAAGTTTTATAACTCATTTTAGTTCCGGTTCCATAATAAACCAAAATGTCATTTTAAATCTTTATGACATTAAAATCACCACATGCAAGTTTTATCTACTCACGAGGTAACTACACAACATATTAGTAAATATTGACTTGACATATCAAATTAATATTTACTCAGCATCTTACCAGATAATAACTAATTACTACACATGGTAAAAAGGATATAATGGGCTATCGGAAGAGAGGGTTATTACAGTTCATTATTTTTTTGTACCAAGGAGTCAAGATTTAAATCCTCAAAAGGTAAAGTTGTCACTAATTACTGTCACTCATCTATATCTAACTTTTTTTCTTTATTTTTTGGACTTCATTTTCTTCAGTAAAATTGATCTCGATTTTTTTTAGTAAAATACTAATGTTGGTTCGAACTAGGGATGTTAGATATGTTAAAATACCGATTCACTTCTTTGCAAAATGTTTTATTTCTTCTATATCTCTACTCATTGTTAAACACTAGAAATAGGATGGATTTACGACATCCATCAATCGCCCAAGCCTAGGTAGAGTATGCATGGTTGAGTTAAAGTTTTTAATATATGCCATGGTTAGCAACTTTATACATGGAAAACTTGCATTGTAGATACTTTTGTTAATTCATATACTTTTCACTTTACAGATATATGGTCTTAATTTGCATGTGTTCATTGTTGAATTAAAAGCTTAGGCTCTCTTAATTTTTCGATCATGTGTGGTGTTGCAATCAAAATGATAAAAATATAAGTTTTAAAATATTGGAACATTGTTATTTTTTTCCTTTCAGTTATATATAGAAATATAAGGTTAATGATTTATATATTCCTATCCTACTTTTATTATAAAAAATCATGGAAGTGCATCAGTTCGGGTCGTACACATGTTCTTAATGTAACACCCCGTGATTTTTCAAGAGTAATTTTTTTTGTTAAATTAAAAATTTTGAAAAAAATTATTTTTGGAATCTATTTAATTTTTCTACCTAAAAAGGTTGGTATTAATATATGAAAATAAGGTTTTAAATGGAATTTAAATCAGGATTAAAATTTAGAAATTATAACTTTTAGTATAAAAATCGGGGAGGATCCGACCTAAGTTAAAAAATAAATAAAAATATTTGACCATCTGTTCGAAATGATTTTTTTTACAGCTTTGTTTCACCTTCAGCTATAACATATTAAAATTTAAGCCAATTCCAACGGCCCGATCGTCCGTACTGTATTTTTTAGTGTTTGTGTTTGATTAGGACTCAAATTCTTTTTGGTATATAAACAAAAAATGACAAGTTTAGGACTTTTAAAACACATTTTAGCCTTCTCAAAAATCAGTAGCCTCCCATAGTTTTATTCTCTCTCATCTACAAAACCTAAACCCCATTGAACATAACTTTCAACCCGAGTTTTGAACATCTAAATCTATTTTTCTCAAGATTGTCTAAGAACGCGTCTTTTTTTCTCCAAAGGAGCTCAACAGTGTAATCATAATTTTGAGGAAGAATTTTATGAGTTTTCAAGTGAAATTTTTTAAGTACGTGATTTACATAATATTCTCCTCTAATTCTCTCAAGAGTATTTTCTTGTTTCATAGTTATTTGTATTCTTCTTGAAATGTTGTGGAATTCATTGGAATCTTATGTGTTATTCGATTGATATATTATGTATTTGTTAATTTTGACATGGTACCATGAAATTTTAATGTGGCATTAAGAATGGTCACCCGCCAAAATTTCAATAGCTGAAATAATGCTTTAAGAAGCCTATGTGAGGTGAGGTGAGGTCCGGTGATCTATCAATATGTTATTTAGAAATAAATTGGTATAATGCTAAAGTGTCACATTGGACTCGTATACAGTTTCGTATTGATACATTTTTTCACCGTTGTTGTATTGAGCATCTATTCTTGTTATATTCTGCACTTTTCCATTCTTTTTTTAGTGACAGGTAAGCGTGGATTTAGACATTACTGATTTTTCGAAGGATATTAAGATCATGACGTTTTGAGAATTTTATTTTTGTATAATTTGACAGTGTAAATTTTTGGGGGGCTTAGCCTTATTTTGAGTGGAATTAAAACTGTAACTATTTGAAGGTGTATTTTACATGGTCTTGTTGTTAGGAGACAACTAAGATTGGCGTGTAAATTTCGGTTTGAATATTATGTATTTTGATGACATGTCATGTTTATTTTTGTGGAATATAGATACTCTATAGGGATTGTTGAGAATATAGTTTAGTTTTAATCGTTGTAGCGCCTCGATTTTCTCGGGGTGTTACAGATGGTATTGTGACACCCCGCCTAATAAAATACCGGGCAATCACTCCTACATCAAATTAAAATAGGAGTCGCATATGGATCATTCTTAGCATCACTGTCGAAAATCCATTTAATAACTATTAACCTATTAGGACGACATCAAAATTTTACTTAAGTACTCTTTTTAAACCACTACAATTTAAAAATCCACACAGTTTATATAAATGAAACTGAAATGAAATAAAATAACCGAACACTTGGTTTAAATATGATATAACCATATCGAATGCCGCACTAAAACGCAATAAAAGAATAAATAAATGCAGTTGGGTTATTAACCCGAATGTTTATATAGTACCTCCTATCTAGATTACAAGGATATAAGCGTCTATCGAGAACCTGCATGCATCCACAGCTGCTGCAGCAGACGTCTGACTCGAAGGAAGTGTCATCCAGGCATCCCTATGTCTAGACACCTATATATATATATATATATATATATATATATATATATATATATATATATATATATATATAGAGAGAGAGAGAGAGAGAGAGAGAGAGAGAGAGAGATAGAGAGATAAAAAGAGGGAAAAGTAGATAAACGGGTCAGAGCCCGAGTTGTGAAAAATTATTTAGCAAGTGCATAAATGCTTTATTTTTAATAAAAATGTTTTTATCTCATATTTAAATTTGGTATCGCACTCCCATGAGAGACCCCTCTCCTCTCTTCTAATAGTGCACACCTAGCGCATCCTAATGAAATACCCTAGTCAAGCTACCCCGCCTAACTAGTCTGTTACCCATCTTCTAACCACCCTAGTTAATACAAGTACTAAGGGCTAAACTTCTCCCCAGTCTCAACACTATACCATATTCGTGCGTGGGGTGTCTCGTAGAGCGAAATCCAAATAAGGAACCCCCCCATTACACTACTACACAGCAAGGTCGATCATCGAGATCCATTAGACCCTCAGTACACAATGTACATACGTACTATATAATGATATACATATCATACTTACTATAATATACATAATTCAATATACATAAGGATAATATCTCTCGAACTAAGGTTTACGTTATATTCATCTTTATAATACACATCCGGATCTATCTCCCCGACTGAGGTCTACTGTATACACATCCGGATCTATCTCCCGGACTGAGGATCTCTATAAACATCCAGATCTATCTCCCGCACGGGGAATCTCTATAAACATCCGGATCTATCCCCCGGACTGAGGTTATTCTTTTTCATTTTTATCTTTTTATTCTAATTAGAGATTTATATTACCTTGTTCTCATGCACAAGTAATATACCATACACACAAGCATAATAACCATCCCAATGAGCTATAACTAGAGGATACAGTCTCATAGTGCCGATTCAAAAATCCGGGTTTACTCATCGTACCACGGTACCAAGCTAGACTTACTCAATGGTTATGGTAAACATATACACAACTGTGGAGGCGGTCAGGTTCCCCCTGCAAGTGGGAAATCACATAAATCGCACTCGAACGCAGAATGACAATGACGTGGGGACTATACTCATCCTGCTCCTCGAGCAAGGGGATTCACCCACATCGCGTAACCTCCCTGGATCGCACTAGAGCATATATATAATTCGGTTGTTCCCACCCTATACTCAACGGGGAAGCGCGGGGAAATCAGCAATCTAAACACACATATACCATCACATATAGATACATATGTATATATATATCATATCATATATATACTTTAATCATGTAGTATATATATACTATATATTTCTCCTCGAATATATATAGATGGTCATAATTGCCAATCAAATCTAGCGATGACCCCAAAGATTCTCTCAAAGAATCATATTCATACATTCACATACTCATGATACTATACCGAAAGTATTCCTTCACTTGATAAATAATAAATACCTTATTTCCATCTAAGGGTTTATTGGGTTTCTCCTAATTCCATCCTAACAACCTTATAGGATTTGCTCAAACAATATCAATATAATTATGCTTTCCTATACACATAAATTATATAGGCCTAAAAGCCCACAAAAATATCCCGAGGATTATTCTTCCCCTAAAACTCTTAAATTAAGGAGGTTGTGGTTTCCATTTCCGCGAACATAAGGACTACATCTTACCCATATAATAAATTTGAGGTCCGGCCCTATTTTATGAACCCCAACCCTCTAATTGCTCACTTTAATTTATTTTCCTCGAAAATATAATTTTAGTGTCATACTTTTAAGACACTCCCGTAACCCCCATAATTGTCCTCAATTAAATATATTCCCCTTAGCTATGTCTATTAATTTCCTCGATTAAATAGGCTAAGAACCCAAAATTTGGGGATTTAACCCATGCAACTAACTTTAGGCAAAATTTCCAAAAATCCCAAAGGGTCGATCTATCGACCCCTGGTCGTCAATCGATCGATGGTTCGATCGATCGATCCTCTACCCTCGATGGATCGATCGAGAAGTTGTTTCGGCCATTAAAGCTTCTCCCAAGATTTTGTCTCTTCCCCCGACATCCTACAACTTCAACCAACAACACCTACACATATAATAAGGGTTCTAAACATCTTTGAACCGGAAACCAACAATTAATTTTGATAAATTTCAAAGTTTCTCCGATTAGAAAATTATTGGGGTCTATTCATTTTAACTCGTGAAAACCCGTTTTATTCCTCGAAAACCCAACCCAAAATCTTTATGGTTTGTTATTACCAAAATACGATATGAGATTTATGCTTAAAAGTAAATAAAGCAAGTAAACACTAGCCTCGTGGATAAAATCCAACTACCTCGAGCCGAATCCCGCAGAGTTTGGCCAAAATCTCCCCCTTTCTCCTCTTTTCTCTCCTCCTCTCTCTCTTCTCTCTTTTCTTTCTCTTTTCTTTCCCCTCTCCCTCCTTATATAGGGGAAATAAGGGTTTTACCCCTTAAAACCCCAAAACGACTCGTTTACTCAATTTCGAGTCCTTTTTACTCTAAAATTCTCCGAAACTCCATTTCGACAATCGAAAACACTTTTTCGACTATCTCGGCCATTTCGAGACTCATGGCGTAGTCGAAATTTCCATCCGAGGTACTTGACCGCAACCCCCTATTTTAGCCCAATACATCTCACCACGGGTTTTCTAATTAAAACCTTACCTTTTATCGCTTTACTCAACAACGACATATAATTAAAATACTTCGACATATACACTCCCAAAAGTAAATACAACACCTATCAAAAATCATCTAATCCGTGAAAATCCTAAAAATCACTATTTCGAGAAATTCCTCAAATTTCCAATTTATACCCAATTATGGAATTTAATTATCTCCAAAAGGACGGGTTATTACATACTCCCCCCTACAACAGAATTTCGTCCTCGAAATTCAGATTTAACCTACACCACCAAACTAAGATTACAAATGTCCACTACGTCTTAGTACCCCCAAAATCCGAAGGTTCTAACACGATAGTCCCTTACCATATTCCACCTATGTCAAGGTGTACTCAACCAACTAGCTTAACCTCAAGCTCATCCAAATTTCCTCCTGCTAACGCACAACAATGACGCATTACTCCGATTGCTTCTCTTACTTCCAATAAGAGAAACGAGTCCATAACTACCGCTTTACATCTCGCAAAGCTGATACTCTTACTTATCTTCTACTTCCAACAGTTCCGTCACTTATTTTGGGCGTGCTAGCTCTTATTGCCCCTTTGACAATTGGAATATCACGTACCTCTCACGACATTCCATCCAACACCCTTCAAATCCATTCATGACTGCCTCCCGGCATAAACTTCAACTTTATATACTACACCCCTTCTATTTCAGGCGGTATAAAAACCAACTTACTAAGGTGCCCATACACCTTTTTAACCCGTACACATCTGCACAACCATTGTAAACGATCGACATGTAACACTCTCTCTAAATCAGGGTCTCCTTTACCCGGTGTAATAATCACATATGGGTCCTCCCAACCCGCGAAATTCAATTCTCCTTACATCGGCGCCACTAACTCTATTGAATTTACATCCTAATAATGCTATGCTCTAAGCGTTACCCTACCAAGTATAATCCTAAGTATGTCCCTAGTGCCCAAGGCCTCTCTAAACTTCCAACATTTTCTTGGTTTCATGCGTGGGATGTAACACAAAGCGAAATCCAGATAAGGAACCCTCCCGTTACACTACTCCCTCGCATTGTCGGTCGTCGAGATATAGCGACCTAAGGCACATCCGCGGGATGTCCTAAATCCTACATCGCTAACCTACAAACGCATTTCTACTATTCTATCCTCCTACCTGAGAGAAAAGGAAAATCTAACTAATCAAAGTGCCCACTCTCTGCAAAGGCGTTACGATTATCATACCCAAAATATACTTCCTCAAAATTTTCCTTTTCATGAAGGCCTGACTATAATCCTCAAATCAATTTCTCTAAGTCCTACTTCACCCATCCACTTGTGGCGAGAGGACCACTTTAGTGCTTTTCCATAGCACAATATTTCCATAAGCATACCATCATCACATGGCTCATTGTCTATAGTGTTTCATTCACACTATATGACTTACCAATAAAACCAACATCCTCGCATACTATAACATCTCTCCGCTCCCGACATCATTAAGGTTCATGCGCGGAGCATCTCGCAAAGCGAAATCCAAATAAGGAACCCCTTCAGTTACACTACTACTTAACTTTGTTGGTCGTGGAGGTCTGTCAATTTCAAGTACGCAACCGGGATAACCCCATCCTCTCTTTTAACCCAATGTGGTCTGAACTCCCATCTCAATCTAGGAGCCATACCACCAAGCGCTCGCACTAAGCTCGGTCCTTGCGCAATTAATAATGAGCTTAAACTCAAAGCTCAATAAATAAGTCCTGCGGGCCTTAAATCATATCTATAAGGACGCCATGCTCTCAAATCATAATAATGAAACCTCTACTCATCGAGGTTCCATTTATGCACATAATAAAGGCGAACTCAACCTCTATCCAGGTGAGATATCGCAACAACAACCCGTTCCACGCTGAAACTGCGGACAAGATAGTCTTGCCATGATTAGCCTGCTATCGCTCCGAATATACCATTACATATTGTTATCACAATATTACCATACTCGTCTAACACATATAAAAATGAGTATCACAAGCCAAATATATATATATATATATATATATATATATATATATATGTATTTATAATATCAACACCCGCCTTTATGGCGAATGAAAGAAAAATAACTCCGTTCCTGCGAAAAACACATAGGCCTATATTACATAATGTTATCGAGACTGTCACAAAGCTCAAATTACATACACAAGTCTAGGGCCAACGAACACCACGACTTTACCTAGCCACGCCAATTATACCTCTTCCTTCTGAGGTGAAACTCATATCAACCACTTCGCCTTTATCCACTCCAAATGGTCCTTGGGCTTGGTACACTTGCCCTAACTGAACTAAAAATTTCTTAACTCTATGCCTCATCTAGGAACCTTAACCTTGTCCTTTACTCCTATCGGGAAATGACACCCGTGCGGATTCGCTCTCCACATCATTGTTTTCATCACTGACCTTCTTGACCATGATAAAATTATCAGTATCTTGGAATCCATTGTCGCGATTCTGACAATTACTTTACTAATTCCCCCTAACTTCTTCTTTGTTAGAAGGAGATTGCACTACCGACCTCAACAACCCCGTTTTAACAAATTCCCTAGGTGGATGCCCACTAATGGGGTCAACGGATACACACATCCTCTATCAGTGTTAGCAACACTTCTCTAGTGAGCCTATCATTCCTCAAAAGGACTCATTATTCATTGTACCTACCTCACCTCGGTACAAGGTTCACTTCTCCATGCTAATCTTTATTCACTGCCGGCCTCTGGCCGATCCTTATGTAAATAATTCATAAAGTGTATTCTTCTCATTCCTGCTCAATCATGGGACTCACGGTTAAAACTATCCGTAAGATCCTTTCGAACCCTTATCGTCACTAGGAAATTCAACTTTAGTACCACTCTCTACTACGGTGGTACTGTGGTACTCATAACTACTCTACTTTAGTAGTCGTTGCAATTTTCCTTAGCAAACACTACAGAGGAAGAGACCTCTACTACAGTCCACATCCCCTACCTCACTTACAACTCCAATTTATCCCCACCTCCTGCTGCCCTCAGCACGGCCTTCCTTGGTCACCCTTCCTCGATCAGCACACGAATATCAGGCGAGCATGCAAAAGATTTACATAATCTTATACTATAGCAGGAGAACAAAAATCTCACAAGAGAAATCAACAATCCTAATCCTGAGGTTCTATATCAAATCGAGAGCAACGCTGAAAGCATAGTTTCGTCCTCACATATTCCTAAGGACACCTAGAACCTGATGCTCTGATACCATCTGTGACACCCCACCTAGAAAATACTAGGTGATCACTCCTATATCAAATTAAAACAGGAGTCGCATATGGATCATTCTTAGCATCACTGTCGAAAATCCATTGGAATAACTATTAACCTATTAGGGTCGGTGTCAAAATTTTACTTAACTACTCTTTTTAAACAAATACAATTTAAAAACATCCACAAAGTTTATATAAATGAAACTGAAATGAAATAAAATAACCGAACACTCGGTTTTAAATATGATACAACCATATCGAAATGCCGCACTAAAAGTAGGTAAAAGAATAAATAAATGCAGTTGGGTTGTTAACCCGAATGTTTATACAATACCTTCTATCTAGATTACAAGGATAGAAGCGTTTATCTAGAACCTGCATGCATCCACAGCTGCTGCAGCAGATGTCTGTCTCGAAGGAAGTGTCATCCAGGCATCCCTGTGTCTGGACACCTATATAATATAATATATATATATATATATATATATATATATATTATATATATATATATATATATATATATATAGCAAGAGAAGGAAAAGAAGATAAACGGGTCAGAGCCCGAGTTGTGAAAAGTTATTTAGCAAGTGCATAAATGCTTTATTTTTAAGAAAAATGTTTTTATCTCATATTTAAATTTGGTATTGTACTCCCATGAGATACCCCTCACCTCTCTTATAATAGTGCACATCTAGTGCATCTTAACGAAATACCCTAGTTAAGCTACCCCGCCTAACTAGTGTGTTACCCATCTTCTAACCACCCTAGTTAATCCAAGTACTAAGGGCTAAACTTCTCCCCAGTCTCAACACTATACCATATTCGTGCGTGGGGTGTCTCGCAGAGCGAAATCCAAACAAGGAACCCCCTATACACTACTATGCAGCAAGGTCGATCGTCGAGGTCCATTAGACCCTCAGTACACAACGTACATACATACTATATAATGATATACACATTATACTTACTCTAATATACATAATTCAATATACATCCGGATAATATCTCCTGGACTGAGGCTTACGTTATATTCATCTTTATAATACACATCCGAATCTATCTCCCGGACTGAGGTCTACTGTATACACATCCAGATCTATCTCCCGGACTGTGGATATCTATAAACATCCAGATCTATCTCTCGGACTGAGAATCTCTATAAACATCCGAATCTATCTCCCGGACTGAGGTTATTATTTTTCATTTTTATCTTTTTATTCTCATTAGATATTTATATTACCTTATTCTCATGAACAAGTAATATACCATACACACAAGCATAATAACCATCCCAATGAGCTATAACTCTAGGATACACTCTAATAGTGCCGATCTTAAAATCCGGGTTTACTCATCATACCACGGTACCAAGCCAGACTTACTCAATGGCCGTGGTAAACATATACACAACGGTGGAGGCGGTCAAGTTCCCCCTGCAAGTGGGAAATCTCATAAATCGCACTCTAACGCGGGACGATAATGACCTCGGGACTATACTCACCCTGCTCCTCGAGCTAGGGGATTCACCCACATCGCGTAACCTCCCTGAATCTCACTAGAGCATATATATAATTCGGTTGTTCCCACCCTATACTCAAAGGGGAAGCCCGGGGAAATCAGCCATCCAAACACAAATATACCATCACACACAGATACATATGTATTTATATCATATCATATATATACTTTAATCATGTAGTGTATATATACTATATATTCCTCCTCGAATATATATAGATTTACATAATTTCCAATCACATCTAGCGATGACCAATAATCCCAAAGATTCTCTCAAAGAATCATATTCATACATTCACATACTCATGATACTATACCGAAAGTATTCCCTCACTTGATGAATAATAAATACCTTATTTCCATCTAAGGGTTTATTGGGTATCTCCCAATTCCATCCTAACAACCTCATAGGATTTGCTCAACCAATATCAATATAATTATGCTTTCCTATACGCATAAATTATATAGGCCTAAAAGCCCACAGAAATATCCCGTGGGTTATTCTTCCCCTAACTCTCTTAAGTTAAGGTGGTTGTGGTTCCCATTTCAACGAACCCAAGGACTACATCTTGTCCATATAATAAATTTGAGGTCCCCACCCTATTTTAGGAACCCCAACCCTCTAATTCCTCACTTTAATTTATTTTCCTCGAAAATATAATTTTAGTGTCATACTTTTAAGACACTCTCGTAACCCCCATAATTGTCCTCAATTAAATATATTCCCCTTAGCCAAGTCTACTTATTTCCTTGATTAAATAGGATAAGAACCCAAAATTTGGGGATTTAACCGATGCAACTAACTTTAGGCAAAATTGCCAAAAATCCTAAAGGGTCGATCGATCGACCCCTGGTCGTCGATGGTTCGATCGATCCTCTACCCTCGATCGATCGATCCTCTACCCTTGATCAATCGACCGAGAAGCTGTTTTGGCCATTAAAGCTTCTCCCAAGCTTTTGTTTCTTCACCCGACATCCTACAACTTCAACCAACAACACCTACACATATAATAAGGGTTCTAAACATCCTAGAACCCGAAACCAACAATTAATTTCGATAAATTTCTATGTTTCTTCGATTAGAAAATTATTGGGGTTTATTCGTTTTAACTCCTGAAAACCCATTTTATTCCCCGAAAACCCAACCCAAAATCTTTAGGGTTTGTTATTACCAAACTACGATATGAGATTTATGCTCAAAAGTAAATAAAGCAAGTAAACACTTGCCTTGGGGATACAATTCGACGACCTCGAGCCGAATCCCGCAGAGTTTGGTCGAAATCTCCCCCTTTCTCCTCTTTTCTATCCTCCTCTCTCTCTTCTCTCTTTTCTTTCCCTTTTCTTTGCCCTCTCCCTACTTATATAGGGGAAATAAGGGTTTTATCCCTTAAAACCCAAAAAAGACTCGTGTACTCAATTTCGAGTCCTTTTAACTCTAAAATTCCCCGAAACTCCATTTCAACAATCGAAAACTCTTTTCTGACTATCTCGGCCATTCCGAGACTCACTGTGCTGTCGAAATTTCAATCTGAGGTACTTGACCGCAACCCTCTATTTTAACCCAATACATCACACCGCGGGTTTTCTAAGTAAAACCTTACCTTTTGTCTCTTTACTCAATGGCAACATATAATTAAAATACTTCGACATATTTACTCCCAAAACTAAATACAACACCCATCGAAAATCATCTAATCCGTGAAAATCCCAAAAATCACTATTTCGAGAAATTTATCGAATTTCCAATTTATACCCAATTATGGAATTTAATTATCTCCAAAAGGACGGGTTGTTACAGGTATTAGAGCTTAGGTATACGACAACCCTCGGGTCTTTGGGTTTCGGTCTAGCATACGAGTTACTTGTGTTTCTTGGAGATATGTCATTTTGTGTTAAGGTCGTTGTAGGAATTGAGGTTAGAAGTAGTAATCTTGAGGTGAGTATCTGTAAAGTGATTTTGGTGCAATACCCCATATTTTTAATGATTTAAATAATTATGGGATTAATTATTATTGTGGGACTAATTGAATTAAAATGTAAGAATTTAATTGTTAATTAATCCGGATTAAAATAAATATTAACTAACGTGCCAATGGTTAATACTTATTGATTGAATATTATTGTGTGATATGTAATATGGAACTATACACTTTGATAAATTGTCAAGAATAAGAAATACGACAGTTTAGTAAATTAAGTCAGACGCGCGTGTGAGTCGTATCGGGACTAATTTAATGGAATAAAAAGATAAATTATTTTTTTAGTAACTCGCATGGTCATTTTGAGAGAGCCGTTGAGTCTGAAAGGGTCGAGATAGTCAAAATAGTATAGCCGAGTGTTTAGTTTGGGTCCCGGGACAATTTTAGGCCTAACCGGCGTCCCGAGAGGACATTTTGATAAATTATATTTTTGGGATTAATTAATGGACGAAAATTAGGAAGCCTTATTACCCCTCACATAGTCACAGTTAGGGTTTCATATGTGAAAGAAAAAAATAGTCCCAGAGAAAGAAGGGGAAGAGGTTTCTAGAAGTTCTAAGGCCAAAGCTCAGTCATCCTTCACCAAAAACACCATCAATGCGTAGATCGGAACGAGGAGAACGCACCTATACCAGTTTCAAAAGATGAATCAAACCTTCATAATTAGGAAAGTGTTTATTACTTGCTTTTCTTTAGCAATAACCATAATCATGTTAGTATCGGGATGATATAAACATGTATTGTTCATAAAAGTGATGAAAATTGGAGATTTCGGATGTATGATTTGAATCTGAGATTAATTAGATTGAACCCTTCATGTATGTAGAATAGAAATCACATTTTGATGAACTTATGTGAAGAATAAATCTGGAAATCATGTGTTTTTAATAAGAATTCGAAGAACTAGGGTTTTAGTAATTAATTTGGGGATTTCATATTTCTTTGATGATTTGTAATGATTTAATGATTCTCGAATGTTAAAATCCATGAGTAATTGTTAGGATTCGATTTGGGATTGATTGCAGTTTGGAAAGATAATTTAGAGATTTTAGGGTTAAAAATGGTTGGAAAATGCTGAAATTCTGGGTAGAAGATGAAACAGTAAGTCTCGCGCGAAGTCGCGCGAAGGTCGTTCAAGCAAGATAGGCATCTCGTGCGAAGTCACTCATGTGACACATGGAAGTCGTTAAAACGACATTGCCATCTGGTTCGAGCGACAATGTGAATTTTTTGGAAGCTTCTTAGGGGCAATTTTGAAAATTTCCAATCTATTCGGGTGAGAGATATTGCCAGTTAACAGATTTGAAACGAGACAGGTCTATGAGAAAGTATCTGAGTTTTATACTTAAATTAATACGAAAAGAAGAGTTACTTCCGAAATTACTGAAGAGGTGTGGTAATTTAGTAATACTATAAAATGCGTAATAATGAGAATGAAATACGTATGGTAAGTATACAAAAAGGTTGGGAGAATACCTATAAATATTAATAGGATGTGTGTATACCTATTATATTATTAATATTATGTTTATGACATACCTAGCTACTTGCTATCGCGGGAGGTTGTATAGAGACAGTCTTATCCTGAGTGACCTTCGGGCGGATTATTGACTTGTATCTCAAAACATAGGACTGTGAAGACTTAATTGTGAGTTGATAAGTCAGCTGACTATAGGAGCGTAGGTATGTGCGTGACCCATAGGTATGTGAACTATGTTCGCCTCCACTATGTATGTTTTGTTTATATGGTTCGTGGGATACTTCTGAGCCTATAGTCCTTATTAGAGTACGAGATGTACCGGGACATGATAGCAGAGTATGCAATGCACAACAGGTTTAGCCTTGGGGTGCTGTATTGGTATATGTATATTATAGTGATGAATATATATATGTATACTTGTGTTGTTCCTACTGTGAGATAATCGTAGGTTATCAAGATAGTAAATTCTTAAATCATGTCAACTTAGTGTGATAACACTTAACCGAATTTATAATTGATGAAACTAATAATGTGGAAAGCTGGGAATCACGGGTTACTACCACGAGGAGCATAAGTCTTTACCTAGTTAGAAGTGTTACAGATGGCTAGGGTTGATTAGTTGTACGTTAGGCATGCACATTATGGGGAGGTGAGAATCTCATGTGTTCGAACTAGCATGCATTTGATACTTGCTTTGTTCCAAATTATAAATACTTGTTAAAACAAATAATTTTTACACCTTGGGCTCTGACCTGTTTCTTGCATCTCTTTTCTCTTTTGCTATATATATGTATTATATCAGGTGCCCAGCCACGGGGACATCGGACTTAGAGATTTAGATTGCTTGGCGTGCTGCAACTATTCTGCAACCTGTAGGTCTTTGCATTAGATGCCTCTATCATTTCACCCAGTTTTATATAGACTTTCCATTTAGGGCATGTGTTTCCCATTCCTTAGACATTTTATCAGAGATTGTGTTCTGTTTACTTTTCCTTTAGTTCAGTTGGATTTATTGTTACTATGGTCATTAGTTAAAAGTTTTGAATTGGAATGTTTTATCCAGTCTTATTTATTTCAATATGTGATTCAGATTTAGTATTTATATTATTTAGTTATGTGGTGGATGGATTATATTTCAATTCTTGGATTTTATAAATGAATGATCTTTTGGAAAATGGAAATAAGAAAATATTTTCACACTAGCTTAATTAATTATTAGGTGGTTAATAAGGTTATTATGTTTTCGACATTGATTCTAAGAATAAACCAACCGAACATTCTGTTTTAAATTTTATAAAGGACTGATCATCCGATATTTAATTGGGCGGGGTGCCACAGGTGGTATCAGAGCATCAGGTTCTAGAGTCCTTTAGGATCTGTACGGCTTATCGTGCTTTCAGCTTAACGTTCTTTGATGTAGAGCCTTATTTTTAGGATTGTTGTATTCTTGATTATACGTTTACGTCTTCAGCTATTTGAGATTTAACGATCACTGTGGACTAACAAAATTCTTTGTCATCTGAGATGCCTCCTCGACGTGCACCTAAGGACAGGAATGCCCAACCAGAGCCCCCGCAAGTTCCCGCTCAGGGCATAATGAATGCTACAAAAGTTGCTGCCATCGTTTCACGGGCTGTTAATGCAACATTGGCAGTGGTACAGCAGGCACCACCATAGGCAGCAGTAGTGGCGCCAGAACCTATCCACATATTCCCTACAGCATGAGAGAGAGCTAGGGATGCCTTCCAGAAGGGGCACCCTCCAGAGTTCGCAGGTAGTTCCGATGTCGTGATTGCTCGCCAGTGGAAGAAGGGCATACAATGACACCTCCGTATGTATGAGTGCACTGAGGTTCATAGGCGGGTTTTGTCTAACTTTAAGCTGACAGGGGTAGCTTTACAGTGGTGGGAGTCCACTACTACTACAAAGGAAAGAGATCTGATGATAATCGGCGATTTATGGGTGAGGTTTGATCGCAAGTACTTTGCTTTGGCCGTTCAGACTGAGATGAGGTGGAAGCTACTAAACCTCACCCAGGAAGTGAAGACCGTGGTTGATTATGAAGAAGAGTTTACCAGGCTAGTCAATATGGTGCCAGCAGAGGTACCTACTGAGGAGAAGAAGATACATATGTTCACGGATGGCCTCACCTGGAGGATCAGACAACATCTTCTGGGTAACCTCTCATTACAGACCTATAGTGATGTTCTTAATGCAGCACTACTGCATTTCCAAGACCACCGCTTCCATATGACTGGGAACAAATGAGCAGGGGAGTCCAACTAGTAGGGCATGAAAGGAGGTAATGGTGCCAGCGGGGTACAACCAGCTCAGGGTCAGTATAGACAAGTTGATCAGAGTTCCCAACAGGGGGATATTAAGCGATCTAGGTCAGGAGGTTTCCGTCAGGATCAGGGAGGTTTTAGGCAGGGTCAGCATGGCCATCAGGGCCAATAGGAACATCAGGGCTATCAGGGCTAGCAGTAGTCTCGATAGGGCCAGTAGGGCCAAGGGGGAGGTGGAAACGGATAGCATGGCCGAGGACAATAGGGGCAGCGAGGGGGAAACTTTGGTGGGAAGTGTTTTATATGTGGCAAGTGACATGACTCAGAAAGTGTCTCTAATGTGAGTTCACTCTAGGCTCAAGTGCAAGATTGTCGCATTAGTAATAAACCGGATAAGTCGGGATCGTATCCACAGGGAAATAGGACAACGAAGTTGTAATGACGGGAAAAGACGAAGGAATCCTAACTTTGACTCTAAAAAGAAAGAAAAAATGATTTGGTTTTGAGAATTGACTACAACTAAATGCAATTATGAAAATATGAAAAGGTGAAATTATATTAAATTATCTAGAATGCTAATGAAAACTGGTTTAAAACTTTAAACTATGTATACGAAAAACAGGACGAGAATACAATCCCCCAACCTTAGTGTATTGCAGATATAATACTAATCGTAAATTTAAATGATTAATTTGACCCTGGATTTAGTACTCCCAAGCATTACGTATACGAGGTTCAATACCGCGTCATACTTAATCCGAGGACAAGTAAATCGGTATCGCGATAGTGACACTCAAATTGCATTCTAAAGCATCTCGGTTACCCAGAGGAAAACGAGATCTAAAGATCTACAATTATTGTGTTCCAACGCAATACGGTTGTAATCAATCACTAAATTCAGAGGATTAATGTTATACACATGCAACTAACACATCAGGCTGGGTTCATGTATCCCGGCCTTGGGAAATCTAGCCTAGCATGGTGAAATAATAATAAAAGTGCTGAAAATAAAAGTTACTAGGATTGAAGAACAAGAACATGCAAGAAGAAATCAAAGATTGAAAAAAAACTGGAAAAGCTCTTGAATTAATGGTGCAAAATATGTGAATCTTTCTCCTAAATGTTCCTATTTGTTATGGATCTTTTACATGAATGAAATTTGAATAAAAAGAGTCCTAATGACTAAATATATAGGCTAGAGGTCGTTTAGAAGAGTCCCCAAAACATAAAACTCTTTTGGCCTAAAGATAAGCACAAAATAAAAATATCGTATTTGGCAATTTGTCACACTTAGAAAGCGTGACTAATTTTGTAACGGATCTGGAGCGTGACAAATGGGCAAACCGTTTCGGGTTCTGGGTGTACCGGTTCGGGTGAATTCGCTAGTTTTTGGGCCTCTTTCAACACATAATATTTTCCAACTTTCTTATTTTCTTCCTTGGATTTTTTCTCAACTTCAAATGATCATATCTCCTTCACCGTAGCTCGGATTTGGGTGCCGTTTTTTCCAGTATTCTTGTTGTTCCGAGATATTCAACTTTCCAGAAGGCCCCACCTCCGGGATTGGGTTGTACAATTACGAAAATTCCCTTGAAATTGCCTTCCTAGCCTTTCTTCTATGATTTTTTTGCAACTTCAAGGGATCATAACTCTTTCACCGTAGCTCGGATTTGGGTGCCGTTTTTTCAGTGTTCTTGTAATTGAAAGATATTCAACTTTATACTTGTCCCCACCTCCGTACTAAGGCTTAAAAATTACAAAAATGCCCTTCGACTCCCCGATTGTTGGTTTATTTCACTATTTTGATTTATCTTTTCCATTTTCTTGCATGAAATACCTCACATAAGAGATACACAAAATACAAAATACTTGCCAAAAAGGGTTATTATAGTAAATATGAGACAAATCCAATCTATTTACACCGCACGACATCATAAAAATATCAAAAGTAAGGGGATAAATGTGAAGAATTTATGCCTAATCAAACCCCCCTAACTGAGAACTTTGCGCATCCCGGGCAATGTAAAAGAAAAAGAATAAAGGTCCCAAATCTTCTAAACACTTTATTGGGATAGAATACCTCTTTCGTGGGCAAGCGATTGCATTTAGCGTATGCAATAAGCCTTTAAACCTCTAGGTTACCTTAGTAGGACGAGTGTTGTCTCATGAGGATTTGCAGTGAATATACCCAAAAAATTTGACTCAAAGAAAATTCAAAATACGCAAAAATTGTATAATTCAAACTTTCCTAGAAAATAGTCGTCATCAAGTCATGTTCAATAGTCTCAAATCATAGTGCGTGTGTGCGAAGCCAGAAATATAACCGCCAATTTCCACCGATTGATCATTGCGTTACTTACCCAAAAATTCATTTTGATTTCAAATTCTCACGGAATGCTCTCTCAAACGAATCTCTCGGATTATGGCTATTCTCTCGGTATGCGTGATGTAACGAGTAAATGTAATGGACGCAAAGTCACGCATATAAGTAGAAAAATGGAAATTTTATAGTGATAGGATCTCATCAACGGATTACGATTTTAAAAACGAGAACATTGCCTCTTATTCGCGCATTCAATCTCTTTTATTATCTTCTGATGTATTAGCTCTCCACGCGGTAACCAATTTTCGCAATTTAGACTCGGTTAGGACTTTTTCGGGTTTTAAGGTATATGGGGTAAAATGATAATGGCAGGGGAGGTTGGAATTGGAAAAGTCATTCATGATGTCCGTTTGTGCTTTTTCTGGGCTATTGCTCATTGTTTTTCTTATTTTTCTCTATTTTTTTCTATTTTTCACTTCTTCTCTTTTCTTGCTATTTTTATTGTGCATTTCTATTATTTTTCTTGCCTCTTGTTATGCACCTTCCGGACTAAAATTCTGAATTTTTCCATTTTTTGTAATTCCGGGGTATTTGGGTTTTTCGGATTGTCAAACGAAAGGAAAAATCTATTTAGATCAATTTGGGTTACAAAAGGGGTGATTTTTCGCATCTTTTTCTGGCCAATATTTTTGGGTGACAAGCGAGGGCCTACTTCATTTTCCAAAATACCAATTGCATTACCATAAACATTTAGAGATGAATTAAGTTTAGAGATCAATTTTTGCACGTTTTTCAAAGCAATATCACACACGTTTTTCATAACCGATCAAAATGAAAGGGTTGAGATCTTTGACAACTTTTTAGGCGCTGAAAAGAACTTTGAGTTAATAATTAACTCGGATTGATTTAAAAACTCAAAGAAAGTGATAGGCTCGAATCTCACCGGGTTTGTTAATCTCCACACTTATTCGTTAAGTAGTCAATTTTCGCTCAATTTCCATCTTTAGTCAATTTCAGCTTTGTGTATGTTGAATTTTATAACTTGAGACTTTAAACCGACTTTTAATGATATTTTTGAAAATTTTGAATTCCAATTTTTTATTTATTTTGAACAAAAATAATTTTGGATTTTTCAAAGTTTTATGATTTTTTGAGATTTTTGGGAATTTTTAAGAATTTGTGCAATTTTTAGAAATACGCACCTGTGACCCCCCTTAACTTAGACTTTTGCATTGTCCTCAAGCAAAAAGGACTAAAATCTAACTCAAAGCGAATTGAAAGTGCGAGAAAATAAAATAAACAAATATTTAAAATGCATAAAGACACTAAATGACCCTAACAGATGACTCAATAATACACTAAAAATCACCCCATACGCATCGGGGGTGCGACAACCTCTCATATCTCCACAAACTCACCCGACCCCACTCACGGGGTTCGATGCTCGCCTTGTCACTCCCATCTTCCGATCATATACCAACAACCGGAATAAGTTGGGCCCTCGCCCATAAATAAAGGAAAGGCCGAGAGACTCATCGTGACTACTCGGAAAGGGATCCTTGGGATGCTTACTCAAAGCATATCTTGCGTGCACTAACTCGGAGGGAACTCCTAATTTTTGTTCAATTTTTGGAATGCATGGGTCGGGCTCTAAGTCGTATGAAATGCACCTTTTCTCCTCACTCGCCTTCGGGACCTCTAGTGGTATGGGTGGATGGTCACAAAAAAGGAATTCATCGATTTTATCTTTCTATTCGCTTTCTTCTAGGTGACTAAATGAATGCAATAGAGTTTGGACTTCGTCATTAAGGCTCTCATCCACCGGACCGAATTCTTTTTCAAATTCTTCCATGCTCATGTCCCCTAGCTCTCTCTCCCGAGTAGTGCCTACATCCTCTCTTGCTTGCTCGATCTCTAACTCCACCATTTTTCTTTCTTTTAACCCCACTCTCTCTCTTTCTATTTCAGTATAAGTTCCCTCGCTCTCATGACTAGACACTAAGCAAGATTCTAAGGCGTCTCCACATAAATTTTCCTAAATGTGCTCTTATACGATCTCATCAATTAGGCTAACCGTGTGAAGATCATCTTCTTCCCCCGTATATTGGGCAATATGGAAGATGTTAGTCTCTAAGGTCATGTTCCCAAAGGTGAGTTGCATTCTCCCATTCCGAGTATTGATGATTGCATTAGCCGTAGCTAAGAACAGGTTCCCAAGGATGATAGGAACATGGTTGCTCGAGGTGAAGGAGGGCTCCGTGTCCCAAATGACAAAGTCCACCGGGAAGTATAAAGTGTCAACTTGGACGATCACAGCCTCAACTATGCCTCTTGGGATCTTCACGGTTCGATCTGCTAACTGGAGAGTGATCTTTGTGGGCTTGAGGTCGCCCAGATCAAGTTGCCTATAAATGGTGTAAAGGAGGATATTGACACTTGCTCCCAAGTCAAGTAAGGCTTTTTTAATTTTATTTTCTCCAATGATGCAGGAAATGGTGGGTGCACCAGGATCTTTGAATTTTGGAGGGAGATCATTATGTAGGATGTATCTCACATTCTATGCTAGAAAGACATTTTTCTTTACCTTCATCTTCCTCTTCACTGTTAACAAGTCCTTAAGGACTTTCGCATAGGCTGGAATTTGCTTAATGGCATCAAGGAAAGGTAAGTTCAACTTTACTTGCTTTATTACTTCTAGCACGTCCTCACGTGGGTTTCCTTTATGGGAGGGAATCAACCTTTGAGGAAACGGTGCTGCGGAGGGTGGTTTCACTACTACCTCGGGCTCACTAGTGTCTTCTTTATCACTCTCATTCAAGAGGACATCTTCGGCCTCTTTCATGCCGGGCGAAATCTCCTTGTCTTTCATTGTGTCGTGTGGGGGAGGTGATAAATCAACGACTCTCCCACTACGAAGAGTGGTCACGGCTTGACATTGCTCCTGATGATCAGTAGAAGTGGAGCTAACACTAGTTTGACCTTGGGGAGGTCTTTGGCCCTGGGAAGGAAACTTGCCCTTCTCTTGGATGCTCAATGAGTATTGTATCTTTGACAAATTTTCATTTATGTCGTTTTTTAGGCGATCATATTTAGCATTGGTTGTAGTCTGGCTAGTGATAAATTGATTCATAGTATCCTCGAGAGTTCTCCGCGATAGAGGGATATACGCTCCTTGAGGTGGTGGTGCTTGCACATGTCCTTGCATGTGTGGAGCTTGCTGGAAGTTCTGTGGTGGAGTAGGGGCAACATGTGAAGTAGGGTTCATCGCATCATGTTGTTGCCCATAACTAAAACGAGGATGGTTTTTCCATGAAGGGATGTAAGAATTCCCGTGCGGTGCATCGAAATTACCCTTAAATCCTCCTATATCAATAACTTGCTCTTTAAGCATCACTTTGTACGCGGGTATAGTCGGGCATTCCTCACTTGAATGACCCGCCTCACAAATCGCACACACCTTCTCGATGGGGGTTGGTATGGATCCAGTTGGTTCTTTTCCCAATACCTCACATACGTCTCGCAATCCTTTCTCAAGCATATCGAGTCGACTGTCTGCTATAGAATTCTTTTCTGTATGAAAGAAGCTGGACGCCGATGGAGTGGTGGTCACTTGACGATTTTGAATCTGAGCATTAGGATCAGATGTATCGCAAGACTGGGTAGTCTCGGCGACATACCTTAGGTGAAGCTCGGCATCATGGGCGTCTAAGTCGACAAAAGTACCACTACCCATGGTTTCAACGAGTTGTTTGGAATTCAGATTCAGCCCATTATAGAGAAAGGAAATCATTTGCACTGCATCAAATCCATGATGGGGGCATGAAGTCACTAACTCATTGAAACGCTCGTAACATCGACGAAATGGCTCATTTTCAGATTGTCTTAACGCTTGAATTTGAGCCTTTATGGAGATTGTTTGATGTGGTGGGAAGAATTTCTTGAGAAATCTATATTGCAACTCATTCCACGATGGGATCGAGCTTGGAGGTAAAGACCATAGCAAGGTCTTAGCTTTCTATTTTAGCGAGAATGGGAAAAGTTTGAGGTGGATCACCCCTTGTGTGCAAGTTTGATCATTAAGAGTATCGCACACATCCTCAAATTCCCTGATATGGAGGTATGGCTTTTCATAATCCATACCATGGTAATGAGGTAACATCTAGATCATCCCATTTTTGAAATGGAATTATACGGGAGTATAATGCATCCTGGAGTCACAGTGCGCTCGGGATATAAGAATTCTCTCAGCGGGCGATATGGGGCCTTTTCCTCACCGACGGCTGCACTACCGTGTTACGACACTTCTCTCTCTCTCTTAAAGACTCGGTGTCCTCACTTGGTGTGCTCGAAGTGTTCTCGGAGGTGTGTCCTAAGAAAGAAAATGGAGAGTTATTTGAGATTGAGTGTGATGGTGTGGAAGGTGGAGTCCAGAACTGTGGGGCGTTAGGAGTGTGGAGGCTATCGGGGTCGTACTCAACTATCGCATTTTCGTGAATATGGGTTGGAGAATTATGGGGTGTGGGAGTGAGTTCAGAATTTTTCATTAACAGCATGTGAGAGATGATGATGAATCTTTTTGTGCTTTTTGAATTTTTTTTATGTTTTTGGATTTTTTTGGAAATTTTTTGTCAAAGCTTTAGATTGACTCGATCTAATCCTAAGTCTACCTAGTTCCCCGGCAACGGCGCCAAAAACTTGACGCGACTCAGAAAGTGTCTCTAATGTGCGTTCACTCTAGGCTCAAGTGCAAGCCTGTCGCGTTAGTAATAAACCCGGTAAGTCGGGATCATATCCACATGAAAATAGGACAACGAAGTTGTAACGACGGGAAAAGACGAAGGAATCCTAACTTTGACTCTAAAAAGAAAGAAAAAATGATTTGGTTTCGAGAAGTGACTACAACTAAATGCAATTATGAAATTATGAAAAGGTGCAATTATATTAAATTACCTAGAATGCTAATGAAAACTGGTATAAAACTTTAAACTATGTATGCGAAAAACAGGACGGGAATACAATCACCCAACCCTAATGTATTGCAGATATAATACTAATTGTTAATTTAAATGATTAATTTGACCCAGAAATTTAGTACTCCCAAGCATTACGTATATGAGGTTCAAGCCCGCATCACACTTAATCTGAGGATGAGTAAATCGAAATCATGATAGTGACATTAGAATTGCATTCTAAAGCGTCCCAATTACCCAGAGGCAAACGAGATCTAAAGATCTACAATTATTGTGTTCCTACGCAATACGGTCGTAATCAATCACTAAATTCCGAGGATTAATGTTATAAACATGAAACTAACACATCAGGCTGGGTTCATTCATCCCGTCCTTGGGAAATCTAGCCTACCATGGTGAAATAATAATAAAAGTGTTGAAAATAAAAGTTACCAGGATTGAAGGACAAGAACATGCAAGAAGAAATCAAAGAATGAAGAAAAACTGGAAAAGCTCTTGAATTAATGGTGCAAAATATGTGAATCTTTCTCCTAGATGTTCCTATTTGTTATGGAGCTTTTACATGAATGAAATCTGAATAAAAAGAGTCCTAATGACTAAATATATAGGTTAGAGGTCGTTTAGAAGAGTCCCCAAAACATAAAACTCTTTTGGCTCAAAGATAAGCACAAAATAAAAATCCCGTATCTGGAAATTTGTCACACTTAGAAAGAGTGACTAATTTTGTAATGGATCTAGAGCGTGACAAATGGGTGAACCGGTTCGGGTTCTGGGTGTACCGGTTCGGGTGAATTCGCTGGTTTTTGGGCCTCTTTCAACACTTAGAATATTTTCCAACTTTCTTCTTTTCTTCCTTGGATTTTTTCTCAACTTCAAATGATCATATCTCCTTCACCATAGCTCGGATTTGGGTCCCGTTTTTTCCAATATTCTTGTTGTTCTGAGATATTCAACTTTCCAGAAGGCCCCACCACTAGGATTGGGCTGTAGAATTACGAAAATGCCCTTGAACTTGCCTTCCTAGCCTTTCTTCTATGATTTTTTTGCAACTTCAAGGGATCATAACTCTTTCACCGTAGCTCGGATTTGGGTGCCGTTTTTTCTAGTGTTATTGTAATTGAAAGATATTTAACTTTATACTTGGCGCCACCTCCGTACTAAGGCTAAAAAATAACAAAAATGCCCTTCGACTCCCTGATTCTTGGTTTATTTCACTATTTTGAGTTCTCTTTTCCATTTTCTTGCATGAAATACTTGTAAACGCATAAGAGATACATAAAATGCAAAATAATTGCCAAAAGGGTTAGTATCATAAATATGAGACAAATACAATCTATTTACACCGCACGGGATCATAAAAATATTGAAATTAAGGGGATAAATGTAAAGAATTTATGCCTAATCAGCAAGACTGGGCACAAGCGTTATGATTGTCCTGAGAGGGGCAGGGCCCCATAACAGCAGCAACAGAGTGCTCGACAGGAGCCCCAGAGACTGATATTTCCCACCGCCATCCCAGCACCACCTCAGATGCCAGCGCTGGCAGTCATTCCAGCAGTCCCAGTCCAGCAGGGACAACTTCAGTATGAACGGGTTTATAACCTCCATCAGGCTGCAGCCCCCCATGATCCACCCATGATTGAGGGTATGTTTTATATCCAGGGGACTATGGGGCGTATTTTATTTGATACGGGGGCCGCACATTGTTTTATTTCCACGAGATTTGCATGTGCTATGGGGTTATTTGTTACAGCAGAGAGTACTGTTACGTGTGTAGATTCGCCTATGGGTAGTGGTTCACCAATTTTCTTTTTATGTCGAGGGGTGGGTATAGAGATTGGGAGACTTACTTTACCTGCCGACATGCTTGTATTAGAGATGTCCGAGTATGATGCGATTATCAGTATGGATTGGCTTATTGCATATAGGTCCATTATCGATTGTTTTGGTAGGAGTATTATTTTTGCTATATCTGGTCAGGAAATGTTCCTGGTGGTGATGCCTCGTCCTGGGGGAGGATCGTCCACTCATTTATACTATATAGAGGAGGAAACCTCTAAAGAGGTGGTGATACCTCTTAATTCGATACCGGTGGTTCAGGAGTTTTTTTACGTGTTCTATGATATTTTGGGATTGCCACCTAGCAGAGAGATGGACATTGTTATAGATTTGACACCGAGCACTCGACCAATAGGCCGCACACCGTATTGATTGCCCCAATCAAGATGAGGGAGCTACGGGATCAGATAAAGCAGCTGTTGGGCCAGGGATTTATTCGTAGGAGTACTTCACCTTGGGGTACCCCTATTTGTTCGTTAAGAAGAAAGATGGAGCGTTACGGTTGTGTATTGATTACCGAGAGTTGAATAAGGTCACGATACGAAATAAATATCCATTGCCCCAAATCGATGACTTATTCGACCAGTTGAGAGGAGATTCTTTCTTCTTGAAGATTGACTTGAGGTCGGGATACCATCAGTTACGGATCAGGGAGCAGGATGCGTCGAAGACTGTCTTCTTGATGAGATATGGTTCCTACGAATTTAGGGTTCTGCCTTTTGGGCTAACCAATGCCTCAGCCATGTTTATGGACTTGATGAACAGGGTGTTCAGAGAGTTCCTGGATCAGTTTGTCATTGTCTTCATAGAAGACATCCTGATTTACTCTCAGACGGAAGAGGAGCATGCTGAACATTTGAGGCAGGTCTTGCAGACTCTGCGTCAGCATGAGTTGTATGCAAAATATGAGAAATGTGGATTTTGGCTGAAAGAGGTCCAATTTTGTGGGCACAATATTTCGGATAGAGGGATATCCGTAGACCCGAGGAAGGTTTCAGCGGTTAGGGAGTGGGGATATCCCACGACCCTGACAGAGATACGTAATTTCTTGGTCATAGTAGGATACTACAGGAGGTTCATTCGGGCATTTTCTAATATTGAGGGTCTACTGACTCATTTGACTCGCAAAGGGGTGCCATTAATCTGGGATGATGCCTGCCAGTTGGCTTTTGATAAGCTGAAAGATAAGTTGACTTCAACACCAGCGTTAGCACTGCCCAGGCCAGGAGTGAACTATCTGGTATACACTGATGCGTCCTTACTAGGACTTGGTGGCGTGATTCAACAAGAGGATCATGCTAAAGCTTATGATTCTCATAATCTTAAGGCTCATGAAAGGAACTATGCCACCCACAACTTGGAGTTAACAACAATTGTGTTTGCACTTCGGATATGGAGGCACTATCTCTTGGGGGAGAAATTTCGTTTATTCATGGATCACAACTCCCTGTAATACCTTTTCATGTAGAAAGAGATGAATATGCATCAACGTCAATGGCTTAAATTCGTGAAGGATTATTAGTTCGATATCCAATACCACCCAGGAAAGGCTAACGTTGTAGAAGACATGTTGAGACGTAGCCCAGTGGATGAGAGGGTAGTGATATAGAAAATGAAATGGAAGGAATTGGGACACCAGGATGCCGTGGCCTGATCATTTATGTCAATAATGACAGTTACGCCTCAGATTGTTACGAGAGTATTACATGCCCAGGCAGCGGATTCGTTCTGTTAGGATCGGATTATGAAGCTTTTAGCCGATGGAGCCGAGTCTTATCCAGTGAGCTCCGAGGGCGATTTGAGCTTCAATGGGAGACTCAGTGTTCCAGAGGGGGAGGACCTTCGACATGCAGTGATGACGGAGTCGCATAGGTCCTAATTTTTGGTACATCCTGGCGGGGAAAAAATCTACCAAGATATGAGGTGACAGTACTGGTGGAGCAGAATGAAGAGAGACATCACGGAGTTCATCTCCAAGTGTACCACTTGTCAGCTAGTGAAAGTTGACCACCAGAGGCCACCAGGTTTACTTCAGCCGTGGGAGATCCCTATGTGGAAATGGGAGGGCATTTCCATAGACTTTATTATCGGGTTGCCTACTTCGCAGAGAGGACACAATTTTATATGGTTTATTATGAATTGGTTGACGAAAGTAGCCAATTTTCTTCCACTCAAGACAGACTATACAGTGGGACAGTATGCTCAGCTATTTATTGCATAGATAGTGAGACTGCATGCTGTGCCTCTTAATATCATGTCCGATAGAGACAAGACGTTTGTGTCTCATTTTTGGGAGAGTTTCCAGGAGACTATGGGTACCGAGTTGAGATTGAGTATAGCGTACCACCTGCAGACCGATGGGCAGACTGAGCGCACTAATAAGATGCTCGAGGACATATTGCGAATGTGCATCCTTAAATTTGGGGGAGGATATGAGCAGTACCTTCCACTGGTGGAGTTTGCTTATAACAACTCCTATCAGTTTACGATTGGCATGGCCCCATTCGAGGCATTGTATGGTAGACCTTATCATTCTCCATCTTGTTCACTAGAGGTGGAAGACAACAAGCTACTCGGGCCAGAGGTAATTCAGGATATGTCGAGTAGGATCGAGATGATTCAGGACCGCATACGGGTAGCCCAGGACAGACATAATAGCTACACCGATGCTAAGAGGTACTTTTGAGAATTCACAGTGGGGGGCCAGGTTTTGTTAAGAGTATCTCCGATGAAGGGAGTAATGAGATTTGGGAAGAAAGGGAAATCAACTCCGAGATACGTGGGACCATTCCCTATTATAGAGAGGGTCAAACCAGTGGCCTACAGGCTTGGGTTGCCGGAGCACTTGCATCGTATCCATGAAGTGTTCCACATTTTGTCACTGAGGCAGTATCTTCGGGATGAGTTGGCACACACTCACATCGCGATAGAGAAAATTGAGTTACAGCTAGACTGTTCATATGAGGAAAGACCGGTGGATATCCTAGATCACAGTGAGAGGAGACTGAGGACAAAGATAGTTCCACTTGTTTGGGTTCACTTGCAGCAGCCAATGTGGAGGAGTCTACTTGGGAGCGTGAGGCGTATATGCGTGAGAAATACCCAGATTTATTCGTACCTGGTATGCCTTATTTTCCGAATTTCTCGTTATTAGGGGGGAAGTATGTAATACCCCATATTTTTAATGATTTAAATAATTATGGGATTAATTATTATTATGGGATCAGTGGAATTAAAATGTGAGAATTTAATTGTTAATTAATCTGGATTTAAATAAACATTAACTTACGTGCCAATGGTTAATACTTATTGATTGAAAATTATTGTGTGATATTTAATATGGAACTATACACTTCGATAAATTGTCAAGAATAAGAAACACGACAGTTTAGTAAATTAAGTCAGACGTGCGTGTGAGTCGTGTCGGGACTAATTTAATAGAATAAAAAAATAATTTTTTTTAGTGACTCGTATGGTCATTTCGAGTGCGTCTTTGAGTCCACAGGGGTCAAGATAGTTAGAATAGTATACTCGGGTGTTTAGTTTGGGTCCCGAGTCAATTTTAGGCCTAACGGGCGTCCCGAGAGAGCATTTTGGTAAATTGTATTTTTGGGGTTAATTAATGGACGAAAATTGGTAAGCATTATTACCCCTTACGTAGTCACAGTTAGGGTTTCATTTGTGAAAGAAAAGAAAGAGTCCCAGAGGAAGAAGGAGAAGAGGTTTCTAGGAGTTCTAAGGCCAAAACTCACTCATCCTTCACCAAAAACACCATCAATGCGTAAATCGAAATGAGGATAACACACCTACACCATTTTAAAAGACGAATCAAACCTTTATAATCAGGCAAGTGTTTATTACTTGATTTTCTTTAGCAATAACCATATTCATGTCAGTATAAGGATGATATAAACATGTATTGTTCATAAAAGTGATGAAAATTTGAGATTTAGGATGTATGATTTGAATCTGAGATTAATTATATTGAAACCTTCATGTATGTAGAATAGAAATCATGTTTTGATGAACTTATGAGAAGAACGAATATGTAAATTATGTGTTCTTAATAAGAATTCGAAGAACTAGGGTTTTAGTAATTAATTTTGGGATTTCATATTTCTTTGATGATTTGTACTAATTTAATGATTCTAGAATGTTAAAATCCATAAGTAATTGTTAGGATTCGATTTGGGATTGATTGATTGGTGTTTGGAAAGATAATTTATAGGTTTTAGGGTTAAAAATGGTGGAAAAACGCTGAAATTCTGGGTGGAAGACGAAATAGTAAGTCTTGTGCGAAGTAGCGTGAAGGTCGTTCAAGCGAGATAGGCATCTCATGCGAAGTCGCTCGAGCGACACATGGCAGTCGTTCAAACGACATTGCCATTTGGTTCGAGCGACAAGGTGAATTTTTGGGAAACTTCTTAGAGGCAGTTTTGAAATTTTCTAGTCTATTAGAGTGAGAGAAATTTCTAGTTGTTTGAAACAAGACAGGTCTATGAGAAAGTATGTGAGTTTTATACTTTAATTAATCTGGAAAGAAGAGTTACTTTGGAAATTACTAAAGAGTTGTGGTAATTTAATAATACTATAAAATGCATAATAATGAGAATGAAATACGTATGATAACTATACAAAAAGGCTGGGAGAATACCTATAAATATTAATAGGATGTGTGGATACCTATTATATGCTTAATATTATGTGTATGACATATCTAGCTACTTGTTATCGCGGGAGGTTACATAGAGACAGTCTTATCCTAGGTGACCTTCGGGGGATTATTGACTTGTATCTCAGAACATAGGATTGTGAAGACTTATTTGTGAGTTGATAAGTCAGCTGACTATGGGAACGTAGGTATGTGCGTGACCTATAGGTATGTGAACTATGTTCGCCTTCACTATGTGTATATTTTGTATATGGTTCGTGGGAGACTTCTGAGCCGATAGTCCTTATTAGGGTACGATATGTACCGGGACATGATAGCAGATTATGCAATGCACTACATGTTTATCCTTGGGTGTTGTATTGGTATATGTATATTATAGTGATGAAGATATATATGTATACTTGTGTTGTTCCTACTGTGAGATAATCGTAGGTTATCAAGATAGTAAATTCTTAAATCATGTTAACTGGGGAATACTTAACTTAATGTGATAACACTTAACTGAATTTATAATTAATGAAATTAATAATTTGGAAAGCTTGTAATCACAGGTTACTACCATGAGGAGCATAAGTCTTTACCTAGTTAGAAGTGTTACAGATGGCTAGGGTAGATTAGTTGTACATTAGGCGTGCACATTAGCTAGGAGGTGAGAATCTCGTGTGAGAGTTCGAACTAACATGCATTTGATACTTATTTTATTCCAAATTTTAAATACTTGCTAAAACAAATAATTTTTACACCTGGGGCTCTGACTCGTTTCTTTCATCTCTTTTCTCTTTTGTTTTATATATGTATTATATAAGGTGTCCAGTCACATGGACATCAGACTTAGAGATTTGGATTGCTTGGCGTGCTGCAGCTATTGTGGAAGTTGTAGGTATTTGCATTAGACGCCTCTATCATTTCACTCAATTCTATATAGACTTTCCATTTAGGGCATGTGTTTCCCATTCCTTAGACATTTTATCACTGATTTTATTCAATTTACATTCCCTTTAGTTCAACTTGATTTATTGTTATTATGGTCCTTGGTGTAAAGTTTTGAACTGGAATGTGTTTTATCCAGTATTATTTATTTTAGTATGTGATTCAGATTTAGTATTTATATTATTTAGTTATGTGGTGGGTGGATTATATTTCAATTCTTGGGTTTTATAAATGAATGATCTTTTGGAAAATTGAAAAAGGAAAATATTTTGACACTAGTTTAATTAATTATTAGGTGGTTAATAAGGTTATTATGTTTTCGACAGTGATGCTAAGAATGAACCAACTGAACATTCTATTTTAAATTTTATAATGGACTGATGATCCGATATTTAATTGGGCGGGGTGTCACATTTGGAAGACAAGATTTATTTTGGATATCATTAGTGCAGATATTAGGTATCACTAATATCAATTTGGGGATGTGATTTGATTTGAGGACCTCAGTGTTTGATGACTTTTGGAGAGAGAATCAAGTGGTGATATGTGGGAGAGCTTAGTACGTCATTTTTTTATATTGGTATATTTATATATATATTTGAGATATATGTTTTTCTTGTTCACGGGGTAAGTGCGTGTGGGATTGAGTGTATGGGCACCCAACAGTGATATTCTACAGTTAGGCCTATGTAAGCCTTATTTTATTTGCGGGACGTTACGTTTGACGTTTACGCTTTATCGAGTTTCGAGGATGGAATTCGTGTATTAGTGGAGAAGTATATAGCATCCGATGATTCTTGAACCATAAAAATCTTTGTTAAATTAAAAATATCAAAAAAATAATTTTTTCAATCTATTTATTTTCGGTGTGTAAAAAGGTTGGTATTTATATATAAAAATAAGCTTTAAGTGGAATTTAAATCAGGATTAAAATTTGGAAATTATAACTTTTTGTATAAAAATCAGGGGAGGATCCAACCTGAAGAAAATAAACAATTCGATCGTCCAATCGAGTTGAATTTTTTCATGCAGCTTCGTTTCTCCTTCCACTACAACATATTAAAATTTTATCCACTTTCAACAGTCCGATCATCTCAAATGTATTTTTTAGTGTTTATGTTTGATTAGAACTCAAATTCTTTTTGGTATATAAACATAAAGTGACGAGTTTAGGACTTTTAAAACACATTTTATCCCTCTAAAAAATCAGTATCGTTCAATAATATCATTTTCTCTCATCTACAAAACCTAAACCCCATTTAACACAACTTTCAACCAAAGTTTTGGACATCAAAATCTATTTTTCTCAAGATCGTCTAAGAACGCGTCTTTTTTATTTTCGCGAGAGAAATATAACAGTGTAATCAAAATTTCGAGGAATAATTTTATGAGTTTTCAAGTGATGATTTTAAGATACAAGATTTACAAAATATGCTTCTCTAATTCTCTCGAGAGTATTTTCTTGTTTCACATTTATTTGTATTCTTCTTGAAATGTTGTGGTGTTAATTGGAATCCTATGTGTTATTCGATTGATATATTCTGTATTTTTTTATTTGGGCATAGTTCCATGAAATTTTAATGTGGCACTGAGAATGGCCACCCACCAAAATTTTAATAGCCCGAATGATGCTTTAAGAAGCCTAGGTGAGGTGAGGCGAGATCCGATGACCTATTGATATGTTATTAAGAAATGAATTGGTACAATGCTTGAGTGTCTCATTGGACTCGTATACAGTTTCGTATTGTTATATTTTTTCACCATTATTTTATTAAGTATTTATTCTTGTCATATTGTGTACTTTCCCATTCCTTTTTTAGTGGCAGGTAAGCGTGGAATTGAACGTTACTGATTTTTTGAAGGATATATTAAGACCACGACATTGTGAGAATTTTATTTTTGTATAAATTGGCAGTGTAAATATTTGGGGAGCTTAGCGTTATTTTGAGTTGAATTTAAACTATAATTATTTGAGGTGTGTTTAACCTAGGCTTGTTATTAGGGACATTTAGGATTTTCCTGTAAATTTAGGATTGGACGTTATGTATTTTGATGACATGTCATGTTTATTTTTGTGGAATATAGATGCTCTATATGGATTGTTGAGGATATAGTTTACTTTTAATCGTTGTAGGGCCTCGATTTTATCGGGGTGTTACAGATGGTATTAGAGCCTAGGTATATGACAACTCGGGTCTTTGGGTTTGGGTCTAGCATACGAGTTACTTATGTTTCTTGGAGATATGGCGTTCTTTGTTAAGGTCATTGTCGAAATTGAGGTTATAAGTAGTAATTTGATGTGAGTATTTTTAGAGTGATTTTGGAAGACGATATTTATTTAGGATATCCTTAGTGCAGGTGTTAGGTATCTCTAATATCAATTTGGTGATGTGATTTGATTTGAGGACTTCAGTGTTCAATGACATTTGGAGAGATAATTGAGTGGTGATACGTGGGCGAGCATAGTACGTCGTTATATATATATATATATATATATATATATATATATATATATATTTGTGATATTAGTTGTATTTTGTTCACGGGGTAAGTGCATTTGGGATTGGGTGTATGTGACCGGGCGGAAAAAGTGTGTTCGTGTGAGGACACAATCGTCGTGTGTTTCGCCGCTGCGATACAAAAGAACCTAATATACTACTACACTTGACAAGCAAGTACAGTGGTAAGTCGGGTATCGAAAATCCACAGGGAGTGATTGAATTTTAGACGTTAATTGTTTTAATTACTTCAGGAATAAAAGTGGTGTAAAAGAAATAAGAAAAGGTGAAAGGGTGGTTATGGTGACAAAAGAAAAGAGAAGTTAACTCTAAATTAAAGGAAAGCGAGGATCGGGATCGCACAAACGCATTCACGGGATAAACAACTACTAATTAGAATTTAGGTTCGAAAGCAATTTAATCGATCATTCTCAATTAAGCATAAACATCACGCAAGAAGGAATTTAACCCAAAGTTGCGAGATAAAACATTTAACTGAAAAATGGTCACACGCGGATTAAATTCGGATAATCGCTATAAACACTAACGTTGCATGACAAATAAAGTTAAACGCATAATAATCCGACTTTAATACGCGAGGTTTCAATTAAATGCGATTTTACACGAAACCCTAAATTTTGAGGTACGAACCCGAAAATGGCGGAAATACAATTCCGACCCTATTTATCTAGGGACTAAGCATAATTAAACTAAATTAAACTAGTTAAACTAAGAAAATAATAATTAAAGCAAGAAAACCTAATTAGAAAGCATGGAAATTATCTAGAAAGCAAGGAAAGAATGAAATACAACTATATTAAAGGAGAGGGAAGATGAATAGTCAATCTTACAACCAATTAGTGTGTCAATCCAAGAGAGGAAGAAGAAGAACCAATCAAAAACCCTCCAACCCTAACTAAAACTAAGCTAAAAACGTATAAGGTCTGGTCTCCATATTAATACAACAAAAATTAGCTTATATATTAAGTTAGAATAAAAGAAAAGAAAAGAAAATATCTGCAGAAAAACAGAGCATCGATCGATCGACCTAGGCAAAATTTTGACAATCTAGAATGGTCGATCGATCGACCAGAAGCGTCGATCGATCGATCAAACAGGGCAGATTGCAGCAGCAACCCCTACTTCTTTTCTTCCTCTTCTTCTTCTCCTCTTTTGCTTTCTTGTATTTCCTCCGCTGAAAACGCCGTAACTTCTTCGTTATGCATCGGAATCGCGCACCGTTCACGGCCACGCGAAGCTAGCGTGGAGGGATAAAACTTCCGTGAGATGTAGGGCTAGGTACCCAATCCTTGAAAAGACTAAAATGCCCTCGCGCGTGCGAATGTGTACGGAACTTCACCGGAATGCATCCGAACTTCATACTAAGCATCCAAATACCTACAAAAGCTCAATTAACCCCTGCAAAACATGTTAACATAGAAATCCGAGGTTTTCTAGTTAATGAGCATAAATATAGGGATTAAGATACCCGAGTGGGCTAATAACGCGTAGGTTAACGGGTGAAATACGCAATATTTGCGTCGTATCACACCCCCTAACTTACACATTGCTAGTCCCTAGCAATGAAATAGGAAACAACAAGAACTACAAGCAAACCAAAAGCAGTAGATGGAACAAAAGTTTGGTATAAAAGCAATAAAAAGATAAGGCCACTTTCGCGGGCGAACGATTGCATTTAGCATATGCAACAAGTCGTTAAACCCCTAGGTTACCCTAGTGGACGAGTGTTGTCTCGTGAGGGTTTTCAGGGATGAAACCCACAAACATCATATGGTTTCCTCAAAATATGACCAACACAACATGCGACAAACTCAACAACAATAAAAAAGTTTTCAAACATGTTATTAGCATATTGGACGAATTCAAGCAAAAGTCCGTTGTTATCAACAAGTTGAATGCACCTCATAGAATTGAAACCTTAAAATGTGGGAAGGGAGAGCATATGAAAAAGTGTGATTTGGCAAAAAACTTAAATAAACCGGATAAACATAAAGCAAGCATATATTCAATCCTCACGGGCATTACGCTCATCAAGCGAAATTCACTCAAAATAGGGAGGTAACACACGGGACATGAGGGCTAAAGAGTAAATGTAAATGGAAACTAGCATGCACACATGTCACAGAAGAAGAACACTATATATAAACTGAGAAACTGTAATCTCAATGAAAGGATACCGCACACTAAAAGAGGCGAAATGCGTTTTCACAGATTATCAAAACTATTATGACTTTTAAATTAAATGCACCCTAAGATCACATAGGACTTTAATAGGGTTATGATGTAGGTTTGGCTAGGGTGCGAAACGAAGGAATGTATATACGGATTCAAAGTGTTCGGGATGAAAACTCGGGATAATGGTAAGAATGCGGGCAATAACAAAATTGGAAAAACAAGTTACAAAACGACATTAGATATATCATCGGGGAGAGTAATCAAAGCTTATTGAACACTACAAACAAATACAACTTTTTCTTTTCTTTTCTTTTCTTCTTTTTCTATTGTTTTCTTTTCTTTTCTTTTCTCTTTCTTTTTGCTTTCTCTTTTTCTTAACTTTTTTCACTACTTTCTTTACTTATCAAACTCTCATATGCCTAAATTGCAACTGACATCATAACAACATCATTCAATCCCAAGTAATATTCCAAACAAAGGTGAGGAAAGTGTATATATAGGCTAAAACTCCGATGCGGAGTTGGTTATGGGATTTTGGGTTATGAAACGAAAGGCTATATTTAGGCTCAAGGGGTTAACTAGGGAAACATAAGGGTGAGGTCAAGGTCAATATGGGTGATATAACAAAGAATGCCTATGATCATTTCACAAAGTTTATGCAATTCTCGAGCCAAAATAATATATGAAAATCATGCTCAAGTAACACATTTCAAGGATGAACTCAATTAATGAACGGTCAAATGAAAGAATGGAGAGGTTACCGACGAATTCAACGTTTTCAAAGAGGAAAGAATAGTGTATAACACTCACAAACGATGAAAGGTACAAAGCTTACACGGTGTAAGTATATACAATGCAACAAAAGATTACCGAGTTATAAAAATCTTAAACTAAATCAATATGACAAGGAAAGTGCATATGCTCATGGGATAAAGTTTAATTCATGAAGTTATTCACAATATCAATGATTTGAGGACTAAAGTCCAATAACTTCTAAAATCGAGAACATGCATCATTGAGTTGTCTATTGGATCGGGCAATTATTGAAATTTATCACTGGAAACGAGGCAAAATGCCCAATAAAGGAGAAAAAAGAAAGAAAATATTTTTGAAAATTTTCAAATTTTTCACAAAAAGGCATACTTAGTAACTAAATGTGAACAAATCCATGGACTACACATGAAATGGATAGAATATCCTACACCCCTAACTTAAATGTTGCATTGTCCTCAATGCGCATTAAGAACACAACACAAAGAGAGGAAAAGAACGATATTACCCAAAATTGGAGCGATCTCCATAAGCGCGAGTCCAAAAGAATCTACAAAACAAGTTAGTACCGAGCATAGCAAAAACAAATAACAAAAAGTTAAATAATTACACTAGACTAAATTAAAAGGAAAGAAAAATAGGAAAGAAAGAAAATTAAAAAGCTAACTATTTACAACCTACTATTTAGGCTTCACACTAACTATACACTAAAAGTCTAAATAGTTGAGGGTCCACCCAAAAAGGGATTTGACTTTGAAAGATCAACGGTGGACCCTCCAAAGTGAACATGCCTCCCGGAAAATAAGAATTCCGTTTGAACAACGAAAGGCATGTGGGTGGTGGAAAAAGTGAACCATCGCCAATTTGAATTTTTGGGCGAACGATGGGGGATTTGGATAACAAGAGGGAAAGATACACTTGAGGTCCAAGAAAAATAGACTCATCTCCCAAAGATTTTTCAAGTGGAATGGGAGATGGTGCACACACGAGGATAACATCCATCAAAAACAAGTCCGGTAAGGAGTCCTCATCAGCAAAAAGTGTAGAAGTTTTAAAAGTTTCTAACGACTCATAGGAATCAACCGGTAATTCTAATGGTTCAATGACGGAAAACGAATATGGTGATGAAACAAATTCAATCTCAATCGACTCATCGTCGAAAGGAGATTGAATTTCGGGGGAGAGAGATGCACACTCGATGAGAAATTCTTTGAGAAATTGAGGTGAAACACAAGTTTCCACCTCCTCGTTGTTTTGTGCATAAGAATTTATCTCATCGCAAAGTGCAACAAGTCTCATTCCAGCATCATTTAGGCTTTCCAAACCTTGGGAGTAAAGAAGCAAAGTTTCTTCCAAAGTAGGCTTCCTCGGCTCAAGAGCCTCGGACTCCTCATTTGGTTGAAACTCATCTTCGAAAGTAATGAAATAAGAATCGTCATTGGATTCGAATAAAGAATCCAACTCAAGCTCCCAATAACGATTTTCATTTCGATAAATGTTTTCAAGTCTTTCATTTTCAAGAAAATCTTGAAAATGGAAAACTTGAAAACTATCCCCAAAGTAAGAATCATTAGAATAACCTTAATAACTAAAATAGTAGGACATGATTACCTCGTTGTTGAAAGATGGAGAATCCAAGAAATAAAGTGAGCAACCGCGAATCAAAGTTTCTTTGCGCTCAAAGTATGCAAATCCTGCACAAAAGGTTAAAAACAAAGAATACAAATACAAAAGGAAAAATACAACGAAATAACAAAACAATTACTATCTAAAACAATTACTCCCCGGCAACGGCGCCATTTTGTGGCGCCATTTTGTGACCGGGCGGAAAAAGTGTGTTCATGTGAGGACACAATCGTCGTGTGTTTCGCCGCCGCGATACAAAAGAACCTAATATACTACTACACTTGACAAGCAAGTACAGTGGTAAGTGGGGTATCGAAAATCCACAGGGAGTGATTGAATTTTAGACGTTAATTGTTTTAATTACTTCAGGAATAAAAGTGGTGTAAAAGAAATAAGAAAAGGTGAAAGGGTGGTTATGGTGACAAAAGAAAAGAGAAGTTAACTCTAAATTAAAGGAAAGCGAGGATCGGGATCGCACACACGCATTCACGGGCTAAACAACTACTAATTAGAATTTCGGTTCGAAAGCAATTTAATCGATCATTCTCAATTAAGCATAAACATCACGCAAGAAGGAATTTAACCCAAAGTTGCGAGATAAAACATTTAACTGAAAAATGGTCACACGCAGATTAAATTCGGATAATCGCTATAAATACTAACGTTGCATGACAAATAAAGTTAAACGCATAATAATCCGACTTTAATACGCGAAGTTTCAGTTAAATACAATTTTACACGAAACCCTAGATTCCGAGGTCCAAACCCGAAAATGGCAGAAATGCAATCCCGACCCTATTTATCTAGGGACTAAGCATAATTAAACTAAATTAAACTAGTTAAACTAAGAAAACAATAATTAAAGCAAGAAAACCTAATTATAAAGCATGGAAATTATCTAGAAAGCAAGGAAAGAATGAAATACAACTATATTAAAGGAGAGGGAAGATGAATAATCAATCTTACAACCAATTAGTGTGTCAATCCAAGAGAGGAAGAAGAAGAACCAATCAAAAACCCTCCAACCCTAACTAAAACTAAGCTAAAAACGTATAAGGGATGGTCTCCACATTATTACAACAAAAATTAGCTTATACAGTAAGTTAGAATAAAAGAAAAGAAGAAAGAAAAGAAAAGAAAATATCTGCAGAAAAACAGAGCATCGATCGATCGACCCCTTTGGTCAATCGATCGACCTAGGCAAAATTTCAACAATCTAGAATGGTCGATCGATCGACCAGAAGCATCGATCGATCGATCAAACAGGGCAGATTGCAGCAGCAGCCCCTGCTTCTTTTCTTCCTCTTCTTCTTCTCCTCTTTTGCTTTCTTGTATTTCCTCCGCTGAAAATGCCGTAACTTCTTCGTTATTCATCGAAATCGCGCACCGTTTGCATCCACGTGAAGCTAGCAAGGAGAGCTACAAATTCCGTGAGATGTCGAGCCAGGTACCCAATCTGTGAAAAGACTAAAATGCCCTCGCGCGTGCGAATGTGTACGGAACTTCACCGGAATGCATCCGAACTTCATACTAAGCATCCGAATACCTACAAAAGCTCAATTAACCCCTGAAAAATATGTTAACATAGAAATCCGAGGTTGTCTGGTTAACGAGCATAAATATAGGGATTAAGATACCCGAGGGGGCTAATAACGCGTAGTTTAACAGGTCAAATACGCAATATTTTTGTCGTATCAGTATGGGCGTCCAATTGTGATATTCTACGAGTAGGCATATGTATGCATTATTTTATTTTCGCTATTTTACGTCTGACGTGTACGATTGGTCAAATTTGGAGGATGAAATTCCTATATTAGTGGGGGAGTATGTAACACCCTATAATTTTTTGACAGTAAATATCTTTTTTAAATTAAAATTTTTTTAAAAAATAATTCCTGGAATCTATTTAATTTTGGTTTGTAAAAAGGTTGGTATTTATATATAAAAATAAGGTTTTAAGTGGAATTTAAATCGAGATTAAAATTTTGAAATTATAACTTTTTCTGTAAAAATTGGGGGAGGATCCGTCCTAAGGAAAATAAATTATTCGTCCGTCTGATCATGCTGAATTTTTTTGTGCAGCTTGATTTTGCCTTTAGCTACAACATATTAAAGTTTCATCCAATTTCAATTGTTCGATCGTCCGTAATGTATTTTTTGTTGTGTTTGATTAGGAATCAAATTCTTTTTGGTTTATAAACATAATGTGACAAGTTTAGGACTTTTAAAACACATTTTAGCCTTCTTAAAAATCAGTAGCCTCCCATAATTTCATTTCCTCTCATCTACAAAACTTAAACCCCATTCAACACAAATTTCAACCCATATTTTGAACATCTAAATCAAGTTTTCTCAAGATCGTCTAAACACATACTTTTAATTTTCACAAGAGGAACGCAACAGTGTAATCAGAATTTTGAGGAAGAATTTTATGACTTTTCAAGTGATGATTTTAAAATATAGGGTTTACGTAATATGCTCCTCCAATTCTCTCAAGAGTATTTTCTTATTTCATAGTTATTTGTATTCTTCTTGAAATGTTGTGTTATTCATTTAAATCATATATGTTATTCGATTGAGATATTGTGTATTTGTTTATTTGGGCATGGCGCCATGAAATTTTAATGTGGCGCATATACGTTCTACCGCAAAAAGTTTCATAGCTCAAATGATGCTTTAAGAAGCCTAGGTGAGGTGAGGTGAGGTCCGATAACCTATTGATATATTTTTTAGGAATAAATTGGTACAATGCTTAAGTGTCACATTGGACTCGTATATTGTTTCGTATTGTTATAATTTTTCACCATTATTGTATTGAGCTTTTATTATTGTCATATTGTGTACTTTTTCGTTCTTTCTTTAGTGGCAGGTAAGCATGGATTTGGACGTTGCTGATTTTTTTGAAGGATATTAGGAGCACGACGTTTTTGAGAATTTTATTTTTCTATAAATTGGAAGTGTAAATATTTGGGGAGCTTAACGTTATTTTGAGTGAAATTAAAACTATAATTATTTGGAGGTGTATTTTACCTAGCTTTGTTATTAGGAGACATCTTCGATTGGTGTGTAAATTTTGGATTGGACATTATATATTTTGATGACATGTTATGTTTATTTTTTTTTAAATATAGATGCTCTATATAGATTGTTGAGGATTTAGTTTAGTTTTAATCGTTGTGGCGTGTCAATTTTTCGGGGTATTACATATGGTATTAGATCTTAGGTATACGACAACCTTAAAATCTTTGGGTTTAGGTCTATCATACGAGCTACTTGTGTTTCTTGGATATATGTCATTTGTTGTTAAGGTCGTTATAAGAATTGAGGTTGGAAGTAGTAATCTTGTTGTGAGTATCTTTAGAGTGCTTTTGAAAGACGGGATTTATATTGGATATCGTTAGTGAAGATGTTAGGTATCTCTAATATCAATTTGGTGATGTGATTTGATTTGAGGAGTTTAGTGTTCGATGACTTTTGGAGAGAGAATTGAGCGGTGATACGTTGGAAAGCATAGTACGTCATTATTTACATAGATATATTTATATATATAGGTTTGGTATATGTTGTGTTTTGGTCATGGGGTAAGACTATGTGGGATTGGGTGTATGGGTGCCCAATTGTGATACTCTACATGTAGGCATATATGTAAGCTTTATTTATTTGCATGGCTTTACATTTGAGGTTTAGGCTTCGTCGAATTTGGAGGATGAAATTCCTGTATTAGTGGAGGAGTATGAAACTCCCAGTGATTTTTGAACCGTAAAAATCTTTTTTAAATCAAAAACTTCGAAAAAAATAATTTTTTCAATCTATTTATTTTTGGGGTGTAAAAAGGTTGGTATTTATATATAAAAATATGGTTTTAAGTGGAATTTAAATCAAGATTAAAATTTGGAAATGATAACTTTTTGTATAAAAATTAGGGCAGGATCCGACCTAAGGAAAATAAACTATTCGATTGTTCGATCAATATGAAGTTTTTCGTGCTACTTCGTTTCTCCTTCAGCTACAACATATTAAAATTTTAGCCACTTTCAATGGTCCAATCGTCCCTACTGTATTTTTTAGTATTTGTGTTTGATTAGGACTCAAATTCTTTTTGGTATATAAACATTAAGTGATTAGATTGGGACATTTAAATGATATCTCAGTCTTCTAAAAAATCAGTAGCTTCCCCTAATTTCATTTTCTCTTATCTACAAAACCTAAACCTCATTGAACACAACTTTCAACCCGTGTTTTAAACATCTAAATCTAGTTTTCTCGAGATCGTCAAAGAACGCATCATTTTTATTTTCGCAAGAGGAACGCAACAATGTAATCAGAATTTTAAGGAAGAATTTAATGAGTTTTAATATGATGATTTTAAGGTATGAGGTTTACATAATATGCTCCTCTAATTCTCTCGAGAGTATTTTCTTATTCCATAGTTATTTGTATTCTTCTTGAAATGTTGTGGTATTCATTGGAATCCTATATTTTACTCGATTGAGATATTGTGTATTTGTTTATTTGGGCATGATGTCATGAAATTTTAATGTGGTGCTGAGAATGGTCACCCGTAAAAAGTTTAATAGTCGAAATGATGCTTTAAGAAGCCTAGATTAGGTGAGGTGACCTATTGATATGTTATTGGGAAATAAATTGGTACAATGCTTGAGTTTTTCTTTAGACTCGTATATAGTTTTGTACTGTTATATTTTTTCACTGTTATTGTATTGAGGATCTATTCTTGTCATATTCTATACTTTCCCATTATTTTTTTAGTGGTAGGTAAGTATGAATTTGGACATTATTGATTTTTTGATGGATATTAAGAGCACGGAGTTTTGAGAACTTTATTTTTGTATAAATTAGTAGTGAAAATATTTGGGGAACTTAGCGTTTTTTTGAGTGAAATTATACCTGTAATTATTTTGAGCTGTATTTTACCTAGACTTGTTGTTAGGAGACATCTTAGATTGGCGTGTAAATTTTAGATTGGATGTTATGTATTTTGATAACATGTCATATTTATTTTTGTGTAATATAGATGGTCTATATGGATTATTGATGATTTAGATTAGTGTAATACCCCGTATTCTTATGACTTTTAAATTTGGTGATTTATTAAATTTAATTTGAGATATTAATTTAATATTAATCCAAAAATTATTTTAAATATTTACTAACGTGATTACAGTTAGTAATTATTGGGATTTTGTTGAATATTACTTAATGGATAAAGTAATATGTATAATCGAATTTATTAAAATTATCATGAGTATCTAATTTGAAAATTATGGAAATTTAATCGCGACGCACCCGTGTCGTGTCGGGATTAAATTAGTATTATTAAAAGTGAATAAATTATAAGTCGCCTATATGGTCATTTCGAGTGCACCAATGGGTCCGTAAGGGTCGAGATAGTCAAAATAATATACCCGGGGGTTTAGTTTGGGTCTCGGGCATTTTTAGGCCTAATTAACATCGCGGGAGGGCGTTTTGGACATTTCATATTTTTGGGCAATTAAACCCATGAATGTACCAATGCTATATCAGCTGCTAGGGGTTGTCATCTAGGGTTAACCTAAGAAAAACTAAAGAACGGCCATTGGAGAATAAGTGGAGAAGCTTTCCAAGGAGATCTAGGCCAAAAAACTCCACCGTTTGCACCGCCGTCACCGCCAAATCTTATATCGCGCGACGAGGAACACAACCACACCACTTTCTCCCACAAATCAGAAACAAAATTTCCAGGCAAGTATCTATCTTGATTTATTTTTAGTTAATGCCTCAATTATGTTAGTCTAGGGTTGATTAGAACTAGTTTCATGAAAGTAAGTGTAATTTGGAGATTAAAATTCGCATGTTGTAGAGGTAATAATCATATTCTGGACATCCAATCCACATGTAGAGGATATACCATGAAATTTCATGGTTTTATATGTAGAAAATCTGGAAAAATAATTGAAAGAACTGAAACTTAAAGAAAAGATTAGGGTTCTTGAGGTTTACATTGATTTTGCCCTTTAAATTGTTATACTTGATAAAAAGCCACATGTTTTACCTAGAAAATTTTGTATTTGGGTATATAGTACTGGTAGTATCATTATATAGGAGTTTGGGAGTTAAAAATGGTGATTTGGTGGAGGTTGGAGGATGATTCCCGTAACTAGGTTTCTGCAGTTCCGCCATAATTGATTGATTGATCGATTGACCCAAGAACATCGGTCGATCGACCCCTCCTAGAAAACTGCATATTCCTCTTCTTATAACTTATTCCGGTTAATATGCATGGTAACACTTAAGCATCATTGTTAAAACATTTTGGGACATAAATAGGACCAGTGGGGTTTTTGTAAACACCCATAAGTGTACTTAATGTAATATGAATTTAAGGGTTAACAGGGAGTGATTTTTATGAAATTATGTGAACGTTCAAATAAACGATTGAGACTCATAAGGAAGCTAGCCTAGAGAGTATGTGAGAGTACCTACTGAAATTATACTTAGGGAGATAAAACACTTCGAGAGAAAAGAAGTAAGTTTGGAATATCCTATAAATAAGAATAAAAAGGATGAGTCCGTTATACGGGAAAATCGAGTAAAGTGTACTAAGAATTAATAATCATAATTATGGGTTGTGGGTGTACCTAATTTAGAAATGGGGATAATATATATATATATGTATGACTCTGTGTTTGTGCATATATTATATATGTGAAAAATCATGTCCGCGCTACTTGCTATCACGGAGGTTACCGCGTCGGGACGGTCTTATCTCGATGGGACATTTTTGGGGGATAGTGACTTGTACCCTAGAACATAGAAATCCTTGGTACAGGCTCTCTGATTTATAGTCAGACGGTCCTAAAAGACGCAAGGGTATGTGTTGACCTCTTAGTGACTTGGAACTATGCTTCGCCTCTATTTGTATGTGTTTTGTGTTAATACAATTCGAGATTGATTCTGAACTAGTATTTCCCTTAGTTCGAGTGATACGGGGACTTGATAGCAGAGTATGCCAGCACCATAAAGTTTATGTGGGGTGATGATAGTATATATATATATATATATATATATATATATATATATATATATATATATATATATTGACATGAAACTGTGAACTTTCATCTGTGTATAAAAAGTAGTTCAGTAACGAATCAATACTCCGACTTTAATATAAGTGTTTGGAAATCTTGTGACAACACTGGTATATTTTTCAAATATAATGAGATAGCTGTGTGAACCTTATTCTCAGAAAATAATTATCGTAGCCATAGAAATTGTCAACATGAAACCTTATGGGAGATTTACATTAAAATGAACTTTCGAGGTTAATAGTGCGGTAGGCGTGCACATTAGGTGAGAGGTGAGAATTTCTCAAGAGAGTGTCGCATACTAACATGATTGTTGCATTAGCCGGTAAGCATTTTAAATACTTGATAAACTAAATTTAAATTTTTTTACAATTGGGCTCTGACCCGTCTCTTGTCATCTTTTCTCTCTTGTATATATATATGTATATGTTACAGGTGCCCAACCACAGGGGAGTCATGCTTAGGTTCTTTGGACTGGACATACTGCAGCTTATGTGAGAGTTTCAAGCCATTTGCTTAGACGACCTCGTTGTTGATTTCACTCTTATTTCAGTTCTAATTAGTTGGGCATATGTCGTCCGTTTCCTTATTCCGTTGGATTTGTCAGAGATTATGTTCATTTAGTCTTAGTATTTTTACTCTTTGGGATTTGATTACTGTCAGGATGGTTTTCCTTTGTGGTTTGAAAGTTGGTATTGGTTTATGTGAATGGTTAAATTCATGGGTGTTTATTTTCTGTCTTAATAATTGTGTGATTCTTAAACTGTTACTTATTAAAGGTTTTCATAATTGGATTTAATAAAATGGAAATAATGTTTTAAATGGTTTTGACACTTAGCTTAATTATTTAGGGTGTTTAAATTGAAAAGTTTATTTTGCGACAGTGATGTTAAGAATGAACCAACTATTCACCTTGATTATAATTTAATAAAGGACTGATCACCCGATATTTAATTAGGAGGGGTGTCACAATTAGTTTTAATCATTGTAGCACCTAGATTTTCTCCTGGTGTTATAGATGGTATTAGAGCTTAGGTATACGAAAACCCTCGAGTCTTTGGGTATGGGCCTAACATACGAGTTACTTGTGTTTCTATGAGATATGGTGTTTTGTGTTCAGGTCGTTGTTGGAGTTGAGGTTAGAAGTAGTAATCTTGATGTGATTATCTTTAGAGTGATTTTGGAAAACGAGATTTATTTTGGATATCGTTAGTGCAAATGTTAGGTATCTTTAATATAAATTTGGTGACGTGATTTGATTTGAGGACTTCAGTGTTCATTGACATTTGGAGAGAGAATCGAGTTGTGATACGTGGGCGAGCATAATACGTCATTATATATATATATATATATATTGTATTTTGTTCACGGGGTAAGTGCGTGTGATATTAGGTGTATGGGCGCCCAATTGGGATATTCTACGGGTAGGCATATGTAAGCCTTATTTTATTTGCATGACTTTACGTTTGTCGTTTAAGCTTCGTCGAATTTTGAGGACAAAATTTATGTATTAGTGGTGGAGTGTGTAACGCCCCGTAATTTTTTAACCGTAAAAATCTTTCTCAAATTAAAACTTTCGAAAAAATTAATTTTTGGAATCTATTTAATTTTGGTGTGTAAAAAGGTTGGTATTTATATATAAAAATAAGTGTTTGAGTGTAATTTAAATGAGGATTAAAATTTGCAAATTAATACTTTTTGTATAAAAATTGGGGGAGGATCCGTTCTAAGAAAAAAAAATGTTTGAATGTTCGATCAAGCTGAATTTTTTTTATCCATCTTGGTTTCTCATTCAACTACAACATATTAAAATTTCATCCAATTTCAACGGTCCCATCATCCGTAATATTTTTTTTAGTGTTTGTGTTTTATTAGGACTCAAATTCTTTTTGGTATAGAAACATAAAGTGACGAGTTTAAGACTTTTGAAAAACATTTTAGCCTTCTAAAAACTTATTAGCCTCCCATAATTTCATTATCTCTCATGTAAAAACCCTAAACTCCATTGCACACAACTTTTTACCGAAGTTTTGAAGATGTAAATCTAGTTTTCTCAAGATCCTCCAAGAACACGTCTTTTTTGTTTTCGCGAGAGTAACACAACAGTGTGATCAGAATTTCGAGGAAGAATTTTATGAGTTTTCAAGTGATGATTTTAAGGTACAAGGTTTACACAATATACTCCTTTAATTCTCTCGAGAGGATTTTCTTGTTTCACGGTTATTTGTATTCTTCTTGAAATTTTGTGGTGTTGATTGGAATCCTATGTATTATTCGATTGAGATATTGTGTATTTATATATTTGGGCATGGTTCTAAGAAATTTTATTGTGGCATTGAGAGTGGTCACCTGCCAAAATCCCAATAGCCTAAATGAGGATTTCATAAGCCCAAGTGAGGCGATGTGATGTCCAGTGACCTATGGATGTGGCAATGAGAAATAAATTGGTACAATGCTCGATTGTCGCATTGGATTCATATGCAGTTTCGTATTGTTATATTTTTTCACTATTATTGTATTAAACAACTATTCTTGTCATATTGTGTACTTTCTTGTTCTTTTTTTAGTGGCAGGTAAGCATGGATTTGGACGTTACTCATTTTTTGAAGGATATTAATAGCACGACATTTTGAGAATTTTATTTTTGTGTAAATATTTAGGGAGCTTAGTGTTATTTTGAGTTGAATTTAAGCTGTAATGATTTGAGGTGTGTTTTACACTCCCTTGAAGTTAGGAGACATCTTAGATTGGCGTGTGAATTTCAGATTGGACATTTTTGTATTTTGATGACATGTCATGTTTATTTTTATGGAACATTGATGCTCTATATGGATTGTTGAGGATTTAGTTTGATTTTAATTGCAGTAGCGCCTCGATTTTCTCATGGTGTTACACTTAACTAATAGTTAATGTCAATAGGAGACAATAGCTTCACACTTTTGGGACGTGTCTTACATTATTTGGCAATATAAATGCAGCCTCCTCCTAGGAAATTAACATATGAATTATTCAACAACTCCTCCCATGGAGTCAACCTCAACATTGACTGGGAGAGAAAATCCTTAACTATACCGATGTATTACTACCTTAACACCTATAGTTGTTCTCTTCCCATTAAACCAAGGCCAGTATAAATTTCCTTAAAGAGAAAGAACAAGATAGGCAGATAAGAACAAGGAAAGAAAAGAAAAGAAAAAAGTATAATACAAACAGAACTTTAAGATGGTTGATAACTCAGATCTATACAAATTTTCATTCTTCCTAGAGTTAGGGAAATGTAAGCAAGGCATAGAAGGTAAATTTGAAAACAGGAAAATTATTCATAGGTGTTTCATACTTGCATACGCATGACACTACAAAACACACTTCTTTCGAATTTCAACGATCCATGTACTGAGTTTCTTGACGTTATATTCTTGTAAATATATAATTATATTGTGATTTTATCCATTCAAGTAGTTGAACCTTACTTTTTTCAGTATTTTTCTAATATTTAAACTTTTAAATTGAGAAGAAGGTAAATTATTTATTTGTTTTGTGTTCTTTCTATTGTTTTCATTTAGGGCTTATTTTTGCGTTCACTTTGTTTTTCAAGTACTAATCTGATGTCTCTAATTTTTTTATTGGTTTGGCTTATTAGTTATCTAAGGTACAACCTTTACAATATTTTAGAATTTTGTTAATCCGCAAACTATATTGATAAAGTTCATGAATGAATTTTGATTTAGTAATACAACATATGTCTTCATGAACTGAATGATCCATGTATTGGCTTTCATAAAGTAGGTTATCGAACACACCTCTAATCAGTAGCTTATCGAACTGACCTCTAATCACTAGGTTATCAAACTCACCTCTATTTAGATAGGTTTTATTAGTAATATTTTAATTTATGGTTTATATTAATTATTATAGTGTCGAAACTAAATAGCCTCATTATTGGTTAGGTGCACAATTCGCACACAGTTGTCATTTCGTAAAAAACAAATAAGAGGTATGAATCGCATGTCCACCACTTTGTCATTTTGTCACTTTGAGCTTCGTATTGATATTATTGTCTCTAAATATTCCAAAACCACAACCAATTTTGTTGGGTTCCTAGAAAAAATATTACAGTTTTTTGGGCGATTAATTTTGTGTTACTTGGGTTAAGTTAATTACATGATGTTACTTTCTGTCCACGATACACCTTTGTGATAGAAAGTTATTGGTGTTGTTTTTATTGTGTTTGAATATGTTGTTACTCTTAACCTTTTAAGAAATCATATAAGGTTAGTGGACAGTCACTTTTGACAGATCAAATGATTTTTGACAAGACTTATACATCAGGGAAATTTCCATCACACATTTGGTGTATTAATGGATTTCTCTTAATTCATCCTGCCTTTGTCTATTAACTTTGAAAAAAAAATTGCCAAATTATTTTACATTTTCAATAAATATGGCACTACACCTTTTATTGTTGTAGAGGGGGCTTGAAGCTCAGCGTGGCAACTCAAGCGTGACATCTTGGGAAGCCAGCTCAGCGTGGCAACTCAAGCGTGGCATCTTGGCGAGGCAGCTCAGCGTGGCAACTCAAGCGTGACATCTTGGGAAGTCAGCTCAGCGTGGCAACTCATACTTCAACTTGTTGTGTTAATCATATTTTACCTTTGATTACATTCACTGTAAGGCTGTAACGGTTGTAATGGCATAATGATAGTGATAATGCAGTTTGGGTGAGGTCAAACGGTACTCACGAGAGACCAGGCATGGCAGGACCTGGGAGGGATTTCATGCCCTATCGAATGACCTCACCATGGGAACTTTAGAGGGACTTGGTTTGGAGGATTGAGAAGTAAGGCACCGTTGGGGCTTGTCCTGACCATCTTAGATACACCTCGTAAAACACCGAAGGACCTTGACCGTGGAACCTCAAGCGGAGCAACTTGGAGTTCCATCGGGCATTGAGTTATGGACCAAACGACCCTCTACTTAATGTCACATCTACTGTGGGTGATGTCACTAGCCGTCTAAACAATGTCAGACATGCACTTGAGTAAACCACCGTGGTATTTGGGGCTGTCAGGTAGTTGGTGAGACACCTCTGCGACAACAACTCCCTGACACATAGTAGTTAGGCAAAAGGCATGTCTTGGCATTTAATGTTTATGACGTGGAGACAACTAGTACATCAGGCATTTAATGTTGTGACATAAAGTATGAGGGATGTATTTCATAGTCTTTAATGACTGAGTTGCCTCGGTGGTGGTGTGGGGGGGCTATTTAAGGACCCCAACCACCTTTGAGGAAGATATAGACTTTAGGAGAATTCAGAAGTTATTGCAAAACCAGAGAGCTTACTCACTCACCATTGTCATTTATTATAGAGCTTTTAATACTTGACAGAGATTCTTGAGGGTGTTTGGTGTGTTTCTACCTGCCTATCAGGGTGTATATAGGGTGCTTACTTCCCTCTCCCTCTAGCTAAGCCACTTCTAAAGTCCATTCGCATGACCTGAGTTATATACGAGAGTTTTGTGAGTTTAAGTTGAGTCTATCCTCATTGGGTTCATGTTTATGTTCTCTATCATTAATCCAAAGCTTTGGCCAATTAACTTGTGATTACCATACTCAATAGGGGTTACGCCTCCATATATAATCTAAAGTACCCTCCTACAATTGTCAAAATTGTAACATATATGTAGTAGACATAAGAAAAGTAGTCATAGAGCCGAATGGGAACAACACTAATACATACTATTCAACTTGTCCATAGACTATTCAATAATGCATACGATTTTTTGTGGGATATCATGTTGGGTAGCTGATTATAGTGCTTGATTCCCTTTTTATATCTTTTCGACATTACAAAATACATTTGTTGTTAATGCATGTCATATTATGGGAGTCGCTTTTTGAGGGATAATTTTATGATATATTTTTGTTTTGGAAGTATACACCCAAGATACTTATCGTTTATTTTGACTCTGAGTAACATCTTCATACAGTGTTTTAGATTTTGATTTTTGAAATGGATAAAGTTTTCAGATGTCGCACCGCGTGAATTTCGACAAACGGGGTGGCCAACCACCGCTGACGAACTAAGCCAAATGTGAACTAAATAAATACCATTCTTAGCATTAGACAGATATGAGACATAATAAAATCAATCCATAAGATAAATATTTGAATCAATCCCAAATGAAAAAGATAAAAGATCCATCACATGCTAAACTTTCGATTAGATCCAATCTCCAAAATATGAATTTGTTTAAAATCTGAATAATCAACTGACTATAAATATTCCAACTGAAATCCTTAAACAAATTTGGAATTGAATGGTCCAATAAATCCCAAATGAAGTCTCATAATGAAATATGACAGAATGAAAAATCTAAACTAAATAAAGTTGTAAATAAAAGCAACTCCAGCTGCACCTCTAAACGATATCCAATAATCTCCTATGCAGCTACTGAGCACTAATACCTAAAAAAGTTTGTCAACGGACAAGGTCAGAGCCCCGAGCATGAATACACACTAATCCCCTCAAATAGGGTCCGTGAACCCAGACAATAGCATTATACACAATAAATATCACAATTGAGTATTTTAATTAGGGATATCATTAAACGCAAAAAATATAAATTACTAACTACCCGCAAAGGTCCCCATTTCAAAGGTACACCAATATGATTTTAAATTCCCCAGTCCCCTGATGTTAATTTTATTTTATTAGCTCATTTTATTATTGCTCTCACTTTTTATTATGGCAGTCCTCCCGTCCTGGGTGATAATTCACAAAAGTGTCACACTTTCCCTTGTCAATAGCTAGTTGAATCCGTTTAAACTGTCGATCTACCGCAATATGACAAGGTTCCAACACACAACACGATATAAATCGCCCAAACTTACCCGTTTAAACTATCGGTCCCTGACACATTATGTCGCCACAAATTTTAATACCAGTTTTTTTTATCTTAGGCATTAATTCTCAATTCCTCAATTTCACAATTTATAAATTACCCCACCCTTTTTATCGATGTGAGCTCCTCAAAATATCCCTTAGTCCCATACCTAAGGGTCCCCAAGTTATCAATACATCCTACCCTATGTATAGGTTGAATTTCTAACGTAAACCTCACCCTAGTCTCATGCCTAGGCTAGCGAAACAATGATAAAGTATAAAAATCAGCCCACCCCCGACATAATAAGGTCGTAATAATCTACCCTCACTAGTCCCATAACTAGAAGGTGCAAATTATCAAAAGGCCTACCCAATAGTCCCATACCTAAAAGGCATCCTAAAATATAGGGAGAGAAAAAATACCTAACCATCCGTCGTCATAATGACAATTTAATAATACCAACAAGTTACATAATCACACATAAATAAATCAAGATGTAAAACTACGCATGCTAGTCCGATTCAATTAAATATTAATTTAATCAACGCATCATCATAAACACCCATTTAATCCCATTACATTATTTTAAATTAAACACACCGAGATTTCTTCATTAATACATCATATTTCCAATTCAATTATCTCTACACAATTTACATGAGTTATACGGCCCCAAATTTATTTAATTCAAAACCAGGTTTTTTTTCTACATGCAATCTACATTAATGAAGCTCAAATCCACTCATCAATTGTACATACCCAAGGGTTATGAATATTATTCATATTAAAATATTTTATAAAAACAACCCCAAGATTTAGTGTCCACTTTCTCTAATTAGGTTGCTAATTATTTTTAAGAAAAAGATGCAATTAAGGGTTTAGGCAACAATTAAAATGCATAATACTAAAGAAAAGAAATAGAGTATTCATGCTTGAAATTAGTTGGATATAATATGATTATAAGGTTGAAGTCCTCTTGAGGAAACACCAATTGAATCTTCAAAACTTGTTAAAAGTTAGGGCTAGGGGTTGAAGATGAGAGGAAATAATATTTTGAGAACTTCACTAGAGAAAGTTTGAGAGAAAATTATTTTTCAAGGTCCTAGCCCTATATCAGTTTGGTATTTAAAGGGTGCAAGAGTTAAAATCTTATTAGGACTCTCTCATCCATCCACCGCCTATATCGTTCGAACGACGTACATTGTCGTTTGAACGATATACGCTGTCATTTGAACGACCCCACATCAAAACCAAAATCTTTTAAAACACCGCCTTTACACTTAGGAAAATATTCTTTAACTCAATAAAAACGTACCTGCTTGTTAAAATATTTTCAAAAATCATTCTAACATTTTATAATAACACCGATTTAATTCCGGTTGAAAAATTTACTACTCGAATATAAAAATCAACATGATTAATTATCAAAGACCATTTAATCCAAAGTTTTATTTCCACGAATATCCCAATTAATTAATTGAATTAATTAATAAAAATAGGGGGTGTTAAAAGAGACTAATTGTATTTTATTATTCATGTATTGGAGTTGTTTGGATAAATCGAGTTTATTCGGTGATGATGTTGTTGGAGTATTTTTGAGTTTGCGGACTATTAGTATTGCTATTGTTGGGGTATTTTTTATTTCATAAACAGGATGGATAGTCCTATAAACAACGAATATTTTGCCTAAAATTTGTAAATTATTAAAGAATTATATTTTAAAAGAACCTTTTTTGCTTGATTATACATAATTTAATACTTTGGAATTTTTCTCCGTGCCTTCAGGCACGGGCATTCCCCTAGTGTGTGTGTGTGTATATATATATATGTGCTCGTGTATGTGTGTGTGTGTGTGTGTGTGTGTGTGTGTGTGTGTGTGTCATCATCATCATCACCCTTGCCTTACTCCCATCACATGGGGTCGACCACATGGATTCTCCTTTTTCATTCTAATCTATTATAAGAAATATTTTCATTCTAGTTTAAATCATTAAGATCTCTCCTAATAACTTTCTTTCATAATAGCTTAGTGCGGCCCCTTCCTCTTTTACCCACAATTTTCAATAATCTTCCTCTTGTTTTAGGTGCATCTAATGGTCTACGCAAAACATGTCTTTACCATCTAAGTCTTATTTTTCTTAATTTATCGTTAATGGGCCTAACTTTTGTTTCACATAATGGTTTTTAATCTTGTTCTTTCTAGTAATTTCTATCATCTCTCGGATCATCCTTATCTCACTAACATGGAAACTTTGTTCATGTTTTTTAAAGACCAACATTCCACTCCATAGAGGGTCGCTTGTCTAACAACTGTTTTATAAAAAAAATCTTTTAATTTATTAGTTATACTCTTATCACATATCATCCCAATTGCTTGTCTCTGTTGTAACAACCCGTATTTCTAAGGATATAAAATTTAAATAATTTTGTGGTAAAAGATTTAATTAATTGAGAGAATTTAATTAAATTGGTGATTTGGAGAAATGATTTAATTTGGAGAATTTATATTAATTTGGTGAATTAAGATTTATTTAATTTGGGTTATTTTTCGAAATTCATATGTGTTGTAATTTGGGGTTGAAATTTGAAAATGTTATTAAGTTACTCAGATGGCAATTTTGAGTGCACAGTTGACTCCAGACAGGTCTAAATAGTAAAAAAAGAGTACCCGGAGGTAGTAATTGGGTCTCGGGGATAATTTTAGGCATAACTAGGCCCACATGGGAGTGTTTGGGGCATTTTAATTTTTCCCATAATCTTAAAAATGGGATTAATGAAATAAAACTTAATTGAGGGAATTGGGGCAGTCATAACTCAAGGAGGAAAACCTTAGAGATGCAGAGAAAAAGAATGGAAGAAATTGGTGGTCTTTTGGGAGCCAAACTAAAGGTAGAGGAGTGTGTTCTTCATTAAACATTCGTCTATAACGAAGGAAATCAGACCCTATGAAATTATCCAGGCAAGATGTTGAACTTGCTTTCATTTAAATTGCGGTATTGCGATTCATATCATGGTAGGTGTAAACCATATTCATTTTAGGAGGAGTTATTATAACAAAATTCATTTTTCGGAGGGTATCACATGTTAAATATGTGTTTTAGGGATTTAAGCATTAAGGGTGAAATTGATGTTTAATTGATGTGAGAATAATATCATATGAGGCTAGAATGTGATTTAGAATCGAAAACCTGTAGAAATTATTATTGAATTCGGATTATTGAATCAAATGGTGAATTGTGATTTAAGAGATATTAAGAAAAGCCTCAATTTATGAACCCTAGAATTTTAATGAAAATCACTGAGGATTAATGTCATATATTAGTGTTTGAACATGTTTAGAGACGAAATAAATATAAGAGATAAAGGAATTGAGGTCTGAATTGAAGTTGGAAAGCTTCGGAGTTTAAAAATGGTGGAAAAAGCACTCGGGGAAGATGACTGATATAGGGTCGATTGATCGATCGACCCAATTTGTCGATCAATCGACCCTTTAGGTTATTGTAAGACATGATATTTAAGATCTTTTTGTCATGGCCAAGTGGGCACCGACCTCGTATTTTTCTAATTTTTTTTTGGATTTGATATGATTTTTCTACGATCGGGTGCGCGAGACTGACATCTTTAGGAAGAAATAAATTTGGGTTATTTGGAGATGTCCGTAGATGAGTGAAAGACGTTGGAAAAATATAATGGAACATTATTTTATCCTTGAATTAGATAGGGATGCATCCGGGATATGGATTTAGGAGTATTTTTAATAAACGACATTCGATAATATATGTCAATAATATACGAACGTATTCGAATATGAATTTTGGATGAATTTAGTATACGTGATGGTATCTTAAACTGGAATTCAATTGATAGAAATTAAATGGAATCTATTACTTAGAGTCTTATGGGATGACTATTAAGGACTATTAAATTTAATAAGGTTGTTAAACTTATTAACCGAATTTGGTGAAATGAATTTTGAAAGGTTAAAATACGGACCAATAAAGGGAGTCTGGGCATTTTGGTTGAGTTATACCACTTGGATAAAAAATAATTGGGGTTATAGTAATTAAATTAATGGTTGGGGTTTTGACTCTGATATTCCTCTTACTAATGCTAAGGGAGTTAGGCACAGATTAGCCGATTTAATTTATTATAGAGATATATATAATAAATTATCGAATAGTGAATTTAATGAGAGGTGTTAACCATAATAGTGTATTTTCGTGTAACAAATTCTAAAGGGTGAAGATACGGACCATATGAGTGAGTCGGAGTATTATAGTTCGGTGACACTACTTTAATAAAATAATGTGAAATTGATTAGCTTAATTGGTGTAATTTGAAATGTAACGAATTCGGGGGATGAGCGAACCTATGACTTAGATCAGTAGGATATGAGTGAATTACCTACTGCAATATTTTAAAGGATAATTGGCACACTTCGAGTAGTGAAAGATACTCGGGAATATACGATGAGAAGTATAATTGAAATTAAATCATACGTAGGATATTCGGGAGATATATATGTTATGTATGGAATATATGATATAGGTTGTGTGTATATGTATACATATTTGTATGATTTATTATGTATATGACATACCTACCATACTTGCTATCACGGGAGGTTGTAGGGAGAAGACAATCTTGTCTTGTATGCCTTCGGGGGATTTAGATTTGGTGCCTCAAGAACATAGGCTTGTGAAGAATTATTTGGGAGTTGATAAGTCAACTGACTATGGGAGCGTAGGTATGTGTGTGATCCATCAGTATGTGAACTATGTTCACCTCCAATATGTGTGATTTGTATTGTTACGATTCTAGAGTGATTCAGAATTTGTAGTCCTTTATACAATGCGCGGCGTACCGGGACTTGATAGCAGAGTATGCATACATCGCATGTCTCAGCCTAGGGGTGATGTATTGTATATATATAATCAGTATGATAAATATATATAGTTATGACTTATTCTACTACGTGTGTTTCGTAAATGATGTACTAGGACATTATAGCCTAGTATACTCGTACCGCAACTCAACTTAGGGGTGTAGTGTTAGTATATATATAACAAAGTGATATATGTATACATCTGATTTTATTCTACTATGTGGGTTTACTATAAGAGAAAGATAGTGCCATTAAAAATAACTATATTATGGGGAGAAATAAGCATATACTGAGAAATTTATAATGGGATAAAAGACATGGAAATTGGGTAACATATTGTATGGGTAATATGGGTGGGTACAATGAGTTAATGTGTGGAAGGAGACTTGTTATGGCTAATTAGGTGGGGTATATTAATCGGGAAAGGTAGAAGTTAAGCGTTAAGTGTGCACATTAGATGAGGGGTGAGCTATGTCCTAAAAGAGTGTGACTCTAGCTTAAATGGGAAAATTGTGCATGCATATATAATTATTTCAATTTAACTGCTTGTTAAATATTTTCAAATGTTTTACTTGGGCTCTGACGCATGTCAAAATATTTTCCAAAACATTTTAGTTGTCCAGTCATAGGGACGCCCAGTTTGAGGATTCTATCCAGGAATGCGCAGCTGCAGCTCATGTGGAAGTTGCATGACCTTGTTATAGATGCTTCGTTCATTTACTCCTAGTGTAGGAACTTTTCAGTACTCATTTGGGCATGTCGGCCTTAGATTTTGTATTTAGTTTACTTATCAGACTTTGTGTATCCAGGTTATTGTTTCAGTTACTGTTGTATTTTATTGTTGAACCAATTATTGATTCAGTTATCTTGATTTATGTTATTCATCTGTGTGGGACTCAGTTATTAGTTGTGTGATGGTTTTATTATTATTTATTTTTCGCCTGTTGTTAATTATTGAAAGATAAAATTTGGCACTAGTTTAATTAAATTACTAAGTGGTTAGTAACTTTAAAATGTTTTCGACAGTGATGCTAAGAATGAGTCGTATGAGACCAACGTTTTACTTTGATCACGGACTGGACACCCGGTATTTTAGTAGGTGGAGTGTCACATCTATTTCATCCAATCAGTTGATATTCTACTCTTAACATATTCATCTATATGCCCGTGACTTTGAATAAATAAACCTAAATAATGAAATTTATTAGTTTGGTTTATCACTTTTTCTTCAATCTTTAACATTATGCTATCAGAAGCCTTATTATTAAATTTACATTCCATATATGTAGTTTTATTTCTTATTATTTTTAGTCCCATTTGAATGCATTTCTCCGAGTTTCTACTCTCATCGCAAAGGCATCCTTTGACGTGTCTACCAAAACTATATCATCCACGAATAACATACACCATGGGACATCTTCCTGTATGTCCTTAGTAATCTCATCCAATACTATGGAAAATAAGTAAGGACATAAAGTTGATCCTTGTGTGTCTGTATGCGCGCACATATAGCAGAATGTATATATGTGATTATATATATATATATATATATATATATATATATATATATATATATATATATATATATATATATATATATATATATGTGATTATATATATATATATATATATATATATATATATATATATATATATATATATATATATATATATATATATATATATATATATATACACGTTGATAATAGTATGTATATATATGTATTACACGCATATATAGGGTGTGAGTATATAGATATATATAGAAACACACACACACACACACACACACACACATATGCCATCTTTACACCCAACTAAAAACCCACCACCCAAACACTACACCCATCTAAAAATCTACCACTCGAAATCACCTACATCCTACACCATCAACTTGAGACCCACCTTTCTCTCTCTCATCCCAGACACCAATTAGCCCTACCTCTTCTCTCTCCAACCAACCTTATATCTCCCATAACCACCAGCTCATTTTCCCTTTCTCCCTAGTCGATACCCACATCATCAACACTCCATATACGCACACAAACTACCCCACGCACCCACATAAATGAATACACATTACACCACCCGAACCTAACCCATACTCATTACCTACACCACACTCTCTCTCGCGTAAAACAGACAGCATTAGCTCCCCATGTCCAGCCACCCACTCGGCTAACACCTAGCCCATCATTCCATCTAATTTGCCAAAGCCACCAGCCGTCTATACACCCAAACCTAAGTTACCCAACAAAACTCACAAACCCACTCTTTCTTTTTGGCATGCCGAAAAAATATGGAGATAAAATATGTGAGGGGACCTAAATGTAGAAATGTCGGAGAAAATAGGGTGAAAGTTTTGTCAAGAGAATAAATTTTTGAGTTGGTTATTGTTGACAAGGTTCTCTTTAAATAGTGGATAATACACCATTTTTGAAGAACATGAGAGAGAGAGTGGGTGATAGACACAAATTGGTACATAATTTTATGCGGTGAAAATTTATAGAGTTAAATTTTTAGGAGCTCTAATATATTATATCATGTATTTTATTTTTGAGTGTTTGTGAGACAATTTGTGTGCAACTTTGGGAGAAACTTTGTGTACTATCACTCAATATTTGGACTCATAATTTTGTAAGTTGATTTTTGTTAATGGAAATTCTTATTTCATCTTGCAATATTTGTATTTTAATTATGATGCTACGTAGTTTTATTACTAGGATCAGGTAAAGTTTATCATGATTAATTAACATTGCATGTTTAGTTTAATTTTCTTATAATTCCGGCATGTTTTAAATGAAATTGAATTCGGTATTCACTTAAAATAACACGAGACTGCGTTTTAAACCTTAGAAATTGTGTAAGAATTCATATTTTAAGAATTTAAGTGTGTGATTTTCTATGGGTTATACTTACATTAAATTATTTGATATCCCATGCTTAAATACAACGTTAAAACTTAAAATTTATAAGTTTAAGGGAATAGGCATTTAGGACATATAAAATTAGAGATGTTAAAATATTTCATGAATATTTATTGCTATATTTTTCAGAATTTACGTGATGAGAGCTGGTGCATTTTGAGTTATAAATTCGGGAATAAGGAAGTAAATTAATGTGTGATGTTAATTAAAAGTTATAAATGGATCCAACATCCTAGTGTGTATGTGTGTATATATATATATATATATATATATATATATATATATATATATATATATATAGAGAGAGAGAGAGAGAGAGAGAGAGAGAGAGAGAGAGGCTCATGTGTACACTAAGATTGCACAGTGCTGGCGCACACCAATTTTTTTAAAGCATTAAAAAATATTTTCGAGTTAATTTTTTTGTGAGATATTTAAACATTTCAACGGACCCATGTATAAAAAATCAGCTCAAAAAAACTTTTTTTGATATTTTTAAGAAATCAGTCTAACTTTCACAGCTTTTAAAGGGCTTAAAAGCAGCGAAAGTTTGACTGATTTTTTAAAAATAGCAAAAAAAAGTTATTTTTTAGTTGATTTTTTTTTGCATGGGTCCATTGAAATGTTTAAATATCACACAAACAAATTAACTCAAAAATATTTTTTTTACTATTTAAAAAAAATGATGTACAAACTTAGTGTGCAAACTTAATGTGCACATGAGCCTGGCTCTCAGAGAGTAGCGCATGCCCTCGAGCGTACTCGAAACATCCCAATCCCTAAACGTCGGATTGTACTTATTAATTAAAGGCTTATAATTCTCAAACATAATTTTTTTCTCATGTTCTTATAGTTTCAATCACTTATAAATTGTATTCAATGTGCATATAAATACTTTAGAAATTAATTGTGAGACAAAACCCAAAATCACCCCTTGTTGCCCCATTCCCACTCATAGCCTAGGGGCGTTTGAATGAGAACTTTATGTTCGAATGAGACATCCTTTTTATTAAAATGAAAACATAGTTGTTAAAACTATATACTTTTTTTCTCGTTTGAACGAGACTCGGTTTTCGTTTGAACAAGATGGTCACAAATGCCCTTCTTCTTCCTTAAACAGAAAGGACCATTGCTAAGACAAAGCTCCAACTTAAAGATTCGAATAATTAAATTTTCTATTATCCTTCTAATCTAAACTACATAGAAACAATTCTAATAGTTATTAACCTACTCCAAACATAAAATAAAGGTCGAATTCTTAAAATCACCAAAATAAACCTTGTTCATTTTTTACACTCAATGGCGTCATATTAACAAACAATTTCATATCTAAACTACAAATTAACATTCGACTATAATACTTAAGAGTGATTCAGCCCTAAACATGAATTCTAACAACAAAAACATAACCCAAAACGACTTGATAAAAGGTTTCTAACTAAATCCATAATATTAATTCAGATAACAAATCCATCGATAGTTCAATTCATTAACCGAATTATACCCAATACGAAGGTGATTACCATAGCATATTAAATCTCCAAACATGCTTATAAATCCCAAATCAAATACATAACAATAAAAGAATAATTGAGTTACAGATTACATTGTTAAAAAGTAAGAGATTTCATGCGTGAACAGTATGAACGAGTGATTCCTCCTCTTGATTTCTTGTTCTTCTTCTTAATCTCCTTCTTCTTTAAAGTGCTTACTGAGTTCTCCCAAATATCTTAGGCATCTAGGGTTTGTGTTTATGTGTAAAGTGTTCAAGTGTTCAACTAATGAGGGTTATGACCCAAAAAATAATTTTAAATTAGGATCTCATTAAACGGCCTAATTATAGGCCTCTAAATGAGCCCAAAATACTACCCAAACTAGTAAAAAACCTACTCCAATGGTACAATTATCCCATAGTCCCAATTCAAAAACCACATCTCCGGGCCTCTGTATCAATCTAAAGTCTGAAGCAAACGGTATTATCTCACTATACATGGTCATACTCAATGGCGAAAATAAAATACACACTCAAATATTATACGCGTAACACATAGTCCAATTTCATGTAATTAATATCACCAATTAATTATTTAAAATATGTGGTACAAAAATCACCTCAAATGGAAATTTAATTATCATCTAAATTATGAAATTTATTATTACCAAATTAGACAAGTAATAATTATTGTCATTTATTAATTTATTTCTTAATTCAAAAATATTAAATAAAAATTACAAAATACGGGGTATTACAACCACATCTTTATGGAGATCGATTCCCACATTAGAATTGTCCTTAAGAACTGTTAGAGTGTTTGTGTACTCTTATATCTATCTGAGATGTTGGTATCAATTCCCAATACATGGATGGACTCATTTCATGCTATAAGTATCCATTCTCTGAGATAGTGAGGAAATGTCCAATGCCCATGAAGTTCAAGATCCCCATCCTCAACAGTTATGATAGGGCCAATGATCATATAAACCATGTCTAGCCATATAATGTAGAAATGAGTCTGCAATACGACCCATGCGCCATCAAGTGTAAGGCCTTTTCCACCATATTGATTAACTCTATGAGGAAGTGGTTGTAATACCCCGTACTTTTGACTATATTTATTTTTGGGATTAATTAATTAAATGCATATTAATTGGAAATTAATCCGGGTTATAAATACTTACGAGATGTGAGTTGGTATTTGATTATGTGCATATATGATTATATATGAACTTGGTATTATAAAATTTGTCGTGAGATTGATAGACGGCATTTTAGAAATTTTGTTGAGACGCGTGGGACCGCCGCGTCACGGTATATTATTTTGTTAATAAAAGTGGATTTAAAATCTATAATCCGTATGGTCGTTTTGAGTGCCCCAACGCGTCCGGAAGGGTCGAGATAGTCAGAAAACACTACCCGGGGGTGTAGTTTGGGTCCCGGGATATTTTTAGGCCATACCGGCAACTTAAAGTGTATTTTGGTAATTTTACATTTTTAGGAATTAAAAGTGACGAAAATTTGAGATGTAAATCTGATGTGGATTAAACCCACAAAGCCCACTAACCATCCTATATTAAACCATTAAGCTACGGAGGTTATCTTTAGGTTTACAACTTTCCCCAAAACAAACCCTAGCCACCTTAAGCCACCATTGGAGAAGGAGCTTGGAGAGAGGAAATTCTGCAGAAAAACATCATCAAACCTACACCAAAGTCAGAAATCAAACCAAGGCAAGTGACTTTATGTAATACCCCGTATTTTTGGCTATATTTATTTTTGGGACTAATTAATTAAATGCGTATTAATCAAAAATTAATCCGGGATAAAAATACTAATGTGATACGAGTTAGTATTTGATTATGTGCATATATGATTATATATGAACTTGGTATTATAAAATTTGTCGTGGGATTTATATACGATATTTTAGAAATTTTGTTGAGACGCGTGGGACCGCCGCCTCACGGTATAATATTTTGATAATAAAAGTGAATTTAAAATCTATAATCTGTATGGTCGTTTTGAGTGCTCCAACGCGTCCGGAAGGGTCGAGATAGTCAGAAAACACTAGTCGGGGGTATAGTTTGGGTCCCGGGGTATTTTTAGGCCATACCGGTAACTTAAAGGGTATTTTGGTAATTTTACATTTTGAGGAATTAAAAGTGACGAAAATTAGAGATGTAAATCTAACGTGGATTAGACCCATTAAGCCCATTAGCCAACCCATATTAACCTAGAAATCTACGTAGGTCATCATTTAGGTTTTCTAAGTTTCCCCAAATCAAAACCCTAGCCACCTTAAGCCACCATTGGAGAAGAACTTGGAGAGAGAGGAATTTCTGCAGAAAACTGCATCTAGTCTACACCAAACTCAGAGACAACCAAGGCAAGTGACTTTATTCCATTTAATTTCTGAGAATGTTTCCTCCATGTTAGCAAATTCGGATTTATGGTTTGTTCTTGAAGAAAATATGAAAACCCATGTAGTTTAGATCATAGAACTTGAGAAATTGTGAAGAGAATTGCATGTAGTATGATAGGTAGATGATTTTCCCTTATAATAATTATGATTTGAAGGAATTAAAAAGAAATAAATTCTGGGATTTGATGATGATATAAACCTAGGGTTCATGTTCTAGAGAAATTGGGAAAAGTGTAGAGATTTGTAAATTTGGTTGATGTTATGATGATTCAATCCTTGAAAACATGTTAGGAGATGATGTAAATATGTTTAGGATGAATTAGAGACCCAAAAACGTTGATTGGATGAACTTTGGAAGAGATTAGAATTGATAAAAATGGTGAAAAATGATTTTGGGAAAAATCTGGGCCGAAACTGGTAGCTCGTTAGAAGCAGCCCCCAGGTCGTTCGAACGAACTCGTTCGAACGAGCTTCTAACGAGTTGACCAGTCGTTACTAATGAGTAGGGATTTCGTTCGATATCTCGTTCGAACGAGATATCGTTAGAAGGGACAGTTCGTTCGAACGAACTGGGATCTCGTTCGAACAGCCTCGTTCGAACGAGACTTCTAACGACCTGACAGTCCAAACTCGTTCGAAGCCTCGTTCGAACGAGACTTCTAACGAGCTGGCAGTTTGGTCCTTTTTGGACTATTTTGAATTTTGGAGTTCCAAAAACTTGTTCGAGGATATAGATATCATTTCATAGATGTAATAATGATAGATTTGGGACATTTGGGTATTTATGAGAAGGAATTTACATACGAGAGTGTTTTACATGGACGGTTTGGGTTGAGACGTGAGTGTCTACTACGACGTGAGATAATTATGGCACGTTTAATTACAAATCGGAATAGTATGAATTGTGTTAATTATAAGATAGTATGAGAATATGTACTACGATTAAAATACGGTATTACTAAGACGTGTGTTTACTTAGTATTGGTATATGGATTGTGTGTATGACATACCTACCATACTTGCTATCACGGGAGGTTGCGTTCGCTTAGGACCCTCTATTCCTTGTGTGCCTACGGGGGGGATATAGACTGGTACCTCGATGAACATAGGTCATAGAAAGACTTATTGTGATATTAATAAGTACGCTGACCGTGGGAGCGTAGGTATGTGCGTGACCCACGTGATGGTGACTCTGTTCGCCTCCACTATTTGTGATTTGTGTTATCTGAACTATTCCTGAGAGATTCGGAATGTGTGATCCTTATGTACGTGATGTACCGGGATGGATAGCAGAGTATGTGTGCACCATAGCTTAGATTGCGGGGTGCTTGTATCGTATATTTATGATGTGAATAATATACATTTAATTAATGGAAATCCTCCTGTTAATATTCTGAACCTATTACGGTATTGTTTCGAGTTATATAATGAGTTAATTGACACTTATATATGGCATATTTAGTAATTGAGTTTACGTTAAACCTCTTTTTAATTACGAGCGTTATTATGTTAATGGAACCGAGTATTATGGGCAGGACCTTTGGCAGTCTAGCTAAATATGTTGTCACTTAGCTAGTAGTATGGGTAGTTATAGATGGGTATTTGCGTTAGGAGTGCACAATTAGACGAGAGGTGAGAATATAATGTGAGTGCACGTCCTAACATGTACTTTGCATTTAATGTTTTAAATGTTTTTAAAGCACTTGCAGGTTTTTAAAATATAACTCCACATTTGGGCTCTGACCCGTTTGCTTTTCAAATCTTTTTCTTGTAAAACCTTTTTAGGTGCCCAGCCACAAGGACACCAAGCATAGGATGTTCATTCAGGTGACGAGCTGTAGCTGTTTGTGGAAGCTACAGGGATTTTCTTATATACGCTTCTATCTTTTGGATTCCAGAGTCACTATCTATCAGTTGTAGGGCATGTGTCCCATTTCTATTTAGAGCATCTTTTACATCTCAGTTTTCATACTTTAGCATTTATTGTTTTAGTTTATTTATTTCAGTTATGGGATTGTAGTGAGGGGTTTCCTCCAGACTTTATTTACTCTATTGTGACGGTTATTTGTTTTACTTCAGTATAGTGAATGGTGTTATTTACTTCTTCATTACTTTTGTTGCATGTTAATCAGACTTAAATTAGAATTTGGCAACTTGCTTTTTAAATACTAGGTGGTTAGTAATATTAAAATGTTTTCGACAGTGATGCTATTAACTGAGCCAACTTGGCATTTTGAATTAATTTTATAAAGGAGTAGCTACCCGGTATTTAATTAGTCGGGGTGTCACAGTTGGTATCAGAGCATCAGGTTCTAGTGTCCTTTAGGATCTGTACGGCTATTATGTTTCCGCTACGTTTCTTTGATATAGAGCCCTATATTTTAGGACTGTTGTACTCTTTTTGTGTATGCTTCGTTCTTCAGCTATTTTAAGTTTATAAACTGCGGACTTATAGACTTTGTTCTTATTTCAGATGCCTCCACGACGTGCACGACGAGTTCCCAGGAATGCAATGCCCGAACCCCAGCCCGCTCTAGTTCAGGGTATGATGAACGCCGCTGAGGTTGCTGCTATAGTAGCCCAAGCGGTAAATGCCGCGATTGCCGTGATTCAGCAGGCACCACCTCAGGCGCCGGTTGCCGCGCCAGTACAGGTTAATGCATTCCCGTCTGCTTGGGAGCGTGTACGTGACGCTTTTCAAAAAGCGCATCCGCCAGAGTTTGCAGGTAGCTCCGACGTGGTAGTCTCGAGCCAATGGAGGAAGGACATGCAGAGGCATTTGAGGATGCATGAGTGCACAGATGTTCAGAAACAGGTGCTAGCTACTTTCAAGCTAGTGGGATCTGCACTACAGTGGTGGGAGTCTATAACCACCGCGGAGGAGAGGGATACCCTCACGATTCAGGAGTTCTGGGTGCGGTTCGACCGCAAGTACTTTCCGTTCGCAGTTCATACAGAGATGAGGAGGAAGCTGATGAGTCTGAAGCAGGAGGGCAAGATAGTGGTCGAGTATGAGGCCGAGTTCACTAACCTGTTGAATATCGTTCCAGACGAGATTCCAACAGAGAAGAAGAAAATAGAGAAGTTCACCGATGGGTTAAATTGGAGGATCCGTCAACATCTGCTAGGGAACCTATCGTTGGCCACGTATTCTGATGTGGTTAACGTAGCATTGTTACACTTCCAGGACCACCGTTTCCATATGGCCGAGGGTAAGAGGTCGGGGGAGTCTAGCCATCAGGGCAGGACTGGAGGACATAGTGCCAACGGGGCACAATCGGGTCAGGGGCAGCGACAGAATGAGCAGGGTACCCAGCAGGGGGATAATAAGAGGTTCCGGTCAGGGAACTACAGGCAGGGACAGGGAGGTTTCCGTCATGGCCATCAGGGTCCAAACGGCCATCAGGGCCAACAGGGACAGAATGGGCAGCAGTTTCACCAGGGCCAGCAGGGCCAAGGGAGGAATGGTAACGGCCACCAGGGCCGGGGACAGCAGGGGCAGAGGGGAGGGAATTTCCCATGGAAGTGCTTTACTTATGGCAAGACTGGCCATAAGAAGTAGGATTGTCCTGATAGGGGCAGGGCCCCACAGCAGCAGCAGGGTGCTCGCCAGGAGCCACAGAGACCTATATTTCCCTCCGCTCTTCCCGCACCGCCACAGATGGCAGCATTGCCACCCATTACAGCAGTCCCAGCTCAGCAGGGGCAGCTACAGTATGGACGTTTCTACAACGTTCACCAGGCTGCAGTTCCACAGGCACCGCCCGTGATCGAGGGTACGTTTCCTATCCATGGCACTATGGGTCGGGTGTTATTTGATACGGGTGCTACACATTGTTTTATAGCTACACACTTCGCGAAAGCTTTAGGATTGTTAGCTACGGCAGAGAGCACAGTGACGTGTGTCGACTCACCATTAAGGAGTGGGTCACTTATTTTCTTTATATGCCGGGGAGTGGGGGTAGAGATTGGTGGTTTGGTATTGCCTGCAGACATGTTAGTGTTAGATATGCATGTTCACGATGTGATCATCGGTATGGATTGGCTCGTAGCATATAGGGCCATGATTGATTGCTTCAGCGGGAGCATTGTTTTTGCCATTCCGGGGCAAGAGATGTTTATAGTGGCGATGCCTCGCCCAGAGGGAGGATCGACCGCTCATCTATATTACATTGAGGGGGATACCTCTAAGGAGGTTTTGATTCCTTTGGATTCGATCCCGGTTGTCAGGGAGTATTCGGATGTGTTTCAGGAGATACCAGGCTTACCACCTAGTCGTGAGATAGACTTCGTTATAGATTTACTACCGGGTACGAGACCTATAGCACGTGCACCGTACCGTATGGCTCCAGCTGAGATGAGAGAGCTACGGGATCAGATAGAGCAGCTGTTGGGACAAGGCTTTATTCGCAGGAGTACTTCACCTTGGGGCGCTCCGGTTTTATTTGTGAAGAAGAGGGACGGTTCACTGAGGTTGTGTGTGGACTACCGAGAGTTGAATAAGGTCACGATACGGAATAAGTATCCGTTGCCTCGAATCGATGACTTATTCGACTAGTTGAGAGGAGCTTCTTTCTTCTCGAAGATTGACTTGAGGTCAGGATACCATCAGTTGCGTATCAGGGAGGAGGATGTCTCGAAGACCGCGTTCTTGTCGAGATATGGTTCTTACGAGTTTCGGGTTATGCCTTTCGGTTTGACCAACGCTCCAGCAGTGTTTATGGACTTGATGAACAGAGTGTTCAGGGATTTCCTGGATCAGTTTGTCATTGTCTTCATTGATGACATTCTGGTTTACTCTCAGACAGAGGAGGAGCACGCCGAGCATTTGAGGTAGGTTTTGCAGACACTCCGTCAGAACGAATTGTATGCAAAATATGAGAAGTGCGGATTTTGGCTGAAGGAAGTCCAGTTCTTGGGTCACATTATTTCCGACCAAGGAATATCTGTTGATCCGGGGAAAGTATCAGCGGTGAGGGAGTGGGGACAGCCCACGACACCACCAGAAATTCGTAGTTTCTTGGGTTTGGCAGGATACTACAGGAGGTTTATTCGGGGTTTCTCGGAGATAGCAGGTCCTTTGACACATCTTACTCGTAAAGGTGTGCCGTTCATTTGGAGTGATGCCTGTCAGTTGGCATTCGATGAATTGAAGGACAATTTGACCTTAGCACCTGTGTTAGCATTGCCGAGACCGGGAATTGAGTATTTGGTTTACACCGACGCGTCTTTGCAAGGGCTTGGAGGTGTATTGCAGCAGGAGAGACAGGCCATAGCTTATGCTTCCCGTAAGCTTAAGCCTCATGAGAAGAATTACCCAACACATGATTTGGAGTTGGCAGCAGTGGTTTTGCCTTACGGATTTGGAGGCACTATCTTTTGGGGGAGAAGTTTCAGCTGTTCACGGACCTCAAGTCACTACAGTATCTGTTCACGCAGAAGGAATTGAATATGCGGCAGCGTAGGTGGCTTGAATTTGTGAAGGACTACCAGTTCGACATCCAGTACCACCCAGGTAAGGCTAACGTGGTAGCAGACGCGTTGAGCCGCTGGCCGGCAGATGAGGTGGCAGAGATGTGGAAAGCAAAGTGGAAGGAATTGGGACACCAGGATGCAGTGGCCCGATCTTTCATGTCTGTGATGACCGTTACACCGCAGATTGTCACAAAGGTAGTACGGGCACAAGCTAATGACTCGTTCTGTCAGGAACAGATAGTTCGATTACTAGCAGAGGGAGCCGAGTCCTATACCGTTAGCTCAGACGGGGGATTGCGCTTCAATGGGAGATTGGTAGTTCCGGAAGGGGAAGAATTTCGACACGATGTTATGGCAGAGTCGCACGGCTCACGGTTCGCGGTACATCCCGGAGGGGACAAAATGTACCAAGACATGAGACGACAGTATTGGTGGAGCGGTATGAAGAGAGATATCGCTGAGTTTGTCTCGAAATGCGCCACTTGTCAGCTTGTAAAAGTGGATCATCAGAGACCAGCAGGATTGCTACATCCGTTGGAGGTTTCGGTGTGGATGTGGGAGAGCATATCCATGGATTTTGTCACGGGGTTGCCTACGTCGCAGAGGGGTCACGACTCCGTTTGGGTAATTGTGGACAGGTTGTCCAAGGTCGCTCACTTCTTACCCGTAAGGACTGACTACACTACGGTACAGTATGCCCAGCTCTTCATTTCAGAGATTGTGAGACTTCACGATGTGCCCCTAAATATCGTGTCTGACAGAGACAAGATATTTGTTTCGAGGTTTTGGGAGAGTTTCCAGGAGGCAATGGGCACGGAATTGCGGTTGAGTACGGCTTATCATCCGCAAACCGATGGGCAGACAGAGCGCACCAATCAGATGCTGGAGGACATGCTACGCATGTGCATTATTGACTTCGGGGGTGGATGGGAGCAGTACCTTCCACTGGTGGAGTTTTCTTACAACAACTCCTATCAGTTCACGATTGGCATGGCTCCATTCGAGGCATTGTACGGTAGGCCTTGTCGTTCCCCAGCATGTTGGTTGGAGGTGGGGGACAACAAACTGCTTGGGCCGGAAGTGATTCAGGATAGTTCGGCAAGGATTGAGTTGATTCGGAGTCGCATTCGGGTAGCTCAAGACAGGCAGAAGAGTTATGCTGATGCGAAGAGATTTTTCAGGGAGTTCCAAGTGGGGGACCAGGTTTTGCTCAGGGTATCTCCAATGAAGGGGATTATGCGATTCAGGAAAAAGGGGAAGTTGGCACCAAGGTATGTGGGGCCGTTTCCTATTATTGAGCGGATCGGACCCGTTGCGTATAAACTTGGACTACCAGAGCACTTGCATCGGATTCACGACGTGTTCCATATTTCCTCGCTGAGGAAATACCTTAGAGATGATTTGGCTCATTCTCACATTGCTGTGGAAGACATCGATCTCCAGTCGGATAGCTCCTACGAGGAGGGGCCAATTGCTATTTTGGACCGAAGCGAGAGGAAACTGCGGTCAAAGATAGTCCCGTTAGTGCGTGTTCAGTGGCAACATCACAATGTCGAGGAGTCCACATGGGAGCGCGAGGATGAGATGCGCGAGCGTTATCCATAGCTGTTTTTAGCAGGTACTTTCTAGTTTCGAATTTCGGGACGAAATTCAGTTATTAGGGGGGAAGTATGTAATACCCCGTATTTTTGGCTATATTTATTTTTGGGACTAATTAATTAAATGCGTATTAATCGAAAATTAATCCGGGATAAAAATACTAATGTGATACGAGTTAGTATTTGATTATGTGCATATATGATTATATATGAACTTGGTATTATAAAATTTGTCGTGGGATTTATATACGACATTTTAGAAATTTTGTTGAGACGCGTGGGACCGCCGCGTCACGGTATAATATTTTGATAATAAAAGTGAATTTAAAATCTATAATCCGTATGGTCGTTTTGAGTGCGCCAACGCGTCCGGAAGGGTCGAGATAGTCAGAAAACACTAGTCGGGGGTATAGTTTGGGTCCCGGGGTATTTTTAGGCCATACCGGTAACTTAAAGGGTATTTTGGTAATTTTACATTTTGAAGAATTAAAAGTGACGAAAATTAGAGATGTAAATCTGATGTGGATTAGACCCATTAAGCCCATTAGCCAACCCATATTAACCTAGAAATCTACGTAGGTCATCATTTAGGTTTTCTAAGTTTCCCCAAATCAAAACCCTAGCCACCTTAAGCCACCATTGGAGAAGAGCTTGGAGAGAGAGGAATTTCTGTAGAAAACTGCATCTAGTCTACACCAAACTCAGAGACAACCAAGGCAAGTGACTTTATTCCATTTAATTTCTGAGAATGTTTCCTCCATGTTAGAAAATTCGGATTTATGGTTTGTTCTTGAAGAAAATATGAAAACCCATGTAGTTTAGATCATAGAACTTGAGAAATTATGAAGAGAATTGCATGTAGTATGATAGGTAGATGATTTTACCTTATAATAATTGTGATTTGAAGGAATTAAAACGAAATAAATTCTGGTATTTGATGATGATATAAACCTAGGGTTCATGTTCTAGAGAAATTGGGAAAAGTGTAGAGATTTGTAAATTTGGTTGATGTTATGATGATTCAATCCTTGAAAACATGTTAGGAGATGATGTAAATATGTTTAGGATGAATTAGAGACCCAAAAACGTTGATTGGATGAACTTTGGAAGAGATTAGAATTGATAAAAATGGTGAAAACGATTTTGGGAAAAATCTGGGCCGAAACTGGTAGCTCGTTAGAAGCAGCCCCCAGGTCGTTCGAACGAACTCGTTCGAACGAGCTTCTAACGAGTTGACCAGTCGTTACTAACGAGTAGGGATTTCGTTCGATATCTCGTTCGAACGAGATATCGTTAGAAGGGACAGTTCATTCGAACGAACTGGGATCTCGTTCGAACAGCCTCGTTCGAACGAGACTTCTAACGACCTGCCAGTCCAAACTCGTTCGAAGCCTCGTTCGAACGAGACTTCTAACGAGCTGGCAGTTTGGTCCTTTTTGGACTGTTTTGACTTTTGGAGTTCCGTAAACTTGTTCGAGGATATAGATATCATTTCGTAGATGTAATAATGATAGATTTGGGACATTTGGGTATTTATGAGAAGGAATTTACATACGAGAGTGTATTACATGGACGGTTTGGGTTGAGACATGAGTGTCTACTACGACGTGAGATAATTATGGCGCGTTTAATTACAAATCGGAATAGTATGAATTGAGTTAATTATAAGATAGTATGAGAATATGTACTACGATTAAAATACGGTATTACTAAGACGTGTGTTTACTTAGTATTGGTATATGGATTGTGTGTATGACATACCTACCATACTTGCTATCACGGGAGGTTGCGTTCTCTTAGGACCCTCTATTCCTTGTGTGCCTACGGGGGGGATATAGACTGGTACCTCGATGAACATAGGTCATAGAAAGACTTATTGTGATATTAATAAGTCCGCTGGCCGTGGGAGCGTAGGTATGTGCGTGACCCACGTGATGGTGACTGTGTTCGCCTCCACTATTTGTGATTTGTGTTATCTGAACTATTCCTGAGAGATTCGGAATGTGTGATCCTTATGTACGTGATGTACCAGGATGGATAGCATAGTATGTGTGCACCATAGCTTAGATTGCGGGGTGCTTGTATCATATATTTATGATGTGAATAATATACATTTAATTAATGGAAATCCTCCTGTTAATATTGTGAACCTATTACGGTATTGTTTCGAGTTATATAATGAGTTAATTGACACTTATATATGGCATATTTAGTAACTGAGTTTACGTTAAAGCTCTTTTTAATTACGAGCGTTATTATGTTAATGGAACCGAGTATTATGGGCAGGACCTTTGGCAGTCTAGCTAGATATGTTGTCACTTAGCTAGTAGTATGGGTAGTTATAGATGGGTATTTGCGTTAGGAGTGCACAATTAGACGAGAGGTGAGAATATAATGTGAGTGCACGTCCTAACATGTACTTTGCATTTAATGTTTTAAATGTTTTTAAAGCACTTGCAGGTTTTTAAAATATAACTCCACATTCGGGCTCTGACCCGTTTGCTTTTCAAATCTTTTTCTTGTAAAACCTTTTTAGGTGCCCAGCCACAAGGACACCAAGCATAGGATGTTCATTCAGGTGACGAGCTGTAGCTGTTTGTGGAAGCTACAGGGATTTGCTTATAGACGCTTCTATCTTTTGGATTCTAGAGTCACTATCTATCAGTTGTAGGGCATGTTGCCCATTTCTATTTAGAGCATCTTTTACATCTCAGTTTTCAGACTTTAGCATTTATTGTTTCAGTTTATTTATTTCAGTTATGGGATTGTAGTGAGGGGTTTCCTCCAGACTTTATTTACTCTATTGTGACGGTTATTTGTTTTACTTCAGTATGGTGAATGGTGTTATTTACTTCTTCATTACTTTTGTTGCATGTTAATCAGACTTAAATTAGAATTTGGCAACTTGCTTTTTAAATACTAGGTGGTTAGTAATATTAAAATGTTTTCGACAGTGATGCTATTAACTGAGCCAACTTGGCATTTTGAATTAATTTTATAAAGGAGTAGCTACCCGGTATTTAATTAGTCGGGGTGTCACACTTTATTCCATTTAATTTTAGAGAATGTCTTTTCCATGTTAGAAATTGGAGAATATCAATTGTTCTTGAAAGATAATGAAAACCCATGTAGTTTAGATCATAGAACTTGAGAAATTTGAGAAGGATTGCATGTAGAATGATAGGTAGATGTTTTTACTGATGATATACATGATTGAAAAGAAATTAAAACGGATTTTTTTGGGTTAATTCTTGATTCAAAATGTTAGGGTTCATGTTCTTCAGATAATTGGGGAAAAGTGTAGAAATTCATATGTTAATTGATGTTGAAGAGATTTAATCCTTGAAAACATGTTAGGAGCTGACTTGAATATGTTTAGGATCACTTAGAGACCATAAAACGTTGTTGGGATGAACTTTGGATGAGATTAGAAGTGTTAAAATGGTTAAAAACGAGGAAAGGAAAAATCTGGGACGAATCTGGCATCTCGTTAGAAGCCCCTACCCAGGTCATTCGAACGAACTCGTTCGAACGAGCTTCTAATGAGTTGGCCAGTCGCTGCTAATGAGAATGGATTTCGTTCGATATCTCGTTCGAACGAGATATCGTTAGAAGGTACAGTTCGTTCGAACGAACTGGGACCTCGTTCGAACGAGACTTCTAACGAGTTGGCAGAGGAATCTCGTTCGAACAATCTCGTTCGAATGAGACTTCTAACGAGGTGACAGTTTGGTCCTTTTTGGACTGTTTTGATATTTGGAGTTTCGTAAACTTTGCGAGGATATAGATATCATTCTGTAGATGTAGTAATGATAGAATTGGGACATTTGGGTATTTATGAGAAGGAATTTACATACGAGGGTTGTATTACATGGACGGTTTGGGTTGGGACGTGAGTGTCTACTACGACGTGAGAAATTACGGCGCGTATGATTACAAACCGGAATAGTACAAATTATGATAATTATAGTTAGTACGAGAGTGCAATATGTACTACGATTAAAATACGATATTACTAAGACATGTGTTTACTTAGTATTGGTATATGAATTGTGTGTATGACATACCTATCATACTTGCTATCACGGGAGGTTGCATTTGCTTAGGACCCTCTAATCCTTGTGTGCCTACGGGGGGGATATAGACTGGTACCTCGATGAACATAGGTCAGAGAAAGACTTACTGGGATGTTAATAAGTCCGCTGATCGTGGGAGCGTAGGTATGTGCGTGACCCATGTGATGTGACTGTGTTCGCCTCCACTATTTGTGATTTGTGTTATCTGAACTATTCCTGAGAGATTCGGAATATGTGATCCTTATGTACGTGATGTACCGGGATGGATAGCAGAGTATGTGTGCACCGCAGCTTACTCCTCGGGGTGCTTGTATTGTATATTTATGATGTGAATAATATACACTTAATTAATGGGAACCTTCACGTTATTGTTGTGAATATAATTACGGTATTGTTTCGAGTTAGCTGATAGAGAAATATATATTGCATTTTGAGCATCTGAGTTTACATTAAATCCCTATCTAATTACGAGCATTATATGTTAATAGAACCGGGTAATAAGGGTAGAAACTATTACAGTCTAGCTAGTTATGATGTCACTTAGCTAGTGGTTTATATCGTTGTAGATGGGTACTTACGTTAGGAGTGCACAGTTAGACGAGAGGTGAGAATATCATGTGAGTGTACGTCCTAACATGTACTTTGCATTTAATGTTTTAAATGTTTTTCTAGCACTTGCAGGTTTTAAAATATAACTCCACATTCGGGCTCTGACCCGTTTGGTTTTCAAATCTTTTTCTTGTAAAACCATTTTAGGTGCCCAGCCACAAGGACACCAAGCATAGGATTCTCATTCAGGTGACGAGTTGTAGCTGTTTGTGGAAGCTACAGGGATTTGTTTATAGACGCTTCTATCTTTTGGATTCCAGAGTCACTATCTATCAGTTGTAGGGCATGTTGCCCATTTCTATTTAGAGCATCTTTTACATTTCAGTTTTCAGATTTTAGCATGTATTGTTTCAATATTCAGTTTACTTTTCAGTTGTGGGTTTGTAGTGAGGAGTTTTTCCTCCAGACTTTATTTACTCTATTGTGATGGTTATTCGTTTTACTTCAGTATGGTGAATGGTGTATTTATTCTTTATTTCGCTTGTTGCATGTTTATCGGACTTTAATTAAAATTTGGCACTTACTTTTTTTAAATACTAGGTGGTTAGTAATAATAAAATGTTTTCGACAGTGATGCTATCAACTGAGCCAACTTGGCATTTTGAATTAATTTAATAAAGGAGTAGCTACCCGGTATTTAATTAGTCGGGGTGTCATAGGGGGTATCAGAGCATCAGCTTCTAGTGTCCTTTAGGATCTGTACGGCTATTATGTTTCCGCTAAGTTTCTTTGATATAGAGCCCTATATTTTAGGACTGTTGTACTCCTTTTTGTATGCTTCGTTCTTCAGCTATATTAAGTTTATAACCGTGAACTTATAAACTTTGTTCTTATTTAAGATGCCTCCACGACGTGCACGACGAGTTCCCAGGAATGCAACGCCCGAACCCCAACCCGCTCCAGTTCAGGGCATGATAAACGCCGTAGAGGTTGCAACTGTAGTAGCCCAAGCGGTAAATGCCGCCATTGCCGTTATTCAGCCGGCACCACCTCAGGCGCCGGTTGTCGCGCCAGTACAGGTTAATGCATTCCCGTCTGCTTGGGAGCATGTACGTGACACTTTTCAGAAAGCGCATCCGCCAGAGTTTGTAGGTAGCTCAGATGTGGTAGTCTCGAGCCAATGGAGGAAAGACATGTAGAGGCACTTGAGGATGCATGAGTGCACTGATGTTCAGAAGCAGGTGCTAGCTACTTTCAAGCTAGTTGGATCTACGCTACAGTGCTGGGAGTCCATTACCACCGCGGAGGAGAGGGATACCCTCACGATTCAGGAGTTCTGGGTGCGGTTCGACCGCAAGTACTTTCCGTCGACTGTTCATACGGAAATGAGGAGGAAGCTGATGAGTCTGAGGCAGGAAGGCAAGACAGTGGCCGAGTATGAGGCCGAGTTCACTAACCTGTTGAATATCGTTCCAGACGAGATACCAACAGAGAAGAAGAAGATTGAGAAGTTCACCGACGGGTTGAATTGGAGGATCCGTCAGCATCTGCTAGGGAACCTATCATTGGCCACGTATTCTGATGTGGTTAACGCTGCATTGTTACACTGCCACGACCATCGTTTTCATATGGCTGAGGGTAAGAGGTCGGGAGAGTCTAGCCATCAGGGCAGGACTGGAGGACATGGTGCCAGCGGGGCACAATCTGGTCAGGGGCAGAAACAGAATGAGCAGGGTAATAAGAGGTTCCGGTCAGGGAACTACAGGCAGGGACAGGGAGGTTTCCATCAGGGCCATCAGGGTCCAAATGGCCATCAGGGCCAGCAGGGGCAGAATGGGCAGCAGTTTCATCAGGGCCAGCAGGGCCAAGGGAGGAACGGTAACGGCCACCAGGGCCGGGGACAATAGGGGCAGAGGGGAGGGAACTTCCCAGGGAAGTTCTTTGTTTGTGGCAAGACTGGCCATAAGAAGCAGGATTGTCCTGATAGGGGCAAGACCCCACAGTAGCAGCAGCAGTAGGGTGCTCGCCAGGAGCCACTGAGACCTATATTTCCCGCCGCTCTTCCCGCACCGCCACAGATGGCAGCATTGCCACCCATTCCAGCAGTCCCAGCTCAGCAGGGGCAGCTACAGTATGGACGTGTTTACAACGTCCACCAGGCTGCAGTTCCACAGGCACCGCCCGCGATCGAGGGTACGTTTCCTATCCATGGCACTATGGGTCGGGTGTTATTTGATACGGGTGCTACACATTGTTTTATAGCTACACACTTCGCGAAAGATTTAGGATTGTTAGCTATGGCAGAGAGCACAGTGACGTGTGTCGACTCACCATTAGGGAGTGGGTCACTTATTTTCTTTATATGCTGGGGAGTGGGGGTAGAGATTGGTGGTTCGGTATTGCCTGCAGACATGTTAGTGTTAGACATGCATGTTCACGATGTGATCATCGGTATGGATTGGCTCGTAGCATATAGGTCCGTGATTGATTGCTTCAGCGGGAGCATTGCTTTTGCCATTCCGGGGCAAGAGATGTTTATAGTGGCGATGCCTCGCCCAGAGGGAGGATCGACCGCTCATCTGTATTACATAGAGTAGGATACCTCTAAGGAGGTTGTGATTTCTTTAGATTCAATTCCGGTTGTCCGGGAGTATTCAGATGTGTTTCAGGAGATACCAGGCTTACCACCCAGTCGAGAGATAGACTTCGTCATAGATTTGCTACCAGGTACGAGACCTATAGCACGCGCACCGTACCGTATGGCTCCAGCTGAGATGAGGGAGTTACGGGATCAGATAGATCAGCTGTTAGGTCAGGGCTTTATTCGCAGGAGTACCTCACCTTGGGGCGCTCCAGTTCTGTTTGTGAAGAAGAGGGACGGTTCACTGAGATTGTGTGTGCACTACCGAGAGTTGAATAAGGTCACGATACGGAATAAGTATACGTTGCCTCGAATCGATGACTTATTCGACCAGTTGAGAGGAGCTTCTTTCTTCTCGAAGATTGATTTGAGATCGGGATACCATCAGTTACGTATCCGGGAGGAGGATGTCTCGAAGACTGCGTTCTTGTCGAGATATGGTTCTTACGAGTTTCGGGTTATGCCTTTCGGCTTGAACAACGCTCCAGCAGTGTTTATGGACTTGATGAACAGAGTGTTCAGGGATTTCCTAGACCAGTTTGTCATTGTCTTCATTGATGATATTCTGGTTTACTCTCAGACAGAGGAGGAGCACGCCGAGCATTTGAGGCAGGTTTTGCAGACACTTCGTCAAAACGAGTTGTATGCAAAATATGAGAAGTGCGGGTTTTGGCTGAAGGAAGTCCAGTTTTTGGGGCATATCATTTCCGACCGGGGAATATCTGTTGATTCAGGGAAGGTGTCAGCGGTGAGGGAGTGGAGACAGCCCACGACACCAACGGAGATTCGTAGTTTCTTGGGTCTAGCAGGATACTACAGGAGGTTTATTCGGGGTTTCTTGGAGATAGCAGGTCCTTTGACACATCCGACTCGTAAGGGTGTGCCCTACATCTGGAGTGATGCCTGCCAGTTGGCATTCGATGAATTGAAGGACAAATTGACCTCAGCACCTGTGTTAGCATTGCCGAGACTGGGAGTTGAGTATTTGGTTTACACCGATGCGTCTTTGCAAGGACTGGGAGGTGTATTGCAACAGGAGAGACAGGCCATAGCTTATGCTTCCCGTAAGCTTAAGCCTCATGAGAAGAATTACCCCATGCATGATTTGGAGTTGGCAGCAGTGGTATTTGCCCTACGGATTTGGAGGCACTATCTTTTGGGGGAGAGATTCCAACTGTTCACGGACCACAAGTCCCTACAGTACCTGTTCACGCAGAAAGAGTTGAATATTCGACAACGTAGGTGGCTTGAGTTTGTGAAAGACTACCAGTTCGACATCCAGTACCACCCGGGTAAGGCTAACGTGGTAGCAGACGCGTTGAGCCGTAGGCCAGCAGATGAGGTGGCAGAGGTGTGGAAGGCAAAGTGGAAGGAATTGGGACACAAGGATTCAGTGGCCCGATCTTTCATGTCTGTGATGACCGTTACAACGCAGATTGTCACGAAGGTAGTACGGGCACAGGCTAATGACTCGTTCTGTCAGGAGCAGATAGTTCGATTACTAGCAGAGGGAGCCGAGTCCTATACCGTTAGCTCAGACGGGGGATTACGCTTCAATGGGAGATTGGTGGTTCCGGAAGGGGAAGAATTGCGGCACGATGTGATGGCAGAGTCGCACGGCTCACGATTCACGGTACATCCCGGAGGGGACAAAATGTACCAAGACATGAGACGGCAGTATTGGTGGAGCGGTATGACGAGAGATATCGCTGAGTTTGTTTCGAAATGCGCCACTTGTCATCTTGTAAAAGTGGATCATCAGAGACCGGCAGGATTGCTACAGCCATTGGAAGTTTCGGTGTGGATGTGGGAGAGCATATCCATGGACTTTATCACGGGGTTGCCTACGTTGCAAAGGGGTCACGACTCCGTTTGGGTAATTACGGACAGGTTGTCCAAGGTCGCTCACTTCTTACCCGTAAGGACTGACTACACCACGGGACAGTATGCCCAGCTCTTCATTTCAGAGATTGTGAAACTTCACGGTGTGCCCCTAAATATCGTGTCTGACAGAGATAAGATATTTGTTTCGAGGTTTTGGGAGAGTTTCTAGGAGGCAATGGGCACGGAATTGCGGTTGAGTGCGGCTTATCATCCGCAGACCGATGGGAAGACAGAGCGCACCAACCAGATGTTGGAGGACATGCTACGCATGTGCATTATTGACTTCGGGGGTGGATGGGAGAAGTACCTTCCACTGGTGGAGTTTGCTTACAATAACTCCTATCAGTTCACGATTGGCATGGCTCCGTTTGAGGCATTGTACGGTAGGCCTTGTCGTTCCCCAGCATGTTGGTTGGAGGTGGGGGACAACAAACTACTTGGGCCGGAAGTGATTCAGGATACTTCGGCAAGGATTGAGTTGATTCGGAGTCGCATTCGGGTAGCTCAAGACAGGTAGAAGAGTTATGCTGATGCGAAGAGATTTTTCAGGGAGTTCCAAGTAGGGGACCAGGTTTTGCTCAGGGTATCTCCGATGAAGGGGATTATGAGATTCGGGAAGAAGGGGAAGTTGGCAGCGAGGTATGTGGGATCGTTTCCTATTATTGAGCGAAACGGACCGGTTGCGTATAGACTCGGACTACCAGAGCATTTGCATCGGATTCACGACGTGTTCCATATTTCCTCGCTGAGGAAATACCTTGGAGATAATTTGGCCCATTATCACATTGCTGTGGAGGACATCAATCTCCAGCCGGATAGTTCCTACGAGGAGGGGCTGATTGCTATTTTGGACCGAAGCGAGAGGAAACTGCGGTCAAAGATAGTCTCGTTAGTGCGTGTTCAGTGGCGACATCACAATGTCGAGGAGTCCACATGGGAGCGCGAGGATGAGATGCGCGATCGTTATCCAGAGTTGTTTTTAACAGGTACTTTCTACTTTCGAATTTCGGGACGAAATTTAGTTATTAGGGGGGAAGTATGTAATACCCCGTACTTTTGACTATATTTATTTTTGGGATTAATTAATTAAATGCGTATTAATTGGAAATTAATCCGGGTTATAAATACTTACGAGATGTGAGTTGGTATTTGATTATGTGCATATATGATTATATATGAACTTGGTATTATAAAATTTGTCGTGAGATTGATAGACGACATTTTAGAAATTTTGTTGAGACGCGTGGGACCGCCGCGTCACGGTATATTATTTTGTTAATAAAAGTGAATTTAAAATCTATAATCCATATGGTCATTTTGAGTGCCAAAACGCGTCCGGAAGGGTCGAGTTAGTCAGAAAACACTACCCGGGGGTGTAGTTTGGGTCCCGGGATATTTTTAGGCCATACCGGCAACTTAAAGGGTATTTTGGTAATTTTACATTTTTAGGAATTAAAAGTGACGAAAATTTGAGATGTAAATCTGATGTGGATTAAACCCACAAAGCCCACTAACCATCCTATATTAAACCATTAAGCTACGGAGGTTATCTTTAGGTTTACAACTTTCCCCAAAATAAACCCTAGCCACCTTAAGCCACCATTGGAGAAGGAGCTTGCAGAGAGGAAATTCTGCAGAAAAACATCATCAAACCTACACCAAAGTCAGAAATCAAACCAAGGCAAGTGACTTTATTCCATTTAATTTCAGAGAATGTCTTTTCCATGTTAGAAATTGGAGAATATCAATTGTTCTTGAAAGATAATGAAAACCCGTGTAGTTTAGATCATAAAACTTGAGAAATTTGAGAAGGATTGCATGTAGAATGATAGGTAGATGTTTTTACTGATGATATACATGATTGAAAAGAAATTAAAATGGATTTTGTTGGGTTAATTCTTGATTCAAAATGTTAGGGTTCATGTTCTTGAGATAATTGGGGAAAAGTGTAGAAATTCATATGTTAATTGATGTTGAAGAGATTTAATCCTTGAAAACATGTTAGGAGTTGACTTGAATATGTTTAGGATCACTTAGAGACCATAAAACGTTGTTGGGATGAACTTTGGATGAGATTAGAAGTGTTAAAATGGTTAAAAACGAGAAAGGGAAAAATCTGGGACGAATCTGGCATCTCTTTAGAAGCCCCTACCCAGGTCGTTCGAACGAACTCGTTCGAACGAGCTTCTAACGAGTTGACCAGTCACTGCTAACGAGAATGGATTTCGTTCGATATCTCGTTCGAACGAGATATCGTTAGAAGGTACAGTTCGTTCGAACGAACTGGGACCTCGTTCGAACAGCCTCGTTCGAACGAGACTTCTAACGAGTTGGCAGAGGAATCTCGTTCGAACAATCTCGTTCGAATGAGACTTCTAACGAGGTGACAGTTTGGTCCTTTTTGGACTGTTTTGATATTTGGAGTTTCGTAAACTTTGCGAGGATATAGATATCATTCCGTAGATGTAGTAATGATAGAATTGGGACATTTGGGTATTTATGAGAAGGAATTTACATACGAGGGTTGTATTACATGGACGGTTTGGGTTGGGACGTGAGTGTCTACTACGACATGAGAAATTATGGCGCGTATGATTACAAACCGGAATAGTACAAATTGTGATAATTATAGTTAGTACGAGAGTGCAATATGTAATACGATTAAAATACGGTATTACTAAGACGTGTGTTTACTTAGTATTGGTATATGAATTGTGTGTATGACATACCTACCATACTTGCTATCACGGGAGGTTGCATTCGCTTAGGACTCTCTAATCCTTGTGTGCCTACGGGGGGGATATAGACTGGTACCTCAATGAACATAGGTCAGAGAAAGACTTATTGGGATGTTAATAAGTCCGCTGATCGTGGGAGCGTAGGTATGTGCGTGACCCATGTGATGTGACTGTGTTCGCCTCCACTATTTGTGATTTGTGTTATCTGAACTATTCCTGAGAGATTCGGAATATGTGATCCTTATGTACGTGATGTACCGGGATGGATAGCAGAGTATGTGTGCACCGCAGCTTAGTCCTCGGGGTGCTTGTATTGTATATTTATGATGTGAATAATATACACTTAATTAATGGGAACCTTCACGTTATTGTTGTGAATATAATTACGGTATTGTTTCGAGTTAGCTGATAGAGAAATATATATTGCATTTTGAGCATCTGAGTTTACATTAAATCCCTATCTAATTACGAGCGTTATATGTTAATAGAACCGGGTAATATGGGTAGAAACTATTACAGTCTAGCTAGTTATGATGTCACTTAGCTAGTGGTTTATATCGTTGTAGATGGGTACTTACGTTAGGAGTGCACAGTTAGACGAGAGGTGAGAATATCATGTGAGTGTACGTCCTAACATGTACTTTGCATTTAATGTTTTAAATGTTTTTAAAGCACTTGCAGGTTTTAAAATATAACTCCACATTCGGGCTCTGACCCGTTTGGTTTTCAAATCTTTTTCTTGTAAAACCATTTTAGGTGCCCAGCCACAAGGACACCAAGCATAGGATTCTCATTCAGGTGACGAGTTGTAGCTGTTTGTGGAAGCTACAGGGATTTGCTTATAGACGCTTCTATCTTTTGGATTCCATAGTCACTATCTATCAGTTGTAGGGCATGTTGCCCATTTCTATTTAGAGCATCTTTTACATTTCAGTTTTCAGATTTTAGCATGTATTGTTTCAGTATTCAGTTTACTTTTCAGTTGTGGGTTTGTAGTGAGGAGTTTTTCCTCCAGACTTTATTTACTCTATTGTGATGGTTATTCGTTTTACTTCAGTATGGTGAATGGTGTATTTATTCTTTATTTAAATTGTTGCATGTTTATCGGACTTTAATTAAAATTTGGCACTTACTTTTTTAAATACTAGGTGGTTAGTAATAATAAAATGTTTTCGACAGTGATGCTATCAACTGAGCCAGCTTGGCATTTTGAATTAATTTAATAAAGGAGTTGCTACCCGGTATTTAATTAGTCGGGGTGTCACAGTGGTATAATAATTTATCCCCAATGTCTATTATTTCCTTAAAAAAGCATATCAATATATTTGTGGATCATTTCATGGAGGGAAAAAAGCATCTCAAGCACCTAACTTACCCATCGAATGTAAAGAAGTAGAATCTCGAGTTGTGACAACCCGCTCAAAATAATAACGGGTGGACAGACCTATACTAAAATAATCAGGAATCTCAAGTGGATCATTCTCAGCATCTACTGACGATTCTAAATATATGTGCGGCTAATAACCCATTACCACAAAAAGAGGGTGTCAAAAATTTTAAAATATTTTATTTAAAAACAAACAGGCAAGAACTAACCAACAACATAACTCTAAATATGATAAGAGGCAAACACATGGTCGAAATAATACATAAAACAATACAACACAATGTACAAAGTAAAATATCCGAATATGCTGTCGGGGCACAGACAATACAACAGTCTGTGAAATAAAATATAAAAGTGCTACACTACAACACTTTGGTATAAACCCAATATACAGACTGAGTCCTAATATAGATACACAAAAGATAGGAATCTACTTGTAATACTCCGTATTTTTATGCTTTCTTAATTTGGGAATTTATTAAATTTAATGTGAATGAATTATTTAATATAAATCTGGAAATTAATTATTTTATAATTATTAACGTGATGTGAGTTAGTAATTATGGGAAACTTGTTGAATATTACTAATGAGCAAATTAATATATAATATTGGTTCTATTAAACGTCACGAGTGAATAGAATGACAATTTTGGAAATTTAAGCCGGGACACGCCTGTGTCGCGTCGGGCATAAATATTGATTAATAAAAGTGAAATATTTTTAAGTTATCTGTATGGTCATTTTGAGTACGTCAACGTGTCCAGAAGGGTCGAGATAGTCAGAAAAGTGTACCCGGGGGTTTAGTTTGAGTCTCGGGGCGTTTTTAGGCTTAATTAGTACCCCGGGAGGGCATTTTGGACATTTTACATTTTTGGATAATTAAACCTACGAAATTTCAAGGGATATATCATATATCTAAGTTGGCCTTATAGGTTTGAAACAACCAAAGACAAGTGACAGCCATAGGAGAGGGAAGGAGAGAGCTTCCAAAGCAATCCAAGGCCAAAAAGTCACCCGATTGCGCCACCACGACCACCAACGCGTAGATCGCGCGACGGGGAACGCAACCACACCAAAATCGTCCGCAAATCAGAATGCCAAAAATCCCAGGCAAGTGTTTATCTTGCTTATTTTTGTTAATGCATCACTCATGTTAGTCTAGGGATGATTAGGATGAGTTATATGGAAGAAAACCCAAATTTGAGATAGGAAATCGCATGTAGTAATGATTTGAATGTTATTCTGGAAACCCCTTAACATGTACCACAAAATTTTGATGTTTTAGAAGAAGAAAATTCTGGAAAAGACTGATTAGAACCATGTTAAAGAGATTTCTAGGGTTCTTGAGATTTACATGAATTTTGGCCTGTTAATCCATGGTTATTAATGGAAATTTGCATGCTTTACGTAAAAGACGTATGGAATGGGTTTACACTATTAGTAGTACAAATTTCTGGGTGATTGGGAATGAACAGCTTGGATTTGGATGGGGTTATGTGAGAAAACCCGTAACTTGTAACTGTAGAATTCTCCATACTTGCTAGATCGATCGATCGATCGAGCCAAGAGCTTCGATCGATCGAAGTTTCGATCGATCAACCCCCAGCCCTCGATCGATCGACCCCTTCTGGAAGACTCATAATTCCCCTTTTTAAATTAGTTGAATTCAATTTAATGATAAATAATCCTTGGACACCCTTATTAAAATATTTTGGGAGATGAAGAAGACTAGTAGGACTTATAAATAATTATGGGACCTTTAATGTAAGACGAGAGTTGTATTTATGGGTTATTTACACATAAGGGACGATGAAACTATGTATTAAAGGGAGAGACGCGTAAGATAGTTACGTTGGAACATAAGTGAATACCTACTGAATTTTACACTTGAGGGGATAGAGTCCATGAGTATTACGTAGTAAGTTAGAAAAATCCTTCGAATTAAAGTTAGAGACGAATCGTTATACGTGATAACTAATAATGGGAAAATCAGGATAAATGTCGTGATTATGGGTTATAAGATGAACCTAAATTGATATGATAAAAGTAGTATATTTATATGATTGTGTGTATGCATATATTATATACATGTGAAAATCATGCCCGCGCTACTTGCTATCCCTGAGGTTATCGCGCTGGGACAGTCTTATCTCGATGGGACCTTTACGGGGGATATTGACTTGTACCCAAGAAGATAGGAATCCTAGGTACAGGCTATCGAATCGATAGTCACTGTCCTAAGAGACGCGAGGGTATGTGCTGACCTCTTGGACTTAGAAACTATGCTTCTCCGCAATATTGTTTGTGTATGCATTAATACAGTTCGAGAGTGATTCCGAACGTGTATTTCCCTTAGTATGAGTGATACAGGGATTGGATATAAGAGTATGCCCGCACCATGATTTTTATGTGGGGTGCAATTAGAATATATATATATATATATATATATATATATATTATACGAGTATTTAATATATATATATATATGAAATTCTAAAATTTGGAACTGCCTACTGTGCTATGGTAAGTAAGAAATGAATAATGACTTCAAATTGGAAATACTTGTTTTGAAAAGTATAATGTGACACTGGGAAATTTTATTAATAAATAAAGTTAAAATGAGAGCTTTGTTACTGAATGAAATTTTCCTCTTACACAATTATGTTGTTCAGTTTTAAATCTTACGAGTAACCTAAGATAGGTTAAATCATTGGGAAGATTAGTGCGATATAAGATAAGATAAAACGTTGGGAAGGTTAGTGCAATAAGTGTGCACATTAGAAGAGAGGTGAGAATTTTTCAAGAGAGTGTCTCACTAATATGTTGTTGCATTGGCCTGTAAACATTTTAAATACTTGCTAAACGAATTTTAAATCATTTACACTATCGGGCTCTGACCCGTTTCTATATCTCTTTCTCTCTTGTATATATATATGTATATAATACAGGTGCCCAACCACAGGGGCGTCTTGCATAGGATCCTTTGGAAGGAACGCGTTGTGTCTTAGGTGGGAGTTGCAGGCCTCTTGTTTAGACGACTTCATTTATTTGATTCCACTCCTAGCATGTTCATTCAGTGGGGCATGTGTCGCCCTTTGCATTATTCAGATGTTTTATTGGACATTATGACTCATTTATTTCTAGTTTTGTCATCTTGGGATTTATTACTGTCTGGATGTTTTACTTTAAGTTTTAAATGTTGGAACTTAGTTGTTGAATGATTAAATTATTTGGATTATATGTTCCAGGATAATTGTGGTGTGATTCTTTATTATTGAATTGTTGTATACATTTAAGTCTTGGTTTATAAAATAAAATTTGGGAAGTAATGTCTAAAAAATGGTTTTGACACTTATCTTAATTAATTAGGGTGTTTAAACTGGAAAAGTTATTTTTACGACAGTGATGCTAAGAATGAACCAACTGTTCACCTTGATTTTAATTTAATAAAGGAGTGATCGCCCGGTATTTAACTAGGCGGGGTGTCACACGACTATACCAAGATACCGCAACAGTCCGCTACTGCAAAGCTCCACAAATGCATTGAATCGATAAACATCAATGGCGTCCTTGCGGAGGAACATCTATAATAATACAATATATATATATAGCAAGAGAAAATATAAACGGGTCAGAGCCCGAGGTGTGAAAACATTTTATAGCAAGTGCATTAAAATATATAATAATTATAAATGAATTATGACATGATTAAGGTGGAGTCGCACTCTCCATAAAATCCAACTCACCTCTCAACTAAAGCGCGCAACTAAATGTATGCACATGATCTCATATTAATTTCTCAAATCTATCTAAGGGCAAAGTAATCTAACTTACTCCCAATTTACACTCATCTAAATTCCATCTAAATCATATCCTTCAATTTCTAATATTATTGATCTCAATTATTCGTTCTCTTTCTAAACATATAAAATATACAAAAACATTTTCTTTTACTAGAATTTCTCATATTCTAGTTATGACACACACACACACACACACACACACACACACACGCATATATATATATATATATATATGAGTCATTAGCATCTGTGGTGACATTTATATTCAACACAAATAAATGAGAGAAGAGCAATCACCAAGGAAAATAAATATGGTAAAATGCCAAGCACATAACACAATATGTATGTGGTTCAGCAAGAATGCCTACGTCCACGGTGGTGCAGTCAATATTATTTCTATATACTCCGTGGAGTGTTTACAGAGAATACAGTGCGTGCCCTTTGCCCCAGGCTTAGGGTTTATTATATACATGTCTGTCCTCGGGGAGTGGGGGTGTTTGACTCCCCCACGTCCATCATATTTTCCTGGAATATCTATATACGAGAACCTGGGAGGAGACTAAGTCGTAATTCTTAAGGTGAGGGGTTTGGATTTTGGGCTGTTTTTATTAAGCTACTCGTCTGGACCCATAATGGTAAATTCGGGTACCCACAATTGCCCCTAAAGTTATTAGGCCACAATTTGGGCTCAATAAATTTAAATGATTTGCCATAATGGCACTTTTGTGAATCGTGTAACTCTTCCCAAAGTCGAGAACTAATTTAGGCGAAAGTTGCTTCGTGTCTTGTACGCGATGATTGGGAACATTTAAAAGATATTTGGAGAAGCGCTCCATAGTTTTCGTTTCAAATTTCTTTGCGTTCACTCATCTTCTGCGAGTTTCAGTTATTGTGTCTTCTTCTCCGGGACTTCATTTTCTTCGCTTTCACTCTCTCTGGTCGCTTGGGCTTATGATCTTTCATCTCGTAAGTCCTCTTTGCTCTTTCTTTGTGCTTTCTTTGTTGAGTTTTCTCTGAATTTGCTATTTTAGGGTTTACAAATGTCAAAGATAGGTAATAGGTCAGTGTCTGAGTTCAGGAAGTTCTATAATATCCTAGAATTGGTAGAGATTGAGTGCGCCTCTCTCCCTAAGAATGTTAGAGAGATAAATGGTGCTCATTGGATTCATGTCTTGTTGCTTTCTCAAGGGGGCTTACTTTTCCTCCAAACAATTTGTTCCTTCATTTATTTGGTTATTTAAACATTGTCCCTGTACAGTGTTCGCCCAACGTATGGAAGATAATCAATGGTGTCCATAGAATAAATCTGCTTTATGGCACTAAATTAGGGCTCGCCGAAGTTTGTTTTTGTTATTCCTTATCTCGAACCAGCTTTGGTCTTCTTTACCTCAAGGTCAGGAGTCCTGACAGGGTATTGGTAGTAAATTTACCTAATTCCCACAAGGACTACTGGCAAGATGGCTTTCTTGCTAGGAATTGGCAGTTCTCCCCCCAGGCTGAGGGGTCGAGGTCTGATAGATTCACTGTTCCCTTTTTTGGGGAAGAGTACATAGGTAGTATTTGATATTCCCTTTCGATCTATTTGTTAATGTGTGATTTTTCTGACACTTTCATGTTTTCTTTTCAGCGAGGACAAAGAACTTGGAGCCTTCCCTCAGCGAGGTTCGAACTTCTGAGCTAATTAAAGCTTAGAATATCAGGGAACCTTTGGCTGATGGTGAACATGCCCGGTCTGCTACTTTCATGCTCGATTACAAGAACATTTGGTATAGTTTTATTGCAAGGTCTATGGGTAGCATTCCTGAATTTGATACTTCTAAAGAAGCTGTTGCTGATCCCATTCAGTTGGACGAGGAAGAGAGCAGTTCCGAGAGTTATATCAAAGGAGGTGCTGACGGTGGTTCTAGGGAGGAGATCTCCAACAGTGATAATTCGTCTAGCTCATAAGAGGTTTCTGAAGACTAAGAACCTTCAAGTACATCCATCAGCTCTAGCGAGGAAATAGTTCCCCCAAGAAAAAACTTGATCTATGATGATGATGATGATGTGCTTCTCGCTCAGAGGTCGAAGAAGTAGAAATCCAGCAGTGGGGCTGTTGCCACTGGTTCTCAATCTGCTTCTCAGGAGCTGGAGAAGAAGAGAAAAGAAGAAGAGTAGTTGAGAGAGAGAGAGAGAGAGAGAGGAAGAGGGAAGAGGAGATAAAGAAGACTGAGGAGAAAAAGAGGATTGAGGAGAGGAAGAGGGTAGAGAAAGAGAAAGGAAAGGACAAGGAGGAGGAGAGGAGAAAAATGGAAGCGAGGACGAAGGTTGGGAAGGCCTTAGTGCTTGTGTCTACGTTTCCAGAGGGGGCCTCGGTTGCCATTTCTCCTCAGCTGGCCCCTGCACTGCTCGAGAGTGCAGTCCTTCCTGATGATCGCCAAAGGGCGATGGGGAATGACCAGTTAGCCATGCAAGCGAGTCAGAGGATAACCTTGGTAAGTATGTTTATCATTTCTAATGCTCGTCAAATTTTGTCTATTTTTTTCTTCTAATATCTTCTTTTACTTGCAGTTCATGACTGACTTTGTCGTGCTCTATCACTCTCGTGATGAGATAGTGAACAAGAATGGTGAGCTGGAGAAGTAGGAAGCTGCTTTGAAAGTGAAGGGTACAGAGCTCGAGGCGAGCCTGAAGGCCGCTGATGCTGCTCGGACATCTTCTGATCTATCTCTTGTTAAAGCCAATCGAGAGAGGGAGGCAACGGTCAAAGAACTGAGTGATCTACGCTAGGCTTACGATTTGGTCTGTTCGAGCAAGCTGGCAGTAGTGGAGGAGAACAAGGTGCTGACCGAGAAATTGAAGGAGAAGGAGTCTGAGGCATCCACTATTAAGGAAGACTCATATAACTCTGGGTGGGCTACCGCATATGAAGATGTTGAGGTTCAAATAGGCTACATTAGCCGTCTGAACTTCAAGAAGGACTGCAACAAGGCCCTCTTGGCTACTAGGGTGGATACTTCCTCTCCCTTATTTGATGAGCACAATCTAGGCCCAAAGCCTATCATGGATGAAGCTCTTGCTCCATTTATCGAAGGTGTTGACCCTGCTTCCCAGTCAATTCCTGTTGATGCCCTTTCTGCTCGGGCGATAGATTCTGTCCCTACTGAGGGAGATGCTCCTACTGATTCTGATAAGGGGAAGCAGCCAGCTTCTTCTGAACAACCCGAGGTTGCCAAATAATCTATCTTAGGATTGCTTTTGTATTTTTAATTGTAATGTTCCTTTATGTTTCTCGATGTACTCTGATCCTTTTATGTATTAATGAAATGAGAAGGTTTCTTCCCTTAGTGTATTGATTCATTTTATCCTTCACTGCTCTTTTATGGCCTGTAGTTGATTGATGTAGATGACTATATACGAGCCACTTATCAATTGGGAAGAATGCTTGATCCTGATGTGAGTCTCGAAGTTTGTCATACCTTCGTGAGAATTTACAAATCGCTGCGATTGAGGAATAAGCGTTTCATAGAGAAGACTGAGCTCGTTGTTAAACTAAAAGACAGGCTCCAGGAGATGGAAGAAGCTGGAGCTTCTGTTTAAGAGGAGATGAATACTCTGAGAGCAAGACTCCTCGACGCTACTAAGATTAACCAAGTTAGAGAAATTTTGCAACAGGAAAATGAGTCTTTGAGGAGGGAAGTGTTTTTCCTTAGGGAGCATGCGTCGAGCACCGTGCCTCGCATTTTTAAGGGGTTCATCCTTATCATGAGCTAGCACATGACTGAGTGACGTTCCTTCCCGTGATACAAGGTTCTATCCCATCGACTGTTCCGTGAGATGGTACAAATGCAAGAAGCCCAGCTAGGGAAATGGATGAGCTTCGCGAAGATGTTCATCGAGCATACGCTATTGCTGCGGGGCTTCAAAGGGATGTCACATGACTGAGGTATCTGTTTAAGAGAGGACCTCGAAGAGTATGGGCTGATGGTTATGACCAAGGTTGGGTGGATGCTCCGACGAGGCTGACAGAGTTTGAAGAGCTCTCCTTTATCAGGGGATGGTTGAGTTCCCTAAGGGAGCTACAAGTTCCAAGGAACTCAATACTTTGGTATCGTTATGAGATCTCCCCTTCCATTTTAAGGCCTAACCAATTCAGGAGGGATGATCAGTGGATCCCCATAGATGCCATCCCTCGGAAGCTATTGGAGTCAGATGCGAATGAGGTTGATGAGGAATTTTCTCCTCATCCGGATGACGGTCGAAGAGCACAAGTGGCTTATTATCTTGTTCAGAGGCCTCAGCCTCATTAAGATTTTACCAGTTGTAACTTTGTACACATATGTAATGAAGCAATGTAGTACTGATGCTTTGGGAGATCTCTCTGATTATACATAGGTTGTCCATTTTTGTTATGATGAAGTAATATAAAATTTATGTTTTGGGGGAACTTGCCAACTAAACAATTGTTCCATATTTTTTTCATATATTCTTTTCTTAATAATCTTGGGCCTCTCTTAGACGACTAGATTGGTAAGTTTGCATTGTCGAGTAAGTGTCCCTCTAGTCCAGTATGCTTATGAGATACCATTCTGCTTTACTTTACATTTTAGGTCGTGTGGTCACACTCCCTTAGGCCTAAGTGTGGCAATTGGTGAGGACACACCTGGATTTCGATGCTCTATCCGATCAGGGTTTTGTTGACCAAACATTGTTTGGCAACCAATTTGACTTGGTTGAATTTCCTAAGGATCTCCTATAGGGCTTTATATATTGCCAGGGGCAATGCTAAGAGGTTGTTTGTGCTTCATAATGAAAACCTAAGGAGGGTGTTTTCCCTGCTATCATGTACTGAGTAGTGTACCTATCACTTAGAATGGGTGTACAAGTTATAAAGTTCATATATTAGTTAACTAACACCTCATAGAATGCAACTGCCAAACAACTTTCATTAATCACAAGTAAATGAGTTACCATTTTCACAAATCTGGTAAAAAAAATGAAAGAAAAAACTAGAAATAGATTTTCTTAAGATTTGCCGCATTCCATGCTCGGGGTATCTCTATGCCCTTCAGCGTTTCTAAGTGATAGGCTCCTTGCAGATCATCTCTTATTATCTTAAATGGTCCTTCCCAGTTTGGCCCCAACTTGCCATCTGATGGTTTTTTCTGCACTGCCAAGGACTTTCCTTAGGACATAGTCACCAACTTTGAATGCCCTTGGATTGACCTTCTTGTTATAGTGTTTTGCGAGCTGTTGCTGATAGCTCGCTAATTTCACTAGGGCAAGTTCTCTGCATTCGTCGGCTAGGTCGAGTTCAGCGAGCAATGCTGCATTATTCTGACCCGGGTTGACAAGGGTGAACCTCATAGTTGGTAGGCCTGATTTTAATGGGATGACCACTTCCATTCCATATGTTAGTGAAAATGGGGTTTCCCCTATTGCCCATCGCGGGGTAGTGCGGTAAGCCCACATAATATGTGGCAGTTCATTCACCCATGCTCCTTTGGCTCGCTCTAATCATTTTTTAACCCCTCCGTCACTTTTTTGTTGGAAGCTTCATCTTGACCGTTGCTCTGAGGATACGCCACCAAGCTAAAATAGTGCCTGATCTCGTGCTCATTGCAAAAACTCTAGAAAGGGACACTTTTGAACTGTGTTCCATTATCAGTGATGATGGTTCTGGATATTACAAAATGGGTAATTATGTTTTTCCATAGGAATCTCATCATATCTGCGTCTCAAATGTTTGCCAGTGGCTCTGCCTCGATCCATTTGGTGAAGTAATCCGTTGTGACCAATAGATACTTGCGGTTCCCAGCGACGGTAGGAAGTGGTCCTACGATGTCCATTCCCCATTGGGCGAAGGGCTTGTGACACCCCGCCCAATTAAACCTTGGGTGATCAAGCCTTAATTTAATTTAAACAGGTTTCTTAAATGGTTCATTCTTCGCATCACTGTCGATAACTTTTTAAGTTACTAACCACCTAAGTGAAATTAAGCGAGTGCCAAATTTTATCTTTCTTAAGCAGAATAAATAATCCATACAACACATTACAATTCAAGTAATAACAAAAATAGTTTTCATAAATAATCGAATGAAGATAAAGTCTTTCCGAAAACCACGGCCAGTAAAGGACAACTTAGAATCCAGAATCAGACTAAACTGTAAAAGTAAAGATAGGACAACATGTCCCAGCAAGAATACTAAAATTGAAATCCTCCACTAGAACTGAAAGAAAAGGAGGAAGCGTCTAAACAATCCCTGCAACATCCACATGTGCTGCAGCTCCCAAATCCTTGGAATGAAATCATGCTGGGTGTCCCTGTGGCTGGGCACCTAAAAGGTTTTAAAAATTTTACATAGCAAGAGTTAGTACTCAAAATATGTTGAAAATATTTTGCAAGCAGTTATCACAATTGAGTTATTGATTACACATTTTAAGGATTCACACACTCCATTGGATTTCCTCACCTCTCTTCTATAACGCATGTCTAACGAGGATACTTTGTTCACCTAGTTATACTGTCCATAAGCGTAGGTAGATTATTTACTGCTTGTTATCCTAATTCTTGTAATAATTACATCACGCTATAAATTATTACTAAGATATCAACTATTCATCTCATTATCTACGATTCTCAAATTGTAGATTATGCACATAAAATACATTTTATCACACACTCATGTATTGAATATTAGTTATCACCACATATCCTTTTACTACACATAAAGGACTCCTGGTTCGGAATGATTCATCGACCCCAATTGAGAGTTGATTCGGAATTATCCATCGACCCCAACTATTTGGATATATATATATACACATATTCTTGTTCGGGACTCTTTCATCGCGACACCAATCAAGGTTTGGTTCGGTATTTCTTATCGACCCCAAACATATAATAACTTTATGTTAGTTCGGAATGTCACATCGACCCTAACATAATTAATTTAGGTAAAATTCTCTTAATCCAAACTTTTATATAATTTAGTAGGAACACAACCGACCTATCAAATCATGCCCGTACGTAATATATTTTACTTATATTCACCCTACTCATCAATAACAATTTATTTCGCTATTTCATTTATTCGAGTATTCACGCAACTCTAAGTGCCCTAGTTAACCCTCCCTTAATTCAGTAGTTGAGTTAACTTTAACCTACTGGTATTATTCTAGAAATTTACTCTCACCCTTTCCATAAACAAATTCTCACAATCCCAACATACGCTATCGATCGCTCTCCTTTCGGTCCATTTCTCCAAAATTCCCACTCAATCATTTATGAAGAAATCTAATGGTACACCTACTGGTATTTATAAAGTCTCCTCATATGTAAAATATCATCACTAAGGTTCCCATCAAGCGAAGGTAATTAAAGGAAATTTATTCAAAATTTTTTTTGATGTCCAACCAAGGTCGATCGATCGAGGGGATATGGTCGATCGATCAACTGCTCGATCGATCGACATTCAAGGGTCGATCGATCGATCAAGCAATGACAGACCCAGTTCATCTTCTTCATGCGGGTTTCACCATTTTTATCTATCTATCTTTCATGATAATTCACCATATTTACAACCAATAATTTCTAATCATTCCTACATGTTCTGGGATGATTACTAACGATTCAAAACAACAAAAATCATTATAAATCTTGGCCAAATCAACCAAAAATCTTTGTAGTATTCAAGAACCCTAAAATACATTCTTTACATCTTTCATCAAATTTCTAGATTTTTAGTTCGATTTAAACATCTAGTTTTCTATGATATCAGAATATTTGGAGATCTAAAAACGTCCTACATGCAATCCCTATCAATCATGGGTCATAATCAATTATTTTTCTCCCAAAAATATCATAAAAACTATGTTCTTCATAAAACTTAAATATGGGAATTATAACTCAATTTATTTTGCAAATAACCACTTGCCTTTTGATTTGTAAGGTCTGATTTCGTGGTTGTTAATGATGGTTGATGATTTTGATCCTTCAATCTTCCTTCCCAACAACTTTATGGTGAAATCTCCTTAGAATTTTCCTTTCTTACTTCTTTTGCCTTAGGAAATTGTCTCCCTCTCTTCTCTAATGGCTATGGTGTACTTTCTTTCTTTCTAACCCTAGCCTCAACTCTTATAATCTGATCTAGGGTTTCAAAATTCGTAGGTCTACTTACCCATAATTGTAAAGAGACCAAAATGCCCCCGAACGGTCCCGGTTTAGCCCAAAAATGACCCGGCACTCAACTAGTATCCCCGGGTACACTATTTTGACTAATTCGACCCTTTCGGAATCATCTGTGGACTCTAAATTATCGTTTGAGTCTCTTAAATATTTTTTTCTACTCTCATCTTTAATTTTTGTCCTACGCGTGACACTCGGTTGAGATAATTCCGGTACATCCGTATAGTCACTAGACCGTCCATATCAACATTCAAAATTTACTACTTCACATTTAGTAATTTTTTTTTAATCGTCATATTCATCTTTATTAACATTATATCACACTAAATTACTCTTCTCACGTAATTTAAATAAAACGTAGTTTATCACATTAAATTACTCTACTCGCATAATTTAAATAAAACTCACATTAAATTACTCTACTCACGTAATTTAAATAAAACGTATTTTATCACATTAAATTACTCTACTCACGTAATTTAAATAAAATTAAGCAGAATTACAGGGTATTATAGGGCTAGGGTCTGGTGAGTGATCTTAGGTCGTTGGCAGGTTGGTGAACCATAGGGGCATGTAGTTGACATTTCTTGAACTTGGGAGCATACACTACTGAATCTTCTTGCATGTATGGCCACCAGTAACCTTCCTTCATAGCTCGAAAAACTAGTGACCTTCCTCCAATATGGATCCCATAGATTCCTTCGTGGAGCTCGTGTAGAATCTTCTCGACATCCCTCGAGTGAACACATTGTAGGTAAGGGCCGGAGAACGATATCTTATACAGCTTACCCTCAGGAAATAAGTGAAAGCGAGCAGCTTTGACTCTTATCTGATGAGCGGTCTTCATATTGCTTGGAAGTCTAAAGTCTGATGTCTAAAGTCTAAAGTCTAAAGTCACCAAATTAATTATTCACCAAATTAATGATGTCTAAAGTCTGAGATCATCCAAGTATGATGTCCTACCTCAGACCTTGTCACCAAATTATGATGTTTTAAGGTCTGAGGTCATCATATAAGATGTTATCCTCATCAAATTCTACCATTCGAGCATAACAAACCAAGAATTTACACAGGAACTGATCTTCCCATTAATAATTTCTTCATATGATGATACATTTACATGAAAGCTCTTGCAGCATTATATGTAATAATTTTTAGATGATCAACATTCCAAGGATTGGAAAAAGGTTCCCCTTCGAGGTTTTCTAGCTTGTAGGTCCCAAGCACAACCTCCTCAACCACTTTTTAAGGAACATGCCAATTTAGGTGAAGCTTGTTTGCCTTCTATAACGTCTTCTTCAGCACTAGATCTTCTTCAGCTATGGGTCTTGATTTTACCCTTTGATTGTATAATTTTGTTATTTTCTGCTGGTAAGTTATTTGCCTGATTTCTGCATCTTCCTTTCTCTCTTCAATCAACTCTAGGTCGAGTCTTCTCTCCTCCCCACTCTTCTCAGGGTCATAGGTCTGAACCTTATGAGTAGGGAGTCCTACCTCTGTTGGTATGACGACTTCTGAGCCATGTGACAGCATAAATAGGGTCTCCACCGTTGGTGTCCTAGTCGTTGTTCTATAGGCCCATACCTAGTCGTTGTTCTATAGGCCCATAGCACAGCATAAACCTCTTCAGTCCATCTACCCTTAGCTTCTTCCAACCTCTTTTTCATCCTGTCAAGGATCGTTCTGTTTATGACTTCGGTTTGAACATTTACTTGAGGTCGTCCAGGAGACGAGAAAAATTGCTTTATCGCAACTCTTTCACAGTATTTTTCTAGGGAAGAATTCTTGAACTGGGTTCCGTTGTCCGAAATGAGGGTGTTTGGGAGGCCATGTCTGCATATGATATTTTTCCAAATAAATTGGAAGGTCTTCTACTCTGTAATCATGATCATCGGTTCTGCCTCCACCCACTTGGAGAAGTAATCAATGGTAACTATCAAAAATCGGTTATTATTTGCAGCCCTTGGAAGGGGACCCACTAAGTTAACTACCCATACTGAGAATGGCTAAGGGGAAGTGATTGACGTCATATGATGATGAGGTAGATGGGGAATATTGGAGAATCTCTTACATTTGTCACACCTCTTTACGTAGGCTGCAGCATCCTTGGCCAAGGTCGGCCACCAGTATCCTTGCATATTAATCCTCTTGACCAAAGGTCTTCCTCCTATATGACTGGAGCAAGAACCATCGTGTACCTCTTGTAGGACGCGGGGAACTTTTGTAGGATGAACGCATCTGAGGAGAGGTAATAGGAATCCCGTCTAATATAGGACGTCTCCTACTATTGTGAATTTTGTAGCTCTGTACCTCAGTTTCCTCCTCTCTAACTTTGATTCCGGTAGCTCTCCCTCTCTGATATATCTGATAAGGGGATCCATCCATGAGTCCCCTAGGTTCAAATTGAGGCAAGGGTTACTGACCTCTTCTTCTTCAATGGTCGCCCTGGGCAAGATCTCAACTGGGACTGTCCTTCTGATATCTGTCGTAGTTGCTGAATCCAACCTTTCTAGTGAGTCTGCATTACTATTATTTTGATAAGGTATTCTCTTCATCTTTACCTCTTTGAAGACTTAGAGTATCGTTCTCACCCTCTTCATGTATTTGGCCATCCTTTTATCCTTGGCCTCATAAACCCCCAATACTTGATTAATAACTAACCTTGAGTCACTATGAAATAGGAGTCGTCTTACCCTAAGGGCCTTTTCCAGCAAGAGGCATTCTACCATAGCCTCATATTTTGACTCGTTATTTGATGCTCTGAAGTTAAATCTTAGGGCATATTCGACATTAGTACCATCCGGGGCTGAGGATATCAACCCCGCACTGCTCCCCCTTTCGCAAGAGGACTCATTGACAAATAGGTTCTAGATGTCTTTATCTGATGAGAAACCACCTTGTAACATTATTCCCTACCTGAAGAGGTATCTATCTTCCTTATTCTCAGCTATCTCGTCTCTATCTCCCTTGAGCATAACCTTTTCTGGGTGTCGGAAGACATTACCGTTTGACCATTCTGCAGTCTCTAGATTATTCTCAACCTCGGCCTCTTACCATGTGAACTCGATGATAAAATTTGCAAGTGACTGCCCTTTGATGGCCATCCTAGGCTGATAAGTAAGGTCATACTCCCCTAACTCAATGGCCCATGTCATCAATTTACCCAACTTTTCAGGTTTATGGAGGACCTGTCTTAGTGGGGAGTCGGTGAGGATGACCATGGAATGGTCTTGAAAGTAAGGCTTCATCTTCCTAGAAGCATGTACCAAGGCATAGGCCAACTTTTCCATTCTAGGATAATTTAGTTTAGACCCTTGAAGGACTTACTGTTGAAATACATAGGCCTTTGGACCCCAACGTCTTCCCGTACTATAACTCCACTTATAGCTGACTCAGAGACTGATAGATAAACATACAATTTCTCTCCTACCATGGGTCGAGATAAGAGTAAGGGGGATCCGAGGTATGACTTGAGCTGATTAAAAGCCTCATCACACTCTTTGTCCCACTCGAAGGCCTTTCTATGAACCTTAAAGAACGGAAGACACTTGTTCGTCTCTCTTGAAACTAATCTATTGAGTGCAGCTACTCTTTCAGTTAGTCTCTGAACGTCCTTGATGCCTCTTGGTGTCTTCATGTCGAGGAAAGCTTTAATTTTCTCAGGGTTCGCCTCTATTCCGCTCTGATTGACAATGACACAAAGAAATTTCCCAGCTCCTACCCCTAAGACACACTTCACAGGGTTGAGTTTCATTCCGTACTAGTCCATGGTATCGAATGTCTTTTCCAGGTCTGTCACGTGGGTGCAGGCCTTTAAGCTCTTCGTTAATATATCTTCTACGTATACCTCCATAGTCTTGCCTAGTTGGGCCTCAAACATCTTATTCACAAGATATTGGTATGTTGCCCCCGCATTTTTCAATTCGAAGGGCATAACCTTGTAGCAATATATCCCTTTGTCCGTGATGAAGGTTGTCTTCTCCGAGTCTTCAACATCCATGAAGATCTGGATGTAGCCTAAATACGCGTCTATGAATCTCATGAGCTCATGCCCTGCAGTTTCATTTACCATCTGGTCAAGTCGAGGTAAGGGATAGCTGTCTTTCGGGCAAGACTAGTTAAGGTCTGTGAAGTCTACGCACATTCTCCATTTTTCGTTGGCTTTGGGAACAATGACTGCATTCGATAGCCACTCCGGATATATGACTTCTCTGATAAACTCATCCTCTTTCAAATCTCTGACTTCTTCCGGAATGATGTCGTACTTCTCCCTAGAGTAGATTCTTTATCTTTGTTTGATTGGCCTAGCGTCCTTAGTCACATTTAGCTTGTGGCACATAACCTCAGGGTTGATGCCAGGCATATCCGCATGACTCCAAGCAAAGACACTTTGTCTCTCCCTTAGGAAGTTTATCAGTTCTTCCTTGATTTCTGCCTTTAAGGCTTTGCTAACCTGGACAGTTTTTTCTCGCTCATCATCATTGATGACGATGGATTCTACCTCTTCTGCGGCCTCTCCTTTCTTCAATTTTGTTTCATCTCTGGGGTCAAGTGTATCAATGTTATATGTGGTAGTTGCTCTTTTATGAGCCTCTCTTTTTCTCTTCAGCCGAGTTGAAGTAGCATTCTCGTTCTATGGTCTGGTCACCCTTCACTTCCCCTACCTCATAGGGGGTCGGGAATTTTAGCATCTGGTGGACCGTCGACGGCACGACCTCAAACTCCTTAAGGGCTACTCTTCCTATGATGAGGTTATAGGCCGAGAAGACGTTTTCGTCCATAACAAAAAAATTGATCTTCCGAGTTAACCTCTTAGGCCACTCATTGCCCATTCGCACGTCCATATCATACATGCCCAACGGATGATGATAGGGTACCAGCCTAGCTCTACTAAGGCCTAGACTTTTGAAGCAGGGCCAAAACATCACATCTGCTGAACTTCCTCCATCTATAAGAATTCTCTGCACCTCACATCCATGAACTCTTGTTGTGATTACTAAAGGGTCATCATATGGAGCTAGGATGCCTTTGAAGTCGAGTCGGGAGGACCTGACTATGAGAGTGTCCATGTCCACCTTCTTTCTCTTCTGCATTGTCTCGGAAGACGTCAAATTTACTATTTCAAGTTTGGCCACTGACTTGGCCTCTGCGACATGAGCTTTGCGATCAGCCACTTCAGAACCACCCCCTACAAGTCCTCCGTATACGGTGTTAACACCAAAGGAGATCATACCAACCCTTTTCACCGGAGTGTTTTCATCTTTCGGTGGAAGGTCCGGATCATCTTCATCATCGCCATTCGAGTCAGCGCCCCTTTTGCGGGGGTATCATCATGGCACCTATCGTTTCTCCTCTTTTTAGGGTCATCTTTTCCCCTTTTGGGAGCCTTGCTATCAATGTACTTTCTCAACTTTCCTGATTTCAACATCTTCTTGATCTTATCCTTTAAGGCGAGCACTTGTCTATGACATGGCCATGGTCTTGGTGGAATTCACACTATAAGTTCTCATTCCTCTTATGTGGAGGAGCCTTCAACTTCTCTGGCCATCTTTGGGATTGGCCATTCTTGATCTCATTGAGGATGTGTTCGTAGCGTACAGTAAGAGGGGTATAACGTGCAAACTTGTCATCAACTGACTTCTTCTTTCCATATTTCTTTCTTTGTAACTTTTCCCTGCTACCACAGTTCTTGTCTTCATACTTAGTGTCTATGGCCTCTTCAGTGTTCATGACCTTCCCCCCTGTTGCCAATAGCTCTGCCATGGACTTTCGAGGGTCTTCCGCAAGTTTCCACAACAATTTCCCCTTCTGAAGACTTCCTATAAGGGCGGTCATGGCAATATTCTTTACGTAATCTTCAACCTCAAGTTTTTCTTTATTGAACCTGGCGATGTAGTCTCTTAGGCTCTCGTGCTTGCCTTGCTTGACATACAAAAGATGGGTGGTCTTCTTTTGACGTCTTACCCCGAAGCAAAAATTGTGAATGAATCGTTCAGCTAAGCCCTTAAAGTTCTCAATTGAATTCTTCGGAAGAGAAGTAAACCAGATGTACGCAGCTCCCGTCAAAGTCCCGGAGAAGGCCCATCATTTCATCTCATCTGGTATTGAGTAAATGTCTACCGTCGACTAGTATATCTTAATATGATGTACAGGATTGGTGCTACCATCATACTTGGAAGTCACTGTAGGTGGCTTGAACTTGGCTAGGGTAGGGAAGCTCACTATCTTAGCCACTAACGGAGAGCCTTCTGAGAAACCTCTTTGTAGTGGATCTCGATTTTTGATGAGGTCTCCTATCTTGTCCTCAAGACGCTGGATGGAGTCATTCCATGGTCTTTCAACATTGGCTTGGCCGAGGTTATCCCCAGCCACCTCTAAAGGGTGGACTGAGGGTTCCCCGGCCGCAGCACAACGTCTGTTGTTGACCTCTTCTTGGTCTCTTCCTATCTTCCCTTTATGAGTCGTCTGCACTTCTCGACCTTGACAACCTTTGTCTTAGGTCATTTACGGGGCCGAGCCTTTTAAAGGCTGACCCTATGCTCAGTCGATCAAAAGTTGATCCTCATTTTTGGGCTTCTCCACCTCTTCTGCCTCCACAACCTTGGCTGCGTTGGATAGGACGAACTGTATTGTTCGAAACCTCATATGGCTCCCAACAATCTTTGGGAGCCTCTCCTGCCTCCAAATCATCATTCTTATCCTGAGGACAAGGGTGTCCTTGCCTCCTCAGACGCAAACGTCTAGGGTCAGCAACGTCCCTGCTACGCTGAGGCGTAGGTTAGTATTTCCGTGGTGCCTGGGGTTGTTCCATGGTGTCAGGATGAGGCTGAACATCCACCGGAGTGACCATCTCCAGTGAGATCCCAGGTGGCCTCATTATGTTTTGACTGAGTTATCAAAGTTACTCCTGCAACGCTTATTACGTTGCTACTAAGGAATTCAAGGCTGCAGCCATTTCGGACTGAGGCGATGCCTTAATGGAAACAGGTTCAACAACCCTAGGTGGAGTAGGAGGTGGCGGTAATTCCGGTGCCACGTGTTAGCACTAAAGAGCTGGTGTAGTAGATGAACTTAATATCTTACAGGACCTCTTTCAATGGTGAAATAGCTCCGCATAAAGTGTGAGACCTTGTTCACCACCAGAGTCTCCGGTGAGGTTAAGCAAGAGATGAGGAAGAGATAGCTTCTCATTCCCACAGACGGTGCCAAAAATGATGACGCTGGAAATAGCACCACCAGTCAAGGTGTTTGTATGCTCAAATTAGTGATAACAATGGCAGCATATGAGTATACTATATATAGAAGAGATTATGGTGATGAGAAGAGGATTAACGTCGGAATATAAGTGGTTCAGACAATCAGGCGTACGTCCATTGTGCAAGTGTGTGATTAATATCACTGTATGAGGGCACTAATGGCCATGGATACAATCTCTCAGGCTTTCTCTCTCCACTGTATATTTGGACAGAGTTTCAGCTAGGGTTGCCCTTTTTTTTGGATCTTTTACAAGGTAGAGGATGACCTATATATATAGTGCTTTAGGGGTGTAATGTACCCCCTAAGCATGCAATGAGCATGTACATGAGGATTGAACCAGTATGAGAATGACACTTGGCTAATCTTATGTAGATAATGATGACCTCAATATTCTCTCAATAAGGGTAATGATTCGGTTATAACTGACTGTGTACACGTGTTACCAACCATGCATATGCGAATAAAGGCTCAGTTACCTGTGATTGGTCCCAACCTCGGCCTGGAAGAGTACGAGGTTGGCGAAGTCTGGTTGTCATAAAATCCGAGATTAATAATGGTGGTCTCGGTTCATATGAGGCCGAGGTAAGGCAAGATCACGATGTTGGTCTGGGCTGAGGTTATAGAGGAGTAGCCCTTGCAACATCGGCCTGCACCCAGCCGTGGTTATGGAAGAGTAGTCCTTGCAACCTCGGCATGCACCCCGCCGTGGTTATGGAAGAGTAGTCCTTGCAACCTCGGCCCAACCGAGGTTGCCAACTTTAAATGACTTGATGAATAACTGCCCCTATGGAACTTGAAGACCTCACCTGCTGAGGTGACTAGTAACTTCGGCCATGGCCCACCTTGCTTAGGGAGAGATCGCTGGTTGCCAATCTAAGGCCCTTCTGACCTCGGCCATCTCCCTGGCCGAGGTTGATGTCTCTGAGTCGATGGGGTACATTTAGGGCATATCGGGTACCATTGCTCAGCCTCTAATAGAGTCTTGCTTGCATAATAAACGGGGGGCTGAATTCTATCTTTCTCGCACACCATCGTAGAACTCACGGCATGGTTGGAAACGGGGAGGTATAAGTATAAGGAATCTATTTCTTAGGGTATGACGAGCAAGGGTGGTGAGCTAAGGTAGTCTTTGAGCTCATTCAATGCTCGCGAGCAGTCTTGATTCCATTCTACTACCTTGTTTCCCTTGAAAAGCTGGAAGAATGGTTTGCATTTCTTGAAAGAATTAGAGATGAAACGGTTCAAGGCAGCGAGCATACCAGTGAGCTTCTGTATGTCTCGTATTGTGCGAGGGGGCAGTACCCTGTTGATTATGTCGATCTGGTCTGGGTTAGCCTCGATGGCTCTCTTACTGACCAAGTACCCAAGAAATTTTCCTGACTAGACAGCGAAAGAACACTTACTCGCGTTGAGTTTCATTCAGTATTTCCTGAGGATCTCAAAGTACGATAGGTCTGAGAGGTGGTCTTCTTTGTTTCTACTCTTGACGAGCATGTCGTCATTGTAGACCTCCATGGTGTCTCCCATTTGGTCTTTGAACATCTTGGTGACCAGCCGCTGGTAGGTTGCCCCTTCATTTTTTAGCCCGAAGGGCATGACTTTGTAACAGTATAATTCGACGGTGGTGATGAATGTTGTCTTGTCCTGGTCTGGTGCATATATAGGGATATGATGACACCCCGAGTATGCATCCAGAAAACTCATTCTTTCGTGAGCTACTGTGGCATCCACCAATTGGTAAATTTTTGGGAGGGGGAAACTGTCCTTAGGTCAAGCCCTGTTAAGGTCAGTGAAGTCGATGCAATCCCTCCATTTCCCGTTATTCTTTGGAACTACTACTGGGTTGGATAACCATTTGGGGAATTGGACCTCCCGTATGGATCCTACATCAAATAATTTTTTAACTTCTCTTTATACGGCTTTTGCCTTCTCGAGCACATTTCGTCGTGCCTTCTGGGTGATAGGTTTGAAAGTGGTGTCAATATGAAACTGATGACAAAACACACTGGGATCAATTTCAGGCATCTTGTATGGTTCCCATGCAAAAACGTCTACGTTGCTTCTCAATAAAATCGTCAATTCCTTTTTTTATTGATCTGTGAGAGAAGCTCCAATCAAGAATACCCTGTCCTTTTTGCTACCACCAGTTGTAACTTCCACCAGGTTTTCCATGACCCGCTCAGAGGGGAGGAGCCTAGTCTCCTACACTCCAGGTCTTTCGTACCATAACTGCTATTTTGAAGGAATCAGACCTTCTTGTTCTTTGACCTGCTCATTGGGCTTCTCAGCCTTCTTCTCTGCTCTAGGGAGGATGGCCGCTATAAAGCACCTTCTTGCCATCGTTTGATCGTCATGGATCTCCATTACTCCTCGTTCGGTCACATACTTGAGTTTCTAATGGTGGGTTAAGGGGACTGCCGTCATCGTATGTAGACATCATTTACCGAGGATGGCTTGGTATGGCAAGTCAATGTCGACTACAAGAAACTCAATCATCTTCGAGATACTTCCTGCCCTTACCGGTAGTACAATATTTACCAATGGGATAGTCACTTTTTCAGCGAAGCCAACTAGAGGGACAGTGGCCTCCTTCAGGTCGGTGATGCTCAACTTCAATTTCCAGAACAAATCGAGATACATTACCTCAGATGAACTTCCTTGGTCGACGAGAAACTTATCGACGCCATAGTTGGCAATCCTGAGCGTAATGATCAAGGCCTCATGGTGTGGGGTTCTCACTCCCACCAGATCTTCATCTGTGAACACGATATGTTTGCTATAGTCGACGTCATCTGCTCACGGACATTTTCCTGATTGGGTATTTATTGGATCGATCTGGAAAGAATGCATCACTACTATAAATTTTTTTACCTCCATCCGAGATGAATTCCCCTGAATCATCTTCATATCAGATGCCCCATGAATTACTGGGAATTCATGGCCAGCATCGTCCTCGAGTACGTTGTCAAGTCTTGCTTCTCCATTGGCAATGACTTTCTCTGCCTTCTTCTCCATAAACTCATTCAGATGCCCAGACTGGGACAGTTCTTCGAGGTGGGACTTAAGAGCTTTGCAATGCTTAGTCTTATGTCCTCCCTCTTTATGAAAAGCACATCTCATCGCGTTATTTATCTTTGAGGGATCTCCTCCCATCTTTTTGGGCCACTTAATAAATGGCTCATTTTTTATCTTTGTGAGAATCTTGTAAATCGGCTCTCTGAAGACAGTCTTGACTGCCTGAAATGCTTTTGACACATCGTTCTTGCCTCCGTTATTGGAGCCATTCTTTCCCCCATTCTTTCCTCCTTTCTTCTGGTTCTCAGCTTTGTTATTACCTTTGGTATCAATCTTAGTTCGACCGTTCTCTCCTGTGCTGAGGCGGGTCACGTCCTCCACCTTAGCGTATTTCTCGATGAGAGCCATCAAGTCATCGATGGTTGTGGCCTCTTTTTTCGCCAGGGACTGATACAGAATGGAAGAGATGGGTAGCCCAATTTTGAAGGAGGTCACTGATACCTTCTCCGAGCAGTCTTCGACCTCATTGAATAACTCCCAGTACCTCTTCGCGTAGTCTTGGAGGGTCTCTTGAGGTGTCTTTTTCATTGTTAGAAAAGCATCTATCCTTTTGGGATGGGAGCTACTAGTAATGAAGCGGGACGTAAAGAGCTCGACCAGGGACTCAAATCTCCTGATAGACCTGTGAGGGAGCCTTTTGAACCATTTATGCGCCATGTCATGCAGGATCGAGGGAAAAATCCGGCACATCAGTGCATCTCGGTGGTTCCAGAGGGTCATGGCTTGCCTGTAATGCCTAACGTGATCAATGGGATCATTTTTTCCATCATAAATCTTTAATCTTGGGAGAGCAAATTTCTTGGGGTCTTCCTATTCTTCTATTTACCTCGAGAAAGTGGATTTCATCTGGGTCTTGAGAGCTCGTCTAGCAAGCTCCCTATTTGATCTTGCGTCGCGATGTGCTGGGTGTTGGTCCATCTCCCTTCGGACCAAATTTCGTATGTTCTCATTGTTGCGAGCTGGGCTCCTGTAACGGTGAGTCGGTCGCTGGTTCTCGAGTGAGTCGCTATTTGACTCATGACTTTCACTCTTTTGGGATCCACGCCTAGGGCTCCTTCCTCGGCTGTGAGACTTTCTCGCCTGAGGGCTAGGAGTGCGGTATGGACGTCGCCTAGTTCTGCGATGGAGATTTTTCTCCATCTTTTCTAATTTCCTTTTGAGGCGAGCATTCTTAGCCTCCTTCTTGCGATAGGAATCCCTTTGCTCTTGGAGCCTCGCCTCATAGGCATCAATTAGCCTGGAGATTTGCGTGGACCTCGCTGGTCCTTGGCTTTCGTTTGAGGCTGGCCTTTCTGGGCGAGCCCTTTGATCTGAAGGCCGAACTTTAGATCTGATCCTACGAGGAGCAGGTTGTTCTTAGATATCTCAAATTTGAGGAGCATTACTGCTGTGACCAGACATTTCGAACTTCTTCATTGGTGTGGGATTTCTCAGGGAAGACAAACATTCCCACAGACGACGCCAATTATGGTGACAATTATATTCAACACAAATAAATGAGAGAAGCGCAATCACGAAGGAAAATAAAGAAGGTAAAATGCCAATCAAACAACATAGTATGTACGTGGTTCAGCAAGAATGCCTACGTCCACGGTGGTGCAGTCAGTATTATTTCTATAAACTTCGGGGAGCATTTACAGAGAATATAGTGTGTGCCCTTTGCCCCAGGCTTAGGGTTTATTATATACATGCCTATCCTCGGGAAGAGGGGGGGGTGTTGTACTCCCCCATATCCATCATCTTCTTCTAGAATATCTCTATACGAGAACCTTGGAGGAGACTAAGTCGTAATTCTATTTAGTTAAGGTGAGGGGTCCAGATTTTGGGTCGTTTTTACTAGGCTACTCATCCGGGCCCATAATAGTAAATTCGGGTAGCCACAGCATCTAAGTGCTAAGGACTAAACTTCTCCCAATTCTCAATACTGCACTACGTTTCGTGCGTGGGACGTCTTGCAAGCGAAATCCAAACAAGGAACCCCCCGATACACTACTCATGTCAGTATTGATTATCAAGATTCATTATGCCCTCAATGCATGACGCGTATAAACCAAATTCGTTCCATACTATAATGATTTATTTAATTTATTCTCAATTCTCAACAGTGCACGGCATTTCGTGCGTGGGACGTCTCGCAAGGAAAATCCAAACAAGGAACCCCCTGATACACTACTCCTTGGCACTGTCGATCGTCGAGATATACTAATATATATAAATATGAGCACTAAGGACTAACTTCTCCTCACTCCCAACATTGCACTGCGTTTCGTGCGTGGGACGTCTCGCAAGCAAAATCCAAACAAGGAACCCCCTAATACACTACTCCTTGGCAATGTTGGCCGTTGAGGTCCATTATGCCCTCGATACCCAAAGTAATATATACTCATATAATTACTACTTTTCATTTTCTCATAATTGATTCTTCACAATTTAAGTCCGGATAAAATCTCCCAGAATGAGATTTAAGCAATCTTCTTGAGTCTCTTTACTCTATAGACAGATATGATATCACATAATCGTATAGAATTTGTATACTATTCACACAGGTATAATAATAACCCTCCCAACCGAGCTATAACTTGAGGACGCATGTTCTCAATGCTATCATCTACCAGGGAATCACTGGCATATCATTCTGGGTACCAACGGTCAGAATCTCACACCACCTTGGCAAAAACAATAACACAACGTACGGGAAGCGGTCATAGTTCCTCCTCGAAAATGAGATGAAACATACCAACCACGTCTCACCCATAATAAAAACAATCACACAATAATAATGGACGCTATGACCTGGGTAATATCCACACCCTGCTCCTCAAGCCAGGGCGCTCACCCTCATCGCGCAACTTCCCATGATAGCAAGGAGGGGGTATGCTTAACTTATATATATCATTCACACAAGATAAACATACATCACCACATCATATAAATGTATACCATCGCACAAGGTATATATATCACACTATTACATACTCAAATTATGCTCTTAGGCGTAGTTGAAATAATATCATTATTTAGTGTATTTTACTCTCGATATACTATTCGTCAATAACTCACATAACTTCACCACTTAATATACACTATACTATTTGTCACTTGAAGTTCACACCTCGCTTCTATTTATTTGAATCGTCTCTAAATTCTATTTACGTTGAGGATATTCTCTATATGCTAATGCACCTCGATCATCATTTCTCATTTATGTGAAACATCTCCAAAGTTAATTAGCGTTAAGGATATTTTCTATATCTGTATGCACATAAATCAGCATTTATAATTTTCAATCCAAAATATGGTTCAATTGACCATATGAACCTTTAAAGTTATCCCCTTTTGGGATTTAATTCTAAAATCCAATATCACTAAGAGCATTCTCACTCTTTCACATAATTCCATAATTATCTCCAAATAGAAATCTCAATTGTAGTGGGTTTCACCACTAGTCGGTACAATACTCTCCAATCGGTATTCTCTCGAATTAAATCAATATGACTCCAATAATTTCTTACCAGGGAAATTCCCTAATAGACTCCAAAACACACTCCTCATAACTCATATAGAGCTTCCCAATCGATAATCTCAAATGAAGTGGGATGAAACTCACCTTAGAAAAATATCCCCAAACTGCCCTGTTTCCAAATCGATTCGGGCCCAATCCGAATCGATTCGGCCTCCAACGCGAATCGATTCGGGTAATAAGACCTGGGTTTCTGTCTCAAGCCGTATCAATTCAGCTAGGATCCAAATTGATTCGATCACTCAGACCTGGACACCTGCAACTATCCGAATCGATTCGGTAAGGGGCCGAATCGATTCGGCCTATCAGAAGGCACGAAATTGGTTATTTTTCTCAAAGCCAAAAATCCCAAAAATCATTTTTATCAACTTCTAACCATTTCTCTTCAATCCAAACATATATATAATCCTAATACTCATCAAATAACACACCTCAACTAATTTGTAACCTCAAATCCATTATATACACAACAAATCTAAGATTTTTCCAAAAATCTAGGTTTTACATATTCAACCAAAAATTCACAATTTAAATCCACAAATCATGAAATAAATGATACACAATAATTATTTAGCAAGTTTAATCACTTGTCTCAAGTTCGTAGAGTCTGAATCTCCCTCGAAGTCACGGATTTGCTGCAATCTCCCAACTTTTCTCCTCTTTCTATTCTCTTTTTTTCCTCTCTCTATTTCTTTCTCTTTCTATCTAAGGAGATTTCTATCTCCCGTAGTCTTTTAAGCCTTGTCTCAATAAATACAAAGCTTTAAATGATAATACACACTTTAAATGACTCGGTAACTTTAATTCAAGCCAAACGAACTTAAAATATTTCGGAATCCAAATAGACCTCAAGTACAGTCACTTCGACTTTCTCGACCCTTCCGGAAATAATGGCACACTCAGAATCGACATTCGAATCACTCTCTAACATCTTCGAATTTTGACCTCAAATACCAATTTAATCATTCTCCAATTAAATTAATATTTATTTCTCCCAAAAATAAATAAATTATTCTCTCAAAAATCTCGGGTTGTTACACGAGTCTCTCAAGGACTACGTGAAATGTTTCAATCAAGAGTTACTAGATATCAATGGATTTACTGACCAAGTATCCATAATTGCCTTCAGAATCAGAGTTTAGTCCACCAAGTGCATTCTGGACTAGGTCACAAAACCTTCAATAACTATGGTTTAGTTCCTGGAAAAGATGGAAAGGAAAATAAATACATAAGAGGCATTGCCCACTAGGGACACAACTAGGGCAAAATGAGGCCAAAATAAACCCAACCCCACTCCACCAAGTCAAGTATTGAACAAGAAAAATAAAACTGGAAAATTTGATCCTTCTCCTTTCAAAATATATACACCGTTGACACCTCTTTCAATGGAGGCCTATCCCCATATAAGGGTACATTCCTTTACATATCATTAGTAAATATAAGGACTTTAGAAGATAAATGGGACACACCGAAGTTTCCATCAGGAGCGTAGACTTAAAAATAATGAATGCTTGAAAATAAAGGACGATATTAAGAAATTGAACCAACAAGTAAACCTGAGACAGTTCATCCCAAAATATCAACATTATAGGCCTAGAATTAACAAAGAAATTGTGATAACACAGGACCGACCTTCTTTGTGGAGTTATTCATCATCACAAGCGGATTGAGTTGACGTGGGGAAATATATATGATGAAGATGTAAAAGACATCTAAGAACCTCATGGTGACCCATTATGGTGAAAGAGACATACATTTTCTACGTGGTGTTGATAAACACAAGTAGTACCTCTCACATTCTCAGTTATGATGCATTATAGAGGATGGGCCTAAAAAAATAATTTCTCCAACTTGTGAAGGGTTCTTGATTGGGATCTCGATATAAAAGTCACACCCTTTGGGTTAAATACAACTCAACGTAACTTTGGGTAAAGACACTTTAAAGACCAATAAAATCTCCACGCTTTTATTTCTCCATAACCCTTTAAGCTACCATGTCATCCCCGGATGTCCTATTTTATATAAGATCGAAGCTACTATATTCTCATCAAATTTCCAACTGAAGATGGATTTTGTGAGGTTCAAGTAGTCTAATCAAAAGCTCAATAATATTTAGTTCCATTAAAGGAAGATAACATTATGGACACGCTCTATGTCACCCCTATAATATTCTATATACTACCTACTATTCATGATCATAATGACCAAATAATATTATTGGCTAAGATCAAGTTCGAATTCAATGATTCCTTCTATCTCAACCACCCAATGTGCTAAAAAATTAAGAAATATCTGGGAGTCTATCCAAACCCATTGAGAATAATAACTAATGTTGGAAATGATGACCCCTAATTTTGAATTTCACAAATAGCAATTCAATTTCCTTGTAGAGATGCGGAATAAGGATGGCTCAACACAACACACACAAACACCAAATTTTAATTTCTTTTAAATTAAAATAAACCAAACAAGAAGTGAAATTAAATTAAACAACAAATACATTTTTCACTTAAACAACATAATTCAATCCGAGTCCTAGAAATTTGCCTAACAATTAATTAATTCATTTTTTTTCAAATTAGGCCAAAACAAATTTAATCCAATAAAATTAATGACTTGAATTAAATTAATTAAACATTTACCCAGATTGAATTTGCACCAAATTAAATATACCAATTTTATCGTTTTACCTAAGCATGCATCTAATGTGAATTTTGCAAAAGATAAAATAAATAAACAACCACTATGTCGCGATGTACGAGGAAAAGACCACAACGGGAAAAAACCTCGGACTACCCTAGCCTTAAGTCCACTAAGTATGGTATTTTTACAAGTACAAGAAAAATTACTTACTCAACTTGACTCGACTCCCTTCAAGCCCCTGATGCGTCTTCTTGTACCAACCTCCGCTTAGTTGATAATCCCGTACTCCACCGGACCTTTGGAATCCACCAATGAGGCTTTAGGAACAACTGTCAACCACTCATGGTGCCTTTCACCATGTGATAATGCCGCAACCAAAAATGAAACTTCTTCTTTGAAGGATGTAGAAGTAAACCCAAATGAACTCTTCAACTCGGTAGAGTAAAACCCGGTGCCAAACACTCCAAGCAAGATATTATATGGTAACTTGGAATAAACAAACTATGGGCGAAAACAAAAGTGTTTTTGAGTAATGTTCTTGAAAATAGTAACACTTAAAACATGAACTTTTGAACTTATAAATTTTCTCTCTCAAAAAATTTCTCTCAAAAAGGTGATTAGAAAATGTCAAAAGTTAGTTTTCTCAAGAGTTAGTGGGTAAAATTAAGTGGGAACATGGGGAAAAACTGATTAAAACTGCCAAAAAAAATTCCGCCAGAAATCTCGTTCGAACAAGATTTTCATTCGAACGAAGTCTCTTTCGAACGACACTTCTAATGAAGTTCCAGTGGCCAAGTGGGAAAACTCGTTCAAACGACATTCCCGTTCGAACGACAATATCGAACGAAGTTCCAGAATGTTTAAAATTTGATTTTTATCCCAGAAACTTTATTTTAAAGTTTTAAAGAAATCTTCTGAAAATAAACACCAATTTAAACAAAAATTACGCCCAATAAAAATTGTTCCAAGATCCTATATAAATATGTAGTGCATTCATACCTTAGGATTAATTGGAACTAATGTTGTTGATGTAAAAACGAGGTATAATACACCAGGCATATGATGAAGCTTTAAAATCTTGGCCGCTACATCTTCAACTAACACATCATAGGATTGAATAGATACACTTGAACACTATCCTATGACTTAAATATTTTTGTTTGTTATTGATCCAACACTACATTGAGACTCAATCGGAGACTTGTGTCCTTAAAAATCTCCCCCTTTAGCAATTCCAGGATAAACACCAAAAAAAATCCTAAAGGGCCGTCAAGCTCTACTAGACTCAAACATCCCACCCAAACTTGACTCAAGAACCACGGATCAATATCTTTGCCGATGAAAGTTGCCATTTAGAATAATTTCTGCACACTTAAGTAAACAATCAAATGCATAGGGAATATCAAAATATTAAATACAATTAAAATATTTACTCCCCCTAAATTAATTTGCCCCCCTTCATCAACTATGATCAACCTAAGAAGATAGCGCACTCCCCCTAAGTTAAATCTCCTTAACATATATAATATTACAATAGGATTATATACCATTTCTCCGCCTATCATTCTCGCCCTTTTTGTTCATGAATAGACAAAGTTTATAGAAGTAATAAAACAAAAGTGCATACAAAGCATAGAACGTGAAAGCATATAGGAAAGAAAAGCATAACTAATCTATATAAAGAATAATGGATACCAACTAAGATGCAAGAAAATGATACCAATATGATACATAAAGTGTTAATCATGTGATATCAACAAAGAATGAAACAAGATAGATACCAATCATGAAGTAGAAGAATTGATGGACTAGAAAGCAAAGCAAAGACAAATAAAATACCTCGTATATGAGTACATAATAAACATCCTTAACGCACACTCACATAGACTAGGTATACACACCACACATGACACAAAATAAAATAAGCTTTTCATACTCGAATAGTAAAAATGTGTCATATGGAAACGGAAGTGTTGGGATGTGAACTAGCAACAATTAAATTTAGACCCGATCACTTAAAATATGTTCACGAAGTTCTCATTTGATTGCAAACTTCATCACATTTGAATACTAACCTCATGTGACAATATAGATTGAACTCAATGAACAAACATACGCAATGCATACACGCCCAGAATTTTGATGATTCTACAAACCAATAGAGTCATGGCATTGAAGGAACAACTAGGATAAATGGACAGTGTGCAAACCGTTGATATACCATCCAAACTCCCTCAATATAAGCATATTATTTCAGTATTTCGAATGAATAAATCAACTAAACAAAATAGACCTTGGCAAATATTTTCTTTTAATGCCATTATTCATTTTGGCCTTTAGACCACGTATTTCTTTTAGGTCCAAGCAAATGGTGGCTTACTCGCAAAGGATGATATTTCCTTTCGGAGCCCTTCCCCATGCACATTTTTATATATATCATTTTTACATCTCACAAAAATCTCACGCAAAACGGAATTTTAACATGCACTAGTCCTCTTATGTCATAGTATGTAGATGACTAAATTGGTAGGAGAACACCTCACAAAGCTCAAATATACATATGAAGTTATATTTTCAAGTGAGCTCATGCATGTGTGAATTGAGGCATATAAAAATAGAATCCATTATATCAACACAAAATCCAACTACTCCATGTAAGCATGGTAAAGAACATTTTAAGGATTGACAATCTTAACCAAAAGTTCTAGCCACATGGGAGCGAAAAAGAAGGGATTCTAACACAAGTATATGCCACATAAAGTGTGTTAAACTAAAATACACACACAAAAAACTTTTTGAGTTTTTGAAATTTTGAACCAAAAATAAAAAATATGTACTCAAAAGACAAACAAAAATCATTCGAATTTTTCATTAAGCCTAAATTACTAAAAAGGTAAAACACAAATGATTAAACAAAAATCTTTTTGTATTTTTTTCATTTCATGCAGCCTAAAATAAAAGAACTATAATACAAAAGATAAATAACAATCATAATTCTAACATGTGATAAAGCATGAAGTATAGACTATAATAATGATTAAGAAGCATACAATTAGCATGATAAATTAACATGAGGTTCAAAAGCTAAAGTATGTAAATAACTAACACATTCAACCTTTAGATTTATCAAGGGAAGAAGCATGTGAAAGTATGAGAATAAAAAATTCTATGTTATAAAGCTACCAAGTCAGATCTCCTAACCCAAACTAATGAAGAATGACTATCTCAGGTTGTAGGAATCTTGGCTACCTCGGTTGCCTTACGTTGGGATTTTCTAGGACCTCGTTTAAGATCAAAACAAAATTTTATAAGATGACCTTTTCGACCATAATGTGAGCACCTAAACACTCGGAGAAAATACTTTCCTAAGGAATGAGCTATAACATTGTTCCCAGATGATTCTCCTAAAATATTGGTTTTGGCCTTATGAGTTGATTTATTAAAAGTATCGAAGCCTAAACCACAAGTGTCATTTTTAATTTGGACCGCACCTAAGATTTTATCTAATTTCTCCGAACGACACTCCAAATCAAATTTGACTTTACGAGAGTCTTTTAATTTATTTTTTAATTCTAAAATGTTAGACTCTAATAAAACATTCTGCTCTTCAAATGCAAGAAATTTCTTTTTCAAGGATTCCATTAAAACTTTAAGTCTATCTCTCTTGCCTTCTACATATTCAAGCTTCTCACGAAGAGCTCTCTCATGTGTCCTAAGGTCTTCCACTAAAACATTCTCATTAATGACCTCGACACGCTCTTTCAAACTAGCTTCTAACTTCAAATTTTCTCTTTTTAATTTAATAGATTCTTCAAATAATTATTGAAACGCAATTTGAAGTTCACTCACATCAACCTCATTTTCACTTTCACTCTCTCTTTCTTCTCCACTCTCACTACCATAAAAAATAAGGGAATCGTAAACTTTGACCTTTGAAGCGTCATGTGTTAAAATTTCATCAATAGAAGAGTGATCACTATAACTCACATGACTAGCCATAAAAGCCATAAAGTTAGGCTTAGTGGGGGAATCGGGTCCCTCTTCCTTATCACTATCACTAAGGGTTGCACAATATGAAATAGGTTGCTTACCCTCTGTCCTTAGTTTAGGGAGACAGTCTTTTACCCTATGGCCATACCCTTCACAACCATAACACCTATTTGACTCATCCCTATCTAAATTTTCATTGAAAGTTTTAGGGATCTTTTCGGCTTTGTCATGCTTAGACTTTTCAAATTTCTTAAAATCATTTTTAAATTTATCTTTATTAAATTTAAGAAATTTATGAAACTTCCTAGCAAACATGGCCATATCTTCCGAGTCGCTCTCACTTTCACTCTCTACTACCTATTTTTTCTCCTTTCGGGCTTTCAAAGAAATGTACTTATCTATTTTCTTTTTAGTTTTAGAGGGAAACGTGTCTAGTTCATAGGTTTGTAAATCACATACGAGCTCTTCTAATTTCGTAGAGGCTAAAGTGGGTAAAGAATTCAATACGGTCACCTTAGGAATAAATCTATCGGCTAGGGACGTTAAAATTTTCTTTACTACTCGGTTGTCGGGTACTTTATTTCCCTAGTTAAAATATGAATTAACTATATCGTAAAGTCTAGCATAAAATTCATCAAAAGTTTGTTTTTCATTAATTTTGATGGTTTCAAATTGAGTGGTGAGGTTTTGGAGTTTCGAAGCTTTTACGACACTAGTTCCTTCATGAGTGAGTTGTAAAATATCCCAAGCTTCTTTAGCGGTTTCACATGTCATAATGCGTCAGAATTCATCTGGTGTGATCGCGATAAACAAGGCATTTAAACCATGGGAATTAAAATTTGTAAGTTTAAATTCATTCTCACTCCATCTATCGGTGGTTTGGGAACATGCTCATTATCTACTAAATGTGTAGGTGGGGACCACCCGTTAACAACAGATAATCAAACCCTTTTATCAATAGACCCAAGTGCCGATTTCATACGCGCTTTCCAATACGCGTAATCAGAACTATCGAAAATATGAAATTTTGAAAATGGGAAAAATTTCATTTTAGTCAAAAATATTTAAAAGGATCTTCAATGCAAAAATTTATCGATCCCGCTCTGATACCACTTGTTGGAAATGATGACCCCCAATTTTGAATTTCACAAATAGCAATTCAATTTCCTTTTAGAGATGCGGAATAAGGATGGCTCAACACAACACACACAAACACCAAATTTTAATTTCTTTTAAATTAAAATAAACCAAACAAGAAGTGAAATTAAATTAAACAACAAATACATTTTCCATAATTCAATCCAAGTCCTAGAAATTTGCCTAACAACTAATTAATTCATTTTTGCAAATTAAGCCAAACCAAATTTAATCTAATAAAATTAATGACTTGAATTAAATTAATTAAACATTTATCCAAATTGAATTTGTACCAAATTAAATATACCAATTTTATCTTTTTACCTAAGCATGCATCTAATGTGAATTTTGCAAAAGATAAAATAAGTAAACAAGCACTACGCCACGATGTATGAGAAAAAATGCACAATGGAAAAAAACCTTGGACGGCCCTAGCCACAAGTCCACTAAGTATGGTATTTTTACAAGTACAAGACAAATGACTTACTCAACTTGACTTGACTCCCTTCAAGCGCCTGATGCGTCTTCTTGTACCAAACTCCGCTTAGTTGACAATCTCAAACTCCACCGGAACCTTGAAATCAACCAATGAGGCTTTAGGAACAACCATCAACCACACATGGTGCCTTTCACCATGTGAGAATGCCGTAGCCAAAAACGAAACTTCTTTTTTGAAGGATGTAGAAGTAAACCCAAACGAACTCTTCAACTCGGTAGAGTAAAACCCGATGCCAAACACGCCAGGAAAGATATTTATATGGTAACATGGAATTAAAAAACAATGGGTTTAAAAAAAAGTGTTTTTGAGTAATGTTCTTGAAAATACTAACACTTAAAACATGAACTTTTGAACTTAGAAATTTTCTCTCTAAAAAATTCTCTCAAAAAGGTGTTTAGAAAATAGCAAAAGTTAGTTTTTCAAACTTGGTTCTCGTACATATAAATTATGTCAAGAGTTAGTGGGTAAAAGTAAGTGGGAATATGGGGGAAAACTGATTAAAACTGCCAAAAAAATTTCCTTCGGAAAACACGTTCGAACGATATTTTCGTTCGAACGAAGTCTCATTCGAACGACACTTCCAACGCAGTTCTAGTGGCCAAGTGGGAAAACTCATTGGCAAAATCGTTCAAACGACATTATCGTTCGAACGACAATATCGAACGAAGTTCCAGAATGCATAAAATTCGATTTTTAGACCAGAAACTTTATTTTAAAGTTTTAAAGAAACCTTCTAAAAATAAACACCAGTTTAAACAAAAATTACACCCAATAAAAAGTGTTCCAAGCTCCTATATAAATATGTAATTCATTGATACCTTAGGAGTAATTGGAACTAATATTGTTGATATAGAAACGAGGCACAATAAACTTAACATATGATGAAGCTATAAAATCTTGGATGCTACATCTTCAACTAACACATCATAGGATTGAATAGATACACTTGAACACTATGCTATGACTTAAATGTTTTTGTTCGAAATTGAGACTCAATCGGAGATTTTGTCCTTACAACTAAGAGAAGGATGGTAGAATCTACATGTCGATGATTACAAGGGATATAATTCTTAGCCCCTGGCGTCGGAAATGAAGTCGCGCATCTAGGTGAAATTTGAGATAAAAAAATGATTACCTTGGTGTCATTCACCCAGTAATGGAAATTAAAGAAGGCAACAAAGAGGTTGATCAATTTATAGTAGGTTAGGTAGACAGGCTCATGTTATCTCATATTCTTAACACAAACTAACATAGATAATTTATGGGATTTCTACTTTTATCAAATGTAATACTTCTTTATATTAATCAATTGTCTAAATGAAAGTATATTTAGACTGTAATAAAAAATTATAACACTCTCGTGCATCACGTCCTAAATGAAAGCATACTTAAAACAACCTTATCTAAAACTACATATAAATCTAGTTTTAGGTGAATGTGATAATGAATAAATTCACATGCTTAAAACATATAAAATTCATAGCAACTAATTCACTTTACTCTATTCCTTTTACTCTATTATAGCACGATTTGTTCATTTACCTTTATCATATCCTCTAAAAAAGAAAACCTATACTGTAACTCTTCAAATCAAAATAATATGAGATATGTTATTGCTCATATAAAAATGACATGATGAAAATTTTAATGTTTAACCTAATCAACTGGCCGTTTTCATATCTATAGACTTCTCATGCTTATCTATCTATCCTAAGAATTCCTAGTTTAAAAAGGAAGGTAATAAATGAAAAACCCACAATATGCCACAATCTAACAATCAAAAAGTAAAATTCGATTCTCATTCAGAGAAACAAGTGATTCTTTTTTTTAGAACCATTAAAAATAACTTAACCGCTCATCACAATAAAAAAAAAACTACGATACCAATAATTCACTACTTATTGAATTATCAATGTAAAATGTTTCACTCAAAACTCCAGAAAAAAAAGACATTCAAAGCCATAAGGAAAAAAGAGAGGAAATTTATCCGTTTAGTCTCTACCCTAAATAAAAAAAGTCTCTTGGTACCTCTTCCCAAAATTGTTATACTACAAGAGGGTTTGGACTCTAATCCACTGCCCTTTCACCGAGTAAGGCGTCTGCGACGACGAAGGAGACATAGATGGAGTTACTGCGCCTGATAACAAATAAATACATATGACTAGGCAAATTTTTCAAAAATAATTTTGTGATACTATAAGATATATCTCTTATAATTTATCTTCTAGTAGGGATTAATAATATATCAATTTTCCAAGTTGTAGTGATGTTGACAATTATGGGATCTAACTGCTAAAATACCAAAGCATTCTTATGTTTTAGTTATTCTCTCAATTTATCATTTATATATTTTTTTGTAACGCACAAAATGTTATAAAGTAAAGTATAGAGTTACATCTCTAACATTTTCAAAATTATCCTTAAAAGATATTTTTTAGCAACTAAAGATCATAACCCTTGTTACCACATATACTAACTTTTAATACAGCTAGCAATTATTCTATTAAGAGGAAATAGATATGAATGGATCCATTAGAAGATGAAAAACAAAAATTACAGGATGAAAAACAAAATTAGAAATTATTCTTAACAGTCAAAGTCAATATCTTAGGAAAGGTTTGTTTAAACTGAACTATTGATCAAAGGAGAAGAATCAACACGCGTTGACAAAAACTAGAAAAAAAAACTGCAAAGTTAACTCAAATCAATACTGGGGCTTATTAGTGCCTATGGAATGTTCGAGGGATGGAAGTATAAATATACTTCAGTTAACAAAATATATTGGTGGTTACTTAATTCCTCATTTTCTTCCAAATTATCCAGTTATAATATAACAGATTTTAAAATTGTCACTTTGTTATTTTATCAAACATAAAGCAAATATCATTCATATAAACATATGCAGTAAAAGAAAAAAATGGTTTAGATCAAAAGAAAATATGCATAAAATCAAAGAAAACAAAAGAATAAATTATTATAGACACTTAAAAGAAAACTATCGTATCTTAATGAATGTGTGTTTATAGTTGATTCACCGACATTTGATATTATTTATACATGAAGTAAATATAAAAATATAATTTGTATAAAACTCATTTTACTTTATATTTAACTTACATCAAAATTTTAATTATGTAACCCAAACAAATCAAATAAAACTAAAATTCCAGTTATACAAAAGTATGCACAGACCCATTTAAGACTCTTAACTCTAAAGGTAAGCAAACGGATATCAATTGAAACATCAATTACATTCCAAAAGTAATAACACCTTCAAAAAATTCTAATATAAGAAGTAGTTTTACAAAGGTTTATGGGGACGCTTGATTACAAAAAATGAGACCAAGTACTTCATGCTAAAACTAGAGTAGATATGATAATTTGAACATGACAGACATAGTAGAATACTATATTTTAAAAATGTACATGAGTGAGATATAATTTTGTTTTGTTAGAGTTATTAAAATGATATCAATTCTATAACCATAAAACATTTCTAGTATGAAGATTGAATTCAACTTATTCGAGAATAAAACTATTGCAATCCTACAAATATAAACGAAAAAATATCATAACTGAAACCAAAATATAGGATTCCAAACTTTAATCTTGTGATTACACATTTTGTCAAACATGTAGCATGCACTGTTATATTTCAGAACTTGCTCTAGATTTGGAGACCATGTTATAACATTAACAAGACAAATACGTATATAAAGATACAAATGGCCTTTCATAGTATTTACAGAAACCATTTTCTTAAATAATCCCACCTATCTTAATCTTAATCATGATATGCATTATATCATACTCTTTCTCTTTGAACCAAATTATCATTCAGAAATTTTGTCAAACATAAGACAAACACCACTAGCATATACATATATGCCCAATAATATACATACCAAATTATCACTTGAACATTTAATCAAACATAATCAAAACATCATTTATATATACATATATAGAGCCTATCTCATGTGAACGGAAAAAATAAAAGGATTAGCTGGACTCGAGAATTAGTAAAAAAAAGTCGGAAGGTGAGATATAAATACAGAAGAAAAGGCATCAATATTTAATGTAAGATGCATGCATAAAATCTCCAAAGGTAGACGAATGGAGTCACTTGGGAAGAGAGAAATACATTATTATGAAGTAGATAAGTACTTTTGGTTCATTCCTTTCTTTTAGGATTGAAAATGAGAGAGAAAAAGGAGGAAATGAGGGCACTAACAGGATTAATTTGATATTAATTGTAAGGGTTCAACATTGTATTGTTTGTATAATAAAGATTCAACATCATTAAGGGCATCCTAGATAAATGTTGGGTAAACCTGCAAACTTCCTTGCGGATCGAGTATGCCACTGACACTCGTAGACATGGTGCGGAAAACTAAAAATGTCCAAAGACTGCTTGAAAAGATAACCATATCTAAACGGTTCAAATATGGGTGACTAGTTCCAAGGCTCATAGTTGAAGAAAGTTTTAGCTTATGAAGCAATGGAAGAAAAAAATTAAAGCAAGAGAAAAGTTTCAATTCTGTCAAAGTTAGTGTCAACCGATTTTATTACAATCGTTAATATTGTGAAACCAATAGAAATTGGAAAATGATATTGTGTAATACCCCCTATTTTTATGCTATATTAATTTGGGGATTTATTAAATTTAATGTGAGTTATTAATTTAATATAAATCCGGAAATTAATCACTTTATAATTATTAACGTGATGTGAGTTAGTAATTATGGGAAACTTGTTGTTGAATATTACTAATAAGTAAAGTAATACAATATTGGTTCTATTAAATGTCAAGAGTGAATAAAATGACAATTTCGGAAATTTGAGTCGGGATGCGCCCGTGTCGCGTCGGGCCTAAATATTGATTAATAAAAGTGAATAAATTATAAGTTGATCATATGGTCGTTTTGAGTGCGCCAAAGTGTCCGGAAGGGTCAAGATAGTCAAAAAAGTGTCATGGGGGTTTAGTTTGGGTCTCAGGGCGTTTTTAGGCTTAATTAGTACCCCGGGGGGGCATTTTGGACATTTTGTAATTTTGGGTAATTAAACCCACGAAATTTCAAGGGTTATATAAGATGTCTAAGGTTGCCTTCTAGGGTTAACACAACCAAAGACAAGTGACGCCCATAGGAGAGGGAAGGAAAAAGCTTTCCAAGCAATCCAAGGCCAAAATCCATCCGGTTGCACCGCCACCACCACCAACACGTAGATCGCGCGACGGAGAACGCAACCACACCAAATTCGTCGTCAAATCAGAACTTTGAAATTTTCAGGCAAGTATTTATCTTGCTTATTTTCGTTAATGCATCGTCCATGTTAGTCTAGGGTGATTAGGATGAGTTTGGTAGAAGAAAATCCATGTTCGAGATAGCAAAATCGCATGTAGTAATGATTTGAACACTGTTCTAAAAAATCCGCCTAGGCTCCGCCTAGGCTTGAGGCTTGGGAGAAACGCCCCGCCTTAAGATGTTGACGCCTTATGCTTGGTAAAACCCTTAAGGCGTACTTTTTCTCTAAAAACAACAATGCTTTAGTGAAACGATATCGCCTTTTAAAGATCTTTTTGCAATTCAAACCATTATCTCATCCAAAATAATCAAATAGTATTTTTATTTGCAAATATTCAGACATATTTTTATGATATGTACAATTTTAGTATTTTAATAGCCTTGTTATGGTTAAAAACTATTAAAATATATTAAAAAGACCTAAACGCCTTTTCACGCCAAGGCCCGCCTAGGCTTCTAAGGCTTAAGGCTTGGCCTCCACGCCTCGATCACGCCCCGCGTTTTTTAGAATCTTGGATTTGAATGATAATCTGGAAACCCCTTCACATGTAAAGGCTTAAGTACGAATTTATGATGAATTAGGAGTAGAAATTTCTGGAAAAAGACTGATTAGAACCATGTTTAAGAAATTCTAGGGTTCTTGAGATTTATATGAGTTTTGGCCTATTAATCTATGGTTATTGATGGAAAATTTCATGCTTTATGTTGAAAATGCATAATATGGTTTTATACTGTTTGTAGTAGCAATTTTAGGGAGTTTGGGTGTGAAAAATCTGGATTTAATTGAGGTTAGATTATGAAACCCGTAACTGTTAATCTGCAGAATTCATATACATGTTTGATCGATCGATCGAACCAGGGGTGTCGATCGATCGACGCATCGATCGATCGAGCCCCTACCCTCGATCGATCGACCCCTTATGGAAGCCTTACATTTCACCCTTTGAAAATAGTTACATTCAAATTAAATGAGTATAAATATTTGGGCATCCTTATTAAAATAATTTGGAAAGTGAAGGAGACCAGTAGGACTTATTAATAATTATGAGACCTTTAATGTGAGACCAGATGTACATTTTTGGGATATGATACAAGGGACGATGAAATTATGCATTAAAGGGGGGAGACGCGTAAAATAGTTACGTTGGAAAAATACATGAGTACCTACTGAATTCTACACTTGAGAGGATAGAGTCCATGAGTGTTACGTAGTAAGTTGGATTAGTCCCTCAATTAAAGTAAGAGACGAACCATTATAAGTGATGACTAAATAATGAGAAATAAGGATAAATGTTATAATTATGGGTTATGAGATCAACCGAAATTTGATATGGTAACAGTAGTATATTTATATGACTGTGTTTATGCATATACTATATACGTGTGAAAATCATGCCCGTGCTTCTTGCTATCCCCGAAGTTACCGCGCTGTGACAGTCTTATCTCGATGTACCTTTATGGGGGATATTGACTCGTACTCTAGAAGATAGATATCCTTGGTACAGGCTATCTGATCGATGGTCAGACGGTCCTAAGAGACGTGAGGGTATATGTTATCCTCTTAGAGACTTGGAATCTATGCTTCGCCTCAATATTGTTTGTGTATGTGTTAATACAGTTCGAGAGTGATTCCGCACCTGTATTTCCCTTAGTACGAGTGATACGGGGATTGGATAGCAAAGTATGCACGCACCATAATTTTTATGTGGGGTGCTGTTAGAATATATTTATTATACGAGTATTTAATATATATATATATATATATATATATATATATATATATATATATATATATATATATATATATATATATATATGAATTTCTGAAATTTGGAACTTCCTACTGTGTTTATGGAAAGTAAGAAATTAATAATGATTTCAATTTGGAAATACTTGTTTTGAAAAGTATTATATGATACTAGGAAACTTTACTAGCGAATAAAGTTAAAATGAGATGTTTGTTATTAAATAGAATTTACTCCTTAAATAGTTAAATCGCCAGTTTAAATCTTACGAGCATACTAAGATAAGATAAGATAAACCGTTGGGAAGATTAGTGCGATAGGCGTGTACATTATAAGAGAGGTGAGAGTTTCTCAAGGGAGTGCCGTACTAATATGTTGTTGCATTGGCCTGTAAACATTTTAAATACTTGCTAAACAAATTTTATATCATTTACACTATCGGGCTCTGACCCGTTTCTATTTTCTTTTCTCTCTTGTATATAAATGTATATATTACAGGTGCCCAGCCACAGGGGATTCTGCATAGGATCCTTTGGAAGGAACGTGCTGCAGCTTAGGTGGGAGTTGCAGGCCTCTTGCTTAGAAGACCTCATTCATTTGATTCTACTCCTAGCATTATTTATTCCAGTTGGGCATGTGTCGCCCTTTCCATTATTCAGTTATTTAGCAGACATTGTGATTCATTTATTTTCCAGCATTTTACTCTTTAGAATTTTATTATTGTCAGGATGTTTTCATTTAAAGTATTAAATGTTGGATTCAACTAGTTGAATGTTTGATTATTCGGATTGTATGTTCCAGGATAATTGTGGTGTGACTATTAAGTTGTTAATTAAGCAAAGTTTTAAATGTTGGTTTATTAAATAAAAATTTGGAAAGTAATGACTAAAATGATTTTGACACTTAGCTTAATTAATTAGGGTGTTTAATTTGGAAAAGTTAATTTTCGACCGTGATGCTAAGAATGCATCAACTGTTCACCTTGATTTTAATTTAATAAAGGAGTGATTGCCTGGTATTTAATTAGGCGGGGTGTCACATATTGGAACCGATTTTTTTACCGAAAGTGGAGATACCGAATTAGGTGACAAGTTTCTATTGGATAGTTTGTGGGTCCACGCCAGTGGGACCAAATAACCCACCAATAACAAGCTACCACGTGTAATTTCAGTAAAAAATTCTGTCAAAAATTATGTTCCAATAGAAGTATTCATAGAAATTTTGGCTATCAAGAAGCGAGAACATAAATTTGACTCCCAAAATGTCTTGGATGTATGAAGAAACTCAATAAAATCTGACAAATGGACTTATTTCCTAGAGTCGGGAACTAAGACACCAAATTGCAAAAAGTCAGCAGATTCAATAAAAAAAATGTATGCCTTAAGTTGACTAGGCACCCATGGACGGAGACCAGAATCACCAAAAGCACAACTATGGAGTTCCTTACATATATGTATATGCGTGTAAATACACCAACGCAAACCAGATCAAAGAGACATATACCAAATAGTCTCTCAAACATTTTTAATACACGTTTAGTCTAAGCATTTTTGTTTTGTTTCAAAAAGTCCCTCGTCAAATAAAAACAATAAAAAAGTGAGCTTTGGTGAGGGTTGTAGCAGTAGGGGGTGGGGTGGGTGGAGGTGGGGCGAGAATGCCGCTAGCGCGGATCTTTAAAAATATGAGAATATTGATTAAATGAGTGTTTGAGGAATTTTTGGAACAATATAAAAATATTTGAACTAAATTTGTATTAAAAAAAATATTTGAAAGAGTTTTTGATAATTCGTCCTTCAGAAAACTAATATGTTTTCCCACGTAGGAGTCGATGTGATAACTATCCAGGACATTAACTCTTCTCATCAGGTAGTGCAAAATAGACGGAGCAACAAGAAAAGGAATTAAGCTTGGCATACATGCACAAGGAATGGAAAGCTCAGATGTACGACTACGAGAGAATTGTTTGAAATGGTTTAGGAAATAAAGGGAGGTATGTTGTGTAAAGAAGGAGAATTGCGGATTTCATTATGTGCATAAAAGAAAATGCAACAGGCGATACCACTTCTATATGAAAAATTCAGGAACGAAAAGAAACATGGGTTTTGTTGACACGGGGGGCCTTGCCATTTGCTTAATATAAAGATAAAAAAAGGGGATATCTTTTTAGGGGAAACTATGTGCCCCCAAGTATAAAATACCATAGTGTGTTCCAAAACAGAAAGTAAAATATGAAAGCATGCATCCTTGAGTATGGGCCGCCCATATAGTTTACCTCTTGAATAAAACCAAGAATATAAATTTGCTTTCAACTAAAAATTTATGGACCCCTAAGTCTTCTTAAAAGACGTGTCTTTACAAAAGATTATACTAAAGGCATCACGATTTTTTGTTAGTGGCACCAGTGTATAGACAATGCGTTGGAATGTAGCACTGACTCCACATAAAAAAAGACAAAAACTACCAAAACCCTGAGTACCTCCCTATTCTCTCCTCCATTGCTACCCACAACTTCCATTGGTACTACTCCTCTCCAATTCCATTTGTCCCCAAATTGTTATGAAATCTGAGTTTGAAGTGAATAGTAGAAGGAGGAACCTTTTTATAGCCAATGGATCATCAAAAAATAAGCTCTAACAAAGTGAATGAGCTCGGTATCAAAAACATACAAGAATATAAAAGAGATGGACTCCTAGAAGTATGAAAAATTGTTCTTTACCTCTATTGAATGTTTAGAATAATAAATGAATCAAAATGGTCGTAAAAAGCATGTTCTCGGTTGTTTGGGTGTTATAAAGCTGAGAAAGATAACTATTTTCGACATTGTAACATTGAAAAAAGAAGCTAATGGTAAAAATTTTATTCCAGTACCAAGATACGAAGAACAATCCAACATTTTTACACCACAACATCGATAGGGAGTTTCGGTGTGATAATGGCGAGTCTTTCTTACTTTCTCTATTGTTGTGGTACGGAGACAAAACAAATTTCAATATTTATTTTTCATTTTCTACCTTGATCATATTTTAAAAAATTTAACTTTTCTAGGTTGACCCCATATTCAATTATGAAAAATTATTCGATGAAACTCTTGTCATATGCTTCGGGGGTAATGAGAGTTAAAGAAAATTGGTCAGACTCAGTGGGGACGACCACCAACTTAATGCAAATGCTAAACAAATGGCGGATGTTAATGAGCTTGTACTTGTGGTAATTGATTATTCAATCGAGCTTACTGCAAATGAAGTAACTTTTTTTAAGTTATATTGCTATTAATGTTTTATTTCTTCATGGTACATGTCAACGCTAATGCATTGTCATATTAATATGCTAGTATTTCCCATCTGGACTTCCTTAACACATTGGGCTCAAGAGTGTTGAAGAAAGTTAGGGGTGGGTACCGTAACACTTAAATTAGAAAATCCATCTCAAAGAAGGAGTGGAATTTTGATAATGGGTTAATAACGAGGTAGAGTACACCGTTTGAATAGAAATAAAGGTACGGGGAAGACATTATCACAAAAGAGCGAGTAAGAAGATATGGATCCATATACCTGAAAGTGCAATTGCCTTTTTCCTCACAAGGGTGGTCCATTACCGGATGGTCAATGGAAGCCCCAAGTGGCAAGTTAAGAAATGCTAGTAGTGCCAGCATATGAAATAACAAACACCAGATTTTAATTTCTAATTAATTAATCAAATGAAAAATTAACCAAATTCTAATTCAAGGACCAATTAAACAAAGTTTTGTAAAGCATTAATCCAATTTTGTATTTCCCTAAGCATGTATCTACGTGAATAAGAAAGACTAAAATATACCAATCATATAATGCCGCAATATACGAAGAAATTCGACAACAGTAAAAATATCAAACGGGCTAGCCTACGCAAAGTCCACTATGATATATGATTTCATACAAGGACAAAAAATCACTTACTCACAACTCAACGCCTTCAATCCTAATGCACTTTTGCAACCACTCCATGAACCTTCTTCACTATTGTATCGCAGGAATCCACCCACGATCTTCACAAAGCATGCACCTCACACATCTTGGTGTCCACCGATCTTTGGCTAGAAAATCGTCACTGTAGTCACCCAGAATCCACTATACCATATCAATCTCTCAAAGGACTGTAACCAATCTTTGGTGCTGAAACTTGAGATTGCAAACTAATATATCATGTATATTCTTGGATCTCAAAACTAAGGTGTAAAAGGGGTTAAAAATGCTTTTTCATTTTCTCTTGAAAATCTTTTTCGAAACCATTCTCTATAAAAACATTGTGTCAAGCCTTATATTAATAGATTTTTCAAAAAGTGCTGGCACTCATTAGGAGGCATCTCGTTCAAATAAAATTCAAGGTGGTTTGAATGATAATGGTCATCTCGTTCGAATGAACCCCAAGGTCATTCAAACAAGAACATAAATCTCATTTGAACGGACTTCAAATAATATCTGCGCGAGAATGTTCTGACAAGCAAAATCATTCTACTCGAAGATCGTTTGAACAAAAACACATAATTCGTTTGAATGAAAACAAATTCCATTCGAATTAAATGCATAAACTCATTTGAACGATACTAAAACTCGTTCGAATGACTTTTCGAAAGTAAAAATATTTTCTTAAAACATTCCTTTTAAAAAATGGCCTAAAAAACTATTAAACACCCAAAGGGAAAACAAGAGGTAAACATAATATAACTTTTATAGATTTTTAGAGATCCCGATGAAGATGAAACTCGTCAGGAAGTTGAAATATCTTCAACTCGGACGCTACATGTCTTCAACATGCATAGGTTTGAAGGACGAACTGAACACAATCCTAACATATGACTCAAGTAGTTTTGTCCAAACGGAATAGTCCCAATATTGAAAATTTTATAATAAACATTAAAGTTGACACAATGAAAATTTGACCTTACAAATTTTCCCCTTCTACTATTTCAGGACAAAACTAAAGTAAAAAAAATTAGGGCGTCAAGCTATAATATTCAATCCCAAACCCCAAAATAAAAAAGTACAAACTGACACTTGACCAACACTATCTCTTGAGTATATTTTCTCATGTGAAACTTTGCTCCATTATCGCTTAAACTTTCACACTTAACACAACTGTTAAATGTAAAGATAATATGAATTATATAAATCACATATGAAAAAATCCTCCTATATGTTAAAATATCTCACCCTTAAGGCAATCTTCTCCCTATTTTTATTTGGGAATACAAAGGCAAAGGTGTATAATATGAAAAACGTCTCCCCTTTAATGTGACATAGATAAACATAAAAACAACAAAAATATCTTACAATGCAAGTAAAATGGCAACGACAAACAAATTCGGCAACACAAGTACAGGCAAGTTAAAAGATACCAATATCATTGTAAATGATGAACATTGATAAAATGTATGTAAATACTCAAAAAAAATACCATATATATATAAAAACAAATATAACATGAATGTTTATAAGTATAAAGGTATAACACCACAAAAGATACAGTGAAAAATGTTTAGAGTGGTCCGGTCATATAGTCAATGGTAGAATCTGTAAATTAGGTCACAAATAAGCCATGTTCAATTTTCATCCAATTTTATCTTGATTAATTAGGTGAAACTATGAATGAAAGATATTGAAACTAAATTAGACTAAACACAAACACATGAGATATGAGGGAAAAAAACCTTTCTAGAAAAACAATTTTCAACACTATTCCAACTATTGTATAACAAACGACACAGATAGACTTACAGACTTAGACACCACTGAGCATTGCAGCTCGGCCTCCTTTCTTGTTGATAATAGAAGGTGGTACAAATACAGAAATACCCCATCACAAGATCCACTTGCCTCGGTATCCAATGATCATCCTCATGAAACTTTTTTCCTCTTGTCAGGAGCGAAGAATGAACTCCATGAGGATTTGAACAAGTAATGTGTTATTTAAGGTTTGATAAAGTGATCATAAATATTCAAGGGGTTTAGATTGTGAAAAACCAAAGTGTTTGATCACAAAATAGGCTTAAACATGCTTACAAAAAAGTGCAGGTTTGTATCTCTTAAATAGAATAAAAAATCTCAAAGAGATAAGCTTTAAGAAACTGAGTTTGAAACCATCTAAAAAATGAAATTTTCATTGATTCATTCAAATGAACTGTACATCATTATAATGACTATCACGTTCTCATTCGAACGGTTATCGAATGGGAGATTGAATGAGTTGTATGAACTCGTTTGAATGACCATTAATCTCTTTCTAATGAGAAGCTTAAAAATTTTATTTTTCTTTTAAAAACTTTTGGAAAAATATTTTATTTTCAAACAAGTTTAAAAATACCCCTGAACATAAGTTAACACTAAATCTACCTCGTATATATTCTCATATAATTCTAGTGGTGATATCAACTCTTCATTATTTTATTGATGCATTCAGTCACTAACTTATCTTCAATTGAAGCCTTTTTAGAATGTACATGATAGTGTGACGGTGTGAAAAAATATGCCAAACTATAAACATAATGAGAAAATCATAAAGTTTACCCTTACAAATCCCCCCCTTGGTCATTCCAGTACAAAATACAAAATAAAAAAAATAACCCCAAAGATAAGTTAAATTAATTGTCTCCCAAACCCACCATAAAGGAAAAGACACTTTCAACTTTGTCTTAACTGAAAATCTTCAATGTGTAGTCCATGGTATTATCAATGAGGAAAAGTACCTAAACGCATGAAACAAAAAAAATACCGTGACGCATGGAGTTTGAAAAAAAATATAATTTTTTAACACAAAATTCCCCCTGAATATGTTCTCCTCATTTCTATTTGTGATAGACAAAGGTTTAGAAGCTATATCTAAAAAAGTTAGCATCATGAGTATACAAAATTGAAATAACATCCCAAAGATAATGAAGCATGTGCAATGAAACTTCAACAGACTAACAACTTATTTTTGAAATTTTTGAGTATAAAAATATAGACATATAATTAAAAACAAACACACCATGGATTATCACAAAAACATCTGAATCATGAAATTGGAATGTAGGTGTGTGAACTTAATTCATGGTAAAGTTAACATAGGCATACGTAGTGATGATGCATGAAGTCAAATAAACACTCCGAAAGAAAATGCTCAATTCAATCTTTTGTGTAAAAAATGTTGAACAAAGTGAAATCGACTCAACTCATACAAAATGCCTTGAATCTCAATGCTTCTTAAATCAATAACGTCAAAATATTTTTTTATCAAGGAATTTTATTACGAAAACCATATGATCTTCAACGTATAATACCCTAAAAATCTCATATTTTAAGCGTAAATTCTCAAAAATTTTGAAGGAATCATATTATTAATTTTTAAGTGAAGTATCAATGAAAAAATTTGCCCTTGACGCTTATATTTTTATGTTCTAAATTAATCTTTTAGGCTCTTGCCAATTGTGGATTTTAGGCAAAGAAGGTTGCTTCTTTGGTTTCCCCATTTCTATTGCTTAAACTTTTATCAATCAGTTTTTCAGTAAAAAATTCGCGCAATGCCTTTACATGCACAATTTATTCCTAGTACATTTGGTTAGTTACTAAGCACGATTGAGATAAAAAAAATAGTATTCATTGTATGACAAACAAGTGAAAGGTTCAATAGTTTGTTCAAAGTGTGTGTAATAAAGACGATATAATGAGTCTAGCATGACAGTAGTAACAAAAAATGAACGACGCAATGCTAAATATGCATTATTAAGCAACAAGATATTTTTACATAGCTAAGTCTAATAACACCATGATTGAGTCACGTGAATGGACTGAATGAAATTTTCATTCCAGCATCTTAAATGCGCATCCATAAACGGTGTAAGGAAAAATACAAAATCTTTCTAAATTTTTTATTTTTTTCCAAAATAAAAGATTTTTTAAGATTTTTTCTAAAATAAAAGAACTTTTTGGATTTTTCAACCCTTATCATTTTTGGAACTAATCATTATGTTGGAAGTGTTTTCATAAGACGTAGACATCCTTTGAAATTATTCCATTAAACATTTAGTACTATTGACTAGAAACTCAACTTGCTCTCTAAAACTAGCTAGGTCACTATAGCGGTGTGTGGGGGCATGCGTGTGAGAGACTCTTCCAACATTATAACAAAACTCTAAGGTGACCTCTTCATTGGCAATAGGTACAACCATATATTTTTTGGGTCGACCTAGGTTAAAATGCCTACGACGAGTTCTCCTTGGTGGGTTAGGTGGAGGCCCGTAAGCATCTAATACAAAATGGGCAATTGGTTAGGGTGAGGTATTGGAAATGGATGCACCATCATAACCTATGACACCCGTCTCTTTAAAACATAAATATGGAATTAGGAACATTTATCCAGTATGTGTCCTCTAAAGATAATTTGAGCTCCTGGGAATGTTTATGGGTTGGGAAATTTAGTCTTTATATTTCTCATGAATCTTCGATGATACCAGAAGATCTCTTGTAAGACTAACCAATTTGTCGATGAAGTCTATATCTTTCCTACCCATTGAATTAAGTTCCTCAATCAAAGAGATTTGTATTCTCTCGATTTGACTCACCGAGGCCTCACTCTCTCTCAAATCCTTCAAATCCTTCTCTGAAGACAACCCCATAAGAGCCAAATTTTTATTTTTATTTTTAGTTTTTATTGACTCGGTGTATAGTTTGGAGTATGAATATTGTACACCACTTTCTCATAATTCAAAATCTCATCATGACCTTCAAATTCTTCGAAATTATTCAAATCATTTTTGAGGTTATCACATTTAGAAACATCATCATCGCAATGAGACGTGCTTGAAGTGCTAATATGACAAGCCAAATGGCATTTAAGTTACATCCATGTAGTGATTTATCCTTAGAATCCATTGAATCCACACCACTATCGCTTAGAGTATCTATAGGAGGCTTTGGCTTTACTCTGCCTCTTAAGCCTAGTGGAACATTTATTGGCTTTGTGACCTTTACCCTCACACTCATAACACCTCTCCATTCATATTTCTTAGGATTTTCAACACTAGCATTGTTTTGATCATCCTCATCGAAATTCTTAACCGCTTTTTACTTTTTAGTTTTCTCATTTTTATTTTATTTTCGGAGTTGGAGGAGGTTTGATTTTGAATTTGAGAAGTTTTTTAAATATTTTAGCAAATAGGGCAAGGGCATTTTGATAAATTTCAGAATCGGAGTCAAACACCTCCCTTTTTCTTATTTATCTTTTAAAATTATTCCTCTTTCTTTTTTCTTTTGAATTTGGAGGAACATGCCTAATTTGAATGTTTGAAGATCACCTATGAGTTCTTCTAGCCTAGATGCTTCTAGAATTCCAATAGAGTTAAAGAATGTAACTTTTTAATTAAAATGAGACAAGTGATGCCTCAAAATAACAACTCTCACTTCCAAAATTTTGCTCGCCCAAATTAAAACAGAAATTCATAATATCAAATATACGAGCATAAAATTCATCAAATGTTTCAGTTTCAAGCATTGGTATAGTATCAAATTGTGTGGTGAGGTTTTCAAGAATAAATACTTTAACATGAGTGGTACCCTCGTGTGTAAGTTGGAGGATATCCCAAGCTTCTTTTGACATCGTACACGTCATGATGCAATGAAATATATTATGTGTGAGAACACCAGAGATTTCATCAAACCTTGGGAGTTAAAATTACTTAATATAAAGTGATTTCCAGTCCAATCTGTGACTCTCTTGAGATTACATATATTTTCATTAGTCAGAGTAGGAGGAGTCCACTCTCTTTTAACGGTATGCCAAACGTGCTCGTCAATTGATTTTAGAGACGACATCATCCGAGATTTCAAATATTCATAATTTGTGCCATCAAACATAGGTGCCCTATTGAACCAATTCTTCATATAACTACCATGGTTCATTTAAATATCATATAGAAACAAGATCTCTGATACCAATTTAAGAAGCGTGCACAATGGTTTGGCTATATTGCCAACTGTAGAATCAATAAATTTGGTAAAAAATAAGCCAAGTTAAATTTAAATCCAATTTTATCTTGATTAACTAAGTGAAACAAAGCATGTAAGATATTAAATCTAAATTGAACAAAACAAATAATCACAGAGTATATGGGAAAAACCTTTTTCAGTATTTTTTATACTAAGGTATTAGAGAAGACACATATAGACTTACTGACTTAGACACCATTAAGTATCTCTATTCACTCTCCTTCCTTATTGGTAAAAGAAAGCAATGCAAATCGAACAATGCATCACAATAAGATAAATTTCCCCCCGTATCCATTGATTAGCCTCAGGAAACTCCATTCATCTCGTTAGTAGTGAATAAAGAACTTTACAAGGATTTGAACAAGTAATGTGTTCTTCAAGGTTTGATAAAGTAGTGAAAAATATCCAAAGGGATTAGATTTTGGAAAACTAAAGTGTTTGATATCATAAAGTGCAGGTTCGTACCTCTTAAATATGATGAAAAATCTCAAAGAGATAGGCTTGAAAAGATTGAGTTTGAACCAATAAAAAAATCAAATTTGTACTTGTTTGTTTGAAGGAACTATACCTCATTCAAATAACCTTCACAGTTTCATTCGAACGGTTATTGGACGAGAGAAAGAAGAGCAAACCAAAATGAAGAGGAAAATGCCCGTTTGAAGTTCGTTTAGACGACGATCGAACGAGTTGCATGGACTTGTTTGAACGACCCTCAATCTCTCTCTAACGAGATGCTTAAAAAAATTATTTTTTGTTTTATAAAATACGGAGAAATGTTTTTATTCAAACAAGTCTATAAATACCCCTGAACATAAGTTAACACTAAACCTACCTCATATGCCTTCTCCGATGATTCTAGTGATGATGTTAACTCTTCATTCTTCAATTGATGCGTACAATCACTAACTTGTCTTTGATTGAGGCTTTTTGAGAATGTACATGATAATGTTGTGGTGTAAAATATATACTAAACAATAAACATAATGAGAAAATTATAAAGTATTCTCTTATAAACACAAACATAAGTTTTTCACACTCATATGACATAAATGTGTCCAAAGTAAATGTTGTATGGAGTGAAGGTGTGTGAACTAGAAAATAAAATAAATATGTCCCAAACACTCAAGATAATCCAGGGAGTTTTGTTTGATCGCATTGATTTATCAAACTTATATGTAACCTCATGTGACAAATAATTTGAATTAAACAGGTAAACGGACTAAATGAATACAAGCCTAGAAAATATTGATGATTTTTAAATCAATAGAGTTAAACATTAACAATTATGTAGAATTCATTATTCAAACCCATTAGTCTTCAACTTATAACAAATTAGAAAATATAAATATTTAATTTTTTTGATCTTTTGAAGATATCACTTTTGATGATCAAATTCTAAACTATGGCCTTGGCAAATGTTTCTTTATCTTTATATTTTCTTTTCTTCTCCTTGCCAATGGAGGCCTTTTATGCAAAGGATATTTAATCGCTCCATAGCCTTTTCCATTGCACACTCTTATTTTTTCATTCTTAAGAGAAACCTCGCCGCGGTGGTTCTTACATGCACAACTGCCTCCCCCCCCCCCCCCCCCCCCCCCCCACACACACATATATATATATATATATGATAAGATTAATAGGATAACACCTCACTTAGCTTAAGCAACGTAATATGTTAAAAATTAAAAGATCTCGTGAAAGTTGTGTGGATGCATATGCAAAGATGAATCCATTAAGCAAACAAAATTCGAACAACTCCATTCAAGGCATGATTAAGAAACAATCCAAAGCATTGTAAACTATACTTTAATGTTCTAGCCACATGAAAAAAATGAAAGGAATGTGTGGGTACCCGGAATTTAGTACTATAGGCCTGGACGAGTAGCCCAGCCCTAGCGGCCCAAAGTCCAGGCCTCTCATCTTTTGTATTGATCCAATCTCCCCACGATCCCATGAAGGGAAGTTATAGGGGAGCACGATCCCATGAAGGGACGTTATAGGGAAGATGGCTAATATGGAGGAACCCATCATCTCCACTAACTAACCTACACATATATAAATTAAACCCTAGGTCCGGGGCAAAGGACAAGTTGTATTCTCTGTACTCATTCCCCAGAATATTGAGAAATTATACTGACTGTACCACTGTGGACGTAGGCATCTCTTTACTGAACCACGTATATCCGTTGTTGTGTGATTGGCATTTTATTTATTCTTTCTTGGTCATTACTTCTCTCATATTTATTTGTGTTGCATAATAATTGTCTCCACAATTGGCGCCGTCTGTGGGAAGCGTTTATCTTTCCCTGAGAAGAGCCCACGCCAAGAAAAGAATCTAAGATGTCTGGTCACAGCAGCAACGCTCCTCAAGCAGGAGAAATTCAAGAGCCACCTGCTCCTCGCAGGATTAGGTCTGAAGTCCGACGTTCAGATCGCGGGGCTCGCTTGGAAAGGCCGGCCTCAGAAGAAGGTCAAGGACCAGCAGGGTCCACGCAGATATCCAGATTGATTGATGCATACGAGGCAAGGCTCCACGAGCAGAGGGAGTCTTCTCGCAGATACGAGGCTGAGAATGCTCGCTTGAAAAGAAGACTGGAAAGACTGGAGAAGGAAATACGTCCTGATACTAGGAGACACCCCTACCGTACTCCTAGCCCTCAGGCGAGCAAATCTCGCAGCCGAGGAAGGAGCCCTAGGCAGGAATATCAAGGGGTCGAAGGTGGAGAGTCAGACGACGACCTCCGCGAACAACTAAGGAGAGCTCGCCGCTACCAGAGCCCTACTCGCAGCGACGAGAACATACGGAACCTGGTCCGCAGAGAAATGGACCAACATCCAGCTCATCGCGGCACCAGGTCGACCAAAGAACTCTCCAGGAGAGCCCTCAAGACCCAGATGAAGTCACCCTTCACGAGGGAAATTAAAAAGGAAGAGGCTCCCAAGAAATTTACCATTCCAAGGTTCAAGATTTACGACGGGAAGACTGATCCCATTAATCATGTCAGGCAGTACCGGCAGGCCATGACCCTCGGGAATCACCGAGATGCACTGATGTGCCGAATTTTCCCCACGAACCTCCATGACGTGGCCCAGAAATGGTTCGAAAAACTCCCTCACCGATCCATCAGAAACTTCAAATCTCTGGTCGAGCTCTTTACGGCCCGGTTCATCACCAGCAGCTCCCATGCCAAAAGGATGGATGCTTTATTAACCATGAAGAAAACGCCTCAAGAAACACTCTGAGACTATGCGAAGAGGTACTGGGAGTTATTCAACGAGATCGAGGACTGCGCGGAAGAGGTGGCAGTGGCTTCCTTCAAAATTGGGTTACCTAACTCTTCCCTCCTTTACCAGTCCTTGACGAATAAGGAAGCTATGACCATTGACGACATGATGGCCCGGATTGAGAAATACGCAAAGGTGGAAGATGTCACCTGCCTTAACGTAGGAGAAAACGGTCGAGCCAAGCTCACTACTAAGGGAAGTGAGAAAGTTGAGAACCAGAAGAAAGGAGGAAAGAGTGGGGGCAAGAATGGATCCCGAAACGGAGGGAACCCTGACGTAACAAAATCGTTCCAGGCGGTCAACACTGTCTTCAAAGAGCCAATTTACAAAATTCTCGCGAAGATCAAGGATGAGCCGTTCATCAAATGGCCCCGAAAAATGGGAGGAGACCCCACGAAAAGAAATAATGCATTAAGATGCACTTTCCACAAAGAGGGAGGGCATAAGACCGAGCACTGCAAGGCTCTTAAGTCCCACCTCGAGGAGTTGGACCAGTTTGGACATTTGAATGACTTTGTGGAAAAGAAGGTAGAGAAAGTGGCTGCCCACAGAGAGGCGAAACCCGACAACGTGCTGGAGGATGATGCCGGACATGAATTCGCAGCAATCCACGGAGTATTTGACGTCAAGCAAATACAAGGGAACTCAGCTCGAATGGAGGTAAAGAAACTGAAAGTGGTAATGCAAGCTTTTCAGATTGATCCAGCAAAATCACAGTCAGGAAAACGACGGCGAGCAGAGGACGTCAACTACAACAAGCATATTGTTTTCACGGATGAAGACCTATTGGGAGTAAGGACCCCACATCATGATGCCTTGGTCATTACACTCAGGATAGTGAACTTTGACATCGACAGGCTGCTCGTCGATCAAGGAAGCTCATCCGAAGTAATGTACATCGACCTGTTCAGGAAATTGAAGTTGAGCGTCATCGACCTAAAGGGAGCTACTGTCCCTCTGGTCGTCTTCGTTGGAAAAATGACCATGCCCCTGGGCAAAATAGTACTGCCATTGCGCGCTGGAAATATTTCAAAGATGATCGAGTTTTTGGTGGTCGACATTGATTCACCGTATCAGGCCATCCTCGGCAGGGGATGGCTTCATGCGATGAAGGCAATATCCTCGACCTAGCATCAGAAGCTCAAATATGTTACCGAGCGAGGAGTCATGGAGATACACTGCGACCAAGCGATGGCAAGGAAGTGCTTCATAGCGGCCATCCGACCAAAGCCAGAGAAAAAAGTCGATCAACCCAGCTAGAAAGTGGAGGAAGGTGCAATTCCTTGCAAATAGCAATTAAAATATGGAAGGCCTGGAGTGGAACAGACCAGGATCCTCCCCTCCGAGCGTGTCGTCGAGGACCTGGTAGAAGTTGTGGCTAGGAAAGGCGACAATAGCAGAGTCTTCCTGATCGGAGCGTCACTCACCGACCAAGAGCAAAAGGAATTGTCAACCTTACTTAGAAGCAACATAAATGTTTTCTCTTGGGAACCTTATGAGCTGCCAGGAATCAATCCCAATATGGTCTGCCACCAGTTGCATGTCGATCCCATGTTCAAGCCGATAACGCAGAAGGCACGGCGAACTGCTCCCGAGAAGCCCAGAGCAATAGAAAAAGAAGTCGAAAAACTGCTGGAAGCAGGATCCATACGGGAAGTGCAATTCCCCAAATGGTTATCCAACCCAGTGGTAATTCTAAAAAGCAACGAAAAGTGGAGAGTTCGCATAGAATTCACTGACCTCAACAAAGCCTGCCCCAAGGATAGCTTCCCTCTTCCAAAAATAAAGAACCTAGTAGACGCCACCGCAGCTCACGAACGAATGAGTTTCCTGGACGCGTACTCATGATATCACCAGATTCCCTTGTATGACCCAGATCAGGACAAAATGGTGTTTATCATGACGGTTGGTTTATATTGTTACAAGGTCATGCCTTTTGGGATCAAAAATGCAGGGGCAACCTATCAACGGCTAGTTACTAAAATGTTCAAGAATCAAATGGGAGACACAATGGAGGTATACATCGAGGACATGCTCGTCAAGAGCAAGGAGAAGGAGAATCACCTCTCGGACCTGTCAAGCACCTTCGAAATCCTCAGGAAGTACCGAATGAAACTTAATACGAGCAAGTGTTCCTTAGATGTCCAGTCAGGGAAGTTTCTTGGGTATTTGGTCAGCAAGCGAGGCATATAGGCTAATCTGGACCAGATTGATGCAATCAACAGAGTGCAACCTCCTCACACAATCCGGGATGTACAGAAGCTCACTGGGATGCTCGCTGCTCTAAATCGTTTCATTTATAAATCGTCCGAGAGATGCAAGCCTTTCTTCCAACTCTTAAAGGGCAGAAAAGCAGTAGAGTGGAGCCCAGATTGCTCGTGAGCATTGGACGAGCTCAAGTCCTACCTAAGCACTCCACCACTGCTTGTCATACCACAGCAAATGGACTCTTTGTACCTCTACCTCTCTGTATCCAGTCATACTGTCAGCTCGGCGTTAATATGCGAAGTTACAGGAATCCAACACCCCGTCTATTACGCGAGCAAAACCTTATTAGATGCCGAGCAGCGCTACCTACCATTGGAAAAGCTCGCATTCTCCCTAGTAATAGCCTCGAGAAAGCTGAAGCATTACTTTGAAGCTCATACGATCATCGTCCTTACATCACACCCCCTCAAGTCTGTCCTAAGGAAGGCGAATTTGTCAGGTAGACTTTCTAAATGGTCAGTCGAGCTCGGCCGGTTTGACATCCAATTCCAACCAAGGATAGCTATCAAGGGTCAAATCCTCGCTGATTTCATAGCTGAATTCACAGGCGAAGAATCCTCCGACCAGCCTAAGCCAACAATGCAAAACAACCAAGGTACAGTGGAAAGCTGGAAACTATTCGTTGATGGAGCCTCCAACTCAAAGGGGGCAGGGGTAGGAATTGTTCTCATCACTCCAGAAAACACAGTCCTTGAGCAAGGAATCAGGATGGGATTTGCAGCCTCCAACAACAAAGCACAATACGAAGCCCTAATAGGAGGTCTCCAAAAAGCGCAAACTCTGGGGGCAAAGCGTTTGCAGGTATTCGGCGATTCTCAACTAGTTTCCAACAAGATAAGTGGAGACTATAACGTAAAGGATGAAAGAATGGCAGCCTACCTCTCCTTGGTGAAAAACTTGATGACGAGCTTTGAAGAGATCAACATCCAGCAATTTTCCAGGGGGAAAACAACCATGCCGATGCGCTAGCAGCCCTGAGTTCGGCAGTTGATTCTAGCCTTAAAAGGGTTATCCCTATCGATTTCCTCAGTGGACCAAGCATTTACCCCAACTACGAGCTGCCAAACGCGGAACCAATACTCCAATTGAAAGACTAATTAAAGAACGGAACGCTTCCAGAGGATAAGAGAACTGCCCACTAGATAAGAGTCAAAGCTGCTCTCTTTCACTTATCCACAGGAGGCGACTTGTATAAAAGATGTTTCTTCGGTCCCTACCTTAGATGCGTCCACCCAGGCGATGTCAAGGCAGTGCTTCACGAGCTTCAGGAAGGAATCTGTGGAAGTCATGTTGGAGGAAGGTCTCTAGCCTTCCGAACAATGAAGGAAGGCTATTGGTGGCCATACATGTAAAATGACTCCACATTATATGTCCGCAAATGCCTAAAATGCCAACTTCACGCTCCAATGGTCCACCAGCCCGCCAGCAAACTAAAATCCCTGACCAGCCCCTGGCCCTTCGCCCAATAGGGAATGGACATCGTGGGACCACTGCCCACCGCTGTCGGCAATCGCAAATACCTGTTGGTTGCAACTGACTACTTTACCAAGTGGATCGAGGCAGAACCACTAGCAAACATCCGAGATGCTGACATGATAAGGTTCTTATGGAGGAATATAATCACTCGATTTGGAATCCCCGAAACCATCATCACTGACAATAGAATACAGTTCGAGAGTGGCCTTTTCCAGGACTTCTACAACGAACACGGGATCAGGCACCACTTCAGCTCGGTGGCCTACCCTCAAATCAACGGACAAGCTAAAGCTTCTAACAAAACAGTGATCGCTAGATTGAAGAAGCGGTTAGAGCGAGCCAAAGGCGCATGGGCAACCGAGTTACCGCATATCCTATGGGCATACAGAACGACTCCTAGGCGAGCAACAGGAGAAACGTCATTCTCACTAACATATGGTATGGAGGCAATCATCCCACTAGAGGCGGGATTGCCAATAATGAGATCTGACCTTATCGAACAAGGCCAGAATGATGAGGCTTTGCTCGCTGAACTCGACCTAGCCGACGAGCGCAAGGAACTTGCCCTAGTGAAACTAGCAAGCTATCAGCAACAGCTCGCAAAGCACTACAGCAAAAGGGTCAACCCGAGGAGATTCAAAGTTGGGGACTATGTTCTAAGAAAGGTCTTGGGCAACACAATGAAGCCATCAGACGGTAAGCTGGGCCCAAACTGGGAAGGACCTTATAAGATAATTAAAGACGACCTGCAGGGTGCCTATCATTTGGAAACGATGGAGGGCAGGGAGATACCACGAGCATGGAACGTAGCTAATCTCAAGAAATTCTATTTTTAGTAATTCTATTATTAAATCTTTTATTGTATTCATTATGTGAAAGGACAGTTCATTTCCCATCTCACTAATGAAAATCTCTCAATTGATCACTCTCTAATTAGTAATAGTTATATTTTATTACACATCCCTTCCAAATCACAGGCATAATGGTCGACATAGCAGGGGAACACCCCTCCTTAGGTCATCGTCATGAAGCACGACAGACCTCTTAGCATTGCCCCTGGCAATATATGAAGCCCTACAGAGTATTCTTAGGCATCAAACCTACTTTGGTTAAACAAAATCCTGATCGGATGAAGACATCCAATATCAGGTGTGTCCTCGCCAATTGCCCTACTTAGGCCTAAGGGAGTGTGACGACACAACCTAAAAGGTAAAGTGAGGGCATAATGGTATTCTTGCATTATACTGGACTGGGAGGACACTCGCATGACAAAATAAAAAAGATTATGAAGCAGGGAAAATATTAAAAGATTGGATGAACACGTTTAGTCGATAAAATTGCCCAAAATGCGAACTTTTCATTAATCCTTTATATTTACAAACAATGATAATACATGTTTAGTCGGCGAAGCTCGCCAAAGCATTTACATTATCAAAAATAAAAAAATAACAAAATCTCAAGGAGGTGGAAGCCTCCGAACAAGATAATCAGCAACTTTAGCTCTTCTTCCATCATCCGGAGCGGGGGCTAGCTCTTCCACGACCTCATTTGCGTCCAACTCCAATAGTTGCCGGGGAATAGCATCAATGGGGATCCATCGATCATCCCTCCTGAATGGATTGGGCATCAGAGTGGAGGAGGACATCTCGTGTCGATACCATAACACCAAGTTCCTCGGGACCTGCAGCTCTTTCAGGGCACTCAACCACCCTCTGATAAAGGAAAGTTCCTCGAACTCTGATAGTCTTGTTGGAGCATCCAGCCAGCCTTGATCGTAGCCATCAGACCACACTTGTCGAGGACCCTTCTTGAACAAATGCCGTAGTCGGGTGACGTCCCTCTGGAGCCCAGCAGCAGTTACATAAGCTCGCCAAACATCATCGCGCAGCTCCTCCATCTCCCTCTCACGCTGTTCCTCGGTTTCCCCGTTCCTACCCCTGGCACTCCTGCTAGCACGCGGGAGGGGAGGCCGAGCATCTCGCGACGAAGAAGAACCTTACACGAATGCCGAAACGGTGCTCGGCGAATGCTCCTTAAGCTTTAGGACCTCCCTCCTCAAGTCTTCATTCTCCTGCTGTAGGAACTCCCCAACGTGGTTAATATCGGTGGCCTCCAACAACCTTGCTCTCAGTGCACTGACTTCTTCTTGTACTGAGGCACCGATTTCTTCCATCTCCTGGAGCGTGTCCTTCAGCTTGGCCACCAGCTCGGACTGATCCTTATATTTTTGGTTCCTTGACTTAGTAAACCTGCAAATCTAGCAAAGGCCTGGAGAACAGCAGGGCTTGCATTATGACCAAGAGTCCTACCCAGTTGGGAGGTAATAGGGATATAGTCATCAACATAAACCAACTACAAGTAAAAGAAGGAGAAGAGAAAGAGATCAGCATAAACAAAAATGAAGTCTTTTCATTAATAAGGAACGAGGTTACATCAGATTGAAAAAGAAAAAATTACAAAGCAAGCCCTATCAATTAGCAACCTCGGAAGGCCCCTTGTCCCTATCAGCATCAGCAGGGGCATTACCCTCTGCAGGGGTGTCCTCTGTCCTCTCAACCAAAGGGGCGTCAGCAAGAGTCAGCTGAGAAATAGGATTAGTGCCTTCAGTAGTTGGGGCAGGGTCCTCATCTATGACTGGCCTTGGCCCTGGATCGTGCTCGTCAAAAAGTGGAGATGCAACGTCTACCCCAGCGGCCACGAGAGCCTTATTCCATCCTTTCTTGAAGTTCAAATGACTGATATAGCCTATCTGAACTTCAGCGTCCTCATACGCAGCAGCCCAGCCGGAATTATAAGAATCTTCCTTGGCAGTAACAGCCTCGGACTCCTTCTACTCCAGCTCTTCAGAGAGAACCCTTTTCTCCTCCAGCACAGCTAGTTTGCTCGAGCAAACTAGGTTGTAGGCCTGCCTCATCTCTTTTAGTTCCGAGATCGCCGCACTTCTCTCCTTATTCGCAGTGGCAAGGGCCAAATCAGACGAGATCTGAGCAGCATCGACAGCCTTAAAACTGGCCTCGAGCTCCTTACCCTTCAGCTTCAGAGCAGAGTTTTCTTGCTCTAGTTCACCATTCTTCTTCACCAGCTCGTCGCGTGAGCGATACAGCACAACGAAGTCGGTAACGAACTACGAAAAAGCAAAATACATAAGAAGAGGAAAGCAAGAAAAGTCAGCAAAACACGAGAGGAAAAGAAACCTTACCAGAGCAAGCCTCTGACTAGCCTGAAGGGCCAGATTCTCCGAACCTATTGCCCGTTGGCGATCAGCCGGAAGGACAGTTCTCTCAAGCAGAGACGGAGCTAGCTGAAGGGAGATTACCACGGAAGCTCCCTCTGGCAGAGCGGACACTGAAACTAAGGCCTGCCCGGCCTTCGTCCTTGCCTCAGCTCTCCTCTTCTTCTCCTCCTTCTCGCTCTCTCTCTTCCTCTTCTCCTCGACCCTTTTCCTTTCTTCCACCTTCTTCTTCTCCTCCTCTTTCTTAATCTCCCTCTCTTTCACCTGCTCTTCTTCTCTCCTCTTCCTCTCTTGCTCCTGAGAGGAAGGCCGAGAACCTGTAGCCAAAAACCCAGATGCAGACTTCTGTTTCTTTGACCTTTGAGCGAGGAGCACATGGTCAGCATCATCATCATCTCTGATCAGGTTCTTCCTTGGAGGCATATCTTCACCAGAACTGCTGGAAGTACTCGACGATCCTCGAGCCTTAGAAGCCTCCTCAGAATCAGAAGAGCTGATACTATCAGAGATCCCTTCACCGAGATTACCTGCTGGCTCACTTTCAGAGCTGCTCTCTTCTTCGTCCAACGGTATCGGCTCAGCAGTAGTCTCTCCCAAAGAATCAAACTATGGTACACTATCCACAGGTCGTGCTATGAAGCTAGAGCCTACGTTCTTATAGTCTAACAAGAAAGAGGCAGATCTCGGATGCTCGCCGTCACCCAAAGGCTCTCTGATGTTCCAAGCTTTAACCAACTCAGAAATTCGGACCTCGGTGAGGGCAGGCTCCAAGTTCTTCGACCTCTCTGTAGAAGAAAAAACAAAGAGGAGTTAGAAAAGTCATAAATCAGCAGGGCTTGAAATAATAGTATGATATCTACCTATATATTCTTCCCCATAAAAGGGAACAGTGAACCTCTCAGACCTCGACCCTTCAGATTAGGGAGAGAACTGCCAATTCCTAACAAGAATACCTTCCTACCAGTAGTCCTTATGGGAATCAGGTAGATTTACTACCAATACCCTATCAGGGCTCCTAGCTTTGAGGTACAGGACACCTGAACTAGTCTGAGAGAAGGAGTAACAAAAGAAGACCTCGGTGAGCCCTAACCTTGTGCCATACAGTTGATTTATCCTATGCACGCCGTTCACTATTTTCCATACATTGGGCGAACATTGTGCATGTACAATACTAAAATAGCTAAAGAAATGCAGGAACAGATCATTAGGGGGAAAAGTAAGTCCCCCCTGAGAAAGCAACAGAGCATGGATCCAGTGGGAATCCTCTATATCCCTAACGTTCATAGGAGGCGAGGCACAACACTCAATCTCTACCCACTCGGGAATGTTGTAGAATTTTCTAAATTTCGAGATTGACCTATTTCCAATCTTCGCCATTGGAAAATACAAGAAAAGCTACAAACGAAAGAGATAATGCAAAGGGCACGAGAAACTTACAAGATAGAAGATCAAGTCAAATGGCGAAGAAGCAACGAGAATGGAGATCGAAAGTAGAAGATACGAAGCGCAAGAGTTCTCAGAAGGTAGAAGAGTGCTGGGAAAGCTGAAACGACGAAAAGAAATAAGCCTTATTCCAACAAACCTTCAAAATCTACTCATATCTCATAGCAAGCGAAGCGACTGTCGCCAAAAATCGACTCTACATCTCCCGAGGAATTACAACACAACTATTATGGCTAATCATTTAAATATGTTGGGCCCACATGCAAGGCACAACAAATTTAGGGGCAATTGTGAATACCTGAAATTTAGTACTATAGGCCTGGACGAGTAGCCCAGCCCTAGAGGCCCAAGGTCCAGGCCTCTCATCTTTTGTATTGATCCAATCTCCCCACGATCCCATGAAGGGAAGTTATAGGGGAGCACGATCCCATGAAGGAAAGTTATAGGGAATATGGCTAATATGGAGGAACCCATCATCTCCACTAACTAACCTACACATATATAAATTAAACCCTAGGTCCGGGGCAAAGGACAAGTTGTATTCTCTGTACTCATTCCCCAGAATATTGAGAAATAACACTGACTGGACCACCGTGGACGTAGGCATCTCTTTGCTGAACCACGTATATCCGTTGTTGTGTGATTGGCGTTTTATTTGTTCTTTCTTGGTCATTACTTCTCTCATATTTATTTGTGTTGTATAATCATTGTCTCCACAGAATGGTATTCAAGCACACTATTATGCTACACAAAATGTGAAAAAATACTACATAAAACAAAATATTTTTTATTTAGAAAAAAAAATGACTCAAAAGACAAATAAAATATTTTTTGAATTTTTCATATTTACTTAAAAAATAGAATAATTAAAATACAAACGACACAAATGTCACTCAACTAATCATAGCGTATATCATGAAGCCCAAAAAATAGTGTATGACAAACATGCAAACGCAATCATTTATGAGATATAGCCTATGATGAATCATGTGAAACAATGTGAGAAACAACTAGTCTAATATTAAGTGCCTCCAAATTTGATTTTCAAATAAAAATAGATGATAATATAATGCCTCGGGTTTTGGGAAATATGGAGACATAGGACTTGACTTCTTAGGAACTTTTCTAAGATCAAGCAAAAACCTCCTAAGGTGACCATTCCTACAACAATGTGTGTAAGTGTAGACACAAGGAATGTAATTTTGTGTTGACCTTTTCTAACGTACATCGTAATGGTTGACTGTCTCAAAATCTTGGTCTTGAATTTAGAAGAGGAAGAAATGAGATCATCGAATCCTACACCTATCTTTTTTACGTTTGATTAGGACGGTGCCTAAACTTTTATCCAACTTCTCCGACCTAGACTCCAAATGAAATTTGACATGACTATCCTAAACTCAAGAAAAAGTTGAAACTCATCAAATTTACGGACATCTTTTATAAATTTTTAAACAATCTCAGAAGGATATATCTATTATCCTCAATGTATGAGAGTTTATCCCTAAGAGTCTTCTCACGTTCCCTCAAATCATTAATCAATTTAGTATTATTATTTCCTACATTGCGCTCTTTAAACTTAGCCTTTATCTTCAAGTTAGCCTTTTTTAATTTTAACAACTCCATGTACAATTCACAAAAGGTAACTTCAAGCCTACTATCCTCCTCATCACTAATCTCTTTTTCTTACTCTTCATCACTATCTTGGGAATCACAAGAAAGAACCTTCTAACTATCATGCATTATATTATCTTCAATGTTGATTTCTTTCTATTTAAACACACATGATTATCCATGAAAGTGGTGAAGTTGTGCTCCACGAGAGAATTGATTTTCTCTTTCGACTCACTACTACTAAGGCTAGAGATGTAAGATGCAGTCTTCTTACTTTCTTTATTTAGTTAAATGGGACACTCATGCGCAGGATGCCCAAACCCTTAACACTTTTAACACTTGTCCCGACCATCCACCTTCTTAGGGTTATCCCTCGTCTTCCTATCATGATTATAGTTAAAGTTCTTGGATTTCATTCCAAAATTCGTATATTCTTTGAGCTTAAGAAACTTTTTGTGAACTTCCTAGGAATCTAATTATCCAAATCTCACACATCCTCCTTAAAAAATTTCAAGGCAACTCTATTTTCTTTCTTTTCATATTTCTTCCTAAAAGGACACATATTCATCTCATAGGTTTGGAGATCACTTACAAGTTCATGGACTCTCATAGTGTTAACAAATCCAAGATAATCTAGGACCATGACTTTGGCATAAAATCTTTTAGGCAACGACCTTAATATTCTTGTCACAAATATTAGGGATAGGCCCACCTAAGTTAAACAAGGTGTTGGCAATATCCGATATTTGTCATAAAATCCATCGAATGAATCATTCTCTCCAATTTTAATCATTTCAAATTCTGTTGTCAGATTTTATAAGTTGGAAAATGTAACCGTGGCGATACCCTCGTATGTGGACTTTTCCTAAGAATATTTTATTATCTCACATTTCACAATATTTATAAATTCTTTCATCGTGACATCACACAAAATTATGTCCATACCATTGGAATTAAAAGTGGAGGCATTCTTTTCAGGTGTTGTGCAAAGGGAATATGGTTTTGATAAACCACTTTTAGTGGGATGAGACCAACCTTGATCGATAGAGATCCAAATGTTCTCATCAATAGATTTTAAGAAAAATCTCATCCGAGCCTTCCAATAGGGATAGTTTGAGATATCAAACATAGGAGGCGATGTAATGGATCTTCCCTAACGGTTAAAATCAATCTAAAAACCCTTAAAGTGCACTAAAAGAGGATCAACACAGTGTCTTAATTCAACGGATTATGATACTAATTAGAGAAAAGCTAGTAGAAATAGGGTATGGATTAACAAACACTAGAATTTAATTTTGAATTAATTAATTGAATGGACAATTAATCATTTTTTAATGATGCATTAATTAAACCAAGTTTTGTAAACTATTAGCCCAATTTTATCTTTCCTCAATCATACATCTAGGTGAATAAGTAATAGTAAAATAAACTAATCATACAGGAAAAGAAAATTTCCTACAAGGTCGTCAAATGACTACTCAAAAATTGATTCCTTCTAGGCTGATGCACTATTTCAGTCGCTTCTTGAACCTTCTTCAGAGCTAGACTACGAGAATCCACCCACGATCCTAACAACATTTGCGTCTCACTTTTCTCGATTTCCACTGATGTTTGGCTAATAAATCTTCATCATAGTCACATGAAATCCATCGTTCTAAATAAACTCTCTTAAACGAGTGTAAACAATCTTTGTTGATGAAACTTAAGATAAAGAACTAATATATCACGGGACTCTCATATCTCAAAACTAGGGTGTAAATGGGGTTAAAAATACTCTTTGATTTTTTCTTAAAAAATATTTTTCGAAACCCTTCGCTAGAAAAAATATGTCCCAAACCTTATATTTACATATTTTCATAAAAAAACGGTAGCATGCATTACGAGGCATCTCATTTGAATAAGAATAAAGTTCCGTCGAATGAGATTGGCAACCTTATTCGAATGAACCCTAAGGTTGTTCGAAGGAGACCAAAAATCTATTTTGAACAGACTTCAAATGACTTTTGCGCGAGAACATTCTGCCAAGGTGAAACATTTCCCTCAATGTTCATTTGAATATCATTTTTACGAAAAGACATAGATTGTTTGAACAAAAATAAATGTTCTTCAAAAAAATTCATAAACTCATTTGAACAATACTAAAACTTGTTCGAACGAATTTTCGAGACCAAAACATTTTCTTTAAATTTATTTTTTTAAAATGGCCTCAACAAACTATTAAACACCAATAGTGAAATCCATGGATTAACATAATATAATTTTTATACCATTTTAGATACCCTGATTAAGACAAAACTCAATAAGAAGTTGAAGTCTCTATAACTCCGCCCCTATGTGTCTTCAGCATTCATAGGCCTGAAGGATAAACTGAACACAATCCTAACCTATGATTTAAGCTTTTCTTTTCAAACAAAATAAAAATAATATTATTAATTTAGAATAAATATTATAGTTGACATAATGCAAATTTGACCTTGCAGTAGTGGTCTCAACAACCATGAAATTACAAAGTCAATCATAGCCCATCCCTATGTAGGGCGATTAACTCAAGAGTAATTTTCAATCGCAAAGGATTTAATTGATAATGGGGTTAAACAGAAGAAAGTACTCCATACTTTAAAGCATAGATCAAATAAAAAAAATTCCATTATGAGGGACCTCTTTAATGTGAAAGGAAAGTCAAATTACAAAGACTTGCAAGGGTGGTCGATAATGAAACAACAACTTAAACTCTTACCGGGCAAACATTGTGTGTATTGGACACATAATGACACACATACTGGTGAGTAGAAGTATTTATTTTTTACGCACCCACTTCAGTTTTGCTTGCAAAATGTTTCCTGACACTATTGTCGATGCATTGCACATATGAAACAAACTGTTTTAACATGCCATTATTTGATATAATTGGTGTCACATCGGCTACCGGTAATTATGCATTGCCTTTATTTTTTATCATCTGAGAAGGAAAATTATATTGTTTGGTTATTGACATGCTTGAGCATGCAACACAAACCTTTGAATATTCCACAATTGTTCTGTGACGCCCAGCCTACTAAAATACTGGGTGGCCAGCCCGTGATCAAAATAAAATGTTACTCTCATATGGCTCACTCTTAGCATCACTGTTGAAAACTTTTTAAAGTTAATAACCACCTAGTAATTTAATTAGACTGGTGAATTTTTTTATCTTTCATTAATTAACAATAGGCGAAAAATAAATAATAGTAAAACCATCAACACAACTAATAGCTGAATCCCACATAGATGAATAACATAAATTAAGAGTACGGAATCAACTATCGGTTCAACAATAAAATACAACAGTAACTAAAATAATAACATGGATACACAAAGTCCGATAAGTAAACTAAATACAAAATCTGACTGCGACTTGCCCAAATGAGTACTGAAAAGTTCCTACACTAGGAGTAAATAAATGAATCGTCTATGACAAAGTCCTGCAACTTCCACACGAGCTGCAGCTGCACATTCCTGGATAAAATCCTCAAACTGGGCATCCCTATGGCTGGACACCTAAAATATTTTGGAAAAGATTTTGACAAGGGTCAAAGACTAAGTAAAACATTTTGAAAATATTTAGCAAGCAGTTAAATTGCAATAATTAAATATGCATGCACACTTTTGATATTTAAGCCAGTGTCGCACTCTCTTGAGACATATCTCACCCCTCATCTAATGTGCACACTTAACTCTTGCCTTCTACCTTCCTTAGTTATGCTACCCCACCTAACCATAATAAGTCTCCTTCCACATACTAACTCATTGTACCCACCCATATTACTCATACAATATGTTATCGAATTTCCATGTCTTTTATCCCATTATAAATTTATGAGTATATGCTTATTTCCCCCATAATATAGTTATTTTTAATGTCAGTATCTTTCTCTTCTACTAAACCCACATAGTAGAATAAAATCACACGTATACATATATCACTCTGTTATATATATACTAATACTACACCCCTAAGCTGAGTTACGGTGCGAGTATACTAGGCTATAATGTCCTGGTACAACATTTATGATAAACACGTAGTAAAATAAGTCACGAGTATATATATATATATATATATATATATATATATATATATATATATATATATATATATATATATATATATATATATATTTATCACACTAATTATATATATACAGTACAACACCCCTTGGCTGAGACTTGCGGTGCATGCGTACTCTGCTATCAAGTCCTGGTACATCACGCACTCTATAAAGGACTACAGATTTCGAATCACTCTGGAACCGTATCAATACAAATCACACATATTGGATGAAAACATAGTTCACATACATATGGGTCACGTACATACCTACGCTCCCATAGTCAGCGGACTTATCAACTCGTCGATCAACCCTTCATAGTCCAATGTTCCGAGGTACCAAATCTTAATCCCCCCCCCCCCCCCCCCCCGAAGGCACACAAGACAAGATTGTCCTCTTCCTATAACCTCCCGTGATAGAAAGTATAGTAGGTATGTCATACACATAATAAATGATACAAATCATTATAGGTATACACACAACCTATATCATATATTCCATACATAGCATATATATCTCCTAAATATCCTACGTATTATTTAATTTCAATTGTACGTCTCATCGTATATTTCTGAGTATCCCTCCCTACTTGAAGTTTGCCAATTTTCCTTTAAAATATTGTAGTAGGTAATTCACACATATCCTACTGATCTAAGTCATAGGTTTGCTCATCCCCCAAGTTCGTTACATTTCAAATAACACTGGTTAACCCAATCAATTTCACATTAATTCATTTATTAAAGTAGTGTCACCCAAATACAATACTCCGACTCACTCATATGGTCTGTATCTTCACCCTTTAGAATTTGTTACATAAAAATCCACTACTAAGGTTAACAACTCTCATCAAATTCACTATTTGATAATTTATAATATATCTCTATAATAAATTAAACCAACTAATTTGTGCCTAACTCCCATAGCAATAGCCTGAGAAATATCATATTCAAAACCCCCACCCTTAATTTAATTACTATCACCTCAATTAATTTTTATTCAAGTGGTATCACTCAACTAAAATGCCCGAACTCTCTTTATTGGTCCATATTTTAACCTTTTGTAGTTCATTTCACCAAATTCGGTTAATAAGTTTACCACCCTTATTAAATTTAGTAGTTATTAATACTCATCCCATAAGACTCTAAGTATTAGCATCCATTTAATTTCTATCAATTAAATTCCCTTAAGATACCACCCCGTATGCTAAATTAATCCAAAATGCCCATTTGAATACGTTCGTATATTTTTGACATATATTATCGAGTCTCGATCCTAAATCCATACCCCGGATTCATCCCCATCTAATCAAAGGATAAAATAATGTTCCTTTATATTTTTCCAAAGTCCTTCAGTCATCTACGGACATCTCCAAATAACCCGAATTTATGTCTTCCTAAAGATATCGGTCTCACCCACCCTATCGTAGAAAAATCATATCAAATCCAAAAAAAAATATGAGGTCGGTGCCCACGCGACCATGACGAAAAGATCTACAATATCATGTTTTACAATAACTTAAGGGTTTGATTGATCGACCATATATCCATCTTCTTCCCCGATTCTGTTTCCACTATTTTAAAACTCCGAAGATTTCCAACTTCAATCCAGACCTCGATTACTTTATCTCCCATATATATTTCATCTATAAACATGTTCAATCACTAATATATGACATTAATCCTAGTGATTTTCATTAAAATTCTAGGTTTAATAAATTATATTTTTCTCAATACCCCTTAAATCACAATTCTCAATTCGATTCAATAATCCGAAATCAACAACAATTTCTATAGGTTTTCCATTCTAAATCATATTCTAGCCTTATATGATATTATTATCACATCAATTAAACATCAGTTTCACCCTTAATGCTTAAATCCCCAAAATCCCGATTTAACATGTGATACCCTCCAAAAATGAATTTTGATATAACAACTCATTCCAAAATGAATATGGTTTACACCCACCATGATACGAATCACAATACCTCAATTTAAAAGAAAGCAAGTTTAACTACTTGCCTGAATAATTTCGTAGAGTCTGATCCTTTGATGAAGACGAATATTTTGACAAAAAACACATTAATCTCCTATTCTTGATTTGACTCCCAAAATATGCCCAATTTACTCTCCCAAACTTCCTCCTCATATTTAGGTTTTCTCCCATTGAGTTATGGCTGCCCCCAACTCCCTTAATTGTATTTTATTGGGCTAATCCCGTTTTAAGACTAATGGGCTTAATTAAAATGGCCCAAACACTCCCGTATGGGTCCTATTATGCCTAAAAACACCGTGAGACCCAATTACTATCCCAAGGTACTCTATTTTGACCATCTCGACCCTTTCGGACTCAATTGTACACTCAGAATCATCATCCAAGTTATTTAACTAAAATCTCACATTACAACCTCAAATTACGACACGTGTATTCTTAAAAGAAATAACCCGAATCAATTTAAATCTCAATTCTCCAAATAATTTGAATCTTCAATTTAAATAAATTATCCAAATCATCAATTTAGTTTAAATTCTAATTCTCAAAATTAAATAAATTATTTGTCCTAAAAAATACGGGGTGTTACAAGTTCATTACCGATCGACAATAGTCATGCATAAACGCTATTCATAGTGCTCGTAATGCGCCATATTTTAAGGCATTAATGTAACTATTTAATTAATTATTAGTCTCTTGATAATTAAAGATTCATAGGAAATTCATTATATCATTTGGTAGATTTACATGTTGCATTTTTTGTGTCTTAAATTTGGCTGTGAATGGAGTGCAGAAATATGATTCTAGAATTTAACTAACTCGTGTTGATTTATTAACTAAACTATTTAAGTAACATACTATTATGGGAGGATAGGGAGAGGTCACAGGGCTAAGTGTCAGGTGTTTCCTTGTTTGAATTCGTCCCTCGGCATCGGATCCCACTGATCGTGATGTAAGTTCTCATAATATCGAGATACAATTAATTAATTAATAATTAAAATTACAAGCAACATGTACTGGCTAAATAATTTTTTTAATTATTTATATTTAACTCATTGAATATGTTAACCTCTGGGTTAGTTTATTGGACATTTATAAAGTTCAGAGTAAGTTTAATATAGTGGGAAACTAGTGCATCGGGTTAGTATATGGTTTGGGCAAAGTTTTAGACTATTTAGGGCTTGTTTTGATACTTTTAAGTTAAGGCTAATTATGGGCCCAAGCCTAGTTACAAATTTCATCAAAATAATATAATAATTAACCTAACCTAAAACACGTAACACACATGGGCGAATCCCTAGGTTCTAAGGAGGAAGAGGAAGCAAACCTAGATCTTGATATTTGGGAATTTAGAGGACTGATTCTTACAATTATTCTTCGGGGAAGTTTACTTTGTGTAGAAATATGATTAGATTGGTGCTATAGTAGTAATTATATATTGAACTCAATAAACAATATTGTATAATATGATTTCGTTAACCATTTAACATAATTTAGTGAGTAGATTTAATTAAATTAAAACCCTAGTTAAGTTGTTGACGAACACATGAAAATAGTTATTGAATCGACAAATTACTGTATGAATCTTCATAATATGTATTGGAAATCATTAGATTATTTATATGAATGTTTTATCTTCAAAATCCATAATCTAATTATAGAGATTTAATTAAAATCGTGCTTTAATTCAATACATTCATACGAAGAATATGAAGTTAGATTTAATTGGCTTAATCATGAAATTGAACCCTTTAACGCATTGTAATCACTCTAAGGTTGATAGAAATTATTTTGTAGATTATTATGTTCATTTTATGTTTGGAGGAATGGATAATTTTCTATTTAAAGGCTGTAGGATTTTTTAAAATTGGGTTTTTCTGCTGTGGCCATCCCTGATCCTCGCCGGGCGGGCGGGCGCACGGAGGAAAGGATCCTTCGGGTCCCGTGCGTCCTTCCCGGGAGAACTTCGGTCGGCGTCATTTGAGATGTGGTGTAAAAATATAGAGAGATTCAGATTTGCTAGTCTATTTTACTCAAAACAGACAAAAGAAAAAGGGGAATCCACCCCGAAGGATGGCATCCAAAGACATACTATTATGTGCGAAACCAATATGATTCGAGAAGGGTTCTGAGGCTTAGTTACGAAATGGGAAGGTGTTAGGCACCCATTCTGCCCTTTATGTCTCTCATGAATATTTGATCTTTTCCTTTTGTTTCCCCCCGTGATATGTGTGCATGTGTATATATATAGAATAGAGGTAGGAATCCTCGACTTGTATCATGGGAAAGATAAAGCAAGTCGTCCATAGGAAGATATAAGAATAGTATTAGAAAAATAAGATTTACGCAATTACCCCTACGTTGATCGTTATAATGGAACGATAACCCATATGGAGTAATGTGCCACTAAGGGAAAGTATATAGAATATAAGGAAATGGATTTAGAGAAGATAGAAAATGAGAGAAAAGGTGAGGAAAAGGACTCGAGTCTCGGGTTTTACCCCGAGACGCCTACGTAGCCTATAAAGGCATCAAAATCCACGTAGTTCGCATACAAAACGAGGGGTGGGGTTTATCCCATAAATCCAAATGGGGAATCTCTTATTTGTAAGTGTGTGTGTGTGTAGAAAAAGTGTTTTGATTGTGAGAAAAGTGTGGAAAAAGTGTGAGAATCCCTATTTGAACTTTATGAGGAAACCCTCTTTTTCTTATTTTTTGGGTTTTATGAAAATAAAATGTGTACAATAATACTAAATAAAAAGTATATTAGAATGTGTGAGATGAGATAATAAAAGTGCTAAATAAGAAAACAAGTTATTGGAAATTTAAGAGAATTTAAGAGAGAGTTTGAGAAAGTTGGACCTTCTTAAAGATCTCGAGCTTGATCTTGAATGCTGGAGAGCATCCCTTGAACTTGGATGAAGATGGAGAGTGTCTAATTCACCAAGTTTGATGAAAATGATGATGAAAAGTGGAAGTAAAAAAGGGATTTGGAAGTTGAAATGACGCTGCCTTCGAGAGAGGTTTCTGGGATTCGTTCACAGAGATTTTTATCAGATCTGGGCTCTCCTTGCAAATGAGGTGAAGGCCTCCTTTTATAGGCCCAAGTGAGTGCCAATCGACATAGACCCATTCCTGCCTATCGGCAGGTGCCGATAGGCAAGGTCTGGAACCTGCCATTTGGTAGTGCGCTTCAGGCTTTTTCGGAAAATTGGTCGCCAAGGGCAAACCGTTGGTCAGAATTGCGCACGGGGCATACCGTTGGAAAGGTAATTCAAAGATATTTGAAAGTACTTTGGATTGCTCCCAGGTTTGAGCGTTGACTTTAGGTCAAATATGGATCCGAAGCATTTATCTTTCCATTGGACGGGGAATCGTTTGGACGCAAACGGATCGTTCGTCCACATGGTAAGTCTGAATCACGCACGGGGTAGACCGTTGGAAAGGTTAGGAGATGTACTTAGACATTCCAAATAGTTTGACCCGATTTGGAGATTTGACTTTGGCCAACTGGGCCCGAGAAGCGTTCGGTGACCTCCCGGAGTCAAACGGATCGTTCGTCCGCACGAAAAGTCAGAATCATGCATGGGATGGACCGTTGGAAAGGGTATTCAGTTCCCTTCAAAGATTCATTCAGCATTGGTTGAGCTGAAGAGTTTACTTAGGTCAAATAGATCCCGGGAGCGCCCGGTGGCCTCTGGGTCAGGTTTCGAACGCAAACGGATCGTTCGTTCGCATGGTAAGTTAGAATCACGCAGGAGGCAGACTGTTGGAAAGGGTATTTAGTTCGTTTCAAAGATTCATTCAGTCTCGGTCGAGACGAAGAGTTTGACTTTTGGGTCAAACTGAGTCGGGGAGTGCCCGATGGTTTCTAGGTCAGTACTCGGGACATGACCTAGGTTTGTAGTGATGAAGGGAGGTACTAGGGACCTAAGGAGAGTTAAGGGGTAACAGAATGGGGTGTCTATAGGATCCCTCGACGGGTGAGTTTGGAACAAATGATGACCATCGAATAGACACCACATGATGCTTTTGAGGGAGTATGACCGATTCAGAGGGTCGAGGCCGATTCTGAGGACCTAAGGAGTGTGCTGAGGATGATCAATTCTATGGGTCAAATCCGAATCTATGGGATTAGGGTAAAGGTCTAATAACTGAGGTCAATTCTGACCTAAGAGTAGTGACGATCGAGGATCGAGGTCAATTCTGACCTAACACAGGTGACGATCAAAACCGGGGATAATTCTGACCCAAGAGTGGTGACGATTGAGGACCGAGGTCAATTCTGACCTAACTCAGGTGACGATCAAAGACTGGGGCCAATTCTGACCCAAGAGTGGTGATGACCGAGGATCGAGTTCAATTCTGACCTAACATAGGTGACGATCCAAGACCGGGTGCAATTCTGACCCAAGAGTGGTGACGATCGAGGACTGAGGTCAATTATTACCTAACTCAGGTGATGATCCAAGAACGGGGATAATTCTGACCCAAGAGTGGTGACGATTGAAGACCGAGGTCAATTCTAACCTAACTCAGGTGACGATCCAAGATCGGGGACAATTCTGACCCAAGAGTGGTGACGATCGAGGACCGATGTCAATTCGGACCTAACTTAGGTGACGATCCAATACCGGAGCCAATTTTGACCTAAGAGTGGTGACGACCGAGGACCGAGGTAAATTCTGACCTAACTCAGGTGATGATCCAAGATCGGGGCCAATTATGACCCAAGAGTGGTGACGACCGAGGATCGAGGTCAATTCTGACCTAAATCAAGTGACGATCCAAGATCAGTGCCAATTCTGACCCAAGAGTGGTGACGATCGAGGACCGAGGTCAATTCTGACCTAACTCAGGTGATGATCGAAGACCGAGGGCAATTATGACCCAAGAGTGGTAACGATTGAGGACCGAGGTCAATTCTGACCTAACTCAGGTGACGATCAATGACTGGGGCCCATTCTGACCCAAGAGTGGTGACGATCGAGGACCGAGGTCAATTCTAACCTAACTCTGGTGACAATCAGATACCAGAGCTAATTCTGACCCAAGAGTGGTGATGACCGAGGACCGAGGTCAATTCTAACCTAACTCGGGTGACGATCCAAGACCGGGGACAATTATGACACAAGAGTGGTGACGATCGAGGAACGAGGTCAATTCTGACCTAACTCAGGTGACGATCCAAGACTGGGGCCAATTATGACCCAAGAGTGGTGACGACCGAGGACTGAGGTCAATTATGACCTAACTCAGGTGACGATCCAAGACCGGGGCCAATTCTAACCCAACAGTGGTGATGACCGAGGACCAAGGTCAATTTTGACCTAACTCAGGTGACGATCCAAGACCGGGGCCAATTCTGACCCAAGAGTGGTGACGACCGAGGACCGATGTCAATTCTAACCTAACTCAGGTGATGATCCAAGATCGGGGCCAATTCTGACCCAAGAGTGGATGAAGATTGGATTTTGATATTGCTGGGGAAAGTGCTTTTGTGATTTTGATTTGAGATGGGGAGCTGATAGCTGGGGAAGCCTTTTAGGAGACCTCGCAGGGGGGAAAAACCTATTTTGGGTGCTGTAGGAGAATTTCGCTGGGGAAGTGATCAGGTGATCCTTATGGATCCTCCGGAGATTTATTGGGAGGAGTTTTCACTTGTTTTTTTTTTAGGATTCTTCTAGGGAAAAGGGGTTCCGGTTGAGGGAATGCAAAATTTTCTTGGTAAAAAAGGCTTTAAATCCTTCCTGGGATTTTTAGGAATTTTTTGGGGATTTTTCGAGGTTTTCTGGTATTTTCTGTACGAAATTTTAAGGGGGTGCTGATCGGCATAGTACGAAGGGTTCCATTCGGCAGTGGCACAAACTTTTGGGCTGCCTCGGGAAGGCAAGGGGTCAGTGCCGATCGGTTTGGTATGGGGAGGTGCCGATCAGCATGGCGCTTGACATCCTATATAAAGGGGGGGGGGGGGGGAATCCCCTCATTTTTTCACAGCTTCTTTTGCTTTCTCTCTCTCTGCGATTCTTTTGCAAATCATTCTATCATTCTGATCTTTAAGCAATGGCCACTTTTTTTAGCACTGCAGTCCACCAGGAGTGGTTGACCGTTGATGACTTGGCGAATGTGGAGTGGAGGGCTAAGGCGCCTCTTGGTTTGGGGAGTGAGAACTCCTTTGATGCGTTTGAGCCTGTTGCGAATGAGTGAACCTTGTTGCGGGAGCCATCGCGTCATCGCTCTTCGAGAGTGATCCGTGACGGTTATGTAAGTAACCCGAACTTTGGCATTCTGCTCTTTCCGATGATTTTTCTTTCTTGACTTTTGATGAGACTTTTCTTTTTGCCAGTCTGATATTTCCTTGAATAACATGCGTGCCCATGGGACAACGGGGCTCAAGGATGTTTGGGATCATCTCCCACTTGTGGTGTGTTGGATGGTATCATCAACGGGTTTTGGGCGGTTGGCATCTGCGTTGGATGAGACTCCTCGTTCGACAGTGGTCATGTGTGCTTTGGGAGAGAGGTGGTGGGACACTACCCAAACCTTTCATTTTTGGATTCGGGGAGATGACGGTTACTCCCATAGTCGTGCAGCAGCTGCTGGGGCTGGATTGTGATGGAGAGCAAATCGAGGTGGATCTCTCTTTACGAGTGATATCGGAGGCAGTGCGTGCGGCACTTGGTGATGTAGGGAGGATAGTTTCTGGGGATTCAATATGGTTGTCCTTGCTGAAGGATGTTCTGCTGAGCAGGGTGATTGATGTGGAGGACGGGCTACAAGTGATGCCGATGGCCCGGTTATTCATTCTACTGGTATTAGGAGGTTTCATGGTGGCGTTGAGTGGCGACATCGTTCATTTGTGGTTTCTTCCGTACTTGAGGACGTTTTCGAACATCCCTTTATATGATTGGGGGAGTCTTACCTTCGCGACCCTTTACTTTTCTCTGGCTGCATTCAGCCGGTGCTGCCGAAAGACCTTTACTGGAGCCACGTACCTTCTTTAGGTATTTTTTAGTTTGTGCATTTCTTTTCATGCATTCTCATTTTCCTCATGCGTCTCTTTTTGCTTGCGAATTCAGACGTGGTTCTATGAGGTGATTGGGTACAATACCCCGCTAATTTCTTTGAAGGATGAAATTATTGGGGACTTCTATCGATTGTATCGATGGCGTAAGGCCAATCGACAGTCGAAGGGATCTCTTTCCCTAGAGGTGGTGCGTCAGGTCTTGAATGACCTGACCAGTGGTAGGGTAAGACTCTTTCCATTTCAATCTTAGTTTTTTGCACCTTTTGATCTTGTATTTATTTATGCTCGCTCGAAGATTTTCAGGTGACCTTTTACCCACAGGGGACAACCATTCAGGATGCGGGGGCGATCGGGGTGAACACGCGAATGAGGCATTTGCTGGCGCATGAGTTCGGCCATTACTGGTACCTTGGGGATAGATTAGTTCATCAGATTACTGGGGAGGAGGTGGTGGTCCGTCGGCATCTGCAACAGCGGCGACCTCAGAGGTCCCTTTTGTACGGCTGCATACCCTTTCATACAACATTCGGCGGGTTGATGGAGGGATGGTGCCTATGATGCACCGTCCTCATGCGATGGATCCGGAGGAGTTGGGTTTGACAGAGAAGGTCCTTCGATCCGCGGTATACCTTTCTATTCTTCTCTTTCTTTCTTTTCGGTTTTGGTCATTTCTACTTTGATACTGATTTCACCTTTTCATTCAGCAAGTCTTGTTGTCGACCACTTGGCTCAGGGACATTAGAGACTTGATATCTTCTGCAACTGCCCATATTTGGGATGCGGTTCCCGTTACTTCTTGCTTGGTGATGTCTGCCTCGTTTGGAGAGGACTTTGGCTTGGGTAGTGGTGGTGCGTCATCTCGCCGTGGGGGAAGAGAGAACGCCGCAGGGGTGGAAGCTCTTAAGAGAGAGAGAGGGAGAGAAAGAATGTGGGTTCGGGCTGAGTCCCGTTGTTTTTTCTTTTTCTTTCTATTTCCTGCAAAATGATGTAACACAAAAAACAGATATATGTAATGCAATGGAGTTTTTTTACTATCTTTTATTTAATGATGAACGAATGCATGCACATGCCCTTTTTACTTTGCTGCTGAGACCGTAAAAAGGAAAATTTTTGGAATTTTTTTTTGAAGTAAAGTTTTTGATTAAAAAGGGAGAAATTTTTATAAGTAGAAAAAGGGATTTTGAAATTCTGTTGAGAATATCAATTTATTTTTATTGAGTTTTATGATTTGACAAAAGAGGAAAAAAGGGAAATTTCTAAAATGGGGGGGTTACCGATCGGTAAGCACCCTGACCAGTCTATCAACAGTTCAGTCCAGTCCCATCAATTCAAAGCTTTGATTGGTACCCTCTTCAGCCTTTGGTACCTCGTGGGGTAGGATTCCCTCCAATTTCTATAGGGATTGTGTCTCTTATGAGGGTTTTCAAGTATAAAAAGGGGGAAGGGTGGAGTGTTTTCATCACACCTTTGCATTCTTATCTACTTGCCCACTATCTCTTAGTCTTTCAAGATGTCTCTCCCTAGTAGCATTGAGTTTGTCAGCTACCTCGAATCCTTGGAAGCAATGTGGTCCTATAATGTCGACTATGATGCTTTCAACATGCGTTGAGTCTCCTTGTGGCATAATCGGCCTATTGAGTGGAATATGCTGGTGGCAGCGGTATAATTTTGGTACCCCGAAGACCATGTATTCCGCTTTGAGTTGAAAGAAGTTTGTCCTACCTACGAGGAATTTTCTGCCATGCTGGGTGTAAATCCCAGTGTTGCTGCGACTTTGCCCAAATTTTCTCTCTCTCTTAGGGATTTGTTGGTCGGACTTCTTTATATTTTGCCTTCGGTGGACAGATCATTGGTTACTGGAGGAATGATCTCCCTCCCGGCAGTGCTGCAGTCCGTGCATTTAAGGGAAGTAGGTGATACTGGCTATGCGGGAGCTGTGGTTCTGGGCCTGGTTTCAAAATTACTGTTGGTGACTGGGGAGGTGCAAGTGGACCCACAACTTGCGGACATTACCTCATGGATGTCATATCGTCGTAATCCTGCGGTGGTGATACTAGCGGAGACTTTGAATGGCCTGGATGCCTGGAGAGAAGGCCATTCTAACTTTTTGAGGGGTAGCCCTGTGATGCTGTTCATGTGGCTGTCTGAAAGATTCCGCTTGTTGACTCCTCCAGAATATCCCTTGTCGGCCGTACCCAACTTCTTTTCACGCTACTTCATCCGTATTGGTTTGCATGTTGAGAACTGGGAGCATTGGCTTGTGGAGAATGGGGCTTGTGGTTTGTATTGGTCCGTGCCTTGGTGGGGAAAGTTTCATCCTGTTCTGGATCTAGGAGAGTATTCATATGTGCGGCTGGATGGTCTCAGATAGACCTCTTTTTACTTCCCTTGGAGGCTTTTGTGCCAATTCGGCTGGGCGCAGGTCGTGCCCCCTCGGACCTCAATCTTCTTTCCGTTATAAGATTTAACCGAGCGCCTGCGTCTGTTGCTTGGGTCTCTGTGGGAAAATCGGCGTCCGTCATCCCGTCCCTCTCAGTCTGTCGGGAAGGTTTGGCATATCCCCATAGATTATATGAAATGGTTGTGGAGGAAAGTAGTGAGCAAGATGTTGGCAGTGGAGACTGGATAAAGATGGTTTGTTTTATCTGACACCATGGAAGGGGGTGTTGTGGTCTTTTCAAAAATTGTTAAGGATCATCGATCCATTGAATGTTTACGGCACTCTATTCAGGCAGGGGAAACTTGGGGACCTCAGGATGTAGATGATGAGGGTGAAAGCTCCTCTGGTAGCTGTGGGTAGGACTCCTGGGGAATTTATTTATGTAATAGGGAATGTATGTGGGGATTTTATTTGGCTTTTTTATGGTAGCAGGGGGGAAGGGGGTATCCGTTACTTTTTCTCATGTAATTCGTACTGTAATTTCTTATTAATGAAATCAACAAGTTTCTGATCACCCAGTTGTGCCTTTCGATGAATTTTGTATTTTGAATTATCTATATTGATCGCTAGGGCATACATAATCCTTTTTTTCAAATATTTTTAGAATGAACCGTCGTTCTCGGAGGTAAGAAAAGAATATTATTTTGTGAAAAAGAAAGGGCCGCACTCATGTGAGGTGCATGAGATGCCTACGTACCTCTGGGGTTTTTGAAAAAGTTTTTTATCTATTTGAAAATATTTTTTTGCAGAGGATCAGGCCCACGTAGTTCTGGATAGAGGGAAATGAAGAGTTTTTTTTAGAATGGAAGGGGGATGAGAAGAGTCGTAGCGCGCCGAGATTTCAGACTGGGGGTAGAATTTCTTGAGATGGTCCAGGTTGACTGGACGAGCCCTCTCCTCCCTATCTAGGTCAGTAAGCATAGCGGCACCGCCGGATAAGATTTTCTTCATAATGTAGGGGCCGCTCCAATTGGGATTGAATTTCCCTCTGGGGTCCCAGATGGGTTCTATTATCTCCTTAAGGGCTAAATCCCCCTCCCAAACACCGCGGTCCTTGACTTTCTTGTTAAATGATCGCGCTATTCTGCGATGGTACCCCTGTATGTGGTAAAGAGATTTTAATCTTCTTTCATCTAGGATGGCTAGCTCATCAAGACGGCTTTGGCACCAGTCTTCTTCACTAACTTTGCTTTTGATCATGACGCGTAGTGAAGGTGTTTCCAGCTCCACAGGTAGGACTTCTTCCATGCCGTAGACCAGGGAGTAAGGGGTAGCCCCAGTAGAGGTTTGTATTGAGGTTCGATATCCCCATAGGGCGTATGGGATCTGGTCAGCCCAATCCCTACAACCTTCGATCATCTTGCTGATGATGGCTTTGAGGTTTTTGTTGGTGCCTTCAACTGCACCATTGGTCTGAGGTCGGTAGGGAGAAGATTTGTGTCTCTGAATCCCATACTTGTTGACTACTTCAATGACTTCTACTTGGAAATGCAACTCGTTATCTGATACCATCTCGTGCGGGACCCCGTATCGGCAGATGATATTTTTCTTGAGAAATTTGACCACTTTCTTGACATTCAATACCGCGTATGACTCAGCCTTGACCTATTTGGTGAAGTAATTTATGGCAACCATGATTAACTCATGTACGTTTGAAGCCTTTGGTGTAACCTTCCCTATGATGTCGATACCCCAAGTGGGGAACGGCCAGGGAGAGGTCATGTTGCATAATTCTCGCGGAGGCAAGTGTTGAAGGTTGGAGAATTATTGGCATTTGAGGCACCTCCGGACATAGGCGATGCAATCCTGGATCATGGTGGTCCAGTAGTATCCCTATCGGATGATCTTCTTGGCGATCATGTGACCATTCATATGGGGTCCGCATTCCCCGCTGTGGATTTTCTGCATTGTTTTCTCAATTTCTGCCCCTGCGATGCAGTGTAGATGAATTCCATCAAAATTCCTCTGAAGTAGAGCTTTATGATAGATGATGTACTGGGCGACCAGTCTTCGTAGGGTCATTTGATCTTTCTTATTGGAACCCTCGGGATACCTACCATGTTTAAGGAGGCACCAGATATCATAGTACTAATAATCGGCTGGTTCGGGATCTTTGGTGGAGATAAGATCAATATGGTAGCAATGGGTTAGTTTGTCTTGATTTTGAACTAGGAAGGGGGTCATTATTATTCCTTCGGGCATGTTGACCATGGAGGCCAAGGTGGAGAGAGCATCGGCTAGGTTATTCTTTGCTTGGGGTAGGTAATTGAAGCTGATATCTCAGAATTGGGAGGCTAACTCTTCTAATTTGGCATGAAAGGGTTAGATATTTTTGTCCTTGACTTTCCACTTTCTGAGCACTTGACCAATGATAAGGGCAGAATCCCCATAGACATCAAGGTATTGAATACCTTTCTTGAGAGCAACCTTGAGGCCCACTGTGAATGCCTCATATTCCGTCATGTTGTTGGTGCAAGGTAAATCCAATTTAATGGCGATGGGAGTGTAGGAGTCATCTGGGGCGATCAGAAGTATCCCAATGACATATCCCTTTTTGTTGGCAGCATGGTTAAAGAACATTTTCCATCGAAGGCGGTCTTCAGTGGAGCAGAGGATATTTTCATCTAGGAATTCGGAGATCTGGACATCTGCTTCGTCTATGGGGGAATCGGTGAGGTAGTCAGAGATGGCTCTTCCTTTAATAACTTTATGTGTGACGTACACGATATCGAACTCGGTTAGGAGCATCAACCATCAAGCCATTCGGCTGGATAAGGCGGGTTTCTCAAGCAGGTATTTAATAGGATCCATTAGGGATACGAGTTTGATGGGGAAGGAGAGCATGCCGTGTCGCAACTTTTGGGTGACCCAAACAAGTGCGACACATGATTTTTCCAAGGCAGTGTAGTTGACCTCGTACCCGACCAATTTGAGACTATCATAATAGGTGGCTCTTTCTTTATGGGAGTCCTCAAGGTATTGGGATAGCAAAGCCCCAGCTGCAGTGTTGGTTATGGTTAGGTATAGGAGCAAAGGGAGACCAGACTGTGGTGGCATGAGCACTGGAGGTTGGGTTAGGTATTGTTTAATTCGGTCAAAAGCTTCTTGGCAGGCCTCGCTCCAAACCTTGGTTGAATCTTTTTGAAGGAGCTTGAAGATCGGTTCATAGATGGAGGTTAGCTTGCTTATGAACCGGTTGATATATTGTAATTTCGCAAAAAACCCTCAGACTTCTTTCTCTATTCAGGGTGGTGGCATCTCAAGTATGGCTTTCATCTTTGCAGGATCTGCTTCTATCCCTTTTCACTGATCATGAATCCCAAGAGTTTTCCTTTTATAATGCCGAAGACATACTTTTGTGGATTAAGTCGCATCTGATACCGTCGCAGTCATTTGAAAAACTTTCGGAGAGCAGGAACATGACCTTCTCTAGTTTTGTACTTGATAATCATATCATCCACATAAACCTCGACCTCCTTGTGGATCAGATCGTGCAGGACGGTTGTGGCAGCCCTTTGGTAGGTAGCCCCAGCATTCTTGAGACCAAATGGCACGACGGTGTAGCAAAAGGTTCTCCATGGGGTGATGAATGCGTTTTTTTTCTTGGTGGTCTGGGTGCATCTTGATTTGGTTGTCAATATTGGGTAGCATATAATCATCCTTTGGAGAAGCTTTGTTTAAATCTCGGTAATCTACACACATTCGAACCTTTCCTCTTGATTTCGGCACAGGCACAATGTTGGCTAGCCATGTGGGATATTCGATCACCCGAATGAAACCCACGTTTAACTGTTTGACCACCTCTTCTTTGACCTTGAGCGACCATTCGATGCGGAGTTTTCTCAATTTTTGTTTAACTGGCTTGTAATTTGGGAGAGTGGGGACATCGTGCTGAGCTATTTCAGGATCGATGCCAGGCATATCATCATAGGACCATGCGAAGACATCTACGAACTCCTTTAGCAATTCTTCGAGTTGTGCATGCTCATGTTCGTCAAGGCTGGCCCCTATCCTAATCTCGCACAGTTGGCTACTACAACCGAGATTAATAACAACAGTCTCTTCTTCATTAACTTGAACGCGGTTATGTTGTTTATTATTAACCTTATTTAGATCAGTTAATAATTGTTCATTTGTAAAACCATCACTATCAAAAGTTGATTAGAATTCAAGTAGTTAATGTAAGGTGCAGCAAGATACTCAAAATCTTCATTTATTTCATTGATAGGAAAAGCAACATTGAGAACCTCATCAAAAGAGGTCTTGATTACATTTGAGCAAGGATAGACAATAGAAGAAGAAATAGGGTAAACATTGGGGTCAAGGGAGATTTCATGAGGTAGAACTAGCGCAGCATGCCAGTTGAGGAGAGGAGTATCAGCAGCTTTAATCAGACGGGATGGGTCCATTGATGTAGTGCCTGAATGAACCATGCAGAGTGTCAGCCCCAGTATCTGTAAGTTGAAGGAATATTCAAAATTGCTTTCCTCAATCTCTTCTGCATCTTTGATGAGCAGTTATACTTGGCGTGGGAAACTTTCGGCCCATGGTTAGATGTCTTGGAAAAAGATCTTCATTCCCGGCCTCATTTTCTTGTCTGTGTGGTCATACCATGGTTCTAGAAAACCACAAAAGGGGAAGTCTTCGCCTTCTTTAATGAATCGTCCATCCAAGGAGTCTCCTGAGATAGTTCGGATACAGTCTATTCTTCTCTTTGGTCAAGATTGGCAGATCATTCTAAGATCTTGTTCTGATGGTTGATACCCCAAGCCACAAGGAGGGAAATATTTCTTCAATTCGATGGGCCCAAGTATCCCTTGGTTCCTTTGCCCTAGCCCCAGTCCGGGAATGAAGTGCATATTTCTGAACATCTGAATCACATTGACATTTCCATGAGGGTCATATTCTGGACAAACCCTTTCTTTGAAACTGTCCCCTGGCGGGAGTAGGAGTGGTTCAACTCGGAATCCTGATATGAGCATATCATTTGACCTATGATGTATCTCAAGAATTGGACTGCTGGTGCTTGCACCCCCGATATTTTCATCGTCACCCAAAATGGTGATGACTTGCCCATCGGCGAAAAACTTCAATTTCTGATGGAGTGAGGAAGACACACCCTTGATATTATAGAGACAGGGTCGTCCGAGCAACAGGTTGAAACAAGCTGGGATGTTTATGACTTGGAATTCAACGATGGGGTTTATAGGGCCAACCCCTATTGCATGTTTTATGGACCCCATCACCTCATAATGGGTATTATCGTAGGCATGCACAGCGGCGAAGGTTGGAGCGAGGTCGCTTTCTTTTAGGCCTAAACACTTGAAAGTTCTCAAAGGGCAAACGTTCAAGGCAGATCCGTTATCGACAAAGGAGAGTGGCACGGCCTTTCCCAGAACTTCGATGGAGATATTGAGTGCATGGTTGTGATTCGGCCCAATTCTATGGATTTCTTCTTCAGAAAATGATAGCATTCGGGTAGAGGTCAAGGATCCGACCAGATTTACCGCTTCTTCTGGTGTGGTAGTGGGAGGAACTATGGGTCTACTGATTAATTTGATTAAAGCATTGTGCAGCTGGGAAGACATGAAAAGTCACCATAGAGTGATGTTATCTTGAGTTTCTTCAGTTGATCGAGGATCTTACTCTCCTCGATCGTTATTTCTGGAATTGGAAGGTTTTCAACGCCCTTCCCTTTATCATTTGCAGGTAGTGAGCTGGGAACCTGTTAATGTCTCTCTAATCTAGTCATGTGATTTACAAAAGAAGGAAAGAACATGAATCCCGTTTCCTCGTCAATCTCAGGTTGTGTTGCCACCCTATTTATTTCTCCGAGGAGTTCTTCAAATGATATCATCCCACATATGTCGGCTACTAGGCCAGCTCTTCCTGAGCTTGTTCTTCACTCGAATCTTCGAATTCTTCCCCCCATCCGGTGGTAACAATTATGCCTTTGCATGTGAAGTCGATGCATTCCACAACTTCAACGGCTTCTTCATATAAGTTCTCCCATTCTGTGGGGATATGTGTGATTGAAGGGACCAAATGACCTTTTAGTTTCAAAGTGTCAAGTAACCCGGTGATACTGAAAATGCTATTGGTTTGCTCGAATAATTCTGCCATAGTCTGGACAACATCATCTAAGATGACATCGTTGGTTGGTACCACACATTTGTCTGAATCCCGAGCCCACTTTTGTGCTTCTAAGAACAGTGTGCTGAACTTCTGGCAATCGATGACCATCTGTGAGGGAAATTTCAGCCCGAACTCTAGGAGTTGTTTTAACACCTCTGACAATTCCATACTTCCATTTTCAGAACGGGTACGGATAGCGATGCATGATCTGATAAGGAGTGACAGGCATCAGCGAGGCTAGTAGGGTGTAGGAGGAAATATGGGCAAATTTAAAGAGGTTTAGGAGAGTATATGGGTGTGATTTGGGTTGAGGGATCCAAATCTGGGTTTTCTTCTAAGAAAAGGGCATTGACATGATTTGGAAGTGGATTGGGAGTAGTGTTTGTCTTAGGATTGTCTAGTGGGGCGATGGTACCCCGGTCAATGAGATCTTGGATTATGTTCCGGAGGTGAAATCATTGGTCGGTGGTATGGCCGGCAGTTTGGTGAAAGGCACAATGAGCATCGGTCTTGAAGTTTCTTGGGAGTGGATTTTGAAATGGATGTGGATCCAAGGGTTTGATGAGGTTTCGTCTTAACAGGACTTGGTAAACTTTGGAGAGGGGAGCATGGAGCTCAGTGTATTCCCTTCGGATGGGGGCAAGGCGGCTTTCTGGTGCCCATGATGTGGTTGGTTGAGAGATGTTGTTGATGGTCGAAATGGTAGCATTAGTAGGCTTGTCATACTTTCTAGGGGTGAATTGTCCAGACACCTTCTTTGGTTCAAACTCTGTTTTAACGAGGCTTTCCTCGATTTCCTCTCCAGCCTCTCTGAGAGATTGGAAGTGGGGATAGTATTGTCCTCCCATCTTCGCTTGGACATGGGGCAAGAAGTTCTTCTTCACTATGTTGACTTGTTATTCCTCGGATGGCCGATTGGTCATGGTAGCTGCCTGCTCCCTCCACCGGGTTATGAAGTTACTGACTGATTCTCCTGGATTCTGCTTGAGTAGCTCTAAATCACGATGGGTGACCTCAAGCTCTTCGTTGTATTTATATTGCGATATGAATTCTCGGGCTACATCCTCCCAGTTACGGATTCTGGATTCCTCAAGAGTTAAAAACCATCGGAGGGCACTATCCTTTAAAGTTTGCTGAAACAATTGGGCCATGACTTCTTCAGAAGCCCCTAGTAGAGTCATGGAACGATGATAACTACGAAGATGAACAATTGGGGGTCCACTCCCTCCGAACTTCTCGATATTTGGCATCTTGAATTTCTCGGGTAACCTCGCTTTAGGATAAGGAGACATGTGGGTGTAGTCCATGTAATTCCCAGAGATCCTGATGTGGTCAAACTTCTTGGTGAGCACCTTGAGATCCTCCATGACTTTCTTCAACTCCTCCTCCTTTGGATTAGCGACTACAGGCAGGTTAGCCATAGGCTGGGCAATGTTTGGCATTAGAAGCTGGGCAAGCGGCGGCCCATTGGCAGGAGGGGCACGTGGAGCGTGCTGATATTATTTCGAAACCCAGATAGGATCGGGTGGACCCATAACACAAGGGAATAGGGCCTCGGGCTCTTAAGGAATAGGAACTTGGTTTCGTTGTATTTCTCGAACCTCAATTTGGAGATTGTCAATCTTGGACATGAGCTGAGCTAGGACTGTCATCAGATCCGGCTGTATGACTGGTGCTTGATCTGTATTCTCCATGGAAAGTGAATGGATTCCGGACTCGAAAGAAGTAGTAGAGGAACAGATGAAACTCTGGGGTGTTTTGACTGAAGACCGAAGCCATTAGGGAGCCAGGCCAAGGACTTGCAATCGACCTGAGAAGGCGTAGGATGATATTTATTTTTGAGAAAAAAGAAAGAACTATTTTTGGATTTTTGATAAAGAAGGGAGAAATGTTTTTGGATTTTTGATAAAGAAGGGAAAAATATTTTTGGAGAAGGAACTCAGCATGATTATTATGATTATTATGTTCTCACTTGTATTTAATTTTCCTAAATGCCATGCCAGACGGGACCCGATCCTAAAAAAGTGGGGTTTTTAATATATGCAAAGCTACGGTTTGGACTTGTAACCAGGCTCACAAACAGGGCCCCGTTTTAAAATGGGCGAAAATTGGGCGGCAGGCTGACCCAAAATTTCGACAGAGTTTTGGGTTGAAACCAATAATCTGACGTGTGTGTCCTAGGTTTTGACACCTATATGCGGGTATGCAGTTGGTTGGATGAATCGGCATGGGTTCCCCCCTTTGGCGTGACTTCCACGATATACGTCTTGCTCTTGCGGGCAATCGATACGTGTGGACAAGCCAGTTGATACACCTGAGTGTACGTGAATTGCCTCACCATATACCTCGTGGGGACGGTACGTGTGAGAGAGAATTCGATATACTCGGTGTACGTGATCGAATTCCCTGCGATATACCTCCCGTCATGACTTCGGTCAAGCGGTACGATACGGGGGAACCGTTCGATATACGTCGAAGGTACTTGGCCAATGGAAGGTGAGAGTCATATCGCTTAGCCTAACTGCGACTTGCCAGACCAGCGCCCATCACGAAGTGACCCTCCAGTTAGGGTAAAATTTGGTCAATAGCAATGCTCCTTGGTGATGTTGTGTGAATCATGCATGATTCTCTTATTAGTATCTTATGATGAGAATTCCTTTATTGATTATGCCAATTAGGGATCAAAGTACAAGTACCCCAAAATTTACACCAAGTAGGGATAGGTGATGCGTGCAACATGGGGATATATGTGATCCTAGGTGCACATGGTGTGAAGTGTACATGGAGAAATTTCTACAAGTGTGTGAACATAAGCATAAGCATGGGACACATATGAGAAAGGGGAACATGCAGATATGGGGGGCAAACATAAGCAAATATAGCATTCATTTAAATAGAGTCAAGCCCATAAATAAATAATAGTCCCCAACAGAGACGCCACTATGGCCATCCCCGATCCTCGCCGTGCGGGCGGGCGTGCAGAGGAAAGGATCCTTCGTGTCCCGCGCATCCCTCTCGGGAGCGCTTCGGCCGGCGTCGTTTGAGATGTGGTGTAAAAATATATAGAGCTTCATAATCGCCAGTCTATTTTACTCAAAATAGACAAAAGAAAAAGGGGAAGCCACCCCGAAGGATGGCATCCAAAGACATACTGGTGCGTGCGAAACCAAGATGATTCGAGAAGGGTTCGGAGGTTTAGTTACGAAATGGGAAGGTGTTAGGCACCCATTCCGTCCTTTTGGTCTCTCATTAATATTTACTATTTTCCTTTTGTTTCCCCCCGTGATATGTGTGCATGTGTATATATATATATAATGGAGGTAGGAATCCTCGACTTGTATCATGGGAAAGATAAATCGAGTCGTCCATAGGAAGATATAAGAATAGTATTAGAAAAGTTAGATTTATGCGATTACCCCTAGGTTGATCGTTATAATGGAACGATAGCGCATATGGAGTAATGCGTCACTAAGGGCAAGTATATAGAATATAAGGAAAATGGATTTAGAGAATATAGAAAATGAGAGAAAAGGTGAGAAAAAGGACTCGAGTCTCGGGTTTTAACCCGACATGCCTACGTAGACTATAAAGGCATCAAAGTCCACGTAGTTCGCATAAAAAATGAGGGGTGGGGTTTATCCCATAAATCCAAATGGGAAATCTCTTATTTGCAAGTGTGTGTGTGTGTGTAGAAAAAGTGTTTTGATTGTGAGAAACGTGTGGAAAAAGTGTGAGAATACCTACTTGGAATTTATAAGCAAACCCTCTTTTTCTTATTTTTTGGGTTTTATGAAAATAAAAGGTGTACAATAATACTAAATAAAAAGTATATTAGAATGTGTGAGATGAGATAATAAAAGTGTTAAATAAGAAAACAAGTTATTGGGAATTTAAGAGAGAGTTTGAGAAAGTTGGACTTTCTTAAAGATCTTGAGCTTGATCTTGAATGTTGGAGAGTAGACCTTGCACTTGGATGATGATGGAGAGTGGATAATTCACTAGGTTTTATGAAAAGAATGATGAAACCTGGAAGTAAAAAAGGGATTTGAATGTTGAAATCACGCTGCCTTTGATAGAGGTGTCTTCACTTCGTTCAGAGAGATTTTTATCAGATCTGGGCTCTCCTTGAAAATGAGGTGAAGGCCTCCTTTTATAGGCCCAAGTGAGTGCCGATCGGCATAGACCTGTTCCTGCCTATCCGCAGGTGCCGATAGGTAGGGTCTGGAACCTGCCATTTGGTAGTGCGCTTCAAGGTTTTTCAGAAAATTCGCCATCGAGGGCAAACCGTTGGTCAGAATCACACACGGAGAATACCATTGGAAAGGTAATTTAAAGACCTTTGAAAGTCCTTTGTACCACTCCCGAGTTAGGGAATTGAATTCGGGTCAAATATGGCTCGGAAGCATTTGTCGGTCCATTGGAGGGGAAATCGTTCTGACGCAAATGAATCGTTCATCCGCATGGTAAGTCCAAATCGCGCATGGGGCAGACCGTTGGAAAGGTTAGAACATGTACTTCGACATTCCAAAGAGTTTGACCCGGTTTGTAGAGTTGACTTTGGCCAACCGAGTCCGAGAAGCATTCGGTGACCTCCCGGAGTCAAACGGATCGTTCGTCTACATGGAAAGTCTGAATCGCGCATGGGACGGACCGTTGGAAAGGGTATTCTGTGCCCTTCAAAGATTCATTCAGCCTCGATTAAGCTAAAGAGTTGGCTTAGGTCAAATAGAGACCGAGAGAGCCCGATGGCCTCTGGGTCAGGTTTCAAACGCAAATGGATCGTTCGTCTGCATGGTAAGTTGGAATCGCGCACGGGGCAGACCGTTGGAAAGGATATTAGTGCCCTTCGAAGATTCATTCATTCTTGGTCGAGATGAAGAGTTTGACTTTTGGGTCAAACTGAGCCGGGGAGTGCCCGATGGTTTTTAGGTCAGTACTCGGGACATGACCTAGGTTTGTAGTGAGGGAGGGAAGTACTAGGGACCTAAGTAGAGTTAGGGTGTAACAGAATGGGGTGTCAACATCCGCCATACATGAAACTTAGGAGAAGGACTCAACATTGGGCCAATCAAATCAATCTAGCCCTGTATGCTGGACCAATTTTTTTTTCAAGGGAGTTTAATTTGGGTTTTAAATTAGTATAGATTCAAATACATTAAAAGAAATTAAAATAATTATGTAAAACACAGGTTTGAGGGATTATACCTCTTATAGGAACCTTAGGGTTGAGGATAAACTTTATATAGACAATTAATGTTATATGCACGTAATAATACGAAAGAAAAGAGATTATATTTTGACCCAATGAGTAGGGTTTGTTGCTAATTTATTTGGATTATGTGAATATTACTTAGGGGTGTGTATGACATGACAGCACATGAGTTTTACGTATGTCTTAGTACCCCAGTCCTATGTGTTACATGTCTCCTGAGTTGGGATAATGGGGATAGATTCTCTTGTATAGACTTGGGTATGGGGTTGTACATTTGATGTGATGGCGTAATAATATCCTTATGATGATGTTATAAGGTTGTAGGATTTGTAGGTCCTATAACTATAACTTGTAGTGGCATGAGTGATCCGCAAAGGCATAGGGATATGACTTTTTACTTTGGATTCGAGAAGTGCATAGTGTAGACACCCCATTTGACACCCATAATTATCATGGCCTCCCAAAAGGCCCAAATCAAGGCTAGCCTCAAGAAAAACCAAAAATACCGCACCCAAAGGACCAAATTCCCAAGAGGACCAAAAGTATATCACCCAAATAATTCAAGTTGGTGGCCTAATGTAAGCCCAGAGGCCGAATGGGAACGTGCTAGACTAATCTATTTAGGGTGTAAAGTACCCTTGACCGATTGGTCCTTTTCCCTAGGCAATTAGGCCATAAAAGGGGGCCCTTACCTACCATTTCAACAAACATTAAATTCGTTATTTAATGCTAATCTTTCTTCCCATAAGATGTTTCTTCTTTAAAAGGCCCAAAACTCTCTCCATTTGCCTAAAAAAAATCTATCAAGCTTAGACATAGTGAAAGAACATTCATGGACAACACAATAGTGGATCGAGAGGATCTTGGACACCTCATAATGGAGTTCAAAATAATCCAACATTATTTTCAGTAGCTCTAACCCGCCTATTATCTTGCAGACATCTAAGGTCAATCCCTTTACCGAAGTGCTAAGATACCCAATAAATTTATGGTGCCAAATATTAAGAAGTTCACGATCATTGGGTCTGCTAACAGTCCACCTTAAATTATACGTTCGATCTAAGAAATCCCTAGTGGATTTTGATAAGGCCGTGACACAAATATTTTGGCACTCCTTATCTAAAGGAGAGTTTAAATAGTTCTTGTCCATTGATGATGGAAGGACCACGAGCTGGAGTGATATCTATAGAGAGTTCATAAACAAATACATTTATAACGATGAGTTAAAAATTACTCATCGAGATCTATAAATGATGAAGCAAGAGATCAACGAATGTAAGGGGACTTTCATCGCTCACTGGACAAAGAAAGTCGCCCGAATGGTGAAATGACCCTCAAAAGAGGAACATGTGGCTATTATGAAGAAGAATTTAATTAAACCTTATAGACATTAGTTAAAGATGCAGTATTTAACCCACTTCAAAGCCTTAATGGATCTAGTAGCCCAACTGGATGATGATCTCATGAACCGAACACTTAAATATAAGACTAAAAACGAAAGTAATGTCCCTGTGTACACCAATAATAGGACTTACAAACTAGGCATAACTACCATCAACTCTATTTAGGCTCCGACAAGTGCAGATGCACCCTTGAATGTTCAAATATTCCAACAAAATTTTCATTCCCTATACAGTCCCATAAGTATAATTTATGATGCCCTCAAGAAGAAGGGACTTATAAACCCTCAACATACGAAACCATTACCTGACTCCTTACATCAAGTCTTCAAGAATAACCTTTATTGTCAATATCATCAAATGAAGGAAAAAAACTTGGAAAGATGTCGAGATGTCGAATTTTATGTCCAAGATTTAACCGATCAGGGAAATAATACTTCACTAACAAAACCTAAGCCCAACATTAATAGTATTCCTCAACTCAATAATGGTTTAGGTGTGAATTGCCTCACTACAGAAGAAAAATCGGGATATCCATCCCTCTTGATGAATCATGTCAACTATGTCAAAGTGATAGAATATCCAAGCCTTAGGAGCCTCGCAAACATACATTTGGATCTTATAGTGCCAATACAAACACACATATATATAATGGTTCAGACAATTGAAGATTTGAAGGCCACCATTTGAGATCTTCTAGAAGTATACATGTATCAGCTAATGTACCTGATTCTTTAGGAGAATCTAGATATCCTATCATCCTACACTGTCCACAAATATAAAAGCATCTACAAAAATTACGAAGTGGTTTTAAATGAGGCACAAAAAGCTATAGGGTACATAAGAAGACCAACGGACAGATAAGTCATCCTTACTGGCTTGGGTGAAGAACTCGAAATAGAAGACAATCAAGTTAGTAGGCATAGTCATCACCGAAACATTCAACATTCGACTTATTAATAGAGGAGGATTTGTTATTCAATTTCGATGATTTGATAGCTTCCCCTCCTTGGAATAATGAGGATTATGTTTGCACTTTGAACTTCGATGAAATATTGACAGGATTTCTCATCCCAGACTGGGAATCTATATAAGTCATCCACTTCACTAGGTCTAGGAGATTTTATAAAGACCTTATCCCGAACCTCTCTCTTTCTGGAGAAGGGATAAAAGAAAAGGGAAGGAAGTACTCTAGGAAGATGCATAAGGGAAAATCGAAGAAAACTGAGTTCAAGATTAGCTAAAATAGACACAGGCCAATATCTCTATATGGGCACTTTCCATGTCTTCCCAACCCGATAGGGATTTCATTCTCAAGAAATTCTCTCAGAGAGTGGTACCCTTTTCCTCCAGTCCCGAAGAACTTATGGAGACACTTGGCAACTTGAACTTTACAAAAAGCATGTCATCTGCTAACACAGTCTTCCAATACAGGACTACATCATAACATGGACCTGAACATCAAAATAGGTGTATAAGGACAATTGATTCTTATGGTGCTCATTGATAATGGATCTACCATAAATATTTACCAGTTGAGAACTGCCAAATTCCTAGAGACTAAGAATGAGGATCTCACACCTACTACTCAAGCTATGAAATCCTATGAAAATTCCACAAGAGAAGTGATGGGATCTATTAATATCATTCTTGGGATTGCCCCACTCGATAGAATCATTGACTTTTAAGTGATCGACATATCTTCTTACTTTGTTTTTCTTCTGGGAAGACCATGGTTCCATGATATCTAAGGTATTCCTTCATCATTACACTACAAATTAAAGTTCTTCTATGGAGAAAATATGATCACAATATTCGGATACTCTAGCTTGCTTAAAATGGAGGGTCCCAACACCCTAGTCCTTGAAATCTAACATGAAAGTGGAGACATATACATCAGTGGTTTTGAAATCGACCCACTATTCAAACCATCTTAGCCGACATTAGAGAATATATCCCACTATACATAGGAAGAGCGATGATATTTCCTCCAAGAACTAAAAGTCAACTGGTCAGAATTTAAGATACCCAAGGGCTTCACATACAACTAGTCACTCTAGACTCAAGGGACACTTTGTCATGGAGGGATAAGACTTACCTTTCTATCGGTTCCCGAAATCATGGGTAGAAACTAACTCAAGAAAATCGACATCGGGACCACCCTTCATGGATAAAGGAAGAAGTGCACAAGATAGCAAAACCTGATCGAGAAACTGGACAAACCGCCTAAAAGTTAGGATTTTATCTAGGATCTAAAAAATACTAAGATGTTCCTAAAGATGATGGAAGAGGAGAATAAATGGACCTTCTACCACTTACCAGTGACTAAGAACCATTTTAATGATGATATTGACTAAATTTTTTAGAAGGAACCTCTATCTAGTATGTGTAACCTCCCTTTTGAGGAGGCGAGTAATGCAAAAAACTATTTCGATGTACTCAACCACTTTATTGATGAAATAAACCATAACTTTGAGTATCCTTATGATCAAATCATTGATTATGATTGTTATATTATAAATATGGAATATGACATGGATCAATGGTATTGTGACACGTGTCATCAGAAGAAGATTATCTCATTATCGGAATATGGTCGGCCTAGTGCTATTCATGTTCGGCTCCGTATTATTTTTGGTTAGTTGGACAACCAACTAAGATGATTTAATGTTAGTAATCACCAAAAACATATATGGGCCACGTGAAAAAATATGTACAACCCTAAATATCCACTCATGGATTAGTCCTTTTAGCTTATTGTGGTCAGCTCATCATTAGTTGTTTCTTGGATTGTAGAAAGATACAACTGCCTGATTTATATACCTCTTTCACTTTTCTGTCTATAAATAGCGCTCAATGAGACACAATAAGAGTATTTGAAAAATATTCAACCTAATGTCCATACAAGAAACCTTAGAGATATTATTGAGAGAATATATTCATTCTTCCATGGCAAATATAAATAACAGGCCACATGTGGATATAAGAACCGCATTTGGTTGAACAATGTTAATCCCTTGTCTCATTCTCTATCTGTCATCTTTATCAAATCTAATCCATTAATATCTTTATTTGTTATAGTTTATTTTTAGTAGTAATCAGCTAAGACCAGTAAAAACCCTTTATAATTTTTACATGATAACAAATTGGCACCGTCTATGGGAATCTAACAGGACTTTTGGTTATTTCCTACCACCTACTTTTCATAAATCCTCACACTGTGACTGTGAATGCACCATTTGCATTATTTAAAAATGGGAGAAGATCTATAAGGTAGTGGTGTAAATGAAACAATTCCACTCTTAACCCTTCTTGGAATGGAGGCATACAATTAATTCTAATGAGCTTAGGCAGAGGTCAAGATGTAATGCAAGAAATGGTGAAAACTTTGACACAGACACATTATGCCAAGAAAAATATACTCCAAGATGATTTTACCTCCCCAAATTGGAGAGAGACATTTGAAAGGAGAGGTGAAATGTTGCCTCTTACCCCTTAGAGAGACAGACAATCAGCCTTCCATGAATGAGCTCTGGAGAACCCTAGGAGGTTGAATTTCAATTTAAAATATGAAATAAGTAGATCCATATAGTCTAAATCATAAAATGATAGGTCAAATTTCTTGGGAGATACCTTGTCCCTCAAGAAAACTAATTACAATAACGAGCAATCATTCTCTGGGGATAGGCCAAGTGTATTGGAAAAACTGAGAAGAGGCTCCACATTTAATATACTAGGCCCACGAGTAGTGAAAGAACAATATCACATAGACTTAGAGGGCTTGAATAATGCTGAAAAGGTTTAGTCAGGTTAAGGATAGGCATAATGTGGTGGGTGCAAGCTGATCAGATATCCCATGAAAAGAGAGCAACACAATACCGTTGTCGAGCAGCGAAGGCCGTTATGGTTAGGGATGAGAATGATGAAAAGCCCTAAAAAGGAATGATTCAGTTACTAGAGGATCTTTTGGGATAAATGTTCAAATAAAAGAACCCCTTACACACAGATTTCGTGAGAGAATTTCCGTTCACCCTGTTTATCGTGGATTATCCCACACCTGTTAAGTTCAAACTACATATTGTGACCCTGAAGTATGATGGTAAGACAAATACATTATTATATGTGGAAAATATAAATCTACTACCAAAATTTATTTAGTCCCAGACGAGATGCGTTGCAGCATTCTCCAGTATGACCATCGGATCGACTAAGATCTGGTATAATAATCTACCATGGGGACAAATCTCAAAGATTCAGCAGCTGGTCGACCTCTCGATCGTCAATTTTTTTTTTGGAAAAAATTGCAATAAGAGGGTGGCTCATTTTCTAAACATCTGTCAAAAAGTCGACAAGACCACCCGCGAATACATCCCCCACTTTAATAATGAGAAACTAGAAATGATTGACTTTGATGGAATGATAAAGATCATTGCGCTAATAAATTGATTGATATGAGATAAGTTGTATTATGCATTAGAGAAGGAGCCACCCAAGGTAATGATTGATTTATTTTCCAAACTCGGGAAGATTATCAACGCTGAGGAAGTTATAGCAACCAAAAAAGTTAGTAGCTCCATAGCCAACACCTGTAAAAGCTCGAAGAAGAAAGAGAAGAAAGACAAAAAAGATAATAAATAAGATATATGACGGGTATACCTCTTCAGTTGCCAGCATCCATCACATTTCAAAAGAAATATGTGGGAGAAAAGATATGAGTTGGCCCGATAAGCTGAAAGCCCCAACCAATAGAAAGGACAATAGGAAGTACTGTGAGTTCCATATGGATCAACCATAATACTGATAATTAAATATCCTTGAGGAATGATATAGAGGGTTAAATTATCAAAATTTATGTTCTAAGGTAGCCAAACAAATCCAAGGGATGAGAAAAAATCCAAAAGAGGATCAGAATCCCCATGAAGAAGATCTGATGAAAAGAAAAAAGGCACAGATGATGATTTCGAGGATGACTTAGATCTACCCTAAAGGCCCAAGAAACATGCACACGAGGTAAAAATAATATCATTTGGATGTAACTTCGTTGCAGGAGGAGATTCTAGAGGAGGCAATGAGCCTGTAGAGAGTAAATCACACCTCAATGATTCAAAGGCTTGTGCTCATATCAGATAGATCAACCTAACTGACGATGTCGACACCCGACCAAGGAAAGTAAAAAAAAGATAGTATCATGGTTTGTTTCTCTAAATACACCTTGTTTGTCATGTTATATCCATTGGTCACCTAGATGATGGTATATAAAAGCCAGGTTACAAGGATTCTGGTCAACAATGGTAGTTTCTCTGATGTTTTCTTTTACAACTTCTTTAAGGGTTTGTGATTAAGGTATATTAAGCTTGAATCTTATTTCCAACCACTTATCAACTTATCATTAGAAAGAATACATCCTATAAGAACAATTGGGTTGGAAGTTATGATCGGCATGTGGCTAACCTGCATAACGGAGATTACTCATTTCTTCATCCTAGACAAGAATTCTCACTCAGCATATAACCTTATCTTTGGTAGTGTATGGCTAAAGAAACTTGAAGCATTCCCTTCCATCGTGCACCAGTGCACACAGTTCCCTAGTCAATATGGGGTAGTGTGTTAATAGGAAATCGGGTGGAGGATAGGGAGTGTAACTATACCTTGGTCGACCATGAGGAATAGAAGAAATTGACATCAACCTACCAAATCGAAATGTTGGATCCTTGGGAGGAGAAAGATCCAGTCGAGGGATAAGGAATAGAAGATATAAAATTAATTATCTTGGACGACAAACACCTAAAGAGGATAATAAAGGTCGCCTCATTAGTAGATCCTATATTCAAGAAATAAATGGTTGATTTTCTTAGGCAATAGAGGAATGTATTTACCTACTGTCATGAGAATATACCTAGGATTAATCCAGAATTCATCTGTCATGAGTTAAATAAAGTTAAGGACTCCAAGCCAATCAAATAATAATGATGTTTCTTCGGCTAGGAAAAGAACATGGTCATACAAGAAGACATGGAAAACTTATAAAAAACAAACTTTATTGAATACACTAAGTACCTGAAATGGCTCTCTAATGTAGTGATGGTCAGCAAAAAGAATAGCAAGTGGTGAAATTATGTTGACTTCACTAACCTGAACAAGTCATGAATAAAGGATCACTATCCTTTACATAGATTTGATCAGTTAGTCCATGCTACTTCAGGACATGAATTGCTCATTTTTATGGATGTGTACTCAGGATACAACCAAATAAAGATAATGCTAGAATATTGAGAGAAAACTTCATTTATCATTAGTTCAGACACCTACTGCTACAATGTTATGTTATTTGGGCTAAAAAAGGCTAGAGTGACGTACCAAAGGATAGAAAACGAAGTATTTGAATAACAAATTGATAAAAAAATATGGAGTTTACTTTGATGAAAAGCTCATCAAGAGAAAAACAACTATCGACCACATTAGATATATGGAGAATATGTTCGATTAGCTACAAAAACATATAATCAAGAACAAAATGATAAAATGCATCTTCGAAGTACGAGAATGGCTATTCCTGGGATTCATAGTAAATCGGAGAGGCATTGAGGCCACTCTAGATAAAATTTATGAATTAATCAACATGCAACCTCCGATGAATAAAAAAGAAGTGGAAAGATTAACATGGGTAGTGGTTGCATTAAATCGGTTTGTTTCGCGAGCTACTGACAAATGCCTACCCTTCTTTAAAGTATTCAGAATAACATTTGAATGGAATGATGAATGTGAGACAATGCTATTAGAGTTGAGGAGTGTTTAGGATCTCTAACTCTGCTTTCAAGTCTTGTCATTGGGTAAAAACTTTACTTGTAATTGGGCATATCCAAATCAGCAGTCAACTCGAGGTTGGTCTGATAAGAAAATGGGGTACAAAAACTTATTTACTATACCAGAAAATCATACCGAGGAGTGGAGATCCGATATCCAAGATTGGAAAAATTGGCATTGTCCCTCATTGAGGCTTCAAGAACGTTGAAACCATATTTTCAGCCCAAAATATTATTTCCTATAGAGACCTACCTCTATGCAAAGTTGCTCATAAAATTGAGAAATAAAGAAGACTAATGGTTTAGGCTATAGAATTAGGAGAGTATGACATAAAATATGAACCTAGAACAACCACCAATGGCCAAGATATGGTAGATTTTATAGCCGAATTGACATACAAAGAAAAGATTTCTGAGAAACCTTATGCAGAAGAAAGATCAAGGGTAAGAGGGGAAAAGAAGGATTATAAGGAATATAGTTCACCCAAAAAATTATTGGAGACCATTTCTCTATAAGACAGCTCAACGGTTTAACTAAACAAGCAGACCCCTATGGGAGATAGCTCAACCATTATCTTAACTGACCAAGTGAGGCACCGAGTCATCGGCCAAAAAAGAAAATTTTTCTCACGACTCATATTGAATAAAATATCTATTAAAATATTGTAACTTGATCGAAGGAGATTTTAAAGAGGAGCCTCGTGTATGGAAAATGTTCGTAGATGGATCATTAAGTGCCACTGGAAATGGGGCGAACTTAATAATTACAACGCCAAACGACATCTATGTGGAATATGCCCTCACATTTCAATTTGGGACCTCTAACAATGAGGCAGAGAATGAGGCGCTCATAGTAGGATTTAGGTTGGGGTCATCTCTTGGCACAAAGAAGATATTGGCATACAGTGATTCTTAGCTCATAGTAAACCAAATACAAAAAATCTATGAGGCAAGGTAAAAGTCTATGGAAAAATACCTTACCAAAAGATAAAGAATGGTTAGGAAAATTCCTCATAGTTAAGATGTTTAGAACTCTAAGGTCAAAAAATGTTTGTGTAGATGCACCTGCCCGATTAGCGTCCACTACAAGGGTAGAGTTGAGGAGATAGATGAAGAGATTGATCGAAGTATAGATGAAGAGATTAACAATGTAATTGAATTATACTTAGGGCTATCATGGATAGATCCCATAAGTGCATACCTAGAAATCAAAATTCCTTTGGTAGACCCCAAAGAGGCCAGGAGACTCAGATATAAAGTGGAAAAATATGTTGTTAAGAGGGGAATCTTATTCTGAAGAGGATTGATCATTACTTTACTCAGATGTGTAAAACTAGAAGAAGTACATTACTTGATTCAATAAGTATATGAAGGCTCTTATGGAGAACGTTTAATCGGTCGATCATTGGTAAAGCAAGTAGCCACACAAGGCTATTACTATCCTATCATGAAGACACACTATGTAGATTATGCAAAACGATGTGACAAGTGTCCAAAATATACCATAACACACAAAAGGTTGGGGGCTTCTCTCGTGTTGATCAACTACCGTAGTCCATTTTCCACATGTTGTATAGACCTAGTCAGTCCTCCACTAAAAACACGAGGAAGGTTCAAATATCTAGTCATTGTAATGGACTATTTCACTAAATAGGTAGAGGATGAACCCATGGTGGAAATGTTGTATGACAAGGTCTTCCATTTTATATGTAAGAACACTATTTGCCATTATAGAATGTCGTATGACTTTATCACTGACCAAAATACACGATTTGACACTCAGTAATTTGAAGAGTACTTCATTCAATCTAAAATCCATAAACTAAACGGAGGTAACAAATAAAACTCAACGGGATGAAAAAAACACTAAAATATAACAAAAGAAATTTTATCAATGAACTCCAAAGTGTCCTCTGGTATACCGGACAACGTCGAGAATAGCAAGCAGTGAAAGTCCTTATATGTTAGACTCTGGAATAGAGGCAGTAGTCCTAACAAAAATTGGTCTAGTAAGTCATCGCATTTTCAATTTTGACTCACCAAAGAGAGACCTAATGAGAAGGCTAGATCTAGACCTGATGGAGGAAGTCAGAGAACATGTAGCACTTTGGGTCACCTCTGACTAACATCGCATTGATTGGGACTATAATAAAAGAGTAAAACTGAGTAATTTGAATAAGGGAGACTACGTGCTAAAGAAAGTCATCCATAAAAGGAACAAGTTGGATCCTAACCGAAATGGTCCATATAGAATTTCAGTTTTTGTCTGACCGGGGACTTATAGAATTGAAACTTTTAAAGGAGATAAGTTTAAGAACCCGTAGAATATCAACCACTTAAGGAAATATTATCAATAAACATGTAATGTCTATTTATTTCAAGCTTTTTCATTTGTTGTAACTCACTTAAAGTGATAAATAAAAATCTATTCTATTACCAAATGTTGTCGTTTTGTTTATGTTTATGTTTTTTTCGATTGGGGAGCTGTGCACCTTATAAGAGTCAAAGTCAAAGACATCTCAATAACACAATAGAACTCAAACCAAAAATACTCATAACATACCGAGTTACTTCATGGATGATATCACCTTTAGGTCAGACCAAGTATAAGAATTTTACCAAATTAGTTAATGTATGATTTCACTTTTAGGGCAAACCAAAGACAAGAATCTCACCGATTTTAAGAAATCCATCACAATCATAGGTTTGACAAGATTCAACCCTAACTAACTAAACGCAAGGATAATTCTTAACATATTTGGTCATCTCAGGAAATTAGCACTAATATTTGGTTAGTAAAGCCTAAGATTGGAAAGCTCATGTTCATCTGAACATGGTAACTGGTAAGGTAGATAAGTTAGGGCAATAGATGTCCACGTGATCATAAGACTAAAATACTTGTAGAACCATTGCAACTCAATGAGATAAAGTGATTTAAAGTCACGATGATGTTGACTGTATTTACTTTTGCAAAAAGACAAACAATCAAAGAAACACGAATATAACATTCTATTATAACTCAAAGGTATTATAAGGAATTATAAAAATAGACTTCAACATAATCTTTAGTCACGAGAAGCAGTTAGCTTTCTTCATGAACCTTCAGAAATAGCAGGGGGAACATCTAAAACATAAAGATTAGTGGTCGTCCCCAGATCTCTGGTCCTAGTATGATTTCCAGAACTGACTCTATCTAACAGATGAAGAGGTTGGCTCAAATATTCTTCCCTCGTCAAACCATTATCCCCAAGATATTTTCTTATTAAATTCACAGGAATGGAAACTGGGGCAATCCATAAAGCATCGAGCCTGAATGGAGATTCAGGCATATCCAAACAACCTAGGCATGCTAATAACATAGTTCATTTTCTTTTAAAATTGTCATCAATTCCAAAGAATTGATTTAAATAAGGTTATAGTCATATTTCTTTGCATAATCAACTCTACCCTTATATGTATTAGGGCCTTATCGTAGCCTTCCATTCAAACGGTGAGAGGTTGCCTTTAAAAATTGGTATGCGAGGTGATATACTTTTTATTCAGCCTCTTGATGGTGGACAACTAATTATTTATGGTCATGACTTCGTCAGATAAAGTTTTCAGCGTTCACTCTTCCTCCGTTGATTGCATAATCCTCCTACGATGCTGAAAATATTGGCCCTTGGATTTTTTTTATTTGTTCAAACTCCTCCTTCAGGTAAGTGTTTTCTTCTTCCAGGAAGGAAACAACCTCATTTTGGTCAGCTGGACTTGGCTTCTTAAAGCATTTGAGCTCATCGTGCAAGGCATATTTTCTTGCACAAGCATTATGGAAATCTCTTTGGAATCTTTTAGTTTTGAGTTAAGAACAAACTCCTTATAATAGTAAGCTTACGTCAAAGAAAATATCTTATTGTCAAATTCACTACTCATCTACAGGTCGACTATCTTCTTCTCATTATCGGTATAAAGATTTGACACTGATTCCTTATGACTCTTTTGGAGATAAAAAACCATGCCTTGATAGGTAGCATTGTCTGTAACTGCCCTATGAAAAAGACTGCACAAACTTAAGTATGACCGTTTGGCCAAGGAGGAGGAATCATGGATGAGCAAAAGATGAAGCTCATCTTCATCCATCTTACTATTACCAGCACCAAAAATCCAATTACGCTTGTTTTATAATTCACTCAATACAGTGATGAGATATGCTAGTCTTGCGTTAAATTGTAAGGTAGGTGATCGGATGTAAGTATTTGTCGAAAAAAAGAACTTGTAAGAATTTATCTAGGAAAACAATGCATGGAACAAAAATTTTACTTCATTATAAAAGGAGATGTTACACCAGGGCAAGGCCCATACGCTGAAGGAACAAAGTAAAGCATCGAGACTACAGAGGTTTATTTCCCCACCTTCACTTCGTCAGAAGCAACTTCACTATCATATTGTTCGGCGACCATTACTTTCTCCTTATCAACAACGGTAGTGATGTCCTCCTCATCATCATAAAACTCCTCATCAATATGGGGAGCAGTACTAGGATCGTATAACTGAAAGAGTTCAAACCCTTCAGTAGTGCCAACCTTAGAAAGTGTGGTATCCCAACCATATTTTAAGAATTACTTTTTCAAATAATTAATCTTTATAAAAGCATTAGAGAATGCCTTATCCCAACCCGCAATGAAGGCATCCTTCTTATCCTTGGTAGCCTTTGCCTTTTCCTCTACCACTTGAGTTTTATCCTGTCGGTAACTATCGTGGCATCCTCAACCTCATTTTTTACGACGGTCGTAGCGTTATCTGTGATAAGTTTCTCCTGTTCCAATGTCTTAACCCTTTCCTCCAACTTCTTCTTCTCATTCATTTTGTCCTCGTGAGCATGACCAAAAACTTCCAAACATTTATGTAGATCCTTAACAATAACCTCATTATGAGAAGATGACTATTTCATCTTGCCATTCCTCCTCAGGAGATGGTTATAGTTAATCAAGAACTCCAAGATATTGTCTAAATGGGGATGTTAGAAGAAAGAGCTAAAGAAATATGAATGATAATTATACAATGCATGAATAAATTAAAAGAGTCAAATTATGATTTCCCTAATAAATTTATATTGACTGCGGAAGAGAATATGCCGTCTCTCCATCGACATGAAGTAATCCTTCTCTGATTAGATTGCGAGGAAGCTCAGGGCGCACTATAAAGCAATAGCCTTACACTTATCAACTGGTTTCTTTCCAAAAAATCTTTGTAGGAGTAGGTGGATCTTTCTTATCCTATTAGAGAGAGGTTCATGATCCTTAATAAGAGACGTATCCACACGAAGGGGGTTGCTAGAACCTCTAAGTTCACATTTGTCACTCGCAGGGGGAGGCGACCTAGCCCCAGTATGGAGGTTGGGAATCTTGCGTTTCACCATCACGTTCAAATGGATGTTAGTATGACACCCCGCTTAATTAAATACTGGGTGATCAGGACTTTATTAAATTAAAAATAGAATATCCAAATTGGTTCATTCTTATCATCACTGTTGAAAAACTTTTTAATATATACTAACCACCTAATATTTGGAAAGCTGGTGTCAAATTTTATCTTTTTATTAACATGTAATGATTTAAACAATTAAACTTTTTAAATATCAGATTCACCATGATAAATTAATCAATACCACAAATACTGAAATACTGAATCAAATAAGATATGATAGAAGTAATCACCCCAGTCTGAAACTCAAATACAATAATCCATATAAAAATAAAATCACAACTGAATAATAAAAGAAATATAATGTCTTTGGAAACCGCTACTAATAGAAGGTGGGCGACAGGCTCGACTGAGATAAAATAAAGGATGCATCGGATCTGAAAGTAATAGAGGCATCTACCAAGTGAGTCCTACAATCGACACAACAACTGTAGCATAGACAAATGGAAATAAACTCCTAAGCTGGCCTCCCTGTGGTTGGGCAACTGAAAATGGTTTTTACAAAAAGAAATAGATTTGGAAAACGGGTCAGAGCCCGAGTAAAAATATTTAAAAATTTACCAATTATTTAAAATGCATAATTAGAAGATATTATATGCATGTTAGGTTCACGACTCTCACTTGAGATCCTCACCCTTCATTTAGTGTGCACGCCTAACGTATACTTCTAGCCCATCCTAGTTATGCTACCTCACGTAACTAGTTCGAATTAAATCCATCGCCACACCGACTAACTCTTAGTGCTTTTCTGTATTACCCATACAATAACTATTGATATTCCATACTAATTTTCCATTTATAAATTACTCAATTTAGATTTAGATCTCACATGTTTAAATTAATTTAGATATTACAATCTTTCTCATCTACTAAGCACATACAATAGAATTAAATCGCAAGTATATATGTATACATGTCACTCTAATAGAAAATATACTAATATATCACCCCTAGGTTGAGACCTACGGTGCATGCATATTATGGATAAAGGACTGTTGGTTTCATATTTCTCTGGAACCATAAATACAAATCACATATATTGGAGGCGAACACAGACCCTAGCCAAATGGGTCATGCACATACCTATGCTGCCATTCAATCGTTGAAACTATCATACTCCGAGATAACAGGTATCCAAGGTCCTATGTTCTGGGTACATATATAAAATCCCCCCACCCCCCAATGGTCTCGTCAGGATAAGACCATCCACGATGCGAAACCTCCCCCCCCCCCCCCCCCCCCAATTGCAAGCAGCGTAGGTATGTCATACACAAAAGAATCATAGAATAGGTAAAGACACAACCTATATATTTATATCCTCGGTATATGTATACTCCTAACATATATTATATATCCCATACGTAGTATATGTATATCTCTTGAATATCCTATGTAGGACTAATCATTAATTATACTCATCGTTGCGTATTTTCGAGTATTCCTCACCACTCGAAGTGTACCAATTATTCTTTCACATTTTTCGGTGGGTAACTCACTTGTATACTACTAGTCTAAGTCATTCCTCTCCTAGCCCCCCGAGGTACTACAAAATTCTCCAAACTAGGTTTTATCCCACAATTATACCTAATTAGTCTTTATCCTTAAATCCTTCTCACATGACTGAACCTCAAGGTCACTCTTGGCCTACTGATATTTTAATTTAATTATCTTTACTCTTAAAATTCATCCCTAAAGTTAATTCGGTCATTTCCCACGAGTTCTAATTAAAAAGGGAAAAAGTTGTCAAAAATCTGGGCGGCCGAATCGATTCGCCTTCTATAGGTCTATTTTCTTCCTCCTCAAACAGTTACGGGTTTCCACCATTTTTACTCTACCAACTCCATTAATCAGTCCCAAACTCCCAACCATTCACACCAAATGTTGTACCAACATATATAAATAATTTCTAACGTGATAGAATCATTTAATCATAAAAGATTACTCATAAATTTGAATTAATTTAAGATTAACCCATGAAAAACCCTAATTCACATTTTTGGTTTAAGAACTCCATTTTAATCTATATTTATTCACATTATGACATCATAAATTCGTGAATTTCGTTTTACATGCATCAAGAGAGTTAACCTATAATGATTCCTACCCCAAACATGGTTTAAACTCTTCCAATTTACATCAATTCTTCACATAATCATGAATTAAGTCATCTAAATCTATCATGGATTAAATACATGCTCAAGATTAGCAAGAATAAATACTTGCCTCAAAGTACATGTCTGAACTCTGTGGATTGACGGTGTGGTGATGTTCCTCTTCCCCCGATCTACGCTTCGGTGGGGTTTTTGATGCAAAAGGAGCAACATTGGTGGTTCAAGCCTTTAGGACCTCCCCTCTTCCTCTTCCTATGGCCTCTCTGCAATTTTATAACCTCTAACCCTCGAAGATTCTTGTTCTCAGATGATGTAAGCCTATTAATTTTGTAGGTCCCTTTTCTTCAAAAATACAAATGATTCAAATACCCTCCTGGGATGTCGGTTTGGCCTAAAATTGTCCCGGGACCCAAACTAAACCGCCGAGTACACTTTTCTCATTCTTTCGACCCTTTCGGACACTTTTATGCACTCGAAATCACCATATGGATGACTTAAAAATAATTTAATTTTTATTTTCTTAAATTGATTCCTGACACGACTAACATGCGCGTCCCAACGAAATTACTGTAACTGTCATATTTTTCACTCACGACAATTATAATCTTTTCAAATTATTATTATTACTCGTTCACTAGGTAATATTAAATATAAATAAATATTAATCCTTATCTCACTAATTAATATTCATTATCCTAGATTAATTATTCCAATATAATTTAATTAATCTTAATTTAATTTGCAATTAACTCAGTTATAAAAATCATTAAAAATACAAGGTGTTACATGATTCCCCCTTATAACAAAATTTCATGCCGAAATTAGGAAAAAGAAAATACTTAGTATGAACAACTCTGGGTATCTCTCGCACATCTCATGCTCGCGCTCCCAAGTAGACTCATCATCATTATGATTCCCCCACTGAACACGTACAAGAGGTACTACCTTCAACCTGGATCGCCTCTCACTATTATCTAAGATTACGACTGGTCTCTCCTCATACAAATTATCATGTTGTAAGTCTATCTCCTCTAGTGTAATGTGGGTGTAAGCCAACTCATTCTGTAGGTATTTCCTTAATGAAGAAATCTGGAACACATTATGAATACGGTGTAAGTGCTCCGGCATCCCGAGTTTGTACACTATTGGCCCAATCTGCTAGATAATAGGAAATGGCCCAACATACCTTGGCACCATTTTCCCCTTCTTCCCAAATATCATTATCCCCTTCATAGGAGACATACGCAATAGCACCTGATCCCCCACATCAAACTTGAGGAAGGAACATTTAGCATCAGCATAACTCTTCTGTCTGTCCTGAGCTATTCGTATACGGCTCTGAATCATCTCTATCCTATCTGATGTATCCTGAATCAACTCTGGCCCGAGTATCTTGTTGTCTCCCACCTCCAACCAACTAATGGTGACCAACACGGTCTACCGTACAGTTCCTTCAATGGGTCCATCTCAATAGTAAACTGGTTGGAGTTATTATAGGTTAACTCCACCATTGGAAGATACTGCTCGCAACGTCCCTTGAAGTCAAGGATACACAAGCGCAATATATCATCCAACATCTGATTATTCCTATCCATTTTCTCATCCGTCTTCGGGTGATAATCTTTACTCAGTCTCAACTTGGCACCCATAGCCTCCTGGAAACTCTCCTAAAATCGAGATACAAAAATCTTATCCCTGTCGGACATAATGTCTAAAGGCACCTCATGCAATGTCACTATCTCAACAATAAAAATCTGAGCGTATTGTCCCGTAGTGTAATCCATTCAAACTGGAAGGAAGTGATCTGACTTAATCAAACGATCCTCCCTCACCCATATAGAATTGCTACTCCTCTGTGAAGTAGGTAATCCGGTAATGAATTCTATTGAAATGCTCTCCCATTTTCACATAGGAATCTCTAATGGTTGTAGGACTCCTGCTGGTGTTTGATGGTCCACCTTTACTAATAGATAGGTGGTACACATTGATATGAACTCAGCGATGTCTCTCTGCATCCCATTCCACCAGTATCGTCATCTTAGTTCTTGGTACATCTTAACCCCTCCAGGATGTACCTCAAGTCGGGACCCGTGTGCCTCTACTATCATAGCATGTCATTAGTCCCCCCCCCCAGTAACTATCAACCTTCCATTGAATCACAAACCTCCCTCTGAACTAATAGAGTATGACTCAACTCCCCTGGATAAAAGCTACTTAATTCTCTCTTGATAAAAAGGATCATTCGCCTGTTCTTGCACCACCCTCGTGACAATCTGGGGTGTAATGATCATAATGGACATGAATGATCTAGCAACTGCCTCTGGATGGCCCAACTCCTTCCATTACGCATTCCACACCTCGACCACCTCCCCCACTGTCCTACGACTTAAATCATAGGACACTATATTGGCCTTCCTTGGGTTATATTGGATTTCGAACTGGTAGTCCTTTACAAATTCATGCAACATCCATTGACACATATTCAATTATCTATGATTGAACAAATACTGTAGTGACTTTTGATCTGTGAATAAGTAAAATTTCTCCACTAACAGGTAATGTCTCCAAATCCGAAGGGCAAACACGACTGCTACTAGCTCTAAGTCGTGGGTGGGGTAATTACTCCTGTGAGGCTTAAGTTTACGGGAAGCGAAAGCTATAGACTGATCCTCCTACTGAAGTACTCCCCCAAGCCCCTGTAGGGATGCATCAGTGTAAACTAAGTACTCTACTCTTGGCCTGGGTAGATCAAGGACTGGTGCTAAAGTCAACTTATCCTTTAGCTCATCGAAAGCCGACTAACAAGCGTCATCCAAAATGAATGGTACTCGTTTGTGAGTCAAGTTAGTCATAGGACCTGCAATCTTCCAAAACCCTCGAATAAACTGCCCGTGATATCCCACTTATCCCAAGAAACTTTGTACTTCCGTCAGTGTCATGGGTTGTCCCCACTCCCTCACCGCTGGCACTTTACTCAGGTCCACTGACATACCCTCTCTGAAAAAATATGTCCTAAAAACTGCACCTCATGTATCCAGAACCCATGTTTTTCAAACTTTGCAAAAGTTGATGCTCACGCAGTGTCTGTAATACCCAAGGTAAATGCTCTACATGCTCCTCCTCAGTCTAGGAATAAATCAGAATGTCATCAATGAAGATGATAACAAACGGATCTAAGAACTCTCTGAAGATCCTGTTCATCAACTCCATAAATATGACCAGTGCATTGGTCAGCCCAAACGGTATAACCCTAAACTCGTAGGATCCATATCTTGTTAAGAGGTAGTCTTAGCCACATCCTACTCTCTGATACGCAACTGATAATATCCGAATCTGAAGTCTATCTTTGAGAAGTAAAAAATTCCTCTCAACTGATAAAATAAGTCATCATTTTGGAGCAGCAGATAGTTATTCCGTATCGTGAATATATTTAGTTCTTGGTAGTCAACACACAGTCACAACAACCCATATCTCTTTTCTTATAAACAAAATAGGGAACCTCACTACCACGTAGGACGACGTATGAACCCTTGTCCCAAAAGCTGCTCAATCTGATCCCGTAACTCCCCCATCACCGTAGCATCCATACGGTAAGGTGCACATGTTACTGGCTGAGTGTTCGGTGGTAAGTCTATCACAAACTCTATCTCCCTACTGGGTGGCAATTCCGGTATCTCCTAGAACGCATCGCCAAAATCACAAATAATTGAAATCGAATAAAGTGAGATCACTACCTCCTGAGAGGTATCCTCCTCTATGTAGTATAGGTGGGTGGACGAGCCTCCCTAAAGACAAGGCATCGCTACCAAAAACAGATTATGTCCCGGTATAGAGAACACAATACTCCTACTGTAATAGTTAATCATAGATCTATAAGTGGCTAGCCAATACATGCCAATAATAACATCATAATTTGTTATATCTAACACGAGTATGTCGGCGGGTAAAATAACTCTCCCAATGTCTATACTCACCCCCCGATACATAAAGAATATGAGTCTCCCATGTCCTAATGGAAAATCTACACAGGTAGCTATACTATCGAACGTATCTAACAATTCTACGGACCATGTAAACCTAATGGCTATGAATGAGTGCGAAGCCCCAATGATAAATAAAATACATCCAGAAATGCCATGGATGGAAACGGACCCTTAAAAGAAGGTGGAGCCTATAGTGCTACAACCTGGTGTACGTGATACATGTGCCAATACTGTAACTGCCCCTACTGAGGTGGGGTTGCTGGTGCTACAAATAAGGCTGGTACGGGTGATGGTGCTGGGAGGGTAGGAGGAAAGATAGGTCTCTAAGGCTCATGGCGGCCTCCCTACTTCCCGAACCTTATTAGAGAATTCTTGTTTCTTGTGTCCAGTCCCTCCATATGCAAAACACCTCCCAATAAAGTTTTCTCCTCACTGACCCTTCTGTCCTCGGCCCTGCTGGCCGTTGCTACCCATCCATTAACCCTGTTGGCCCTGTTGGCCCTACTGACTCTGTTGGCCTACTTGAAAACCTCCCTATCATTATTCAGAATCACTAAATCCAAATCTCTTAGTAGGGTCCCCTATTGGAAACTCTGCTCACCCTGCCTAGGCTGACTTTGAGATGATGGGGCTCCACTGGCATTACGACCCACCGTCCTGCCCTGATGGCTGGACTCTCCTCCTGCTCGCTCCCCTTAAGATGGCAACGGTGGTCTTGGAAATGTAATAAGGAAACATTTAACACCTTTGTGTATGTCCGTAAAGAAAGGTTACCCAATAGGTGCTACTAAATCCTCCAAGTCAGGCCACCCATAAACATCTGAATCCTCTTTTCTTCAGTATGCACTTCCCCCTGGCACGAGATTCGTCAACCTCGTAAATTCTTCTTTATATTTAGCAACTGTCTTCCCCTACTAGGTGAGATCCAATGATTTCCTCCTCATCTCAGTCTGAATGGAGGGTGGAAAGTATTTACGATCAAACCTCACCCATAACTCTTGTATCTCCAGGCTATCTCTCTCCACCGCGGTGGTAGTGGACTCCCACCACTGCAAAGCCTCCCCGACTAGCTTAAAAGTAGTTAGGATATGCCTCTGTAAATTAGTACACTCATACAACCTCAGGTGTCTCTGGATGTCCTTCTTACATTGGCTCGCCACCACTAAGTATGAACTTCCTGAGAACTCTAGGGGGTGTGCCTTATTGAAGGCATCCCTAACCCGCTCCTATGCATAGGGGAACATCTGAGCCTATGCTAGTGTCACCATCTATGCCTAGGACGGCGCCTACTGTGCTACTATAGCTAATGCAACATTCATTGCTTTGGCAACTATAGTGGCCACCTCTACAGCATTCATGGTGCCCTGTGCTAGGGTCGGCTAAGGCTCCGTCTAAAACTCAATATGACTTAAAATAACTGAAGACGTAGAGGCGCAAATAAGAATACAACAGTTCTAAAAATAGGGCTCTACATCAAAGAACGCTATGGTGGAAAGATAATAAGTTTCACAAATCCTAAAGACACTAGAACCTGATGCTCTGATACCATTTGTGACACCCCTCTTAACTAAATACCAGGTGATCAGGCCTTTATAAAATTAAAAATAGAATATCCAGATTGGTTCATTCTTAGCATCACTATCAAAAAACTTTTTAATATATACTAACCACATAGTATTTGAAAAGTCGGTGTCAAATTTTATCTTTTTCTTATTAAATGATTTAAATATCACATTCACCATGCTAAATCAATCAACACCACAAATAGTGAAATACTAACTCAAATAAGATATGACAAGAGTAAACACCCCAATCTAATACTCAAATACAATAATCCTATAAAAACTAAATCAACAGTGGAAAGAAATACAATGTCTTTGGAAACCACTGCTAGTAGAAGGTGGACGACATGATCGACTGGTATAAAATAAAGGATGCATCGGATCTGAAAGGAATGGAAGCTTCTGCCAAGTGAGTCCTGCAATCGACCACAACAATTGCAGTAATGACAAATGGAAATAAACTCATAAGTTGGGCCTCCCTGTGGCTGGGCACCTAAAAATTATTTTTCAAAAGGAAATAGATTAAGAAAATGGGTCAGAGCTCGAGTAAAAAGATTTAAAAATTTAGCAAGTATTTAAAGTGCATAATTAGCAGATATTATATGCATGTTAGGTTCACGGCTCTTACTTAAGGTCCTCACCGCTCATCTAGTGTGCACGCCTAACGTATACTTCTAACCTGTCCTAGTTATGCTACCCCACCTAACAAGTTCGAATTAAATCCATCACCACATTATCTAGCTCTTGGTGCTTTTTTGTATTACCCATACAATAGCAATTGAAATTCCATACCGATTTTCCATTTACAAATTCCTCAATTTAGATTCAGATCTCACATACTTAAATTAATTTATATATTACAATCTTTATCATCTACTAAGCACATACAATAGATTTTAATCAGAAGTATATATATATATATATATATATATATATATATATATATATATATATATATATATATATATATATATATATATATATATGTCACTCTAATTGCATATATACTAATATAGCACCCCTAGGCTAAGACCTTCGGTGCATGCATCCTCTTCTATCATGTCTTGGTAGATCACGCACTGTATAAAGGACTGTTGGTTTTGTATTTCTCTCGAACCATAAATACAAATCACATATATTAGAGGCGAACATAATCTCTAGACAAATGGATCACGCACATACATATGCTCCCATTCAACCGTCGAAACTATCACACTCTTACGATCCAAGGTCATATGTTCTGGGTATAAGTTTAAAATCCCCCCCTCCCCCGAATCGGCTCGTCAGGATAAGACCATCCACCACGCGAAACCTCCCCCCGATAAGACGCAGCGTAGGTATGTCATACACAAAAGAATCATACAATAGGTATACACAACTTATATATTTCTATCCTTAGTATATGTATACTCCCGACCTATATTATATATCCCATATGTAGTATATGTATATCTCCCGAATATCCTACGTATGACTAATCATTAATTATACTCATTGTCGTGTATTTTCAAGTATTCCTCAACACTCGAGGTGTGCCAATTATTCTTTAATATTTTTCAGTAGGTAACTCACTTATATCCTACTAGTCTAAGCCACTGTTCTCCCCGGCCCCTCGACGTACTAGAGAATTCTCCAAACTAGGTTTTATCCCACAATTATACCTAATTAGTCTTTGTCCTTAAATCCTTCTCACATGACTAAACCTCAAGGTCACTCTTGGCCTACTCATCACTACAAGAAAAAATCCGTTTCATGACGGTTTTTAAGTGTCATAAAACGCATTTTATGACGTTTTATTTTTAATAAAAAGCGTCATAAGTTTTGGTGTCATAATTGATACACATAAAAAGTGTCATATTAGGTAACAGTTATATATGACTTTTTTTTTCCAAAAATGTCATATCTGCTACAAAAAAAGGTCATAATATACCCTATAAGATGTCATATTTGATTTAAAAAGCGTCATGATAAACAATTTTCAAAATTTTAAAAAGGTCATATAAAAAATTTCATCACATTAGGGTTTAATATAAATGGTCATAAATTAAACATATAATAAAAAAATTAATAATTAATATTAATGTCATAGTTGACAAATAAATCTAAACACAAATCAAAATTTACAATAATATAAAAACAATATTGAATTTTTTTATATTTGAAGTCAAGTACACCTAAAATGCACCAAACCAAGCCATTTGTCCATATAAGAAAATAGTGGGACATATATAGATATACCCACCATCTACATTAATTATTCACAAAAAAATAATGACCTACTACGTGTATCATAACTAGATATACCCTTTATGTACATCATTCAAAAAAAATATCTCCAAAAAAATTTACATCCAAAAATCACTCATAAATGCGTCGGTCTTCCTTTGGCTTTCATGAAATTGTGGCGACACTTCAAAAGATCCAAATCATGTTGAAGCTCATTGATCTCATGAGTTTGATATGACGACTTTATTACTAACTCCTTCATCTAAACAAGACAAATAAAATCACATTTAGTTTTTTACATCTAAATAAAAAGGAATATAAAAAAATATTTAAAAACATGTGACCTTCATTTTTAAAGACTTAGATGAATTTTTCAAGATCTCTCGCATGAACTTTAATACAAAAAAATCACACATAATTTCCCCTCGTTTTTTAGGGACTTGAAATAAAGGAGTTAGTATATTACCCATATCAAATGTGAATAAATAAATATTAAATTTAATTTATTGAACAAATACCTTAACATTCTCCATGTCTAGTAGTGATAATTTTCCTTTAATTGCTAAAAACGATCACGATCATATTGTCCAACAACGATACACCTTTCACATCCCTCTAAGTAGATGTTCCTTCATAAGTTTAAAATAACATATATATAAATCTCTGATGAAACATAAATCACAACATATGAATTCCAATTTTTCTAAAGTATTAAGACGTGCAAAATTAATGTAATTTTTTTTCTATAATAGAAATAATTATAAAAATAATTTAAAATTTGAGCAGAGTTTCCTCTATTTATAGGACTATCCACCCAGTTTAAGAATTAAAAAAATCCAACAACAATATATATCGGGTGGAATCAATGGTTGTCTTATTGAATGTGCGGCTAATATTTAGACTTTTTATACACCAATTTTGAAATAAGAACCCTGTAAAATTTACCAAATCCACTTGAAAAAATATAGATAAACAAAATATACTCCAACAAATATAGCACATACAACTCTTTTAATATGAAGATAGCCATCACTTCTATCCAAATAATAGAGTATCCCATCCAAATTCTACACAGTAGTCATTGATAAATAGGCTCTGAAATAATCATTAACAAGGTTGTGATAGAAGGTAGATCCTTTTGTCAAGTGTGCTTTCGGTTAGAATGTACTTGTATTCTAGGAATTTCTCATTTGTTTCAGTTTTTGTTTGTATTGTGAATGTAACTCAGATCGAATTGATTTATGTGATTTCTTTTCTAATGGAACACATGACTTTTTGATTAAAAAAAATAGATTATTTATATCAAAATGGGGTCCAACTGGACAGGTTCAGTCACTCCAGCAGCCAACACCACCGACAAATGAAGTCAAACCCAAGTTTTTAATTATGAACCAATTACAGTGCCAAAAACTGAGATATATTTCTAACGGCTATGGTAGGATCCCTTCACCGCAATTTAGGAATCACACCATTTAGGCTCATGCTCTGCTATGTACTTCGGGCTTATCATTCATAATATTAAATTATATGATTTGTTAAAGTTTAGTAACTATACGTAAAATAGGGAACCACAGAAGCTATTATAGAGTGTAATTTTGATATTTAAGCAGTGTCTATTCATTGATATGAATGTATGAAAAATCACCTTCTTGAGGTTGACGACAAGACTGTAAAGGAGAGAAGCCATAAGGTCATTGTTTGAGAGTATGGTTGTAATAGCTCCACAGGTAAGGCCAAAGCTAATAGAATTATATTGGCAAGGAAATAAAAAATTGATGAAGATTTTCATATTATTAAAATTAATATTAAAAAAATATAAACTTCATCTAGAGCTACACAACATCTGGTAGCACCCATATTACTTTATATGCCAACAGAAAATGGCAGTGTATGAAAGTTTAGACCATCTTTTTGTCATGTTGTAAGTTCTGTAAACAATATATTATTAGGATAAATTATAAAGATTTTACCCACTCCATGGCATGACATATATGACAATCAAAAAAGATTTCCAATTAAAAAACTTCTTTCAATCCATCCTAAGACTAAGGACACAGATTTTCTGCTGTAAAATACTTTCCTAAAAATAGGAGTCCTTTTATAAATCAATTATAGAATTCAAAAATAGTATTAAAAAAACTGTAACCTATTAAATTAGTAGCCTGATGATTTGAATGAGATAGCCCTAACAAACACGGTTGTTCAACAAAATGAAAGGGCAGAAAAAGCATAGTATGTATGTGGCAACTGAATAGTAGTTATCAGTAAGAAAGTGCTCTGTCAAGGTTTGCATTTGTGAAAGATGCGTAAATATTAAAAAAAATGTATAATGTATTTACCTGAGCAACAGGCATTTCAGTGTACGATTGTTGCGCTTCCATTTCAGTAGTTCCCTTGATTTGCTGAAATATGCAAAGAGGTCGTTAACAAGGCGTTGAATAGATATTTATGAGTTAAAAAATTTGTGTGGAATGTATATACCCAATCATGACCCAAGTTATTGAACGTAATCTGCATTTCCAATTCAAAAGCTCATGTGATGTTCTAAAATAAGAAGAAAGTTAGTTACTGAAAACAATTAGTAGAATGTACGTATCGTACCTGGAGTAATAAGTATGAATGAATAGACAAATTGTAAGAATTTAAATGGATTCTAATTAATGCAAGAATATAAGGGTATAAAATCAGAACTGGTACTATTCTAAATTAGGAAGAGTGTTTGCTTTCTATCTTGTTTTCCTATCATACTTGAAATGAAAATTATAGAAAATTATTTGCGGTAGAAATCATCCTACGATTCCCCCTCTTAAGATGACAGTATTCTAATAGAAAAGTCATCGATACAAATACGTATTTAGGTAATAACCTGATCATTCTTAACTCTTGTAATTTCATCAAGATATTTTGTCCTCTATATATCGTATTGAGCTTATCAGTTATTTCACACCCATCCTTATTCCATATAAAATCTCAATTTCATGCTAGTATATATTGATGAACAAAAAATTTATTTATTCTATGTAATTCACAGAAGTAAGGTATTGACGGTATATAGGCAATATAGATGCAATAGAAAGAAATACACATATCAGATTAGTCAAATTCAGGGCAGTGAGCTTATCTATCAGATATTGTGCATAAATCCTCATGTGTAGTGAAAATTAAACAACATCAATATCTTTCTTTATCTCGCTTATTTATTATGAATTTAGTTTCATCAATTGCCAATTATGTTTGTCTCTTACTCCTGAATCGGACAATACTTGCGATATTGTTAAGATAGCGGTCATATTTACCTTCAAAAGTTGATTGTAGTCTTGGTTTGATATTTATGAATTGTGAAGTTAAGTATTTTTAAATCTTAATATATTTTTCAGATTTTACATTATATATATGTTATTCATGTCTTTGTATATTATTAATTGTGGTAGTCGTGTTGCATTTTAAATGGGCAGTGCTGTGTTAGGTAAAAAACATGATTAGTAAACAATTATGTATTCCTGAAAAAATCAATCTAAAACACATTTATATAGTTTAGCCACGCGTATACAACAGTAAAAACTATAGAACATACAGTGTTACATTTACACAACTTATGAAAAAATTTAAATACCCTACATATTAGTTTGGCATTCTCAAATTCTGAATATTGAATGTTATATAACATCAGTATGAATATTAGGTTCAATTTGTAGTTATAGAGGTAAAAACATACACAGAATTTCATTATATATATGGTGGATCAATTCCCTTTATATCACAACTATGGAAAATTATATAGAGAAGGAAAATTCTATAAAAAAAACATAGGATGAACTCAAATCTTACGTGCTATTTTTGCTTTTTAAAAACTTACATAACAAACAGAGGATAATTCTTTCGATATACACATTTCTCGTGTCCATTGTGTTACTAACCTTTGGGAGAAAATCTGCAGAAAAAATTTCAGCCCCCGACTTTTTAACCTTTGGAATGCCACTTCAGTGTATTTTTCATAGTTTGGAGAACATTACCCCCTCTATCCACATAATTATTGCCTACATCATAATATGGATTATTACCATTTTCTAACTATACTTGTGATATGAGAAACACAATGGATGACCTTTTAATCCTAAAAAAGATCAAAGTCTCAGCATGCCCAAAAAAATCCCCTACTATCATTATTGTCATTTAGACTCCCCCACAAAACCTTATGGCTCAAGATCTACACTGTTGGTATGGAAAAGGAGCCCTTGTCTTTTCCGATGATATGAAAAAAGGTATTTTCATAAACAAAAGGTTACTAACACAGTGGACTCAGACATGAACATAACTTTGTTCACAGTGCCTGTCATATCCACATTGGTTTGAACACTAAAAAATCTTTGCCCAAATAGAAGATAGGCAACAAATTTTATTATCCCACACTTTTTGTTTCACATGACTTTAATTTTGAGCTATCAGTCATTAATTGAACACTGAATAATAGAAAAATGTATTGGTTGTCCTACTTAGTTTTAATGTGCTGAAAAGGCTATAGGAATGCATTCAATCCCCTGTTCGACCGCCTACATGGTTGCCAGCGAATTTTCTTGACCTATTAAAATATCAATATAGACTTATGGTCATCCAAGATGAACTAAAATCCTAACACACAAACTTACATCAACAAATGTACATTAATATAAACAAAGCAGAGTCTACTAAACTATAAATTTGAAATGAATATATGATCACATAGAGATCATACTAAACTACAAACGTAATGCCATTCAAAATAAATTGAAACATATAAAACATGAACTTACACCAATAAAATTTGAATATCTCTTAAATCCAAATATGAACTGAAACTGATATTAACAAATTAGAGAACTGGAAGTCTGAAGAAAAGTACTCTTTCATAACGACAATCTCCCTCTACATTAGCAAATTATATGAAGATTTTAACTCTCTCTCTCTAAATATGTTCAACTCTCACTTTCTCTATATATATTAGAAGATTATATGAAGATAGTGATGAATGTTTGGGGATGGGAGTAAAGTGGAAGGAATTTGAGGATTTGCGGACCACGGATGTGGTGACGAGGCAAGTGTGGGAGATATGCGGATGGCGGATGTGGCGACGAGGTGACTGTTTTAAAGTGTTGGAGGGGATGACGCGGTGGGAGAGGAGAATGTATTTAACGTTTTGGAGGTCTTTGATGGCTATGGACATGAAATTTAGGGACAATCCATGGACATTTTGCCATATTCTAACCCCTCCCCCCCCCCCCCCCCCCCCCCCCCCACACACACACACATAACAAACACACGCACGCGCACAAATCACCTCCACCGCCACAAAATAAAAAAGAAAGCATTTTTTTTAGCAAGTGTTGCCAAGCCTATAAATAAAAGGCTTGGACTCATTTAATACCAGATTGGATAAAATAGGCATGTTATCAAATAAATTTGGCAGTAGCTCCAAACCATAGTAATTGAAGAAATCCTGCTCCAATTGGGTCAAATTTGGAAACATTAGCCAATCAAAAGCATCAGCATAGTTAAGCACCACTATAGTTGGAAGTCCTACGGTGAGAAGCTTAAAATTAAATATATATTTGACAAGCACACAAGCTCTATTATCATGTTCTAAGGATCCTTCTATAGTTTCTACACAGCAGACACCAACATCAACCTCTCCTTTAACTAATGAGGATACATTACTCGGCGTATAGTTGCCAAGAAATCATCTTGGATAGTAAGATATTGAAGAACTGGTGTCTTGATCATGATATTACACTCAAAATAAAGCAATAAACCTTTAAACCAAGTAAATGATAATTTCTTCAGAGCAGGTGCTGAAATATTAATAAGTATTTCCTCATTATCGATTGGATGTCCTCCGATCTGTAATTCTTCGAGCACACGGCAACCACAGAAGAGCTTTTGTGTTAAGTCATTGTTTGGAAAAGTATTTCAAACATGGAAGGTCTTAAGTCTTGGAAATTAATTTGAGTAAGGAACATTTAACAGAAGATTAGGTGCCAGTTTAAGGACTACCAATGTTTTGCAAGTAAAGAGGTCAAGAGGCAACTGAAGATGATATGTTGTGAAATAACACGTGAGGATATTGATATCAAACTATTGGATATTACGGTTAACAACAAGTCTTATTCACACATTCAAACGAGACACATCAATCCTTTGAGTAAATAACAAACCAAACTTTTGACTACATGATTGGTCATGAAAGAGAAAGAGTCGATCTACAAAATTCACGTAGCAATTTCTCACCTTCTGATTACGATGTTTTCTCTCTTCATGAATAATTAGGATAGGAATATAAGTCCATAGGTTCTTCCAATTTGATGATAGAATGTTGGTCCGAAACACACATTTTGTTGGAAGCAAAGTGATAATGTGAACAAGAACCGAATCAGGTAAGCTGTTGATCCTATCCTCTCGAGTCCCCATGTTCACCTTCTTCAAACTTCTATTCTTATGTGCAGTTGAAGCCAATTACATGTTGGTGTACATTGGTTTCATTGTTGTATATATTACCAAAACTATAAGGAACCCAAATGTAGTTGTCTATGAAATACCAAAAGGTAAACTGAAAGATAGTGTACATAGGGACGGATCTGCACTAGGGCGAGGAGGGTAGAAGGCCCCTCCCGGTGAAGAAATATGAGAGTGAGTAATAATAAATGTAGGTTGTTTTGATTATTTTACCACAATTTATCAGTTGTTAATGTTAAATTATTTTTATTAGTGTCATTTTAGCAGAAATATTTTTTTTCCAAATTGAATGGAGCTCCATGTTTGCTTAGGTCTTCCGGAGTAAAATATCACAGGTGCTCACTTAAAGTTTTAAACGAACTTTAAAGTAATATGGTCAAGAAGTGATCTTCCACAACTCACCACCTCAACAAACGATTTAGAAGTTGTTTAAACACACAAGGATCACCATGAATGGCTTCCTCTCCAAAAGAGGGAGCGTTTGTTGCCATTTATTTAGGAAAAATAGAAAATGTACAACTGGAGTATAATTTTATTAAAGAAATTCATAATAGACTTGCCTCTTAGTTTGTGTTTGGGATCAATTCTATGCATTGGAATTGAAATGAATTGAACTCTGTACAAATGATCAGTTTGCTAATGTAAAACATTCAATGAATTGTTAAAAAGATCAGTTTGCTAATGTGTAACATATTCCCAAGAACTCTACCCATTGCGAAAAAATGTTCTATTGTGATACATATATAATCCAACCCCTCATCGTCTAACATAATTTTCTGATCTATAAATGATGCAACTATTTTTGATAATTCACTTCCTATCTACATTTTTTGCAAGCACGGGAATTATTTATGTTGACAATAGGAAACTTATTACTTTTGTATCATCAACCTTCAACAGGGCACTAATGACACCTAAACTAGTAAGCCTCGGGTATTCAAAAGGCCCAGACTTGCTTGTTGTGTTGAGAAAAGTGTATATATACAAAGGAAGACCTGTCACTTCTAGCACAGGACCATGTTCAATATGAACCTCGATATAGGCCAAACAGTTTGGATCATACTTGAGCTAAAAAAGGTTTTCCTTGGTAGTTTCAATATAGTGAAATTGCAACCGAATGATATAGTTGAAGGTGTAGCCAAATTTTAATTGAAATCATTTTCAGAAAGAAAAAAGCCAAAGCAGTTGAGCATTGGAAAATAAGGAGTAAAAATAAAGGATGAAGTGGGTAACCTAAGTCATCCCTAAGCGAAATTTGAGGTGCAATTCATAAACCCTATGCTTCAAGGCTTTCCTCGAGCAAGACAAGTTATGTATTTCTAACTGCCCCGTATTATAGAATATCACTGACACGATATTTATAGATGATTAAAAGGTTTAATTGAGGCGCTCACGATTGGGTTCTCCTTGGCACACTTGTTAGAATATATAGTGCAATTCTCGATAAGGTTTTGAATATCATACCTTCTTAACATATCAGTACAATTTTGCTGAATATTTTTAGATAGGCTGCTACAAATTTAAGAAGATTACTAACATCTGTTTTATTCATTATTGATGTTTTCCCATTTTTATATTGTGGCCCGCTTGTTCACTTCTCATTATAACTTATTTGATTTGTAAATTAATAAAATTTCTTATATTCGATCAGAATTGATATTGATCTAAATGTTGAAGGCCTGTGAATTTTAGTGTAATGCTCTTAAAATTTCAACCCCACTGGGTGGTATAATTTAGGACTTTTAAAATTAGAGAACTGATTACACGAGAATATGAATATATAAATATACGGATACATTTATATAGATGTATGAATCTAAGATCCATGGTGGGTGTTGGGTGTTTTATATTTGATTTTAGGCTCACATTTATCCGAACATACTTATTTCTCACATATACATATGAAATGAAATTGTTGAAATGAGTTTTTATTAACATTCCTGGATAGACTGTCAAAGTAAGTAAAACATCCAAAGTGAAATGCCTAGTGTATATCTTAAGAGCTTTTAAATCAGATCAAGGTGACCAAGCTACTGAACCAATCCACCAGATAAGTTTGCATTCCCATGATCCCCGAGTTTAACACAAACCAATCAATCAACACACACCACCACATAACAAAAATCAGACGACATCACTAATCAAAATTATGTAAGGAAATCATACTCTTGTAACATTTTAATCACTGTTATAGGTCATGTGAAACCAAATGCACCGATTAACAAGCCTCGGATCCCAAATTTGCAGAACATGGTTAGCAAAAAATCTTACAGCAATATCAATATCATACGAGGGATTTACTATTTAATGCATATGAGTATATTTCACAAGATTGTGTCTCAACTCAAGAAAGTTGGAGTGATGATAGATGAAGAAGTATGTTGGTTCTTACTTCCTTTACGGATTCTTGTGACAACATAGTCCCCAACATCATGTGGAAAATTACGGTAAAAATGGATGAAGTGGAACTAACTCTATAATTTATCAAAATGAGGAAATATTTGGGGGAGAGTTTGAGATTGCCTATGTGTGCTCATGGTCAAGGTCCTAGTTGTTAAAGGCGGGCCTAGGCTCCAGTCTCAACGCCTCGCCTCACCTTCGACAAGGCTCTTCAGTAAGACGCGGGCCTTGTGCGCCTAGACTCTAGGCTCAAGGTGCGCCTAAGGCACGCTTTGTTTATTTTTTTCTAGAAAATACCCCCAATACAAAAATAGACCAAGAATTATATATTTTCCAAAGAAATGAGGAGAATTGAACCATTTCCCACCCCAAAACTAACTAAAGTCAAGCCTAACTTGTGGTGAAACTTTATCGGTCTCACTAGTCACTACTTAGTCAAAAGAAACCAATAAAACTTCAATACTTCTATCCCCGATTGATTTTGATTTTCCTTTTCAATAACTGGAGTGCATTAGTTTTAAATATATTAATATCCTTGCTTCTTTTGATTATTTGGTGATCAATATTTTAAATATATGGTATATTTTATATATTAGATATATCTTCTTATATGTCTCTTCATAACCTTATATAATAGTAATTTATGCTATATATTTCAAATTTTAGATCATAAATAATATTATTATTAAAGATTTACATTTTTTGCATATTTTTTATAGTGTGCGCCTCACTTCAATCAGACGCGCACCTCACCTTGCGCCTAGGTTCCATAGACATTAGCGCCTAGATATGCCTTAAATAACTATGGTACTCAAGGAATGAGAAGGCCGGTAATATTGTAACCGCAAAGTGCAGGAAGTCGGGCAACATATAGAGTGATTGTCCTTCAAGGATGGACATGACTCTGATAGTCAATCATGATATATGTAGATAACTCATAATTTTCAACTCTAACATACAAGGTTCCTTTTCTTTGTCTAAAGCGAATAAATGTGTTGTTGAGAGTTTGGGAATAGTTAAGTTCAAAACTTTGAGTGGTGGCCCAAAGTTGTGGATGAATTTGATCTCTATTAGCCATTGGTTGTAAGTTTTACAACATATGATGGTTAGAGAAAAGGACTACTAGTGAAGAGTTATCTTTAGGTCCCTCCAGAGCCGGCTAATGACCTTGACCCCGATTTGTTGCGAATACACATTGGACGTATAATGTATTGAATTAACTGGTGTGAAGATAAGGCTTGATTTGAGGGGTGTTTAGATAGTACAAGGAAACCATGTGTGAGGATTTATCCGCCGGGGGGGGGGGGGGGGGGGCTGGGGGGGCTCGGTATTGTAGTTGTGGGATTTCTCCATAAGGTGAAGATTTGTGAGTAATGATCAAATGGATTGAATTCAAGTTATATCAAATTGTTGGAAAAAAATTTGCAGAATGGGACTTTTTGGATGTTGGTGCTGTAATACCCCGTATTTTTATGCTATATTAATTTGGGGATTTATTAAATTTAATGTGAGTTAATTATTTAATAAAAATCCGGAAATTAATTATGTTATAATTATTAACGTGACGAGAGTTAGTAATTATGGAAAATTTGTTGAATATTACTAATGAGCAAAGTAATATATATGATATTGGTTATATTGAATGTCATGAGTGAATTAAATGACAATTTCGGAAATTTAAGTCGGGACTAAATTTTGATAAATAAAAAATGTATATTTTATAAGTTGCCCGTATCGTCGTTTTGAGTGCGCCAATGCGTCCAGAAGGGTCGAGATAGTCAGAAAAGTGTACCCGGGGGTGTAGTTTGGGTCTCGGGGCCTTTTTAAGCCTAATTAGTAACCCGGGAGGGCATTTTGGTCATTTTACATTTTTGGGTAATTAAACCCACGAAAATTAGAGGGGCTATATCTGATATTGAGGTTGTCACCAAGGGTTAGAATTCCCAAAATCTAGAACGTCCATTGGAGAAGAGAGGAGAGAGCTCTCAAGCAATTCCAAGGCTCAAAACTCAACCATTTGCACCGCCGTCACCGCCAACGCGTAGATCGCGAGACGAGGAACGCAACCACACCAAAATCAGCTGCAATCCAGACTTCTGAAAATCACAGGCAAGTGTTTAACTTGCTTATTTTGTTGGTGCAATTTCCATATCAGTTTAGGAATGATTAGGGATGAAATATATGGAAGAAAACCCAAATTGTGATAGGAATTTGCATGTAGTAAAGACTTAAACCTCGTTTTGGAAATCTTTTGTGATGTAAAAGAATAATCCACAAAATTTTGGTGTAATTAAGAAAGGAAGTCTGGGGTAAAACAGATTAGAACCATGATTTAGAGATTTTTAGGGTTCTTGAGTTTAAAATGAATTTCGGCATGATTAATCCATGTTTAGTGATGTAAATTGACATGCTTTACGGAGGATGTGTATCATATCATGTTAGGATGTTAGTAGGACAAGATTTTGGACCTCTGGGAATGTAAAACTTGAAATTGGATGAGAATAGGAGTTAGAACCCGTAATTGTAATTCTGCAGAAATCGCAATACCTTCTTGATCGATCGATTGAGCCTAGAGCCTCGATCGACCCCTCCTGGCAGACTCCTATTTCCCTTTTTAAATGAGTTAAATTCAAATTGTCGTGATATAATTCTTGGGCATTCTTAATAAAATGATTTGGGAGACATGGAGGACCAGTAGGGCATATGAATAAATGTTGGGATCTTTAATATTCGACGAGAATGGTATTCATGGGATATTTACTTTAGGGTTGGTAAATTTATGTATTAAAGGGTGAGGCGCGTAAGAGAGTTACGTTGGAACATAATAATGATACCTACTGAATTTTATACTTGGGAGGATAGGGTCCACGAGTGTCACGTAATGGGTTGGAGAAACCCTTCGAGTTAAGGTTAGCGACGAACCCTTATAAGGAATGCTTAATGTGAAAAGTAAGGATAAATATTGTAATTATGGGTGATGAGAGAAACCTATATTCATATGATAACAAGTGGTATATTTATATGGTTGTGTATGCATATATTATATATGTGTGAAAACCATGTCCGTGCTACTTGCTATCCCTGAGGTTACCGCGTTGGGACGATCTTGTCCTGTGTTGCCTTATGGGGGATATTGAGTCGTACCCTAGGAGATAGATATTCTTGGTACAGGCTATCGGAATGATAGTTCAGACGGTCCTAAGAGACGTGAGGGTATGTACTAACCTCTTAGAGACTTGGAATCTATGCTTCGCCTCAATCTTGTTTGTGTATATATGGATACAGTTCGAGAGTGATTCCGCACTTGTATTTCCCTTAGTGTGAGCAATACGGGGATTGGATAGCAGAGTATGCCTGCACCATAGTTTGTATGTCGGTGCTGTTAGAATATATATATTATACGAGTACTTAATATATATATATATATATATATATATATCGAAAATTTGGGAAATTTGAACTGTTACTGTGATATGGTAAGTGAGAAATGATTCTGGACTATAAATCGGAAATACTAGTTTGAAAAGTATAATATGACACTGGGAAACTTTATAAACTAATGAAGCTAAAACGAGAATTGTGCTACTAATTGGAAGTATCCTTTTTAAGCAATGATATTGTTCGGTTTTGAAATCTTACGAGTAATTTAAGATAAGCTAAATTGTTGGGAAGGTTAGTGATAAAATGATAGGATAAACCGTTGGGAAGGTTAGTGCGATATGTGTGCACATTAGAAGAGAGGTGAGAATTTTCTCAAGAGAGTGTCGCACTAATATGTTGTTGCATTGGCCTATATCAATTTAAATACTTGCTAAACGAACTTTTAAATCATACACACTATCGGGCTCTGACCTGTTTCTTTTTATCTCTCTCTCTTGTATATATATGTATGTATCACAGGTGCCCAGCCACAGGGGCGTCTTGCTTAGGATCCCTTGGAAGGAACGCGCTGCAACTTAGGTGGGAGTTACAGGTCTCTTGATTAGACGACTTCGTTCATTCGGATCCACTCTTAGTACTTTTATTTAGTTGGGCATGTGTAGCTCTTTCCATTATTCCGGTGTTATTGAACATTTGTATTTCAGTTATTTCCAGTACTGTCACTATGGGATTTATTCAGTTTGGATGTGTGATTTTAGATTTCGTATGTTGACATTCGATTGACGAATGTTTTAAATTATTTGGATTATGTTGCAGAATTGATGTGGTGTGATTATTACTTTTTGAATGTTGTTAATAAAATAAATAAATAATTTTTCTTTAAATAAAATTTGGAAAGTTATGTATAAAAATGGTTTTGACACTTAGCTTAATTAATTAGGGTGTTAAATTGGAAAATTTTATTTTTATCGACAGTGATGCTGAGAATGAACCAACTGTTCACCTTGATTTAATTTAATAAAGGAGTGATCGACCGGTATTTAATTAGGCGGGGTGTCACAGGTGCAATTTTATGTTCAAGAACAAGATTTTAGGTCATTTTTAGTATATGATGTATTGTCATTGACTGATCAACTTCATGTGTAAATAGGTATTGAGAGAGAATAGTTTAGGGATTTCAAACTTTATATCTAAGGAGAGATTTGATGTAGTTGGGGCTCAGGTGATAATGTGAATAGTTATTGTGTATTCCTAACATTGTGACCGAAATTCTTATATGTTGTAAGTGTTCTCTTTTGGGTGGGCAAAAGTAATTTTGCCAAACCATGTATTATCTTTATTTGTCGCTTGTTTACCTTTCCATCTTTGTTATATTATTTGTTTGGTCGAGTCTTGTTCCATTGATGAACAATAAACCTCAAACATACTTCAAACTCAAAAATTTTTATATATACAAGAGGATGTAGGCGGAATCGTTTTTCTATCTATAATTGTGTAAGGATATGTGTTCAAATCTATGCCATCACATATGTTGTTTTCTAGCAATTAGCCATCCGAGATTACAATATTTGCCTTTTTTAAAGAATTATTATTGGTAACGATTAGTGAATTGTTTCTTTCCATAGATTTTTTGAGAGACTACCTCATTTACAGGTTAGTGAGTAGGTATAATAGTCACACAGAGGGAAACCGAGGAAAATATAACGTAACAAAATCCAGAAAACATACTTATTGCGTGTTGGCACTAGAATCTCTTGGGGAATCGTACGATCCTACATTATAGTAGACATAATAGATTAGTGGAGAAAATTTCTTTATATGGTTCTCTAGAAAAGCTAAAGCATTTTTTGACAAGGGGAAATTATACCTTTGGAGGGAGAAGGAGAGGAGCTAGATGCTTTTGGTGATGAATTCTTAGGTTAGAGGTCGTTGTCTATAAGTGATCAAATTATGAATAAGTGAGAGATTGCATAAGATGTTTGAGGGAACTCATCTCCAATATCACTTTCAAAAGCATTAAATTTCTGACTGATGCAGAATTATCCATTTCAGAAGTTTACATGCCCGCATTTCTTTTGTGAAACTCCTCTATATATGATTTTTTAAATCAACTATAAAGCCTTCAATCCTCTCTGGTAAAGCTGAGAGCAATGTGAAAATCTCCTATAAGCTCTCTCGATATGTAATTTTGCTGAGTCGATCAGAAATTGATTTCAAACCCCCATCAAGGCTAGCTTTGATATCTTCTTATCCCTTGTTCTGGTAATCATATTAAGTTGTGTAAGAACATTAACACACATTGAGGTTTGAAGTAAATACGCATTTCAATATAGGAAGTTCCAGGACAAGATATTGTATTATTACCATTTGCTCCAAGGAAGTGTCATAAACAATAAACTTTTGTCATATGCTTTCAAAGTCAATTGAGTAAGAGAATGACATAAACAAATTATGTCCCAACTAATTTCATTTGCACGAAACTAAGTCATGGCCAGGGTGGCGGTGACCACCCCCAAGAATTTCAAATGGTTAGCATTGTATCAATGAATCATTGATTAAGGACCCATGCTTCTTTCATTTTAAAGTTTATACCATATTTTTTTTAATCAAGGATGACTCAAAATAATTAACGAAAAAGAAATTCCATAAAAAGTACTTATAATCGGACTCATTTTCTTACAAAGTGAATATGAATTTTTGTGCACTTTTTTGTGATTCTAAATCTATTTAATTACAAATATCGCTATAAAAATTTTAATAGCAAATATCACCCTAAAAATTGTAAAAGCAATCATTTCTTTTAAAAAATGATTTTTTTCACTTCATTTTTTAACTGAACCCTCACTTTATTAATCCCTTTAACTTAATACCTCTTTTTTTTTAGATGGCAACCTAAATTCGTTAAAAATCATTAATGCATTATTAGACATTGCTCCTCAAACTTTTACAACAAAGTACCCTTTAATTTACATTCTCCAACATCTCAAAGCTTATTACCATGCACAATTTGATCTTTCCAAGAAAACGCCTAATGGTGTTAAAAAATTGGAGGTTAAATTAAAGAGATTAGCTATGAAGCACATATTCTTCAAAAATAGCCTCGAATCCGATTCTTCTGAGGTGCGGGTGCGGTCCCGATTCGCACCCAAGAAGAATCGGTGGGGAAAAACTATTTTTTTCCTGATTCGTTTTGAATCCGGCAAGGATTCGTTTATGGATTCGTTTTTTTTAAAAAGTAAGTTGTGTAAAATTTTTGGGCCTGTTTTCAAAACAAAATAAAAAACTTAAGTTGAGTTATATGGCCATTGAAATGGTGTTAAAGGGTAGGGGGTATTTTTTTTTCTTGTAAAACTATTTTTTTGTTATGATTCACCTAAGAAATTGACGATGCAAATATGGTGTTTTGATTTGTAAATCCTTCTACTAAACAATTGGTACATGAATCATATGATGTTTTTCTTCTGGTACTTAGTTGATGCTCCTGCTGGTTTACTTTTCAATTATAATTCAATTATTGTTCATATTTAATTGTTGATTCAATTATGGTGCATGTTTTCTAACTCTAAAAATTGATATATATACAATAAAGAATAATAATTTATATATTATATTAATTTATTTTTCTTGCCGCACCCGCACCCTATTTTTTCAAAAAAAATCAAATCGCTGCACCCGCACTCAATTGCACCCGCACCCGCACCAGCATCCGTGCTTCATAGGGGATTAGTAAAGATGGTTAAGTCAACTGACACATATTAAAGAGTAGGGATCAACTCAAAAAAGCCCAAAATAAAAATAAAACAAAGCATGAATTCGAGAAGACTACGACGACTATAATGCCGACACGTGCCTTTACTATACATATATTGAAATTCAACATTTATGATAGAGAAGTGCTAGAGGACCGCCTAAAATGACAAACTTATATGATGTGAAAAGCCTATCTTGATAGGCGGGGGGGGGGGGGGGGGGGGGAGGGGGGGCTATTTAAAGTTGAAAATAATGCAAAATTTTCACTTGAGTCTTTTTAGTTGGTCCTTGAATCATTCCTCTTTATTATTTGGATTCTATTATCCATGAATTCAAAATATTAATCTATTTTGTTTTTCAAATTACTCTATTTTTTATTATACTTTTCTAGTGATACAAATCTTCAATCAAACTCTTGTGTTGGTCTTCAATACAACATACAAACACACATACAAAATTAAATTGAACAAAAACTAACAAATGTTAGTTATGTCTGACCTTTCTGCTCTCAATCCAACCACTGAGCTGCTTGGCCCCCTCTAATTTGAAATCTTGGTTATGTACCCGATTGACACAATACATATAACGGTAAGATTTAACATCAACATATAAATATATATATATATATATATATATATATATATATATATATATATATATATATATATATATATATATATATATATATATATATATATATAACTGTTTGTATATGTCCGTTAAAAACAAAACAAATAAATCTAATAAAATTAACATTGTTGATCAATCTAAACCCTAGAAATTTCACATTGTTGAAATATAAAGGTGAGGGGTAATCAAAATCAAGAACTGAGTAGTTCCATAGGTGGGAAAAAATGAGTAAATAAATATTTACAACAAGAGAAATATATATATAAAAACAAGAGAAAGGTCAACAATGTATACATATAACTCTGGGTTTAATGTTACCTGGCCATATTGGAAGGTAGGAAAGTGAGAGATGAGACTAGAAGATGCGAGAGAGAGAGAGAGAGAGAGAGAGAGAGAGAGAGAGAGAGAGAATGAGACAACTTGAGGGAGAGGGAGAGCCGTGTGATGGAGGGAGAGCCTCTTGAGAGAGAGAAAATTACACGGCGAGAGAGAGAGAGAGAGAGAGAGAGAGAGAGAGAGAGAGAGAGAAGGAGACGCTGAGTGAGAGAGAGGGCTGAGCGCACGGGACGAAAGAAAGAAACAAAAAAAATTAGTGGGAAAAACCCCGCTTCTAAATTTTGGGGATGAAGAAAAAGGTCATAATATGCACACATAAGTTAATTTTTTTTTAAAAAGGTCATAATATCTATAATCAAATATGATTTATCTATTTAGAGTTTCAAGAAAAATAATACTAATATGTATAAAATGACATTTTTGTAATAAATGTCTCAAAATTATTTTTTCGAGCGTCATAAAAAAGTACTTTTCTTGTAGTGCATATTTTAATTTAATTCCCTTTATTCTTAAAATTCATACCTAAAGTTAATTCGATCGTTTCCCACGAGTTCTAATTAAAAAAGGAAAACGTTTTCAAAAATCTGGGTGGCCGAATCGATTCATCCCAGGACCAAATCGATTCGCTTGTTGAATCTATTCGGCCAAGGAGTCGAATCGATTCACTTACTACAAGTCTGTTTTCTTTCTCCTCAAACAGTTACGGGTTTCCACCATTTTTACACTACCAACTCCATTAATCAGTCCTAAACTACCAACCATTGACACAAAATGTTGTACCAACATATATAAACAATTTCTAACGTGATAGAATCATTGAATCCTCAAAGATTACATAAAAATTCAAAATAATTCTGAAAAAGCATAATTCGTCTTTTTGTTTCAAGAAATTCATTTAAATCTAGATTTCTTCACATTATGACTTCATAAATTCGTGAATTTCATTCTACGTGCATCAAGAGAGTTAACCTATCATGATTCCTACCCTAAACATGGTTTAAACTCTTCCAATTTACATTAATTCTTCACATAATCATGAATTAAGTCATCTAACTCTAACATGGATTAAATATGTGATCGAAATTAGCAAGAATAAATACTTACCTCAAATTACAGGTCTAAATCTCTGTGAATTGATGGTTTGGTGGTGTTCCTCTTCCCCCAATCTAAGCTCCGGTGGTGTTTATGGTGTAAAAGGTTCAACAACTGTGGTTCTAGCCTTTGGGACCTCCGCTCTTCCTCCTCTTATGGCTTCTATGCAACTCTATAACCTCTAACCCTTAAAGACTCTTGTTCTCAGATAATGTAAATGTATTAATTTCGTAGGTCCCTTTTCTTCAAAAATACAAATGATCGAAATACCCTCCGGGATGTTAGTTTGGCCTAAAATTGTCTCGGGACCCAAACTAAACCCTCGAGTACCATTTTTTGACTATTTCGACCCTTTCGGACCCTATGGCGCACTCGAAATGACCATATGGATAACTTAAAAATAAATTACTTTTTATTTCATTAAATTGAGTCCCGACACGACTAATATGCGCGTTCCGACTAAATTACTGTAACTTTCGAATCTTTCACTCATGAAAATTATAATCTTTTCATATCATTATTAGTATTCATTCACTAAGTAATATTTAATATAAATAAATTTTAATCCTTATCTCACTAATTAATATTCATTATCCCGAATTAATTATTCTAGTATAATTTAATTAATCCAATTTAATTTGCAATTAACTCAATTGTTAAAATCATTATAAATATGGGGTGTTACAGTTAGAAGGAAATAGCATGAAGTTGAGAGGTTCAAAAGAGGAAGATTTATTTTCTGCTAAAAAGGTATCCCCTGTTCTTTGAGTTGATTTAGAATCAGGGTTTGAGGATTCAGAGGTATAGGCTTTCGGGTCATCTAAACGAATGGGAGAAAATTATATTTCCTCAGTTGGTATGTCCACAAAAGAAGTAGTGGAAATATTATTCCAAAGTAGAAATGAGGCCGAATGACCTTAGTACCAAGCCTTTGTTGGATAGAACACACGATTTTCAAGTCGTGAAAATTGATCTCAGAAGTACGAGGAAGCTTTTTTCTTACTTTTCTCTACAAAACAAAAAGAGAAAATACAAAATTAGAAAAATAAAAGAAAGTTATAGTCAGACAAATATTTTAAGTATATATGTCCAAACCTATACCTCAAGAAGAGGGGCAAATTGCCAATCATTAAAAATCAAGATATGATCCTAATAATCCTTAATGGAATCAGGAAAATACACTACTAAGGCCCTATTTTACTGCCTTGTCATTAGATAATAAATGTTCTCATTAGTGTTGTCCCGATGTTAACAGTCCATTAACTCTATAATCTCAATATGAGCCCCATACTATTCATTAATGTGATGGACCCCATTAACGATTCCCCAAGAATTTGGGGAAACTTGGGCAGGGACAACATCAAAGTACTGACAAAATTCCAAAAACATAAATGATTTTTTTGTGTGTGTGTGTGGGTGGGGGGGGGGGGGGATAACCAACAATTCAAAAAAATATGGAGAGTAACCAGCGGCCCTCAGCCATAGCATAAAATCCATGGGACCCATTTAGAAATTTGATTTTTACCTAGGGAGGGATCTTATGGGTAGCCCTTAAAACTTCTAGTGAACTCTCATCAACAGTGTAAACCATATTCTAGCAGGAATAGGAAAAAATTACAAAATAATGGGGAGAAAAAAATAAGGAATCCTTACATAGAAAAAGAAGAACGCAACTATCACAAACGACAGGAGAACTTGGAGATAAAGGAATATATTTTTGAATGAATGATGATACGAATGAAGGGGGAAAATGGCATTTTATAAGCCAAAATGACGCCTACACGATTCCCAAAAATGATGATTATTTAAAGTATTTTCCACTTCATTTTGATTGTTGTTCACTGCCCAACATCTTTTATCACCAGTGTACCCCTGAAGTTCTTCACTTCACCAAAGTTATCTATATTTACAAAACTACCACTAAAGTAGGAGAATAAAATGAGCAAAAAATACAATCTTACAGAGATTGCTTGCTGACCAAGCATCTCTAACCACCAAATCATGAAGACTCGTGATTATCTTTCTACAAAGTCAAAAAATTCTCATCAGTCAACACTCCATCCATTCATTCCACATGCATATAGCCACTTTGAAGATTTAATGATCCAGACAAGCTATTATCCATTCCAATAATGAATGAAGTCTTGGTGGCTTTTGTTATATTATAAATATAGAATATGACATGGACCAATGTAATTGTGACACTTGTCATTAGAAGAAGATTATCTCACTACCTCGATTGTAGAATGGTGTAACTACCTAATTTATAAAGGATGTCCACCTTTTCCACTTCTCTCTCTATACATAGTGCATAATGACACACAACAAGGGTATCTGAAAAACATTCAACCTCCTGAGAGAATATATTCATTCTCCCATGGTTAATATAAACAACATGACACATGTGGATGTAGGCACCTCATTGGGCTAAACCACATTAATCAATTGTCTCCTTCTCTGTCTCACATCTCTCTCAAATCTAAGTCGTTAATATCTTTATTTGTTATAATTTATTATCGGTATTAACCAGATAAGACCCATAAAATCCCTTTACAATTTTTTAAACAATAATAATGATTAATGTGATAGTAAAGGTAATGAACTCAATTGACATAATGAGGAATTAGAATGACACCTAAAAGAGCTTAATAACAAACAAACCAATCGTGCACAACTGGTTGAAAAAATGATGACGGTTAACCTTGGATCTTTGAATGAGATAAAAGCAGTTAAATTAGGATCTTGATGATCAAGATAGGACATAACTCACCTAACTCCTTAAATAATACATCGATGTCTTTGCCTGATCGTATGCCAATATACCTGGAATCGACCTCGAGATTGTTGTCCACCGCATACCCACGTATCAAGATTCTAAACCAACCAAGAAAAAAATCAGGAAGCTCATACCAAAATTGATCTATGAGGTTAAGGAGGAGTTCATAAAACATCTTATCATATGCTTCTTAACAGTAGTTGATACCCCAACTGGATATCTAACATTGTATATGTCTTTAAAATAGGAATAAAAGTAAGGATGTGTGTTGATCATAAAGATTCAAATAAGGAAAGTCCCAAAGATAATTATCCACTGGCAAACATTGAGATAATCATGGAAAACATTTATGTGGCCATCCCCAATCCTCGCAGCGAGAGAGGATCCTGGCCCCGCGCATCCCTCTCGGGAGAGCTTCGGCCGGCGTCATTGATGAGGTGAAAAATTTAGAGAGATGGAGTCGTTAGTCTATTTTACTCAAAACAGACAAAACAAAACGGAGCCATCCCAAAGGACAACATCCAAAGACATACTGATACATATGAAACCAAAATGATTCGAAAAGGGTCTGAAGGCTATGTTACAAAATGGGAAGGTGTTAGGCCGGCCTCTCATGGATTGTTTCTATTTTCCTTTATTTCCCAGTGATATACGTGCATGTGTATACGTAGTGGAGATAGGAATTATTGACTTGTATCATGGGAGAGATAAAGCGAGTCATCCATAAGAATATTCTTATAAGTAATATTAGAAAAATAGGATTTACGCTATTATCCAAATGTTGATTGTTATAACGGAACGATAACACATATGGAATAATACGTCACTAAGTATAAATATATGTATATGTAAATATATTAAATCTAAGAGAGTTAATTTTAAAGAACATAGAAAAAAAATTAGGAAAAGGACTCGAGTCTCGGGTTTTACCTCGAGACGCCTACGTAGCCTATAGAGGCATCAAATTCGACGTAGTTCGTATGCAAATGAGGGGTGGAATTTATCCCATAAATCCAATTGGGGAATTCACTTATATGTATGTGTGTGTGTGTGTGTGTGTGTGTGTGTGTGTGTGTGTGTGTGTGTGTGTGTAAAAAAGTGTTTTAATTGTGAGAAAAGTGTCAGAATTCCCGTTTGGAATTTATGAGCAAATCCTCTTTTTCTTATTTTTTGGGTTTTGTTTATATGAAAATAAGAGATGTGCAATAATACTAGATAAAAAGTATATTAGAATATGTGAGATGAGAGAATTAAAGTACTAAGTAACAAAACAAATTAATGCGTATTTAGGAGAACTTAAGGAGAGAGTGGAGAAAGTTGGACCTCCTTGAAGATCTGGAGCTTGATCTTGGATACCGGAGAGCAGCCCTTTCACTTGGGTGATGATGGAGGGTTTCTAATTCACCAAGTTTGATGAAAAAGGTGATGAAAGGTGAAGGTTGGAAAGGGATTTGTATGTGGAAATCATGCTGACTTCGAGAGGCGTTTTCTGAACTTGCTGAGAGTAATGGATCTATGAACTTGCTGAGAGTAATATTGTATAGCGGCACCATGCACTCTCCCTTTTCAATAACATACTAATCCATCCCGGTCACCCCATTTCGCTATCCCCAACGAAATGTTGGCTTAATTATGATGTTCACAACCCATCAATAATTTATATTTTTAAAAATAGTTGGGGTCGATGGATAATTCCGAACTAACTCTCACTTGGGGTCGATGTATCATTCCGAACCAAGAATCATTTATGTGTGTATATAATTAATTGGGGTCGATGTATCATTCCGAACCAAATCTTACTTGGGGTCGATGAATCATTCTGAACCAAGAGTCCTTTATGTGTATAAAAAGGGCAAAATAGTAATGAATGATATTTAGTATATATTGTGTGTGAAATATATATACTTGATGATATTCTACTTTTGTGTATTAGTAGATTGATATATATTATGTATTTAAATATACATATTGAATTGGTAAGTTAAGTAGTGAAACTTAATTACGAAATGCACCTTTAGATAGAGAAAGTCTATTTTGTAATTCAAGTAGTGAAACTTAATTACACAAGTGGGAAGTTAACAATTGTGAGAATTGTAGTAATTTTAGTAGTGAAACTAAATGAGAAGTCTTGAAAAATAACATAGATGAAATGTTACTTGAGAATTAATTAACATACGCGAGATGTTAGTAAACAGTTGTACTGTATGGGCGGTACTAGAACTTGGGTACAGATTGGTTCAGTTGACTACTTTGGTTTTAGTTAGCTTGGGAGGTATGGCTAGATAAACTAAGTGTAGAACGTTAGGTAAGCACAAAAGATAAGGGGTGAGTAACTCAAGAGAGTGTACGAGAACCTAACATGTGTAATCAATAACCGCATTTTATATTGTGATAAACGCTTGCTAAATATTTTCAAAATGTTTTGAGTACTAACTCTTGCTATAAAATATTTTCAAAACCTTTTAGGTGTCCAGCCACAGGGATGCCATGTATGATGATTCCATTCCAGAGACTCGGAGATGTAGCACAGTGGATGCTTACAGGATTTTTACTAGACGATATCTCTCATTCAGATCTAGTACAGGATCTCACACTCTTCTATGCATGGACTTGTGGTCTGGTATTAGTCTCAGATGTTAGTTTCAGACTAGTGTTTATGCTATTGTTGTTTGGGATTCTTAGCCGATGGTTTATTCGGTAATACTTTTGTTCTGTTGTACTTTTACTTTGTTGTTTGAATTATAGTACATGATTGTTTGTACTTTATTCCACATGGTTGATTTATCTATTTTAAGAAAGATAAAATTTGGCACCGGTCTAATTTTACTTAGGGCATTAGTAATTAAAAAGTTTTCGACAGTGATGCTAAGAATGAACCATTTGAGAAACCTGTTTTAATTTAATAAAGTCCTGATCACCCGATGTTTAATTAGGCGGGGTGTCACAGTCAAGGCATATGGTGGTGCACACCTAAAACCCTCGCCACCTTCTCTTTGGTAATATCTAGACCCGCCCAATCATTGGGCTCCCAAGCGTCTTGATGAGGCCTGACATTTGGGATATCACCCAGAAGGATCTCTAATAACTCTCAACCTCTCTCTCGGCCATAGGAAGAAACTCGAAGAGAAGAAAAGTCAAAAAATTCTCGAAGATAGAGCATATTAGAATATTAGAAAATTCTCAACCTCTCTATCCCCTCATCTTTCTTTAGGAAATCTTTATTTTCTTTTTCCAAATTTTTCTTTCCCGATTTAAATTTTTTATCTTTCTCAAAACTTTTCTTATCTTTGGAAGTATTTTTCTTTTTAAGTTTGAGAAATTTCTTGATTTTTTTAGAAAAAAGGGCCAAATCATCTAATCAAAATCTAACTCCAAATAGGATGACACTTCCTCTCTCTTTATTGGCACTTCCTCTCTTTTTTTTGATTCGGCTTTAAGTTCTACCCCCTTATCCTTAAGTTTAACTATTTTTGAAAACATATCTATCTCGTATGTTTGAAAATTTCCTATAAGTTCTTCCAACCTAAGAGTGTCTAAGATCCCCAGCGAATTAAGAACAGTAACCTTAAGTATAAGGCGAGTGGGAAGATATCTCAAGACCTTCTTAACTACATGAGTCTCGGGTATTTTCTCACTTGAATTGAAAATCAAGTTAATTATGTCAAAAAGTCTTGCATAAAACTAGTGAAAAGATTCAGATTCAAGCATTGTGATTGTTTCAAATTATGTGGTGAGATTATTCACCTTGGAAGCTTTCATGGCATGAGTGCCCTCGTGAGTGAGCTGGAGGTAACCCCGAGAAAATTTAAACGTGGTACACATCATAATATGGCAGAACTCGTGAGGGATGATAACTCCCGAGATGGCACTCAAACCATGGGAATTAAAATTTCTCCACTTAAAATCGTCTTATGTCCGATGACATTATCAACTGTGACAGTGGGAGGATTTTACCCTCTTTCACAGACTACGCAAACACGTTCGTCTATGGCCTTTAAAGAAGACCTCATCCTAGCCTTCCGGTATGCATAATTTATACCATCAAAGATGGGCACTCGATTATACAAATTCTCCATTAAAATCAAAATTTTCAAAGTCAACAATTTAAAAAAATATCAGGAGAAAAATATTTTTCTGGAAAATATCACATAATAAATTTGTGCAACAGGCTCTGGTACTAATTTGGGAGTGCGCTATCTCGATCTTCATGGATTATTTATATAATTTAGTGTCTAGCATAAACAAATCCAAAATTTATCTTTTTATCCTAAGACAAATATCTAGGTGATAAAGCAGATAAATTAAAGCATGCAAAGAGACAAGGCAATCTGAGGAAGAAACCCCTTGTGGGTAAAGCCATTATTTTCAGTACATTAAATAATTTACAAGACCTTCGACTTGGAGACTACTTAATAACACCCACAAGTATAATGCGCAGTGCCTTCGTAAATCTCTAAAGAATACTACTCAGTGAGGAGCAGTTCACACGCGACCTTTCATGCTCGGTATCCACCGATCAGCCTTTGTCATCAATACTGAGATCCCTCGAGAATCACAAGTTCATCTGTGAGGGTACCTCTCCACAAAGATGTATGAAATAGAAAAGCCTTAGGGTATAAACTTTATGCACTCAAATATATTACGAGGATGTGATTTGTGAATCAAAAGATGTTTTTGACCAAAGAAAGTGAAACTTTTGCACCAGGTATGCACAATTGGATTTTGCAAAAGTCTTAAGAAAAATAAACACGAAACAGGTATTTATATGACGAACAAGAATTTCAAGTCGGTGGCTCATTCAAACGAATTTGAATCTCGTTGAAATAAGAACGGATGCTCGTTAAAAAGTCACGTTAGAACTAAGATGCCACCTCATTTGAACGAAGTTTAAATGACCTAAAATAGTATGCCCTTGTTTGATGCTCGATCGAAGTAAACTTCAAACGAGACATCGAACGAATATGATATCTTGTTAGAAAGAGATTCCCCTCTCATTTGAATGAGATTTGAGGACTTCAAATAAAGAAAAATGCCTCTATTTTTAAATAAAAATCCTGTTTCAGTTTAATAAAAATAAGCATCCTAAAATAAATTCAAGGAATAAATTTAAACATTTAATTGGATTATTTCTCCATAGTGTGGAGATTCTAGAAAGTTGGAGATGTTGGATATTCGTATCTTCTTGATGGATCGAGTCAATCACCTTTGGAATCGATAAACTAGTCTTCGAACACATGACTCTCACCTTAACACGACGATCACTTTTCATCAATAGATATCTACAGAGACCTACCACTTATTTTGTCTTTTTTTGTAAAATAGACTGGCAAATCAATTTTTATTTCCACATCTCTTCAAAATAGATAGGGAGAGAGATGCACCCCAATGTGGTAATTGCGCATCACCGCCCGAGCGAAGGGGGAAAAAGCATTATCTCTCACATGTAGCCCTATATGATTTTAACTTTAGGTAGGTATACTCAAGTGTAGTATGGATTGTGTGTTGTTTAATTCCTATTTGCTTATATGTTGTGTAACCATACTAGAGATGTATATACTGAACTATAGTTCGGGAATGTTAAAGTAAAACAATACATAATGAAAAGTCAGTTTAGTCTAGAGATGTATATATGAAAACTATGAACTGGGAATGTTAAAGTATTATACATGAGAAATGTATATCTAGAAATATAACTCGAAACTGTAAGTTAATAGAATACTTAATTAAAGGTTGAATTCAGAGACTATGGAGACCTTTCGGGATTTGGATTAATACCGCATGCCTATATAGGTTGTTGTGTTTGGATAATTTAAAATAAAATTAATAGCGAGGGAAGATATGTTTCAATTATTATGGCCCAAATGTAATGATATTTTACACATTGTAGGTCTAATCCTCTATGTGGACCTTTATTTACAGCTCCTCCATTAAACGCTCCTGAATGGTTATTAAAGGCTGGTCTAGCCGTGAAATCTTCGGCGGGAGTTGGATTTCGGGTGCGCCTTAGAGCATGTCGGTGTGACACCCCGACTAATTAAATACCGGGTAGCTACTCCTTTATTAAATTAATACAAAATGCCAAGTTGGTCCAGTTAATAGCATCACTGTCGAAAACATTTTAATGATTACAAACCACCTAGTATTTAAAAAGTGAGTTGCCAAATTTTAAGTTAAATCAAATTAACATGCAATAAAAGGATAATGCAAGAAAAACAACCATTCACCATAACAAAGTAATAGAATAACCAAAAACATAATAATAAGTCCGGAGGAAAAACTCCTCACAACAATCCCACAATTGAACTAAATAAAACAAAATAACCTGAACTAATTACATGCCAAAAGTCTGAAAATCTGAAATAGGAAATGTTTCTAATAGAAATGGGCGACATGCCCTACAACTGATGAAAACTGAATACAGAGTCAAGATAGATGAAGTGTCTACTGGCAAAGTCCTGTAACTTCCACAAACAGCTACAACTCGTCACCTAAATGAAAATCCTATGCATGGTGTCCTTGTGGCTGGGCACCTAAAATGGTTTTTTTTTAAATAGATTTGAAAGCAAACGGGTCAGAGCCCGAAAGTGGGGATTATTTTAAAAATAGCAAGTGTTTTAATAACATTAAAACAATGAATGCAAAATACATGTTAGGATGTGCACTCACATGAAGTACTCACCTTTCCACTAAATTGTGCACCCCTAACGTACCGTACCCATCTAAGTGACATACATATCTAACCAACCGTAATAAGTTCTACCCCCTTACTACTCAATTCCCATTATACGTTCTTGCGTTATCAAATAAATAGAGAGCTTTACTTAAACTCGGATTCTTGATTATTAGCAATAAAATTCATTACAGGTTACCCCTTTATAGTTACTCAAAGCGTTTCTGTATTTATACGCACAATACCAACATGAAAGTTCTCATTAATTTAAGTGTATATTAGTCACGCCATAAATATACAATACAAGCACCCGAGACTAAGCTACGGTGTACACATACTCTTCTATCCATCCCGGTACATCACGTACATAAGGATCACGCATTCCGAATCTCTCAGGAATCGTTCTCAGATAATAGCAAATCACAAACAATGGAGGCGAACACAGTCACATCACATGGGTCACGCACATACCTACGCTCCCACGATCAGCAGACTTATTAACATCCCAATAAGTCCTTCTCTGACCTATGTTCTCGAGGTACCAATCTAAATCCGGGCAACACAGGGATTAGAGGTCCCTAAGCGAACGTAAACCTCCCGTGATAGTAAGTATGGTAGATATGTCATACACATCAAATCATATATACTAAGCATTCACACATCTTAGCTATTACCATATTTATTTATGGTACACTTCTTATTCTCGTACCGACTTATAATGTTGCACAATTCATAAGTTCCCGATTAATTCAATTATTTAAGCTGTTAATAATTCTCGCATTGTAAGAGTCACTCACGTCCTATTCCACGATTTCCATTCAATTCGAATTGCACTTCTAGGTTTTACTCCTCAATAAATCCCAAATGTCCCAACTATATCAATCTATCATCAAGGGAATGGTATCTCTACAATTAAACAAGGTTACGGGACATGCAAAATCAAAACAGGCCAAAAAGCCTAAACTGTCAGCTCGTTAGAAGTCTCGTTCGAACGAGGATGTTCGAACGAGAGTTCGTTCGAATGAAGTGGGCCTTCTAACAAGATCTCGTTTGAACGATAGTCATTGAACGAACATACCTCTCGTTAGAAGTCAAACTGTCAACTCGTTAGAAGCTCGTTCGAATGAGCTTGTTCGAACGACCTGGGCAGGTCTTCTAACGAGAGGCCAGTTTCGAGCCCAAATTTTCCGAAATTAGTTTTTCCAACTTTTCTTCACCTCTAACAACATTCAAACATCAATCCAACAACTGTTCAAGGTTTATAATCATTCCTAAACATACTTAGGTCATATAATAACATGTTTATGGGGTTAATTCATCCTAATCATCACCCAATTATCAAGTCTCTACATTTTTCCCCAATCTTAAGAACATGAACCCTAGAAATTTATAAGATCATCAATGTTCATAATTAAATCCGTTTTTGTTTCATACAAGATATATTATCATCAGAATATTCACCTAAATACAATTTTACATGCGATTCCTCATCAAAATGTAAGTTTCTAATTCAAATTTAATGGGTTTTCATCAATCTCCCAAAAATAATGAAATTTTCAGAAATGTCTAAGCATGGAAGAAACATTCAATGCAATTAACGAAATTAAACCACTTGCCTTTGATATATCTCTGAATTAGATATTGAGGATTGAATTGTTAGGTGGTATCAGAGCATCAGGTTCTAGTGTCCTTTAGGATCTGTACGGCTTATTATGTTTCCGCTGAGCTTTGTTTGATGTACAACCCTATATTTTAGGACTGTTGTATTCTTTTGGGTATACTACGTTCTTCAGCTATTTCAAGTTTATAACGGAGAACTTATAAACTTTATTCTTATTTCAGATGCCTCCACGACGTGCACAACGGGTTCCCAGGGATGCAATGCCAGAACCACAACCCGCACCAGTTCTGGGCACGATGAATGCCGTCGAGGTTGCAGCCATTGTGGCCCAGGAGGTAAATGCCGCACTAGATGTAGTTCAGCAGGCACCACCTCAGGCGCCAGTAGTCGCGCCAGATCAGGCACATGCATTCCCGTCTGCTTGGGAACGTGTACGTGATGCTTTTCAGAAAGCACACCCACCTGAGTTCGTAGGTATCTCCGATGTTGTGGTTTCGAGTCAGTGGGGGAAGGACATTCATCAGCACCTGAGGATGTATGAGTGCACCGATGTCCAGAAGAAGATACTAGCTACCTTTAAGCTAGTGGGGTCTGCACTGCAGTGGTGGGAGTCTATTACCACCAAGGAGGAGAGAGATACTCTCACTATACAGGAGTTTTGGGTGCGGTTTGACCGCAAGTACTTTTCGTCAGCTGTTCACACAGAAATGAGGAGGAAGTTGATGAATCTCAGACAGGAAGGTAAGACTGTGGCCGAGTATGAGGCCGAATTCACCAATCTGTTGAATATTGTTCCTGACGAGATACCGACAGAGGAAAAGAAGATACAAAAATTTACAGGCGGGTTGACTTGGAGGATCCGTCAACATTTATTGGGGAATCTATCGTTGGCCACTTACTCTGATGTGGTTAACGCTGCGCTGTTACACTGCCAGGATCACCGCTTTCACATGGCTGAGGGAAAGAGATCGGGAGAGTCCAGCCATTAGGGCAGGACTGAAGGACATGGTGCCAGTGGGGCACAATCTGTTCAAGGGCAGAGACAGGGTGACCAGGGTTCCTAGCAGGGGGATCACAAGAGGTTCAGATTGGGAAATTTCAGGCACGGACAGGGAGGTTTTCGGCAGGGCCATCAGGGTCCGAACGGCCATCAGAACCAGCAGGGTCAGAATGGTCAACAGCAGTTTTAGTAGGGCCAGGGGAGGAACGGTAACGGCCACCAGGGACGGGGCAGCAGGGACAGAGAGGGGGGAACTTCCCGGGGAAGTGTTACGTTTGTGGCAAGACTAGCCATAAATGCCAGGACTGTCCTAATAGGAGCTGCAGCCATAAACGCCATAAATGCCAGGACTGTCCTAATAGGACTGTCCTAATAGGAGCAACAGCAGCAGCAGCAGGGTGCTCGACAGGAGCCGCAGAGACCCGTGTTTCCCGCCGTCCTCCCGGCGCCACCACAGATGGCAGCATTACCACCCATTCCAGCCGTCCCAGTTCAGCAGGGACAGCTGCAGTATGGGAGAGTATACCAGCTTCAGCAGGCAGCAGCTCCACAGCCCCACCCGCGATTGAGGGTATGTTTCCTATCCATGGCACTATGGGTAGGGTTTTGTTTGATACAGGGGCAACGCATTGTTTTATAGCTACACATTTTGCGAAAGCCTAAGGGTTATTTGCCACAGCAGAGAGCACAGTGACGTGTGTAGACTCACCATTGGGGAGTGGGTTACTTATTTTCTTTATATGCCGGGGAGTGGGGGTAGAGATTGGTAGTTTGGTATTACCTGCGGACATGTTGGTATTAGATATGCATGAGCACGATGTGATTATTGGTATGGATTGGCTCACAGCTTATAGAGCCATGATTGATTGCTTCGGTGGGAGCATCGTTTTTTCCATTCCGGGGCAAGAGATGTTTGTAGTGGCGATGCCTAGCCCAGAGGGAGGCTCAACCACTCATTTGTATTACATAGAGGAGGATACCTCTAAGGAGGTTGTGATTCCTTTAGATTCGATCCCAGTTGTCAGGGAGTATTCCGATGTGTTTCAGGAGATACCAGGCCTACTCCCCAGTCGAGAGATAGACTTTGTCATAGACTTATTACCAGATACGAGACCTATAGCACGTGCACCGTACCATATGGCTCCGGCAAAGATGCGAGAGCTAAGAGATCAGATTGAGCAGTTGTTGGGTCATGGGTTTATACGGAGGAGTACTTCGCCGTGGGGTGCCCCTGTGTTGTTCGTAAAGAAGAGGGATGGATCGTTGAGGTTGTGTGTGGATTACCGAGAGTTGAATAAGGTCACGATACGGAATAAATATTCGTTGCCCCGAATCGATGACTTATTCGACCAGTTGAGGGGAGCTTCTTTCTTCTCAAAGATTGATTTGCGATCGGGATACCATCAGTTGCGTATCAGGGAAGAGGATGTCTCGAAGATTGCATTCTTAACGAGATATGGTTCTTACGAGTTTCAGGTTATGCCTTTTGGTTTGACCAATGCTCCATCCGTGTTTATGGACTTGATGAATAGGGTGTTCAGAGAGTTCCTTGATCAGTTCGTCATTGTCTTCATTGATGATATTCTGGTTTACTCCCAGACAGAGGAGGAGCACACAGAGCATTTGAGGCAGGTTTTGCAGACGCTACGTCAGAACGAGCTGTATGCAAAATATGAGAAGTGCGGGTTTTAGCTGAAGGAGGTTCAGTTTTTGGGACACATTATTTTTGACCGGGGGATATCTGTTGATCCGGGGAAGGTATCCGCGGTGAGGGAGTGGGGACAGCCCACGACACCGACTGAGATCCGTAGTTTCTTGGGCCTAGCAGGATACTACAGGAGGTTCATTCGGGGATTTTCGAAGATAGCGAGTCCTTTGACACATCTGACTCGTAAGGGTGTGCCATTCATCTGAAGTGATTCCTGTCAGTTGGCATTTGATGAGTTGAAGGATAAGTTGACCTCAGCACCTGTGTTAGCATTGCCGAGATCGGGATTTAAGTATCTAGTCTACACTGATGCATCCTTGCAAGGACTTGGAGGTGTATTACAGCAGGAGAGTCAGGCCATAGCTTATGCTACCCGTAAGCTGAAGCCTCACGAGAAGAATTACCCCACTCATGACTTGGAATTGGCGGCAGTTGTATTTGCCCTTCGGATTTGGAGACATTACCTTTTGGGGGAGAAGTTTTGATTGTTCACGGACCACAAGTCCCTAAAGTACCTATTCACGCAGAAGGAGTTGAATATGTGGCAACGGAGGTGGCTTGAGTTCGTGAAGGATTATCAGTTCGATATCCAATACCACCCGGGGAAGGCTAACGTGGCAGCAGACGCGTTAAGCTGTAGGCCAGTAGATGAAGTGGCAGGGGTGTGGAAGGCAAAGTGGAAGGAGTTGGGACACCAGGATGCAGTGGCCCGATCATTCATGTCGGTAATGACTGTTACACCACAGATTGTAACGAGAGTGGTAAAGGCACAAGCAGATGACTCGTTCTGTTAGGAGAAGATAATTCAATTACTAGCAGAGGGAGCCGAGTCCTATACCATTAGCTCAGACGGGGGATTACGCTTCAATGGGAGACTGGTAGTTTCGGAAGGGGAGGAACTGTGACACGAGGTGATAGCAGAATCGCACGGCTCACGGTTCGCGGTACATCCCGGTGGGGACAAAATGTACCAGGATATGAGACGTCAGAATTGGTGGAGCGGGATGAAGAGAGATATTGCCGTGTTTGTTTCTAAATGCGCCACTTGTCAGCTAGTAAAAGTGGATCATCAGAGACCAGCAGGACTTCTACAGCCATTGGAGGTCCCGACGTGGATGTGGGAGAGCATATCCATGGACTTTATCACGGGGTTGCCTACGTCACAGAGAGGTCACAATTCAATTTGGGTAATTTTGGACAGGTTGACCAAAGTCGCTCATTTTCTACCCGTAAGGACAGACTACACTATGGGATAGTATGCCCAGCTCTTTATTGTAGAGATAGTGAGACTTCACGGTGTGCCCCTAAATATCGTGTCTGACCGAGATAAGATATTTATTTCACGGTTTTGGGAAAGTTTTCAGGAGGCCATGGGCACGGAATTGCGGTTGAGTAGGGCGTATCACCCACAGACTGATGGATAAACCGAGCGTACAAACCAGATGTTGGAAGACATGTTGCGTATGTACATCATTGATTTCGGGGGTGGATGAGAGCAGTATCTTCCACTGGTGGAGTTTTCTTACAATAACTCTTACCAGTTCACCATTGACATGGCTCCATTTGAGGCGCTGTACGGTAGACCTTATCGTTCCCCAGCATGTTGGTTGGAGGTGGGGGACAACAAACTACTTGGGCCGGAAGTGATTCAGGATACTTCGGCAAGGATAGAGCTGATACAGAGTCGCATTCGGGTAGCTCAGGATCGGCAGAAGAGCTATGCTGATGCGAAGAGGTCCTTCAGGGAATTTGAAGTGGGGGACTAGGTTTTGCTCAGAGTATCTCCTATGAAAGGGATTATGCATTTCGGGAAAAAGGGTAAGTTGGCACCGAGATACGTGGGGCCATTCCCTATCATCGATCGGATTGGACCGGTTGGGTATAGACTTGGGTTACCGGAGCATTTGCGTCGGATTCACGATGTTTTTCATATTTCCTCGCTAAGGAAATATCTTAGAGACGATTTGGCTCATTCTCATATTGCTTTGGAGGACATCGATCTCCAGCCTGATATCTCCTACGAGGAGGGGCCGATTGCTATTTTGGACCGAAGTGAGCGGAAACTGCGGTCTAAGATAGTCCCGTTAGTGCGTGTTCAGTGGCGACATCATAATGTCAAGGAGTCCACATGGGAGCGCGAGGAGGATATGCGCAAATGTTATCCAGATTTGTTCTTACCAGGTACTTTCTAGTTTCGAATTTCGGGACGAAATTCTGTTATTAGGGGGGAAGTATGTAATACCCCGTATTTTTATGATATTTATTTATGGGATTAATTGAATTAAATGTGTATTAATTGGAAATTAATTCGGATAAAAATACTAGCGAGATGCGAGTTGGTATTTGATTTTAATGAGTATATATGATTATATATGAATATTGAACTATGAAACTTGTCGTGAGATTGAAATACGACAATTTGGAAATTTTGTTGAGACGCGTGTGACAGTCGCGTCAGGAATATATATTTATCTAATTAAGAAGTGAATTTTATTTCTATAAACTGTATGGTCATTTTGAGTGCGCCAACGCATCCGAAAGGGTCGAAATAGTCAGAAAACACTAGCCGGGGGTTTAATTTGGGTCCCGGGGCATTTTTAGGCCATACCGGCAACGTATAACGGTAGTTTGGTAATTTTAGATTTTTGGGAATTAAAACCAACGAAAATTAGGAAATAAAAATCTGATTTGGTAATTACCCACTAAACCCATTAACTACACCTTATGACCTTATGGGCTACGGGGGTTATTAGAATTAGTTCCAAGAGTTCCTAAGGAAAACCCTAGCCACCATTGTCACCTTGGAGAAGAAGAGTTGTAGAGAGAGAGAGAGGAGAAATTCTGCAGAGAGAGAGATAACAATTCAATCCTCAACATCAAATTCAGAGATATGTAAAAGGCAAGTGGTTTAATTTCGTTAATTGCATTGAATGTTTCTTCCATGCTTAGACATTTCTGAAAATTTCATTGTTTTGGGGAGATTGATGAAAACCCATTAAATTGGAATTAGAAACTTACATTTTGATGAGGAATCGCATGTAGAATTGTATTTAGGTGATTATTCTGATGATAATATATCTTGTATGAAACAAAAACGGATTTAATTATGACCATTGATGATCTCATAAATTTCTAGGGTTCATGTTCTTAAGATTGGGGAAAAATGTAGAGACTTGATAATTGGGTGATGATTAGGATGAATTAACCCCATAAACATGTTATTATATGACCTAAGTATGTTTAGGAATGATTAGAAACCTTGAACAATTGTTGGATTGATGTTTGAATGTGATTAGAGGTGAAGAAAAGTTGGAAAAACGAATTTGGGAAAATCTGGGCTCGAAACTGGCCTCTCATTAGAAGACCTGCCCAGGTCGTTCGAACGAGCTCGTTCGAACGAGCTTCTAACGAGTTGACAGTTTGACTTCTAACGAGAGGGATGTTCGTTCGACGACTTTCATTCAAACGAGATCTCGTTAGAAGGACCACTTCGTTCGAACGAGAACAGCCTCGTTCGAACGAGACTTCTAACGAGCTGACAGTTTAGGCTTTTTGGCCTGTTTTGATTTCGCATGTCCCTTAACCTTATTTAATTGTAGAGATACCATTCCGTTGATGATAGATTGATATAGTTGGGATATTTGGGATTTATTGAGGAGTAAAACCTAGAAGTGCAATTCGAATTGAATGGAAATTGTGGAATATGACGTGAGTGACTCTTACAATGCGAGAATTATTAACAGCTTAAATAATTGAATTAATCGGGAACTTATGAATTGTGCAACATTATAAGTCGATATGAGAATAAGAAGTGTACCACAAATAAATATGGTAATATCTAAGATGTGTGCGTGCTTAGTATATATGATTTGATGTGTATGACACATCTACCATACTTGCTATCACGGGAGGTTTACGTTCGCTTAGGGCCCTCTAATCCTTGTGTTGCCCGGATTTAGATTGGTACCTCGAGAACATAGGTCAGAGAAGGACTTATTGGGATGTTAATAAGACCGTTGATCGTGGGAGCGTAGGTATGTGCGTGACCCATGTGATGTGACTGTGTTCGCCTCCATTGTTTATGATTTGCTATTATCTGAGAACGATTCCTGAGAGATTCAGAATGCGTGATCCTTATGTACGTGATGTACCGGGATGGATAGCAGAGTATGTGTGCACCGTAGCTTAGTCTCGGGTGCTTGTATTGTATATTTATGGCGTGACTAATATACACTTAAATTAATGAGAACTTTCATGTTGGTATTGTGCGTATAAATACAGAAACGCTTTGAGTAACTTTAAAGGGGTAACCTGTAATAAATTTTATTGCTAATAATAGAGAATCCGAGTTTAAGTAAATCTCTCTATTTATTTGATAATGCGAGAACGTATAATGGGAATTGAGTAGTAAGGGGGTAGAACTTCTTACGGTTTGGTTAGATATGTATGTCACTTAGATGGGTACGGTACGTTAGGGGTGCACAATTTAGTCGAGAGGTGAGTACTTCATGTGAGTGCACGTCCTAACATGTATTTTGCATTCATTGATTTACTGTTATTAAAACACTTGCTATTTTTAAAATAATCCCCACTTTCGGGCTCTGACCCATTTTCTTTCAAATCTATTTTATTTTGTAAAAACCATTTTAGGTGCCCAGCCACAAGGACACCATGCATAGGATTTTCATTCAGGTGACGAGCTGTAGATGTTTGTGGAAGTTACATGACTTTTCCAGTAGACGCTTCATCTATCTTGACTCTATATTCAGTTTTCATCAGTTGTAGGGCATGTCGCCCATTTCTATTAGAAACATTTCCTATTTCAGATTTTCAGACTTTTGGCATGTAATTAATTCAGGTTATTTTGTTTTATTTAGTTCAGTTGTGGGATTGTTGTGAGGAGTTTTTCCTCCAGACTTATTATTATGTTTTTGGTTATTCTATTACTTCGTTATGGTGAATGGTTGTTATTCTTGCATTATCCTTTTATTGCATGTTAATCAGAGTTAACTTAAAAGTTGGCAACTCACTTTTTAAATACTAGGTGGTTAGTAATCATTAAAATGTTTTCAACAGTGATGCTATTAACTGGACCAACTTGGCATTTTATATTAATTTAATAAAGGAGTAGCTACCCGGTATTTAATTAGTCGGGGTATCACATCCGGTTTTCGGTGGAATCTCTGGATTAGCAGAAGTCAAATACATTGCTGGAGAAAAGTTTCGACAGTCGCAGGCAACGACAAGGATATAGCCACCCCAATAGACTTGAGCTATTAGTTGAAGGAGTTTCTCCAACATAAATACCATTTATCATTTTGTAGCATATAGGTGTCGAGCATGTATCTCATTTATATTATTATACTCTTATATATTCAGTTTTCCCGAGTTCGAGATTTGTATAAGATTATATTATATATGTTGGTGTATTATTAGAGTCAATTTATTATTTAGAGTTGGATACTAGTTCATTGTTATTTATTATATTATTCCAGTGCTGGGATTTTATTACCTTGTGGTTAGATGGTTTCTGAGATGCTTTCTTTATTTAGCATTGTTATTATTTATCTCGGTCGTGCTTTGAATGTTATTAATTGTTTGACCCGTATAACTTTGTTATTAGAACTCATGAATTTGATTTTAGATTTTACGGCGTGTCACCGTTGGTATCAGAGCATTCTAGGTTCTCTAGGGTCTTGAGTACGTCCATCGCTTTTCTGGTTTGCATTTTTTTTACTTTTAGAGCTAAAATGTTTAGATTTTGTACTCTTATTCTCAAAATTCTAGGGAATCTCGTGCCATTAATTTTGATGAACGATCTGACTAGACCAACGTGTAATGAGTGGGTTCTTTATTTGGATTTCATTCATGTCCCAAGAATGGATTTTAGTTCGGTCGCAAGTTAGGAAATGTTGGGAATGAGACTCTCAGTACATACCTAGTAAGTGATTTGAGGAGAAGTATTTTCCACTTCCCATTACTAATTGCAAGAGGAGAAAGTTTCTGAAACTTCATTCGGGGGACCTCACAATAGCCTAGTGTAAAGAGGGGTTGAATTATCTTTCACTTTTTTCACCAAAAGAGATTAACACATAAGTGAAGAAGATTGATCACTTTATTATAGTCACCATGTGGGGTGATACAACATGTATTATTGGGTAACCCGACCTTCACTACTTGCGCTCAGGTGGTTGAATTTTCCCTCCTACCCTGTCATAATCACCATGACTATTAAAGAGGAAGAGTTACCAAGAGTAAAAAGGTTAAGCCCGGACAGGGTCTAAAGAAGAGAGAAAATGGAGATTCATCCCGATATTAGGGAGGCTCCCAATAGAAAAGGAGAATGGCACATGGGAAGAAGCCTTTTAAAAGTTTTCATAGATCAAATGATCTGATATATTAGACATGTCATTGCTAAGGATATCAGTGACAAGGATCGGTATGGCCCTGATTTTGATGGTCCCTTTAGGAGGAATTGTTCCACATTTAGTGATAGGGGCCACTCATTTAGGAGATACCTTATGGGAAATCAATATTTACAGATATGATAGTGGGGAAATATTAAGTTTATGATTATGGATCATACACACCAGTGTTATTTGACATCGAGGGGTCTCATTATTTTTGTAGTAGTACTTTTTGTGACTTTAGGATTTAAAAATACTGCCATTGAGGTGTCTTTACATGTAGATACCTTAATGGATAGGGGTACCGCCTTACATCATGTTTTCATAGACGTAGGATTTAAGAATGATTGGCTATGCTTTTAAGATGATTTATTGATTTTAGATATGAGTTTCAAGATATTATCTTGGTCAAGGATTGGTTAGATCAGTCTGATACACAAATCAACTGTAACGGGAATTTTATTGTGTTTTACATTCCTGGGAAGGAGATAATTCATATATTTATGCCTAGGCTCAAGAGAGGGTCTAGCAGAAACCTTTATAATATATATTAGAGAACATCAAAGCAGATTTAGTTTCTTTAGTGTTGATACCGTTAGTCTATGACTTTCCATATATACCTAAGGAGGAACCGGTGCTACCAACTATTTATGATAACGATTTTGTCATATATTTGGCATTAGTACCATAATGAGGGCACCTTATGGGATGAATATTTTTATGATGAAAGAGTTGCAAGAGGAAATACTATATATTTTGAACCAGGGTTTACTCAGAGAGGTACATCTCTAGGGAGGTCTAGTCTTCTTTATTAAAAAGAGTATGGTTCACTACATTTATATGTGGAGTGGCAGGAGATGAACAAGGTCACGATATGAAACAAGTATCTATTGCCACATGTCAATGACATGTTTCATCAGTTGAGGTGTGTGCCTTTATTTTTCAGTATTGACTTCCATTCCTGATATCAGTAGTTGGGGATTTAGTAGGAGGATATCTTGAAGACAACTTTTCTGACATGTTATGGATTATATGATTTTTGAGTCATTCCATTTGGGTTAATCAATGCTCTAGTTGCATTCATGGATTTGATGAATATGGTATTTTGATCGTATTTAAACCAGTTCATTATTTTATTTATCGATGATATCTTGGTCTACTCACGGTCCAAATATGAAGATTCAAAACATATGATTACGGGTCTTAAACACTTAAGGAATATAAGTTGTATGATAAGCATCGAAGGTTAGGATTTATGTGGATCCTAGAAAAGTGTCGAAAATAATGGAGTGGGTACTTATATAACACCTATTGAGGCCAGGATCTACTTGGGTTTGGCAAAGTAATACATGAGGTTCAGTTAGGGGTTTTCATTGATTGTTGGGCCATTGTCTCACCACTACACTAAAGTAATATTTTTTTTACTGCCTTCTTATAACTGCTAATAGGGGTAACAAACTTTATAACTGTCGAGAGCAGTCACATAATTATTTATAACTACCATTAAGAGTGATAAAATATTTTGGTAACGAAAAGCTTGAGTCAATTGGTTTGTCACTCCTAATGAAAGTCACAAATCTTTCCATATAATTAATTTGTACAAGAAGTCACAAATTTGTAATTGCCACAAGGAGTCACAAATTTATCAGTAGGCTTAATTTATGACTCGTAGGAGCAGTTACAAAACTATAGCTGTCATGAACAGTCACAAATTTTGACCTCATACTTAACTTGTGACTACTATTACAAGTCACAAATTTGTAACTGCTCGTAATAGTCACAAATTTTGGCCTAAAACTTAATTTGTGACTGCTATTAGTAGTCATAAAATTGTAACTAATCGTAGGAGTCATAAATTTTGGCTTAAGACTTAATTTGCGCCTACTATTAGGGGTCACAAAATTTTTGCCATAGATTTAATTTCTCTCTCCTCTCTCCTCTCTCCTCTCTCCTCTTCAATCTCCCTCTCTCACTCTTCAAGATTACACTCTTCCCTCTCTCTCTTTTCACTATTAAACTTTCTCTCTCTCTCTCTCTCTCTCTCTCTCTCTCTCTCCCCCCTAAAAATCTTCATGTCTCTCTTGGCTAAACATTCTCCTTCAAAGTTTTTGGATAACAAAAACTTCCTCCCTCTCTTCAGTATAAGTTTTTTTTCAAGGTTTTCACCTCTACATTATGTATGTTATGGATTAAAATGATAAATTAGTTTTATTTGCTGAAATATTTATTTTATAGTTTTATTGTGTGATCTGGTAAAAATATTGGGGCTGAAATAGTGAAATTAGGTTTAGATTAATTTTTATTATTTTTTTATTTGCAAAAAATATAGGGGATGATATATTTGATCAGCGAAAAGTAGTAATTTTTATTATTGTTTGATATATGATTTATAGTTTTATTGTTTTGAAATAAATTTTGATTTAATGTTGTATAAAATTGAGGGTAACGATTGTGTTAATATAGTAGCTGCTATTTTTTGTCACATGAGAACACCTTTTTATTTATTTAAACGTGTCTTTTGATAATAGGTTTGTGTCGAAAACCATCAATTCATATACGACCCCTTATCAAATCGGTTCCAACTAACATATCCAAACTTGGTCCGTTATTGTTAACGGGTCACCTGACCCTAACCAAAACCATTAAGACCCTATTAAGTAACTAAGTCCTATATCAAAACATAATATACTTAATTTCAACATCCTAGATTCCAAATTTTAATTGTAATGAGATCACAAAAAAAGCATTTAGGTGGGTGACTTAATTTATTGGATTGATTTCTAGATTCTAAAAAGTACATGTGTGGTTTGATATTCACCCATTGTGCACTAAGTCTTAGATCTGATAAGTTCCTATTTCTAGGTGTCTATTTGTATTGTGTTAGCTAGATTCGAACTAACTTGATATTAACATGCTACCAGTTTTGACAACAACTTTTATTTTCATGCAAAGTAATGTATCTATACTTTTACGTCATCTAGTGAAAGTAAATTATCTGGGATGGTATATATTTTTATCTTAATCGACATTTCTTTTTCATGAAGATACACACTAAATAGTTATTAATTGTCTCCAATGCTATTACACTCTATTTCATAAGACCCTCAAGTAAACAAAATGGCTAAGATTAAATTTTGTAATTTTTTTCCACAAAAGACTCAATTGTGTGAATATATTATATTAATTGTAAGAATACCTTGGAAGTCAAGGGGTAGAATGGTTAACATGCTTATTTAATAAAATTTTAAGATAAGGAAACATGCCAGATGAGTGGAGGAAAAACACCAAAATACCATTGTATAACAATAAAAGGGATATAAAAAACTGCGGTAATTATAAAGGAATCAAACTGATGAGCCACACGATGAAATTATGGGAAAAGGTTATAGAATAAAATTAATAAATGAGCCAAATATTTTGGAAAATCAATTTGGATTTATGTCAGGGAGATCAATCATGTAAGCTATTTACTTATTAGGATAGTTAATGGAGAAATGTATAAGTAAGAATAACAATTTATATACGGTCTTTATAGATCTAGAAAAGGCTTATGATAGAGTACCTGGGGATATAATTTGGTGGGTTTAAGGAGGAAACGAATCACTATGAGTTATATTAATGTTATTGAAGATATGTATGATAACACAAAGGCTAGAGTAAGGATTATATGTGGAAAAACTAATGACTTTATGATTAAAGTGGGTTTACATCAAGGATCGGCATTAAGTCGTTATTTATTTGTCATAGTCTTGGATGAGATTACTAAGGACATACAAGAATGTATCCCTTGGCGTATGTCGTTTGTGGATGATATAGTTTTAGTAGACACTTCAAAGGAAAGATTAATTATGAGAGTAGATACTTGGAGAAAAGTATTAGAAGTCAAGGGTCTAAGAATCAGTATAAATAAAATGAAATTTATGGAATGTAAATTTAATAATGAGGCGTCGAGTAACATAATATTAAAGATTAATGAAAAAGTTATAGACTAAATTAATAAATTTCATTATCAAGGTTCAATGTTACAAAGTAATGGGGATATTGATGAGGATGTTAAGAGTAGAATATAAACTAGTTGGATGAAATGTAGACAAGAGAGTGGGGTGTTATGCGATAAGAGGATAAATTATAAATAAAAGGAACATTTTATAGAACAGTTGTTAGTCCAGCGATCCTATATGGAGGGGAGTGTTGGGAATTAAAGAAAAAATATGAACAAAGGCTCCATGTTAGTGATATGAGGATTCTCTAGTGGATGATAGGAATTACTAGAAAAGACAAAATTAAAAACGAATATGTGGGAAAAAGTTAGGAGTAGCTACCATTAGCGATAAATTAAAAGAAAGTAGACTGAGATGGTATCGTCATATGTTTCGTAGACCAGTAGGTGGCCCTATAACAAGAGGAAGATTGTTTGAAATAGAGGGTAAAAGAAAAGATGGTCGCCCTAAGCTATCGTGGGAGGAAATTATTAGGAGAGATTTGAAATAATTAAACTTGAATTATAATAATGCATATAATAGATTAGAATGGAAAAGGAGAATCCATGTGGCCGACCCCATATGATGGGATTAAGTCAAAGATGATGATAGTGATCTAGTACTAAATATATCACTACTCAAATATATGGAAAAATATGTAATAAAAAAATATTTGTACACATACATGTATGTATGCCATTTTTTATTGTAAAGGACATATTGATTCAGTTTTATAATTTATTGAGTTTCTATTTGTTTGTAATGTGGAATTGATGGAGTTCCCATAATATAAATAGTGGATGGGTGAATGTTCTAAAGTGGGAAAAGTATACATTAATGGGGTTAAAGACTTTCTGAATTATGTAATAAAGAATCTCAAAACTAATATTATCCCATGCTCGTGCATTCATTGTAGAAATGGTAAACATTTGAAAGGGGAAGATGTTAAATTACATTTGGTTCAGTGGGGTATGTAAGTTGACTACAGGTTTTGGAAATTCCACGAGGAGATGAATTTTATGTATATTCGAAAAGAAATACTTATCTAGGAAACAGTTCACAAAGATGGTGATCCATTAGCACATGCTAAGCCAATCGATCTCATAAATGATACGTAGGAAGTGTGAGTAGCAAAAGAAAAACAAGATAGTAGAGGGGATGATTTAGGTTGTGAGGATCACATTGACAACAATACTGACCAAGATAGGGATTATATAAGATTAAAATTAGGAACGTCAACACCATTATACGATAACTCCATTCCCAAACCCACAATGTTATATTCCATGGTTGGGTTTCACAAATTAAAGAGCCAATTTGGATTGTTGAGGAAAAGTTTGATAATAATACTCCTTTTGTCAAAAAAAATTCTTCCGAAAGTAAATACACTGCCAGGAAATTATTCCATCATGAAGCTTGATTTGAAAGGTTTGGGTATGAAATATAAATCAATTCATTGTTGTAAGTATGACTGGGTTTTATACTAGAAGGAGCATAAGGACGAATGGGTTGTCCTGTATTTAAGGAACCTAAATATGAACAAAATATAATAGTCAACAATAAACCCTTGTTTAAAGTAGATACGCAAATACCAAAGAATGTTTTGAAATACTTCCTTATAGGTCCTTGATTAGAGAGAGTTTACACTAGGGGCGACTTATGGTGTTGGACCCATATACAAAAGTAAACTTAAGGCCATTGCTCCTATAGTATCATAGTTGAATAGAGAAAATACACGAGAAGAAAAACAAGATGAGGATATGACTTTTATCAAATCGTATATTACCATGCTTTTGAATCGAATGGACTCAAACTACCAAATCCAACCAGCTGATTTTCACAACAATAATTTGAATGATGTTTTAATGATAAATGTGTCCTACATCCAAGTCCTAATGATTATATTCCTATCCCAGATCAAATTCCTCTTGATTGCACTCCAAATCCAAGTCCTTCTATGTTCTTAAGATTAAACACCTATCCCTCCATCAACTGAGCCAAACTCTAGAGATGCAATTGGGCTAAACTTTAAAGATCCAACTAATCCATCGCATGATCCATATGTCAATTTATTAGAATTTGCTAGTCAAAGGAAGATTGGAAGTGGATAAGTTGTTTCTTCAACTACTACTGGAATGGTGGTGCATGGACATAAATTATTGATATTTGAATGTAAGGTTTCCATTAGTTGTGTAGAGCCAGGAGAATAGAATCATTAGTTGTATTGACAAACTTATGGGGCAAGCACTATTAAGGACATCGAGAAATCTTGGGTGGTTTTGCCTTTGCTCTGTCTTTATTTTAAGTGATCCGGAATAATTTATTTTGAACAATTTGTCAAAGTGAACAATTAGTACTATTTGGAACAATGTTAATGTTTTGTACTCAATTTTTAATGTATGTTGCTATGAATGTACTCTGTTTCGAATGTATGTTTTCTGACTTTTGATTTTGTTTTAGTTCAACTTTTGATCTTATTCTTATCGGTAGTTACAAATAGTTATAAACAACATGTCCATAAGGATCAATATGTTACAAACAGTAAGCCTAAACACTTCACCAACATTTGGACTTATCGTGAGGCAAAAACAATGTTGTTTTGATATTGTTAGATCAGTATCCTATGTTGTTAAATTACTTTGTTTCTAATTCAGTTAGTTACATATTATTTACTGATCTTCTCAATCAGTTAACCTCCATTATCTTAGGTATAGCCAAGACATAACTCTAGGTTTGGTTATTTTTTATTATGGACATGTTTTTTTTTTCTATTTTGTCTTTATCTGTTGGCTATTGATCCGGGTTTCCATGAACTTGGTCTCATTAGTATAGTTATAATGTGGATGGTTATTTCATTTGGCTATAACTAAATTCAATTTAATATTACAATTTTCAAGAGTGACAAGGTTTGGGGTGTCCTATTCCCTTAGGATGGTCAGTTATTTTTCTTATCCATGCCACATCTAGCTCAGTGTGGTTTGTGCTTTCCTTAAAAATGTTGATCTTTAGTGATTTACTCAATAAGTTAGGATAGATGATAGTGTAACTTAAAGAAATTCTCAATCAGTGGGAGTGGGGTATGATTTTATGTTTTTAAGCCTCATTCATTTTTTGTTATGAGTATTTGAAAGTGGGACTACCAAAGTTTCACTCTAATAACATGGGTAATTGTGAAAATGGCTATTAAAGTTGCACTATTGCACTTTATAAATCCTTTCTATTATTTTAATTGCCATTGATTGAATTTATAAATCAGATACTTGATTACCTTTAACTAGCATTAGAAACCTGATATTGTAGACTACTCATTGCTGACTCATTTTATGCATTACTAGTGTACTTAGGAGCATATATTAATATGGCTTTCATATGTAAATATGGTATTTTTTCCAATTTTTTGTTCAGTTATCGAATCTTGCTAAGAGCCATTTGTGACACCCCCGACTAATTAAATACCGGATATCTACTCCTTTATTCAAATTAATACAAAATGCCAAGTTGGTTCAGTTCATAGCATCACTGTCGAAAACATTTTTATAATTACTAGCCACCTAATATTTAAAAAGTGAGTTGTCAATTTTAATTGAATCCAATTATCATGCAATAAGTAGATTATGAAATACCAATGTAACAGCCATAACATGGTCAGAAAAGAATAACCATAGAATAATAATGAATCTGGAGGGATGCTCCTCACAACAATCCGAATACTGAAATAAACAAATACCAAGTCCGCATCACTAAATTAATTACAACCCAAAATCTAAAATAACTGAATAGATAAAGTATCTCTAAAAGGAAATAGGACGACATGCCCAACAGATGAGAGAATCTGATAATATAGAGTCAAGATAAAAAATGGAGGCGTCTACTATCAAGGTCCTGTAACTTCCACAGTAGCTACACTACGTTACCTGAATGGAACTCCTATGCTTAGTGTCCTTATGACTGGGTACCTAAAAGGTTTTTACAAGAAAATATATTTGGAAGCAAATGGCTCAGAGCCCGAGTGTGAAAATAATTTAAAATATAGCAAGTGTTTAATATCATTAAACAGTGAATATAAAGTACATGATAGTGTATGTACTCACATGAGTTCCTCACCTCTCAACTAATTGTGCACTCCTATCGTACCCGTACCCATTCTAGTTATTCCCATACTTAACTAGTCTAATATAAAATCTAACATTACTATACGATAAACAATTTCATTCCGGCATCTCCATTTAAATAGAGTGTCTTACATTTCTTCTCGGTTTCCCATATTAGTAATACTACTTACTAGAGGATTTCCATTTTATCTTTACGAAAAAGTTGCTATTATTTATACACACATTTATACATGACAGTGCAATTCAATTTACAGTATATTATTCTCATCATAAATATACAATACTAGCACCCCGAGGCTAAGCTGCGGTGCACACATACTCTGCTATCCAATCCCGGTACATCACGTACATTAGGACCACGCATTCTGAATCTCTCAGGAATCGTTCTCAAATGACAACAATCACACATAATGGAGGCGAACATAGTTCACATCACACGGGTCAAGCACATACCTACGCTCCCATGATCAGCAGACTTATTAACTTCTCAATAAGTCCTTCTCTAACCTATGTCCTCGAGGTACCAATCTAAATCCCCCCGTAGGCATATAAAGATTAGATGGCCCTGATCGAACGCCGACCTCCCATCATAGCAAGTATGGTAGGTATGTCATAGACAGATAACTACATATACTAAGCATTTGCACATCTTAGATATCTCAATATATTAATAGAGGTATACTTCTCGTTCTTGTACCATTATTTAATATCATACGCTTATAAGTCCCCGATTTATATACATTAAAGTTGTCAACTCTTCTCACGTAGTAATTATGTACTCGTTTCCTAATTTATAATGGTCATTAGATTTACTATAAGATTCTAAGTTTTACTCCTCAACGTACTCCAATCTCCCAAATATACCCACTAGTCAATAAGGGAAGGTTATTACTCCATTAAATAAGTCTACAGGAAATTTGAAATAAAATCAGGCCTAAAAGGCTATTCTGTCAACTCGTTAGAAGTCTCATTCTAACGAGGTCGTTCGAACTAAAGGCTTCGAACGAACTACAAACTTGTTAGAAGGGATACTGTAATCTCGTTAGAAGCTCGTTCGAACGAGGTCGTTCGAACGACCTGGGTCGGTCTTCTAACGAGATGGCAGACTACGTCTAAAAATCCCAAAATCCATTTTTCTTCTTTCTCCTCTTCTCTACATCCACCCTAAAACTATCCAAATACGTTTTTAATGTTTGTAAACTATTTTTAGTCACCTTAGATCATTCCTTAACATACTTTTGGGTCAAATCTTACAAATTAACATGCCAAAATCATAAATCCCCAATTCTTATTACAAACCCTATGAACTTGAACCTAGAATTTAATTTCATAAAAAGACTCCTTATTAATCCGATTTCAGGTCATCAAAAGTTATGTTTTGTATATTGAATTCGTCCATAATCATTCTACATGAAAATTCCTACCTAAAATCACAAATTTCACAATAATTCGATTGGGTATTCTTCATCAAAATTTCCAAGACATAAATAGTTTTCTACACTACATATGGAGGAAATATTCAAAGAAAATAACGACATAAAAACACGTGCCTTATATTCGTTCTTCAGATGTGTTGTCGATGGTTCAAGGTTGATTTTCTCCTCCTTTCCGATCACAAATCCTTTCCAAAACTGATGGTGTGGAGATGGTTTGGCTTAGGAACCCTTTACCCTCTTTCTAAATTTTCTCAAAAACTACCGTAGCCCACTCTCTCCCTTTTTGGCTGATAATGGACTTAGTGGTTCTTTTAAAATATCTTAATTAACACTTAAATTCGTGGGTCTAAATTCCTTAATTTTTAAAATTACCAAAATACCCTTCTAGGTTGTCGGTTTGGCCTAAAAGTGCCCCGGGACCCAAACTAAACCCCCGGGTAGTGTTTTCTGACTATTTCGACCCTTCTGGACACGTTGGCGCACTGAAAATGACAATTCGGTTGATAAAAATATAATTAATTTTTTTAATTTAAATAATTTCATTCCTGACGCGACTGACACGCGCGTCCCAACTAAATTTTCAAATTGTCGTATTTCAGTCTCGCGACAACTTTAATATTTTCAATACTCATGTATTACCATACATACTCAGAAATATTAATTTTAACATCATAATCAATACCAACTCACATCTCGCTAGTATTTATACCTGGATTAATTCCCAATTAATTCTCATTTAATTCAATTAATCCCTTAAATAAAATCAATAAAATAACGGGGTATTACACCATTCTCAGGTATCTCGTTGGTTACTATTTTTAGATGCTTATAATAGGTCAGTCTTCTATCAAGTACTGATTTACTGGTTTTCTGTTGTAATGCACTGAGGCATTTGGGACTCCTTAGAATGGAGGATTCCACACTTTACCTGTATTCTGTTCAATTATTCTGATTTCTAGAACCCGAGTTTTTTGTGTTTTCATGGGAAGCTGAGTCTCCAGATCCATGTTTTAGGACTGTGAACAACATTATTATACCCGCTCTTCTTTTCCTAGGATAGGAGGATGCGAGATTCTAAAATACATAACATGAATAAAAAGTTTACAACTGTTATTTCTTCTTCTAAGCATGTACCTCCTCCAACTTTGTCTCGTGTGTTAGGCTCAGATTACTCATGTTTTTATGTTGATCTTGATATTTTCCTTAGAAATTGAAATTATTTGCAGGTTTATGTAGTTAATTTAGACATCTTCACTTCCAAAGATATATTACACACACATAGTTATAAGTATTCGTCTCCATTCATTCTTCAATATCATTCATGTAGTTGATCATTGTGGAGAAAATTTCAAAATTTTATATGAGGCTCTTACACTAATAGCTATACACCATATATCCCTACATAAATATCCACTGAAATAATCTATGTTCCTAACAACATTGTTTCTAGAAATTTATTCAGAAGTGTGTTATTTTTTATTTTATATAGTATATATATGAGCTCATATCCTATTTGTTCTGAATATTGCTCCAGTAAACGAGGCTAGCTCATGAAACCGTGTTTATTTTTAGTTACACCTTTGTCTTAAAAGAGGTTGATGGCAAAAATTCTGAATCCAATTATATTTTATTGTTTGCGGGTATACACATGGCATACTCAGCATACGTAGTATCAAAGTCCTAAATCCAAGCGTTTAGACTTTGGGGCAAGCAACACAAGCACAAGTCAATGCATAGTGAGGCGCTGCATATATAAAACTTGAGTCCATTGAACTTTATCAGTAGGCATACTCCGAGTACATGAGGCAGTATATCATCGCATCGATACCCCTCTCGGTTGATATACATACACTTCACGAAGCGTATCCACCGCGCGGTGACTCCTGGTCTAGATTCATAATGATTCGTTACGTGTTCATGGCATTTCATGTCATCAAAGTGTTGTGTCGTTATTTTTTTAGTTTATTTTTTATTTTATATTCATTTTGAATTTGGCACCCAAGAATGGTTTGTTTGATGGTAAATTAAGTTTAAACATGTTTCATGTATACCGGATATTTGTAATGTCATAATTATAAATGAAATATTATTCATGACGTTTCATCTACTTCTTTATTTAGTTCACTTTTTTTATTCTACATTCATCATATTATCATTTTGTGAAAATATAAAGATATTTCTAACAGCTCTTACCACATTTCACAAATTCAACGTTTGCAACTACTAATAGATGTTACAAATTTGTTACTGCTGCCAGTTTTGTAACCGCTATGAGCAGTTACAAATATTAGATTCGTAACTGCTGACAACAATTATAAATATTATATTTCTAACTGATGTCAGCAGATACAAACACTAGTTACAAATTAGGGTTACCATGTCATAACCCCCATAAGGATTATATAAAACTGTGGCTCCAATTAGGAGTGAAAATTATCATTTTGTGACCCGCTAAATCGTGACGACAAAGAACAATTAAAAAGGTTATTTTTTATTGTTAATGACAGTTACAAATCTCCTTTCTTGGTGTAGTTCACCTCACTTGGAATGCTGTTCCATGTTTTGGGGATGAGCATTGCCAAAGATTTAAGGATTTAAAAAAGAGGTTCATGACCGCAACTATACTTTCCTTTTACACGGTGGGGTAGAGTATGTGGTTTATATATATGCATCACTATAAGGTCTAGGAGGTGTCCTTCCGCATGAGGAGATGCCTATAGATTATTCTTCTCGTAATCTTAAGCCTCATGATATAAATTACCCCACCCATGACTTGAAGTTGGTGGTAGTAGTTTTTCCACTTCGTATTTGGAGGCATTACTTGTTAGGGAAGAGGTTCACGTTAATCTTAGACCACAAGAACATTAAGTATTTGTTTACTTAGCGGGAGTTCAACATGCATCAGATCGAGGAAATGGTTGGTGTTTATGAAGAACTACCATTTTTCCATTCAATATCACCCAGGGAAGGCTAGCATGGAAGAAGACACCTTGAGACATCGACCAATAGGTAGTCTATCATATTTATGATAAGGAAGGGGGACAGGTTACAAATTTTATGGGAAAAGCAGGAAGGTTAGTTTGCGTGTAGTAGATGGCAGAGGCATTCTTGGAAATGGTAGTCATTATGCCAGAGTGCCACGAGTGATTTAGGCCTAAGAGTTGGACTCCATTTATTATGACAAGGAAAAATTGTTTTTTTTTGGGAGTTTCCTTAATTATATTGGCTCATACAAAGTTTTGCATTTTTAGGGGAAATTTATTGTGTAGGAAGGTCTTGAGCTATGGATGGAAGTTTCGATAGAGGACTATGGCTCACGATTCATTGTACAAACCGGGGGTGAGAAGTTATACCATGATATGATGAGATAGTACTAGTGGTAAGTTATGAAGAAGGATATAAAGTAGTATGTGTTTAAGTGTTCCAGTTGCTAGTTAGTGAAGGTAGAGTGCCATAAACCATTTGGAGATTTACATCCGCTAGAGATCCGAGTATAGAAGTCAGAGCGTATATCAATGGATTTCATTATGGGATTACCGAGGTACCAAAAGGGACATGATGCCATTTTTTTAATTATCGAGACACTGACTAATGTTTCTCACTTTCTTCCAATGCGAATAAACGATACATTATAATAATACGCTTGAATCTTCAGTTCAGATATCCTGCATCTATATAGGGTACCGTTCGATATTGTGTTCGATAGTGACCTCACTTTTGTTTATTGATTATGGGGGGGCTTTCAGGAGGCTATGTTGGTACAATTTCAAATGAGTATGACATTTCACCCTCAGAACAATATTCAGAATAAGCGGGTGAACCATATTATGTATGACTCGTTGCTAGCTTCCATAATACACTTTAAGGGAGTTATAATCAACATTTGCCACCTGTAAAGTTTAATATAATAATATTCATGAATAGTATATTGGTATGTCACCTTAAAAGGCTTTTATATGGATGACCTTGTTGTTCTCCGAGTTATTGGATAGAGATGGGGGACAACAATCTATTCATGCTAGATTATGTTCGGGACACCTTAGAAAATGTGGAGCTCATCAGATAGCGTATGAAGATTACCCAAAGTAGTAAGAAGATCTATATAAACAAGAGGAAGCACAGTTTGAACTTTCAGGTGGGGAACCAGGTGCTTCTAGAGGTATTTATTAAGGAAGTAATGAGATTTAGGTCTAATGGGAAGTTGGCCCCCAGATACATAAGTTCTTCCATGATATTGGCTAGGGTGGGGTTAGTGACATATCATTTGGTCTTTCCCGATCATCCTCATCGTGTGTACAATATTTTCCATGCGTTGATGTTGTGGAAGTTTGTGGGGGACAATTTGACGTATCAGAAAATATAGATTTCAATGAGATTGGGATATGGTCAGATGAGAGTTCGGAGGAGAGAACGCATTGTATTTTATATGAGAGATAACCTATATTGCACTCAAAGGTCATTCATTTGGTTTATGTCCAATGCCACAGCGAAGCATAGTCTCCATGGGAGTTTGAGGACAATATCTAAGAGAGATATCCATAGATCATTAAGTTTGTAATATGTAAATATCGAGTGTTGGGGAAGAAATTCCTTATTTGGGGGGAGGGGAAAGATTTACCCCATTTTTATTTCATTGTTTAATTAATTATTATTACTTAATAAGTAAATTTTTACAAGACAGTTGGTACATAATTTGGTAGAATTATATGTTGCATATGTACGGTTATGTGATTTAGTTATGTGTGGATTGGATAAATATGATTATAGTATTTGTCTAACTCATGCTAATTTATTAAATAAAATATATAAGTGACTTAGTACTATTGTTGTCTATGGAATGATCACCATGATAATTGTCAAGGGTTTCCTTATTTGGGTTATTCCCTCGTTATCGGGTCCCACTAGTCGTGAAGTAGGTTCTCATAATATGGAGTCATAATTAATCAATTGATAATTAGGAATTAGGAATTAAAATTATAAGCAACGAGTATTGGATAATAAATAATATTAATTATACAAATTAAGTAGTGGAATATATTAACGTTAGGGTAAGGTTACTGGACATTTAGAAACTCTGGATTAAGTTAAAAGAAAGAGTGGGAAAATGGTCCATTAGGTTAGTACATGAGTCGGGTCATGTTTTAGACTATTTGGGGCATGTTTTGGACCTTTTAAGTTGCTGCGAATTTTGGGGCTAAACCTATTTTCGAATTTCATTAATATAATAGACTAATTGACCTAACCTAAAAGACATAACACACATTAAAGAAACCCCTGTTCCAAAGGAGGAAGAGGAACGCAACCTAGCTCTTAAGATTTGGGGGATTTTCACGATTGATTCTTATAATCATCCTCGAGGCAATTTTACTTTGTGTTAAAATATGATGAGATTTATGAGTAGTAATTATCTATTCAAATTCTTAAACAATATTATATAATTTGATTTCATTAACTACCAAATTTAATTTCGTACTTAATGTCAACTAAATTAAGGACCCTATCTAAGTTATTTATGAAGACATGAAATTGGTTAGTGAATGGACAAATTAACATATGAATCCTTATGATAAGTGTTTGAAATCTTTAGATCTATTATATACATGTTTTAATCTACAAAAAATCTAAACTATTTTATAAAAATTGAACTAAAATCGTAGGTTAATTCAATACATTCATAGGAGTAAGATGAAGTTATATGAAATTCCCTTAATCATGAAATTTAACCCTTAATCATTTTATAATCACTTTTAATATAATAAAAACTTGTTTCTTGCATTATTATGTTTATTATATGTTTGGAGTGATCGCTATTTTACTGTGTAGAGGTTGTAGGATTGTTTTTGTAATGGGTTGGCTGCCATGGACGAAGCTTGGGGTAATTAATAAACACTGGACTCGTGGGATCAATCCGTCCCAAGATCGGATTGATTGGAACCTATGTGGTGGCCCAGTGTAGGTAATTTTTGGGGGGCATTCAATTGGGGTTTTAAATTAGTATAAAGTTCAGGACATTTGGATAAATTAAAATTAGTATATAAATAATAGATTTGAGGGACGATACCAAATTTAAGAACCTTGGGTTTCATGATAAATTTTGTTTAGATGGTTAATGTCAAACATGCATAATAAAACAAAACAAAGGAGATTATCTTTATGACCCATGGAGTAGGGTTTGTTTTTTATTTATTTTGATTATGTTAATCATAAGTGGGGTGGGTGTGTTCTCATGGGTAACCTACTGGTAGGGATTTAATGGGGAGACTATGATGTGATGGCGTGTGGTATCCTACTAAGCACATGAGTTTTACTTATGTCTTATTACCTCGATCCTAAGTGATGAGGTACTCTTCTCTTGAGTTAGGATAATAGGTACTGATCATCTCATATATTCTTGGGTATAGGGTCGTATATTTCGTGTGATGGCATAGTGATTTCCCTTTGATATTATTTGTAGACGATAGGGTTGGGACGTCCTATAGCTATAACTATTAGTTTCATGATTGATCCCTGTAGCCATAGGGTAGGCCTTCATACTTTGGATTAGGGAAGTGTGTATCACTATATGTGTGTCCATCCCCGATCCTCGTGGCGGGAGAGGATCATGCTCCCACGCGTCCCTCTTGGGAGAGCTTCGGTCGACGTCGTTGATGAGGTAAAAAATGTAGAGAGATGGAGTCTCCATCTATTTTACTCAAAATAGACCAAAGAAAAGGGAGCCATATCGAAGGAGAGCATCCAAAGACATACTGATACATACGAAACCAAAATGATTCCAAAAGGGTTTGGAGGCTAAGTTACAAAATGATAAGGAGTTAGGCACCCATTCCGCCTGTACGGTCTCTCATGAGTTGTTGTATTTTCCTTTATTTACCCGTGATATGTGTGCATGTGTATACGTAGTGTCTGTAGGAATCATCGACTTGTATCATGGGAGAGATAAAGCAAGTCATCCATAGGAATGTTTTTATAAGTAATATTAGAAAATATGATTTACACGATTATCCTAATGTTGATCATTATAACGGAACGATAACACATATGGAATAATACGCCACTAAGCATAAATATACGTATATGTGAATATATAGAATCTAAGGGAGTTAAGTTTAAAGAACATAGAAAAAATAGAAAAAAAAGGTAGGAAAAGGACTCGAGTCTTAGGTTTTACCCCGAGACGCCTACGTAGCCTATAGAGGCATCAAAGTCCACGTAGTTCGTATGCAAATGAGGGGTGGGATTTATCCCATAAATCCAATCGGGGGCTTCTCTTATGTGTTTGTGTGTGTGTAAAAAAGTGTTTTAGTTTTGAGAAAAGTGAGAGAAAAGTGTGAGAATTCCCATTTGGAATTTATGAGCAAATCCTCTTTTTGTTATTTTTTGGGTTTTATTTATATGAAAATAAGAGATGTGAAGTAATACTATATAAAAAGTATATTAGGATATGTCAGATGAGAGAATAAAAGTACTAAGTAACAAAAGAAATTAATGCGAATTTAGGAGAATTTAAGGAGAGAGTTGAGAAAGTTGGACCTTCTTGAAGTTCTTGATCTTGATCTTGGCTGTTGGAGAGAAGCCCTTTCACTTGGGTGACGATGGGGTTTTCTGAGCTTGCTGAGAGTAATAGATCTATGATCTTCCTCTTTTGGAATGGTATTAGGCCCTATTTTTTATAGGCCCAAGGAATTGACGATCATCATAGCCCTCGTACTGCCAATAAGCAGGTGTGTTTAGGCACACTACCGATAGGCAGGGTCTGGAACCTACCGTTTGGCAGTCTCTTTCATGTTCTTTCGGAAAATTGATCGTAGAGCGCAAACCGTTGATTCAAATCGCACATGAGGAAAACCATTGGAAAGGTAATTTAGATACCTTTGAAAGTCCTTTGGACTTCTCCCGGGTTAGGGAGTAGACTTTAGGTCAAATGTGGCTCGAAAGCGCTCGCCGGTCCTTTGGACGGGAAAACTTCGGATGCAAACGGATCATTCGTCCGCATGGTTAGTCAGAATGGTGCACAGGGCAGACCGTTGGAAAGGTTAGGATATTTACTTCGACATTCCAAAGAGTTTGAGCCGGTTCAGGGAGTTGACTTTAGTCAACCAGGGTCTGGAAGCGTTCGGTGACCTTCTAGAGTAAAACCAATCGTTCGACCGTATCGTAAGTCAGAATCGCACATGGGGTGGACTATTGGAAAGGGGTTTCAGTACCATTCAAAGACTCATTCAGTCTCATTTGAGTTGAAGAGTTTACTTATGTAAAATGGAGCCTTGGAGTGTCCGTTGAACTCTTGATCGAGTTTCAGGGGGAAATGGGTCATTCGTCCGCACTGTAAGTCAAAATTGCGCACGGGATAGACTGTTGGAAAGGGGATTCAGTTCCCTTCGAAGATTCATTGAGTCTCATTTGAGCTGAAGAGTTTGACCTTTGGTCAAACGGAGCCTAGTAGTGCCCGATGGCCTTTAGGTCAGTACACGGGGTATGACTTGGGTTTGCAATGATGAAGGGAGGTGCTATGGACCTGAGGAGAGGTTAGAGGGTATTAGAATGGGGTTTCTATAGAGCCCCTCAACAGGTGAGTTTGGAACAAATGATAGCCGTCGAATAGACACCATATGATTCCTTTGAAAGAGGATGACCAGAGGGTCAAGGTCGATTCTGAGGACCTAAGATGAGTATGACCGATTCTACGGGTCGAAGCCAATTCTTAGGGCTTGAAGATGAGGGTGGTCGATTTTGCAGGTCGAAGCCAATTCTGAGGGCTTAGGTTATGATGACCAATTCTGCGGGTCGAAGACAATTCTTCAGGCTTAAGGTTGAGATGACCAATTCTGTGGGTCGGAGCCAATTCTTCAGGCTTAAGGTGAGACAACTAATTCTACCGAAGATTATTCTGCAAGCCTAAGGTGAGATGACCAATTCTGGGGGTCGAAGCCAATTTTGCGGGCTTTAGTTGAGATGAACAATTCTTCGAGTCCAAGCTAATTCTACGGTCTTATATTGAGATGATTAATTCTGTGGGTCGAAGCCAATTATGCGGGCTTAAGGTTGAGATGACGAATTCTACGGGTCGAAGCCAATTTTGTGGGCTTAAGGTTGAGATGACCAATTTTGCGGGTCGAAGCCAATTCTGCGGGCTTAGGTTATGATGACCAATTCGGTGGGTCGAAGCCAATTCTGCGGGCTTAAGGTAAGATGACCAATTTTGCGGTCTTAAGGTTAGATGACCAATTCTGTGGGTCGAAGCCAAATCTATGGGCTTTAGTTGAGATGACCAATTATGCGGGTCGAAGCAAATTCTACGGTCTTATGTTGAGATGACCTCGGGGAACTCTACTGGGGAAATTACCTTATGATTTTTATATAAGCTGGGGAGTTGATTGCTGGGGAAATGATTAGGTGGTCCAGGGTTTGGATGTATTTCTTGAGGAAAATTGAGACCTTTGGGGAATAGGAGATGATCCTGAAGTTTTGGATATTTTGGAGTTCCTCTTGGGACATTGTCGGGGAGAGATTCACTTGGTTTTTGAGATTCCCTCTGGGGAAATAGGGGTTTTGCTTGAGGAAGTGCAAAATTTTCTTCGTGAAATGTTCTAAATCCTTTCCGGAATTTTTTGAGGATTTTTTAGGTTTTTCTGGTATTTTTTTGGAATTTTTGTACAAAAATTTAAGGGAGGTGTCGGTCGGCATGGTGTAGAGGGTGCCATTCGGTAGTGGAATGGACTTTTGGGCTGCCTCGATAAGGTAAAGGGTCAATGTCGATCGGTAGGTGGGGGTGCAGTGCCAATCGGCATGACCCTTGACATCCTATATAAAGGGGGTGAATTCCCCTCATTTTTCACAACTTCTTGCCTTCTCTCTTTCTATAATTTTCTTTTGTGAATCGTTCTAGTATTCCGTAGTCTAACAAATGGCTGCTTTTATGAGCACTGCAGTTGATTGGGCATAAATATTGTATATTTATTCCCCTAATTTCAGTGTATTTGTGAACCCGAGTGATGTAACATGTATGGAGTTGATGCACATTTATGCTACTAACCTTCGTTGGCGAGTATTTCGTGTTTCGTGCTTCTCTTATTGGTTTTACAGGTTAATTATGCAAGCAGTGCAAAAGAGGAAGCGATACAATGAAAGAAAAACTAAGAAGGCAAGTCAAGAGAAATTTGGTAATTTTCCAGCCAGATCCGGAAGGAGAAGTCAACTGGAAAGTTAAAGATCTCGGAGCAATGAGAACACTGGAAGAAACGACACCCAAATCCGAGCTACGGTTGATGAGTTATGGTCAGTTGAAGTTGAAGAGAAATCCAAGGAAGAAAGAAAAGAAGGGCAGAAAAATTCTAAGTGTAGACCCCCATACCAGCATACATTCGCGAACCCAGGTCGAATCGGTTTGGGAGGCGAACCGGTTCGAGGTACATGCGAACCGGTTCGGGGGTCTGATGCACGAAATTTATCCTCCATTCTGATTGGCTACCAAGACTCCTTTTAGGTTAAAAACTCTCCAAGAGAGTAGGGTACGAAGGTAACAACTTAGGAATAACCATTAGGGATAGTTTTAGTTAGTTTTTGGTAGAGAGAAAAGGAGAAGAACATCTAGGAATATAAAGGGGATTAATTGCTTCAAGATTTAATCATATTACAGGTTTGTTTTTCAGTTTTAATCCAAGGTTCAGAATTCTTGTTATTGTTCTTGCATGCTTATTTTCCTTACTCGATTCAATCGATTGCATTGTTCATAATACGTATTTACATGCTTCAATCTAGCTTTATCATGAATTCTTTCACATGCAACAGTATTATTTCATGCATTAGTCAATTTAACATGTCCGGCTAGGTTTAAAAGATTGGGATTCATGAACCCAACCTGAGGTGTTAGTGCATGTGTATAACGTTAATTGATGAATTTAACGATTGATTTTGATCGTATTGTGTAATTGCATAATAATTGTGTATCTTTATATCTCGTTTACCTTTGGGTACTCGTGATGATTTAGAGTTCAATTTAAGTGCAATTATCGCGATACCGATTTACTCATCCTCATATTAGGTATGACGCGGGCTTGAACCTCGTATACATAATGCTTGGGAGTCCTAAATTCCGGGTCTGATTAATCGGATAAATTTATGATTGACGTTATCACTGCACTACACTAGGGTTGGGGGATTGTATTCCCATCCTGTTTTCTCATCATTTAGTTTAAAAAGTTTCAATTCAATTTTTCACTCATAATTCAGGTAATTTAGTTAGTTGCATGTTTCATCATAATTTCATAATTGCATTTAGTATAATCATTCTCAAAAAAACCAAATTTTTTCCTTTATTTTTAGAGTCAACGTTAGGATTCCTTCGTCTTATCCCGTCGTCACAACTCTGTTGTCCTTTTTCCATGAGAATCGATACCCGACTTGTCGGATTATTACTTGAGCGACAGGCTTGCACTTGAGCCTAGAGAGCACGCACATTAGAGACACATTCTGAGTCGCGTCAGCAGTACACCGGGAATGGTTGGCTGTTAATGACTGGGCAAACATGAGTGGAGGGCCAGGGCGCCTCTTGCTTTGGGTAGTGAGAACTCTTCTGATGCATTCGAACCAGTTGCGGACCAGCAGACTTTGCTATGGGATCTGTCACGTCATCTCTCTTCGAGGGTGGTGAACCCTAGTGGTTATGTAAGTAAAATGACCTTTGTCATTCTCTTTTTTGTGATTTTTCTTTTTTCTCGGATTCTGACAAGTTTTTTCTCTTTTGGCAGTCTGATGTTTCTTTGTCGAATATACATGCTCGCGGGACGATGGAGTATCTCATATCATCTTCCACCTATGGTGCATTGTGTGGTATCTTCAGCAGGCTTTGGGAGGTTGGAGTCTGTACTAATGAGATGCCTCGTTCGACAGTGGTCTTATGTGCCCTGGGGGAGAGGTGGTGGGACACTACTTGATAATGCAAAATATAGCACCCTGCCGCGATAGTACTCTTCCGAAGCCGCGCATGTTCAGGCCATACAGGCAGCGGCAGTTACCACAGTCAGGGCGCGGCCAGATCTATCGTAAGGTGCGGCCCACTCCATCAGATGCCGCGGCCCTCCACCATAGGGTACGCGCTGCTACTACTAAGCGTTGCTTGCTCTACGGGTTGCGCACCCTTATCCACAATGACTGCAGACTTGTTACACGTCACGTGCTGTGGGCACGTGACTCAACTCACTTCCTAATAAATAGAGGACCATACCTGGAAAAGGGGATCGATTCCACATACGCCCAAGGCAGGCTCTACAATACAGATTCTCACTACACAATCTCAACACACAACTTGGAGGCCACGCATCCACATCGCAGCCACCTATCCAGCACTCCGAAATCCTCAGTACATCCATGTACTCTCCTTTATTCTCATATTTGTATGCCACTTTAGGCACGATTATACTGTACCATGCAATGCATATAATGGGAACGGAGCAACATAGTGGATGTAGGCCTATTTTAAAGGCTGGACCACTCTATATCTTGTCTTCTCTCTATTTACTTGCTTTAGTTGACTATTACACACTTCACACATGATTTGCTGATGCGAGGACGACAAGTGGACGATTTCCCGTATCATCAATTTGGCGCCGTCTGTGGGAAACGAGATATTTCAATCTTATTTCTCTATGTTTCGAGTTCTTAAACACCTTATTCTATTCATGGGGATCCTCTGGATCATCATCACATGAGTAAATTTTGGTTATTGAGCTCTATTTTATACTTACACCCTTAAATGGGTATTTCTTACCTTCAGATCTGCTCTCGGGACTCCATTTCACGACCTTAGATCTATTTTTACATACCCCTGTGATATCACCCCACCTAGATAAAGCTGAAAGGCTTGATGGGCTTTAGCCCCGTAAATGTGGGTGATTAGGGAAGAGTCATATTTGCTCCCTTTTTGTTCTTTGCCTATGATCTAGGGTTTATCATTAGAATTATACCATTGTGTGCATCGAGAGGTTATTCTCTTATGGATAGACCCTAGTAGGTATGCTCTCCACAGGTTTTGGGAGAAAAACTCAGTTCCCGGGCTTCAATTTTGGGATTGTGCCTTCACTGCCTAGGTAGGGACGCGGCGTGGTAGTTCAACTACCTTACATGCCACAACCTCTACTGGGTCAGTTGTAATACAGAAGCTTCAAAACATCAAGGAACACTCGGGTGGCCTTCAGATCAGCCTTGGTGTATATCATACAAGTCCGCGGCAGTGCACCTATGTGCCTTATTGGCCGCGGCCTCGGCAGGAATACCATGTGATAGTGAAAACACGGCATTCCCATTTCCTACTTCGTTACTCCAATATTTCTGAGATTACTCACTTCAGTTAGTTTTGTCTCAGATTCTATATACTCTATAAAGACTAACAAAAGCAGAAATGGAGGGAGAATCCAGCCAGAGCATAGAAGTCAAAGATGAGATTGTGCAACTGTACAATCACCTTAATCACCTCTATGACAGCCATGCTTCACTTCAAACCCAGGTCAATTACCTCACTCAGAGGTTACTGATGCTAGAGGCCGCGGCCAATCAAAATACAAACGCAGGTCCGGGAAGAGCTCTACCTGCCGCGGCAGTCAAAGAAGCCGCAGGACCAACTGGCAAAAGGCAGAAAAGGGAAGCAGAGAAATCAGAGAAAAAGTCGGGCGTCTATACGCCGTTGATTTTCCCAATTGAAGAGATCTTTGAGTGTATCAAAGAGGACAAGCTTTTGAGGTGGCCAGAAAAGCTGAGAGCTCCACCCCACAAGAGGAACAAAGCTGTCTGGTGCAAATTCCATCAGGACCATGGCCATGACACAGAGCAATGCTATGCTCTGAAAGATGAAGTCGAAAGGCTAATTGGCCATGGGATGCTGCAGCGATTCCTGAAGAATGCATAAAGGGCTCAGCCGGACCTGACAGAGGCTGCATGCCACACCTCATCCTTAGCCTTCTTCAATTTCAACTATTTCTGTCTATGCTTTATGTAGCTCATTAGAGCCCGAATACTCGAGATTTTATGTTTTATTAGCAAAGTCATTAGCTGAAACATACATATATAAATATATGAATTAGCAAATTTTGCCATATCTCATTCCTCTCTTGTTTTCATAATTTGTCATCTCACAAAAAGACCTCTTGTCTTAAACAGATTCCAAGGGAAGAATAACACATTATCTTGGAAGATTATTATTATTTTGGGATGCACCTATGGAGGGATTGCGGTCTTACTTAGCTCAAAAGTTCCCCTCATGATGTGCAACTATATCTTATCATATGATGATTATAATCATGAAAGCATCCGAGGATTCAAGGAGCTTTTATTAGCCACGGGGGCTTACAATGCCCGTTCTCAGCTCTTGGGACGCATCATCAAGCCGGGAGGCTTATAATCTCTAGCCGTGGAGGACTTTAGGTATATCAGTAGCTGTGGGTGGCTTACTAACATAACCCAGCCTGGAGAGGCTTGATAGTGTCTCACACATTAGCTGTGGGTGGCTTCATAACATAACCCAGCCTGGAGAGGCTTGATAGTGTCTCACACATTAGCTGTGGGTGGTTTCATAACTTAACCCAGCCTGGAGAGGCTTGATAGTGTCTCACACATTAGCTGTGGGTGGCTTCATAACATTACCCAACCTGGAGAGGCTTGATAGTGTCTCACACATTAGCTGTGGGTGGCTTCATAACATAACCCATCCTGGAGAGGCTTGATAGTGTCTCATATATTAGCTATGGGCGGCTTAATAACATAGCCCAGCCTGGAGAGGCTTGATAGTGTCTCATACTTTAGCTGAGGGTGGCTTCATAAAATAACCCAGCCTGGAGAGGCTTGATAGTGTCTCATATATTAGCTATGGGCGGCTTAATAACATAGCCCAGCCTGGAGAGGCTTGATAGTGTCTCATACTTTAGCTGTGGGTGGCTTCATAAAATAACCCATCCTGGAGAGGCTTGATAGTGTCTCATATATTAGCTATGGGCGGCTTAATAACGTAACCCAGCTGGGAGAGGTCTGATAGTGTCTCACATGTTAGTGCTTGGTGACATGACCCAGCGAGAGAAGATTAGGAGACACCAGCATATGTCTATAAAGGCACATCGTTCAGATGAACCAGAAATGTGCTGCATCCCACCGGTACGGTTGCAGAGCTCTAAGAGCCACTCAATCGTGAAAGTGCTGAGACACTAACATCTAGAGACATGAGAGGGCTACAATGTCGAATGCCACGGTGGAAGAGAATCAATTGCATAAAGTTTGCTTCATGATTCATGTTGGTTATGGGACAACAAAAGGCAAACAGTTCAGACAACTGGGTGCAATGAAAGCGGATGGAGACACATGCAATCAGCAAGTCCTAGCCTTGAAATAAGGACCGCGGCAACCAAGCAAAGACATTTACATGGCATGGCATAATGAAGAGCCGCGTCTTGCACACAGCTACCTCGTGACCGCTAAATCCTTTACTTCAAAAGACGTTGCACTATCTATATGTCCGCGGAAATGGGAAATTAATCAATATACGAATTCGATCTTTGTCCGCGGACTAAAATATTATGTTTATCTGGACACGGATGCGTTTTCAAATATGCGGCAGCTACGATGAATCATTTAATATAAGCAGGCAATGTAAGAGAGCAAGGAATGGAAAGATAATCATGTACAAAGTAGTCAATATGGCCGCAGCCTTGATATTAATATTCAAGATTACAGAAAGGAGGCCGCAGCCACAAAAGCAGATTACAAAAAGAAAGGACGCAGCCCTGAATTAATGATGAGCTCCAGAAATTGACTGAATTTAAGAGGCTGCGTCATCATCTTCATCAGCATCTTCCCCATCCACGACAGACTCTGTCACTCCTTCCGTAGTCGCTGCTTCTGCTTCGGCCTCCGCCTTCAACCTTGCCCTCTCTTCCGCCGCGGACTTGAGCTCAGCGATGCACTCATGATGTTCGGCATCGCTTAACTTCCAAGCCAGGACCCTCTCCTTGGCCTCGGGGAAGTTCTTTACAAATCTCTGCCGCAGCTCCTGGTAGCCGCGGAGGTAGGCCCTGTTGTTGACAATAAAGAAGTCCTTGGAGCCTTTAAATGACTCCACGGCGTGATCTATGGCTAGCTGGAGGGATTCACCATGATCAGCCTCCAATCTTTTTATTTCCGCGGCATGGTTTGCTGCATCCTGGGCAGACTTGGACTCCAGCTCATCATATTTCTTTTGAAGAAATATAAGCTTGTTATTGGCAATCTCTGCAGCTTGGGAAGCTTCCGCGGTCTGAGCCTGGGAGGCTTTTAGGGATTTCGCGGCTTGTATGAAATTTTGCTCCGCTTCCTCCCTTTCCTTGTCTGCCTTCTCCAAGTTCATTTTTAGCGCCTGAAGAGCCGTGGCAGCAGAACTCTTCCCAGCCTCAAATGAAGAGGTCCGTGTAGCCTGCAAGTCCGCGGCATGGGCACTCTTCTCGGCCTCCTTCAGCCTGTACAAGGCCTCGTACTTCCTCTTCTGAACAACAATCACATTTGCGGCCTGAAATAAAGAGGAGAAAATATGAAAAATACATGTGGTGCAAAAGTTGAAAGAATGACGACTGGTACGTACCCTCAGAAGGCTGTGGAGGCCGCAGTCCTCCAAATCTTCATGATCTTCACCAACTAGCCTGTCTAGGTCCGCGGCATCCAGTGCTCGCTTCATTCTCTGTGCAGCCTTTGCAGTAGTGTCCCAAGAGGAATTGGGGTCAGGTTTCCTCAATTAGGGTCTTGGTCTTCCATCAGGACCGGACTCTCCGCAGAATTGTTGGGGCGGCAAGTTAGCGTTAACCCCCACAACAGCTGGCGGTGGAGGAGATGATGAATGAAGGGGCACATCGGTTGACATCAAGCCCACCGCGGCCAGGTTTTCCCCTATGTCATCATCAAATTGGTCATGCGGAAGGCCGTCATTAACCACCTGCTCTGCGGGAGGAGCAGTCTCCTTATTGGCAGTGACCGCGGCTTGGGCAGCATTATTTTCTTTAGAGGGAGCCGCGGCAGGTCCCTTAGCCTTGGACCTCATCCTTTTTCTGCTCCGCGCAGTATTATTCAGGACGACCGCATCCTCATCCATCTCTGCCAGCTGCGCTGCTAGCAGGTCCCTGTCAACCTCTTCACCTGAAAAAGAATAACATGAGTTCAAGAACAGAAACGGCCATAGAATAAAAATAGTGGTTTACCTTCCGCGCCCATTTGTTGAGGAATGGATTTGTTTGGGAAAAATCCCTCCGCAAATATAGTTGCCGACGTTACAAGTATGTTGAACCTCTTGTGTTCAGCAGGAACTTCCGCGGCCTCGGCAACTCTTTTCTCCTGCCGCTTGTTTAAATGCAGATTGTCAAGGGCTGCAGAATGAAAAGATGATTCAAGTTAGTGGGAATTACGTGAAACAAAAAGGACGCGGCTATGATCTTATACCTAATTTTGAGGGTATCCCCCACAGCCGCGGCATTTTATATGTTCTCTCTCTTTCATTCTCCTCAGGGTGCATCTCCCAGCCTTCACCAGAGATGTAGAAATATTTTCCCTTCCAATTTTTCACACTTGTCGGCCTCCCAGAATAAAGGGTCTCATCCCTGCCGCGGCTAGAAAAATAATAGTAGCCCGTGAACTTCACCGAGTTCTCCTTTGGACGGTAGAAGTGAAAGAACTCCGCGGGAGTGATGTCCTTTTTGAACTGCTGCTGCCAAAGGACAACTGCATCGAGAATGGCTCTCCAGCCGTTAGGGTCCAACTGTGCGGGGGCCAAGTTCATCGCCTGAAAAAGTTGACGGATAGGAACTGGGACAGGTAGCCGCAGCCCGTAAATGAACGCGTGCAGGGGGAAGCAAATTCCGTCGTCGGATAGAACCGTGCACGGTCTTTGGTTCGCGGCAGGGGCTGAACACATCAAATTTTCTGGAAACTCAAAGGCCTCAGCCACCTGCTCAACCCAATCTTGATTCATTGAGCTGCGGACATCGAGTGCGGCCAAGGGTCTCACCCCCCTCCCTGATCTACCTCCTGGCTTGTTTCTAGCGGCCGCGGTACTATCTCCTTCAGCCGCGGGGTGAGTACTTGAGTTGGCTTCTTCCATCGACGATTGACAATTCTTTCCAGACGCGGAGTCCGCGGAGTTTGAGTCAAGAATTACGCTGTTTGGGCAATCTTTGAGTTTGCAAGGCCCTACTGATCTTAGAGGGGGCACAGAAGTAAGCTCGGGGGGAGAGGTCCCAAATGCTTTGCCCAAAAGCCTCTCCGAAACTCGTCGGGGTCAAAGCTCATATGGCTGCAGCAGTACCTGAAAGGCAGAGTTCGCAGTTAGGCGCCGCAGCCAATATGATTTGTCAGACTTCAAGAAGCCGCGGCAGTGTATTCTTGAGTTAAAAATGTTAGTTTTGGGATCGCTGTCCAAAGAAGCCGCAGCCGCATCCGTATCAGAAGAACTTAGGATGCCGCGGTAATAATACAAAATTGCTTTAAGGCATTCCTAGACACGGCATTATCATGGGGTGGTGATTTGATGCCGCGGATGTTAGTTTGAGGGACCGCGGCCAATTAGCACGGAGACGCAGAATTGTAAATAATCATTGAAATCAAACCATGTCGCGGCCTCAATCCTGAACACATGATTTCCTAAATCCCATAATTTTTCGAATCAAACCCACAGAATACGGAGTGTTCGATTATGAACATCAAGAACAGTTATGTGTTTCATGTGCAGCATATGTGGGAAAAGCAAAACAAACTAATATAACCCTAGATTCCTATCAAACAGCTAGAGTTTGTTCGTGGAGGTTAAAGATGGGTTTGGTATTCGATTCATATGTTCGATTATTAAAAACTGGAAAGAAATGAAATCTACGAAGCCTATTGATCGAAAGGTTACCTGGAAATGAGAAGAATCTGCGATGTTCAGCCTCACACCACCTTGGAAACACCACACGCAGCTTCAAATTACCTCGGAAGGCTGTCAGAAAATGCAAGAAGGATTGTGCAGAATTTCGCTCTCGATTTGCTCTCAAGTTTTGGAAACGTAATGAAGTCCATGGCCGGAAACAATTTATATAAGGGAGCGCGGAAGACGAATCGTCGCTTTGGAAGCACCGCAGTTCCTAGGCTACTAAGCCGCAGCCCCAATATATCTCCCTTGGCACAATGGCTTGGGGGCTTTTTCCAAAGTAGTGTAGTTGAATTCATACCCGTCCAATTTTTTACTGTCGTAATAGATGGCTCTTTCTTTGTGGGAATGTTTAAGGTATTGGGCTATCAAAGCACCAACTGCAGTGTCGGTTATGGTTAGGTATAGAAGCAATGGAAGACCAGGCTATGGTGGCATGAGTATCGGAGGTTGAGTCAGGTATTATTTGATTTGGCCGAAGGCTTCTTGGCAGGCCTCATTCCAAACTTTAGTTGAATCCTTTCGGAGGAGTTTGAAAATTGATTCACAAATGGAGGTGGGTTGGCTGATGAACCGGTTGATGTGCAGCAATTTCCGAAGGAAACCACATACTTCTTTCTTCGTTCGGGGAGGTGGCATATCAAGTATCCCTTTTATCTTGGAAGGATATTCTTCTATCCCTTTCTCACTGACCATGAATCCCAAGAGTTTTACTTTTGTAATGCCGAAGATACATTTCTATGGATTAAGTCTCATCTGATATCGTCGCAGTCGTTCGAAGAAATTTCGGAGAGAGGGAACATGACCTTCTCTAGTTTTGGATTTGATAATCATGTCATCCACATAGACCTCGACTTCTTTGTGGATCATATCATGCAGGATTGTGGTGACATCCCTCTAGTAGGTAGCCCTAGCATTCTTGAGACCAAATGGCATAATAGTGTAACAAATGTTTCCCCATGGGGTAATGAACGCACTTTTTTCTTGATGATTTAGGTTTATTTTGATTTGGTTGTATCCGACAAACCCGTCGACAAATGACTTGAGAGCATGACTGGTTGTATTGTCCACAATCATGTCGATATTGGGTAGCGGGTAATCATCAGTTGGATAGGCTTTGTTCAAGTACCGGTAGTCTACACACATCTGAACTTTCCCTCTTGATTTCGGCATAAGGACTATGTTGGCTAGCCATGTGGGATATTCGATCACACGAATGAAACCCATGTTCAGCTGTTTGACCACCTCTTCTTTGACTTTGAGCGACCATTCGGTGCGGAGCTTTCACAACTTTTTTTAACCGTCTTGTAATCTGGAAGAGTAGGGATCGCATGTTGTGTTATTTTGGGATCAATGTCGGGCATATCATCATAGGACCATGCGAAGACATCCATGAATTCCTTCAGTAATTCTTCGAGTTATGCGCACGCATGCTTATCAAGGGTAGCCCCTATCCTAATCTCGCCTAATTGGCCACTAGAATCGAGGTTAATAATAATAGTCTCGTCTTCATTAACTTGAATGAGGTTATGTTATTTGTTATTAACCTTATTTAGATAAGTTAAGAATTGTACATTTGAAAAATCATCATCATCAAAATTTTTATTAGAAACTAAACAATTAATGTAAGGCACAACAAGATACTCAAAATCTTCATTTATTCCATTGATAGGAAAAACAACATCGAGAACCTCATCAAAGGAGGTCTCGATGACATTTGAGCAAGGATAGACAACAGAAGAAGAAATGGGGTAAACATTGGGGTTAGGTGGGATTTTAATAAGTAGAACTGGCGCAGCATGCCAGTTGAGGAGAGTTGTATCAGCAGATTTAATCAACTGGGATGGATCCAGTGATGTAGTGCTTGAATGAACCATGCAGAGTTCCAGCCCCAGCATTTGCAAGTTGAACGATCCCTCGGAGTCACTTTCCTCAGAATCCTCGGTATCTTTGATGAGCGGTTGTACATGGTGTTGGGAACTTTTGGACCATGGGTAGCTTCCTTAGAAAAAGATGTCCATTCCAGGATTCATCTTCTTGTCTGTATGGTCATACCATGGTTTCAGAAAGCTGTAAGGGGTAAGTCCTTACCCTCTTTGATGAATCGTCCATTAAAGGAGTCACCTGAGATGGTCTGGATGCAGTCTAGTCTTCTCTTTGGTGGAGACTGGCAGATCATCCTGAGCTCTTATTCTGATGGTTGATACCCCAAACCACAAGGAGGGAAAGCTTTCTTCAGTTCAATGGGCTCAAGTATCCCTTGCTATCATTGCCCCTGCCCGGGCATGAAGTGCATGTTTCTGAACATCTGAATCACATTGACGTTGCTATGAGGGTCATATTTTGGAAAAACCCTTTCTTTGAAATCGTCCCCTGCCGGGAGTAGAAGTGGTTCAACTCGGAATCCTGATAGGAGAATATCAATTGACCCGTGTTGTATATCAAGGATTGCATTATTGGTAGTTGCACTTTGGCATTATCGTCGTCACCCAAGATGGTGATGACTCTTCCTTCGGCGAAGAACTTCAATTTATGATGGAGTGAGGAAGACAAGCCCTTGATATTGTGGAGCCAAGGTCATTATAGTAATAGGTTGAAACATGCTAGGATGTCAATAACTTGGAATTCAACGATAGGGTTTATAGGGCCATCCCGTATTACAAGTTTTATGGATCCCATCACCTCCCGATGGGTATTATCGTAGGCATGTACAATAGCAGAGGTTGGAGAAAGATCACTTTCCTTAAGTCCTAAGCATTTGAAGGTTCTTAATGGGCAGACATTCAAGGCGGATCCATTATCGACAAGAGAGAGTGGTACAACCTTCCCCATAACTTCGACGGAGATGTTGAGTGAATGATTGAGTTTTGGCCCAATTCTGGGGATTTCTTCTTCAGAAAAGGATAACATTCGGGTAGAGATCAAGGATCCGACTAAATTTAACGCTTCTTCTGGTGTGGTAGAAGGAGTAACTCTAGGTCCAGTGAGCAACTTGATCAAAGCATTTATGTGCATCTGGAAAGACATGAAAATCCCCAATAGAGTGATGTTAGTTTGAGTTTTCTGGATCTTGCTTTCCTCGAGGGTCATTTATGGAATAGGAAGGTTTTCAATACCCTTCCCTTTGTCATTGGCTGGTAGTGATCTTGGGATCTGGTAATGCCTCCCTGATCTGGTCATGTGATTTACTGAAGAAGAAAAGAACATGAATTATGTTTCTTCGTCAATCTCGGGTTGTTCTTCCACTTTGTTTATTTCTCCAAGGATCTCCTCAAATGATATCATCCCACACATATCGGTTATCGGTTCAATTTTCTCTGAAGATTGTTCTTCATTCGAATCTTCAAATTCTTCCCCCCATCTGGTGGCAACAATTTTGTTTGTCCATGTAAAGTCAATGCATTCCATAACTTCAATGGCTTCTTCATACAGGTCTTCCCATTCTGTGGGGATATGTAAAGGTGAGGGGACCAGGTGCCCTTGCAATTTCAGAGTATTAAGTAACTTGGTCATATTGAAGATGTCGTTGGTTTGCCTGAATAATTCTTCCATGATCTGGACAACATCATCCAGGTTGACTTCATTGGTGTGTACCACCCAACTATCTGACTCTCGAGCCCATTTTCGTTCTTCCAAGAACAACGTACTGAACCTCTGGCAGTCAATGATCATCTGTGAGGGAAATTTCAGTCCGAACTCTAGGAGCTGGTTTAACACTTTTGATAATTCCATACCTCCATTTTCATAATGGGTACGGACAGTGATGCATGCTCTGGTAAGGAGTGACAGTGCCTGATTAGCGAGGATAACAGGGTGTAGGAGGACATATGGTCAAGTTTGGAGAGGTTTGGGAGAGTATATGGGTGTGATTTGAGTTTAGGGATCAAATTATGTGTTCATTTATAGGAAGTTAGCATTGGTATGATTTGGGAGTGGGTTGTGAGTAGTGTTTGGCTTAGGATTGGCTGGTGGGGCAATGGTACCCCGATCAATTAGACCTTGGATTACATTTCGAAGGTGAAATCATTGGTCGGTGGTATGATCAGTGGTTTAGTGAAAGGCGCAATGGGCATCTGCCTTGAAGTTTCTTGGAAGCGGATTGGTCAATGGACGAGGATCTAAGGGTTTGATGAGGCTTCTTTTTAATAGGGCTTGATAAACTTTGGAGAGGGGAGCATGGAGCTCTGTGTATTCCTTTTGGACTAGGACATGGAGGCTTTTTGGTGCCCACGAAGTGGTTGGTTGAGAGATATTGTTGATGGTTGAGACTGCAGCACTGGCAGGTTTATCATATTTTCTGGGGGTGAACTGTCCGGACACTTTCTTTGGTTAAACCTACATTTTAGCAAGATCCCCCTCGATTTCTACTCCTGGTTCTCTGAGAGCTCGAAAGTGGGGATAGTATTGTCCTCCCATGGTCGCTTGGACATGGGGCAATAAGTTCTTCTTTAGTATGTTGACTTGTTCTTCCTCGGATGGCTGATTGGTCATAGTGGCTTCCTTTTCCATCCATCGGGCTATGAAGTTACTGACTGATTACCTAGAGTTCTATTTGATCAGCTCTAAATCATGTCGGGTGACCTCAAGATCTTCGTTATGTTTGTACTGCGACATGAATTCACGGGCTACATCCTCCTAACTACGGATTCTCGACTCCTCGAGAGACAAAAACCATCGGAGAGCGCTATCCTTCAGAGTTTGCTGAAATAATTGGGCCACCACTTCTTTTGAAGACCCTAGGACAGTTATAGCACGGTGATACAAAGATGGACAATCGGGGGTCCACTTCCTCCAAATTTCTCAATATTTGGCATCTTGAACTTCTCGGGTAACCTCGCCTTAGGATAATGAGACATGTGGGTGTAGTCCATGTAATTCCCAGAGATTCTGACTTGGTCAAACTTTTTAGTTAGCATCCTGAGATCTTATTTGATCTTGTTCAACTCTTCCTCTTTTGGATCAACGATTACAGGTAAGTTAGCCCCATGCTGGGCAAGGTTTGGCATAGGAAGTTGGGCAGGAGGCGGACCATTAACAGGAGGGGCACGTGGAGCGTGCTGATACTCTTTCGAAATCCAGATAGGCTCGGGTAGACCCATAGCACGAGGAAGTAGGGCCTCGGGCTCTTGAGAAATAGGAACATCGTTTCATTGCATCTCTCGGACCTTAGTCTGAAGGTTGTCAATCTTGGGCATGAGCTGAGCCAAAACTTCTGCCAGATCTGGCTGCGCAACTGGCACTTGATTTGTGTTCTCCCTGGAAAGTGGATGGATACCAGACTCGAAAGAAGTAGCAGGGGAACGGACGGAGCTCCAAGGTAATTTGAATGAAGACCGAGGCCAATAAGGAGTCAGGCCAAGGGCGTGCGATCGACCTGAGAAGGCGTAAAACGGGATTTATTTTTGAAAAGAAAGAAGGAGAATATTTTTAACGTTTTTTTCTTTTTTGAGATTGAAAGGAGAAATGTTTTGGATTTTTTATAAAGAAAAAAGGAATATTTTTGGATTTTTTTGATGAAGAAGGGAGAAATAGTTTTTGGATTTTTCATAGAGAAAAGACAAATGTTTTTGGATTTTTGATAAAGAATGGAGGAATGTTTTGGAAGACGGGTCTCAACATGATTATTATTATTATTACTATTATTATTATGTTGTTGTTGTTGTTGTTGTTCTCACTTATATTAAATTCTCCTAAATGCAAAATGAAATGTCGAACGGGACCCGAGCCTGAAAAAGTTGGGTTTGTAACATATGCAAAGCTACGGCTGGACTTGTAACTAGGCTCACGGGCAGGGTCCCATTTTAAAAATGCGCAAAAATTTGGGCGGTAGGCTGAATCGGAATTTTGGTAGAGTTTTTGGTTGAAATCGACAATCTAACATGTATGTCCTAGTCTTGACAGCTATATGCGGGTGTGCAGTTTGGTTGGGTAAATTGAAAAGGGTTCCCCGCTTTGGCGTGGCTTTCACGATATACGTATTTCTTTTGAGGGAAATCGGTACGTGTGGACAAGCCATTTGATATAACTGAGTGTACATGAATTGCATCAGTATATACCTCGTGGGGACGGTAAGTGTGAGAGCGAATTCGATATACTCGATGTACGTGAAACAAGTTTCCTGCGATATACCTCTCGTCATGACTTCGGTGAAGCGATACGATGAGGGGGAACCGTTTGATATACGTCGAAGGTACTTGGCCAATGGAAGGTGAGAGTCATATTGCTTAGGCTAACTGCACGCTGCCGGACCAGCGCCCATCACGAAATGACCCTCTAGTTCCTGGACAAAATTTGATCAATCGTAGTGCTTTTTGGTGATATCATGCGAATAATTCATGATTCTCTTATTAGTATCTTATGAAAGTATCTTTCATGATCATTCCCAACAGGAAGCAAAGTATGAGTACCAATGGTATACCAAGTATGGGTGTGATCCTAGGTGCGCGTGGTGTGAAGTGTACATGGAGAATTTTCTACAAGTGTGTAAATAAAAGCATAAGCATGAGGTACACATGAATAGTAAAAGGGGAACATACAAATAGGGGGGTATATAAGAAAATAAAACACACATATAAATAGAGTATAGCCCTCAAAATGAAGTAGTCCCTAGCGGAGTCGCCACTGTGGCCATCCCTAAATATCGCGGCGAGAGAGGATCCTGGTCCCGTGCGTCCCTCTCGGGAGAGCTTTGGTCGGCGTCATTAATGAGGTGGAAAATGTAGAGAGATGGATTCACCAGTCAATTTTACTCAAAACAGACAAAAGAAAAGGGAGCCATCCCGAAGGACAGCATCCAAAGACATATTGATACATACGAAACCAAAATGATTCGAAAAGGGTCCGGAGGCTAAGTTACGAAATAGGAAGGTGTTAGGCACCCATTCCGCCCTTACGGTCTCTCATGGGTTGTTGCTATTTTCCTTTATTTCCCCGTGATATGTGTGCATGTGTATACGTAGTGGAGATGGGAATCATCGACTTGTATCATGGGAGAGATAAAGCGAGTGATCCATAGGAATGTTCTTATAAGTAATATTAGAAAAATAGGATTTACGCGATTATCCTAATGTTGATCTTTATAACGGAACGATAACACATATTGAATAATATGCCACTATGCATAAATATACGTATATGTGAATATATAGAATCTAAGGGAGTTGAGTTTAAAGAATATAGAAAAAATAAAAAATAAAAGTATGAAAAGGACTCGAGTCTCAGGTTTTACCCCGAGACGCCTACGTAGCCTATAGAGGCATCAAAGTCCACGTAGTTCGTATGCAAATGAGGGGTGGGATTTATCCCATAAATCCAATCGAGGACTTCTCTTATGTGTGTGTGTGTGTAAAAAAGTTTTTTGTTGAGAAAAGTGTGAGAAAAGTGTGAGAATTCCCATTTGGAATTTATGAGCAAATCCTCTTTTTGTTATTTTTTGGGTTTTATTTATATGAAAATAAGAGATGTGAAATAATACTAGATAAAAAGTATATTAGGATATGTCAGATGAGAGAATAAAATTACTAAGTAATAAAACAAATTAATGCGAATTTAGGATAATTTAAGGAGAGAGTGGAGAAAGTTGGACCTTCTTGAAGATCTTGAGCTTGATCTTAGATGTTGGAGAGAAGCCCTTGAACTCGGGTGATGATGGAGGGTTCTTAATTCACCAATTTTAATGAAAAGGGTGATTAAAGGTGAAGGTTTGAAAGGGATTTGGATGTGGAAATCACGCTGACTTCGAGAGGGGTTTTTTGAGCTTACTGAGAGTAATGGATCTCTGATATTCCTCTTTTGGAATGAGGTTAGGACCTCCTTTTTATAAGCCCAAGGCATTTTTGATCGGCATAGACCTGGTCCTGCCAATTGACAGGTGTGTTTAGGGACACTGTCGATAGGCAGGGTATGGAACCTACCGTTTGGTCGTCTCTTTCAGGTTCCTTCGAAAAATCGGTTGTAGAGCGCAAACCGTTGATCTGAATCATGCACGGGGTAAACCGTTGATCCGAATCATGCACTAAGTAAACCATTAGAAAGGTAATTCAGATACATTTGAAATTCCTTTAGACTACTCCCAGTTTCAGGAGTTGACATTGGGTTAGATGTGGCTCGGAAGCGCTCACCGGTCCTTTGGACAGGAAAACTTCGGACGCAAACGGATCGTTCGTTCTCATGGTAAGTCTGAATTACGCATGGGGTAGACCGTTGGAAAGGTTAGGATATTTATTTCGACATTCCAAAGAGTTTGACCGAATTCAGGGAGTTGACTTTGGTCAATCGGGGCCTAGAAGCATTCGGTAACCTTTCAGAGTAAAACGGATCGTTCGTCTATACCGTAAGTCAAAATTGCGAATGGGGTGGATCTTTGGAAAGGTGTTTCAGTGCCCTTTGAAGATTCATTTAGTCTCGATTGAGCTGACGAGTTGCCTTTGGTCAAACAAAGCCTGGGAGTGTCTGGTGACCTCCTAATCGAGTTTCGAGAGAAAACGAATCATTCGTCTACACCGTAAGTCAGAATTGCGCACAAGATGGACCGTTATAAAGGAGATTTAGTGCCCTTTGTAGAGTCATTCAGTCTCATTCGAGCTAAAAAGTTTGAACTTTGGTCAAACGGAGCCTGGGAGTGCCCGATGGCCTTTAGGCCAGTACTCGGGGTATGACATGTGTTTGCAATGACGAAGGGAGGTGCTACGGACCTAAGGAGAGGTTGGGGGTATTAGAATGGGGTGTCTACAATATGATTTTGAAGTGAGTTGGGTACACTCACGTCGATTATGGATTATGCAACTCCTATTTTGTTATACATTGTGTTGATTATACCAGAGATATATATACTGATTTATAAATCGAGAATGTTAAAGTAAAAGAGTACTTAATTAAAATACATGTCATACTATAAATATACATACAGAACTATGACTCGTAAGTATTAAAGTATGCTACACTAGAGATATATATCTAGAAATATAACTTGGGAATGTAAAGTGAAATAATACATAATTAAAAGTTAAATTCTAAGAATATATAGACATTTCGGGATTGAAAATAATACATCATGCCTACATAGGTGGTTCTGTTGGGATAACTTAAAATTAACTTAATATCGGATGAAGATATGCTTTTATTATTATGTCCCGAATGTAATGATATTTTACAAATTGTCGACTTTTTAGGTTTAATTCTCTATGTGGAGCTATTTTAATAGGTATCAGGCCATAACCACCTGTGAACTTGAGCTATTAGTTGGATGAGTTTCTACTACATTAATATAGTTTATAATTTCTTAGGATTTAGGTGTCAAGAGTGTATCATTTGTGTTCATGTAATATTGTATATTCAGTTATTCAAAAAAAATTATTTTTTCAGTTTTCCCACGTCATATATTTGTATGCGATTCTTTTATTCATGTTGGTGTATTATTAGAGTTGATTTGTTGTCCTAAGTTGGATGTTGGTTCATTAATATATATTTCATTATTTCAATTGTGAGATTTTATTACATTGGGGTTGGATGGTGTCAAAGACGCTTTGTTTATTATTATTATTGTGTTATTTAGCAGTGTTATTATCTATCTTGATCATACCTAGAATGTTATTAATTGTATGACTCTCATATTTTTTATATTAGTACTGACCAATCTAATAATGGATTTTACAAGGTGTCACAGTGTCTTCCCTTGAGTTCGTATAATGATTTTTCTATTCCTCAGTAACAAAAATGTTGAAATGAATTATTAAAAATTTGGTATGTCGAATGATGATTGGAAAAGATTCATCAAAGAATTTTCGGTTGTAGTAGAGCAGGAGACCCCGATTGACATTAGAAATGCATAGTCTCGGTTCAAATTGAACCATAAGTCATGCCCACAAAAGGTTAATTGCATTGAGAATACATGGTTTATCGGTGCATGAAGAGTTTGCACTACCATAAGCAAACATGATTAAGGATTGAGGTAATCGTACGACGAATATGGGTGATGTTGCACCTACTCAACTGAAAAGGCAACTGGGGTAAAAAATTATTTCCTTCATAAAGTTATGGAAACAAATACATGTCCTTTTGACATATCACGTTAGTGAGATAGAGGAATACTTTGAGATATCACATGAATTGAATCATTCGTGGGGTCATGTTTCACTTTAAGCTCTTGACCTGCTGGAGTGGGTGATGGATATGTTTTACAAATTATTTTTGGGTTAACCTATGCCCATGAGTTGGTGTTGTATGACACACAAGGATGTTGACTGATCCCTCTTCGAGCTTTAGATGAACATGGAGAAAAACTTAATGTTGTTCCAAATTTGCCAAAATATAGAGAGGTCGATCATGAGCTTGAGATGATTTTAATTGAAAAAATAATGGTTAGAATCAATTGAAGATTAAAGTAGGATTTGTTTAATCAGTTTGCGTGATCTTGAAAGTCTAGGCAAAAACTCTTTGTTATCCAATTCCAATTATCCCAAAGGGGAGGCTGCATATAAAACAGACGATGAACAAAAGAAAACATGCCCCGTCAATAAAATTTGATCCGTGTGTTCTTTGGAAATAATCAATCCAGTTGATGACTTGGATGTGGAGGCTAATCTCTTTAAAAAGAAGAACTCTAATGTGCTATATGTTGTAAAATGTAATTTAAATTACGTGATTGTGTTTGTGACACTCCGCCTAATAAAATATTAGGTGATTAGTCCTATATCAAATTAAACAAGAATGTCATTTGGTTTCATTCTCAGCATTACTATCAAAAACCAAATTAATTACTAATAACCAATCAGGTCTGGCATCAAATTTTAAACTTTCTAATCCCTTTAACTTAAAAGAAGAAGTAAAAATCCATTCGCACAGGAATATAAGCAACAAATGGAAAGAATAAATAAATAACCGATACCTCTCGATAAAACATTTAAACAACCATATCGAATGCGTGTAAAATAAATAACCGATACCCCACGTATCTAAAATATTCTAAGAATTATCCCAAGCTTATACCATATAATTTCTCACTGCTTATGTAATCGTTCATTTTAAATAACCTCCACTCTCATTATAGGTATATTATTTTGTATATAATATTCTTATATTTATATACGTATTTTACATTTTATTTTCCAGATTACATTCTCCTGGATATCCGGAATTAACTCACAATCCTTTCCTTTCTTTAGTAGATATATACATATATTCTCATTTTATATATATATAATAGACTATACACATCTAGTGTATACAAACCACGTTATTTATCTGTCCATGTGTGTGTGTATATATATATATATATATATATAACATACCATACACATCAAGTATATCAATGCTTATACATCACACACAATATAAGTATAAATCCATCCTTCAAAGTGAAAACTCGTGGATACAATTACCACAGTGCTATCATCTTCTGGGGCGTAACTCACATTACCACATACGGGAGCCAATAGTCGGAATCTCTCATTCCGCCATGGTAAAAACTCAAATGTATGGGAAGCGATCATAGTTCCCCAATAGGAATTGGAGCGAAACATACCTGTTGATGCAAAAAATTGGACCGAATCCCATTTTTATGATCACAGATAAATAGATAAAAGAAATCCAATCAAGCACATGAGAGACAAAGATTTTTAAAGTGATTCGGCTATAATGAAAAGCCTACGTCCAATGTTATTTTATTCCCAGGGGTTTACAATAGCACAATGTGGTGTAGAGAGAGAAAAAGGTGTAGATCTTGTGTATGGTGTCTCTCATCCTTGTCGGATCTCCTTGGTTCTCCTAGATCTCTCTCCTTTTTGGCTAAGGGAATACATGTATTTATAGTGATGGGAGAGAAAGAGATTCATTGTATGTAGACATTTATACATTATGTCTACATTCAATGAATCTAATTGTTGAATTGCTTGGTATGCTATGTGTTGTCATCTACAATATAAATGTACATTAAGGCTCATTAAATGCGCTGCCATCTTCATTAATGCACATTAAATGCATAGTTATCCTTTTGATCTTCCTGGTTTATATGTCGATCAACTCTCCTCGGGTGCCGACTAACACTCCTCGGGTGCCTACTAATTCTCCTCGGGTGCCGACTAATTCTCCTCGGGTGCCGACTAACACTCCTCGAATATCGAATATTGCGACGTAGGATGACATGTGTCTTTTTCTGATTGGTCCTCGTAGATGGAGAATTTTTGCATTAACAGAAGCCCCCAATGCTCCATGATTAATCGTTTACTTGAAAGTATGGAGTATTTATTCTGCAGTGCTGCTCGGTGCTAGTGAAATTCTTGATCTATCTTCTTGATTTGTTCAATATAAAGTGCATTATCTCCTGGACGACATATGATGCAGGCTGATCGATGGTTGCTAATATTTCTTTTGAGGAACTCCATGTGCTATGTATCAACCTTGGGAATTTGGATGCATCCATGCCATAGTATGCAGCTTATAGCTTGCCATATTCTTCAAGTATGTTGATTGGTTTGCTAGCCTACCAACTGCCTCCTGTGCCGAGCAACTGAATGATAACTTTACGTGCTTGATTTTTCTGATTTATGATCCTCTGAATAATTAGTCGAGTAACATACTAGCTTTTGAACCCAACTTTTCAATTTGATTAGTACCAAGCTAGTGGTGGACTTCGAAACATTTTCATACAACTTCTTCTTCATTATTGGTCGAGACAATAGTAGCAAAGATCTCAGTTCTGTAGATGCTGATTTTGACTTCTACCTCTGCTCGGGGACGAGCAAGAGGTTCTCGGGGACGAGCAAGAGCTGCTCGGATGGACCATCTGTGATGAACATCAGAATGTTGAAAGATCTTAACTTCATACACTCCCCTTATGCTTTGGATGATCCTCCTGCTGGCGAGGAACCTGTTTTAAAAGAAGAGGGAAAGAAACCAATAGAGTAGGAATCTCAATGTAATAGTTAGTATACATTTTCATTCTCAATGTATTTTATTTTTGATTTTAATGAAAGACTTTCATTTTTGTTCGCAATCTTAATTGCTATTGTCTTGTAAAATACTCTACATCTGTGCATATGTATAAGTTAAAAAGATAACAATATTGTATTGTTCATCGACCAACTTATTAATAAAAAAGTTACAAGTATTAGTAATGTTTCTCGATCACTTAATAATAATGTAATGAGTATAAAAATGTTTAAAATTTTTCCAACCAACCAAGGTTGTTAAATTGTGCTCTTCGACCAATTATAGTTAGTGAAAGTTTATCCCCGACTAACCATACTTGGTAAATTTTTGTCTTTTTCATAAAATGTGTTCGACCAACCAAGGTCGATAAATTCTCCTCGTCGACCAACTATAGTTAGTGGGTTTTTATCCCCGACCAACCATACTTGGTTCAGTTTGGAATATTTTGTTCTTCGAGGAACTTTTATATTTTCTGTAATAATCTTACCTCCCGACAAACATAAGTTGGCATTTGAGAGCATATTTTGTTTTCAAACCAACCGAGATTGGCATTTTTAAGAATGTTGTTCTTGCCCTTTTACCAACTGGAGTTGGTCATGGGTTTGAACTATCATGTCCACTAACTCTTTTACCAACCGAAGTTGATTACATTAGTGTACGCCTCATATCCAAAGGATTATAGTTTGTTCTCGCTATTTTACCAACTGAAGTAGATCACGCTCGAACTATCATGTCCACTAGTTATTTTATCAACCGGAGTTGATCACGCTAGTGTATGCCTCTTAACCAAAGGAGTATAGTTTGTTCTCGCTATTTTACCAACCGAAGTTGATCACGCTCGAACTATCATGTCCACTAATTATTTTATCAACCGGAGTTGATCACGCTAGTGTACGCCTCCTAACCAAAGGAGTATAGTTTGTTCTCGCTATTTTACCAACCGAAGTTGATCACGCTCGAACTATCATGTCCACTAGTTATTTTACCAACCGGAGTTGATCACGCTAGTGTACGCCTCCTAACCAAAGGAGTATAGTTTGTTCTCCCCCTTTTACCAACCGGAGTTGGTCGTGGGTTTGAACTATCGGTGTTTGCTTTTATTGCTGAGAAGCGTAGTGTTGCACACTAGTATTCCCCGAAAAACTTTCAATAAAAGAAAGAAGATGGCAAAACATCATTGTTTTATTCCAACTTACTGTGCTTCTGAATGACATTCTTTAACACGTAATCTCCTTCGTTTAAGTTGCATTTCTTCACCCTCTTGTTGTAAAACAGAGTTGTTCGTTTTTGGTAAGCAGCATTCCTAATCTTCTCTAACCTCCTCGAGCATATCCAAATCCAGCCTTCTCATTAAGTCGCTAACTGGGGAATTAAAATTCAGCACTCTGTGTGTTGGAAGACCCAACTCGGCAGGTATTACAGCCTCACTTCCAAACGCCAACTTATATGGTGATTCTCCAGTTGCAGCTCGGGGAGTTGTTCGGTAAGCCCACAATACTGACTGTAGCTCATTAATCCAATTAGCCTTACTTAGCCTCTTCTTTAAACCATTTAGTAATGTTCTGTTCGTCACTTCAGTTTGTCCATTATTCTGAGGATGACCTGGTGCTGAATGAACCTTCAAAATGTTTGACTGATGACAATAAGCGGCAATCTCCTCGTTATCGAATTGTGATCCATAGTCTGTGATGATGGCAACGACGAGGTATTTGAATCTTCCTCGGGTCATCGGCAGAGGTCCAATAAAATCAATTCCCACATGGCAAATGTCCAAGGGGAAGTGATGGGTGTCAATAATGTTTGTGGAGTTCTTCGGATGGAGGAAAAGCGTTGGTACTTGTCACATTTCTTGGCATAAGCTATACAATCAGCTCTCATCATCGGCCAGTAGTATCCATGTGTCATCACCTTTTGCAAAAGTGTCCGACCTTCTAATACTTCAATTGGTATCGTTCTTCGCAGCTCGGTACGAGTAGCTGATGCTAATCGGGCCAGTGCGTCTTCTTGTGCATTCTCCATTCTTGTGCATTATGATCAACTGAATGGCATCAAATTCTGCCAACAACTCCATTACCTTTGCATGATGCTTGACCATTATTTCTCCTTTCACTGCATATGTTCCCATTGTTTGATTCCCAATTAATTGAGAATCACTAAATACCATCACTTGTTGCGCCTCCATAATCTCTGTTAAATTAAGACCTGCTATCATGGCCTCATACTCAGCCTCATTATTGGAGGCTTTGAATTGAAATCGCAGAGCATATTCCATGTCAATCTCGTCTGGGGTGTTCAAAACAATCCCTGCTCCACAACCTATTGCACAAGATGACCCATCTACATACAATCTCCACGTAGGTAACTCGTCTTCAAAATTCTTATCTGACAGCGTTCCTCAGTGAAATATTTGTTGTTTTGTTTCATCCTCCCCTGGTATTTTTTGCTCCTCGTCGACCATCTCTCCTCTCCCTTTTACCAACCGGAGTTGGTCTGGGTTTGAATTTGATGATCTTTCTACATCCACAAGCCCTTTTACCAACCGGAGTTGATCTGGACTTATGTCTGTTGATCCTGTAACACCCACAGGTTGGTCAGTGAGCAACTTTTGTTCCTCGGGGGTATCAGGATATGTAAACTCTGCTATAAAGTCTGCTAAAACTTGCCCTTTTAAGGATAATCTGGGTTCATACACAATATCATATTCATCGAGCTCTATTGCCCAGTACATCAGTCTCCCTGAATTTTCTGGCTTATGAAGGGCTTGTCTTAATGGCATGTCGATATACACGATGATGGTATGGGCCTGGAAATATGGCCTCATTCTTCTACTTGCCTCAATTAATGCCAATGCCAATTTTTCTAACTTTGGGTACCTGATCTCTGCACCTCGGAAAGACTTACTTGTGTAATAAATTGTCTTTTGGACTCCATTCTCCATTCTGATCAATGCCGAGTTGACTGCATTCTCTAATACTGCCAGGTACAAGTACAAATTTTCTCCTGTTAATGGCCTGGACAATAGTGGAGGTGTTCCCAAATATTTCTTCAAGTCTTGAAAGGCTTTCTCACATTCATCATTCCACTCGAAAGTTTTTCGAAGTGTTTTGATAAATGGAAGGCATCTATCAATTGCTCGAGATACAAATCTGTTGAGCGCGGTAACTCGTCCTGTAAGGCTTTGCACTTCTTTCTTCATCGTTGGAGATCGCAGCCCTAATAAAGCTTTGATCTTTTCAGTATTTGCTTCTATGCCTCGTTGATTGACAATGTAACCGAGAAACATGCCTTCTCATACTCCAAGTATGCACTTTGTCGGGTTCAGCTTCATTTGATATTTATCCAATTGATCAAAGGTCTGGCATAAGTCAACTAGAAGATGGGCAGCTTTCTTGCTCTTTGTCAGCATATTGTCAACATAGACTTCCATATTGCAACTGATTTGCTCTGCAAAGACCTTGTTCATCAGCCGCTGATAGGTTGCAATGAAATTTTAATAGGCTGCCCGAGCACCTATCGAGACTAGGGAAAATAATTATTATCATGAGAATAATTATTCAGCCAAACAATATTTGATGTGTATCAGCATAAAATAATAAAAATTTCAAAATATGAAATAATATTTTTTTGCCAAATGTGTGTGAGATGGACAATTTTTTTATCAGATATGCATCATAAATAATATGTAGAGTTATTTAATCTCCAACAACTAATCAGGTATAAGTTGCTGTTTGAAAATTATTTAACACTTGGTTTTAAAAATATTTTTGGGGTGATCACAAGTTAAAGAAGACTTAAGCCCCCTGCTTGTCCCCAAGCTGAACTCATGTTTAAAGAAATATCTAGGGTGTTTCGCAGTTTTTAATACCCCAAGATTCTACTGCTGCCGACAAACAACATGGATGTTGCTGACCAACATTTAAGGATACCTCAAATTATAGAATATATGGTTGGATGACCAGAATATCTCGAATCTTTAGATCAAAAAAAAATTAACATTCGATGTAAAATTTAAGCCTTAAGAATGTTAATTAAATGAATAATTATATAATCCACTAGATCGTGTGATTTCGACAAAGAAACCTTGTGATGTGATGAACGAGGGGTCAACATATCAAATTTGTGCCCAGAGTCTTGATATGGTCATGATTGTTTTACTGATCCTCTTTTACAAGAGGTGAGTAATGATTTTTCAGGTGAGAGAAAATTATTTTTTATATTGATCCCTTCCTATTCCCTATTTGGAGAGATAAAAATATGCTGAATGATAGAAGTTATTACCAAATTTATATAAAAAAAATCAATCAATTTGACTTTATTGACATAGATAGAAGATGAACCAAATTAAGTATATAGTTCATAAAAGTGAATGCAAAGAGACTCAAACTTGAAGAGAGAGAAAATAGATCTGGGTCATGATTTCCATGAGAAAACTTTTTATTGTCTTTAACCTTTTCCCATTCTTTTATTAAAAATATGATGGGAATTTGAATAGACATCAAAGATCTTACGAAATTTATAATGAAAATTATCAATGAAAATTATCAAATCTTATCATCGTCGTATATATTGGTATATGTAATCACGTAAATATTTATTCCATGATATAAAATTGAAACTTGAGAATCAAGCAAAAAGTTATGATTTATGAAATCCATTATTTTTCAGATTTCTGAATAAGAATTAATCTAATAGTTATGATTTAAAAATCATGATATGCAACATTTTGTAGATAAAAATTGGACAATTAATTTATGTATATAAACATAAAAATCATGATTGAATCAAAAGATGTATGTATAATTGATTATACGTAGAGAAAATAAAAACTTAGCTTTTGATGGAGAACAATGGTTGTAACACGTTCCCACAGACGGCGCCAATCTGTTGATGCAAAAAACTGGACCGAATCCCATTTTTATGATCACGGATAAATAGATAAAAGCAATCCAATCAAGCACATGAGAGACAAAGATTTTTAAAGTGGTTCGGCTATAATGAAAAGCCTACGTCCACTGCTATTTTATTCCCAGGGGTTTACAATAGCACAATGTGGTGTAGAGAGAGAAAAAGGTGTTGATCTTGTGTATGGTGTCTCTCATCCTTGTCGGATCTCCTTGGTTCTCCTGGATCTCTCTCCTTTTTGGCTAAGGGAATACATGTATTTATTGTGATGGGAGATAAAGAGATTCATTGTATGTAGACATTTATACATTATGTCTACATTCAACGAATCTAATTATTGAATTGCTTGTTATGCTATGTGTTGTCATCTACAATATAAATGTACATTAAGGCTCATTAAATGCGCTGCCATCTTCATTAATGCACATTAAATGCATAGTTATCCTTTTGATCTTCCTGGTTGATATGCCGATCAACTCTCCTCGGGTGCCGACTAACACTCCTCGGGTGCCGACTAATTCTCCTCGGGTGCCGACTAACACTCCTCGGATATCGAATATTGCCACGTAGGATGACATGTGTCTTTTTCTGATTGGTCCTCATAGATGGAGGATTTTTGCATTAACAATACCCACCATGTCTCACCCCTAATAAATCACCCAAGTAAAATAATGGATGCTATAACCTGGGAAATATACTCACCTGCTTCTCAAGCCAGATGATTCACCCACATCGCGCAACTTCCCATGATAGCACTAGGGGGCATGCTTCACATAAATATATCATTCACACACACACACACACACATGCACACACACACACACACACACACACACACACACACACACACACATATATATATATATATATATATATATATATATATATATATATATATATATATATATATATATATATATATATATATATATGTCATCAATCTTGCTATCCATACCTATCACATTTGGCATTAGCCTAAAATTCAAAAATACCAATACGTATTAATTTATAAGTATACACACAACTTATATTCATACAATATGTATTCACTCACTATGATAGGATCTCACCTTTTATCTCTTTCGAATATTAGATTATCATGACTCACTAAAATTCTAAATCCATCATACTCGCACGTTCGGATTATTTCTTATATAATCGGCATATATATATATATATATATATATATATATACGCCGAATCAATTTACCGAGTGTCACTCGCCCAAAACACTCTTCCAAGCCACCTCCCAGATTTTATTTACACAAATCATAAGGGTCAGATATCTCTAATTTAATCTCCTAGATGTCATTACACTATATTTAGGATCCCCTAACATTTCTCTCCAAAAGGAAATTTGTCTTCTAACACTAAGAAAACTTTTTATTTGTTTCTAACCGAACTGAACCGATCCGGTGTCTAGGAAAAATGAAGCAGTCCGACCCCTAAAATTCATCATAAACCTTTAATGGCTAGACCGATCTTGTGTCTCCTAAAAACGAATCGGTTCGGTCATCCGTACCGAACAGTTTACCAAGGAAAATGAACCGGGCCGGTAGGCCTAGATTTCTCTGCTTTTAACGAAATTTATATGAACTCTTATCCAACCCAAAACTTATGGTTCCTAAACTCCTAAAACACTAATATAAACATATACACACTTATCTACCATCAATACAACCCTTTTATTTCATGGGATTTATCCATCACTAAAATCTTAAATCATAATTCTTACTTATGGAACTCCACCAATTTCTCATTATAATTTACACCATTAACATGGATTTTAGTCTAGATTTCATATGGAGTTTATATCACAATAATTTATATGTAATGAATTCTCAAAACCCAATTTTTGATCCCAGAATCCGAAACCCAAAATTCATAATTATTTTCTCACCAATTATGATATGAAAAATAAGCCACTTAATAGTTACAGAAATTTGAACACTTCTCTGGTTGGATAAATTCGACGACCTCGTGTTGGGAATCCACCAGAGCTTGGTCAAAAATCTTATATTTTTATCCCCTTTTCTTCTTCCAACCTTCTTTTTGCTTTCTTTCCTTATTTCTCTCTTTCTCACGACTTTAATGAGAGAAAGGAGGGTTTATCCCTTATTAAATCCAAAACTGACTCGTGTACAGAATTGTGGGTCCATACTGATCCAAGAGGCCCCCAAAACGCAAACACTACATTGGGGTACTATATTATGATTATCTCGGCTCCTCTAAGACCATCCTTGCACGCAAAATCTCCATGTGAGTCACTTATCAAAAATTTACATCATGACCCAACACATATCCACACGTGTTTTTCACATAAAATAATATCACATGTCGTTTTTATTCAACTGTGACATGAAATATAATTAGTCCATCTTATATACTTTAAATTCTCAAATTACTAAATTACACCCACTCATGTAATTTAATTTTCCATAAAAGTACGGGATATAACATTCTCCCCCCACAATGGAATTTCGTGTAATACCCCGAATTTCTATGTATATTTATTTAATTGATTTGAGGAATTAATTGAGAAAAATACATTTTAATTCAATTACGCGAGTGAAGTAATTTAAAATGATTAAATGGTAAATTTGTTTAATTGGATATTAAAAGGTACTTAAATACGGATTAATATTACATGATAATATTTACTAAGTGCAAATAGTAAATAATTTATAATTATAGTAATACGACATAGCGAGTGATATGCGCTTATTTTTATTGCATATCGTCGGGAGTCGTGCGTGTAGACTATTTTGTGGTTAGAAATGAGAAATATATTTTAAGTTACTCGAACGATAAATTAGAGGTCACGGATGGTTCTGGATGGGTCGAAATAGTGTACCCGTGGGTATAGTTTGAGTGCCGAGTCAATTTTGGACCAAACCGACACTTATCGAGGGTGTTTCGGTCATTTTTATAAAGTGGGTTAAATGAAATACGAAATTTATAGCCTTATATATGATATTTGTAGATTGGATATTAGGGTTCATAACACAAAAACTACTAAAGAGACCATTAGAGAGAAGGGAGAGCTAATTCACAAAGCTTAAGGAGAAATTCTAAAGGTAGTGAAGAGTTCTTACACATCAAGCCAAATTAAAAGGGAAGAAAAAATCAACTTTCAATCAAGAACAATAAAATAAAATTTATCAATTCAAGTAAAGTGTTTATTTCAAATCAAATTCAAGTTATAATACCCATGTGTAGGCAGTTTTAGGAATTGGTTGATTCTGTTGAAAAACCTTGAATTAAATGTATGAATTGATCACATGTTTGGGTTGGATTTCATGTAGAATGAATCCCTATGTAAAGATAAAATGAAAGTTGAATATATTTGATGATTTAAATGGAAAATTTATGCGTTCTTGGTTGAAGAAGATGAATCATGAATGACTTAGGGTTTAATTGATGAACACAAGGTGTCAATATGCTAGAATTTTGACATAACTTTAAATGCATGTCATTTGAATTGTACTTCGAATTAGAGTATGAACCATATATTCCTAAAATGTTTCTCTTATCTATCCAATGAACTTGGAATCATGTCAATCGGAGTTCTGTAGAGGGAGTAATGGACATGTTACTACGGGGTGTTTGATCTGCCAACATAGTAATCTGCCAGAATTTTGAGATAAATTTATGCGGATACGATTTACGACGTGCTTCGAATTATAGTGTGAATAAAAGACATATGAAAATGTATATATCTTATCTTTCTAATGAATTTTGAATCAGATCAATCGGAGTTCTGTAGATGGAGAAATCAAAATTTTACTAGAGGTTGTTTAATCTGCAACAAAATTATTGATTCGATTCGGCTGCCCATAAAATGTCAGACTTTTCTTTTTAAGCCTCAAATGCTTAAAATTTTATTCGATAAGTGTTTGGGACCTTGATGAAATATATTAATGGAATAGTTATGTGGCAGTAGGTCTATGATTGAGTGTTGGACATTAATTTTGTGAGAGAATTAAAGTGGACACTCATAGGCTTGCTTGTGACGTATTTTAATTCAAGATGATAAGAATATAATTACGAAAAAGAATGAGTGAACTTAAATTTGTTGGGTCAGTAGGTTAACAAGGGTAACTACTGAATTCATATAACAAGAGGTAACTAGGACCCTTAAGGTTGTGTGAATACTCGAATTAATACGATAGTGAGACAAATCATAAAATAAAATGTACGGTGAGTATTTGAGAGGAATATACTACATACAAGTATGAATGACTAGGTTGTGTGAATAATAATTTTTATTAAATCTTAGGTTGTGTGAATTCCTATTATTTACTAAATTAGGTATTGGGGTCGATGGCTTTTCGGACCAATACATTAAAATTTGAGTTGGGGTCGATGGATACTCCAGATCAACATCGAAGATATATAATATTCATTAGTATCGACGGAAGGTCTGAGCCAATATACATATGAATTAATATTAATTGGTATCGATGGAAGGTCAAAGCCAATATGCATGTACATTACATTTACCTTGGGGTGGATGGCACTCCGTACCAATGTAATTGTTAGGATAATTGGGGTTGATGGCTTTTCGGACCAATAATCCTTATAGTATATATTGTGTGTGAAAAATTTATACCTCATGATACTCTAGTTATGTGCAATGGTAGACTTGTACATGATATACAGAGAGATATACATCTATATGATAAATTAAGTAGAGAGAAACTTAATTACAAGATTAAAGATATATTGAGAATATGCTTGTACCTTACATTTACCTTGAGGTAGATGGCTTTTCGGACCAATGTAAATGTTAGGATAATTGGGTCGATGGATTTTTAGACCAATAATCCTTATAATATATATTGTGTATGAAATATGTATTCCAAACTAAGAGATATAAATCACTATTGGTGCTCGGAGTATGATTCCGAGACAATAACCCCCAAAATGTGATGTGGGGAGGTGATTAAAATGTATGTGCTTATTGTATATATATTGTGTGAGAAATATATGCCTCATGATACTCTACTTGTGTGCGGTAGTAGACTTGCAGATGATATATAGAGAGATATACATCTAAATGGAAAATTGAGTAGAGAGAAAACTTAATTATATGATTAAAGATATATTGAGAATATCTATGGTAAATTAAGTAGTGAAACTTAATTAGGGAAGTTAAATGATGATAGATGTGAAATATTATATGAATTTGGTAGTGAGACTTAAATCTAATGATTAAACATAACATATGTGAATGTTATATGGGAAATGAATAACATGCGAGAGATGTTACTATTGAAGCGTGTTGTATGGGTGGTACGGGAAAGTAGACTATTGATAAGATCGATTATATACTTTAGTCGATATAGCTTGGGTATGATAGCTAGGTGGTCTAAGTAGAGAATGTTAGGAGTGCACATTAGATGAGAGGTGAGGAAGCTCAAGAGAGTGTGCATGAACTTAACATGTGTAATCAATAACCGATTTTAATTGCGATAAATTACTTGTTAAATATTTTCAAAATGTTTTGAGTAGTAACTCTTACTAGTAAAATATTTTCAAAACCCTTTAGGTGTCCATCCACAGGGACGCCATGCATGATGATATTATTCTAGGCACTCTGAGTTATAGCATTGTGGATGCTGACAGGATTTTGAGTAGCCAATTCTCTTATTTAGATCTAACATAGGATATTATTGTGTATCTCTTATATAAACTGTTGTCAGTGGACAACCTTGCAGTTCCAGTCGTGTATTTGATTTACTCTACAGTTTGGATTTAGATTGTATTTGACTTTAGGTATTTTTGCCATTGGATTTTAGCATATACTAGATTCATTTGAATATTATGATGGTTTGGATTTTAGTCTATTGTGTATGATGATTTAGACTTCAAAAATGTTCTTTTATTCCCAGTTAATTGAAAGTTAAAATTTTGTCACCGGTCTAATTTCACTCAGGTGATTAGTAATTAAAAAAATTGACAATGATGTTAAGAATGAACCAACCGAGAAGCCTGTTTTAATTTAATTTAGGACTGATCACTCGGGATTTAATTAGGTGTGGTGTCACAGATGGTATCAAAGCATCAGGTTCTAGTGTCCATAGGTTCTTTACGACTTACTACGTTTATAGTGTATCATTCGATTGATATATAGCCTTATTCTTAGGATTGTTGATTCCTATTGTGAGATTTTGTCCTCCTACTATTATGTATAATTATAGTACATTTTATACACGTTCGAGTGTGATTCGTATGCCGAACAACGAAGGATGACCGGTGAGGGCCATTGGGAGGACAGGAGGTGGCAGGGCTCAGCTGGTGTTGTAAAATATATTTCATGGACGATGACCATAGTCGGCGTCATCTTTATTGTGTTTGAGAAGTTGATGCTTCTACGTGAAGGAAGATAAAAGAATTTGATAAATTATTAAAGGTGTAAGACTGAAAGTAAATGTGGTAGTGAAACACAACGGGGAGAGACCAATGAGGGAGACCCATTCAAATAATGCAGATAATTGATTTCTGATCGATTGACGATGAATTCACTCAGGGCTGGTAAGGCCAATAGTGTGTTCCCTGGGGCCGGCGGAGCTAAAGGAATAATGGGGGTCCAGCGTGGCCCCAAATATAGGGGATTTTATTGAGACATATTTTTATGTGGAGAGTGAGACCAGACGTATTGATTTTTCCTAGACCGATTAAAAGGACATGAGTAAGGTGGCTAGGAGGGCAATGATAAGATAGTTTTGGGTTTCGGTTCAGATAAGCGTGTTATGTCCATGAACTGTTTGAGTAGCCAGGAAGATTGGCAAGGTAGAAATATGAGTTGTATCTTCGGGCAAATGAGGTATATTTTGTGTGACCGAGCGAGTCATGATATTTTGATTAACGCTAGATTCATGTGTGAGACGATTTTAGTGGATATATCGATACATTATTATATGTACATAGTATATCGTTGTGTAACGGGGTTATCATTGATTTCATCCATAGGGTAGAGGGTATGGACTTTGTGGGGAATATATTAGAACTAATCGTTTCAGTGATGTGTTATATGAGCATTATTTTCTTCTGGATATAGACTGGTTAGTAATAGTTAGAGCGGTAGTGGGCTATTAGTGCAAGGCTATCATGTTCGCTATTCCAGGGCAGGATGTCCCATTTGGCGATTCCTCACCTGAAAGAGGGTTGACCTCGCACTCATGGTACATTTTATTGGGGACTTTGGAGAGCATAGAGGCCTCGTTATAGTTAATCCCGGTGTGTAGGGACTATATTGATATGATTATCGGTATAATGGGTTACTGCCGAGCATAGATATTTAGCTCATTATTTTGTTTAGCACTCAATACTTAGTGATAGAAAGAGCGCATTGTTATATCACTCCTTTAGATACGTGAGAGTTGAGAGATGTGTTGGATGCTAGGTCAAGGTCTAACACTGTAGTTGTTACTCATTTTATGTGTCGAGAGAACACGTCGAACTGAGAGATATTATGCAAATAAGGCATGTGAAGCCAGTAGTGCCTTGAAAAAAGCACTGGAAATTTTCCTCTCACCATAGGTTGAAGGGTGAGATGATATCGAGGAAAATTATATTATGATTAGGGGGTGATTGAGAATACCCATATTTTTATGGGCACGGATTATGTTATGGTTGTGAAAATTTGCACGGATGATAGGGTGTATGGGCACCCTAGTTAGTTAATTCCAAATATGTCCAAGATATAAGGACGTGAAAATGAATGTGTAGAATATATGCATGAGGGGCATTTACAAACAAGGTTAAAATGGTATGATGGATTGAATAGCGTGTGAGAAAGATGGTAATTCAAGCATATATGTGCAATGAGAGCTAGCACACCTGAGATGGGATAAAAGGCTGTGGAAAGCCACTTAAAGGATACCTCTTGATAAAGAGGATACCATATTATTGTGAGAAAGTAGAGCGGAGACTTAATCGAACGAGTGTTGAAGAGTGGCTTGCGCGTGACTACAATGTTAGTATACTCCAAGGAAATAAGGGGTGTATGTAGTACCACTTAATGTGAGATATTATAAGTAGAAGGTGGTATTAGGTGAGACAAAGTGAGATTGTCTCCAGGTGCACCACTCGTAGATGAGAAAAAGATTGATGCGAAATGATCAAGCTATAAATTAAGTATTAAGCCAACAATTCCAGTGACGAAATGGGCGGTCAGGTGATACCACCACAAAAGTGTCTAGTGTGCGTACTATATAGGCTCAAGTGCAAGAATGTAGCTCAAGTAATAATCCGATAAGTCGGGTATCGATCCTTAAGGAAAAAGGATGAATGAAGTCATGATGACGTTGGACAGATTAAGAAATCTTGGCTTTAACTCTAAAAAGAAAGAAAAGATGATTTGGAGTACGAGTTAACTGCAACTTTATGAAAATTTGATAATGATTAACTACCTAAACTAGAATGAATAACATGAAACTATGCTAGTTAACCGAAAAACTGATGACGATTGGACTGAAAAACTTAACTATGAAATAAGAACAAATAGGTCAGGTTATAATCCCCCACACCCTAGTAATTCACCTCGTAGGATACTAGATTCAGAATTAGAATTTTAAATGAACCCGGTCTTTAGTACTCCTAAGTATTACACATATGAGGGATCGTAGCCCGCACAGTATGTAAGAAAAGGACGAGTAAAGAGGTGTCGCATTGACCAGTATGCGCGTCGCACTCTTAAGCATCCTGGTTACCTAGGGTAAACGAGATCAAAATTTTTATAAATTGGAGAGTGATCGTTGTAGGCTTAATGTCGCCCAGATCAAGTTGCCTGTAATTGAATAGGGGGGATATTAACGCTTTCCCCCAAGTCGAGTAAGGCTATTTTAATTTTATTCTCTCCAATGGTGTAGGAAATGGTGGGTGCACCGAGATCTTTAAATTTAGGTGGGAGATCGTTAAGAAGAACTGAGCTCACGTTCTGTGCTAGAAACATATTTTTCTTTACCTTCATACTCCTCTTTACAGTTAATAAATCTTTAATGACTTTTGCATAAGATGGGATTTTCCTTATTACATCGAGGAAAGGCAAGTTCAATTTCATGTTATTAAGGACTTCTAGCACTTTATCACTTATGGTCCCTTTATGGGAAGGTACCAATCTTTGAGGAAATGGCATAGCGAAGGGTGGATTTATAACTACCTCGGGCTCACTAGTGTCTATTTTGTCACTCTCATTCAAGGAGATATCTTCATCCTCTTTCATGATGGGCGAATTCTTCTTATCTTTCAAAGTGTCGTGTGGGGGAGGTGATAAATTAAAAACTCTCCTACTACGAAGAGTGGTTGCATCTTGGCAATGCTCCTGATATTCTGTAGAGATGGAGCTGACACTAGGTTGACCTTGGGGAGGTCTTTGTCCCTGGGTGGGAAATTTTCCTTTCTCTTAGATACTCAACGATGATTGCAACTTGGAGATGTGCGCATTGATATCAGCGAACATGCATTCAATTCTAGCATTGGTTTCACTTTGAGAATTTATGAACTGGTTTATTATATCCTCGAGATTCCTTCATGGTGGAGTTACATATGGAGATGGAGGTAGTGGTACTTGTTGGTATTGAGGAGGTGGTGGAGGTGGGATGCAGCTTGTGGTTGTCCATAGTTAAAACCAGGATGGTTCCTCCACGAAGGGTTGTATAAATTCCCATGTGGGGCGTTAAAATTCCCCTTCAATCCTCCTATAAAATTCATTTACTCGGTGTATATGGCCTTGTAGGAAGAAATCGTCGGGAAGGCTTATGTAGAATGGCCCACCTCACAGATATCACACACCTTTTGTTTTGAAACACGACTGGATCCAGAGATATCTCTCAATTGACCATCAAACCACTCTTTCACATCTCTGTTAAACTGATCAAATCAATGGTCTATTAATATATTACTATCCAAATGGTATAGACCGGATGCAGTCAAAGAGATAGATATTTGTCTAGGCCTGGCTTGGGTATTAGGATCAGATACCATGATTGAGTAGTCTTTGGGACATTCTTAAGATGGGCCTCAACAAAGCTCGAGTTTAAATCCCAAAAAGGTCTTTCACACATTGTTTGCACAAGATGTTTGGAAGCCACGGTCAACCTATTATGTAAGAAATAGATCACACGGTGTTTGTTAAAACCATGATGGGGGAATGTTCTTACTAACTCTTGGAAACGTTCCCAACATCTGTCAAAAGGCTCATTATCGTACTGTCGTAAACCTTGGATTTGAGTTTTGGCAGAGTTGGTCTTATGATGTGGATAGAATTTTGAGATAAACTTGGATTGCATATCTCTCCAATAAAGTACGGAGTTCGGGGGTAGAGACCATAACCAGGTCTTGGATTTATCCTTTCAGGAAAAAGAAAAAAGTTTTGGGCGAATGATATCATGCGTGTGAGCTTGGTCGTTAAATGTGTCGCATGCCTCTTCAAACTCGCGGATATGCAGGTATGGTTTCTCCGAATCCATGCCGTGGAAAGTAGGGAGAATCTGTATCATCCCATTGTGAAAATGGAACTGATCGGCATTATACGGAAGTAAAATGCAACCAGGGGTGACAGTACTCTCAGGAAAGAGTAAATCTTTCATGGGACGATAGGGTAGATCTCCTTCTCCAGTACCAAAACTAGCTGTGTCAGACATCGCGCTCACGCTCTCTTCAAATGACTCGCTATACTCACTCAGTGTCCTAGCTATGTGACTCGAAGGTTGAATCAGGGTGTAACTACCGATAGAGTTCTCAGGAATAAGAAGTGGAATCCAGAATTGTGTAACGCGAGGTGTGTGGGGGCTTTCAGAGTTATACTCAACAATCGGGTTTTTGTGGATTCTAGTTGGAGTATTGTGAGGAGTCTGAGTATGTTCAGGATTTTTTATTAAAGGCTTTTGAGAGATGAAATTTTTTATCTTTATATATATATATTGGATTTTTGGTCAAAGTTCTAGATTCACTTGATCTAACCTAAGTCTACCTAGTTCCCCAGCAACGGCGCCAAAAACTTGGCGCGACCACAAAAGTGCCTAGTATGCGTACTATTTAGGGTCAATGCAGGCCTGTCGCTCAAGTAATAATCCGATAAATCAGGTATTTATCCTCAAGGTAAAAGGACGAACGAAGTCGTGACGACGTTGGACAGATTAAGAAATCTTAGCTTTGACTCTAAAAAGAAAGAAAATATGATTTGGAGTACGAATTAACTATAACTAAATGCAAATTTGAGAATGATTAACTACCTAAACTAGAATGAATAACATGCAACTACGCTAGTTAATTGAAAAACTGATGACGATTGGACTGAAAAACTTAATTATAAAATGAGAACAAATATGTCGGATTACAATCCCCCACACCCTAGTAATTCACCTCGTAGAATTTTAAATGAACCCGGTCTTTAGTAATCCTAAGTATTACAAATATGAAGGATCGTAGACGAAAAAGTACGTAAGTAAAGGACAATTAAAGCGGTGTCGCATTAACTAGTACGTGCGTCGCACTCTTAAGCATCCCGATTACCTAGGGCAAACGAGATCAAAAGTTCTATGGCAGTTGCACGAATTATGCAACATGATTCATCTAATATTTTAATTCAAAAGTCTATTTCCACTATCGTGAATTACATTGGGTGGGAGTTCATGCACCCCAACCCTTAGAAAGTTAGCTAGACATAATTAACTTAGAGAAAAACAGGGTTTTTGAGAAAGAGAACATGAAATCTAAAGAAACTAATTGAAAAGAGAATTTCAGAATCAAAATCAGCAATTAAAACTAATGAGAAATCAAAAATTAAAGGAAAGATGTTACTTGAGTTGTAGAAACCAAAACTTGAATCCTTACAGCAATGCTTCTTATTGAAAACTAAGTTTTTTTACTACAAAAAACCCTCTACTCCTACTTAGAGACTACAAAATTGTACTCCTAATCGACCCCTTTTTGTTTAACAATAAATAGAGATTAAATACATCATGAAAAATCGAGAGTTGTAGCTAAATAAAACTCTAAAATCGGAACAGAAAAATTAAGTTTATCCTTGATGGACCGGTCCGCTCGCCCAAGAGCGGACCGATCCTCTTTCAAATCCGGATCAGTCCGTGCGTCCAGGAGTGGGTCGTTCCAAGTCCAAATTCGGACCAGTCCTTTTTTTCTAGAAATAGAATCGATCCGCTATTTGATTTTTTCCAGTACATTTTTACGGTCCAGACGGGTCCTATTATTTTGGAAAACGGATCGGTCCTATTTTCTGAGTAAAGTTCTCTTCATTATCTCCCATCTTCGAATGACCATAACTTCTTAACCGTAGCTCGGATTGAGGTGCTATTTTTTGCATTGTTCTTTTAATTGGAAGGTATTCAACTTTCCAGTTGGCTCCACCTCCGGACTAAGGTTGAAAAATTATGAAAATGCCCTTCAACTCCCCATTTCTTGGTTTCTTTCACTATTTTGAGTTCTCTTTTCCATCTTTCTTGCATGAAATACCTGTAAAACACATAAGAGATACACAAAACAAGAAATACTTTCCAAAAGGGGTTAGTAGCATAAATACGAGACAAATACAAGCTATTTACAGTGTACGTGATCATAAAAATACCGAAATTAAGGGGATAAATATGAAGAATTTATGCCTAATCATTGGCAGATAAACTTCATTGATGGGTTTCCAATATCAGGACAAGGTCACAATTTCCTTCGAGTCTGTGGAATGGTTTGATCGAGGTGGAGAAATTGTTATTTACCTGGGGTGAGTTACACTAGTAGGTGAAACACATTACTTTTGTGTATCAGGATGAGATCCTTGAACCCCACCTCTGAGAGGGATTTTAAGGAGGCATTGGGGGATTATGTTTTATTATGAGAAAGTCGCGTCACTTATGGCCCGATGAGTAAATCGGGGGTGAATGACGACTAGTAAAGCTATATGAATGCGACTCTGGAGTCACTGCTGATAGTCTACTTCCATAACGGACCAAGCTCAAAATTGGCATAGAGCATTGTACGATAATTGGTGAGGAAATTACCGATTGGTAGAGTTATGTGTAATAACTCATACCTGTTTGTTATGGTCGAGGTGCCTTTTGAGATTTGGAATGGAAATCCTTGTCGTTCTACCTCTAGTTAATCCGAAGTGAGAGGATAACTAGATTTTTGGACTGTACGTGATTTGAAGTCCGTTGTTAAGAGTGGGGTGAACCATAAAGTATTTTAAGTGGATTTTAAATTTCATATGAGTGACATCGCCACGATCGATGTTTTAAGGACTGAAATGAGTTGTTAGATGTTTGTGTGATTTCTCTCAAAATGGGAGTTTTGTTTCGGGGTGGATATGGGAAGTTGGCACTGAGTGATTTGCATCCTTCCATTAGTATTTGAGGCGAGAGACAATTTTGAGATCATATGATTGATGGAGTGTATCCGTACGTAGTGAGTCCAATAAACTTGGGCTACAGTGATTAAGCCTTTGATAGGTGGGAACCACAAGCGGGGGTATAGTGGAGTGACCCTTAAGTTATTACGATTCGAATTTGGGTACTAGAGGATGTCGTGATGTTAAAGATCCTAAGTTTTAGTACCAGTCCTCTCCCAATTTCGAGGACGAAATTCCTTTATAATGGGGGTATGTAATACCCCGAATTTATGTGTATTTTTAATTAATTAATTTTAGGAATTAATTGAGAAAAATATATTTTAATTAAATTACGCTAGAGAAGCAATTTAAAATGATTAAATGGTAAATGTTTTTCATTGAATATTAATAGGGAGTTAAATACGGATTAATATTACATGATAATATTTACTAAGTGCAAATAGTAAATAATTGGTAATTATGGTGATACAGCATAACGAGTGATATGCGCGTATTTTTACTTTATCTCACCGGTAGTTGTGCGAGTAGACTATTTTCTGGTGAGAAATGAGAAATATATTTTAAGTGACTCAGATGATAATTTATGGTCACATATGGTTCTGGATGGGTCGAAATAGTGCACCATGGGGGTATAGTTTGAGTCCCGAGCCAATTTTGGACCAAACCGACACTTATTGAGGGTGTTGCGGTCATTTTTATAAAGTGGTTTAAATGACCTACGAAATTTGGAGCCTTAGATATGATATTTGGAGATTGGGGATTAGTGTTCATAACAACAAAACTACTAGAGAGACCATTATAGAGAAGGGAGAGCAAATTCTTAAAGCTTAAGGAGAAATTTTAAAGGTGGTGAAGAGTTCATGCACATCAAGACAAATTGGAAGGGAAGATTGAAGAAGAAACAATCAACCGTCAATCAAGAACCACACAATCAGATTTATCAATTCAATGCAAGTGTTTATTTCAAATCAAATTCAAGTTATAATACCCATGTGTAGGGAGTTTTAGAAATTGGTTAATTCTATTGAAAAACCTTGAAATAAATGTATGAATTGATCACATGTTTGGGTAGGATTTCATGTAGAATGAATCCCTATGTAAATAAAAAATTAAATTTGAATATATTTTATTATTAACATGAAATCCTTATGGGTTCTTGCTTGAAGAACATGAATCTTGAATGGCTTAGGGTTTAATTGACGAACACAAGATGTCAATACGCCCGAATTTGTTACATAACTTTAAACGTATGTAATTTGAATTTTACTTCAAATTAGAGTGTGAATCATACATTCCTGCAACTTTACATCTCTTATCTATCTAATGAACTTGGAATCAGGTAAATCGGAGTTCTATAGAGGGAGTAATCGACCTGTTACTATAGGGTGTTTGATCTGCCAGCATAGTAATCTGCCAGAATTTTGACGTAACTTTAAACGTGTATGATTTGCATTGGGCTTAGAATTAGAGTGTGAATCATAGATGTATGGAAATTTCTATCTCTTAGCCTTCCAATGAACTTGAAATCAATTTAATCGGAGTTCTATAGATGGAGACATCAAAATTTTACTAATCTGCCAGAAAATTTGTAATTCGATTCGGTTGCTCATAAAATGCGAGATTTTTCTTTTTAAGCATCAAATGCCTAAAATTTTATCAGGGAAGTGTTTGGGACCTTGATGAAATATATTGAGGGAATAATGATATGGATGTAGGTCTATGATTGAGTGTTGGAATTTAATTTTGTGAGAGAATGAAAGTAGAGATTCATAGGTTTGATTGTGACGTATTCTAATTCGAGAAGATAAGAATATAATTACGGAAAAGCATGAGCGAGCTTAAATTGGTTGGGCCAGTAGGTTAACAAGGGTAACTACTAAATTGATATAACAGTGGGTAACTAGGACCCTTATGGTTGTGTGAATACTCGTATTAATACGATAGTGAGATAAATCGTAAAATAAAATGTACAGTGAATATTTGAGAGAAATATACTACATACAAGAATGAATGACTAGGTTGTGTGAATACATATTTTTATTAAATCTTAGGTTTTGTGAATACCTATTATTTTCTAAATTAGCTATTGGGGTCGATGGCTTTCCAGACCAATACACTAAAATTCGAGTTGGGGTCGACGGACACTCCGGACCAACATAGATGATATATAATATTCATTGGTATCAATGAAAGGTCTGAGCCAATATACATATGCATTAATATTAATTGGTATCGACGGAAGGTATGAGACAATATGCATATACGTTACATTTACCTTGGGGTCTATGGCTTTCCGGACCAATGTGAATGTTATGATAATTATGGTCGATGGCTTTTCGGACCAATAATCCTTATAGTATATATTTTGTGTGAAAAATATATACCTCGTGATACTCTACTTATGTGCAAGGGTAGACTTGTAGATGATATATATAGAGATATACATATAGATGATAAATTAAGTAGAGAGAAATTTAATTATGAGATTAAAGATATATTGAGAATATGCATGTACATTACATTTACCTTGGGGTCCATGGCTTTTCGGACCAATGTAAATGTTGGGATAATTGGGGTCCATGGCTTTCCGGACCAATAATCCTTATAATATATATTGTGTGTGAAATATGTATTCCGAACTAAGAGATATAAATCACTATTGGTGCTCATAGTATGATTGCGAGACAATAACTCCCAAAATGAGATGTGGGGAGGTGATTATAAAGTATGTACTTATAGTATATGTTGTGTGTGAAATATATACCTAATGATACTCTACTTGTGTACGGTAGTAGACTTATACATGATATTTATAGACATATACATCTAAATGGCAAATTAAGTAGAGAGAAGATTTAATTGCATGATTAAACATATATTGGGAATATCTATGGTTAATTAATTAGCGAAACTTAATTATGGAAGTTAAATGGTGATAGATGTGAAATTCTATATGAATTAAGTAGTGAGACTTAATTATAATGATTAAACATAACATATGGGAATGTTATATGGGAAATGAATAGCATGTGAGAGATGTTACTAATGAAGCGTGTTGTATGGGCGGTACAAAAAAGTAGACTATTGATAAGATCGATTATATACTTTAGTCGAGATGGCTTGGTGTGACACCCCTCTTAATTAAATATCGGGCGATCAATCCTTTATTAAATTAAAATCAAGGTGAATAGTTGGTTCATTCTTAGCATCACTGTCGCAAAATAAAATTTCCCAATTTAAATACCCTAAATAATTAAGTTAAGTGTCAAAACAATTTAAAACTTCATTTCCATTTTTATTAAATTCCAATTTGAAAACCTTTTAAATAACCAACAGTTTAAGAATCACATAAGTGCTACGGATAGCAATCAACACAAAAGAATTAATCCATCAAGATTAACCAAACCAAATTTAAACTACAAATGAAATCATCCCGACAAGAGTTAATACTCAAAGAGTACCGAATACTGAAAATAAATGAACATACATTTCTGACAAATCTGTACTCAATGGGAAATAGGCGACACATGCCCTAACTATGAGGAACTATAACAAGAACTAAATCAATGAAGAGGTCGTGTACAACAAAGACCTGCAACTCCCACATAAGCTACAGCGCGTCCAATCCAAAGAACCTATGCATGACGCCCCTGTAGATGGGCACCTGTAATATATACATTTATATATATACAAAAGAGAAGATATAAAAGAAAACGGGTCAGAGCCCGATTGTAAAATAGTTTAAAAATAGTTTAGCAAGTATTTAAAATGCTTACCTGCTAATGCAACAACCATGCTAGTATGCAACACTCTCTTGAGAATTCTCACCTCTCGCCTAGTGTGCACGCCTATCGTACTAACGCATCTCATAAGTCTCTCTAACTTATTCTCCATAAGGTGTTATCACTTGAAAATAAGGTTATGATGTTAACTTTAGAAAATCAATCTCTTCGGGATTTATTACGTTATTTAGAATAACCCCGTACCGTCATAAAGTTTTCGAATACTTATAGTGAAGTTGAAAATTTATACATTATTTAACTACTATTACGCACGGTAGAAAATTCTCATATTGATATACGTATATATATATTAGTTACACGTATAATATATATACTAATGGAACCCCACATAAAATATATGGTGCTAGGTTTCCATATATAAGTATATATATACCAATCACTTATATAATATATATATATATATACTAACTGCACCCCACATAAAATCTATGGTGCTGGCATACTCTGCTATCAAGTCCCTGTATCACACATATGTAGGAAAATTCTAATTCGGAATCACTCTCGAACTGCATTAACGTAAAACACATACAAATGAAGGAAAAGCGTAGTTCCAAGTCACTAAGAGGTCAGCACATACCCTCACGTCTCTTAGGACCGTCTGACTATTAATCAGATAGCCTGTACCAAGGAATCCTATGTTTTAGGGTACGAGTCAATATCCCCCATAAAGGTCCCATCGAGATAAGATCGTCCCGGCACGGAAACCTCCCGTGATAGCAAGTACCCCGAGTATGATTTTCATACAGATATAATATATGCACAATCACACAGTCATATATATATATATATACACATCCACATTTCTAAATTAGGTGCGCTCATGACCCATAATTATAATTATCCGTTATTACACATTTTACTCGATTATTTCGTATAACGGACTCGTTATTTGTATTCTCATTTATTGTTCACTTCATACTCACTTCTCTTCTCTCGAAGTATTCTAAGTATAATTTCAGTAGGCATTCACTCACTTAAGTTCCGGTCTAACTCCCTTACGAGTCCCGATCTTTTTATTAAATATACGCATGATTTCTTATACACATAAATCATTCCTCGTTAACCCAAAATCTTATCCTACACTAAAATGTTACTCAACGGGGTCTACCTAGGACCTACTGGTCATAACTATATCCCACTATATTCCAACAACAACAATCAAGGGTTCCCATACATCTTAATCGGATTAAAACTAACGAATGAGAAATACGCAGTTTTTTCAGAAGGGGTCGATCGATTGAAGAAAAGGGGTCGATCAATCGATCCGTCGATCGATCGATGCTATGGGCTCGATCAATCGATCAAGCAGTTCTTGCCCAGCAACTGCAAATTAAACCTACGGGTTTCATCTTCCAATTTATCCAAAAATGTCATTAACAACTATAGAATCCTCAAATACGGTACTACAAGTTCTATATACATATATACAAGATTTCCTACGCGAAACATGTATAAATTCATCCACGATATCGGATTTATGGGGTAAAATTGACATAATCTTCAAGAACCTTAATTTTGAAAAAAAATATACATTCCTCTAATTATTTCCCAGATTTCTTGCTTCTAAACTCATAAGAATTTGCTGGTAATCCTCTACATATGATGGGTATATCCAGAATATATAAAATCTCTCTAAACTTGCGATTTAAAGTCTCTAAATTAACAATTTCTTTCATGGGATAAGTCCTAAACAATCCTAGACTAACTTGATTGAGACATTAACTAAAAATAAAGCAAGATAGATATTTTCCTGAAATTCAAGGTTTTGATTTCGTGGATGAAATGGCATGGTTGCGTTCCTCGTCGCGCGATCTACGTTTTGGTGGTGGTGGCGGTGAAAACGGTTGAGTCTTTGGCCTTGAATTTCTTGAAAAGCTTACCAACTTCTTCTCTAATGGTCGGCCTTTGATTTTGTGTTGTTAACCCTTGAAGACAACTCTTAAAGGCTGATATATCCTTAGAAAATTCGTGGGTTTAATTCCCCAAAAATATAAAATGTCTAAAATACCCTCCCGGGATGTCAATTAGGCCTAAAAATGCCCCGAGAGCCAAACTAAACCCCCGGGTACACTTTTCTGACTATCTAGACCCTTCCGGACACTTTGGTGCACTCAAAACGACCATACAAGCAACTTATAATTTATTCACTTTATATAATAATAATTTAGTCCTGACACGACACAGGCGCGTCCCGACTTAAATTTCCATAATTGCCATTTTATTCACTCGTGACAATTCTTAACAAAATCAATTCTACATATTACTTTACTCAATATGTAATATCTAACGAATCACCAACTTTCAATAATTACTAACTTTCGTCACGCTAGTAAATATTTAAATAAACTTTCAGGATTAAAATTAAATTTATTTATCTCAATTAAATTTAATAAATCCCTGAATTTAAAAGCCATAAAAATATGGGGTATTACATACTTCCCCCCTAATAACGAAATTTGTCCCGAAATTCGGGAAGTAAGGCCTACCTGGTAAAACACATTTTGGATACCTTTATAGTAAGCAACCTATCCACATAGTAAGGCTCTCAATCATTATAGCCCCCGCCTCACAGCAAGCTTGTTTAACACTCTTCATTAAAGATACTTCACATTGTTCTCCTATCTGACAATATTTGCATAAGGCGTGCATAATACACTGTTAATTCCCATTATTTCAATATCATTGGGAGGCCGAACCTCACTACATGACAACTACTCGGATTTATCTAGACACAAAACTCCCATTCTGAGAGAAACCATACGAACATCTGACCACTCTTGTTCGCCTAAAACAGTCATAGAATTCCACCCTTTTCATCGGATTATTCTCGACCGATCCAAAATTCTGATTATCCATTCACCTCTAAACATACGCAGAGGGAGAATAGTTAAGGTTTTTCCACACCAAAACTTCAATAAGCACCTCGTTCACGACCAACAGGTACGAGTGCTTTCATGGAACTCTACCATTAGGTAATGTCCTCCCCCAATTACCGTACTGCTCCACTTGTTAGCTATAACCGTTGTGGAAACGAAATGATCACCAAGATTTTAAAATCACCTTCACGCATCTCCACTACTCGTTAATCACCATGCGCCTGCTCCTCAGCTATGGGTGATACCTCCTACTCAAAATGAAACGTTATCTCCGTTGTTTCCTAAAATTTCCATATTGAAGTTGGGATTCACAAATTTCATCCTGATTCAGAAAATAATACCATGTAGGACCACGTACCAGCGCGATCCCTTCCTTTCAAAGGAAGACTAGGGCACACTAGTTAATATTGTAAATCACCCCAAAGGAATGTCAATCACTTCCTTCTTGGGAGACTTAGTCCCCATGTTCGGATGAACCCTTGAATCTTACCTTGAAGATGGAAACCCATCTAAGGAACTTTACCGACTTTACCGCCCTCTTCCGTTACAGGAATGGTTGATAACCACAAAACTCTCTACTTGATCCCCTTATTCCAACCGATCTCTATCTATGAGTGGTACCCGCGGAGTCTACTCACTATATCCCGCTCAACATCGACTTTCCTTGAAATGTCTCACATTAAGTGACACTTAATACTCCCCTTCCTTCCTTGGTGTATATCGAAAGTTCTATCCCGTGCACTTTTCTCCACGATGTGCACTTCCGAATCTTTTATACCATACTAACATTATCACTCTTTGTATGCACAACTCGCTCTCAATATTTGACTAATTACAACTCCTTCCCGAGTGTTCTCCATATAGTTAAATTCTACCCTTCTCAAGGAATACCCCTTTGTAAACGGCTTCCCACAGCCTTCCAACCAGATTCGGTGTGCTACTCTGATTGCACACGTATATATGGATTTTTCATCTTTCACACGGTGTTTAATTCACTCTACCACTTTTACTTCGTTATGTTAGTCCCACAAACATATATTCCAAATGTCTATTCCCACATCCTTTCAACTTGGGCGATTTTTAACATCAACTAACTAGGATGTCTACACACCCTATAACCATGCATACTAGCGTAAGCATCCCACACGCTTCACACCTAATAACCAATTCTTTATTTTCCTAGTGCTCACAACGTGATTGTAACATTTGGGTAATCTCACTCACCTTAGACACCAAAATTCTAAATCCTCCTTATCATCATTCCACCCCTCAACTCGTGGTGGTAAAACAAGACTTTCAATGCTTTCTTACCACGCAACCGGCTCCCCTAGCCTTAAATTATATTTCAACTACCAACCTACAGATATAATTATCTGCTCCTATTACGATCGAGGTACTGAACTCATGGACTAATGAACAAACATCTCCTTATTCCCAACCTTACACTAAGTTTCTTGCATAGTATGTCTCGCAAAGCAAAATCCAAAAAAGGAACCCCCCCCCCCCCCTCCCCCCGATACACTACTACCTAGCATTGTCGATTATCGAAATCCGTTAGGTAACATGTACTCCTATTTTCATGTTTCTTGGCAGAAATTTACATCTCCTCCTGAAATTACACTTAACAAAGAACATTTCTTTAATTGCACTATCGTACAGTATTGGTGGTGATTGCATTCCATAAACCTCGAATACATACAATAGGGATTCTCGAAATCCCTTTCCACTAATCAGAGGGGTATAAATATTAACCCCCACATCTCTAAAGGATAGATATAACAATGTACTCTTTCTATCACTAAGTCATGAGCGCTAAACATAATACTGAGTTAAATATTTTTTTCTCAACAGTAACCCCGATACATATTGAATCATGAAAAAAAAGTCCCTACACACACTAGAATCGAATATCTCGAGCCCACTATTCCCTCAGAAGTCCCTAAAATAGATAATATCAATGCGAGTCCGACCTTCTCGTAGGTGGGGTCTCGCCAGAACAAAACATGGTGTACTAATGCAACCATTCCGATAGCCTTGCAATAACTGCCTACTATCGTACTGACCATTTCTATAAAGTTGTAATCAATACCATCTTATACTCGTATATCACATCACTAAAACGAGTAACCTCAATAAAGTATATAACACTATTAATATACTTATTTATCATCCGCAGTTAGCACCAAGGAACATCCCGCTACACTAGGGAAAAAAATTCACATAATAATATCGTTTGTATTTTTACGCATTAAACTAGTCTCACATGCTAATCTTGCAATGATCAAAATATAATGACTCGCTCATGTCATATAAAACACACCTCATCCTCTAAGGATAAAACTTATACTTTTACCTTGCCAATTATCTTGATTGTACAAATGGTCTCCGGGCGTAAGATGCCTGCCCAACCAAAACAAAAACTACTTTAATCGTTGTCTTTTACTAGGCACCATACTCTTATCCCTTTACTCACTTTGGGAAAACCTTAACGCGTGAAATTTCACTCTCCACAAAATACCTCTACACATAATCTACTTATCACTTGTCATACCAACCATATCAGGATTGTCCTTCTCTTGGACTTTGGTAGGCTCAATTCATGTTGGCTATCCCCCGTGGTTCCCTTAGCCTTGTTGGCCTAAAGAACATGCTACTGGTTACAATAGTCCTTACTGAATTTGCCATCTCTTTGGTAAGAATTCAGCGATTCAAATCATTTAAATGGGTCCCCTGACATGTATCCACACCCCCTTGTGGTGCTACACTACCATTGATGTATCCAGTCTTATTCTTGACTAACTTCTTTGATTCTTTTAGCTTCCCACACAAAGAAGCATTAACATCTCTATTGTCAAAGTACGACATTGATAACTTCTGAATCGACCATTGAGCAGAATATCCTTTTTGGTGTTATTAACTACTTTTACGAGTCGATTTCCCACTTGGAGTCCCCTCCCCCATTTGTATCTACATCCTCCGATACAAGATTCGCTAATGGATTAGAATTCATATTCACAAATGAACTTCTGTCAGGTCCTCCTGTAATGAGTTCAGAACAACGTTCACTTCCTATCCTGAACATCTGATGAAGGAACATGCAGTCAAACTGTACCTAAGATTCTTCTACAAGCATAGCATTTAACTTCTAAAAATGGTGGTCGACTCCCACTATTATATCCTTGTTCCGACAAGCTAAGAAAAATTTTCTCCCAATTTTCACTTTCAGTTAGCCACACTCCGTCCTATGTCTACACCTCTTGATATTTTACCACCTTTGGCTAACACACACAATTCCCGCATCTCTAGAATTCCCACTGACAGTTCTCTATAATGATTCGTCTGACTTTTCCCAGTCGTGCCACATTGGGGTGAGTTTACTCTTGCACCTCTTTTGACTACAATAACATTTGGAAATCATAAGTTGTGCCCTAGCCGCCTTTACAGTCCTGACTTCCCGTGCCATAATATGGGTGACCTTAACTACGGTCATCATCCTCGAATATGCTTTACAACCTCAACTCATCCTTGCCTCCTATTGTCCGCCCAACGGCCCTTGCCTACCATATTTCTTGGTTCAAACACGCCAGAACACAATTAAGATTCACTAATGTCCATACGTTATAGCAGGAGAATGGAATCTCACCATAAAAAAAAACAATCCTAAACATAGGGCTCTACATCCAAAAAAGTAACGCTGGAAGCATAATAACTCGTACCGATACTAAGGACACTAGAACCTGGCTCTGATACCACCTGTGACACCCCGCTTAATTAAATACCAGGTGATCAATCCTTTATTAAATTAAAATCAAGGTGAACAGTTGGATCATTCTTAGCATCACTGTCGCAAAATAAAATTTCCCAATTTAAATACCCTAAATAATTAAGCTAAGTGTCAAAACAATTTAAAACTTCATTTCCATTTTTATTAAATTCTAATTTGAAAGCCTTTTAAATAACCAACAGTTTAAGAATCACATAAGTGCTACGGATAGCAATCAACACAAAAGAATTAATCCATCTAGATTAACCAAACCAAATTTAAACTACAAATGAAATCATCCTGACAAGAGTTAATACTCAAAGAGTATCAAATACTGAAAATAAATGAAAATACATTTCTGACAAATCTATACTGAATGGGAAATGGGCGACACATACCCTAACTATGAGGAACTATAACAAGAACTGAATCAACGAAGAGGTCGTCTACAACAAAGACCTGCAACTCCTACATAAGATACAGCGCGCCCAATCCAAAGAACCTATGCATGACGCCCCTATGGCTGGGCACCTGTAATATATATATATATATATATATATATATATATATATATATATATATACACACACACACAAAAGAGAAGAGATAACAGAAAACGGGTCAGAGCCTGATTGTAAAACAGTTTAAAAATAGTGTAGCAAGTATTTAAAATGCTTACCTGCTAATGCAACAACCATGCTAGTATGCGACACTCTCTTGAGAATTCCCACCTCTCGGCTAGTGTGCACGCCTACCGTACTAACGAATCTCATAATTCTCTCTAAATTATTTTCCATAAGGTTTTATCACTTGAAAATAAGGTTGTGATGTTCACTTTAGAAAATCAATCTCTTCAGGATTTATTACGTTATTTAGAATAACCCCGTACCGTCATAAAGTTTTCGAATACTTATAGTGAAGTTGAAAATTTATACATTATTTAACTACTATTATGCACGATAGAAAGTTATCATATAGATATACGTATATATATTAGTTACACGTATAATATATATACTAACGGCACCCCACATAAAATCTATGGTGCTAGGTTTCCATATATAAGTATATATACACAAATCACTCATATAATATATATATACTAATTGCACCCCACATAAAATCTAAGGTGCTGGCATACTCTGCTATCAAGTCTCTATATCACACATACGTAGGGAAATGCTAATTCGGAATCACTCTCGAACTCTATTAACATAAAACACAGACAAATGGAGGAGAAGAATAGTTCCCAGTCACTAAGTGGTCAGCACATACCCTCACGTCTCTTAGGACCGTCTGACTATCAATCAGATAGCCTGTACCAAGGAATCCTATGTTCTAAGGTACGAGTCAATATCTCCCATAAAGGTCCCATCGAGATAAGACCGTCCTGGCGCGAAAACTCCCGTGATAGCAAGTAGCCCGAGTATGATTTTCATACAGATATAATATATGCACAATCACAAAGTCATATATATATATATACACATCCACATTTCTAAATTAGGTGCGCTCACGACCCATAATTATAATTATCCGTTATTACACATTTTACTCGATTATTTTGTATAACGGACTCGTTATTTGTATTCTCATTTATTGTTCACTTCATACTCACTTCTCTTCTCTCGAAGTATTCTAAGTATAATTTTAGTAGGCATTCACTCAATTAAGTTCCGGTCTAACTCCCTTACGAGTCCCGATCTTTTTATTAAGTATACGCATGATTTCTTATACACATAAATCATTCCTCGTTAATCCAAAATCTTATCCTACACTAAAATGTTACTCAACGGTGTCCACCTAGGCCCTACTGGTCATCTCTATATCCCATTATATTCCAACAACAATAATCAAGGGTTCCCATACATCTTAATCGGTTTAAAACTAACGAATGATTAATACGCAATTTTTCCAGGAGGGGTCGATCGATCGAAGAAAAGGGGTCGATCAATCGATGCTCTGGGATCGATCGATCGATCAAGCAGTTCTTGCCCAGAAACTGCAAATTAAACCTACGGGTTTCATCTTCCAATTTCTCCCAAAATATCATTAACAACTCTAGAATCCTCAAATAACGGTACTACAAGTTCTATATATATATATATATACAAGATTTCCTACGCGAAACATGTATAAATTCATTCACGATATCGGATTTATGGTGTAAAATTGGCATAATCTTCAAGAACCCTAATTGTGAAAGAAATATACATTCCTCTAATTATTTCCCAGATTTCTTGTTTCTAAACTCATAAGAATTCGCTGGTAATCCTCTACATATGATGGGTATATCCAAAATATATAAAATCTCTCTAAACATGTGATTTAAAGTCTCTAAATTAACAATTTCTTTCATGGGATAAGTCCTAAACAACCCTAGACTAACTTGATTGAGACATTAACTAAAAATAAAGCAAGATAGATACTTGCCTAAAATTCAAGGTTCTGATTTCGTGGATGAAATGGTATGGTTGCGTTCCTCGTTGCGCGATCTACGTTTTGGTGGTGGTGGTGGCGATGAAAACGGTTGAGTCTTTGGCCTAGAATTTCTTGAAAAGCTTGCCAACTTCTTCTCTAATGGTCGTCCTTTGATTTTGTGTTTGTTAACCCTAGAAGACAACTCTTAAAGGCTGATATATCCTTAGGAAATTCGTGGGTTTAATTCCCCAAAAATATAAAATGTCTAAAATACCCTCCCAGATGTCAATTCGGCCTAAAAATGCCCCGAGACCCAAACTAAACCCCGGGTACACTTTTCTGACTATCTCGACCCTTTCGAACACTTTGGTGCACTCAAAACGACCATACGAGCAACTTATAATTTATTCACTTTATATAATAATAATAATTTAGTCCTGACACGACACAGGCGCGTCCTGACTTAAATTTCCATAATTGCCATTTTATACACTTGTGACAATTATTAACAAAATCAATTCTACATATTACTTTACTCAATAAGTAATATCTAACGATCAACAAATTTCAATAATTACTAACTCTCGGCACGCTAGTAAACATTTAAAACAACTATCAGGATTAAAATTAAATTAATTTATCTCAATTAAATTTAATAAATCCCTAAATTTAAAAGCCATAAAAATACGGGGTATTACACTTGGGTATGATAGTTAGGTGGGCTAAATATAGAATGTTAGGAGTGCACGTTAGATGAGAGGTGATGAAACTCAAGAGAGTGTGCATGAACCTAACATGTGTAATCAATAACCGATCTAATTTTGGCACCGATAAAAAATCTTCTTTTATTCCCAGTTAATTAAAAGTTAAAATTTTGGTACCGGTCTAATTTCACTTAGGTGATTAGTAATTAAAAAAATCGATAGTAATGCTAAGAATGAACCAAATAAGAAACCTGTTTTAATTTAATTTAGGACTGATCACCCGGGATTTAATTAGGCGTGGTGTCACATTTCGTCCTCGAAATTCTAATACATCTGCTACTAAGATTGAGGATCTTTCAACACTACATCCTCTAGTTCCCAAACCAACTTCAAAGTAAGGCTTAATCACTATATCCCCAACTTTATAAAAAACTTGTTTGATTTTCTTCATATCGATACCCTCCATCAGTCATAAACTATAACTTAGATAATGGAACATCAAACATCGTGATCTACCAACGATATCCAGATAAGACGAGTCTATACATCACTGGCTCAATTTCCTAAATTCTATGGGAAGACCGCACATTACTAAGTGCCAGCTTCCCAGGTCTATCCCAACATAAATCTCCCATCCTGAGAGAAACCACAAGGGAATCGGACCATTCCTTACAATCCTCCAAATCCAGGTTCACGTCCAATCCAAAAGTCTATTTATCCGCTCACCTCTAAACAACCAGAGGGATAATGATCAGGCTTTCCCACACGAAATCTTAATAATCACATTGTCCTCATCAAATAGGTACGAGAGAATATACACAACTCTGCCAATTGGTAATTTCTCATCTCAATCACCATACCATGCTTTATTTCAATTACAAGCTATGTCAGTTGCAGAAATAAACTAACTGTAATGACTCCAGAATCGCATTCATACCGTTTTACTAGTCATCAGTCACCTCTCATCAACTCATCGGTACATAGATGACACAAGTTTCCCAAAATAAAACGTCATCCCTGTCGCTTCCTAAAAATTCCTATCAGAGGTGGGGTCTAAAGATCTCATCCTGATTCACAATTATATTGGGCAGCACCGCGCACTGGTGCAATCCTTTTTTTACTAGCTTATTTGCCCATTCCAATGATGGAATTATCGGCTTAATACATGAGTTTTTGTTGGTCATCCTGAACCAACCTATTTATATCTATGAGTAGTGAACGCATAGATTACTCACTATATCCCGCTCATCATCGACTTCAACTTATAACATCTCCCAGTAAGGGGTACTTATTCCCCTCTTTTTCCCCAGGGTATACTAAGAGTTTCGGCCAGTGCATTTTTTTGCCACAACGTGCAATTCTGGGCTCTTCATACCTCATTGACATCACCATTATATTTACGCGCAAGTCACTCTCAACATTCAATTGAGTTTGACTCTGCTCCAAATTTCAAAATATTTAGACTTTTCCTCTTTTCAAGTGATATCCTTTTTAAATGGCTTCCTACAGTCTTTCAACTCATCTCAGGTGTGCCAACTCTCATTGCACACATATACTTGGATTATCGTCATTTCACATAACGTTCAATTCCTCATACAATTATAGCTTATTTCTGTCTGCCCCACATGCATATATTCCTCACATTTATTCCCACGTCCCCCTATCTCGGAGGATTTTGAAATTAGATAACTAGGGCGCTCATACACCCTATAATCCGCACATATTAACGTAAACATCACATAAGTTTCACACATAATACACAAAATCTTATTGCCCTCGAATTCACAACATGACTAGCATACTTGGGTATTCTCAATCACCCCATAAATTGAAATTTTAAATTCTCATTAACATCATTTCACCCTTCAACTTGCGGTGAAAAGAAGAAAAAATTTCAGCGCTCTCTCATGGCACTATCGGCTCCACTGGCCTTATATAGGAGTATAACTTTAAACTCGTAGTTAAAACTAGATACTTGTATAATAACTGAGGTAGCAGACTCGTCGACTAAAGACCAAACATCTCCCCACTTCCAACGATGCGTGAAGTTTCATACGTGGGACATCTTGCAAATCGAAATCCAAACAAGGAACTCCCTCGATACATTATTACCTAGCATTATTGGAACATCGAAATACGTCAAGCCCTCAATCTGTAGCACATACCCTCAAACTCCTATCTCTCGACACAATAATATACTCGTCCGCTATACGTTACACAAGACCACATAAATCACGGCATTGTTACTATCACTAGTTTCTTAGCGCGAATAAATCACGAGCTATGTCTCTCTGCTCAATAAAATCCAACATACCCTGAATCACATCAGTAAACATCCCTACTCGTCGAGATCAAATATTACTCGATAACATACACATAAGTCTTCTACACAACATATTATAATGTATATACTCATATAGATAGGCTCAACCCTATTCCATCGGCCCAAGATTAAAAGAAAAAAATGGAAATAATAATATAAGTCTCATCTCACTAAAGGGATGCACCAAATCCCCAAAATTTATGCATGTAATTATATTAAGAACAATAATCCAAAATGTCCTAAGGTCTAACATCTCCCAACTCCCGACATTTGCTTCTTTCGTGCGTGGGAGGTCTCGCAAAGTGAAATCCAAACAAGGAACCCTCCCGATACACTATTATGCATCTTTATCGGTTATTGAGATCTGTCGGTCCAGGACCTAGGTCTAATAATGTGTTCAAATCAAAATATACTCTCACTAAAACACATCACCAAAATGTGTAATCTCAATAAAAATATACTCATGGTCTACACTCGTTAAACAACAGGAAATACATACACATAATAATGTTATCGATGTAGTTAATAAACTCGTCTCACATGTGAATCTAGCGCTAATTCAAATAATGTGACTCTCTCGGGTCACAGAAAACATACCGCATTCACCTAAGAATAAAATTCATATATATATCACTACACCAAAAAGGCTAAATTGGCACCCTTTAGTCGGCCCGTCTTGTCACGGTCATTGACCGTGACAAAAAACACATATTTTTTCTCACGGTTAATGACCGTGACAAGGCCGTGTCACGATCATTGATCGTGACAAATACTTATAATATTTTCATGGTCAAGGACCGTGACACGTTCGTGACAATTTGTTCACCAAAATAAACCCTATGCTTTCTTTTTTTTCCACCGTTTTTTGTTTTCCCTCTCTTTCTCTCTTTAAGCGATTTCGAGCACTCTCTCTCTCTTTCTCCAAGGTATATTTTTTCCTCTCTTTCCCTTTCATTTATATGTGTGTGTATGTGTGTGTATATATGTGTGTGGTGGGGGGAGGGGGTTGGGGGGGTGGGGGTGGGGTGAGGTGTGTGTGTGTGCGTGTGTGGTCGGGGGAGGGGAGGGACAGGGTTGGGTGGGGGGCAGGGGGTGGTGGTGGGATGTGTGTGTGTGTGTGCAGGTGTGTGTGTGTGTGTGGTGGGGTGAGGGGGTAGGGGGTAGGGGGTGGTTTGTGTGTGTGAGCGGGTGTGTACGTGTGTGTGTGGAGGGGGGTGGGGGCAGGGGGTGGGGTGGGATGTGTGTGTGGTCGGGCAATCTCAAGAATTGTATAGCTTTAATTAATAAATTGTATAGCTTAAATTTTAACTTTAATTGTATAGTTTTATATGAAAGTAAGTTAATAATTAGTGCCCATTTCATATGAAAGTAGGATTTCCCCTCATTGTAAATTAGTAAATTAATAATTGTATACTTTAATTGTTAGTTTAATTGATGAAATGAATTAATTGAGTAGATGAATTAGAAGGAGTACGGGATGCACATTTGTTGTTGACATTGCTGTTGGATTATAGTGGATCGATGTTGGTTTTGTTAGTTTTAAAAGTGGCATGACCACTGGATTATTGTCCATATGGGGGTGATTTTTCAACTTTTTTTGAAAATTACTTTGTATATCGAACAATATGTACATAGTATGATAATTAAATGAAACATACTTGAAATTACATATAGTGCGCATAGATATTAGCCTTCTAGTTCTTATGCACACGCATTCAATAGCCCTTAGACTTGTTCGAGAGTCATTACCACTATAATGAGATCTCTCGAATTGTCCCATTTGGACAGTTTGGGACTGCATAATTTATGTACAATATTCTTAGTGGCTTAAAGTTGTTATTTTTGGAGGAAGTTCTGCAGTCGTATCCTAATATTCTCTGGGTACATACTAGATTGACAAGTGTGACTGTTATTTCAATTGATCAATTGAAATAACACTCACACTTGCCAATCGATGTCATGTACTTGGAGAACTACGGGGATATGCTGCCGAATGCTTTTGAAATCATAACAATGTGAATGAGTTGTTAATTATATTACAGAAAAATACGGTCTTGAATGGGATAGGACCACTCACCCTTTAGAGGAGATGGAGTAAATAGAAATTTCTATTATAAATTTAATTTGAATATAAATAAGACATAATTAAATGAAACATACTATAAATCTAAGTTTTGTTTATACTAATCCATGAATATAAGCTTCGTACCTTTAATAGGTGATTAGTTGTGGTAGCTGTGATGGGATATCCGAAATACAAAGAGTGGATGGGTGAGACAAATATAATGGGGGATGTGTTTCGCAGAGGCGCTAACGAATTTGTGAAATATTAAAAGAGATGTCATAATGATGAAGAGTTTCCATTTCCATGTGCTAGGTGTAAGAATGGTAAGGTGTTTGAGTGGAAAACAATTAAACTACATTTGTTAAGATCGGATATGCAAGATAGTTATCGATTTTGGAGTTTTCACGGTGAATTAAAAGTTTCTTTTGCCCCCGACCAACCTTCACAACGACCTTCAACAAGTAGGATAGATGTAGAAGGGGACAACGTAGATCATAATATGTTAGAGGATTTAGTTGATGATGCGTACGGAGTTTATGAAGCATAAGAGAATGACGTTACTGATGATGTAGAAGGTTCAAGTGCTCGTGAAGATATCACGATAAAACTTGATGATGACTACCAAAGTTTAAAATTTAAGGCGACCCAACCATTATACTCTGGTTGTGAGAAAGATCAAACAAATTTACATGCCATGGTTAGTTTGCACAGTTTGAAGATGCAATACGGTTTGTCTGGCAATAGTGTGACAGGAATTCTGAAATAGGTGAAGGGTTTATTACCCAAGGAGAATACACTTGCAAATAACTATCCTATTATGAAGAACAGTTTGAAAGGTTTGGGAATGAAGTATAAATCGATTCATGCTTATGTGTATGACTGCATACTATACCGAAAGGAGTATGAAAATCTTGATCGTTGTTCGGTATGCGATGAACCTAGATATGTCCAATCTACTAGTAAGGAAGACACAAGCTCAAAAGTGCCTCAAAAAGTATTAAAATATTTTCCCGTTGGGCCTAGATTAAAGCAATTTTTCACAGTACCAGGGATAGGGGAGGCAATGACTTGGTATACTAAGGCAGAAGTAGGGGTAATATCATGCGTCATCCTATTGTTTCTACTGCCTAGAGGAGGATGAATTATGAGTATCCCGATTTTTCTCGAGAACAACGCAACATTAGTTTGGCTATATCAACATATGATTTCAATCCATTTGGAAATCTAAGCACCAATCAGAGTGTATGGCCAGTGATTCTAGCCCCACTCAACCTCCCTCATTCACAGTGTATGAGACCTGAATTTTTGATGATGACTTTGTTGATACCTGGGCCAAAGGCACCAAGTGATGACATCGACGTCTACATGGATCCTTTGGTAGAAGAATTAAATGAGTTGTGGGAAGAGGGTGTGCAATCATTTGACTCTTTTAGAAAAAAAAAAGTTTACGCTGAAAGCTATGTTGATGTGGGAAATTCATGATTTTCCAGCTTATGGGACATTATCCGGTTGTGTAGTACATGGATATTTGGGGTGACCTATTTATGGAGAAGAGACTGAATCTCTTCATATATCCTTTAGCTCAAAAAATGTATACCATTGCCACAGGAGGTTTTTACCCCCGGTTCATAGTTCAAATTTGAGAAAGGTTCCAATTTTTTATTGGGCGGGATTGAACATAGGCTACAGCCGAGACAACTATCGGGTTCAAAAATTGAAAGTAAACCTTTTGAACGTGACCCTAGTATGCCAGGTAAGAATCCTAAATTTAAGAATGTCAAGCATAAGAAGACCCCAACTGGGAATGAGACTGAGACAAGAAAGGCATTGTCTAGGAGGTCAATTTTATTTGACTTTCCTTATTGGAAGAATAGCCCGGTGCGCCATGTATTGGATGTGATGCATGCAGAGAAGAACTTCGCTGAACATATTGTGGGCACTTGCCTTGGGGGGAGCCATTCGAAGGATGGAGAAAATGCACGAAAAGACCTTAAATTATTGAAACTTAAGCCACAACTATGGTTGAAAGAAGATAGTAGGGGAAGGACAATAATTCCCCCTGGTGCGTTTACTTTGACGAGTGGGGAAAGGAAGATACTTTTAGACACACTATATAATTTGAAGGCCCCATCTACTTTTTGGTCCAACTTGCAAAGGATTGTGAATTATGCTACTCATGATTTACATAAGTCTAAGTCCCACGATTGGCATGTAATCATGCAACTGGTTCCTCTATTGTTTAAGCACTGTTTCTCCAAGCATAAGGATTTGTGGAGGGCTATTGTCCAAATTAGTATTACCTTCTCACTCTTATGTGAGAAGGTAGTCAATCGAGAACACATAGTGTCCGCAAAATTGGCGATGATCGAAGCGATTTATGTGTTGGAGAAGTACTTTTCCCCAGCATTATTTGACATAAGTGTTCACTTGTTCGTACACCTATGCGACGAGGCACTTCTTTGTGATCCAGTTAGATATCAGTGGATGTATCTGTTTGAAAGATTGATGAAAGTTTTTAAAGAATACGCGATACATTGCAGGATCAATTGCAAAGGAATACATAACTGTGGAGTCATCCATATATACTCGGGAATATATGCCTGACTCGACTAGCGTTGATGAAACTGATGAGTTCATCGATGATGGTGGTCATGTGATGCGAAAACGAGTGAAATTAACGAGTTTGCAACATGAACAGGTAGCTCGTTATCTATTTGACACACATGAAGATGTCGAAGAATGGAAAAAGTAAGTTTTGATTAGTATAATGTTTAACATTATTTTAGATTATTTTATACATGATTAATTTTATAATATGCAAAAAATATGAAGCCTGTGAGAACAATAAAAGACGAAAAATAATGGTACAATCAGACAGCGAATTTAGGTTGTGGTTGACACAAGAGGTAATTATAATTAAAATAGTTGTTATATAACGTTACATTACACTCAAATTTTACAACTAATATAATTAATTTATCTATATTCTCAGATCTTAAAGACGGGTGATATGACATCAAGGCTTGCTCGTCTAGCCACTGGACCCTTGTTCGTGGCACAAGAGTACAAAACGTATCGATTGAACGGTTACATTTTTGGTGCTAAAGTGTACGACGAAAGTACAAATGTACAGAACTCGGGCATTTCATACAAGGCTCTTACTTTCTTTCGAGCGAGCGCAAAAGATAAAAACCTCGTTGAAGTTGAAATGACTTATTATGGTGTAATCCAAAATATATTTCAATTGGATTATATAAGCTTCAAAGAGGTTGTATTTTACTATGACTGGGTAAGTGTTGAGGATAAAAATTCTTGTAAAGTTGATCCTGTCACCAATTTGATCATGGTTGACTTGTCCAAGTTGAAGAGCAACGACCACTTGAGCGATGAGCCGTTTGTTTGTGCATTTCAAAAGGTTAACCAAGTGTTTTACTCAGAGTATATCAACAACGAGCCATGGTCAATTGTCCAACACGCGCCAAAATGTCTAAATAATAGTGTGGATGACTTGGCTGCTCCTACCGATTATAAATCCATTTTTTATGATAACCCGAATTTTAAATAATTTTTTAGTTTGTAATAAATATTATAATTTGTACCAAAATATTCCAATGTGCTTGGACAGTTTGGGACTGCATAATTTCTGTATAATATTCTTAGGGGCTTAAAGTTGTTACTTTTGGAGGAATTTTCTATTATAAATTGAATTTGAATTTGAAATTTAAGTTTTTGTTTATACTAATCCATGAATATACACTTATTAGCTTTAATAGGTGATTAGTACATAGTTATTTGGGGTGTCCTATTTGTTGAGAGGAGACTGAATCTCTTCGTCTCTCCTTTATATCCAAACACTAAGAAATGCCATAATCCTATGGAGTGATGCTCTGCAAATTTCTTCCAACCGTTGTGTAGCCAAACATCACCAGTTGAAGTTGTCAATTACACTTTCCATACCCCACCGCTTGGAACCTCTAGCAAAATATGGGAAAATATGGAAAGTGGAATTGGCAAATTCAACTGGTGGTGTTTGGCTACACAAAGGTTGGAAGGAATTTGCATAGCATAACTCCATAGGATTATGGCATTTCTTAGTGTTAAGATATGAACAGAATTATATTTGACACGATTGCCCGGGATACATTAGTTTGAAGGAGGTGCCATATGAGCTCAAGTTAGCTGTTTGCGTGGCTTTATAGGTAATGTATTTATATTTATATTTATATGAATATTTAAATTTAAATTTCGATTTCGATTTTGATTTTTATGAATATTTGCTTGTTGGGTGGCATTACACTCTTATGCAGTGCCTTGCAGTGGCTGATTCTTATAGTGGAACTGGAACTGGAAATTGGTGCTGAATTTTCTCAAAAGTTGTCCACTTCTAGAGGTTCTTATCTTTGAGGTACGTCAAGGGTTCATAACATCACTTCCAGCTAAATAGTTTGTAGATTTGAGATAATTGATGGTGATGTTGTTTCTTCTTATATTAGGTTTTTTCATTTTGTTATAAACAAATCGGGACATCGTGGTTGGAATGGTATGTACCTGATTGTTTGATATCACACCTAAAGACAATCGAAATTAAGGGATTGGGGTCGAACAATGGAGTTGAACAGTTGAGGTACTTTGTGAAGTATGCCAAAGTTTTGAACGGGTACGGGATTGTTTCTATTTTGAATGTATATTTGTACTATCTCTATTTTATCTGGATATATAATAATTGAACATGTACAATGTTGCTATAAAAGCTACATATATACTGTTGGGCAGTGGCAGTGGCCATACTGCCCAGCAGATTTTTTTTTATTTCTTTCCAGAATTGTCATGGTCATTGACCGTGACAAGTCCTTGACAAAGGAATTTATCATAGTCTTTGACCGTGACAATTTTCTTAACACTGTCACGGATTTGTCACAGCCTTAAACCATGACAAAACTTGTCACGGTCAGGGACCGTAACATGACCATGAAAATTCTAACGAAGTTATCACGGTCTTTGATCGTGACATGATCGTGACAAAAAGAGTTGTCTCGCCCAGAATTGTCACAGTCATTGACCTTCACAAATCCAACTTGTTATATATATATATATATATATATATATATATAAAACATACCATACACATCAAGTATATCAATACTTATACATCAAACACAACATACATATAAATCCATCCCTCATAGTCAAAACTTATGGATACAATTACGACAGTGCTATCATCTTCAGGGACGTAACTCACATTACCAAATTCGAGAGCCAACAGTCGGAATCTCTCATTCTGCCCCGGTAAAAAATAAAATCTCAAACGTATGGTAAGTGTTCATTGTAACTCAATAGGAATGAGAACGAAACATACCCACCACGTCTCACCCCTAATAAATCACCCAAGTAAAATAATGGACGCTATGACCTCGGGAATATACTCCCCTGCTCCTCAGGCCAGATGATTCACTCACATCGCACAAATTTCCATGATAGCATTAGAGAGGGGTATGCTTCACATAAATATACCATTCACACACAGATATATTCATAACCATATCATATATATACGGTCTCTATACTCATATAAAATTCAAAGATATCAATTCGTATTAATTCAAAGATATCCATGCCTATCACATTCGGCATTAGCCTAAAATTCAAAGATATCAATTCGTATTAATTTATAGGTATACACACAACTTATATTCATACAATCAGTATTCACTCACTATGATAGGATCTCACCTTTTATTTCGTTCAAATATTAGCGTATCACGACTCACTAAAATTCTAAATTCATCATACTCTCACGTTCGGATTATTTCTCATATAATCAACATATATATATTACACAGGTAATATATATATATATATATATATATATATATATATATATATATATATATATATATATATATATATATATATATATATATCGAGTGTCACTCGCCCCAAAATACTCTTTCAAGTCACCTCCCAGATTTTCTTTACACAAATCATAAGGGTCACACATCTCTCATTTAAATTCCTAGAGGTCCTTACACTATATTTAGGATCCTCTAACATTTCTCTCCAAAAGGAAATTTGTCTCCAAACACCAAGAAAACTTTTCTGCGTTTCTGACATAACCGGACCGATCCGATTTCTAGGAAAAATGAACCAGTCGGGTCCCTAAAATTCACCAGAAACCTTTAATGGATGGACTGATCCAGTGTCTCCTAAAAACGAATCGGTCCGGTCATCCGTACTGAACCGTTTAGTAAGAAAAATGAATTGGTCCAATAGGCCAAGATTTCTCTGCTTTCGACGAAATTTATATGAACTCTTATCCAACCCAAAACTTATGGTTCCTAAACTCCCAAATCAATAATATAAACATATACACACTTATCTACCATCAATACAACCCTTTTATTTCATGGGATTTATCCATCACTAAAAATTTAAATCAAAATTCTTACTTATGCAATTCGTCCAATTTCTCACTATAATTTACACCATTAATAAGGATTTTAGTCTAAATTTCAGATGCAGTTTATATCACAACAATTTATATGAAATCATTTCTCAAAAACCCATTTTTTATCCAAGAATCCCGAACCCAAAATTCATAAAAAAAACTCTGACCAATTATGATATGAAAAATAATCACAGTTAATAGTTAAAGCAAGTTAAACATTTGCATGGTTGGATAAATCCGACGACCTCGTGCCGGGAATCCGTCGGAGCTTGGCTGTAAATCTTCTCTTTTTCTCTCATTTTCTTCTTCCTTCCTTCTTTTCTTTCCTTGTTTCTCTCTTTCTCATGACGTACATGAGAGAAATTAGGGTTTATCCTTCATTCAACCCAAAATTGACTCGTATACACAATTGTGACTCCCTACTGATCCAAAAAGCCCTCGGAACCCAAAAACTACATCCGCGTACACTATTTTGACTATCTCGGCCCCTCCGAGACCAACCGTGCACTCCAAATCTCTATTCGAATCACTTATAAAAAATTCACGTCTTGACCCAACACATATCCACACGCGCTTTTTGCATAAAATAATATCACATTTCGCTGTTATTCACCTGTGACATGAAATATAATTAGTCCATCTTATATAATTTAAATTCTCAAATTATTAAATTACACCTACTCGTGTAATTTAATTATCCATAATAGTACAAGGTATTACATCCCCCCCCCCCCCCCCCCCAACAACGGAGTTTCGTGTAATATCCCGAATTTCTGTGTTTTTTTATTTAATTAATTTCAGGAAATTAATTGAGAAAAATACGTTTTAATTAAATTACGTGAGGAAAGTAATTTAAAATGATTAAATATTAAATGTGTTTAATTGGATATTAATTGGGAATTAAATACGAATTAATATTACATCATAATATTTACTAAGTGCAAATAGTAAATAATTGATAATTATGGTGATACGGCATAGAGAATGATATGCGCGTATTTTTACTTTATCTCACCGGGAGTCATCCATGTAGACCGACAGTGCACTCAAAATCTCCATCCGATTCACTTATAAAATATTCATGTCTTGACCCAAAACATCTCCACACGTATTTTTCGCATAAAATAATATCACATGTCACTATTATTCATCTGTGACATGAAATATAGTTAGTCCATCTTATATACTTTGTTCATAAAGGATTCATGTTCATAAGGATCTGACAAAGTTTTACGATGGCTATCAGCTATGATAAGCACCCAAAACTGTACATTTTATACCCCGAATAGATGTATTTTAGTTGCTAATTCTCGGCAATTTGGGTCTTATGCGCTTAAATGTTTAAAATGCAGGTTTAATGTACGTTGCGGTGTTCAAACGCGTATTTCAAGGCAGTTGTGCATTTTACGGAGCTAAATACCAAATTCCCGTACCCTAACCCGAGCCTAAACCTAGCCAAACTTACCCTAAGCCCGTGTGTGTTTTATTTGTGTCATTTTATTACTTTTTAGATTTTTAGTTTGAGTCTTTTCTATTTTTAGGATTTATTTTAGGTTTATTTTAGAATTTTTAGATTTTATTTTCTATTTTTCTATTTTATTTTTATTAATATAATTTTATTTTATTTTGATTTTGATTATTTTTAGTTTTATTTTATTTTATTAGGATTAATTTTAGGGGTTTAGTTTAGTTTATTAGATTTTATATTTTAGGATTTTTGTTTTATTTTTATTTGATTCTTTATTTTATTTTTAGAATATAATTTTATTTTTAGGTTTCTAGTTTATTTTTATTAATTTTATTTTAGTTAGTGTTATTTTAAGGTCCAAATTAAACACACACATACACTTATCCTAAAACTTATCTTACACCCCAAACTCTCACCCCACCTAACTCCCCTACACCCTCACCCACACAATCATCACACTCATCATCTTCCTCAACCCAACACCCACTCACTCTCTCTCCTCTCAAATCCCTCCATAACCACAAACCTTTCTCTCTCCTATAAACCACCATAACCACACTCTCTCTCTACCTCTAAACTACCAACCCACGGCCAAGAAACCCGACCTCCCCACGGACCCCGACGACTTCTCTCTCCTCGACCTCCGGCCTCTCTCTCCAAACCGTCACCAAGCTCAACAATCCCTATACCGCCCCCGTCGGCGCCGAACCCTCAAGCCGGTCGGAACTCGCGAACCCAGGACCTCCTTCCATCGCGACCTGCTCAACCCGAGACCACCACACCCGGTCCAGCCGTCCATATCCCACCAACCTCCGGCCAGCTCACCAACCCGGCGACACCCTCTCTCTCTCCCGTGGCGGTAGCGCTCTACTCCCCAACTCCGACCTTCATCCCCTACCACTCGCCGGAGCTCCGATCCACTCTACCCTCTCACCTCCGGTGACCCGCCATCTCAAACCCATGTAAACCCAAAGACCCATTTCCCTTTTTCTTCAAACCCTTGCACGATTCCACCTGCCAAATCCCAAAACCAACACAAACCAATTCCCCATGTGCCTAATACCCATTTAGGTCCCAATACCCATTTTACCCCCCAACAACCACTTAACCCCATTTTCCCAAATTACCCTCAATAACAAATCAGATTTTTTCCAATTATTCCCTCACCTCACACCCCCATGCACATGTGACCTCACCCAAAACCCATGCACCTCTAGCCAATTCCCATTATGCCCCTTTGCTCCAATTGCATATAAAAGAAGACCTGAAGGCCATTTGAAAGAGGATCTCAAATTAGTTTTAAGCTTGGTGTGATAAAATTCTCCCCACCCCTCTATGTTGAGTATTTGCATTTTTAGCAAATACCTCAATATAGAGGTGTGTGTTGAAAATTATCTCTAGGATAAAATTCACCCCACCCATCTATTATGGATTTTTGCATTTTTAGCAATTATTTCATAATAGATTGATGTAGTGAAATTTATCCCTTATGGGAGATAAATTCTAACCCATTACTTTATGTTGAGATTTTGCATTTTTAGCAATTTTCTCAATATAAATTAATGATCTAGAATTTATTTCTTTGGGTGAATTCTAATGTATAATTTTATAATTTTAGGATTTGCATTTTTAGCAAATCTCTTTTATTATTTAATTATCCATTATGAATTCATCCATTATCTTTTTACTTTTTAGTTTGTAATTTTTAGTTTAGATTCAATAAATACATGAGTGAGGAATTGTAATTGAGAGATTGATGATGTAATTGAAGATTTCATGTCAATTCAAGGCTTAAATGGGTTTGATCTATTCCTCTCTTTTACTTTTAGTTTAATCATCTCATGCTTTCAATTGTTTAGCTTATATTTTTGGATGATGATTATTGAGGGCTAATCTCCCATTTATGGGATGAAATTTTGAAGCCCTCATGAGTCCAATTTAGTTAGTTTACTTTTTAGCTCAATTTTATTTACCTAATTTTTATTAGCTTTTACATCTTAATTAATAGTTATAAAAATTAGTATAGTTAGTTAGTTAAAATATTCCCTTGAAAAATTCATAAAAAAATAGAAAAAGTAAAAATAGAAAAAAAATATAATAAAATGCAAATGAATCTATATTTATGTCCTCTCCAATTTTGTGTTTCACCCTTAGAAAGTGGATTGATACCCTTACTTACCTCTACACTTTAGATTATTATATTTTGTAGGTATGTGAGGTTTTGACTAACTTGGCTTTCAAACAACGACCACACGCAAAAGTCACGTTATCAAATGGCGCCGTTGCCGATCTTTGGAGCTTGAAGCACTTGCGAGGATTACCTATTTGTGATTCATTTGTATTGCACTTTTTATTTTTATTAGTACCATTTTTTTAGAAGGATTGTATTAGGACTTTTTATTAACTTGGCTTGTATTGCGGTGCTTAGAGACACCTTTATTTTATTTTTTATTTTTAAATTTGTAATAATTGAAGCCAAGCGTGATTGGGAAACCGGACAAGGTAGAGAGAGGGCGTCCATTGGCGAGGATTTAGAAGCCTCTCTACCTTGGGTCAGTAGGACTCCCGGGGACGACTGAGATAGGCGTGATCTCCCCCCGGTCGACTCAACAATTTCGGCACCCCACGGCGTAAAAATCGTGGGAGGTACATTTCTCAAACACTCACGCCTCTCCTGTTAGCGAGTCAATTCTTTTGTGTGCTCTTGTGTGCTCTTATTTGATTTTATTCTCGCATTTATTTTCGAATGGTGTGATGAATTAATTGACTAAGACCTACACCCGGTCACTCACGAGAAGGGATTTCATCACCCGACTCACTCGCTTACCATTGTGTGCTACCCTAGCCATCACTAAATTTAAAATCAATCAACTAGGCAGCCCACTAGGAGAATATTTTTGCAAAGGCGATCACTCATATTTCCGTGATTTTTATCGCCCACGGACTTAATTAAAATTTGACTACCCTCTCACTAAATTAAAAGATAAAATTGGCCATGTGCTAGTTAGGATTTATTCTTGACTTGTATGTGTGTCCAATTCATTTTTTTGGTAGTCGATTTTACTTATTCCGTCCAAATTCAAGAGTCCATCTTTTCCCCACTCTTTTCTTTCAAAAAAAAAAAAAATATCCAAAAATATTTTCTTTCATTTTTATATAAAAAAAAAAAATCAAAATCAAAAAAATATTTTTCTTTCTTTATTATTCCAAAAATCCAAAAATATTTTCTTTTTATATAAAAAAAAATCAAAAAAAATATTTTTTTCTTTATTATTTCAAAAAAATCCAAAAATATTTTCTTTCATTTTTATAAAAAAACAAATTCAAAAATATTTTCTTCCTTTCATTCTCTAAAAAACCAAAAAAACCAAAAAATAAAAAAGGTCGTGTTCGGTGTTTTTTCACCCTAACCTTTGCCAAATTATCCAGCAAGACTGACGCTTCAGTCTTGTTTGGGGGTGATTCTCATCACTCCAATTTTTCTGCCACCCCTCACATTCATTGTTCTTATCCTTAGGGTGAGAATGGTTCGGTCTGGCTGAAGACGTTAAACTTAGCGCTACCGGGAGGCAGCCCGCATTTCTTGTATTAGTCTTATCCTGTTTAGGGGTGGTGTTTCACATCACCCTATGCTTTACCATGTTATAGACTTGTACACATTTCAGGTTTCATCTTGGCTATATATGCCCACTTCATTAGCGGTTCATTCTGGTATCTCTTTCCTACCTTATGCTCTCAATTTTAAAAATCATTTTACCTAACATCGAGGACGATGTTCCTTTTTGTTTGGGGGTGGGGAATTTTATCAAAATCGTGCCTCTTTTGAAAAATTTTGATTTTTAAACCTGATTTTTAAAATTTCGTGCAGTTTCTTTCATCTCACTCATTGATGTGAATTTTCAATCATCCATCTTTCAAAAGTCTAGGAATCAAGCTAGAGAATATTTTTTCTAATAGCTTATGTAATACGTAACAAGGCATTTTGCACCATGAATTTCTAGACTCAACAAAATTTGCGCACTTATCACGTCATTACGTTTAGAGTTGAGGAGTACTACAATTCTAAAGAGAACCTTAAGGATCACTAGTAGAGACTTTAGCCCGCGAGATTTGTGCCTTTCACCCTTTTTGAGTGTTTTACGCAATCTCCAAGTCACAAGTTGATTCAACTTCTTTTGGGTCCGCACTTTAATTGTCGTATGATCTCATTATCTTTCATAAAATTTTGGCTTGATCACCGAGAACGACATCACTTTCGAGTTGTAAGAAATGCGTGTCTTAAAATTTGTCCCGATCACTAGATTTTCACCACACCTTCACTCATACACCAACCAAATTTCATTTATCATACATTCATACACCTTCCATTTTCCATATCATCACCATATACCATACCGCCCATTTCCATATCCACAGAGAATAGTGTTGAAAGTAAAAGGAGAAGATCCGTCATAGAGAATGTTTGCATTTTTAGCGAATATCTCTCCCAAAGCCGATTCAGATGGAGAAAAATTTGATACAAATCTATGTTGGGGTTATTTGTATTTTTAGCAGATTTATCTCATACATTGATGCGTATTTGGAAAAGAAAAAAAAATATATAAAAAAAAAGAAAACAAAAAAGAAAGTAAAAAAAAAACAGGAGATGATCTATCATAGAGAGTGTTTGCATTTTTAGCGAATATCTCTCCCAAAGCCGATTCAGATAGAGAAAAATTAAATACAAATCTATGTTGAGGTTATTTGTATTTTTAGCAGATTTATCTCATACATTGATGTGTATTTGGAAAAGAAGAAAAAGAGAAAGTTGCAGTCAAGAAATAAAGACATTTGTTCGTCTATGAGTAATACACTCTTCTCAAATATCCACCATCCATCCATCATATCATCATCCCATCCTATCCTACCTACCTCATCCCAAACAACCCACATCATCATATCCTTCCTATTTCATTTTCCCCCTCACCCATATACATCCATGTTCCCCTAGATGTTCGGGCAAATGAGAGTCAACGTGGTGAATAACTCGACGTTCTCACTATTGTGATTAGCATTCTTTCATGAGATCATTTTTCTTTCTTATTGTTCGTTCTTTCTTATGTGTGTGTGAGACGTTTGAACTTGCTTACATTTACTCACCTCCTCACACACAAGAGCGATACACTGACCCATATCTCGAGAGTTCGTTTGAGAGTGATATATCTAGTGAGATTTGAAGTTGAAGCGTTGATTCCGACAAGGCAATCTAGGAATTACTCTTATGATTCTCGACCCGTTTTGACTAATTCACACTACACATGTTGAGTTTTAGGAAGGATGTGCCTTGAGTATTTACTTAGCTTAAACTTTTTACACATTCTAGCTTGTATTTCTGATTTCATTTTTCTTGTGATGGATTGTGCGATTATTTTACATCTAATAAGAGATTGACTGCCTTTCAATAATTTTTTGCAAATAAAGAATTTTGTGGGTAGATTCCCTGCAAACCCTCACGAGACACAACTCGTCCTGTAGGGCAACCTATAGGTTTAAAGGCTTGTTGCACATGCTAAGTGCAATCGCAAGTGCCCGCGAAAGTGGTACACTTTTGGTTTCTTATCTGTCTCTTTCTCTCTATCTTATTGCTCGAGGACTAGCAACGCTCTGTTTGGGGGTGGTGTGATAAGCACCCAAAACTGTACATTTTATACCCCGAATAGATGTATTTTAGTTGCTAATTCTCGGCAATTTGGGTCTTATGCGCTTAAATGTTTAAAATGCAGGTTTAATGTACGTTGCGGTGTTCAAACGCGTATTTCAAGGCAATTGTGCATTTTACGGAGCTAAATACCAAATTCCCGTACCCTAACCCGAGCCTAAACCTAGCCAAACTTACCCTAAGCCCGTGTGTGTTTTATTTGTGTCATTTTATTACTTTTTAGATTTTTAGTTTGAGTCTTTTCTATTTTTAGGATTTATTTTAGGTTTATTTTAGAATTTTTAGATTTTATTTTCTATTTTTCTATTTTATTTTTATTAATATAATTTATTTTATTTTGATTTTGATTATTTTTAGTTTTATTTTATTTTATTAGGATTAATTTTAGGAGTTTAGTTTAGTTTATTAGATTTTATATTTTAGGATTTTTGTTTTATTTTTATTTGATTCTTTATTTTATTTTTAGAATATAATTTTATTTTTAGGTTTCTAGTTTATTTTTATTAATTTTATTTTAGTTAGTGTTATTTTAAGGTCCAAATTAAACACACACATACACTTATCCTAAAACTTATCTTACACCCCAAACTCTCACCCCACCTAACTCCCCTACACCCTCACCCACACAATCATCACACTCATCATCTTCCTCAACCCAACACCCACTCACTCTCTCTCCTCTCAAATCCCTCCATAACCACAAACCTTTCTCTCTCCTATAAACCACCATAACCACACTCTCTCTCTACCTCTAAACTACCAACCCCCGGCCAAGAAACCCGACCTCCCCACGGACCCCGGCGACTTCTCTCTCCTCGACCTCCGGCCTCTCTCTCCAAACCGTCACCAAGCTCAACAATCCTTATACCGCCCCCGTCGGCGCCGAACCCTCAAGCCGGTCGGAACTCGCGAACCCAGGACCTCCTTCCATCGCGACCTGCTCAACCCGAGACCACCACACCCGGTCCAGCCCTCCATATCCCACCAACCTCCGGCCAGCTCACCAACCCGGCGACACCCTCTCTCTCTCCCGTGGCGGTAGCGCTCTACTCCCCAACTCCGACCTTCATCCCCTGCCACTCGCCGGAGCTCCGATCCACTCTACCCTCTCACCTCCGGTGACCCGCCATCTCAAACCCATGTAAACCCAAAGACCCATTTCCCTTTTTCTTCAAACCCTTGCACGATTCCACCTGCCAAATCCCAAAACCAACCCAAACCAATTCCCCATGTGCCTAATACCCATTTAGGTCCCAATACCCATTTTACCCCCCAACAACCACTTAACCCCATTTTCCCAAATTACCCTCAATAACAAATCAGATTTTTTCCAATTATTCCCTCACCTCACACCCTCATGCACATGTGACCTCACCCAAAACCCATGCACCTCTAGCCAATTCCCATTATGCCCATTTGCTCCAATTGCATATAAAAGAAGACCTCAAGGCCATTTGAAAGAGGATCTCAAATTAGTTTTAAGCTTGGTGTGATATAATTCTCCCCACTCCTCTATGTTGAGTATTTGCATTTTTAGCAAATACCTTAATATAGAGGTGTGTGTTGAAAATTATCTCTAGGATAAAATTCACCCCACCCATCTATTATGGATTTTTGCATTTTTAGCAATTATTTCATAATAGATTGATGTAGTGTAATTTATCCCTTATGGGAGATAAATTCTAACCCATTACTTTATGTTGAGATTTTGCATTTTTAGCAATTTTCTCAATATAAATTAATGATCTAGAATTTATTTCTTTGGGTGAATTCTAATGTATAATTTTATAATTTTAGGATTTGCATTTTTAGCAAATCTCTTTTATTATTTAATTATCCATTATGAATTCATCCATTATCTTTTTACTTTTTAGTTTGTAATTTTTAGTTTAGATTCAATAAATACATGAGTGAGGAATTGTAATTGAGAGATTGATGATGTAATTGAAGATTTCATGTCAATTCAAGGCTTAAATGGGTTTGATCTATTCCTCTCTTTTACTTTTAGTTTAATCATCTCATGCTTTCAATTGTTCAGCTTATATTTTTGGATGATGATTATTGAGGGCTAATCTCCCATTTATGGGATGAAATTTTAAAGCCCTCATGAGTCCAATTTAGTTAGTTTACTTTTTAGCTCAATTTTATTTACCTAATTTTTATTAGCTTTTACATCTTAATTAGTAGTTATAAAAATTAGTATAGTTAGTTAGTTAAAATATTCCCTTGAAAAATTCATAAAAAAATAGAAAAAGTAAAAATAGAAAAAAATATAATAAAATGCAAATGAATCTATATTTATGTCCTCTCCAATTTTGTGTTTCACCCTTAGAAAGTGGATTGATACCCTTACTTACCTCTACACTTTAGATTTTTATATTTTGTAGGTATGTGAGGTTTTGACTAACTTGGCTTTCAAACAACGACCACACGCAAAAGTCACGTTATCAAGCTACCTAACATAACCCTCCTCCTTTATCCAGGCTTGGGACCAGCAGTGTAAAAAATATAAGAAGTTGAGCACGACACAAACGTATATTAAAGTACGACGTATATACTTTAAATTCTCAAATTATTAAATTACACCCACTTGTGTAATTTAATTATCCATAAAAGTACGACGTATTACAGTGTTTTACAACGTATATTAAAGATATAACGAATGTTACGGGTGATGGGAACTGCAGTTATATAGTAATAACACATGGAATGGGTTGGAACGATCGGGTCGTTTATTATTTAAACTACGTCTGTAGAGGCCTTATGCATGAACTTACTAACAATGAAAAGTTATGTTCTAGTGTGATTTGGTGTGGCATTAAGACATACTCGTAGATTTTTGGGGCATTAAATTAATACATATCTCTATGAAGTAGACATAATTGGTTTCAAGTTCTTGAGATGGCGTACTTGGCCACACAAGTATACAATTATGTCATCGTGTCACTGTAAAAAATCATTCTACCTCATATTTGTTCCATTTCACAACCCTATACGTAAAGACACAACAATATCACAACCATGCTAAATGTGGCAATTGTTCACAATGTGCATGTGAAGCTTAAGGAAAATTCTCCACTCCCACCAATAGCATCTATATGGAATACATACCATGAGCCTGAAGATGAAATGTGGAATCAAGTAATAAATCATTGGATTGAACGTTGGAATATGATGTTTCCATTGGATGTTGCCATACGAGATATGCTAATAAATATAGTTGATGACTAATTGATGATTGAACAGTTGTATTTTTTTTGTTGCATGTTTAGTTACGATTAAACAATTGTAATTTGGTGGTGCTTCAACACCTTATCCGTTGTATTTGTGGGCTTTATCTTGTATTTGTTGGTCTTTAACAAATGTAATTGGCTACACATGTGAAGTGGATGGAAAGAGGATATCAATAGAAACTTTGGATGACCTTTTTGGGCATTAACACTTGTTTCTGATGTCTTGTTTCTTTAACACTTGATGAACTTTATGAGTAATTTATATTTCACAATTCGAAAAGAGGTAGATTAAAATAAGTGACGAATATACCAAACTTTATGAGTTTTAGATATAAATTTGAGAAACAATTAAAACTTGCTATTTTTTTTTATAATTTTGCCAAGTTCCACTATCTCAGTAGTAAACCACCGAGAATGTGAGAGACTTTTAGAGTTCTCTTTCCTAATTCTCCCTGGAACCACCATTTTTTATAACAACTTATTCCAGTCACCTCAATTCAGATTGTGTCTCAATCTCAGTGTTAGGATACCGAGATGGTTGTTTCGGCACTTCGTTGTTGATGAGAAAGTTTGGCATGAATTCTATCGCCATTAGGACACCATTATCGCACTAAATTATCAAAAAAATTCTCCAACTCTCAGGACTTGAATACCGTTCTATCTCATTTAACAGTTAAATGCCAAACGAAAAGTTTCGCATGATAGCCATTAGGTTTCTTTCAATGGTTAATTGTCAAACATAGTGTTTCCATTTAATTTTATCTGCATTAGGTTACCGAAAGAGAGTCTCATTTCGGCAATTAAGTTCCATATAGAAACATTGATTGTGTATTGATAAAAATCTAAACATAAATTCGAAATAACATAAATTCAAACCTGACAAAACTTTCAAACATCATTCAAAAAACCACAAACATAAATTCAAACATCATTCCACCACCAACAACAAACTTTCCACCACAATCTTTCCACCACCCAAAAGAGTTACAAATACAAAAGTTACAATTTCCACCACCACCAAAATCATTACACCAATTATTATATGAAGTTTTACAAATAAGTCCTATTTACGTAAGACATTTTCTAATAGGTCATATCATAACATTTTTTTTCAATAGGTCTTATTTATACATATAGTGAATGTCCACTGTATGTTTACAAATACGACCTATTAGAACAAAAATCTTTTTTTATGAAATTTATTGAAACAAAAAAAATGATATAATTTATTGAATTACATACTTTATAAACGTCACTAATTGATAAAAGAAAATCAATTATTTTATAGCCTCCTTAGTTTCCCACGAGTGTTAAACATCTCCGGCTTTCATATTAGAGTGTCCTGTAACTTCTTGGACCTTGACTCGCGTGTTACCAGGCATTTGATAGCCTTTTCTTTCCCTTGCCATGATCAGTACCAAGTCCAGCGTGTAGGATTTAATAAAATTATTCTTCTAACTCCACCGACCCCCCTGTCTAATTGATGGATCAAGTACAACTTCTTCATTACAAAAAGTTCTATATATTGGGTAAGTTATATATATGGGTTAACCTTAACCACATCATCGCATATCAAAATCTCAATATATTGGGTAAGCATCCCTGTTGTTTTTGTACGGATCCTTATATGCATTGAAATAATGTTAGACATGTAATTGGGAAAACAAATGAAACACTTGAAAAAAACAAAATTATAAGACAAAATGACATCAAGAATAGTGAGATCGTCAAGTCGTTCCCATAGTTAAGTTAATTGACGATGCTATTTTGGTAAAACCCTATCCTGTCTAGTCTAGTGAAGGGATATGGTGTCCCGAACTCGGGACGGGTTTTACTCTGAGAAACCCAAAACTCCCCCATAGCAACATATATGGAAAATCGACTCTGACTCATCCCACCCTGTTTACATTGAAGGAAGAGAAAATAAAGTGTTCAAACCCCAAACTTATATTTTGTAATAGAAAAATAAAACCCCTAGATTTTTAAATAGAAATGAAATAAAAATTAAAAACCAAAAGTTAACTCTCATTTCATGGATCAATGGTTTGAATGTATAGATCGACGGCTTGAGAGTAAAACATAAACAAAAATGTCATGATGATGGAATCTATTTATCAGCATAAGAACAGAGATGTCATTGAGCTTGAGTGGAGACGTTGGAATAAAGTTGCTAAAGTAGTTATTGATGAATTGAAGATGAAGAACGGAGTTGCTAATGGATCGTACCTTCCCCCCTCCCCCCCCCCCCCCCCCCCCCCAATAATTCTACGCTAACAGACAAATTCGATACAAAAGTACGACACAATTGACGTGTCGCACTCTTATTCGCTCGTGTATGGATCCTGCAAGGACTGTATGGTGGTGGAGTTCGAATACGAGTGAATGAGAGTGAGATACATCATTGTGTTGCGATTTTCATAGAGAGAAGCACAGTGTGAAGTTTGAAAGATTAAGAGTTAAGAGAGTGCGTATGTATTTGAGTTTTTAGAATTTTAGGAAGGTATGTAGAGATTTTTTTTTTGGGATCACGGGTATTTAGTTCATTTTTTAAAGATTCATTTGTATCCACTCTCGTGTTTTTATTTTTGGGTAATTTTATATAAACCCCTTAATCATGTCTCTAGCCCCTACTCATTTTTTCAAGTATTTTTAAGAGAACAAAATTGCAAAATTACTATCCTAACCCTTTTTAAAAACCACAACAACAGCACCTTAAGAACACAAGCCAAACCCATTGGAAATTTCCGACAGCAACACCTTAATAACAAAACAACTGAGCAGTGTCCAGTAAGGAGAAAGAAACAAATATTAGAGTTGAGTGTTCTATTACCCCTCACAAAGCTTCAAAAACAATTTATTTTAGAGATACTGTGAGAGAGTTCAACTATCAGAGATGGATTTGTGAAATTTGCTGGCAGATTTAGCTAGAAGTAAAATTACTTTTAGAGTTTTTTCTCTTATTTCATTACTTATCCTCTAACCGCCAAACTTGATTTTTAGGTTAAATGATATTCAAACATTTTCCCAGTTTCTCTGATAATCTAAAGCCACGAGAGAGAGCGAGAGAACGAGAGAAAAGAAACTCGACGACATTTTTATGCACTATTCTGAATTTTCGATGAGGATCTCCTTATTGTCTAAACTTCAGACCTTTCTCCGGCTATCATTTTGGTAGTGTTGGTAAGGTTTTGTTTTGGCTTTACATATATTTATTCATGTCATAAGTTTATTTTCCTTCTATAAACCCCATTTAGTGGGTACGGTTAAATGGGTATATGCCCATTTGTGTGGGTGAAAAGAAAGCGGGGGCTGTTGAACGAAAAAATAGGTCTAAATAAAAGTACCCTTATTTTTTTAGTCATCGACCCTATTGTAACAACTGTAGGACACGTGTCATTCTCTACGGAAAGAAAGAGAAGCGGTTATAAGGTGATTGTGAGAGTTTTTGAGTAGTTATGGGACTAAATACAATTTAAAAAGTACATGAGAGAGAAGCCAAAAAAAACATTGGACATGGGACTAAACCCAAAAAATCTATTTTTTTTCACCGGTGTTATGGGTAAAATAGCAAAACTATTATATAAACAGGATGGGGCGAGATGGAATTAAGATAAATATATGAAACTCGAACCCACCATGAACTCGGCTCGGGTTTAATTTCTAAAACCCATACCATCCCCTATTACTTTAAACGTTTTTTTAACCTTCCCCATTAGAGGCGAGGCAAGGGAGGAACCCAACGGAGTGGTCCAAATTTCAATCTCTAGTTACAAACGACACAATCTGGGCTCAACTTCATTATATTAGATATTCAAAACACTGCCTCTAACGTAAAAGTGGTTGTATATCCAACCATGCCGTATAAATAAGCAATTAACAACCTCCTTTAGAGCCATAATAGAATCCAAGCCCAATTGTTGACATAAATGATCGAGCGACCCCCACACCCCAAGTCGTCACCCTAACCCCGAAGAAGTCTCTTAAATTATGAAGATATTTAATTGATATTGTAACACCCCGTATTTTTAATGATTTTTAAATATAGGATTAATTAAATTAAATACGGGATATTAATTTATAATTAATCAGGATTAAAATATATATTAACTAGCGATACGAGAGTTAGTATTTATTGATGTTAATTATATTGATTATTACTTGGGTAGTAAAGTAATATGTGACTATGAATGTATTAAAATTGTCGTGAGTGAAAAATACGGCAGTTACAATAATTAAGTCGGGACGCGCGTGTCAGTCTTGTCGGGACTCAATTTAATGGAATAAAAAGTAATTTTTTTAAGTTATCCAAATGGTCATTTCGAGTGCGCCAAAGTATCCGGAAGGATCGAGATTGTAAAAAAAGTCTACTGGGGTTTAGTTTGGATCCCGACACAGTTTAGGCCAAACTGGCAGTCCAGGGAGGGCATTTTAGTCATTAGTATCTGGGGGCAAATAACACCTATGAATTTCTAAGTGAAATATATTTGATTATAGAAGGGGGTTAAGGCTAATTACATGGGAAACAAAGAGAAGCCTCAGAGAGGCCATAGGAGGAAGATGAGAGGAGTTCGAAGGCTAGAATCATCTTCTTGCACCACCACCACCGACGGATTGTAGATCGAGGAGAGGAGAACACCAACATACCCATCATCTTCAACGGATCAGACCTACCAAAAGAGACAAGTGTGACACCCCGACTAATTAAATACTGGGTAGCTACTCATTTATTCAATTTAATACAAAATGTCAAGTTGGTTCAGTTCATAGCATCACTGTCGAAAAACGTTTTAACAATTACTAGCCACCTAATATTTAAAAAGTGAGTTGTCAATTTTAATTAAATTCGATTAACATATAATAAGTATTACATTATGAAATAATCATATCACAACCACATTATAGTCACATTACAATGATAGAGAAATATATGAATCTGGAGGAACACTCCTCGGAAACAATCCGAAATACTAAATAAAACTGAATACAAAGTCTGAATCACTAAATAATTACAACCCAAAATATGAAATAAAACTGAGTAAGTAGGATGCCTCTAAAATAAAAGGGGCGACATGCCCTACAGATGAGTAAATCTGAAATAGAGTCAAGATAGAAAGTGGAGGCGTTTACTATCGAGGTCCTGTAACTTCCACAACAGCTACAACACGTCACCGTAATAGAACTCCTACGCTTGGTGTCATTGTGGCTAGGCACCTAAAAGGTTTTTATAAGAAAATAGGTTTGAAAGCAAACTGGTCAGAGCCCGACTGTGAAAACAGTTTAAAATACAGCAAGTGTTTAATATCATTAAATAGTGAATATAAAATACATGATAGTGCGTTCACTCACATGAGTCCCTCACCTCTCAACTAAGTGTGCACTCCTACGTACCCATCCCCATTCTAGTTATTCCACTCTCTAACTAGTCTATTACAATATCTGCGTTTACTATACTATTCGTAGTTTAATTCCCAACATTTTAATCTAAACAAAGAGTTTTACCTTTATTCCTCAGGATTAGTAGCAATAATTACTAAGAGTTTTCCCATTTTTAACTCTATAAAGATATTACATTAATTCACACTTGTACTTATATAAACAGTTCATTTCAGTATTTCAGTATATCATTCTCATCATAAACATACAATATTGGCACCCCTAGACTAAGCTGCGGTGCACACATAATCTGCTATCAAATCCCGGTACATCACGTACATAAGGATCACGTATTTCGAATCTCTCAGGATCTGTTTTGATAAGTAACAATCACACACAATGGAGGTGAACATAGTTCACATCACATGGGTCACGCACATACCTACGCTCTCATGAACAGCAGACTTATTAACTCCTCAATAAGTCATTCTTTGACCTATGTCCTCGAGGTACCAATCTAAATCCCCCCGTAGGCACACAAAGATTAGATGGCCCTGATCGTACGCCAACCTCCCGTGATAGCAAGTATGGTAGGTATGTTATACACAGATAACCACATATACTAAGCATTCACACATCTTAGATATCTTATAATATCAATAGAGGTATATTTTACATTCCTATACCGTTATTAAATGTTACACGTTTACAAATCCCCGAATAATATACATTAAAAGTTGTCAATCATTCTCACGTCGTAATTTTAGGTACTTATTTCCTAACCCACAAATGTCATCCGGTTTACTACAAAATTCTATGTTTTAATCCTCAAGGTACTCCAATCTCACAACTGTACCCACTAGTCAACAAGGGAGGTTAACACTCAATTAAATAAGTCTACTAGAAGTTCGAAATAAAATCAGGCCTAAAAAGGCCATTCTGTCAACTCGTTAGAAATCTCGTTCGAACGAGGTTGTTCGAACGAGTGTCGTTCGAACGAACTCGTTTGAAGGGATATTGTTATCTCGTTAGAAGCTCGTTCGAACGACCTGGGCAGGTCTTCTAACGAGATGGCAGAATACGCCCAAAAAATTTTCAACTCGTTTTTCTTCATTTTTCTCTTCTCTAATTCAATTCTAAAATCATCCCAATAAAGTTTTAATGTTTGTAAACTACTCTAAGTACTCATAGGTCGCTTCTTAACATATATTTGGGGTCAAATCCTCCTAATCAACATGCAATTATCATAAATCCCCAAATTTTACCCCAAACCCTATGAACATGAACATAAAATTTTATTGTACCTAAATACTCATCATGAATCCGTTTTTAAATCATCCAAGTTAAGTTTTAGGGTACTAATTTCATCCAAAATCATTCTATATGCAATTCCTAACCAAAATTAAGAGTTTCTACAACAAACCCATTGGGTTTTCACCAAAACTTTCAAAGCATAAGGTTTCTACACTAAACATGGAGGAAATATTCATCGTAATTAATGACATCAAATCACTTGCCTTAAATCCGATGTTCTGATTCATTGTTGATGATCAAGGTTGGCTTTCTCTCTTCTTTCCGGTCACAATTTCCTTTCAAAATGCTTGTGAAGGAAGATGGTTTGGTGGAACCTTTTTTAACTTCTCTCTAACTCCTCTCAAAACTCCCGTAGCCCACTCTTTTGCATTTTGCTGGTAATGGCTTTAGTGGCCTCTTTAAAAATATAAAAATAAACTCTAAAATTCATGGGTTTTAATTCCTCAATTTTTAAAATTACCAAAATAGCTTCTAGGTTGTCGGTTTGGCCTAAAAATGCTCCGGGACCCAAACTAAACCCCCGACTAGTGTTTTCTTACTATTTTGACCCTTCCGGACATATTGGCGCACTCGAAAAGACAATTCGGCTGATAAAAATATAATTTAATTTTTTTTAATTTAAATAAATTCAATCCTGACGCGATCGACACACGCGTCCTAACTAAATTTCCCAAATTGTCGTATTTCTGCCTCGCGACAATTTAATATTTTCAATACTCATATATTACTATATATTCTCAGTAATATTAAAATTTTAACATCATACTCAAATACCAACACACGTCTCGCTAGTATTTACATCCGGATTAATTTCCAATAAATTCTCATTTAATTCAATTAATCATTTAAATAAAAATCAATAAAATTACGGGGTATTACATACATCCCCCCTAATAACAGAATTTCGTCCCGAAATTCATAACTAAAGAATACCTGGTAAAAATAGCTATGGATAACGTTCGCGCATCTCATCCTCGGGCTCTCATGTGGACTCATCGACATTATGATGTCGCCATTGCACGCGTACTAATGGTACTATCTTCGACCTCAGTTTCCTCTCGCTGTGGTCCAGAATAGAAATCAACCCCTCCTCATAGGAACTGTCGGGCTGAAGATCGATGTCCTCTAAAGCAATGTGAGTATGGGCCAAATCGTCCCTAAGATATTTCCTTAGCGAGGAAATATGGAACACATCATGAATCCTATGCAAGTGCTCGAGTAACCCAAGTCTATACGCAACTGGCCCAATCCTCTCGATGATAGGAAATGGCTCCATATATCTTGGTGACAGTTTCCCCTTCTTCCCAAAACGCATAATTCCCTTCATCGGAGATACTCTAAGTAGTACCTGGTCCCCTACCTTGAACTCTTTGAAGAAACGCTTGGCATCGGCATAACTCTTTTGTCGATCTTGAGCTATCCTAATACGCCTCCGTATCATCTCCATCCTTGCCGAAGTATCCTGAATCACTTCCGTCCCAAGGAGTTTGTTATCCCCCACCTCTAACCAACATGCCGGGGAACGACGAGGTCTCCTATACAACGCCTCAAATGAAGCCATGCTAATGGTGAACTGGCAGGAGTTATTACAAGAAAACTCCACCAGTGGAAGGTACTTCTCCCAACCACCTCTAGAGTCTAGGATGCACATACGCAACATGTCCTCCAACATCGAATTTGTTCACCCTGTTTGCCCATCAGTCTGCGAGTGATATGTCGTACTCAGCCGCAACTCCGTACCCATTGCCTCCTGGAAACTCTCCCAAAATCGTGAAACAAATATCTTGTCTCGATCAGACACGATATTTAGAGGCACCCCGTGAAGTCTCACTATCTCCGCTATGAAAATTTGGGCATACTGTCCCGTAGTGTAATCTGTCCGTGCTGGCAGAAAATGAGCAAGTTTTGTCAGTCTATCCACGATTACCCATATGGAGTCGTTACCCCTCTACGAAGTAGGTAACCCCATGATAAAGTCCATGGATATTCTTTCCCATTTCCACATCGGAACCTCTAACGGTTGTAGAAGCCCTGCTGGTCTATGATGATCCACCTTTACCAGTTGACAAGTGGCACATTTTGAAACCAACTCCGCAATATCTCTCTTCATCCCACTCCACCAGTACTGTCGTCTCATCTCTTGGTACATCTTATCCCCACCAGGGTGTACCGCGAACCGCGAACCATGCAACTCTGTCATTACCTCGTGCCGCAAGTCTTCCCCTTCCAAAACAATCAGTCTCCCATTGAAGCGTAATCCCCCATCTGAACTAACGGTATAAGACTCGGCTCCCTCTACTAATAATCGAACTATCTGCTCCTGACAGAACGAGTCTTTTGCCTGTGCCTATGTCACTCTCGTAACAATCTGAGGTGTAACAGTCATCACAGACATGAATGATCGGGCCACTGCATCTTGGTGTCCCAACTCCTTCCACTTTGCTCTCCACACCCCGACCACCTCACCTACTGGTCTACGGCTCAACGCATCTGCTACCACGTTAGCCTTCCCTGGGTGATATTGGATATCGAACTGATAATCCTTCACAAACTCAAGCCACCAACGTTGACGCGTATTCAGTTCCTTCTGCGTGAAGAGGTATTGTAGAGACTTGTGGTCTGTGAATAACCAAAATTTCTCCCCCAGGAGATAGTGTCTCCAAATTCCAAGATCAATTACGACTGTCGCTAACTCCAAGTCGTGGGTGGGGTAATTCTTCTCGTGAGGCTTAAGTTTACGGGAAGCATAAGCTATAGCCTGACTCTCCTGCTGAAATACACCTCCAAGTCCTTGTAAGGACGCATCAGTGTAGACTAAATACTCAACCCTCGGTCTGGGAAATGCTAAAACTGGCGCTGAGGTCAACTTGTACTTCAACTCATCGAATGCCAACTGACAGGCATCGCTCCAGATGAATGGCACACCTTTACGAGTCAGATGTGTCAAAGGACCCGCTATCTTTGAGAAACCCCTAATAAACCTCCTGTAGTATCCTGCTAAGACCAAGAAACTACGGATCTCAGTCAGTGTCGTGGGTTGTTCCCCGAATCAACAGATATCCCTCGATCTGAAATGATATGCCCCCAAAACTAAACCTCCTTCAGCCAAAACCCACATTTCTCGTACTTTGCATAAAGCTCGTTCTGACGCAGCGTCTGCAAAACTTGTCTCAAATGCTCGGCATGCTCCTCCTCTGTCTGGAAGTAAACTAAAATGTCATCAATGAAGACAATGACGAACTAGTCTAGGAACTCTCTGAATACCGTATTCATTAAATCCATAAACACGGCTGGGGCATTGGTCAAGCCAAAAGGCATAACTCGAAACTCGTAGGAACCATATCTCATCAAGAAAGCAGTCTTCGAGACGTCCAGTTCCCTGAAACGCAACTGATGTTATCTCGATCGCAAGTTAATCTTTGAGAAGAAGGAAACTCCTATCAGCTAGTCGAATAAGTCATCTATTTGGGGCAACAGATATTTATTTCGTATCGTGACTTTATTCAACTCCCGATAATCTACACACAACCTCAATGATCCATCCCTCTTCTTTACGAACAACACAAGGGCACCCCACGGCGAAGTACTCCTTCGGATAAACCCCTGACCCAACAACTGCTCTATCTGATCCCTTAGCTCTCTCATTTCCGCTAGAGCCATACGGTAAGGTGCGCAGGCAATTGGCCGAGTTCCCGACGTCAAATCGATAACAAAATCTATCTCCCTACTAGGAGGTAATCCAGGTATATCCTGAAATACATCAGCAAACTCCCTAACAACTGCAATCGAATCGAGTGGTAATACCACTTCTTTAGAGGCCTCCTCCTCTATATAGTACAAGTGAGTGGACGATCCTTCCTTAGGGCAAGGCATCGCCACTAAAAATATATCCTGCCCGGGTATGGCAAAAATGATACTCCTACTAAAACAATCAATCATGGCTCGGTACGCAACTAGCCAATACATACCAACAATCACATCGTACTCAGTCATCTTTAATACTAACATATCAGCAGGTAAGGTAAATCTCCCGATATCTATACCCACACCTCTACAAATAAAAGAAATCACAGAACCCCTACTCAATGGTGAATCTACGCAAGTAATCGTGCTCTCTGTAGTGCCTAACAACCCCAAAGTGCATGCAAATCTCGTGGCAATGAAACAGTGTGTGGCCCCCATATCAAATAAAATACGCCCCATAGTTCCCTGAATAGAGAACATACCCTCGATAGCAGGTGGATCCTATGGGACTGCGGCCTGCTAGAGCTGATAAACTCGTTCGTACTGGAGCTGTCCCTGCTGGACTGGGGCTGCGGGAATGGGTGGCAAAGCTGGCATATGTGGTGGTGCTGGGAGGGCGGCGGGAAATATAGGTCTCTGGGGCTCGTGTCGAGCACCCTGTTGTGGGGCTCTGCCCCTATCAGGACACTCTTGGCATTTGTGTCCAATTTTGCCACAAGTGAAATGTTTCCCCGAAGAATTTCCCCCTCTCGAACCCTGGTGCCCACGGCCCTGGTGGCCGTTGCCATTCCTCCCCTGGATGTGCTGGCCCTGATGAAACGGCTGCTGTTGGCCATGCTGGCTGTACTGACCCTGATGGCCGTGCTGACCCTGCTGGCCCTAATGAAAACCTCCCTGACCATTTCTGAAACCCCCAGATCTAAACCTCTTAAAATCCCCTTACTGGGAACCCTAATGACCCTGCCTGTGCTGACCCTGAGCAGATTGTGCCCCGCTGGCACCATTCCCCCTGTCCTGCCCTAATGGCTGGACTCTCCTGATCGCTTACCCTCTGACAAGTGAAAGCGGTGGTCCTGAAAGTGAAGCAATGCTGCGTTAACCACATCAGAATAAGTGGCTAACGAGAGATTACCCAACAAGTGCTGACGGATCCTCCAGGTCAACCCATCCATGAACTTCTGAATCTTTTTCTCCTCGATTAAAATCTAATCGGGAACGATGTTCAATATATTAGTGAATTTGGCCTCATACTCTGCCACGGTCTTCCCCTCCTGCTTGAGGTTCATTAACTTCCTCCTCATTTCAGTGTGAACGGCTGACCCAAAACTCCTGTATAAAAAGGATGTCTCTCTCCTTCGTGGTGGTAATGGACACCCACCACTGCAACGCTGATCTTACTAGCTTAAAAGTAGCCAGTATCTGTTTCTGTACCTCCGTTCACTCATACATGCTCAAGTGCCTTTGGATGTCCTTCTTCCACTGACTAGACACAATGACATCAGAGTTACCTACAAAAGCCGGAGGGTGTGCTTTCTGAAAAGCATCAAGAACACATTCCCAAGTAGACGGGAATGCATGAGCCTATACAGGCGCTACTACCGACGCCTGAGGTGGTGCCTGCTGCATAATTGGTAGAGCGACATTTACCGCTTGGGCTACAATAGCGAAAACCTCTGCGACATTGAAGGAACCCTGGAGTGGTGCAGACTGTGGCTCGAGCTGAGCATCCTTGGCAACTCTCTATGCACATCGTGGAGGCATCTGAAATGAGAGTAAAGTCTTATAAGTTCGCAATTATTATCTCAAAATAGCGGAAGAGCGAAACATACACAAAAGAATACAACAATCCTAAAATATAGGGCTCTATATCAAAGAAAGCTACGCGGAAACATAACAAGCCGTATAGATTCTAAGGACACTAGAACTTGATGCTCTGATACCACCCGTGACACCCCGACTAATTAAATACCGGGTAACTACTCCTTTATTCAATTTAATACAAAATGTCAAGTTGGTTCAGTTCATAGCATCACTGTCGAAAAATGTTTTAACAATTACTTGCCACATAATATTTAAAAAGTGAGTTGTCAATTTTAATTAAATCCGATTAACATACAATAAGTATTACATTATGAAATAATGATATCACAACCACATTTTAGTCACATTATAATGATAGAGAAATATATGAATCTGAAGGAACACTCCTCGGAAATAATCTGAAATACTGGATAAAACTGAATACAAAGTCTCAATCACTAAATAAATACAACCCAAAATCTGAAATAAAACTGAGTAAGTAGGATGTCTCTAAAAGAAAAGGGGTGACATGCCCTTCAGATGAGTAAATCTGAAATAGAGTCAAGATAAAAAGTGGAGGCGTCTACTATCGAGGTCCTGTAACTTCCACAACAGCTACAGCACGTCACCGGAATGGAACTCCTACGCTTGGTGTCTTTGTGGCTGGGCACCTAAAAGGTTTTTACAAGAAAATAGGTTTGAAAGCAAACGGGTCAGATCCCTATTGTGAAAACAGTTTAAAATACAGCTAGTGTTTAATATCATTAAACAGTGAATATAAAATACATGACAGTGCGTTCACTCACATGAGTCCCTCACCTCTCAACTAAGTGTGCACTCCTACGTACCCGTATCCATTCTAGTTATTCCACTATCTAACTAGTCTATTACAATATATGAGTTTACTATAGTATTCGTAGTTTAATTGCTAGCATTTTAATATAAACATAGAGTTTTAACTTCATTCCTCGGGATTAGTTGCAATAATTACTAAGAGTTTTCCCATTTTTAACTCTATAAAGATATTACATTAATTCACACTTGTACTTATATAAACAGTTCATTTCAGTATTTCAGTATATCATTCTCATCATAAACATACAATAATGGAACCCTTAGACTAAGCTGCGGTGCACACATACTCTGCTATCAAATCCCGATACATCACGTACATAAGGATCACGTATTCTGAATCTCTCAGGAACCATTTGGACGAGTAACAATCACACACAATCGAGGCGAACATAGTCCACATCACATGAGTCACGCACATACCTACATTCCCATGATCAGCAGACTTATTAAATCCTCAATAAGTCATTCTCCGACCTATGTCCTCGAGGTACTAATCTAAATCCCCCCGTAGGCACACAAATCTTAGATGGCCCTGATCGTACGCCAACCTCCCGTGATAGCAAGTATGGTAGGTATGTTATAAAAAGATAACCATATATACTAAGCATTCACACATCTTAGATATCTTATAATATCAATAGAGGTATATTTTACATTCCTATACCGTCATTAAATGTAACACGTTTACAAATCCCCGAACAATATATATTAAAAGTTGTCAACCCTTCTCACGTCGCAATTTTAGGTACTTATTTCCTAACCCATAAATGTCATCCAGTTTACTACAAAATTCTAAGTTTTAATCCTCAACGTACTCCAATCTCACAACTATACCCACTAGTCAACAAGGGAGGTTAACACTCAATTAAATAAGTCTACTGGAAGTTCGAAGTAAAATCAGGACTAAAAAGGCCATTCTGTCAACTCGTTAGAAATCTCGTTCGAACGAGGTTATTCGAACGAGTGTCGTTCGAACAAAGTCTTCAAATGAACTCGTTAGAAGGGATAGTGTCATCTCATTAGAAGCTCATTCGAAAGACCTCGTTCGAACGACCTGGGCAGGTCTTCTAACGAGATGGCAGAATACACCCAGAAATTTTTTAACTCGTTTTTCGTCATTTTTCTCTTCTCTGATTCCATTCTAAAATCATCCCAAAAACGTTTTAATGTTTTTAAACTACTCTGAGTACTCCTAGGTCGCTTTTTAACATATTTTTGGGGTTAAATCCTCCTAATCAACATGCAATTATCACAAATCCCCAAATTTGACCCCAAACCCTATGAACATGAACACATAATTTTATTGTACCTAAATACTCATCATAATTCCATTTTTAAATCATCGAAGATAAGTTTTAGGGTACTAATTTCATCCAAAATCATTCTACATGCAATTCCTAACCAAAATTAAGAGTTTCTACAACAATCCCATTGGGTTTTCACCAAAACTTTCAAAGCATAAGGTTTCTACACTATACATGGAGGAAATATTCATCGCAATTAATGACATAAAATCACTTTCCTTAAATTCGATGTTCTGATTCGTTGTTGATGATCAATTTTGGCTCTCTCTCTTCTTTTCGATCATAATTTCCTTTCAAAATGCTGGTGAAGGAAGATGGTTTGGTGGAACCTCTTTTAACTTCTCTCTAACTCCTCTCAAAACTCCCGTAGCCCACTCTTTTGCCTTTTGTTGGTAATGGACTTAGTGGCCTCTTTAAAAATATAAAAATAAACTCTAAAATTCGTGGGTTTTAATTTCTCAATTTTTAAAATTACCAAAATACCCTTATAGGTTGCCGGTTTGGCCTAAAAATGCCCCAGGACCCAAACTAAACCCCCGGCTAGTGTTTTCTGACTATTTCGACCCTTCCGGACACATTGGCACACTCAAAATGACCATTCGGTTGATAAAAATATAATTTACTTTTTTTTTAATTTAAATAAATTCAATCATGACGCGACCGACACGCTGCGTCCCAACTAAATTTCCCAAATTGTCGTATTTCTGCCTCGCGACAATTTTAATATTTTCAATACTCATATATTACTATATATTCTCAGTAATATTTAATTTTAACATCATACTCAAATACCAACACACATCTCGCTAGTATTTACATCCGGATTAATTTCTAATGAGTTCTCATTCAATTCAATTAATCCCTTAAATAAAAATCAATAAAATTACGGGGTATTGCAACAAGTGTTTTATCTTGCAAACTTATAGCATTTATAATATCCATGTTAGTGTAGGTTGAATTAAATATGAAATTCATGTGATTGTAATGAACTTTTGAAGACATATATCATTATCTTGGGTGAAATTAATATAGAATAGGATCCTCTATGTAGGTAGTATGAAACCCACGAAATTATATTGAATCTTGATGAAGAAATCTAGGTGTTGATGGGTATGATTAAATTGTAGTACAATTTTTTGAATTTGAAGAAGTCTATGAAATTCGATAAATTAAATCATCGTTTTAGAAACTGTTTTGAGTCGTTTTGGATATGAAAATGGCTATTCTGTCCACGCTGCCTCGTAGAAAATCATGTTTCCAGCATTTTGTTGTGTGATATGTTTTTTCCAAAACGACTCTGAAATCCCTCAAAACTACATTTTAAAAAAATTGGGCAGATTCGTGGGGGAAATTTTAAGAAATTTTATTTTTAGTTGTTATTCTGTTGAAGGTTGCCTAGATTGATTGATTGTGATTGTTGTTATATAATAAGGACATTAGGCCTAAAGTGGAGATTAGGTTTACATAAAGTGAGATGAATAAATAGTGGGATTATTGAGAAAATTGTTTCGTTTGAGTTAAAACCTTGCGACGTAATTAATTCGAGGGAAATGGAATAACCCACGATTATTATTAGGGTAAATTAATAGTGGGAGAATTGGGTTAATTACATTAAAAGATTCTTGGGTAGTGAATCATCCTTGGTAAAATACGATGGAAAGAATATTCGTAAGTTAATAAATATATCGATAGTATTAGTGAAAAAATACTAAGTATGAATTGTAATATTCGGGTTGTGTGTATACCTACTGATTTTGATAGGTTGTGTGTGAATACCTATAGTATGATTTATTATGTGTATAACATACCTACGTTGCAGGCTATCGCGAGAGGTTTTTGAAAAGGGACAGTCTTATCCTGATGAGCCCATTGGGAGGATTTTAAATTTGGTGCCTCAAAACATGGAACATGGTACGGGCTATCTTTGAGAACGGTAGTGTAGACGATCATTTTGGTGCGTAGGTATGTGTGTAGCCCAAAGACATGGAACTATGTTCGCCTTCAATGTGTGTGATTTGTATTTATGGTTCGTGAGAGATAACGAACCGATTGTCCTTATTTACAACGAGATGTACCAGGACTTGATAGCAGAGTATGCATGCATCCCAGCTGAGTCTAGGGATGCCGTATTAGTATATATATATATATATATATATATATATATTCTTGTGAAATTATCTACTGCATGAAATTAGTAGATGAGAAAGATTGTGAAATCTAAATTAACTTAAATATGTGAACAGTTAATTGTACTTGTGAAAATTCTTAGTCGGGATATTAAAGGCAAAAATATTTATTAATATTATATGGGAAATACGGGATATTAGAATGTTTATACCTACAAACTATTAGGTGTGATAACGATAACTAGAATAGTTTAGAGGTACGTTAGGTGTGCATAATAGTTGAGAGGTGAGAATCTCATGTTCGAGCTCGAAAAGCTAACATGTATAAAGTATTTTCTTTACTGCATTTTAAATACTTGCTAAAATATTTTAAAAAATTTTACACTCGGGATCTGACGCATATCTTGCAAATCTATTTTCTCTTGTGCAACTATTTTTAGGTGTCCATCCACATGGACGCCAAACATAGACTTTCAAACGATTTAACGCACTACAGGTATTGTGAAAGTTGAAGATCCTTATATTTTGACACCTCGACTCTTATATTTTTAGGTGTCATGATTTAGATATTTCAGTTAGGGCATGTCGCCCATTCTCAGTTCTCATTTATATAAGAGAGATATTGTACTCATTTTACTTTAGTATTCATTTTTTAGTTGGGTTTAGTTTTAGATTGGTTTGTTGGATTTGAGATTATTTAACTGGGACGTTTATTCCAGTTTATTTGATTCATTTAGTTGATTTCTCATTTCTCGAACATGGCGCATACTTGATGGTCGCGTAGTGTTTGCAGAACCAAACGCAAATGCTCGGTGTGATCGCTCTCCCTCCGAGAATAAACCAGAATATCATCAATGAACACAATCACAACCTAGTCCAAGAATTATTGAAAGACCCTGTTCATAAAATCTATGAACACTGTAGGGGCGTTGGTTAACCCAACGGCAAAATAAAAAAACTCATAAGATCCATAACGGGTCAAAAATGCAGTTTTAGAGACATCTTGCTCTCTAATACGTAACTGGTGATACCATGATCTCAAATCTATTTTAGATAAGTACATTGCCCCTCTCAATTGATCAAATAGATCGTCGATACGAGGTAATATGTATATATTCCGGATCGTCGCCTTATTCATCTCTCGATAATCCACACACAACCAAAGAGAACCATCCCTCTTTTTCACAAATAACACGGGGGCACCCCACAGTGACGTACTCCATCGAATAAAACCCTATCCCAGAAGTTGCTAAATTTTGTCTCATATTTCCCGCATCTCCAAAGGATCCATTTGGTAAGGCGCTCGTGCAATCGGCGTAGTCCCAGACACTAAATCAATAACAAACTCGATCTCTCGACTCAACGGTAAGTCTGGTATTTCTTGATAAACATCCATAAACTACTTGACTACCAAAATTGAGTCTAAAGAAATAACTACTTCCTACGAGGTCTCCTCCATGATATAATACAAATGGATACTCAAACCTCCCTCCGGAAGAGGCATGGCAACTAGAAAAATTTCCTGTCCTGGAATGGAAAATGTAGTGGATCCCCCGAAACAATCCACCATCGCCCGATATTGTGCCAACCAGTTCATACCCAAAATAACATTGTACCCGATCATATCTAACACGTGTAAGTTGGCTGCTAAACTCAATCTTCCGAAATCTATCTCTACCCCTCTAAAAATGGAGTGGATAATCACCCCACTACCCAAGGGAGAATCTACACACATTAAAGGGTATCAACTGACTCTAACAATCCCGCCACACGTGCAAAATGAACACCTATGATTGATTGCGATGCTCCCGTATCAGATCAAACCCGACCCATATGCCCATAGATAGGGAATGTACCATCAACTACTGGTGGAGGTTGCTTCAACTACGATAACATCGTATTTTGGACATTATAAACTCACCCAAAATGCATTTGTCCCTGCTGAAGGTGGTAAAGGTGCTAAAGGCACCTGCTTTACCTGCTGGGCTCCTAGTATATGTACCCTATTCTTCTTTGGACACTCTGACTTCCTATGACCCGCCTCACCACATATAAAGCAACGACCCATAAATTTACCATCCACTGGCCATATTGGCCGACTGAAAACTGCCCTTGTCACTGGCCCTGGAAATCTCTACCCTGTTAGCCTCCCCCACTATGCCCTCGACTTACTTGTCCTTGGGGAACGCTTGCTGTTGTTGGAAGCCCTGATGGTTCTTCCTGAAACCATTGCCATCAGACCTAAAATCTTCGGGATGCTGTCTCTTAACTAAATCCCCGTGATGGACATCCCGCACTTTCTAACGATTCCCCTGCTGATGAGAGTGTTGTGCCCCACCGGCACCATTTCCTCCTGACCTACTCGGCTGATCAGGATCCCCAAGTTGCTTATTCCACTTCAAGTGAAGACGGTGATCCTGACAGTGTAATAACGCAGCATTCATCATATTTGTAAATGTCAACAACGTTAGCTTCCATAACAATTGTAGCCAAATCCTCCAATTTAAACCACCAATAAACTTCAATATTCTTTTTTCCTCGGTATTTACCTCGTCGAGCACAAAATTTTCCAGCTAGTGAAATTCTTTTTCGTATTTGTCCACCGACCAATCCCCTTGAGTCACATCTAGTAACTTCCTTCTCATTTTTGTCTGAATCACAAGAGGAAAATATTTACGATCAAATCGAACATAAAACTCCGATATGGGTATTGTGTCCCCTTGCTCCAAAGTAGTAGCCGACTCCCACCATTGAGAAGTCTCACCTACTAAATTGAAGGTCGAAAGTATTTGTTTTTGAACATCACTACATTCAAAAATACGAAGGTGACGTTGGATATCCTTTTTATACTAACTCACCACGATCATATCGTCTGTGCCCTGAAATTCTGGAGGATGCCCTTTTTGGAAGGCTTGTCGAACTCTTTCCCACGCAGATGGGCCTGTGTGGGTTTGAACTACCGGTGCTGTTGGCTGTTGTTGAGCCTGAGGAAACTATTGAACCATAGCGGTCATGGCTACATTTACTGTTTGAGCCACTATATTTGAAACCTCTGCTACAGTCATAGTTCCCTACGACAATTGGGGCTCCATATTCTCTCCCCCTCTATTTACCCTATCCCGGCGACCCCTTTTTGGCAGAATCTGAAATAATAGCAAACTTTATCAGATAACCGTTAAAGTAATTTCTCATAATTGAAGATCATAAATGGGTAATGAACACAAAAGTCCTAACAATGGGGCCAAAAAAATGCTATGGTAGAACATAGAAAGTCCACATCATAGATCCTATAGACACTAGGGCATGGTGCTCTGATACCATCTGTGACACTCCACTAATTAAAATAACGGGTGACCAACCCTCTACTAAAATAAAATAAGAACCTCAAATTGGTCATTCTCAGCATCACTGTCGCACAGACAAAATATACAACTAGCCACCCAAATTAAAATAAATTGGATTCCAAAAGTTCCCAGTATGACAATAATCCATGAACATCAAATACATATATGAACATATATACAACTGTACAACAAAAATAATAGAATAAGCTGTTGGTTAACAAACCATTATAATATAACACATGTCCGAATTATAAAGTATATACACCAGTACAACACTTGGGCAACACACGCCCGATTAACACTACTTGTCCTTACCTAGATTAACAAAAAATGATAAGCATCTATATAAAAAATCCTGCAACATTCCACATATGCTGCATCTCCAACGACTCTGGAGTGAAAGCTCGTCCTATGCGTCCTTGTGGTGGGACACCTAAAAGATATAACAAAGAAAAGAGCAAAAGAAAATATATATATATATATGGGTCAGAGCACGATTGTAAAAATTATTTTAGCAAGTGAATTGAAATGCATAATAATCATGAATGCGAGATTCCATAATTAATTTGGTGCCGCCTTCTCTAGAGACTCATTGTCACCCCTCATCTACAGCGCGTACCTAAACGTACGCATTTTAAATCTTAATTAAGCTACCCGACTCATCTATGGATCACCCAGCAAATGCTTACGCATTAACCCACATTCGCGTATCTAATTCATACCAATATAACCTCTTTTAAATGTCATTCTCAATGATTATATATCAATTCATTATTTATATTAGTATGTACATATAATTAAACTCTGCTACTTGTGTATATCACTCATTACACTAGCCGAAACTTCCTCACATATATTACCAATCCACTTTATTACTCGATCACTCTCTTAAGCCTTAATAATCAATCGCACATTTAATTAATTCACAAATTTGATATAACTCTGGACACATGACTTCTCTCAACTAGCCCATATCCGACATTTTCAATAAAAAATTGGAGTATAAATCTCACTTATATACCTTCATAATCGTCCCGAAGTCTCCCTACATCGCATAATATCATTATCCCACTTTTTACATCACAATTATCAATATCACTTCATATAAAAGGGTTCTCACTCACTAAACCCAATTGTAAACGTGTTAAGGAAGAGTTAGAAATCTGTGATATGTGAACCGAATCGATAGGTTAAAAAATGAACCAGTCCACTACATTGAGTAAGGAAAACCGAACCGATAATTCTTAAAAATGAACCGGTCTGGGGACTACTATCCGGATCGGTCCAGCCTTTTTAGATTTTTTTTCCTTACGAGATTTACCCCAAACCTCTAAAACCCATTTCTAACCAAACTCCACCAGCATTGGCACCATCCAAATTATATATATACAACATCAAACTCAAGTAACAATCTCTAACATCAATTTAAAAAGTTTATCAACAAAAATCAAGATTTAACCCTTAAACCCAAAACACAACAACCCAAAATTTTTATTATACACTAATTCACATACAAGAATTATATAGAAAGTTTAATCACTTGCCTCAAAGTTGTAGAATCTGAATCCTCTTCGTAGTTGCAGATTTTGTCGAAAAATTCCAAGATTTCCTTCTCTTTCTCTCACTTTCTTGGTTTCTCTCAAGTGGGTTTTCTCTTTTTGGCTAACTCTCTATGTCTCTCTCTTTCTTATGAGATTGTCTAATTATCTCATAAGCCTAATATCCCACATATCAATTAATCCCAACTTTAAATGATAATACACATGTAAAATGACTCATATACCCATATCCGAGTCCAATTAGCCCAAAAGACCTCGGAACCCAATTACAACCCCCGGACACTCATTTTAACCATCTTGATCTATCCTGGATCAATCGTGCACTCCAATTGTCATACGAGATTGCGATAATAAAAAGTCCTATCCCAACCTCATATAACTCACACATATATCCCTCGGTTGAGAAGTAATCAATTCCCGTCGCTTCTACTCACATACGACGAAATAACATACCGTATGATTCTATTTACTTTATCACACTAGTAAATATACAATTCACATAAATATTACCTCTTTTAAACAAATTAATATTTATCTTAAATTACCATTTTGATTCTCAATTATCTTAAATTACAACCCACATGGTAATTTAGTACTAAAAATAAATGCCCAAAAGTAAGGGGTGTTACATACTCCCCCCCCCCCCTAACAAATGAATTTCAACCTCAAAATTCTAGCCTACCTGGTGAAAAGAGGTAAGGATACTTGTCTTGCATATCATCCTCTCATTCCCACGTCTACTCTTCGGTGTTGTGCTGCCCTCACTGGACTCAAACTAAGGGCACTAGCTTCGATAGTAGCTTACCCTCACTATGGTCTAAAATGGCAATCGGTTGCTCCTCATATGAGATATTAGGTTGCAAATCAATTTCTTCCAACGAAATATGCCAATAATCCCTCTAACTTCTTTGATACTTCTTCAACGATGAGACGTGAAGCACATCATGAATTCTCTGTAAATGTTCCGGCAAAGCTAGTCTATATGCCACAGGCCCTATCTCAATAATTAGAAAAAGCCCTACATTCCTTTGCGCAAGTTTTCCTTTCTTCCCAAATCTCATCACGCTTTTCATAGGGAATACCCTTAACAACACTTGGTCTCCCATTTCCAGTTCTACATGCCTATAATCCACATCAGCATAGCTTTTCTGTTGATCTTGTGAAACTCGTATGCAATTCCTAATAAGCTCAATTTTAGCGTAAGTATCTTGGATTATCTCAGGTTGAAGAAGTTTATTATCCCCCACTTCCAACCAATAATTAGGTGAATGGCATGGTCGACTATATAATGCTTCGTAAGGTTCCATACCTATAGTGAACTTGTAAGAATTATTGTACGCGAATTCTACCAGTGGAAGGTATTGCTCTCAATCTCCCCTAAAATCAAGTATACACATTTTGAGCATATCTTCCAACATTTGATTTACTCGCTCAGTCTTCCTATCCATCTGCGTTTGATATGCCGTACTCAATCGCAATTCAGTTCCCATTGCCTCCTAGAAACTCTATTAAAAATGGGACATAAAGATCTTATCTCGATAGGACACAATATTAATCGCCACCCCATGTAACCTCACAACCTTGGCTATAAAAATATGGGCATACCGTGCCATCGAAAAATCCGTTCGCACTGGTAAAAAGTGTGCCGCCTTTGTTAAATGATCCACGATAACCCAAATGGAATCATGATCTTGCTACGACATTGGTAATCCCATGATAAAATCCATTAATACATTTTCCCTTTTCCATACAGGAATTTCTAATGGCTACAACATTTTGATAGGCCGCCGGTGGTCCACTTTCACTAACTGAGAAGTGGTACATTTGGAGACAAACTCCTCTATGTCCCTTTTCATTCATGCCCACCAATATTGTCTGCGCATGTCTTGGTAAATTTTGTCTTCACCGGGATGTAATAGAAATTGCGACCCATGGGATTTTGACATAACATCATGCTTCAAATCCCCGTCATCTGGGACTACAAGTCTCCCGTTAAAACGTAATCCACCCTTAGAACCGATAGAGTAGGATTTCGATCCCTTAGTCAATAATTGATGCACCCTATCTGTGTAATCTTTATCCTCGACTTGCGCTTTTACCACCCGCATCATAATCTCAGGTGTGATAGTCAACACTACCATGCATGCCCTGGCAACTGCATCATCCTGACGAAGTTCATTCCACTTGGGTTTCTATACTTACGCTAACTGTCTGGTAGGTCATCGACTCAATGCGTCGGCTACCATGTTATTCATCCCCAGGTGATATTGAATATCAAACTGATAATCTTTCATGAATTCCAACCACCTACGATGCCTTATATTAAGGTCCTTCTGAGTGAACAAGTACTGCAGCAATTTGTGATACGTGAAAATACTAAACGTCTCCCCTAGGAGATAATTCCTCCATATTGTCAAGGCAAAGACTATTACAGCTAGCTCCCAATCATTCGTGGGATAAGTTTTCTCGTGGGTCTTGAGCTTGCGAGATGCATAGGCGATAGCCCTGTCCTCCTGTTGTAGGACACCCCTAACCCACGAAAGGATGTATCGGTAAACACAAAGTACTCCACTCCTGCTTTAGGCAACACGAGTACGGGTGCTTAAGTCAACATGTCCTTTAGTTCATTAAATGCTAACTGACAACGATCATCCCACACAAACTTCACTCCCTTTCGGGTTAAATTCATCAAAGGGACAACAATCTTCGAAAATCCCTTAATAAAACGACGATAATACCCCGCCAATCCCAAGAAACTACAAATTTTCGTCGGTGTTATGGGTTGATCCCTCACCGCTGCAATTTTGCTCAGGTCCACTCAAATGCCCTTCTCTGACAACAAATGACCCAAAAAATTTCACTTCACGCAACCAAACCAAATGCAAATGCATGACATTTTTGCTCTCTGTCCGAGAATAAACTAAAATATCATCAATGAACACAATCACAAATTGGTTCAAGAAGTTCCGAAAGAACCTGTTGATCAGATCCATGAACACTGTAGGGGCGTTGGTTAACTCAAACATCATAACCAAATACTCATTAGATCCATAGCGGGTCAAAAATGCAATTTTAAGGACATCCTGCTCTCTAATACGTAACTGATGATACCCCGATCTCAAATCTATTTTAGAGAAGTATGTTTCCCCTCTCAATTGATCAAATAGATTGTCGATACGGGGTAACGGGTATTTATTCTGGATCTTCACCTTATTCAGCTCTCGATAATCCACACACATCGAAGAGAACCATCCCTCTTCTTCATAAATAACATAGGGCCCCCCACAGTGACGTACTCCGTCGAATAAAACCCTTCCCTAGAAGTTATTGAATTTGTTCCCGTAATTCCTGCATCTCCAAAGGAGCCATTCGGTAATGGTCTCATGAAATTGGCCTAGTCCTAGGCACTAAATCAATAACAAACTCGATCTATCTCTTTTTTTAATGAAAGAGGGATAGTGCCTCGAGATAGAATTTTATTAAATGAAGGAATAAATCCTCCAAAAGCATAGAGAACTTACACATAGAACAAGATAAAGCTGATAAACATGGTGCTTTATGATAGCCCCATTACAAGACTATATAGACTTTGAAAATATCCTAATGTATTGGCATCCCATATTATAAAGCTTGACAGCCCGTCTAACCATAGAAGGAAGATTACAGAAGTGCTGGTAGAGAAGGAATATTGATCCCATGGTTTGCTAAGGAATTTTCTACCATGTTAGATTCTTTGTAACAATAGGATAGTCTAAAATTGAGCTTCTTTAAGTTCTCCTTGATTTCTTCAATACAATATACAAGTTACCATGGTTGTATCCAAGTTTTGTTGATTAAATTCACCACAAATATAGATTTCGATTCAATTAGCGCACTTGTCATATTATGTTCCAAGAACAATTTACACCCCAACCAAATGCTTTTTATCTCAGCGTTGGTGTTTGATGATATACCTTCTGATTTAGAATAAGCCAAGATGAGATCGCCACTTTCATTTCTTATGACTCCACCTATTCGACTTTCCCCTGGATTCCCTCTCGATGCGCCATCAGTGTTTAGTTTAAACCACAAAGGTGTATGGATACTCCACTTAATTAGTTTAACCAAGTGATGAACCCTATGAATTTGAATATTAAAAGTTTTATGGATTCCACTATCAAAAGGAGAAATTTTGTCTTTGAATTTAGAGCCTTTGTAGATATCTGAGATAAAGTTTAAAGATTGATGAATAATGGATTTTCCATCAAGTTTAACATTATCAAAGATTGCTTGATTCATGATTTTCCAAATATCCCAACAAATAACATTCGAAATGCATTTTCCAAGAAAACTTGAGTAGTCTTAGGGTCTCGACTTGATCCACCAATTGAGAAACATACTAGAAATATTGGATGTGTTCATATCAATCCCAATTAAATTGGATAAGTAATTCCAAACTAGAATAGTTGCAAAGTAATGAATAAACATATGGTCCAAAGATTTTATATGCTCCTTACAAGCTGAACATCTTGAACATAATTTGATTCCAACTGATTGAATGGTTGATTCTGTAGGAAGACAATTATTAAGAATTTTCCACAAATTAATAGAACATTTCTTAGGAATATTAGGATCCCAAACTGAAGTGCTGAAAGTATATGATGGGAAGTGGTTTCTGTAACAATCAAACGCTGAAATAATGGAAAAAAGACCTGTGACCTCTGGACTCGAATACCACTGACCTCCCTTTAACACCATATTTGACAGGAACTTATCTTTAACTTTTTCTATATTCCTCCACATCTGATAAGCTAAAAATATAAGATAGCTAAATTTTTTGTACTTATTGTTGATGTATGCTGACCAAAGAGAATTTTCAGTAACCATATTCCAAAATAACTTCATGAAAAAAGATGAGGATAAGTGATTAAAATCTACGAGCCCGAGATCCCCCTCATTTAAATCTTTGCTTATGAACTCCCAACTTTTCCATTGATGTTTCCAGCCTATGTCTTCATTGCCTCCCTAGAATAACTTGTTCAAGAGTCTATGTATCTTTATTATAATAGTTTTAGGTGGGGAAATTGAAGCAAGAAGGTAAGAGGGGATGGATGATAGAACATGTTTTAACAAAACAATTTTCCCACCATTTGATATAACTTTTGATTGCCAGCCTTCCATTTTTTATCTCAAAGAATTGATGAGAGTATCATAGTACTTGATCTTATTCCTCCCCTTGAAGATTAGACATCCTAAGTATTTGATAGGCAGGTCTTTGTGAGAGAGACCTAGTAAATCAGATAACTTATATTTTTATTGGTGTCTGCATTTCACATCAACAGTAAAGTTGGTCTTATTGAAATTAATTTTCTGCACTGACCAACTGGAGTACTGAAGAAAAAGCTCCTTGAGATTCAATATGCTTCTCTTATCTCCTCGACAAAAGATAATGATATCGTCTGCAAAGGCTAAGTGGGATACCAAAGGGCTACCACTTGGAAGATATAATGGTTTTATAGAAACATAGGCCATTAAATTATTGATACCTCAATTCAAAAAATATGTTGCCAAAATAAACAGATTAGGGGAAAGGGGATCCCCTTGTCTTAGGCCCCTGGTTGAATTGAAATATCCACAAGACTGCCCATTTATAACTACTGAGAACGAGTTGTTAGAAATTCTTCTCCATATGAGGTCTATCCATCTCTCTCCAAAGCCAAAAGCCCTTAGAATTTTCTTACAAAAAAATCCAATGCAATCTATCGTATGCCTTCTCCATATCCAACTTTATCAAGATATTCCCACCATGAACTTTCTTCCCCAAATTGTGAACTATTTATTTGGCAAGAAGGACATTTTCTTGAATGGACCTGCCATTAATAAATGTTCTTTGATTTAAAGAGATCAACTTTGGAAGAATTCTGGAAAACCTGTTATTGAGGATTTTGGTGATTTTAAAGGAGACATTACACAGGCTTATTGGTCTTAATTCCCCACAATTCTTGGAAGATTTAACTTTAGGGATAAGCATGACTGCTATACTTGTCCAACTTTGTGGAAGATCAGATCCTGCAAAAAAAAGTTAATAGCATGTACAAACTCGATCTCTCGACTCGGCGGTAAGCCTGGTATTTCTTGAAAAACATCTATAAATTCCCTGACTATCTAAATTGAGACTAAAGAAATAACAAATTCGTACGAGGTCTTCTCCTTGATATAATACAAATGGGTACGCGAACTCCCCACAGAAGAGGAATGGAAACTTGAAACATTTCCTGGACTGGAATGAAAAATGTAACGGATCTCCCGAAATAATCCACCAGCACCCGGTATTGTGCCAACCAGTCCATACCCAAAATAACATTGTACTAGATCATATCTAACACAAGTAAGTGTGATGCTAAACTCAATCTTCTGACATTTATCTCTACCTCTCTACAAATGGAGTGGATAAGTGCCCCACTACCCAAGGGAGAACCTACAAACATTAAAAGGGTATCGGTTGACTCTAACAATTTTGTCGCATGTGCAAAATGAACAACTATGAATGAATGCGATGCTCCCATATCAAATAACACCCGACCCATATGCCCATGGATAGGGAATGTACAATCAACTGATGGTGGAGGTTGCTGCACCTACGATAACATCATATTTTGGACATTATAAACTCGCCTAAACTGCATCTGTCCTTGTTCGGTGGAACGACTGGGGCGGGTGCTCAAGGTGGTAAAGGTGCCAAAGGTTCCTGCTATATCTGCTGGGCTCCTGTCATCAGTACCCTATTCTGTTGTGGTCACTCTGACTTCTTATGACCCGCCTCACCACTCCGAAAGAAACAACCCATAAAACTCTCCATCCTCTGGCCCTTTTGGCTGACTCAAAACTACCCTTGCCGCTGGCCCTGGAAACCTCTTCGTCGTTGGCCTCCCCCATTATGCCCTCGGCCTACTTAGTCTTGGGGAACAATTTGTTGTTGTTGGAAGCCCTGATGGTTCTTCCGGAAACCACTTCCATCAGACCTAAAACCTCCGGGACGTTGTCACACACACCCCAACCTAGTTACTTATAACTAAGTTTAAAAGTTAAAGTGAGTCAAATCATAATTACCTTAAAAAAACCATAAACACGAGTGTCCTTTTCCAGTTATTAACATGAACCAATCAAACTAAAACTTTTGACAACTTTAAGGTAATTATGCCTATTCAAACTTACTAAAAAGATAAGTGGGATTAATTTACCCCATTTACGTTTGACCAAAATCATGGTTTTATTCATCCCTTGCTAACCCCACCGACCTCCTAGATTTGTCAGAGATATCACAATACCTGAATAACATAAACTTAGGAACCATGAGCAAAATAGCTCAGCAAATGCATCATTACTACATTATTGCATAAAATTAAATGCAATAAACCATATTCCCGTGATGATATATGCATACTTATCCGACCCATTCATAAAGAATTACCAATTATATACTTATCAAGTTCATTCATAAAGAAGTACCAATTATATACTTACCGGCTCATTAATAAAGAATGACCAATTATATACTTATCCGGCTCATTCGTAAAGAATTACCAATTATATACTTATCCGACTCATTCGTAAAGAATTTCCAATTATATACTTATCCGTCTCATTCATAAAGAATGACCAATTATATACTTATCCGTCTCATTCATAAAGAATGACCAATTATATACTTATTCGGCTCATTCATAAAGAATGACCAACTTATTCGAATCATGATTCACATATTCTGTCAGCAATAGACGATTCTCCCCCATTCCTGGTCGAGGAGTAACCCATTATCTTCAATAGACAAATCTCCCCCATTCCGCGTCGGGGAGTAACCTCCCATTTCGGTAAATCGAAATGAACAAATTCATATTCAATATTATTCTAATCATATCTGTAACCATGTTTAATACATCTTACCAATAAGTGATATTCAGATCATATACATAACCATATATAATACATCTTACCAGTGAGTGATATTCAGATTGTATCCATAACCATGTGTAATAATGTAACACCCCGTAATTTTATGCATTTAATAGTTAATTAATTCGGGAAAAATTTAAATTACTAGTGTGTTGTAGTTTAAGGGAATAAATTATGGAATTTTTATATAAATATTAATTGGGTAAATATTTGGTTAATATTTATGGGAAATTAATTTACTCGATAAATAGTAATCTTTAATTTTCATCTTAAGAATATAATGACGTAGAGTTTACTTATCTCAACCGGGAGTCGGTTCCAGACTAAGTTAGGTGGGAGATAAGAAATTTTATAAACTTATCCCAATGCCAATTCTGAGTGCACAGTTGAGTCCGGAAGGGTCAAGATAGTCCAAATAGAGTACCCGGGGATAGTAAATGGGTCTCGGGGGATTTTTAGGCATAATCGAGCCCACATGGAGGTATTTGGGTCACTTGGGCTTGGCCCATTAGGCTAAAAACAGGATTAAGTCTAATGGATTAATTAAAATGAAAAAGGGAATGACTAATTTGATTGTGGAAAACATATAGTGGGAGAGAATACCCTAAGGAGCAGTTAAAGGCACTAGGAACTAATTTGGGGGACAAAGGAAAGAGCCAAATGGAATTTCATCATCAGCCTTCAAAATCACAACTCCGGATCAGACCCTACGAAACCATAAGGCAAGTGGTTAACTTGTTGTAACATTTAATTGTATTACGATTCATATTTGTGTGATGTGGGAATCAAATTTTTTTTTGGGGTAAAGAGTGTACAAAAATGGGGTTTTTGTAAATCAACCTCCTGATTAGAAATTCTTGTAGCGATTCATGATATAATCTGAGATTTATGCGTAACTGGTCAGATGTGAAAACCCAGATGAATTATGAACGAGTTTGAGATAGTATTTTGGTGTTGAGACTGATTAACGAATAACACGGGTTTTTTCCCAATTCAGAAAAGAGGAAGAAGACGACAATCAAACGGGGTTTGGTGACTTGATGGGGGTTCCTTATGATGTTTTTAGTGTATTATATTGATGAGAGGACTTGGGTAGACTGTACAAGGAGTTAGAAACTTAAGGTTTTCGTCCATGGCTAAAACAGGTCTTCGAAGAAGACAAAGACCTGTTTGATCGATTGATCGATGGCTGGGATCGATCGATCGATGGTCGAGGATTTTTGGCTGGTCGGCAAGTTTTAGTATGTAAGGGAAAGTTAATTAAAATTCTCCTCCACATATTATTTAGTGAAAAATAAATATGAAACATAAATTCCTAACAATTATAAGGGAATGTAATTGGGATTGGGAGGGATTTTTGTGTGACACACTTTGGTTAATTTTGGGAAAAAATATGCCAAAATAATTAAATATGGATCGAGTGGTCGAGTTCGGGTATATTGTTTGAGCGATACCAAGGTGTTAAATTAATTTAGATTGAAAGCTAATTAATTCAGAGTCGGGGATTTATACTTGGGTATAATTTCATTTTCGAGCCATGAGAGAGAGTCCGAATATATTGGTTGGGCGACACCAAAAGTAATTTAATTAATTAATGAGCAAATTAATTAATAATCAGTGTTGGACCATAATCTCCTGATAATTTGTATTGGCTTGTGTTACGGACTTAGTACACGGTAAAGTCAGGGTATTTGGTTTCTATATATATATATATATATATATATACGGTGTGCGATAGTATATATTTTTTCTGTCTGAATGAATATCAGAGGCTAGATATTATTATTATATATACTCTAGTGCTATCAGGAGGTTGCGCGTAGAGGGTGAATCCCCTAGCTTGAGGAGTAGGGCGAGTATATCCCCAGGTCATAATGTCCATTATATGGGTGAGAGGCATCTCACTTTCAGGGAAGGAATATGACCGCTGTAATAACCCTCGCTTCTGAGACCGTATTTTATAGTAATTACTTAGTATAGTAATTAGAGACAAGTGTTGGGTTATGATTTGAATGTTAATTCAATGTAGAGAAGTTGGTATCTATTATGAGTTTGCATACCTATCATGTTTATGGGTAAATATTGCTATGTCATGCTTATTAGTATCATTTGAATTCAAAATGATATTTGGCTTAATTATGAGATAGGAACCTAAATTGAATTTTAAATTGTCCAAATGATAATTTGGAGGTTGCAGTTGATTCCGGAACGTGCGAAATAGTCAAATAATGTACCATATTGTATTTTGTAGTTTTGGCATTTTTGACTGGTTGTGCCTTAATTATGCAGTTGCGTATTATTTTATCGCACTATTAGTTAATTTAGTGGGATAATTGTCTTAGGTCATGACTTAAGCTTTCTAAGTCTTCCAATTTCCCTAATTCCCTTCCTAAACCTAAAGAGAGAAAGAGAAGAGTAGAGAGAAAGATTGGAGATTTGGAGATTGAAAGAGATTCTTGCTTCTACAACCAAGAGACCTGCAATTTGCTGAATCAAGGCAAGTTTTTACTTGCTATTTGTGTCTTGAGATAGATGATTTGTTGTGGTAATGAGGTATTGATTTTTGGTTTAGCAAACTTAGGGTTTTTCTCATGTATTTTTGGGTTTTGACTCATTCAAAGATGATTAGGATGATTCATGAGGCTTAAGATGGTTAATAGCATCATTGATGTTATCTTGATGTTGGTACATAAGTTTGGTTTGAAGAAATCTGAGTTAGGGTAGAAAATGGAGTCCAAGACTCCATAGCCAATTCTTGGCAAAATCGCAGGCCCGAATCGATTCGGCCCCCTGGGCGAATCGATTCGGTTAGGTCCAGTGCTCAGGTCTTGTGAACCGAATCGATTCGGAATTGGTCCGAATCGATTCGGAAGTTATGCAGAAACCCAAACCTTCTGACCGAATCGATTCGGTTTACATCCGAATCGATTCATCAACTTTTCAGAAACTCAAATTTTCTGGCCGAATCGATTCGGCCAAGGGGGCGAATCGATTCGGTAGCCCTGCACTTTTCCAAAATTTTTCTTTTAAATTTTAACCCTTTTTCTTTAGGATTAGTAATTAGGGACCTTCTTAAATGAAGTAAACATAGGGTTTAGAGTATTAGTTGAGTTGGGTCGACATCCTAGACTCGAAAGGGTTCATCTAGGGTTCTTTTAAGGGGGAATTTAAAGTGATGTTTAGGCATTGCTTTTATATTGTAGTTTTATAAGGGTCTAGAACATCTTTAGGTCAATTTGGAGACCTTAGGAATTAACTTGCGTTAGATTTGACTTGAGGGTTTATGTTAAAGCCTAAAGGAGGCTTTTGAAATAATTTTGGAGTTTGAATTTCTTATCGAGGATGTTATGACGGTACGTAATACGTATAGTCCCGATTTAAGCTTATACATTTGTTAAAATGGGAAATTGATAAGGTAACTGATAAATTACTAAATCATGTAATGGAAATAAATAAAATGGATGTTACACACCTCTCTAAATACCATCTTAAGGGAAGTCCGTGCGAGAGGTGAATCCCCCTGGCTAATGAATGCAGGGTGGATATAGTCCTAGGCCATATGAGCGCTTGTTTTATTTTTCTGCGATGGGTAGGAGATTCTGGGTGTGGTCTTGACTACCCCGCAGGCATATGGCGGCTTCCCGACGTTTTCGATAGGATCCCAGGTTGTCTTATGTTAGGCCCTGGAAGATGATGGTTATTTAGGGACGCGCATAGTGGGGAAACCCGGACGAGTGGTCTTAGAATCGTTATATTTATATTTATGACTATTCTAATTATCGAGTTGGACTCGATGGAACATGAATGCCATAAAGAGCAAGTTTATGCCACAAAGAGCATGCTATTGAGATTAGTGCCATTTAGAGCACATGATAATAAATTGTATTCCTGATAAGGAATGTCAAGGAAGATTTAAATTGAAATATGATGAAAAATGATAAAGGCTCATATGTGCTTTTAATTCTGTTTTATATGAATTTTATTCTACATAGTCATTTATTAGCTTTAGTTTCCTCACATGATGTTACCATGCTAGACTATCATCCATGCTTACTTGCGCATCATTGTCATACCTGTCATTTATCTATTGATCACATATATCCGGCCCTGGCCGGTTTTCATTTCTCGTTGTATATATATATATATATATATATATATATATATATATATAATCCGTTCAGGTGTTCCGCCGCACGGTCGCCCGTAATGATCTTTCCTTCCATATGTCTTGAGGAGCCGTGACATTGTGCGGGTCTCACGGGATATTTTGTGTAGACGCCTCCATTTATGTTTTCTAGTTATGATCAGTTTATTCGGGCATGTTGCCCAAACCGTTGTAATTGTATAATGGATTTATTATGTAACACCTGGAGCTTAATATATGTTGTATGGTTATTATTGACCGACGTTTCATTCAGTCCTTTTGTATTTTTGGGTTTCTTATATACGCTTGTGGGGGCTTCCACCCTCTATTCCTACTATGGGTTGTTGAAAATGTTCTCTTCTTATTTAATAACCAAAGTTTTTGATAACCCGTTTTCTAGAATATAGTGTGGTTATTCCTTATACTTTGCATATTGTAGTGATGCTGAGAATGATATTTATCAATGATTTCCTATTTTATCGAGGTATAGGGCTGGCCACCCTTTATTTTCGATAGCGGGTTGTCACAGATGGTATCAGAGCATCAGGTTCTAGAGTCTTTAGGATCTATGCGGACTTGTCACGTTCTACCGTAGCGTTCTTTGATATAAAACTTAATGTTAGGATTGTTTGTTGCTTATGTATGCGATCTTCTGCTAAATAGATTGATTTGTATTATGTTTTAACTCTGCCTCGTCTTTATCTCAGATGCCACCAAAGAGAGGACGTCCCGCTAGACGTAATAGGGTTGTTGAGGATGAGTTTGGTCCTCCACCGCAGCAGGGGAGTATCAGTGCCTCTGAATTGGCAAATATTGTGGCCCAAGGTGTCAACGCCGTGATAACTGCAGTGGCCAAACAAATGCCACAAGTTCAAGCAAGGGGACAAGAAGCACTAGTTCCTATGGGACCTTCTCAGTGGGAACGAGTGAGGGAGTCTTTCCTTAAGGGACATCCCCCGGAATTTGAGGGAGGTTCGGATGTTATAAAGGCGAACCAGTGGAAGAGAGATATGCAGCGCCACCTTAGGATGGTGGAATGTAGTGAGGAGAAAAAGAAAATTCTCGTTACCTTCAAGCTGGTCGGACCGGCCTTACACTGGTGGGAGTCAATGACGACACCCAAACAAAGGGATACTATGTCCATCACAAATTTTTGGGCTTTGTTTGATGGAAAGTATTTCCCTCCCGCAGTTCAGAGGGAAATGCAGAGGAAGCTTCAAGATTTAGTACAAGGGGAGAGATCGGTTGCCGAGTACAAGGAGGAGTTTACCCGGTTAGCAAGCTTTATACCGGATGAAGTAACTCCAGAAGCGAAGAGGATCTCCAAGTTTGTGGGAGGTTTGCACTGGCGAATAAAACAACATTTGCTTGGAAATCCATCTCTGGTGACCTTTGGTGATGTGATGAATGTTGCTTTACTTCACTGTCAAGAGCATAGATTGTTTGTTCAAAACAAGAAGAAGGTTGTAGTTGCGGGGCAAGCAGTGAGACAGGGAGGAACTGGGAGCGGAGGGGGAACATCTTCTTCATCCCAATCCTCGGGGAACAAGCAGGTTGAGAGGGATCCTTAGCAGGGGGATTCGGTAAAGCGTCAAAGTTTCAGTGGGTTTAATGCTGGTGGCAATAATAACAGGCAGGGTCAAGGTGGTCAGCAACCACAGGGTGGTAGAGGTGGAAATGGAGGTAGAGGCCAACAGGGCCGAGGTGCGGGGCAATTCCGAAATAACCAAGGTAGGAATCAGGATAATACGACAAATAAATGTTTCCAGTGTGGGGATCTGGGCCACTACAAAAGGGCGTGTCCTCAGTTGGTTGGAGGGCATATTCCAAGGGCCCCACAGCAGTCGTATGTACATTTTCCACCCCAAGTGCCAAATCCGGTTGCTCCTCTTCAACAGGGACAATTGCAGTGCGGTCAGGTTTACCATATTCAGGAGGCTCTGCTTCCTCCAGCCCCTCCGGCACCACCAGCGATCGAGGGTAAGTTTCTCATTCATGGGCACATGGGTCGAATCCTATTTGATATGGGTGCTACACACTCCTTTATTTCTAGAAGTTTTGCCCAGACTTCAGATTTGATAAAATCTGCTGAAAGTACCTTCACTAGCGTTGAGTCCTCTATGGGCGATGGCTCATTGATTTTCTTCGTATGTAAAAATGTAGGAATTAACCTTGGTGATTTGTGTTTTGAGGCTGACTTACTCGTCCTTGATATGGTCGGGTACGATGTAATTTTGGGTATGGATTGGCTAGTGAAGTACCATGCTATAGTAAATTGTTACGGGAAGAGTATAGTTTTTGCGGTTCCGGGACAAGAGATGTTCCTGGTAGTTATGCCTTGTATGGAAGGGAGCACGAGTGCTTATCTATACTGTATTGCGGAAGACGCATCTAGAGATGTCATGGTTCCCCTAATTTCTCTTCAAATCGTTAGAGATTTTGAAGATATTTTTCGAGAGATACCGGGATTACCTCCAAGTCGGGAAATAGAGTTTGTGATTGATCTAATGCCGGGAACTCGACCGATCGCCAAAGTTCCTTATCGAATGGATCCTGTGGAGATGAGGGAGCTAAGTGATCAGATTCAGAAGCTACTGGAGCAGGGCTTTATTAGGCGTAGTACCTCACCGTGGGGTGCTTCGGTATTGTTTGTGAAGAAGAGAGACGGTTCTTTCCGGTTATGCGTGGACTATAGAGAGTTGAATAAAGTCACCATCCAGAATAAATACCCTTTACCTTGCATCAACGACTTGTTTGATCAACTTAGGGGAGCTTCCTACTTCTCTAAGATCGATTTGAGGACGGGGTATCACCAATTGAGGATACGAGAGCAAGATGTATTTAAGACGGCCTTTTTGACCCGTTATGGATCTTATGAGTTTTTGGTTATGCCCTTTGGGCTAACCAATGCCCCTGCAGTGTTTATGGACCTTATGAACAGGGTATTTCGGGATTTTCTTGACCAGTTTGTCATTGTATTTATTGATGACATCCTAGTCTATTCTCAGACAGAGTCGGATCATGCTGCTCACTTGCGGTTGGTCCTGCAGAGATTGAGGGATCATTAATTGTATGCAAAGTTTGAGAAATGTGGCTTCTGGTTGAAGGAAGTTCAATTTCTGGGGCATGTGGTGTCATCCCAAGGCGTGTCGGTGGATCCGGGTAAGGTGATCGCGGTAAAAGAGTGGGGTCAGCCCACTACACCTACTGAAGTTCATAATTTTCTGGGCTTGGCGGGTTATTACCGTCGATTCATTAAGGGCTTTTCCAAGGTTGCTAGCCCATTGACGAATTTAACCCGGAAAGGAGTAAGATTTGTATGGGACAGTTCATGTCAAGCGGCTTTTGATGAGCTCAAGGACAGACTGACTTCGGCTCCAGTCCTGGCATTGCCCAAGACGGGATTGGAATATCTCGTCTTCACCGATGCATCTCTTCAGGGGTTAGGAGGTGTTCTTCAACAAGAGAGACAACCCATTGCGTACGCTTCTCGTAAGTTGAAGCCTCACAAGAGGAACTATCCGGTGCATGACTTGGAATTTGCCGCCGTTGTATTTGCCTTGAAGATATGGAGGCATTATCTCTTAGGGGAAAAGTTTAGTCTTTTCACCGACCACAAATCGCTGCAATACTTATTTTCCCAAAAGGATTTGAACATGCGCCAGCGTCGTTGGTTGGAGTTTGTGAAAGACTACCAATTTGATATTCATTATCACCCCGGAAAGGCGAATGTAGTAGCAGATGCCTTGAGCAGGAAGCCCGAGGGAGACTTAGCTGAGGTATGGAAAGCTAAGTGGAGAGAACTCAGCCTAGAGGATGCAAGAGTGAGAGCATTCCTTTCTGTGATGACGGTTACTCCCACGATTATAGCAAAGATTGTGGAAACTCAGAAAGGAGATAAAGTTTGTCAAGACCATACACGCCAGCTGTTGTCCGAGGGAGCGGAGACGTACTCGATTGGTTCCGAGGGCGGACTACGTTTCCATGGAAGACTTGTGGTTCCCGACGATGGGGATTTGAGACGAACGGTTATGGCAGAATCCCACGGGTCAAGGTTTGCGGTACATCCAGGCGGGGACAAGATGTACCAAGATATGCGTCGTTTGTATTGGTGGGAGGGTATGAAGAGGGATATCTCAGAGTTTGTGTCTCAATGCACTACTTGTCAGTTGGTTAAGATCGACCACCAGCGACCGACAGGTTTGTTACAATCGCTCGAGATTCCCGTATGGAAATGGGAGAGCATTTCGATGAACTTTGTTACGGGCTTGCCTATATCGCAAAAGGGTCATGATTCAATTTGGGTAATTGTCGACCGTTTGACTAAGTCGGCACACTTCTTGCCTGTGCGCACCGATTATGATACTGCTCGTTATGACCAATTGTTCATCGAGGAGATCGTCAGACTTCACGGGGTACCTTTAAATATTGTCTCCGACTGAGATAAGATATTTGTGTCCCACTTTTGGCAAAGTTTCCAAGGAGCAATGGGGACCGAGTTGAAGTTAAGCTCTTCCTATCATCCTCAAATAGACGGTCAGACCGAAAGGGTAAACCAGATGTTGGAGGATATGCTTCGTATGTGCATACTCGATTTTAAGGGCAGTTGGGAACAATACCTTCCATTGGTTGAGTTTCCTTATAATAACTCATACCAATTTACTATCGGAATGGCACCCTATGAAGCTCTGTATGGCAGGCCTTGTAGGTCGCCCGCTTGTTGGTTGGAAGTGGGTGATAACAAGTTCCTTGGGCCTGAAATGATCCAAGACACTTCTTCGAAGATTGAGCTTATTCGAAATCGCATACGGATAGCCCAAGAGCGCCAAAAGAGTTATGCCGATGCGGGTAGGAGACATATGGAGTTGGAGGTTAGAGACCAAGTGTTGGTGCGAGTGTCCCCGATGAAGGGCATTACACGTTTTGGGAAGAAAGGAAAGCTTGCACCCCGTTTTGTTGGACCTTTCCCGGTGATTGCAAAGGTTGGTTCCGTGGCATACCAACTTGCCTTGCCAGAACCTTTACAACAAATCCATGATGTATTTCACGTCTCCTCTTTGAAGAAGTACAGAAGGTGTGAAGGTGCCCTTTGGCACATCCCTTTCGAAGATATCGATTTACAGCCCGATGTTTCTTATGAAGAACAACCGGCTGCTATCCTTGAGTTTGGGGAGAGAAAGTTAAGATCTCGTGTGGTGCTCCTAGTGAGAGTTCATTGGAGTCATCATCATGCAAATGAATCAACTTGGGAACGTGAGGACGAGATGCGGGAGAAATATCCACATCTTTTCTTATGAGGTACGCCTGAATTTTGGGGGCAAAATTCCCTCATAAGGGGGGGAGTATGTAATAACCCTCGCTTATCAGACCGTATTTTATAGTAATTACTTAGTATAGTAATTAGAGACAAGTGTTGGGTTATGATTTGAATGTTAATTCAATGTAGAGAAGTTGGTATCTATTATGAGTTTGCATACCTATCATGTTTATGGGTAAATATTGCTATGTCATGCTTATTAGTATCATTTGAATTCAAAATGATATTTGGCTTAATTATGAGACAGGAACCTAAATTGAATTTCAAATTGTCCAAATGATAATTTGGAGGTTGCAGTTGATTCCGGAAAGTGCGAAATAGTCAAATAATGTACCATATTGTATTTTGTAGTTTTGGGCATTTTTGACTGGTTGTGCCTTAATTATACAATTGCGTATTATTTTATCGCACTATTAGTTAATTTAGTGGGATAATTGTCTTAGGTCACGACTTAAGCTTTCTAAGTCTTCCAATTTCCCTTATTCCCTTCCTAAACCTAAAGAGAGAAAGAGAAGAGTAGAGAGAAAGATTGTAGATTTGGAGATTGAAAGAGATTCTTTCTTCTACAACCAAGAGACCTGCAATTTGCTGAATCAAGGCAAGTTTTTACTTGCTATTTGTGTCTTGAGATAGATGATTTGTTGTGGTAATGATGTATTGATTTTTGGTTTAGCAAACTTAGGGTTTTTCTCATGTATTTTTGGGTTTTGACTCATTCAAAGATGATTAGGATGATTCATGAGGCTTAAGATGGTTAATAGCATCATTGATGTTATCTTGATGTTGGTATATAAGTTTGGTTTGAAGAAATCTGAGTTAGGGTAGAAAATGGAGTCCAAGACTCCATAGCCAAATCTTGGCAAAATCGCAGGCCCGAATTGATTCGCCCCCCTGGGCGAATCGATTCGGTTAGGTCCAGTGCTCAGGTCTTGTGAACCGAATCGATTCAGAATTGGTCTGAATCGATTCGACAGTTATGCAGAAACCCAAACCTTCTGACCGAATCGATTCGGTTTCCATCCGAATCGATTCGACAACTTTTCAGAAACTCAAATTTTCTGGCCGAATCGATTCGGCCAAGGGGGCGAATCGATTCGATACCCCTGCACTTTTCCAAAATTTTTCTTTTAAATTTTAACCCTTTTTCTTTAGGATTAGTAATTAGGGACCTTCTTAAAAGAAGTAAACATAGGGTTTAGAGTATTAGTTGAGTTGGGTCGACATCCTAGACTCGAAAGGGTTCATCTAGGGTTCTTTTATGGGGGAATTTAAAGTGATGTTTAGGCATTCCTTTTATCTTGTAGTTTTATAAGGGTCTAGAACATCTTTAGGTCAATTTGGAGACCTTAGGAATTAACTTGCGTTAGATTTGACTTGAGGGTTTATGTTAAAGCATAAAGGAGGCTTTTGAAATAACTTTGGAGTCTGAATTTCTTATCGAGGATGTTATGACGGTACGTAATACGTATAGTCCCGATTTAAGCTTATACATTTGTTAAAATGGGAAATCGATAAGGTAGCTGATAAATTACTAAATCATGTAATGGAAATAAATAAAATGGATGTTACACACCTCTCTAAATACCATCTTAAGGGAAGTCCGTGTGAGAGGTGAATCCCCCTGGCTAATGAATGCAGGGTGGATATAGTCCTAGGCCATATGAGCGCTTGTTTTATTTTTCTGCGATGGGTAGGAGATTCTGGGTGTGGTCTTAACTACCCCCCAGGCATATGGCCGCTTCTCGACGTTTTCGATAGGATCCCAGGTTGTCTTATGTTAGGCCCTGGAAGATGATGGTTATTTAGGGACGCGCACAGTGGGGAAACTTCGATGGGCGGTCTTAGAATCGTTATATTTATATTTATGACTATTCTAATTATCGAGTTGGACTCAATGGAACATGAATGCCATAAAGAGCAAGTTTATGCCACAAAGAGCATGCTATTGAGATTAGTTCCATTAAGAGCACATGATAATAAATTGTATTCCTGATAAGGAATGTCAAGAAAGATTTAAATTGAAATATGATGAAAAATGATAAAGGCTCATATGTGCTTTTAATTCTGTTTTATATGAATTTTATTCTACATAGTCATTTATTAGCTTTAGTTTCCTCACATGATGTTACCATGCTAGACTATCATCCATGCTTACTTGCGCATCATTGTCATACCTGTCATTTATCTATTGATCACATATATCCGGCCCTGACCGGTTTTCATTTCTCATTGTATATATATATATATATATATATATATATATATATATATATATATATATATATATATATATAATCCGTTCAGGTGTTCCGCCGCACGGTCGCCCGTAATGATCTTTCCTTCCATATGTCTTGAGGAGCCGTGACATTGTGCGGGTCTCACAGGATGTTTTGTGTAGACGCCTCCATTTATGTTTTCTAGTTATGATCAGTTTATTCGGGCATGTTGCCCAAACCGTTGTAATTGTATAATGGATTTATTATGTAACACCTGGAGCTTATTATATGTTGTATGGTTATTATTGACCGACATTTCATTCGGTCCTTTTGTATTTTTGGGTTTCTTATATACGCTTGTGGGGGCTTCCACCCTCTATTCCTACTATGGGTTGTTGAAAATGTTCTCTTCTTATTTAATAACCAAAGTTTTTGATAACCCATTTTCTGGAATATAGTGTGGTTATTCCTTATACTTTGCATATTGTAGTGATGCTGAGAATGATATTTATCAATGATTTCCTATTTTATCGAGGTATAGGGCTGGCCACCCTTTATTTCGGATAGCGGGTTGTCACAGATGGTATCAGAGCATTAGGTTCTAGAGTCTTTAGGATCTATGCGGACTTGTCACGTTCTACCGTAGCGTTCTTTGATATAGAACTTAATGTTAGGATTGTTTGTTGCTTATGTATGCGATCTTCTGCTAAATAGATTGATTTGTATTATATTTTAACTCTGCCTCGTCTTTATCTTAGATGCCACCAAAGAGAGGACGTCCCGCTAGACGTAATAGGGTTGTTGAGGATGAGTTTGGTCCTCCACCGCAGCAGGGGAGTATCAGTGCCGCTGAAGTGGAAAATATTGTGGCCCAAGCCGTCAACGCCGTGATGACTGCAGTGGCCCAACAAATGCCACAAGTTCAAGCAAGGGGACAAGAAGCACTAGTTCCTATGGGACCTTCTCAGTGGGAACGGCTGAGGGAGTCTTTCCTTAAGGGACATCCCCCAGAATTTGAGGGAGGTTCGGATGTTATAAAGGCGAACCAGTGGAAGAGAGATATGCAACGCCACCTTAGGATGGTGGAATGTAGTGAGGAGAAAAAGAAAATTCACGTTACCTTCAAGCTGGTCGGACCGGCCTTACACTGGTGGGAGTCAATGACGACACCCGAACAAAGGGATACTATGTCCATCACAAATTTTTTGGCTTTGTTTGATGGAAAGTATTTCCCTCCCGCAGTTCAAAGGGAAATGCAGAGGAAGCTTCAAGATTTAGTACAAGGGGAGAGATCGGTTGCCGAGTACGAGGAGGAGTTTACCCGGTTAGCAAGCTTTATACCGGATGAAGTAACTCCAGAAGCGAAGAGGATCTCCAAGTTTGTGGGAGGTTTGCACTGGCGAATAAAACAACATTTGCTTGGAAATCCATCTCTGGTGACCTTTGGTGATGTGATGAATAAAACAACTTTTAATGTGCACCAAACCAAGTTGTGAAAAACCCAATTCTTAATTATAACCAATTTTATCTTGATTAATTCTAAACATGCATCTAGTGATTAAAGCGAGTAAAATAAAGTAAAGAACGCCTCACCAAATTCAAATGTGCAAGAGAAGTTAAACATTCATATAAAATCGTGCATGTGTGCAATGTTGGCATATATACAAAGTCGAATCAAAATGCATATCAACTTTGAAGCAACCCCATATCAACAATGGTTAAGATCATTCTAAGCATCGATAATAATGACCAAATGTCCTAGCCACATGGATAATGAAATGATGGGGGTGGGTTCCAAGCACACCAATATGCCACATCAAACATGTAAACTCAAAAACAAAAACCGAAAATCTTTTTGGCTTTTCATATTTTGACTCAAATAAAAGAAAAATCTTTCTGGGTTTTTCAAAAGTTTTCTCAAAAACAAAATCTTTTTGGATTTTTCAATAGGACTCAAACAAATGAAAACTATAATACAATATGATACACATGTCATAGTACTAGCAATTAATATATCATGAAGCAGCCTAGCATATGACAAACATGGAAACACTATCATCCTTTAGATTTAGCATGGGAAGAATCAAGTGCACCCAAACGAGAATCATGAAGTTTAATTCCTAAAGCCACTAAATCCGATTTCCTAACCCAAGTAGATGTAAAATGATGCATGGGGGTTTGGGGAAACGGGGAAACTTTATTCCTAAACTTCCTAGTATCTTATCTAAGGTCGTAACAATAATGCCTAAGGTGACCTTTCCTACCAAAAAACGTGCAAGTGTAGCGGTGGTGGGAATGATTACCTATATGTGGACCTTTTCTAACGTTCCTAGTGTTTCTAACACGTGCGGGGGGAATGGGAACATCTCTCTCACCAAAACCTATACATCCCCTATCTCCCTTAATTTGTATGGTGCCTAGGATCTTATCTAACTTCTCTGACCTAGCTTCCAAATCAAACTTGACTCTAGACGAGTCTCTCAATCTCTCCTCGAACTCGTGAATCCTGGACTCGAGCAAACACCTAAACTCCCCAAACTCTAAAATCTCCTTTTTTAAGGACTCCATCAAACCATGGAGATTATCTCTCTGTTTCTCCACAAGCACTAATTTCTCCCTAAACTTCTTCTCTCATGACCTAAGATCCTCAATCAAACTATCACTATTTTCTATGGAACGCTCATTCATCTTAGCTTGCAATTTTGAGTTAGCCTTTTTCACCTTCACCGTTTTGGCATACAACTCATTAAATGAATTTTATAACTCTTTCACATCTACCTCCTCCTCATCACTCTCTTCACGCTCACTAACATGGGATTCACTCAAAACCTCCTCGGAAGTGTCATGCACATGAGAATCATCGTCTCTCACATGACATGCCATAAACGCAACAAAGTTACGATCAATGGGGGAACTCTGTCCCTCTTCCGGATCACTATCACTTAAGGTGGCATTATAGATAATGGGTTGCTTTCCCTCTTTCTTAAGTCTAGTGGGACACTCCTTAACTTTGTGACCATAACCCTCACACCCAAAACACTTATCCGACTCATCTCTCTTAGGCTTCTCAAACTTATCCTTAGAGGTGGGATCTACTTTATTGTTCTTGAATTTTTCAAATTTCTTGACATCTTTCGATTGATTTTGAAACTTAATAAAAATTTTAAATTTCTTTGCCAATAAAGAAGCATCCTCAAAATCTAAATCGGAATCGGAATCCGAAACTTTCATTTCCTCCTTTCGGGTTTTCAAAGCAATACCCTTTTCTTTCTTAGGCACTTTCTTGGAGGTAATCATGTAGATTTCATAGGTTTGTAAGTCACCTACAATCTCTTCTAGTTTCTTCGACTCTAACCTACCCAAGGAGTTTAAAATGGTCACTTTTGCATCAAACCTACTAGGAAACGATCTAAGTATTTTCTTAATGACACGATTGTCGGGAATTTTCTCTCCCAGGTTAAATAACGAGTTGACAATATTGGAAAACCTAGCATAAAACTCATCAAAAGTCTCACTCTCTAACATCCTAATGGTCTCAAACTGTGCAGTGAGATTTTGAAGTTTTGACGCTCTAAATGTGCTAGTGCCCTCGTGAGTGAGTGCCAAGATATCCCAAGCCTCTTTTGATGTTTCACAAGTCATAATTCTATTATATTCATCATGTGTAAAATGTGAAGCAATAACGTGCAAACCCTTAGAATTATAGTGTTCAATTCTTTGTTCAGTTTCGGTCCTTGACTCAATAGGCTTTAAACTAGTGACCTCACCTACAATAGTGATAGGGGGTGTCCAACCTTTCTCAAGTGCTAGCCACACACACTCATCAATTGATTTTAATGCACATCTCATTCTCATCTTCCAATAAGTGTAATTAGTGCCATAAAAAACAGGAGTTCGAGAAAATTCATTATATCTTGAATTCATCTTTGAAAACAGACAGGATCACGAAACAAATAAAATATGTTTTCTAGCTCTGATACCAATTTAAAAGTGCCCAATATGTGCGTTTTAAACAAAACCAAATTTTCACCAAAAATTATCCAACTTTTAATGTGCACCAAACCAAGTTGTGAAAAACCAATTCTTACTTTAAACTAATTTTATCTTGATTAATCCTAAACATGCATCTAGTGATTAAACCAAGTAAAATAAAGTAAAGAATAATCACAACGCCAAATGTACGAGGAAAAACCTAAAATGGGAAAACAGCCTCGGACGGCCCAAGCTAGCCAATCACTATGAATAATGGTTTTACAAAGACAGATTATCCTTACTCAATGACTCGATCCCCATGGGTCATGACGCTCATTATGATCTTCAACCATTCTTCATTAGTGCCCACACAGAAATTCTGTCTTCCACGATACCTATCCACAACACACGCGTCCATGTATGTTTCGGTGTCCACCGATTGACTTTGATTCGTCTACGATGTCGAACAATAAGTCCTTCTCTTTTCTTCACCGCAAAACCCTTGATGTTTAATGATAGCAAAAACTTCTTTGGTGCCGCAAGATCACTTAAACATGTAAGAATGATAACTCGGATCTTTGCAAACTAGAAGGATGTGTTTATGCTTTGTAAACCTTAGAAAACATGTGCAAATAACGTATTGCACACTTACGAAATCTGATAGAAACATGCTTTAAATAAGATTTAAATGCCGCCTCAAAAATCATGTCGCTCGAACAAGATTGCCACATCGTTCGCGCGACACATGCATCTCGTTTGAATGAGCTGACATGTCGTTTGAACGACACATCGAAGTTTGACTTTCTTTGACTTTTTGTTTAAAACGTCTCTTTTAAAAGAGATCCAAATTAGTCAAACTCCTTTTGGAGCTTATCAGAACAAAACGTAGTGTAAACACTTAAAACACTTTTAAAAACATTTTTAAAGATTTTTTCTTTATAAAAATTACATCCTTATCTTTTATAAAACAATTCCAAGCACCATTAATTATATGCATTCATATCTGAGAGATCTCGAAATGCAATTAACTTTAAAGACGAGTAAACATGCACCAATTAAACTTCGGCATGATTAATTCTTTAAAGATTTGCCGTAACGTCTTCAATTTTCTTCAATACGTCATAGACCAAGTGGGATCGTGACAAAATAAAATCTCCCTATGACATATTACAAACACAGTTTTTTTCACAGAATTAAGTCAAAATAATACATGTACTGAATTAGAAATTTATGTCCTAACACCACCCATATCATTCAAAGAAGAACTATGATCATCATTGGAAGGAGTGCTTCCTTAGTCAAATAGTTCCTCTTCCAATGATTGGGAGGGGGAACCGACATTTGAAACTCTATGAGAACCAATTTCACTAAGTATAGAAGATTTGGGTATAGTACGTTCCGTTACTGGAATAGATGTAATAAGTGTTTCATGAGAGCAATGTCCTAGAGCCTCATAACCCTACTATCTAACAATCCTATAGATCTCCTCTATTCCAAGATCATTGGTATCTGACCCCTAGTCTAGTGCAAAATAAATGCCAACATCAGTATTGATCCCCTTCTTTTTTATGGAAACCCTAGTCCTCAGTGGAGAAAGAGGGGGAGAGGGAGAAGCGAAAGTAGTCGAGATGAAATTTGAAATGTTCTCGTACAGATGATTTCTCTTGACTGCAATGAAATATTGTGCCTTTCCTATACCTTTGGATTAGCCTTTGGATTTGGCATGCAGAGTCATGATTTTCTTTGGATAGGTAGACTCATCAAGAAGTGGATTTATTAAGATAGGAATAACTTATTCAAGAGGTGTCTTGGGAGTAATGATGAGATGCCAAATTTCTTTCTGAGTTAGTTTGATAAAGAATTGAGTTTTGACATACCTAGTAGGAATGCTCTCATGAGGAGGTTCGACCATCCAGTTTTGAATAGGAAGAACCTGTCGCTACCAAAACTGGAACCAGGAAGAGGTGAATGAAGGTAAATTATCACGGGGAGGCACATATAGCCCTCCTAAATGGATCACAGTGTCGAACATCCCCTAGAATGTAAAATTCTTACATGCCTCCAAAAATAACTCTAAAAGGTCACAGCTCGAGGGGTAAGAAGGGGTGTGAATACCCTAGACATAATCAAACTATCTCCTCGCTCGGAGTGATTGAACACAGTTCCCTAACCTAGCTCAGTCAAAGAACTAAGGAGACCCGGTGATATCATAGTCACCATATTGATATGTGGTCAAGAAGAGACAAAATTTACATCTGAAGGACAATATAAAGTGCCACCATCACCCAAAAAAGAAATCCAACTAAAAGTACCATCATAATGTTTATTGCAAGGATGAAAGCATAACTCATCGATATTATCAATCACCGACCCTAGGGGATTCTTGGGGGATTTCTTGCGCCACCTCAAAAGACGAGCAACACGATTATGACAGGACTTTTCTTTCGGACCAAAATTGGGAAAATGTTCAAATAAAAATGTCACGAGAATAAGGGAGTTGGAAAAGTTACCGACATCATAGCGGATATCGAATTTCTCGACATCTACACGGGTGAGGCCTAGCAAAGTATAAAGGGATAAAAGGCTTAAGGCAGCAGAGGTACCATCCTCTCTCATTCTAGCCTCTTAGACAATTTGAAAAGAAGATCGTGACGAGAGTCTTCTGACTTTCTAGGGAGCAATATTTTACTCAAGAATGTAACCAGAAAAGCATCGAAGTGTGAGGGGGAGTGAAGATTGGGAGGACTATCTTGACTGTTCAGAACTATACTAGAAGTCTCCACCTTGGGTGGCTTCTCAAAATCTGTAAACCAATATCCCTATAATTTAACAAAAAAATGCTTGGTAAGACCAGTCACATTGATAGCCATATACCTCGAGCACTCAAAAAGGGTTGAATGCAATTTTTCTACCATCTCCTACTCAATAGGGTCCTCATAGCCATCAGTGAAAACACCCCCCTAAGAAATGAAGGGAAAATAACTCATAAAAATCCTCTATAGTGATGGTGATCTCACCCAAGATAGTTACAAAAGTATGGGACTTTCTGCTCCCCCGAGAAATTAAAAGATTAAGGGAGGCGCCATGTTTAGCAATAGTGCAATATTTAAAATTATTAACTATAGTAAGAAGGATAAGTCCCTTAAAAACAACCTTATAAAAAAAATACAACAAGAATATAATTAACCTAAGTAGCCAACTCTTGAGGGGAACCTCCAGTAACTTTGAATTCGACACTGGAATGAGGAAAATCACTACGATCCACCCTAACTCTAAGAATAGAATCAGGAAGAATGATAGGAGCATCGTTAGAATCACCTAACCACACATGGGGGTGATCGATAATGTTGGCAACAAACTTCTCTTCAAAATGAGAAAGAGAGACCATAAGATCATCACGGGGCCCATAATAAGGTGTGCGATGATAGAGACCAATATTTCGATCTTGAAGAGTGTGCATATAGTCCTAGTAGGACTGAGAAGAAGATGACATGGTTGATGAGCTCTCAGTAATCATTGGTTCCAGTGAGGAAGCCTTAATTCCTATCTCTAGTGAAGAACCCCCAACATCCACTTATTTTTACGAGGAACCCTCATCAGCATGAGTTCTTGAAGAGGAACCCCCAACAACCACTTATTTATTCGAGGAACCCTTAGTAGAATATTTTCTCGATGAGGAACCCCCGATAACCTTTTGTTTATATGAGTAACCCCCAGCATGGGTTCTCGATGAGGAACCCAGAGCAGCAATTTGTTTATTCGTGAAACACTTTGCAATATGGCTTCTCGACGAGAAACCCCTAGAAGAATTTCCAACCGAGGAACCACCAATAAAAAAAGATGCGAGGAACCCTCAACAAAGAAGGATCTTGATGAGGAACCCATGCTAGTTATACCCATCAATGAGAAGCCTCTATTAACAGCAGCATAAAGATCAAGCGCCCCAGAAGTTGTAATCCTAATAGAACTTTAGTCAAAACCCACTCCTTTAGATGAGAAACCTCCAGTGGCAGGGGCTTTGGAAGATGAAATCCCAAATTACAAGAAACCCTGGGTAATGTTGGCGACAAAAATTAAACTCATAGATGTCGTGGTAGGAGAGGGCCTTGAGCGGTGTCTATAGTGGTGATTTCACTGGCTACCATTGTACATACAACGATATAAATGGGTAAAGATCTTATTACAAGGGGAATTATAGTGGTGGTCATGGTGGAAGATGTGTTTGATGATGGTAAAGCCATTTGTAGTTCGTTTCTTTTAAAAGATTGAAAGAAAACTATGGAGATTCTCTCTTGCTAAAAATGTCAACCATTTGTGAATGTATTGAGAACTTTATAAAAAATAAATATTTCATTCAAAAAATATTCTCTGAATGTAAATAAAGTGAAATATGGGAAAATCAAAAGTTTAGCAGAATTTTACCAAAATGAGGGGATGATAGTTCCCATGCTGGCATGTGGCTCTTTGAGACTCTAAAACCTAGAATGAAGGTAAAATTCATTCAATGACCTTATGGGTAATGATGGAGAAACCCTAGAGTTCCTCAAAATTAAAAATTACATGTATTGAGTACAAAGTCATTTGGTTTTCCCAACATAAAAGACTTTGCATGAGGGACTAATGTAGAGGGGTGTTTTGGATTTATAACAATATTTGGGTGAGGGATCCCTCCAGCCCTTCATGCAAAGAAGTGAAGAAATATCTAGGCGACCCCTCCTGCCCTTCCTACAAAAAGTTTAAAGACATTTTGACGAGGGACTCCTCCATCCCTTCCTTCTAAGTTTCAGATGTGTTTTGGGCGAGGGCCCCTCCTTCCAAGCTCCAGGTGAGTTTTGGGCGAGGGAACCCTCCAGGCCCTCCTTCCAAGGTCCAAATGAGTTTTGGCCGAGGGACCCCTCTGTAACACCCCACATTTTTCATGCATTAAATATGTAATTAATTCGGGAATTGAAAATTACTTGTGTTGACGCCACTAAAATGCGTAGATAAATGATGAGGATGAGATTGAAGATGAAGATAAACATTCACATCAAACATATAAGAGACAAAGGTTTTTAAAGTGGTTCGGCTATGAATAAAGCCTACGTCCACTGTTATTTTATTCCCAGGGGTTTAAAATATCACAATATGGTGTAGATAGAGAAAGAGTGTATATCTTGTGTATGGTGTTTCTTAGTTCCCCCTCCTTCCTCTCCTTTTGGCTAAGGGAATACATGTATTTATAGTGATGGGAGATAAAGAGACACAATGTCTTTATACATTCAGACATTTATGTCTACATACAATGAATCTAATTGTTGGCCTTCTATAATGGTTGGCCTTCCTTGAATTGCTTGGTATGTTATGTATTGTCATCTATTAATACAGTAGAAATGTACATTAAGGCTCATTAAATGCGTTGTCATCTTCATTAATGCACATTAAATGCATAGTTATCCTTTGATCTTCCTGGTTGGTATGCCGACCAACTCTCCTTGGGTGCCGACTATCTCTCCTCAAGTACCGACCAACTCTCCTCGGGTGTCGACTAACTCTCCTCGGGTGCCGAATATTGCCACATAGGATGACATGTGTCCTATTCTGATTGGTTCTCGTAGATGGAGAATTTTTGCATCAACAGAAGCCCCCAATGCTCCATGCTTGATGGTTTACTGAAAGGATGGAGTATTTATTCTGTAGTGTTGCTCGGTGCTCATGAAATTCTTGATCTACCTTCTTGATTTGTTTAACATAAAGTGCACTATTTCCTGAATGACATATGATGCAGGCTAATCGATGGTTGCTAATATCTCTTTTGAGGAACTTTGTTCGTCAAGTGAACGTGTGATATGTGTCACCCCTAGGAATTTGGATGCAGCCACGCCATAGTATGAAGCTTGTAGCTTGTCATAATCTTCAAGTATGTTGATTCGTTTGCTAGCCGACCAACTGCCTCCTGTGCCGAGCAATTGAGTGATAACTTCACATGCTTGATTTTTTTTATTTATGCTCCTTTAATTACTTTGTCGAGTAACATACTAGCCTTTGAACCCAACTCTTCAATCTGATTAGTACCAATTTAGTGGTGAACTTCGAAACATTTTCATACAACTTCTTCTTCGATGTTGGTCGGGATAGTAGTAGTAAAGATCCTAGTGACGTAGATGATGAATCTGACTCCTGAATGTGCATAATAACTCCTGACTATGCCTCTTGAACTTCAATATGCCTCCTGAACTTCAATATGCCTTCTGAACTTCAATATACCTCCTGAACTTCAATATCAAACCCAATTCCCGAGCAAGAAAAACAAATCCTGAATAATGATTGGTCGGGGCCCCGACCGTTTGAGTTTGTGGAGTTGAATTTGATGCTCGACTGCACGATGTTATGAGAATGTGCCACCGAATGAACAACTATATCTATAATAGAAACCCCCAAATGTGGAATATGAACTTTGAATGAGATTTATCGACTAACCGGAGTTGGATTTTATTTACCAACCGGAGTTGGATTTTATCTACCAACCGAAGTTGGATTTTATTGACCAACCGGAGTTGGATTTTATCTACCAACCGGAGTTGGATTTTATTGACCAACCGGAGTCGGATTTTATTTACCAACCGGAGTTGGATTTTATCTACCAACCGGAGTTGAATTTTATTGACCAACCGGAGTTGGATTTTATCTACCAATCGGAGTTGGATTTTACCTACCAACCGGAGTTGAATTTTATTGATCAACCGGAGTTGGATTTTATCTACCAACCGGAGTTGGATTTTATTGACCAACCGGAGTTGGATTTGGTTCCCGACCAACCGGAGTTGGTGGTAATTGATAATAAAGGCTAGAGACTTTCTCGGAGCTGACCAAAAGATTGTTGGGAATAAGATATAATAAATGCTGGAGACCTCCTCGGATCTGACCAATAGATTGTTGGGAATAAGATAATATGAATGCTGGAGATCTCCTCGGAGATGACCAACAGATTATTGGGAATAAGATATAATAAAATATGAATAGACATAAAGAATGATTTAGAATAATAATAAACTGTCTTGCTGATCTGTCGAGGCAAAATTGCATAATGTCGAATAAGAATAATATTTTCCAGTATATAAGAAAATGTCCGAGTACTTTATCGGGCCTGAATATAAATAAGAATTACCCCCACCAACCATCCGTTGGGGGTGAAATATAATAAATTTTATAGTTTTTCCTTGGGGCTGAATATGATAATGAGTATCTCGCTGAGTTCCATGTTGAGATAAATATATAATATGAATCTCAAGGGATATATAGAATAATTTGTGCTTGAGCCGATATCTCCGAGCAATAATAAAATATATAATGCCTCGCTGAGATAAAACTTCATAACGTCTAGTAATGATAATATTTTTCAGAACATAAGAATATTTCCGAGCATTCGTTGGCACTGAATCTTGTACCTGTAAAAATTAATAACCTGCCCTACCATATGTGTAGGCTGAATTGATTAGTTATCATGAGAATTATCTAGTCAATATAATGAATATATGATATGTATTTTCTCGGGCAATAAAAATATCAATTTCAAAATATGAAATAATATATGTCTGGTTGACCTGTCGAGACAAAATGGCCTCATGTTGAGCAATAATAGTTTCCAGAGGTTTAAGATTGTGGCTGGGCTTTCGTCGGGATTGAATCTTATCCCTATGAAATTTTAATAAGCTGCCCGAGCACCTGTCGAGACTAGAGAAAATAATTATTATCATGAGAATAATTATTCAGCCAAACAATATGTGATGTGTATCAGCATAAAATAATAAAAATTTCAAAATATGAAATAATATTTTGGAGCCACACGTGTATCATGTGGGCATATATTTTTTATCAAATATGCAAGACATGAGGTTTGATTTGGACTTTTTGTAAAATAATTTTAATTTTAAGCAAAAGACCAAATATAAATTAGTTTGAAAATTTAATATTAAGGTAAATCTTTGAAGCATAAGGGTGTGGAAATATAAATGTGTGGAAATATAAATATGTGGTACTGTAGAAAATACAACAAAACTTTATTTTGATAAATTCAGGTCCCAACGTGAGATCTGAAACCCATCACCCTGAAAGAAATCTTTATTTGTCTTTTTTTTAACTGCCGACCAACAATGGATGTTAATGACCAGGAGTATGCTTATTGGTCACCGACCAAGAATCATATGGTCTCCAACCAATAAATGATGTCGACCTGTGCCAAACATGTTCCTTCTGATATAGATGTAAAATAGTGAACGCCGATGAAGTTGAATTCTTTATTGTACTGGATCCATACCAATCAACATCTCTTGACTTCTAATACATAATGGAAACCAAGAATATGTGGTCGGGATATTACTCGACCAAGATTAATTGCTTCCGACCAGGTGCACCGATTAACAAATAGGAGCTCGGGACTCCTCAAATTGCCACAGACCAGTTATATGAGGTCGGGGAGCCTCCGACCTGTGATATATTTGCCGAACAACTTTGTAAGTGCCGATCAAGAATTGATTTGCCCCCAACCAACTATAGATGCTCTGGAGCTGACCAAGTTAGGGTGATGCCGACCAGTAGTCCTTATTGCCGACCTGGGTGACTGTGTAACTGTAATATGTTGGTTTTCGACTAAGAAACATGAATCCGCCTATAGTATCGGCGAACAAAACGAAACCTCCGACTAAGAAATAGGGTTTATTGACTAAGAAAATATCAGCGAGAACAGTAATTGGTCGACCATGGTTGCCAATCTATAAAAACTTCTCCGACCAACTATTAGGAGGTCGGGAACCTCCCTTGATGTAAATACTCGCCACTTTGCACAAAATTTATAGGGCCGACCAATAATTGATGTCGCTAATCACCATACTCATATAATATTTGATTATGATCTACAACAAGTGACGTAGAAACTAATCTGGTGGTGTAGCCATGCTGATCGGACAAATAAGTGGGGGAAATTAACCGCCAATCTATACCCAACTTGTGTGAGATATTGCTGATCGACAATGAAATCATTTTCAAGCTTCGTCGACCAGCGCTGGATGTTGCTGATCCTTGATAGGTTCCATCGATTTTTCAAGAAGAAATGTGAGAAGACAACTAGGTTTTGAATCAGGCTATGAAATCTGATATTTTGGGAAGTTCAATCTTCTGGTAGCACTGGTCCAATCTTTACGGATTTAATTACTTCAGGTGTCCAATATTAAAAAGTCCCATCGCCATTTAGGTCTAAAATGCGTAAAATGTGATGGATTTTGCGATCTGGCACAAATCAAAGATTTAAACATCATTTTCTATCACCGTTTACGATAATTAATTTAGGATCTTCTGAAGATCCGGTCTGGTGTACCTAAATGAATAGGGTTAAATATATATATTCGTACAGAAAAAGCTTTTGAGACAAAATTGTCTTTTCACCTCCCACAATTATGAGAAAATTTAGATACATAGTGTTTCCAGAAATTGATGCAACCCATGTTTGAAACGCATTAATGTATAATTTATCAGAATTAATAAATCATAACAAATCAAAATTTTTAGATCTAAGAGATAACCAACAAATAGAAATCATCAGATCTAAGAGAAAATATGATCAATATCAAAGAGGAAAAAGAATGGTTTTGAATTTTTACTCCCTTGTAGAAGATGTGAAATAAGTGAATCAACATATATGAAATCTTTTTCCTTGATGTAACTCATTATATAAACGTGTTTGCCCAGAACATTTTGAAGAAGTGTCATAGATGCTTAATGTTCATGATGAAAATTATCTAACACTGAATATATATATATATATATATATATATATATATATATATATATATATATATATATATATATATATATATATATATATATATTATTTTTATGAATCAAATTGATGAGAACTTTTGAAGCAGATCTGGGTCAGAATTGTGATTATCGAGAGAGAGAAAATTATTTTTGATTTTAACTTTTCCTCATTCTCTGATTAAAAATATAATGGGAATTTGAATAGTCATCAAAGATCTTTCAAAAATTATTTCAAAATCAACAATGAAAATTATCAAATCTTATCATCATCGTATATATTGATATATGTAATCATTTAAAATATTTATTCCATGATATAAAATTGAAACTTGGGAATCAAGCAAAAAGTTATGATTTATGAAATCCACTATTTTTCAGATTTCTAAATAAGAATGAATTTAACAGTTATGATTTAAAAATCATGATATGCAACATTTTGCAGATAAAAATTAGACATAAAAATCATGATTGAATCAAAAGATGTATGTATAATTGATTATACGTAGAGAAAATAAAAACTTAGCTTTTGATGGAGAACAATGCTTATAACATGTTCCCACAGATGGCGTCAATCTGTTGAAGACAGAAAATGGCCACTGCCATTTTAGTGGCGTCAACAGCAGATAAATGATGAGGATGAGATTAAAGATGAAGATAAACATTCACATCAAACATATAAGAGACAAAGGTTTTTAAAGTGGTTCGGCTACGAATAAAGCCTACGTCCACTGTTATTTTATTCCCAGGGCTTTACAATAGCACAATATAGTGTAAAGAGAGAAAGAGTGTATATCTTGTGTATGGTGTTTCTTAGTTCCCCCTCCTTCCTCTCCTTTTAGCTAAGGGAATACATGTATTTATAGTGATGGGAGATAAAGAGATACAATGTCTTTATACATTCAGACATTTATGTATACATACAATGAATCTAGTTGTTGGCCTTCTATAATGGTTGGTCTTCCTTGAATTGCTTGGTATGATATGTATTGTCATCTATTAATACAGTAGAAATGCACATTAAGGATCATTAAATGCGATGTCATCTTCATTAATGCACATTAAATGCATAGTTATCCTTTGATCTTCCTGGTTGGTATGCTGACAACCTCTCCTTAGGTGCCGACTATCTGTCCTCAGGTACCGACCAACTCTCCTCGGTCATCGAATAACTCTCCTCGGGTGCCGAATATTGCCACGTAGGATGACATGTGTCCTATTCTGATTGGTCCTCGTAGATGGAGAATTTTTGCGTCAACAACTTGTGAGACATAATTTTAATTCGATTAATTAGGGAAATTTTATTTAAATATTAATCGGGGAGTGAATGGTGTAATACCTCGTACTTTTATGCTATATTTAATTTGAGGGATTTATTAAATTTAATGTGATGATTTATTTAATAAAAATCCGGAAATTAATCATGTTATAATTATTAACGTGACTAGAGTTAGTAATTATGGGAAACTTGTTGAATATTACTAATGAGCATAGTAATATATTATATTGGTTATATTGAATGTCATAGGTGAATTAAATGACTATTTTGGAAATTTAAGTCGGGACGTGCCCGTGTCACGTCGGGACTAATTATGTAAATTAAAAAGGGAATATTTTATAAGTTGTCCGTATGGTCGTTTTGAGTGCGCCAACTCGTCTGGAAGGGTCGAGATCGTCAGAAAAGTGTACCCGGGGGTTTAGTTTGGGTCTCGGGATGTTTTTAGGCTTAATTAGTGACCCGGGAGGGCATTTTGACCATTTTACAAAATAGGGTAATTAAACCCACGAATTTCAGCCATCCTTAGCAGCCATTTAAGTCAGCCTTTTAGGGTTAGAACATTCAAAACCCTAGAACGGCCATTGGAGAAGAGAGGAGAGAGCTCTCAAGGTGATTCAAGGCCCAAAACACCACCGATTGCACTGCCGTCACCACCAACGCGTAGATCGCGAGGAGGAGAACGCAACCACACCAATATCAGTAGGAAAGCTGACCTCTGAAATCCCAGGCAAGTGTTTAACTTGCATATTTTCGTTGGTGTAATAATCATATTAGTGTAGGAATGATTAGGAGTATAATTAAAGGAAGAAAACCCCAATTTTTGATAGGGATTTGCATGTAGAAATCGTTATAACCATATTCTGAAAATAATATGTGAAGTAGATGATCAACCCACGAATTTGTGATGTTATGTTAGAAGGAAATTCTGGAGAAAACTGATTAGAACAAAAGTTAAGAAACCTTAGGGTTCTTGATGATTAGATGAGATTTTAGGTTGTTTAATCATGTTTAATGATGGTTATATGCATGCTTAACGTTAGAAACATCTGGAAAAATATTACCATGATTGTAGTATAAGTTTTGGGACGATTAGTATTGGAAATTATGGATTTGAATGAAGAATATTAGTCAAACCCGTAACTGCACTTCTGCAGAAATCGAAATACCTGTTTGATCGATCGATCGAACCTAGAGCGTCGATCGATCGAAGGTTCGATCGATCGAGCCCCAGACGTCGATCGATCGACCACTCCTGGCAAACTCTTTTTCCCCTTGTTTAATTAGTTGAATTAATTTACCGTGGAATATTTCTTGGGCATATTAAATAAAATGTTTTGGGATATAGAAGAGACCAGTAGGACATATGATTAAGTGTTGAGAACTTTATTATGAAATGATAATTGGGTCTAAGGGATAATTAATTAAGGAACGACGAACTGCGTATTTCAAGTGAGAGATTACAACGAATACCTAAGATAGTGAATAGACGTCTACCTACTGAATTTGTTACTTGGATGGATAAAATCCACGAGTGTCACGTAATTAGTGAGAAAACCCTCCGAGTTAAGGTTAGAGACGAAACCTTATACGAAATCTTAAAATTGTAAAATTAAGGATAAATGTTGTAATTATGGGTAAGGAGAGTGACCTATATTAACATGATGAAATTGGTATATTTATATGATTGTGTGTACATATATTATATACATGTGAAAAACGTACCCGCGCTACTTGCTATCCCTGAGGTTACCGCGCTGGGATGATCTTATCCTGTGTTGCTTTATGGGGGATATTGATTCGTACCCTAGAAGATAGAGATCCTAGGTACGGGCTATCAGATTGATAGTCGGACGGTCCTAAGAGACGTGTGGGTATGTATTGACCTCTTGGACTTGGAATCTACGCTTCGCCTCAACGTTGTTTTGTATATGTTAATACAGTTCGAGAGTGATTCCGAACTTGTATTTCCCTTTGTGAGAGCGATACTGGGATTGGATAACAAAGTATGCCCGCACCATAGTTTAGTTGGGGTGTCATTATATATATATATATTATACGAGTAGATAATATATATATGAGGTTATAAACTTTAAACTGCCTACTGTGATTTGATAAGTAGAACATGGTTGTTGACTCAAATTATTAAATACTTATTTTGTGGAAGTATGAGAAGACACTGGGAAACTTTATAATTTAATGAAGCTAAAACGAGAGGAGTGCTACATATTGAAAATAACCTTTTTAAAACATTGTCATCGTTCGGTTTTGAAAACTTATGAGTAAGTTAAGATAAACTAAATTATTTGGGAAGGTTAGTACGATAGGCGTGCACATTAGAAGAGAGGTGAGAATTTCTCAAGAGAGTGTCAAACTAATATGATTTGCATTGGCCTGTATCAATTTAAATACTTGCTTAATGTATTTTAAAATCAAACACACTTTCGGGCCCTGACTTGTTTCTTTTTTTTCTCTCTCTCTTTTTTATATATATATGTATATTTTCAGGTGCCCAGCCACAGGGGCGTCTTGCTTAGGATCCTTTGTGAAGAACGAGCTGCAGCTTAGGTGGGAGTTGCAGGTCACTTGAGTAGACGACTTCTGTTATTGACTCCACTCCTACTACTCTCATGTATTGGGCACATGTCACCCTTTTCATCATTTCATTCATTGTTGGGATTTTTATATCTTCAGTTATTCCAGCATTGTTTTATGGGATTTATTCAGGATAGTTTATGATGATTGGTTTTATTATGTTAACATTCGATTAACGAATGTATGGTTTTATTTTAGTTCATCGTGGTGTGATTCTATATCGTAGAAATGTGGTTTTGTGTATATAAATCTTTTCTTTAATTAAAATTTGGAAGTTTGTATGAAAAATGTTTTTGACACTTAGCTTAATTATTTAGGGTGTTAAATTGGAAATTTTTTATTGACAGTGATGCTGAGAATGAACCAACCGTTTACCTTGATTTAATTTAATAAAGGAGTGATCGCCCGGTATTTAATTAGGCGGGGTGTCACAGGTGGTATGAGAGCATCAGGTTCTAGTGTCCATAGGATCTGTACGGCTTATTTCGCTTTCAGCTTAACGCTTTTGCTATAGAGCCCTATTTTTAGGATTTGTTGTATTCCTGCTTTTACATTTAAGTCTTCAGTTAATTGAGATTCGATGATAACTGTGGACTAATAAACTCTTTGACGTTTTAGATGCCTCCGAGACGTGCTCCGAAAGATAGGCGTGCCCAAGCCGAGCAGCCAGCAGCTCCGGCACCAGGCACAATGAATGCGAATGAGGTAGCCGCCATCGTTGCTCAGGCGGTAAATGCCGCGATAGCGGTGATTCAGCAGGCTCCACCATAGGTCCAGGCAGTGGCGCCAGTACCAGCACAACTTCCATCTGCATGGGAGAGGGTTCGGGATGCTTTTCAGAAAGCACATCCCCCTGAGTTCTCCGGTAGCTCCGACATTGTCACGGTTAGCCAATGGAAGAAAGACATCCAGCGGCATCTTCACATGTATGAGTGCACCGAAGTACAAAAGTAGTTATTGGCTTCTTTCAAGATGGTGGGAGCACATTACAGTGGTGGGAGTCCACTACTACTTTGGAGGAGAGGGACACGATCCCTATTCAGTTGTTCTGGGAGCGATTTGACCGCAAGTATTTTCCACCCGCAGTGCAGACTGAGATGAGACGGAAACTACTAAATCTGAAACAAGATAATCTTACTGTAGCAGAGTATGAGGAGGAGTTCATGAGACTTCTCACCATTGTGCCAGATGAGGCACCTACTGAGGGCAAGAAGATTTTGTTGTTTGTCGACGGGTTGGCTTGGAGGATCCGTCAGCACCTTATTGGGAACTTGTCCCTGAGTACGTTCACTGATGTACTCAATGCAGCGTTACTACATTGCCAGGATCACCGCTTCCATCTACAGGGGAGCAAGAGAGCAGGAGAGTCCAGCCAGCAGGGCAGGACCGGGGTTAACAGTGCCGGTGGGGCACCATCTCATGGACAGACTCGTCAGCACGAGCAGAGATCTCATCAGGGGGACCCTGCTAAGCGATTCCATTCGGGTGATCCCAGGCAGGGAAATGGGGGTTATAGGCAGGGCCAGCAGGGCCAGCCTAATCAGCAGGGTCAGCACCGACAGCAGGGTCAGTAACAGGGCCAGCAGGGCCAACAGCGTGCACATCAGGGCCAACAGGGCCAATGGCGTGGAGGTAACGGCCAGCAGGGCCGTGGTCAGCAAGGACAGAGGGGAGGTAATTTTAGAGGCCGGTGTTTTGTGTGCGGCAAGCACGGCCATAAGCGTCAGGATTGCCCAGAGGGCGATAGGGCCCCACAGCAGCAGGGAGCCCGTAATGAGCCGCAGAGGCCACTCTTTCCACCTGCCCTTCCAGCTCCAGCCAAGGTGCTAGCCCTACCAGCCGTTCCAGCAGCTCCAGTGAAGCAGGGGCAACTGCAGTATGGACGTGTCTATAACGTCCACCAGGCAGCAGCTCCACAGGCACCACCCGCGATTGAGGGTATGTTTCCTATCCATGGTACTATGGGTAAAGTTTTGTTTGATACGGGGGCAACGCATTGTTTTATAGCTACGCATTTTGCGAAGTCCTTAGGATTATTAGCCACAACAGAGAGTACCGTGACGTGTGTCGACTCACCACTGGGGAGTGGGTCACTTATATTCTTTATATGCCGGGGAGTAGGGGTAGAGATTGGTAGCTTGGTATTGCCTGCAGACATGCTAGTCTTAGACATGCACGAGCATGATGTGATCATTGGTATGGATTGGCTCGCATCTTATAGAGCCATGATTGATTGCTTCGGTGGGAGCATTGTTTTCGCCATTCCGGAGCAAGAGATGTTTGTAGTGGTGATGCCTCGCCCAGAGGGAGGTTCGACCGCTCATTTATATTACATTGAGGAGGATACCTCTAAGGAGGTTGTGATTCCTTTGGATTCGATCCCAGTTGTTAGGGTGTATTCCGATGTGTTTTAGGAGATACCAGGCCTACCGCCCAGTCGTGAGATAGACTTCGTTATAGATTTATTACCGGATACGAGACCTATAGCACGCGCACCGTACCGTATGGCTCCGGCAGAGATGCGAGCGCTACGAGATCAGATTGAGTAGCTATTAGGTCAGGGCTTCATTCGTAGGAGTACCTCACCTTGGGGCGCTCCAGTCTTATTTGTAAAGAAGAGAGATGGTTCACTGAGATTGTACGTGGACTACCGGGAGTTGAACAAAGTCACAATACGGAATAAGTATCCGTTGCCTCGAATCGATGATCTATTTCGACCAGTTGAGGGGAGCAAATTTATTTTCGAAGATAGATCTGAGGTCGGGGTACCATCAGCTACGTATTAGGGAGCAGGATGTTTCGAAGACTGCTTTCTTGACGAGATATGGGTCTTATGAGTTCCGGGTGATGCCGTTCGGACTCACAAATGCTCCAGCCGTTTTCATGGACTTGATGAATCGAGTATTCAGAGAGTTCTTGGATCAGTTTGTCATCGTTTTCATAGATGACATTTTGATATATTCACACTCCGAGGAGGAGCATGCCGAACACTTGAGGCAGATTCTTCAGACTCTACGAGAGCATCAGCTGTATGTTAAGTACGAGAAGTGCGGATTCTGGTTATGAGAGGTACAGTTCTTGGGTAATGTTGTTTCTGAGCAAGGGATAGCAGTTGACCCGAGAAAAGTGTCAGCGGTGAGGGAGTGGGGGCAGCCCACGACACCGACGGAAGTGCGTAGTTTCTTGGGTTTAGCCGGATACTACAGGAGGTTCATTCGGGGATTCTCCAAAATAGCGGGTCCATTGACGAATCTGACTCGCAAGGGGGTACCATATGTCTGGGATGACGCTTGTCAGTTGGCTTTCGACGAGCTGAAGGACAAGCTTACTTCGGCACTAGTCCTTGCTTTACCGAAGCCGAGTGTAGAGTACCTGGTTTACACAGACGCGTCCTTACGAGGACTTGGGGGAGTACTTCAGCAGGAAGAGAAGGCTATAGCTTTTTCTTCCCGCAAGCTTAAGCCGCATGAGAAGAATTACCCCACCCATGACCTGGAGTTAGCCGCGGTCGTCTTTGCATTGAGAATTTGGAGGCACTATTTATTGGGCGAGAAATTCCGTTTGTTCACAGACCATAAGTCACTGCAGTACCTGTTCACTCAGCGAGAGCTGAATATGCATCAGCGCAGATGGTTAGAGTTTGTGAAAGATTACCAGTTCGACATACAGTACCATCCGGGGAAGGCCAACGTAGTTGCTAATGCGTTGAGCCGTAGACCGGTAGACGATGCAGCCGACGTTTGGAAAGCAAAGTGGAAGGAGTTGGGTCACCAGGACGCAGTAGCACGTTCCTTCTTATCCGTGATGTAAGTCACACCCGAGATTGTTACGAGGGTGATACAGGCACAGACCACAGACCCGTTTTGTCACGGGCAGGTTGTACGACTTCTAGTCGAGGGTGCTGAGTCCTATTCTGTTAGTTCGGATGGAGGGTTGCGGTTTAATGGGAGATTAGTGGTCCCAAAAGGAGCGAAGCTACGTCATGAAGTGATGACTCATTCTCATGGGTCCCGATTTGCAGTACATCCGCGAGGCTATAAGATGTACCAGGACATGAGACGACAGTACTGGTGGAGTAGGATGAAGAAGGACATCGCTGAATTTGTCTCCAAGTGTTCTACTTGCCAGCTAGTGAAGGTGGACCACCAGAAACCGTCAGGATTACTTCAGCCGTTGGAAGTACCCGCGTGGAAGTGGGAAAGTATTTCCATGGATTTCATTACGGGGTTGCCTACATCACAGCGGGGCCACGATTCTATCTGGGTGATTGAAGACCGTTTGACCAAGGTGGCTCATTTTCTGCCAGTGAGGGCAGATTATACCACGGGTCAGTATGCCCAGTTGTTCATCGCTGAGATTGTCAGATTGCATGGGGTGCCCTTGAATATTGTGTCAGATAGAGACAAGATTTTTGTGTCACGTTTTTGGGAAAGCTTTCAGGAGGCTATGGGTATAGAGTTGAGACTGAGTTCAGCTTATCACCCACAGACAGATGGACAGACATAACGTACTAATCAGATGTTGGAAGATATTCTACGCATGTGTGTTCTCGATTTCGGAGGAGGTTGGGAGCCACACCTTCCACTGGTAGAGTTTGCTTATAATAACTCCTATCAGTTTACAATTGGCATGGCTCCATTTGAGGCTTTGTACGGCAGGCCTTGTCGTTCTCCAACTTGTTGGCTCGAGGTGGGGGACAACAAGTTATTAGGGCCAGAAGTGATCCAGGAGACCTCCGCGAGGATTGAGATAATCAGGAGTCGTATTCGGGTAGCCCAAGACAGGCAGAAGAGCTACGCCGATGCGAAACGTTTCTTGCGGGAGTTTAATGTGGGAGATCAAGTGTTGTTGCGTGTATCTCCTATGAAAGGAGTGATGAGGTTCGGGAAGAAGGGGAAATTGGCTCCGAGGTACGTAGGACCATTTCCCATCATCGAGAGAATTGGGCCAGTAGCATACAGGTTGGGATTTCCAAAACATTTACATCGCATCCACGATGTATTCCACATCTCGTCATTGAGACGATATCTTCGGGATGATATGGCCCATACTCACATTGCGATAGATGAGATTGACTTACAGTCGGATAGCTCTTATGAAGAGAGAGCAGTGGCTATTCTAGACTATAGTGAGAGGAGATTGAGGTCAAAAGTAGTTCCACTTGTGCGAGTCCAGTGGGAGCATCATAATGTGAAGTAATCCACTTGGGAGCGTGAGGCAGATATGCGCGAGAGATATCCAGAGTTGTTTTTACCAGGTATGCCTTATTTTCCGAATTTCGGGACGAAATTCCATTATTAGGGGGGAAGTATGTAATACCCCGTACTTTTATGCTATATTTAATTTGAGGGATTTATTAAATTTAATGTGATGATTTATTTAATAAAAATCCGGAAATTAATCATGTTATAATTATTAATGTGACTAGAGTTAGTAATTATGGGAAACTTGTTGAATATTACTAATGAGCATAGTAATATATTATATTGGTTATATTGAATGTCATAGGTGAATTAAATGACTATTTCGGAAATTTAAGTCGGGACGTGCCCGCGTCACGTCGGGACTAATTATGTAAATTAAAAAGGGAATATTTTATAAGTTGTCCGTATGGTCGTTTTGAGTGCGCCAACTCGTCTGGAAGGGTCGAGATCGTCAGAAAAGTGTACCCGGGGGTTTAGTTTGGGTCTCGGGATGTTTTTAGGCTTAATTAGTGACCCGGGAGGGCATTTTGATCATTTTACAAAATAGGGTAATTAAACCCACGAATTTCAGCCATCCTTAGCAGCCATTTAAGTCAGCCTTTTAGGGTTAGAACATTCAAAACCCTAGAACGGCCATTGGAGAAGAGAGGAGAGAGCTCTCAAGGTGATTCAAGGCCCAAAACACCACCGATTGCACTGCCGTCACCACCAACGCGTAGATCGCGAGGAGGAGAACGCAACCACACCAATATCAGTAGGAAAGCAGACCTCTGAAATCCCAGGCAAGTGTTTAACTTGCATATTTTCGTTGGTGTAATAATCATATTAGTGTAGGAATGATTAGGAGTATAATTAAAGGAAGAAAACCCCAATTTTTGATAGGGATTTGCATGTAGAAATCGTTATAACCATATTCTGAAAATAATATGTGAAGTAGATGATCAACCCACGAATTTGTGATGTTATGTTAGAAGGAAATTCTGGAGAAAACTGATTAGAACAAAAGTTAAGAAAACTTAGGGTTCTTGATGATTAGATGAGATTTTAGGTTGTTTAATCATGTTTAATGATGGTTATATGCATGCTTAACGTTAGAAACATCTGGAAAAATATTACCATGATTGTAGTATAAGTTTTGGGACGATTAGTATTGGAAATTATGGATTTGAATGAAGAATATTAGTCAAACCCGTAACTGCACTTCTGCAGAAATTGAAATACCTATTTGATCGATCGATCGAACCTAGAGCGTCGATCGATCGAAGGTTCGATCGATCGAGCCCCAGACGTCGATCGATCGACCACTCCTGGCAAACTCTTTTTCCCCTTGTTTAATTAGTTGAATTAATTTACCGTGGAATATTTCTTGGGCATATTAAATAAAATGTTTTGGGATATAGAAGAGACCAGTAGGACATATGATTAAGTGTTGAGAACTTTATTATGAAATGATAATTGGGTCTAAGGGATAATTAATTAAGGAACGACGAACTGCGTATTTCAAGTGAGAGATTACAACGAATACCTAAGATAGTGAATAGACGTCTACCTACTGAATTTGTTACTTGGATGGATAAAATCCACGAGTGTCACGTAATTAGTGAGAAAACCCTTCGAGTTAAGGTTAGAGACGAAACCTTATACGAAATCTTAAAATTGTAAAATTAAGGATAAATGTTGTAATTATGGGTAAGGAGAGTGACCTATATTAACATGATGAAATTGGTATATTTATATGATTGTGTGTACATATATTATATACATGTGAAAAACGTACCCGCGATACTTGCTATCCCTGAGGTTACCGCGCTGGGACGATCTTATCCTGTGTTGCTTTATGGGGGATATTGATTCGTACCCTAGAAGATAGAGATCCTAGGTACGGGCTATCAGATTGATAGTCGGACGGTCCTAAGAGACGTGTGGGTATGTAGTGACCTCTTGGACTTGGAATCTATGCTTCGCCTCAACGTTGTTTCGTATATGTTAATACAGTTCGAGAGTGATTCCGAACTTGTATTTCCCTTTGTGTGAGCGATACGGGGATTGGATAGCAGAGTATGCCCGCACCATAGTTTAGTTGGGGTGTCATTATATATATATATTATACGAGTAGATAATATATATATGAGGTTATAAACTTTAAACTGCCTACTGTGATTTGATAAGTAGAACATGGTTGTTGACTCAAATTATTAAATACTTGTTTTGTGGAAGTATGAGAAGACACTGGAAAACTTTATAATTTAATGAAGCTAGAACGAGAGGAGTGCTACATATTGAAAGTAACCTTTTTAAAACATTGTCATCGTTCGGTTTTGAAAACTTATGAGTAAGTTAAGATAAACTAAATTATTTGGGAAGGTTAGTACGATAGGCGTGCACATTAGAAGAGAGGTGAGAATTTCTCAAGAGAGTGTCGAACTAATATGATTTGCATTGGCCTGTATCAATTTAAATACTTGCTTAACGTATTTTAAAATCAAACACACTTTTGGGCCCCGACCCGTTTCTTTTTTTTTCTCTCTCTCTCTTTTGTATATATATGTATATTTTCAGGTGCCCAGCCACAGGGGCGTCTTGCTTAGGATCCATTGTGAAGAACGAGCTGCAGCTTAGGTGGGAGTTGCAGGTCACTTGAGTAGACGACTTCTGTTATTGACTCCACTCCTACTACTCTCATGTATTGGGCACGTGTCGCCCTTTTCATCATTTCATTCATTGTTGGGATTTTTATATCTTCAGTTATTCCAGTATTGTTTTATGGGATTTATTCAGGATAGTTTATGATGATTGGTTTTATTATGTTAACATTCGATTGACGAATGTATGGTTTTATTTTAGTTCATCATGGTGTGATTCTATATCGTAGAAATGTGGTTTTGTGTATATAAATCTTTTCTTTAATTAAAATTTGGAAGTTTGTATGAAAAATGTTTTTGACACTTAGCTTAATTATTTAGGGTGTTAAATTGGAAATTTTTTATCGACAGTGATGCTGAGAATGAACCAACTATTTACCTTGATTTAATTTAATAAAGGAGTGATCGCCTGGTATTTAATTAGGCGGGGTGTCACAAATGGTTAATATTTATGAAAATTTATTTACTAAGTGAATAGTAATCAATTGTTTAAGTCATTTCGATTATTAATGACAGGGTATGCACTTATCTCAACCGGGAGTCGGTATAGACTAAAGGGGTGGGGGGATAAGTATTTTTATAAATTAATTCGGATGCCAATTCTGAGTGTACGGTCGAGTCCGGATGGGCCTAGATAGTCGGAAAAGTGTACCCGGGGGTAGTAAACGGGTCACGGGGCATTTTTAGACATAGTCGGGCCCACACGGGGGCAATTGGGTCATTTGGGCTTGGCCCATTAGGAAAAAACTGGATTTAAGTAAATTAATGAATTAGAAAAAATAAGAAAACGGCTTATGTGAGTTTAGGAAAAGGGTTAGTGTGTTAAGAAACCCTAACAACAGTTAAAGGCAGATTTGGGGATCACAGGAGAGCCAACAAGGGTCATCTTCAACCTTGGAACTCATCTCCAAATTCAGACTCTACGAACCTTAAGGGAAGTGTTAACTTATTGTAGCATGTAAAAATTTATTTCGATTCATATTCATGTGATGTGTGTATTTAAGGAAATTCGTTTTGGGTGTTAATGGAGAAATCTGATTTTGAAGATAATAATCTGATTTACGGAATTTGGAAAGGGTTTATGTAAAAATATGAAATTTTTATGTTAATATATATATCTGGTAGGATGTTGTCTGGATAATTAGAAATGGATTTGATGATGGAACTTGGGTTGTAAATGGGTAAAGGGTTAAAGATGGATTTTTCCCCAAATACAGAAATTGTAGTTAATGGACGAATTAATGATGTTGGTGGACATTATGGAGGTCCCTAATAAGGTTTCTAACATGTATTAATGTTAAGAGGGATTAAGGTTGCTGGTAGAGAAAACTAGGGTTTGGGAAAAATCGTCCATGGCTGAATCTGTCTTCGCGAAGAAGACGAAGACCTGCTCGATCGATCGATCGAAGGTCTCGGGGTCGATCGATCGATGGTCGGTAGATTTTGACAGTTCGCCCAGTTTCCTTTTATATGAAGAAAATTTTAATTTAATCTTTTTCCATGAATTAATTTGGTGAGAAATTTATACATGGGTTTTAAAATCTAATTAATGGTGAATAAAGTTAATTTAGAATTTGGAGACGACTTAGTGTGACATCATAATTTAAAATTGTTGGGTTTTGGAGAAATTAGGTGTGACACACTAAGGTTGAATTTTTGGAAAGGTATTCGAAGGGATTACATATAGATGTAGTTAACAAGTCCGGGAATAACGGTTGAGGAATACCGAGAGATAAATCTTATTTAGGTAAAGGCTAAATAATTCGGGAGTCGGGAATTTAGACTCGGGTGAGGTTAATTCGGACTTCGAGAGTATGTCCAATTTTATAGTGGGGGCGACACCAAAGGTGACTTAATTAATTAATGTGTGAATTAATTAATAATTAGAGTTGGACCATAAACTCTTAACAAATAAATAGGCTTATGTTACGGGTTTTGTACGTGGTGTAGCCGGGACATGTTATATTTATATATATATATATACGGAGTGCTATAGTATATATATATATAGTGTGTGTGCATTAATATCAGAGATTGAATATTATTAGTATATACTCTAGTGATATAGCACTACACCAAAACTGGCGATTGGTCACGGCCAAAATCCCTGACCAAAGCTGTGGGTCGCGGACTTGGGCCGTGACCATTTCAAGCGTTACCATTTTCGTCAATTTTCGTGGGTCGCGGCCCAAGTCCGTGACCAAAAAATTGTCATGGCCGAGAGGGGTCACGGCAGATGGTCGCGGACTTGGGCTGTGACCCATACCGTGACGGGTAGCGGCCCTCATCCGTGACCCACAACCGTGATAAAATGGTCGCGGCCAAAGTCTGCGACCCACGTCCGTGACCCACAATCGTGACAAATTGGTCGCGGCCCTTATCCGTGACCCACAACCGTGACAAATTGGTCGCGGCCAAAGTCCGCGACCCACAGTCGTCACAAAAAAATAAAAAAAAAATTGGTCGCGCCCCTTATCCATGACCCACAAATGTGACAAATTGGTCGCAGCCAAAGTCCGCGACCCACAACCGTGACAAAAAAAAAAAAAAATGGTCGCGGACTTTGGCCGCGACCATTTTTATTTCGCGACGAAAAAAATAAAAATGGTCATGGACAAAGTCCATGACCATATTTAACTATAATTTAATTTTTTTTTTTGGTCCAATCCTAAAATTGGGGGTCCTGTGAGTCCACCCTCGGTTGCTACGTGTAACGTTGGACGCGTACGAGGTGTAACAAATATTTATTATTGTCAAAACAATAAAAAAATCACATTGCGAATCGAGAACGTTGTTAATAAACAAATAAATATACAAACTTTAAAATATTACACGTCTTAATAATCACAGACCAAAAAAAAATTGGGCAGAGTTTCCTCTATTTTCTGGACATTCCAAAACCTGTAAATGTAAAACATGCTTATTATAAAGCCCGCACCGACTTAAAATTCAACAATCAAATTATAAAAGCCCGCACGCCCATAAACCTAAACAATAAAAGTCCACACGGCTGTAACACAAAAAACAAAATCCTGAATGTCCACAACATATAAACAATCTTAATGCTGTAGACCATTGCCTCCTTCATTTGTTCCATGTGCAAAAATCCAATAAATGATAGGATACATAAAAAACATATCAGTAACCAAGTAGGTTTACAAAAAAATTAATCAAGCTGGAAAATTGCATATATGAGCTAAAATTATCAGTAACCAAGTAGAAATATGCAAATTTTTGTCGTATTCTTAAACCGGGAGTCCCGTGGCTGCGGGGTCAGTTCCTACGAGTTACATTGGTCCCGTGGGAGGTGTTGGTGCCACCCATGGGGACGTTAGAGGGCCGTTTCGAGTTCTCACCCTCTGACGCCATGTTTTTAAGACAAAGTCTAGAAATATGCAAATTACCGTCGTACTCTCAAACCGGGAGTCCCGCTGCTACGGGGTCAGTTCTACAAGTTACATTGGTCCCGTGGGAGGTGTTGGTCCCACCCACGGGGACGTTCGAGGGCTGTTTCTAGTTCTCACCCCCTAATGCCATGTTTTTAAGCCTAAGTCTCGAAATATGCAAACTATCGTCGTATTCTCAAACAGGGAGTCCCGCGACTGCGGGGTCAGTTTCTACGAGTTACATTGGTCCTGTGGGAGGTGTTGGTGCCACCCACGGGGACGTTCGGGGGCTGTTTCGAGTTCTCACCCTCTAATGCCATGTTTTTAAGCCTAAGTCTAGAAATATATAAATTATCATCGTATTCTCAAACCGGGAGTCCCGCGACTGCGAGGTCAGTTCCTATGAGTTACATTGGTCCCGTAGGAGGTGTTGGTGCCACCCACGGGGACGTTCAGGGGCTATTTTGAGTTTTCACCCTCTAACGCCATGTTTTTAAGCCTAAGTCTAGAAATATGCAAATTACCGTCGTATTCTCAAACAGGGAGTCCCGCGAATGTGGGGATAGTTCCTACGAGTTACATTGGTCCCATGGGAGGTGTTGGTGCCACCCACGGGGACGTTCGGGGGTTGTTTCTAGTTCTCACCCCCTAACGCCATGTTTTTAAGCCTAAGTCTAGAAATATGCAAATTACCGTCGTACTCTCAAACCGAGAGACCCGCGGCTGCGGGGTCAGTTCTTACGAGTTACATTGGTCCCGTGGGAGGTGTTGGTGCCACCCACGGGGACGTTCAGGGGCTGTTTCGAGTTCTCGCCCTCTAACGCCATGTTGTTAAGCCTAAGTCTAGAAATATGGAAATTACCTTCGTATTCTCAAAGCAGGAGTCCCATGGCTGATGGGGCAGTTACTACGAGTTACATTGGTCCCGTGGGAGGTGTTGGTGCCACCCACGGGGACGTTCGGGGGCTGTTTCGAGTTTTCACCCTCTAACGCCATGTTTTTAAGACTAAGTCTAAAAATATGTAAATTATCGTCATATTCGAAAACCAGGAGTCCCGCGGCAGCGGGGACAGTTCCAACGAGTTACCTTGGTCCCGTGGGAGGTGTTGGTGCCACCTACGGGGCCGTTAGAGGGCTGTTTCGAGTTTCACCCTCCAACGCCATGTTTTGAAGCCTAAGTCTAGAAATATGCATATTACCATCGTACTCTCAAGCCGGGAGACCCGCGGCTGCGGGGTCAGTTCCTACGAGTTACATTGGTCCCGTGGGAGGTGTTGGTGCCACCCACAGGGATGTTCGGGGCTGTTTCGAGTTCTCACCCTCTAACGCCATATTTTTAAGTCTGACTCTAGAAATATGCAAATTACCATCGTACTCTGAAACCGGGAGACCTGCGGCTGCTGGGTCAGTTCCCACAAGTTACATTGGTCCTGTGGGAGGTGTTTGTGCCACCCACGGGGACGTTCGGGTGCTGTTTCCAGTTCTCACCCTCTAAAGCCATGTTTTTAAGCCTAAGTCTAGAAATATGCAAACTATTGTCGTATTCTCGAATTGGGAGTCCCGCGACTGCGGGATCAGTTTCTACGAGTTACATTGGTCCCGTGGGAGGTGTTGGTGCCACCCACGGGGAGGTTCGGGGGTTGTTTCGAATTCTCACCCTCTAAAGCCATGTTTTTAAGCCTAAGTCTAGAAATATACAAATTATCATCGTATTCTCAAACCGGGAGTCCCGCGACTGCGAGGTCAATTCCTACGAGTTACATTGGTCCCGTGGGAGGTGTTGGTGCCACGCACGAGGACGTTCGGGGGCTGTTTCGAGTTTTCACCCTCTAACGCCAAGTGTGCCTAGTCTCGAAATACGAAAATTACCTTCGTATTCTCAAACCGGGAGTCCCGCGGCTGCGGGGTCAGTCCCTACAAGTTACATTGGTACCGTGGGAGGTGTTGGTGCCACAGACAGGGACGTTTGGGGGCTGTTTCTAGTTTTCACCCTCTAACACCATGTTTTTAAGCCTAAGTCTAGAAATATGCAAATTAACGTCGTATTCTCAAACCGGTATACCCGTGGCTATGGGGTCAGTTCCTACGAGTTACGTTGGTCCCGTGGGAGGTGTTGGTACCACCCACGGGGACGTTCAGGGGCTGTTTCTAGTTCTCACCCTCTAATGCCATGTTTTTAAGCCTAAGTCTAGAAATATGAAAATTACCGTCATATTCTCAAACCGGGAGACCCGCGGCTGCGGGGTCAGTTCCTATGAGTTACATTGGTCCCGTGGGAGGTGTTGGTGACACCCACGGGGACGTTCGGGGGCTGTTTCGAGTTCTCACCCTCTAACACCATGTTTTTAAGCCTAAGTCAAGAAATATAGAAATTACCGTCGTACTCTCAAATCGGGAGACCCGCGGCTGCAGGGTCAGTTCCTTCGAGTTACATTGGTCTCGTGGGTGGTGTTGGTGCCACCCAAGGGGACGTTCAGGGGATGTTTTGAGTTCTCACCCTCTAACGCCATGTTTTTAAGCCTAAGTCTAGAAATATTGAAATTATCGTCATATTCTCAAACCGGGAGTCCCGCGGCTACGGGGTCAGTTCCTACGAGTTACATTGGTTCCGTGGGAGGTGTTGGTGCCACCCACGGGGATGTTCGGGGCAGTTTCGATTTTCACCCTCTAACGCCATGTTTTGCCTAAGTCTAGAAATATGCAAATTACCTTCGTATTCTAAAACTAGGAATCCCGCTGCTGCGTGGACAGTTCCTAGGAGTTACATTGGTCCCGTGGGAGGTGTTGGTGCCACCCACGGGGCCGTTCGGGGGCTATTTCGAGTTTTCACCCTCTAACGCCATTTTTTTAAGCCTTAGTCTAGAAATATGTAAATTATCGTCGTATTCTCAAACCGGGAGTCCCGCAGCTGCGGGGTCAGTTTCGACGAGTTACATTGGTCCTGTGGGAGGTGTTGGTGCCACCCACGGGGCTGTTAGTGGGAGGTTTTGAGTTTTCACCCTCTAACGCCATGTTTTTAAGCCTAAGTCTAGAAATATTCAAATTACCGTCGTATTCTCAAACCGGGAGTCCCGCGACTGTGGGGATAGTTCCTACGAGTTACATTGGTCCCGTGGGAGGTGTTGGTGCCACCCACGGTGACGTTCGGGGGTTGTTTCTAGTTCTCACCCCCTAACGCCATGTTTTTAAGCATAAGTCTAGAAAATATGCAAATTACCATCGTACTCTCAAACCGAGAGACACGCGGCAACGGGGTCAGTTCTTACGAGTTACATTGGTCCCGTGGGAGGTGTTGGTTCCACCCACGGAGACGTTCGGGGGCTGTTTCGAGTTCTCACCCTCTAACGCCATGTTGTTAAGCCTAAGTCCAAAAATATGCAAATTACCTTCGTATTCTCAAACCAAGAGTCCCACGGCTGCGGGGACAGTTCCTACGAGTTACATTGGTCCCGTGGGAGGTATTGGTGCCACCCACGGGGACGTTCGGGGGCTGTTTCGAGTTTTCACCCTCTAACGCCATATTTTTAAGCCTAAGTCTAGAAATATGCAAATTATCATCTTATTCTAAAACCAGGAGTCCCGCGGCTGCGGGGACAGTTCCAACGAGTTACATTGGTCCCGTGGGAGGTGTTGGTGCCACCCACGGGGCCGTTAGAGGGCTGTTTCGAGTTTCACCCTCTAACGACATGTTTTTAAGCCTAAGTCTAGAAATATGCAAATTACCGTCGTACTCTCAAACCGGTAGACCCGCGGCTGCGGGGTCAGTTCCTACGAGTTACATTAGTTCCGTGGGAGGTGTTGGTGCCACCCACGAGGATGTTCGGGGGCTGTTTCGAGTTTCACCCTCTAACGCCAAGTTTTGCCTAAGTCTAGAAATATGCAAATTACCATTGTATTCTAAAACTAGGAATCCCGCGGCTACGTGGACATTTCCTACGAGTTACATTGGTCCCGTGGGAGGTGTTGGTGCCACCCATGGGGCCGTTCGGGGGCTGTTTCGAGTTTTCACCCTCTAACGCCATTTTTTTAAGCCTAAGTCTAGAAATATGCAAACTCTCGTCGTATTCTCAAACCGGGAGTCCCGCGACTGCGGGGTCAATTTCTACGAGTTACATTTGTCCCGTGGGAGGTGTTGGTGCCACCCACGGGGATGTTCGGGGGCTGTTTCGATTTCTCACCCTCTAACGCCATGTTTTTAAGCCTAAGTCTAGAAATATACAAATTATCGTCATATTATGAAACCGGGAGTCCCGCGACTGCGAGGTCAGTTCCTACGTGTTACATTGTTCCCGTGAGAGGTGTTGGTGCCACCCACGGGGACGTTCAGTGGCTATTTTGAGTTCTCACCGTCTAGCGCCATGTTTTTAAGCCTAAGTCTAGAAATATGGAAATTACCGTTGTACTCTCAAATTGGGAGACCCGCAGCTGCGGGGTCAGTTCCTTCGAGTTACATTGGTCGCGTGGGAGGTGTTGGTGCCACCCACAGGGACGTTCGGGGGCTCTTTCCAGTTCTCACCCTCTAACGCCATGTTTTTAAGCCTAAGTCTAGAAATATTAAAATTATCGTCGTATTCTCAAACCAGGAGTCTCGTGGCTGCGGGGTCAGTTCCTACGAGTTACATTGGTTCCGTGGGAGGTGTTGGTGCCACGCACGGGGACGTTCGGGGGCTGTTTCGAGTTTTCACCCTCTAACGCCAAGTTTGCCTAGTCTATAAATACGAAAATTACCTTCGTATTCTCAAACCGGGAGTCCCGCGGCTGCGGGGTCAATCCCTACAAGTTACATTGGTCCCGTGGGAGGTGTTGGTGCCACAGACAGGGACGTTTGGGGGCTGTTTCTAGTTTTCACCCTCTAACGCCATGTTTTTAAACCTAAGTCTAGAAATATGCAAATTAACGTCGTATTCTAAAACCGGTATACCCGTGGCTATGGGGTCTATTCCTACGAGTTACGTTGGTCCCGTGGGAGGTGTTGGTACCACCCACGGGGACGTTCAGGGGCTGTTTCTAGTTCTCACCCTCTAATTCCATGTTTTTAAGCCTAAGTCTAGAAATTTGAAAATTACCGTCGTATTCTCAAATCGGGAGACCCGCGGCTGCGGGGTCAGTTCCTATGAGTTACATTGGTCCCGTGGGATGTGTTGGTCACACCCACGGGGACGTTCGGGGGCTGTTTCGAGTTCTCACCCTCTAACACCATGTTTTTAAGCCAAAGTCAAGAAATATAGAAATTACCGTCGTACTCTCAAATCGGGAGACCCACGGCTGCAGGGTCAGTTCCTTCGAGTTACATTGGTCTCGTGGGAGGTGTTGGTGCCACCCACGTGGACGTTCAGGGGATGTTTTGAGTTCTCACCCTCTAACGCCATGTTTTTAAGCCTAAGTCTAGAAATATTGAAATTATCGTCATATTCTCAAACCAGGAGTCTCGCGGCTGCGGGGTCAGTTCCTACGAGTTACATGGGTTCCGTGGGAGGTGTTGGTGCCATGCACGGGGACATTCGGGGGCTGTTTCGAGTTTTCACCCTCTAACGCCAAGTTTGCCTAGTCTAGAAATACGAAAATTACCTTCGTATTCTCAAACCGGGAGTCCCGCGGCTGCGGGGTCAGTCCCTACAAGTTACATTGGTCCCGTGGGAGGTGTTGGTGCCACAAACAGGGACGTTTGGGGGCTGTTTCTAGTTTTCACCCTCTAACGTCATGTTTTTAAACCTAAGTCTAGAAATATGCAAATTAACGTCGTATTCTCAAACCGGTATACCCGTGGCTATGGGGTCAGTTCCTACGAGTTACGTTGGTCCCGTGGGAGGTGTTGGTACCACCCACGGCGACGTTCAGGGGCTGTTTCTAGTTCTCACCCTCTAATTCCATGTTTTTAAGCCTAAGTCTAGAAATATGAAAATTACCGTCGTATTCTCAAACCGGGAGACCCGCGGCTGCGGGGTCAGTTCCTATGAGTTACATTGGTCCCGTGGGAGGTGTTGGTGACACCCACGGGGACGTTCGGGGGCTGTTTCGAGTTCTCACCCTCTAACACCATGTTTTTAAGCCTAAGTCAAGAAATATAGAAATTACCGTCGTACTCTCAAATCGGGAGACCCACGGCTGCAGGGTCAGTTCCTTCGAGTTACATTGGTCTCGTGGGAGGTGTTGGTGCCACCCACGGGGACGTTCAGGGGATGTTTTGAGTTCTCACCCTCTAACGCCATGTTTTTAAGCCTAAGTCTAGAAATATTGAAATTATCGTCATATTCTCAAACCGGGAGTCCCGCGGCTACGGGGTCAGTTCCTAAGAGTTACATTGGTTCCGTGGGAGGTGTTGGTGCCACCCACGGGGATGTTCGGGGGCTGTTTCGATTTTCACCCTCTAACGCCATGTTTTGCCTAAGTCTAGAAATATGCAAATTACCTTCGTATTCTAAAACTAGGAATCCCGCGGCTGCGTGGACAGTTCCTAGGAGTTACATTGGTCCCGTGGGAGGTGTTGGTGCCACCCACGGGGCCGTTCGGGGGCTGTTTCGAGTTTTCGCCCTCTAACGCCATTTTTTTAAGCCTTAGTCTAGAAATATGTAAATTATCGTCGTATTCTCAAACCGGGAGTCCCGCAGCTGCGGGGTCAGTTTCGACGAGTTACATTGGTCCCGTGGGAGGTGTTGGTGCCACCCACGGGGCTGTTAGTGGGAGGTTTTGAGTTTTCACCCTCTAACGCCATGTTTTTAAGCCTAAGTCTAGAAATATTCAAATTACCGTCGTATTCTCAAACCGGGAGTCCCGCGACTGTGGGGATAGTTCCTACGAGTTACATTGGTCCCGTGGGAGGTGTTGGTGCCACCCACGGTGACGTTCGGGGGTTGTTTCTAGTTCTCACCCCCTAACGCCATGTTTTTAAGCCTAAGTCTAGAAAATATGCAAATTACCATCGTACTCTCAAACCGAGAGACACGCGGCAGCGGGGTCAGTTATTACGAGTTACATTGGTCCCGTGGGAGGTGTTGGTTCCACCCACGGGGACGTTCGGGGGCTGTTTCGAGTTCTCACCCTCTAACGCCATGTTGTTAAGCCTAAGTCCAAAAATAAGCAAATTACCTTCGTATTCTCAAACCAAGAGTCCCACGGCTGCGGGGACAGTTCCTACGAGTTACATTGGTCCCGTGGGAGGTATTGGTGCCACCCACGGGGACGTTCGGGGATGTTTTGAGTTTTCACCCTCTAACGCCATATTTTTAAGCCTAAGTCTAAAAATATGCAAATTATCATCGTCTTCTAAAACCAGGAGTCCCGCGGCTGCGGGGACAGTTCCAACGAGTTACATTGGTCCCGTGGGAGGTGTTGGTGACACCCACGGGGCCGTTAGAGGGCTGTTTCGAGTTTCACCCTCTAACGACATATTTTTAAGCCTAAGTCTAGAAATATGCAAATTACCGTCGTACTCTCAAACCGGTAGACCCGCGGCTGCGGGGTCAGTTCCTACGAGTTACATTGGTTCCGTGGGAGGTGTTGGTGCCACCCACGGGGATGTTCGGGGGCTGTTTCGAGTTTCACCCTCTAACGCCAAGTTTTTCCTAAGTCTAGAAATATGCAAATTACCATTGTATTCTAAAACTAGGAATCCCGCGGCTACGTGGACATTTCCTACGAGTTACATTGGTCCCGTGGGAGGTGTTGGTGCCACCCACGGGGCCGTTCGGGGGCTGTTTCGAGTTTTCACCCTCTAACGCCATTTTTTTAAGCCTAATTCTAGAAATATGCAAACTATCGTCGTATTCTCAAACCGGGAGTCCCGCGACTGCGGGGTCAATTTCTACGAGTTACATTTGTCCCGTGGGAGGTGTTGGTGCGACCCACGGGGATGTTCGGGGGCTGTTTCGATTTCTCACCCTCTAATGCCATGTTTTTAAGCCTAAGTCTAGAAATATACAAATTATCGTCATATTATGAAACCGGGAGTCCCGCGACTGCGAGGTCAGTTCCTACGTGTTACATTGTTCCCGTGGGAGGTGTTGGTGCCACCCACGGGGCCGTTCGGGGGCTATTTTGAGTTCTCACCGTCTAGCGCCATGTTTTTAAGCCTAAGTCTAGAAATATGGAAATTACCGTTGTACTCTCAAATCGGGAGACCCGCAGCTGCGGGGTCAGCTCCTTCGAGTTACATTGGTCGCGTGGGAGGTGTTGGTGCCACCCACGGGGACGTTCGGGGTCTCTTTCCAGTTCTCACCCTCTAACGCCATGTTTTTAAGCCTAAGTCTAGAAATATTAAAATTATCATCGTATTCTCAAACCAGGAGTCTCGCGGCTGCGGGGTCAGTTCCTACGAGTTACATTGGTTCCGTGGGAGGTGTTGGTGCCACGCACGGGGACGTTCGGGGGCTGTTTCGAGTTTTCACGCTCTAACGCCAAGTTTACCTAGTCTAGAAATACGAAAATTACCTTCGTATTCTCAAACCGGGAGTCCCGCGGCTGCGGGGTCAGTCCCTACAAGTTGCATTGGTCCCGTGGGAGGTGTTGGTCCCACAGACAGGGACATTTGGGGGCTGTTTCTAGTTTTCACCCTCTAACGCCATGTTTTTAAGCCTAAGTCTAGAAATATGCAAATTAACGTCGTATTCTCAAACCGGTATACCCGTGGCTATGGGGTCAGTTCCTACGAGTTACATTGGTCCCGTGGGAGGTGTTGGTAACACCCACGGGGACATTCAGGGGCTGTTTCTAGTTCTCACCCTCTAATCCCATGTTTTTAAGCCTTAGTCTAGAAATATGAAAATTACCGTCGTATTCTCAAACCGGGAGACCCGCGGTTGCGGGGTCAGTTCCTATGAGTTACATTGGTCCCGTGGGAGGTGTTAGTGACACCCACGGGGACGTTCGGGGGCTGTTTCGAGTTCTCACCCTCTAACGCCATGTTTTTAAGCCTAAGTCAAGAAATATAGAAATTACCGTCGTACTCTCAAATCGGGAGACCCGCGGCTGCAGAGTCAGTTGCTTCGAGTTACATTGGTCTCGTGGGAGGTGTTGGTGCCACCCACGGGGACGTTCAGGGGATGTTTTGAGTTCTCACCCTCTAACGCCATGTTTTTAAGCCTAAGTCTAGAAATATTGAAATTAGCGTCATATTCTCAAACCGGGAGTCCCGCGGCTACGGGGTTAGTTCCTACGAGTTACATTGGTTCCGTGGGAGGTGTTGGTGCCACCCACGGGGATGTTCGGGGGCTGTTTCGATTTTCACCCTCTAACGCCATGTTTTGCCTAAGTCTAGAAATATGCAAATTACCTTCGTATTCTAAAACTAGGAATCCCGCGGCTGCGTGGACAGTTCCTAGGAGTTACAATGGTCCCGTGGGAGGTGTTGGTGCCACCGACGGGGCCGTTCGGGGGATGTTTTGAGTTTTCAACCTCTAACGCCATTTTTTTAGGCCTTAGTCTAGAAATATGTAAATTATCGTCGTATTCTCAAACCGGGAGTCCCGCAGCTGCGGGGTTAGTTTCGACGAGTTACATTGGTCCCGTGGGAGGTGTTGGTGCCACCCACGGGGCTGTTAGTGGGAGGTTTTGAGTTTTCACCCTCTAACGCCATGTTTTTAAGCCTAAGTCTAGAAATATTATAATTACCGTCGTATTCTCAAACCGGGAGTCCCGTGATTGTGGGGATAGTTCCTACGAGTTACATTGGTCCCGTGGGAGGTGTTGGTGCCACCCACGGTGACGTTCGGGGGTTGTTTCTAGTTCTCACCCCCTAACGCCATGTTTTTAAGCCTAAGTCTAGAAAATATGCAAATTACCATCGTACTCTCAAACCGAGAGACACGCGGCAGCGGGGTCAGTTCTTACGAGTTACATTGGTCCCGTGGGAGGTGTTGGTTCCACCCACGGGGACGTTCGGGGGCTGTTTCGAGTTCTCACCCTCTAACGCCATGTTGTTAAGCCTAAGTCCAGAAATATCCAAATTACCTTCGTATTCTCAAACCAAGAGTCCCGCGGCTGCGGGGACTGTTCCTACGAGTTACATTGGTCCCGTGGGAGGTATTGGTGCCACCCACGGGGACGTTCGGGGGCTGTTTCGAGTTTTCACCCTCTAACGCCATATTTTTAAGCCTAAGTCTAAAAATATGCAAATTATCGTCGTACTCTCAAACCGGTAGACCTGCGGCTGCGGGGTCAGTTCCTACGAGTTACATTAGTCCCGTGGGAGGTGTTGGTGCCACCCACGGGGAAGTTCGGGTGCTGTTTCGAGTTCTCACCCTCTAACGCCATATTTTTAAGTCTCAGTCTAGAAATATGCAAATTACCATCGTACTCTGAAACCGGGAGACCAGCGGCTGCCGGGTCAGTTCCTACAAGTTACATTGAACCTGTGGGAGGTGTTTGTGCCACCCACGGGGACTTTCGGGTGCTGTTTCGAGTTCTCACCCTCTAACGCCATGTTTTTAAGCCTAAGTCTAGAAATATGCAAACTATCGTCGTATTCTCAAACCGGGAGTCCCGCGACTGCGGGATCAGTTTCTACGAGTTACATTGGTCCCGTGGGAGGTGTTGGTGCCACCCACGGGGACGTTCGGGGGTTGTTTCTAATTCTCACCCTCTAACGCCATTTTTTAAGCCTAAGTCTAGAAATATACAAATTATCGTCGAATTCTCAAACCGGGAGTCCTGCGACTGCGAGGTCAGTTCCTACGAGTTACATTGGTCCCGTGGGAGGTGTTGGTGCCACCCACAGGGATGTTAAGGGGCTATTTCGAGTTCTCACCGTCTAACGCCATGTTTTTAAGCCTAAGTCTAGAAATATGGAAATTACCGTCGTACTCTCAAATCGGGAGACCCGCTGCTGCGGGGTCAGTTCCTTCGAGTTACATTGGTCGCGTGGGAGGTGTTGGTGCCATCCACGGGGAAGTTTCTGGGGCTCTTTCCAGTTCTCACCCTCTAACGCCATGTTTTTAAGCCTAAGTCTAGAAATATTAAAATTATCATCGTATTCTCAAACCGGGAGTCCTGCGACTGCGGGGTCAGTTCCTACGAGTTACATTGGTTTCGTGGGAGATGTTGGTGCCACCCATGGGGACGTTCGGGGAATGTTTCGAGTTTTCACCCTCTAACGCGAAGTTTGACTAAGTCTAGAAATACAAAAATTACCTTCGTATTCTCAAACCGGGAGTCCCGCGGCTGCGGGGTCAGTTCCTACAAGTTACATTGGTCTCGTGGTAGGTGTTGGTGCCACCCACATGGACGTTCGGGGGCTGTTTCTAGTTTTCACCCTCTAACGCCATGTTTTCAAGCCTAAGTCTAGAAATATGCAAATTAACGTCGTATTCTCAAACTGGTATACCCGCGGCTACTGGGTCAGTTCCAACGAGTTACATTGGTCCCGTGGAAGGTGTTGGTGCCACCCACGGGGCCGTTAGAGGGCTGTTTCGAGTTTCACCCTCTAACGCCATGTTTTTAAGCCTATGTCTAGAAATATGCAAATTACCGTCATACTCTCAAACCGGGAGACCCGCGGCTGCGGGGTCAGTTCCTACGAGATACATTGGTCCCGTGGGATGTGTTGGTGCCACCCACGGGGACGTTCGGGGGCTGTTTCGAGTTCTCACCCTCTAACGCCATATTTTTAAGTCTAAGTCTAGAAATATGCAAATTACCATCGTACTCTGAAACAGGGAGACCCGCGGCTGCGGGGTCAGTTCCTACAAGTTACATTGGTCCTGTGGGAGGTGTTTGTGCCACCCACGGGGACGTACGGGTGCTGTTTCGAGTTCCCACCCTCTAACGCCATGTTTTTAAGCCTAAGTCTAGAAATATGTAAACAATCGTCGTATTCTCAAACCGGGAGTCCCGTGACTGCGGGATCAGTTTCTACAAGTTACATTTGTCCTGTGGGAGGTGTTGGTGCCACCCACGGGGACGTTCGGGGGTTGTTTCAAATTCTCACCCTCTAACACCATGTTTTTAAGCCTAAGTCTAGAAATATACAAATTATCGTTGAAATCTCAAACCGGGAGTCCTGCGACTGCGAGGTCAGTTCCTACGAGTTACATTGGTCCCGGGGGAGGTGTTGGTGCCACCCACAGGGACATTCAGGGGCTATTTCGAGTTCTCACCGTCTAACGCCATGTTTTTAAGACTAAGTCTAGAAATATAAAAATTATCGTCGTATTCTCAAACCGGGAGTCCCGCGACTGCGGGGTCAGTTCCTACGAGTTACATTGGTTTCGTGGGAGGTGTTGGTGCCACCCACTGGGACGTTCGGGGGATGTTTCGAGTTTTCACCCTCTAACGCCAAGTTTGCCTAAGTCAAGAAATACGAAAATTACCTTCGTATTCTCAAACCGGGAGTTCCGCGGCTGCGGGGTCAGTTCCTACAAGTTACATTGGTCCCGTGGTAGTTGTTGGTGCCACCCACAGGGACGTTCGGGGGCTGTTTCTAGTTTTCACCCTCTAACGCCATGTTTTCAAGCCTAAGTCTAGAAATATGCAAATTAACGTCGTATTCTCAAACCCGTATAACCGCGGCTACTGGGTCAGTTCCTACGAGTTACATTGGTCCCGTGGGAGGTGTTGGTACCACCCACGGGGACGTTCAGGGGCTGTTTCGAGTTCTCACCCTCTAAGGCCATGTTTTTAAGCCTAAGTCTAGAAATATGCAAATTACCGTCGTATTCTCAAACCGGGAGACCCGCGGCTGCGGGGTCAGTTCCTATGAGTTACATTGGTCCTGTGGGAGGTCTTGGTGCCACCCACGTGGACGTTCGGGGGCTGTTTTGAGTTCTCACCCTATAATGCCATGTTTTTAAGCCTATGTATAGAAATATGTAAATTACTATCGTACTCTCAAATCGGGAGTCCCGCGGGTGCAGGGTCAGTTCCTTCGAGTTACATTGGTCTCGTGGGAGGTGTTGGTGCCACCCACGGGGACGTTCGGGGGCGGTTTCGAGTTCTCACCCTCTAACGCCATGTTTTTAAGCCTAAGTCTAGAAATATTGAAATTATCGTCGTATTCTCAAACCGGGAGTCCCGCGTCTGTGGGGTCAGTTCCTACGAGTTACATTAGTTCCGTGGGAGGTGTTGGTGCCACCCACGGGGACGTTCGGGGGCTGTTTCGAGTTCTCACCCTCTAACGCCATGTTTTAAGCCTAAGTCTAGAAATTTGCAAATTACCTTCGTATTCTCACACCAGGAGTCCCGCGGCTGCGGGGACAGTTCATACGAGTTACATGGGTCCCGTGGGAGGTGTTGGTGCCACCCACGGGGACGTTCTGGGGCTGTTTCGAGTTTTCACCCTCTAACGCCATGTTTTTAAGCCTAAGTCTAAAAATATGCAAATTATCGTCGTATTCTCAAACCAGGAGTCCCGCGGCTGCAGGGACAGTTCCAACGAGTTACATTGGTCCCGTGGGAGGCGTTGGATCCACCCACTGGGCCGTTAGAGGGCTGTTTCGAGTTTCACCCACTAACACCATGTTTTTAAGCCTAAGTCTAGAAATATGCAAATTACTGTCATACTCTCAAATCGGGAGACCCGCGACTGCGGGGTCAGTTCCTACGAGTTACATTGGTCCCGTGGGAGGTGTTGGTGCCACCCACGGGGACGTTCGGGGGATGTTTCAAGTTCTCACCCTCTAATGCCATGTTTTTAAGCCTAAGTCTAGAAATATCCAAATTACTGTCGTATTCTCAAACCAGGAGTCCCGCAACTGTGGGGATAGTTCCTACGAGTTACATTGGTCCCGTGGGAGGTGTTGGTGCCACCCACGGGGCCGTTCGGGGGCTGTTTCTAGTTCTCACCCCCTAACACCATGGTTTTAAGCCTAAGTCTAGAAATATGCAAATTACCATCGTACTTTCAAACCGAGAGACCCGCGACTGCAGGGTCAGTTCCTACGAGTTACATTGGTCCCGTGGGAGGTGTTGGTTCCACCCACGGGGACGGTCGGGGGCTGTTTCGAGTTCTCACCCTCTAAAACCATGTTTTTAAGCCTAAATCTAGAAATATGGAAATTACTGTCGTACTCTCAAACCGGGTGTCCCGCGGCTGCGGGGTCAGTTCCTTCGATTTACATTGGTCCCGTGGGAGGTGTTGGTGCCACCCACCGGGCCGTTAGAGGGCTGTTTCGAGTTTTCACCCTCTAACGCCATGTTTTTAAGCCTAAGTCTAGAAATATGCAAATTACCGTCGTACTCTCAAACCGGAAGACCCGCGGCTGCGATGTCCATTCCTGTGAGTTATATTGGTCCCGTGGGAGGTGTTGGTGCCACCCACGGGGACGTTCGGGGGCTGTTTCAAGTTCTCACCCTCTAATGCCATGTTTTTAAGCCTAAGTCTAGAAATATGGAAATTACTATCGTATTCTCTAACCGGGAGTCCCGCGACTGCGGGGATAGTTCCTTCGATTTTCATTGGTCCCGTGGGAGGTGTTGGTTCCACCCACGTGGCCGTTCGGGGGCTGTTTCTAGTTCTCACCCTCTAATGCCATGTTTTTAAGGCCAAGTCTAGAAATATATGAATTACCGTCGTATTCTCAAACCGGGAGACCCGCGACTGCGGGGTCAGTTCCTACGAGTTATATTGGTCCCATGGGAGGTGTTGGTACCACCCACGGGGACGTTCGGGGGCTGTTTCGAGTTCTCACCCTCTAACGCCATGTTTTTAAGCCTAAGTCTAGAAATATGCAAATTACTGTCTTACTCTCAAATCGGTAGTCCCGCTGCTGCGGGGTCAGTTCCTTCGAGTTACATTGGTCCCGTGGGAGGTGTTGGTTCCACCCAAAGGGACGTTCGGGGGATGTTTCGAGTTCTCACCCTCTAACGCCATGTTTTTAAGCCTAAGTGTAGAAATATGCAAATTATCGTCATATTGTCAAACCGGGAGTCCCGTGGCTGCGGGGTCAGTTTCTAAGAGTTACATTAGTTACGTGGGAGGTGTTGGTGCCACCCACGGGGACGTTAGAGGGCTGTTTCGAGTTTTCACCCACTAATTCCAAGTTTTGCCTAAGTCTATAAATATGGAAATTACTTTCGTATTCTCAAACCAGGAGTCCCGCGGCTGCGAGGACATTTCTTACGAGTTACATTGGTCCTGTGGGAGGTGTTGGTGCCACCCACGGGGCCGTTCGGGGGCTGTTTCGAGTTTTCACCCTCTAACGCCATGTTTTTAAGCCTAACTCTAGAAATATGCAAATTATCGTCGTATTCTCAAACCGGGAGTCCCGCGGCTACGGGGACATTTCCTACGAGTCACATTGGTCCCGTGGGAGGTGTTGGTGCCACCCACGGGGCCGTTAGAGGGCTGTTTCGAGTTTTCACCCTCTAACGCCATGTTTTTAAGCCTAAGTCTAGAAATATGCAAATTACTATCGTACTCTCAAACCGGGAGACCCGCGGCTGCGGGATCAATTCCTACGAGTTACATGGGTCCCGTGGGAGGTGTTGGGGCCACCCACGGGGACGTTCGGGGGCTATTTCAAGTTCTCGCCCTCTAATGTCATGTTTTTAAGCCTAAGTCTAGAAATATGCAAATTACCATCGTATTCTCAAACCGGGAGTCCCGCGACTGCGGGGATAGTTCCTACGAGTTACATTGGTCCCGTGGGAGGTGTTGGTGCCACCCACGGGGACGTTCGGGGGCTGTTTCTAGTTCTCACCCCCTAACACCATGTTTTTAAGCCTAATTATGTAAATATGGAAATTACCATCGTACTCTCAAACCGAGAGACGCTCGGCTGCGGGGTCAGTTCCTATGAGTTACATTGGTCTCGTGGGAGGTGTTGGTGCCACCCATGGGGACGTTCGATGGGCTGGTTCGAGTTATCACCCTCTAACGCCATGTTTTTAAGTCTAAGTCTAGAAATATGCAAATTACCATCGTACTCTCAAATCGGGAGATCCGTGGCTGCGGGGTCTGTTCCTACGAGTTAAATTTGTCTCGTGGGAGGTGTTGGTGCCACCCACGGGGACGTTCGGGGGCTGTTTCGAGTTCTCATCCTCTAACTCCTTGTTTTTAAGCGTAAGTCTAGAAATATGAAAATTAACGTCGTATTCTCAAACCGGGAGACCCGTGGCTACGGGGTCAGTTCCTACGAGTTACATTGGTCCTGTGGGAGTTGTTGGTTCCACACACGGGGACGTTTGGGGGCTATTTCTAGTTCTCACCCTCTAATGCCATGTTTTTAAGCCTAAGTCTAGAAATAAGCAAATTACCGTCGTATTCTCAAACTGGGAGTCCCGCGGATGCGGGGTCAGTTCCTACGAGTTACATTGGTCCGGTAGGAGGTGTTGGTGCCACCCACGGGGCCGTTCGAGGGTTGTTTCGAGTTTTCATGCTCTAACGCCATGTTTTTAATCCTAAGTCTAGAAATATGAAAATTATCGTCGTATTGTCAAACTGGGAGTCCCACGGCTGCGGGGTCAGTTACTACGAGTTACATTGGTCCCCGTGGGAGGTGTTGGTTCCACCCACGGGGCCGTTAGAGGGCTGTTTCAAGTTTTCACCCTCTAACGCCATGTTTTTAAGCCTAAGTCTAGAAATATACAAATTACCGTCGTATTCTCAAACCGGGAGACCCGCAGCTATGGGGTCAGTTCCTACGAGTTGCATTGGTCCCGTGGGAGCTGTTGGTGCCACCCACGGGGACGTTCGGGGGCTAATTTTAGTTTTTACCCTCTAACGCCATGTTTTTAAGCCTAAGTCTAGAAATCTGCAAATTACCGTCGTACTCTAAAACTGGGAGACCCGCGACTGCGGGGTCAGTTCCTACGAGTTAAATTTGTCCCGTGGGAGGTGTTGGTGCCACCCACGGGGACGTTCCGCGGCTGTTTCGAGTTTTCACACTCTAACGCCATGTTTTTAAGCCTAAGTCTAGAAATATGCAAATTATCATCGTATTCTGAAACCGAGAGTCCCGTGGCTGCGGGATCAGTTCCTACGAGTTACATTGGTTCCGTGGGAGGTGTTGGTGCCACCCACGGGGACGTTCAGGGGGTTATTTCAGGTTTTCACCCACTAACTCCAAGTTTTGCCTAAGTCTAGAAATATGTTAATAACCTTCGTATTCTCAAACCAGGAGTCCCGTGGCTGCAGGGACAGTTCCTACGAGTTACATTGGTCCCGTGGGAGGTGTTGGTGCCACCCACGGGGCCGTTCGGGGGCTATTTTGAGTTTTCACCCTCTAACGCCATGTTTTTAAGCCTAAGTCTAGAAATATGTAAATTATCAACGTACTCTCAAACCGGGAGTCCCGCGGCTACGGGGACAGTTCCTACGAGTTACATTGGTCCCGTGGGAGGTGTTGGTGCCACCCACGGGGCTGTTAGAGGGCTGTTTCGAGTTTTCACTCTCTAACGCCAGGTTTTTAAACCTAAGTCTAGCAATATGCAAATTTCCGTCGTATTCTCAAACCGGGAGACCCGCGGCTGCGGGATTAGTTCATACGAGTTACATTGGTCCCGTGGGAGGTGTTGGTGCCACCCACGGGGACGTTCGGGGGCTGTTTCAAGTTCTCACCCTCTAATGACATGTTTTTAAGCCTAAGTCTAGAAATATGCAAATTACCGTTGTATTCTCAAATCGGGAGTCCCGCGACTGCGGGGATAGTTTCTACGAGTTACATTGGTCCCGTGGGAGGTGTTGGTTCCACCCACGGGGACGTTCGGGTGCTGTTTGTAGTTCTCACCCCCTAACGCGATTTTTTTAAGCCTAAGTCTAGAAATATGCAAATTACCAGCGTACTCTCAAACCGAGAGACCCGCGGCTGCAGGGTCAGTTCCTACGAGTTACATTGGTCCCGCGGGAGGTGTTGGTTCCACCCACGGGGACGTTCGGGGGCTGTTTCGAGGTCTGACCCTCTAACGTCATGTTTTTAAGCCTAAGTCTAGAAATATGCAAATTACCGTCATACTCTCAATTCGGGAGACCCGCGGCTACGGGGTCAGTTCCTACGAGTAAAATTGGTCCCGTGGGAGGTGTTGGTCCCACCCACGGGGACGTTCGGGGGCTATTTCGAGTTCTCACCCTCTAACGCCATGATTTTAAGTCTAAGTCAAGAGATATGCAAATTATCATCGTATTCTCAAACCGGGAGTCCCGCGGCTGCGAGGTCCGTTCGTACAAGTTACATTGGTCCCGTGGGAGGTGTTGGTGCCATACACAAGGCCGTTCGGGGGCTGTTTCGAGTTTTCACCCTCTAATGCCATGTTTTTAAGCCTAAGTCTAGAAATATGCAAATTATCGTCGTATTCTAAAACCGAGAGTTCCGCGGCTGCGGGGTTAGTTCCTACGAGTGACATTGGTACCGTGGGAGGTGTTGGTGCCACCCACGGGGACGTTCGGGGGCTATTTCTAGTTCTCTCCCTCTAATGCCATGTTTTTAAGTCTAAGCCTAGAAATATACAAATTACCGATGATTCTCAAACCGGGAGTAACGCGACTGCGGGGATAGTTCCTACGAGTTACATTGGTCCCGCGGGAGGTGTTGGTGCCACTCACGGGAAGTTCGGGGGTTGTTTCTAGTTCTCACTCCCTAACGCCATGTTTTTAATCCAAAGTCTTGTAATATTAAAATTACCGTCGTACTCTCAAACCGGGAGACCCGCGGCTGCGAGGTCAGTTCCTACGAGTTACATTGGTCACGTGGGAGGTGTTGGTGCCACCTACGGGGACGTTCGTGGGCTGTTTCGAGTTTTCACCCTCTCGAGTTCTCACCCAATAAACCCATGTTTATAAGCCTAAGTCTAGAAATATTCAAATTACCATCGTACTCTCAAACCGGGAGAGCCGCGACCGCGGGGTTAGTTCCTACGAGTTATATTTGTCCCGTGGGAGGTGTTGGTACCACCCAGGGGGACGTACGGGGGCTGTTTTAAGTTTTCACCCTCTAACGTCTTGTTTTTAAGCCTAAGTCTAGAAATACGCAAATTATCGTCATACTCTCAAAACGGGAGACCCGCTGCTGCGGGGTCAGTTCCTACGAGTTACATTGGTCCCGTGGGAGGCGTTGGTGCCACCCACGGGGACGTTCGGGGGTTGTTTCATGTTCTCACCCTCTAATGCCATGTTTTTAAGCCTAAGAGTAAAAATATACAAATTACCGTCGTATTCTCAAATCGGTAGTCCCGCGAATGCGGGGATAGTTCCTACGAGTTACATTGGTTCCGTGGGAGGTGTTGGTGCTACCCACTGGGACGTTCGGGGGCTATTTCTAGTTCTCACCCCCTAACGTGATTTTTTTAAGCCTAAGTCTAGAAATATGCAAAATACAATTGTACTCTCAAACCGAGAGACCCGTGGCTGCAGGTTCAGTTCCTACGAGTTACATTGGTCCTGTGGAAGGTGTTGGAGCCACCCACGGGGACATTCGGGGGTTATTTTGAGTTCTCACTCTCTAACGCCATGTTTTTAAACCTAAGTCTTGAAATATGCAAATTATCATCGTATTCTCAAACCGGGAGTCCCGCGGCTGCGGGGTCAGTTCCTACGAGTTACATTGGTCACGTGGGAGGTGTTAGTGCCACCCACGGGGACATTCGGCGGTTGTTTCGAGTTTTTAACCTCTAACGCCATGTTTTTAAGACTAAGTATAGAAATACGCAAATTACCGCCGTACTCTCAAACCGGGAGACCCGCGGCTGCGGGGTCAGTTCCTACGAGTTACATTGGTCCGGTGGGAGGTGTTGGTGCCACCCACAGGGACGTCCGAGGGCTGTTTTCAGTTTTCACCCTCTAACGCCAAGTTTTACCTAAGTCTAGAAATTTGCAAATTACCTTCGTATTCTCAAACTGAGAGTCCCGCGGCTGCGCGGAAAGTTCCTACGAGTTACATTGGTCCCGTGGTAGGTGTTGGTGCCAACCATGGGGCCGTTCGAGGGCTGTTTCGAGTTTTCATGCTCTAACGCCATGTTTTTAATCCTAAGTCTAGAAATATGAAAATTATCATCGTATTCTCAAACCGGGAGTCCCGCGGCTGCGAGGTCAGTTACTACGAGTTACATTGGTCTCCGTGGGAGGTGTTGGTGCCACCCACGGGGCCGTTAGAGGGTTGTTTCAAGTTTTCACCCTCTAACGCCATGTTTTTAAGCCTAAGTCTAGAAATATACAAATTACCATCGTATTCTCAAACCGGGAGACCCGCAGCTGTGGGGTCAGTTCCTACGAGTTGCATTGGTCCCGTGGGAGGTGTTGGTGCCACCCACGGGGACGTTCGAGGGCTAATTTTAGTTGTTACCCTCTAACGCCATGTTTTTAAGCCTAAGTCTAAAAATCTGCAAATTACTGTCGTACTCTAAAACCGGGAGACCCGCGGCTGCGGGGTCAGTTCCTACGAGTTAAATTTGTCCCGTGGGAGGTGTTGGTGCCACCCACGGGGACGTTCCGTGGCTGTTTCGAGTTCTCACACTCTAACGCCATGTTTTTAAGCCAAAGTCTAGAAATATGCAAATTATCATCGTATTCTCAAACCGAGAGTCCCGCGGCTGTGGGATCAGTTCCTACGAGTTACATTGGTTCCGTGGGAGGTGTTGGTGCCACCCACGGGGACGTTCCGGGGGCTATTTCAGGTTTTCACCCACTAACTCCAAGTTTTGCCGAAGTCTAGAAATATGTTAATAACCTTCGTATTCTCAAACTAGGAGTCCCGCGGCTGCGGGGACAGTTACTACGAGTTTCATTGGTCCCGTGGGAGGTGTTGGTGCCACCCACGGGGACGTTCGGGGGCTATTTTGAGTTCTCATCCTCTAACGCCATGTTTTTAAGTCTAAGTCAAGAGATAGGCGAATTATCATCGTATTCTCAAACCGGGAGTCCCACGGCTGCGAGTTCCGTTCGTACAAGTTACATTGGTCCCGTGGGAGGTGTTGGTGCCATACATAGGGCCGTTCGGGGGCTGTTTTGAGTTTTCACCCTCTAACGCCATGTTCTTAAGCCTAAGTCTAGAAATATGCAAATTATCGTCGTATTCTAAAATCGAGAGTCCCGCGGCTGCGGGGTTAGTTCCTACGAGTGACATTGGTCCCGTGGGAGGTGTTGGTGCCACCCACGGGGACGTTTGGGGGCTGTTTCTAGTTCTCACCCTCTGATGCCATGTTTTTAAGTCTAAGCCTAGAAATATACAAATTACCATCGTATTCTCAAAGCGGGAGTAACGCGACTGCGGGGATAGTTCCTACGAGTTACATTGGTCCCGTGGGAGGTGTTGGTGCCACTCACGGGAAGTTCGGGGGCTGTTTCTAGTTCTCACCCCCTAGCGCCATGTTTTTAATCCAAAGTCTTGAAATATGCAAATTACCGTCGTACTCTCAAACTGGGAGACCCGCGGCTGCGGGGTCAGTTCCTACGAGTTAACTTGGTCCCGTGGGAGGTGTTGGTGCCACCCACGGGGTCTTTCGTGGGCTATTTTGAGTTTTCACCCTCTCGAGTTCTCACCCAATAACCCCATGTTTATAATCCTAAGTATAGAAATATTGAAATTACCATCGTACTCTCAAACCGGGAGAGCCGCGGCCGCGGGGTTAGTTCCTACGAGTTATATTGGTCCCGTGGGAGGTGTTGGTGCCACCCACGGGGACGTTCGGGGGCTGTTTTGAGTTTTCACCCTCTAACGACATGTTTTTAAGCCTAAGAGTAAAAATATACAAATTACCGTCATATTCTCAAATCGGTAGTCCCGTGAATGCGGGGATAGTTCCTACGAGTTACATTGGTCCCGTGGGAGGTGTTGGTGCCACCCACTGGGACGTTCGGGGGCTATTTCTAGTTCTCACCCCCTAACGCGATTTTTTTAAGCCTAAGTCTAGAAATATTCAAAGTACCATTGTACTCTCAAACCGAGAGACCCGTGGCTGCAGGGTCAGTTCCTACGAGTTACATTGGTCCTGTGGAAGGTGTTGGTGCCACCCACGGGGACGTTCGGGGGCTATTTCGAGTTCTCACTCTCTAACGCCATGTTTTTAAGCCTAAGTCTTGAAATATGCAAATTATCATCGTATTCTCAAACCGGGAGTCCTGCGGCTGCGAGGTCAGTTCCTACGAGTTACATTGGTCACGTGGGAGTTGTTAGTGCCACCCACAGGGACATTAGGCTCCTGTTTCGAGTTTTTAACCTCTAACGCCATGGTTTTAAGCCTAAGTCTAGAAATACGCAAATTACCGCCGTACTCTCAAATAGGGAGACCCGTGGCTGCGGGGTTAGTTGCTATGAGTTACATTGGTCCCATGGGAGGTGTTAGTGCCACCAATAGGGACGTCCGAGGGCTGTTTTCAGTTTTCACCCTCTAACGCCAAGTTTTACCTAAGTCTAGATATATGCAAATTACCTTCGTATTCTCAAACCGGGAGTTATGCAGCTGCGAAGACAGTTCCTACGATTTGCATTGGTCCCGTGGTAGGTGTTGGTGCCAACCATGGGGCCGTTCGAGGGCGGTTTCGAGTTTTCACGCTCTAACGCCATGTTTTTAATCCTAAGTCTAGAAATATGAAAATTATCATCATATTCTCAAACCGGGAGTCCCGCGACTGCGGGGTCAGTTACTACGAGTTACATTGGTCCCCGTGGGAGGTGTTGGTGCCACCCACGGGGCCGTTAGAGGGATGTTTCAAGTTTTCACCCTCTAACGCCATGTTTTTAAGCCTAAGTCTAGAAATATACAAATTACCGTCATATTCTCAAACCGGGAGACCCGCGGCTGTGAGGTCAGTTCCTACGAGTTGCATTGGTCCCGTGGGAGGTGTTGGTGCCACCCACGGGGACGTTCGGGGGCTATTTTTAGTTCTTACCTTCTAACGCCATGTTTTTAAGCCTAAGTCTAGAAATCTGCAAATTACCGTCGTACTCTGAAACCGGGAGACCCACGGCTGCGGGGTCTGTTCCTACGAGTTAAATTTGTCCCGTGGGAGGTGTTGGTGCCACCCACGGGGACGTTCCGCGGCTGTTTCGAGTTCTCACACTCTAACACCATGTTTTTAAGCCTAAGTCTAGAAATATGCAAATTATCATCGTATTCTCAAACCGAGAGTCCCACGGCTGCGGGATCAGTTCCTACGAGTTACATTGGTTCCGTGGGAGGTGTTGGTGCCACCCACGGGGACGTTCAGGGGGCTATTTTAGGTTTTCAACCACTAACTCCAAGTTTTGCCTAAGTCTATAAATATGTTAATAACCTTCGTATTCTCAAACCAGGAGTCCCGCGACTGCGGGGACAGTTCCTACGAGTTACATTCGTCCCGTGGGAGGTGTTGGTGCCACCCACGGGGCCGTTCGGGGGCTATTTTGAGTTTTCAACCTCTAATGCCATGTTTTTAAGCCTAAATCTAGACATGTGCAAATTATCGTCGTACTCTCAAACCGGGAGTCCCGCGGCTGCGGGGACAGTTCCTACGAGTTACATTGGTCCCGTGGGAGGTGTTGGTGCCACCCACGGGGCCGTTAGAGGGCTGTTTCAAGTTTTCACTCTCTAACGCCATGTTTTTAAACCTAAGTCTAACAATATGCAAATTACCGTCGTATTCTCAAACCGGGAGACCCGCGGCTGCAGGGTCAGTTCCTACGAGTTACATTGGTCCTGTCGGAGGTGTTGGTGCCACCCACGGGGACGTTCGGGGGCTGTTTTAAGTTCTCACCCTCTAATGCCATGTTTTTAAGCCTAAGTCTAGAAATATGAAAATTACCTTCGTATTCTAAAACCAGGAGTCCCACGGCTGCGGGGACAGTTCCAACGAGTTACATTGGTCCCGTGGGAGGTGTTGTTGCCACCCACGGGGCCGTTAGAGGGCTGTTTCGAGTTTCAGGATGAAGGGGAAATTGGCTCCGAGGTACGTAGGACCATTTCCCATCATCGAGAGAATTGGGCCAGTAGCATACAGGTTGGAATTGCCAGAACATTTACATCGCATCCACGATGTATTCCACATCTCGTCATTGAGACGATATCTTCGGGATGATATGGCCCATACTCACATTGTGATAGATGAGATTGACTTACAGTCGGATAGCTCTTATGAAGAGAGAGCAGTGGATATTCTAGACTATAGTGAGAGGAGATTGAGGTCAAAAGTAGTTCCACTTGTGCGAGTCCAGTGGGAGCATCATAATGTGGAGTAATCCACTTGGGAGCGTGAGGCAGATATGCGCGAGACATATCCGGAGTTGTTTTTACCAGGTATGCCTTATTTTCCGAATTTCGGGACGAAATTCCATTATTAGGGGGGAAGTATGTAATACCCCGTACTTTTATGCTATATTTAATTTGAGGGATTTATTAAATTTAATGTGATGATTTATTTAATAAAAATCCGGAAATTAATCATGTTATAATTATTAACGTGACTAGAGTTAGTAATTATGGGAAACTTGTTGAATATTACTAATGAGCATAGTAATATATTATATTGGTTATATTGAATGTCATAGGTGAATTAAATGACTATTTCGGAAATTTAAGTCGGGACGTGCCCGTGTCACGTCAGGACTAATTATGTAAATTAAAAAGGGAATATTTTATAAGTTGTCCGTATGGTCGTTTTGAGTGCGCCAACGCGTCCGGAAGGGTCGAGATAGTCAGAAAAGTGTACCCGGGGGTTTAGTTTGGGTCTCGGGATGTTTTTAGGCTTAATTAGTGACCCGGGAGGGCATTTTGGTCATTTTACAAAATAGGGTAATTAAACCCACGAATTTCAGCCATCCTTAGCAGCCATTTAAGTCAGCCTTTTAGGGTTAGAACATTCATAACCCTAGAACGGCCATTGGAGAAGAGAGGAGAGAGCTCTCAAGGTGATTCAAGGCCCAAAACACCACCGATTGCACCGCTGTCACCACTAACACGTAGATCGCGAGGAGGAGAACGCAACCACACCAATATCAGTAGGAAAGCAGACCTCTGAAATCCCAGGCAAGTGTTTAACTTGCATATTTTCGTTGGTGTAATAATCATATTAGTGTAGGAATGATTAGGAGTATAATTAAAGGAAGAAAACCCCAATTTTTGATAGGGATTTGCATGTAGAAATCGTTATAACCATATTCTGAAAATAATATGTGAAGTAGATGATCAACCCATGAATTTGTGATGTTATGTTAGAAGGAAATTCTGGAGAAAACTGATTAGAACAAAAGTTAAGAAAACTTAGGGTTCTTGATGATTAGATGAGATTTTAGGTTGTTTAATCATGTTTAATGATGGTTATATGCATGTTTAACGTTAGAAACATCTGGAAAAATATTACCATGATTGTAGTATAAGTTTTGGGACGATTAGTATTGGAAATTATGGATTTGAATGAAGAATATTAGTCAAACCCGTAACTGCACTTCTGCAGAAATTGAAATACCTGTTTGATCGATCGATCGAACCTAGAGCGTCGATCGATCGAGCCCCAGACGTCGATCGATCGACCACTCCTGGCAAACACTTTTTCCCCTTGTTTAATTAGTTGAATTAATTTACCGTGGAATATTTCTTGGGCATATTAAATAAAAATTTTTGGGATATAGAAGAGACCAGTAGGACATATGATTAAGTGTTGAGAACTTTATTATGAAATGATAATTGGGTCTAAGGGATAATTAATTAAGGAACGACGAACTGCGTATTTCAAGTGAGAGATTACAATGAATACCTAAGATAGTGAATAGACGTCTACCTACTGAATTTGTTACTTGGATGGATAAAATCCACGAGTGTCACGTAATTAGTGAGAAAACCCTTCGAGTTAAGGTTAGAGACGAAACCTTATACGAAATCTTAAAATTGTAAAATTAAGGATAAATGTTGTAATTATGGGTAAGGAGAGTGACCTATATTAACATGATGAAATTGGTATATTTATATGATTGTGTGTACATATATTATATACATGTGAAAAACGTACCCGCGCTACTTGCTATCCCTGAGGTTACCGCGCTGGGACGATCTTATCCTGTGTTGCTTTATGGGGGATATTGATTCGTACCCTAGAAGATAGAGATCCTAGGTACGGGCTATCAGATTGATAGTCGGACGGTCCTAAGAGACGTGTGGGTATGTACTGACCTCTTGGACTTGGAATCTATGCTTCGCCTCAACGTTGTTTTGTATATGTTAATACAGTTCGAGAGTGATTCCGAACTTGTATTTCCCTTTGTGTGAGCGATACGGGGATTGGATAGCAGAGTATGCCCGCACCATAGTTTAGTTGGGGTGTCATTATATATATATATATATATATATATATATATATGAGGTTATAAACTTTAAACTGCCTACTGTGATTTGATAAGTAGAACATGGTTGTTGACTCAAATTATTAAATACTTGTTTTGTGGAAGTACGAGAAGACACTGGAAAACTTTATAATTTAATGAAGCTAAAACGAGAGGAGTGCTACATATTGAAAGTAACCTTTTTAAAACATTGTCATCGTTCGGTTTTGAAAACTTATGAGTAAGTTAAGATAAACTAAATTATTTGGGAAGGTTAGTACGATAGGCGTGCACATTAGAAGAGAGGTGAGAATTTCTCAAGAGAGTGTCGAACTAATATGATTTGCATTGGCCTGTATCAATTTAAATACTTGCTTAACGTATTTTAAAATCAAACACACTTTCGGGCCCTGACCCGTTTCTTTTTTTTCTCTCTCTCTCTTTTGTATATATATGTATATTTTCAGGTGCCCAGCCACAGGGGCGTCTTGCTTAGGATCCTTTGTGAAGAACGAGCTGCAGCTTAGGTGGGAGTTGCAGGTCACTTGAGTAGACGGCTTCTGTTATTGACTCCACTCCTACTACTCTCATGTATTGGGCACGTGTCGCCCTTTTCATCATTTCATTCATTGTTGGGATTTTTATATCTTCAGTTATTCCAGTATTGTTTCATGGGATTTATTCAGGATAGTTTATGATGATTGGTTTTATTATGTTAACATTCGATTGACGAATGTATGGTTTTATTTTAGTTCATCATGGTGTGATTCTATATTGTAGTATTGTGGTTTTGTGTATATAAATCTTTTCTTTAATTAAAATTTGGAAGTTTGTATGAAAAATGTTTTTGACACTTAGCTTAATTATTTAGGGTGTCAAATTGGAAAAATTTTATCGACAGTGATGCTGAGAATGAACCAACTATTTGCCTTGATTTAATTTAATAAAGGAGTGATCGCCCGGTATTTAATTAGGCGGGGTGTCACAAATGGTTAATATTTATGAAAATTTATTTACTAAGTGAATAGTAATCAATTGTTTAAGTCATTTCGATTATTAATGACAGGGTATGCACTTATCTCAACCGGGAGTCGGTATAGACTAAAGGGGTGGGGGGATAAGTATTTTTATAAATTAATTTGGATGCCAATTCTGAATGTACGGTCGAGTCCGGATGGGCCTAGATAGTCAAAAAAGTGTACCCGGGGGTAGTAAACGGGTCACGGGGCATTTTTAGACATAGTCGGGCCCACACGGGGGCAATTGGGTCATTTGGGCTTGACCCATTAGGAAAAAACTGGATTTAAGTAAATTAATGAATTAGAAAAAATAAGAAAACGGCTGATGTGAGTTTAGGAAAAGGGTTAGTGTGTTAAGAAACCCTAACAGCAGTTAAAGGCAGATTTGGGGATCACAGGAGAGCCAACAAGGGTCATCTTCAACCTTGGAACTCATCTCCAAATTCAGACTCTACGAACCTTAAGGGAAGTGTTAACTTGTTGTAGCATGTAAAAATTTATTTCGATTCATATTCATGTGATGTGTGTATTTAAGGAAATTCGTTTTGGGTGTTAATGAAGAAATCTGATTTTGAAGATAATAATCTGATTTACGGAATTTGGAAAGGGTTTATGTAAAAATATGAAATTTTTATGTTAATATATATATCTGGTAGGATGTTGTCTGGATAATTAGAAACGGATTTGATGATGGAACTTGGGTTGTAAATGGGTAAAGGGTTAAAGATGGATTTTTCCCCAAATACAGAAATTGTAGTTAATGGACGAATTAATGATGTTGGTGGACATTCTGGAGGTCCCTAATAAGGTTTCTAACATGTATTAATGTTAAGAGGGATTAAGGTTGCTGGTAGAGAAAACTAGGGTTTGGGAAAAATCGTCCATGGCTGAATCTGTCTTCGCGAAGAAGACGAAGACCTGCTCGATCGATCGATCGAAGGTCTGGGGTCGATCGATCGATGGTCGGTAGATTTTGACAGTTCGCCCAGTTTCCTTTTATATGAAGAAAATTTTAATTTAATCTTTTTCCATGAATTAATTTGGTGAGAAATTTATACATGGGTTTTAAAATCTAATTAATGGTGAATAAAGTTAATTTAGAATTTGGAGACGACTTAGTGTGACATCATAATTTAAAATTGTTGGGTTTTGGAGAAATTAGGTGTGACACACTAAGGTTGAATTTTTGGGAAGGTATTCGAAGGGATTACATATAGATGTAGTTAACAAGTCTGGGAATAACGGTTGAGGAATACCGAGAGATAAATATTATTTAGGTAAAGGCTAAATAATTTTGGAGTTGGGAATTTAGACTCGGGTGAGGTTAATTCGGACTTTGAGAGTAAGTCCAATTTTATGGTGGGGGCGACACCAAAGTTGACTTAATTAATTAATGTGTGAATTAATTAATAATTAGAGTTGGACCATAAACTCTTAACAAATAAATAGGCTTATGTTACGGGTTTTGTACGTGGTGTAGCCGGGACATGTTTTATTTATATATATATACGGAGTGTTATAGTATATATATATATATAGTGTGTGTGCATTAATATCAGAGATTGAATATTATTAGTATATACTCTAGTGCTATAGCACTACACCAAAACTGGCGATTGGTCACGGCCAAAATCCCTGACCAAAGCTGTGGGTCGCGGACTTGGGCCGTGACCATTTCAAGCGTGACCATTTTCGTCAATTTTCGTGGGTCGCGGCCCAAGTCCGTGACCAAAAAATTGTCATGGCCGAGAGGGGTCACGGCAGATGGTCGCGGACTTGGGCTGTGACCCATACCGTGACGGGTCGCGACCCTCATCCGTGACCCACAACCGTGATAAAATGGTCGCGGCCAAAGTCCGCGACCCACGTCCGTGACCCACAATCGTGACAAATTGGTCGCGGCCCTTATCCGTGACCCACAACCGTGACAAATTGGTCGCGGCCAAAGTCCGCGACCCACAGTCGTGACAAAAAAATAAATAAAAAATTGGTCGCACCCCTTATCCATGACCCACAAATGTGACAAATTGGTCGCAGCCAAAGTCCGCGACCCACAACCGTGACAAAAAAAAAAAAAATGGTCGCGGACTTTGGCCGCGACCATTTTTATTTCGCGACGAAAAAAATAAAAATGGTCATGGACAAAGTCCATGACCATATTTAACTATAATTTAATTTTTTTTTTGGTCCAATCCTAAAATTGGGGGTCCTGTGAGTCCACCCTCGGTTGCTACGTGTAACGTTGGACGCGTACGAGGTGTAACAAATATTTATTATTGTCAAAACAATAAAAAAATCACATTGCGAATCGAGAACGTTGTTAATAAACAAATAAATATACAAACTTTAAAATATTACACGTCTTAATAATCACAGACCAAAAAAAAATTGGGCAGAGTTTCCTCTATTTTCTGGACATTCCAAAACCTGTAAATGTAAAACATGCTTATTAAAAAGCCCGCACCGACTTAAAATTCAACAATCAAATTATAAAAGCCCGCACGCCCATAAACCTAAACAATAAAAGCCCACACGGCTGTAACACAAAAAACAAAATCCTGAATTTCCACAACATATAAACAATCTTAATGCTGTAGACCATTGCCTCCTTCATTTGTTCCATGTGCAAAAATCCAATAAATGATAGGATACATAAAAAACATATCAGTAACCAAGTAGGTTTACAAAAAAATTAATCAAGCTGGAAAATTGCATATATGAGCCAAAATTATCAGTAACCAAGTAGAAATATGCAAATTTTGGTCGTATTCTCAAACCGGGAGTCCCGTGGCTGCGGGGTCAGTTCCTACGAGTTACATTGGTCCCGTGGGAGCTGTTGGTGCCACCCACGGGGACGTTAGAGGGCCGTTTCGAGTTCTCACCCTCTGACGCCATGTTTTTAAGACAAAGTCTAGAAATATGCAAATTACCGTCGTATTCTCAAACCGGGAGTCCCGCGGCTACGGGGTCAGTTCTACAAGTTACATTGGTCACGTGGGAGGTGTTGGTGCCACCCACGGGGACGTTCGAGGGCCGTTTCTAGTTCTCACCCCCTAATGCCATGTTTTTAAGCCTAAGTCTCCAAATATGCAAACTATCGTCGTATTCTCAAACAGGGAGTCCCGCGACTGCGGGGTCAGTTTCTACGAGTTACATTGGTCCTGTGGGAGGTGTTGGTGCCACCCACGGGGACGTTCGGGGGCTGTTTCGAGTTCTCACCCTCTAATGCCATGTTTTTAAGCCTAAGTCTAGAAATATATAAATTATCATCGTATTCTCAAACCGGGAGTCCCGCGACTGCGAGGTCAGTTCCTACGAGTTACATTGGTCCTGTGGGAGGTGTTGGTGCCACCCACGGGGACGTTCAGGGGCTGTTTTGAGTTTTCACCCTCTAACGCCATGTTTTTAAGCCTAAGTCTAGAAATATGCAAATTACCGTCGTATTCTCAAATCGGGAGTCCCGCGAATGTGGGGATAGTTCCTACGAGTTACATTGGTCCCGTGGGAGGTGTTGGTGCCACCCACGGGGACGTTCGGGGGTTGTTTCGAGTTCTCGCCACCTAACGCCATGTTTTTAAGCGTAAGTCTAGAAATATGCAAATTACCGTCGTATTCTCAAACCGAGAGACCCGCGGCTGCGGGGTCAGTTCTTACGAGTTACATTGGTCCCGTGGGAGGTGTTGGTGCCACCCACGGGGACGTTCAGGGGCTGTTTCGAGTTCTCACCCTCTAACGCCATGTTGTTAAGCCTAAGTCTAGAAATATGCAAATTACATTCGTATTCTCAAAGCAAGAGTCCCGCGGCTGATGGGGCACTTAGTACGAGTTACATTGGTCCCGTGGGAGGTGTTGGTGCCACCCACGGGGACGTTCGGGGGTTGTTTCGAGTTTTCACCCTCTAACGCCATGTTTTTAAGACTAAGTCTAAAAATATGTAAATTATCGTCATATTCGAAAACCAGGAGTCCCGCGGCAGCGGGGACAGTTCCAACGAGTTACCTTGGTCCCGTGGGAGGTGTTGGTGCCACCTACGGGGCCGTTAGAGGGCTGTTTCGAGTTTCACCCTCCAACACCATGTTTTGAAGCCTAAGTCTAGAAATATGCATATTACCATCGTACTCTCAAACCGGGAGACCCGCGGCTGCGGGGTCAGTTCCTACGAGTTACATTGGTCCCGTGGGAGGTGTTGGTGCCACCCACAGGGATGTTCGGGGCTGTTTCGAGTTCTCACCCTCTAACGCCATATTTTTAAGTCTAACTCTAGAAATATGCAAATTACCATCGTACTATGAAACTGGGAGACCTGCGGCTGCTGGGTCAGTTCCCACAAGTTACATTGGTCCTGTGGGAGGTGTTTGTGCCACCCACGGGGACGTTCGGGTGCTGTTTCCAGTTCTCACCCTCTAAAGCCATGTTTTTAAGCCTAAGTCTAGAAATATGCAAACTATCATCGTATTCTCGAATTGGGAGTCCCGCGACTGCGGGATCGGTTTCTACGATTTACATTGGTCCCGTGGGAGGTGTTGGTGCCACCCACGGGGACGTTCGGGGGTTGTTTCGAATTCTCACCCTCTAACGCCATGTTTTTAAGCCTAAGTCTAGACATATACAAATTATCATCGTATTCTCAAACCGGGAGTCCCGCGACTGCGAGGTCAATTCCTACGAGTTACATTGGTCCTGTGGGAGGTGGTGGTGCCACCCACCGGGACGTTCAGGGTCTATCTCGAGTTCTCACCATCTAACGCCATGTTTTTAAGCTTAAGTCTAGAAATATGGAAATTACCGTCGTACTCTAAAATCGGGAGACCCGCTACTGCGGGGTCAGTTCCCTCGAGTTACATTGGTCGCGTGGGAGGTGTTGGTGCCATCCACGGGGACGTTCGGGGGCTCTTTCCAGTTCTCACCCTCTAACGCCATGTTTTTAAGCCTATGTCTAGAAATATTAAAATTATCGTCGTATTCTCAAACCGGGAGTCCCGCGACTGCGGGGTCAGTTCCTAGGAGTTACATTGGTTTCGTGGGAGGTGTTGGTGCCACCCACGGGGACGTTCGGGTGTTGTTTCGAGTTTTCACCCTCTAACGCCAAGTTTTCCTAAGTCTAGAAATACGAAAATTACCTTCGTATTCTCAAACCGGGAGTCCCGCGGCTGCGGGGTCAGTTCCTACTAGTTACATTGGTCCCGTGGGAGGTGTTGGTGCCACCCACAGGGACGTTCGGGGGTTGTTTCTAGTTTTCACCCTCTAATGCCATGTTTTTAAGCCTAAGTCTAGAAATATGCAAATTAACGTCGTATTCTCAAACCGGTATACCCGCGGCTGCTGGGTCAGTTCCTACGAGTTACATTGGTTCCGTGGGAGGTGTTGGTACCACCCACGGGGACGTTCGGGGTCTGTTTCTAGTTATCACCCTCTAATGCCATGTTTTTAAGGCTAAGTCTAGAAATGTGCAAATTACCGTCGTATTCTCAAACCAGGAGACCCGCGGCTGCGGGGTCAGTTCCTATGAGTTACATTGGTCCCGTGGGAGGTGTTATCACCACCCACGGGGACATTCGGGGGCTGTTTCGAGTTCTCACCCTCCAACGCCATGTTTTTAAGCCTAAGTCCAGAAATATGGAAATTACCGTCGTATTCTCAAATCGGGAGTCCCGCGTCTGCGGGGTCAGTTCCTACGAGTTACATTGGTTCGTGGGAGGTGTTGGTGCCACCCACGGGGATGTTCGGGGGCTGTTTCGAATTTCACCCTCTAACGCCAAGTTTTACCTAAGTCTATAAATATGCAAATTACCATTGTATTCTAAAACTAGGAATCCCGCGGCTACGTTGACAGTTCCTAGGAGTTACATTGGTCCCGTGGGAGGTGTTGGTGCCACCCACGGGGCCGTTCGGGGGCTGTTTCGAGTTCTCACCCTCTAAAGCCATGTTTTTAAGCCTAAGTCTAGAAATATACAAATTATCATCGTATTCTCAAACCGGGAGTCCCGCGACTGCGAGGTCAATTCCTACGAGTTAGATTGGTCCCGTGGGAGGTGTTGGTGCCACCCACGGTGACGTTCGGGGGTTGTTTCTAGTTCTCACCACCTAACGCCATGTTTTTAAGCCTAAGTCTAGAAAATATGCAAATTACCATCGTACTCTCAAACCGAGAGACACGCGGCAGCGGGGTCAGTTCTTACGAGTTACATTGGTCCCATGGGAGGTGTTGGTTCCACCCACGGGGACGGTCGGGGGCTGTTTCGAGTTCTCACCCTCTAACGCCATGTTGTTAAGCCTATGTCCAAAAATATGCAAATTACATTCGTATTCTCAAACCAAGAGTCCCGCGGCTGCGGGGACAGTTCCTACGAGTCACATTGGTCCCGTGGGAGGTATTGGTGCCACCCACGGGGACGTTCGGGGGCTGTTTCAAGTTTTCACCCTCTAAAGCCATATTTTTAAGCCTAAGTCTAAAAATATGCAAATTATCGTCGTATTCTAAAACCAGGAGTCCCGCGGTTTCGGGGATAGTTCCAACGAGTTACATTGGTCCCGTGGGAGGTGTTGGTGCCACCCACGGGGCCGTTAGAGGGCTGTTTCGAGTTTCACCCTCTAACGACATATTTTTAAGCCTAAGTCTAGAAATATGCAAATTACCGTCGTACTCTCAAACCGGTAGACCCGTGGCTGCGGGGTCAGTTCCTACGAGTTACATTGGTTCCGTGGGAGGTGTTGGTGCCACCCACGGGGATGTTCGGGGGCTGTTTCGAGTTTCACCCTCTAACGCCAAGTTTTTCCTAAGTCTAGAAATATGCAAATTACCATTGTATTCTAAAACTAGGAATCCCGCGGCTACGTGGACATTTCCTACGAGTTACATTGGTCCCGTGGGAGGTGTTGGTGCCACCCACGGGGCCGTTCGGGGGCTGTTTCGAGTTTTCACCCTCTAACGCCATTTTTTTAAGCCTAAGTCTAGAAATATGCAAACTATCGTCGTATTCTCAAACCGGGAGTCCCGCGACTGCGGGGTCAATTTCTACGAGTTACATTTGTCCCGTGGGAGGTGTTGGTGCCACCCACGGGGATGTTCGGGGGCTGTTTCGATTTCTCACCCTCTAACGCCATGTTTTTAAGCCTAAGTCTAGAAATATACAAATTATCGTCATATTATGAAACCGGGAGTCCCGCGACTGCGAGGTCATTTCCTACGTGTTACATTGTTCCCGTGGGAGGTGTTGGTGCCACCCACGGGGACGTTCAGGGGCTATTTTGAGTTCTCACCGTCTAGCGCCATGTTTTTAAGCCTAAGTCTAGAAATATGGAAATTACCGTTGTACTCTCAAATCGGGAGACCCGCAGTTGCGGGGTCAGTTCCTTCGAGTTACATTGGTCGCGTGGAAGGTGTTGGTGCCACCCACGGGGACGTTCGGGGGCTCTTTCCAGTTCTCACCCTCTAACGCCATGTTTTTAAGCCACGTCTAGAAATATTAAAATTATCGTCGTATTCTCAAACCAGGAGTCTCGCGGCTGCGGGGTCAGTTCCTACGAGTTCCATTGGTTCCGTGGGAGGTGTTGGTGCCACGCACGGGGACGTTCGGGGGCTGTTTCGAGTTTTCACCCTCTAACGCCAAGTTTGCCTAGTCTAGAAATACGAAAATTACCTTCGTATTCTCAAACCGGGAGTCCCGCGGCTGCGGGGTCAGTCCCTACAAGTTACATTGGTCCCGTGGGAGGTGTTGGTGCCACAGACAGGGACTTTTGGGGGCTGTTTCTAGTTTTCACCCTCTAACGCCATGTTTTTAAGCCTAAGTCTAGAAACATGCAAATTAACGTCGTATTCTCAAACCGGTATACCTGTGGCTATGGGGTCAGTTCCTACGAGTTACATTGGTCCTGTGGGAGGTGTTTGTACCACCCACGGGGTCTTTCAGGGACTGTTTCTAGTTCTCACCCTCTAATGCCATGTTTTTAAGCCTAAGTCTAGAAATATGAAAATTACCGTCGTATTCTCAAATCGGGAGACCCGCGGCTGCGGGGTCAGTTCCTATGAGTTACATTGGTCCCGTGGGAGGTGTTGGTGACACCCACAAGGACGTTTGGGGGCTGTTTCGAGTTCTCACCCTCTAACAGCATGTCTTTAAGCCTAAGTCAAGAAATATAGAAATTACCGTCGTACTCTCAAATCGGGAGACCCGCGGCTGCAGGGTCAGTTCCTTCGAGTTACATTGGTCTCGTGGGAGGTGTTGGTGCCACCCACGGGGACGTTCAGGGGATGTTTTGACTTCTCACCCTCTAACGCCATGTTTTTAAGCCTAAGTCTAGAAATGTTGAAATTATCGTCATATTCTCAAACCGGGAGTCCCGCGGCTACGGGGTCAGTTCCTACGAGTTACATTGCTTCCGTGGGAGGTGTTGTTGCCACCCACGGGGATGTTCAGGGGCTGTTTCGATTTTCACCCTCTAACGCCATGTTTTGCCTAAGTCTAGAAATATGCAAATTACCTTTGTATTCTAAAACTAGGAATCTCGCGGCTGCGTGGACAGTTCCTAGGAGTTACATTTGTCCCGTGGGAGGTGTTGGTGCCACCCACGGGGCCGATCGGGGGCTGTTTCGAGTTTTCACCCTCTAACGCCATTTTTTTAAGCCTTAGTCTAGAAATATGTAAATTGTCATCGTATTCTCAAACTGGGATTCCCGCAGCTGCGGGGTCAGTTTCGACGAGTTACATTGGTCCTGTGGGAGGTGTTGGGGCCACCCACGGGGCTGTTAGTGGGAGGTTTTGAGTTTTCACCCTCTAACGCCATGTTTTTTAGCCTAAGTCTAGAAATATTCAAATTACCGTCGTATTCTCAAACCGGGAGTCCCGTGACTGTGGGGATAGTTCCTACGAGTTACATTGGTCCCGTGGGAGGTGTTGGTGCCACCCACGGTGACGTTCGGGGGTTGTTTCTAGTTCTCACCCCCTAACGCCATGTTTTTAAGCCTAAGTCTAGAAAATATGCAAATTACCATCGTACTCTCAAACCGAGAGACACGCGGCAGCGGGGTCAGTTCCTACGAGTTACATTGGTCCCGTGGGAGGTGTTGGTGCCACTCACGGGGACATTCGGGGGCCGTTTCTAGTTATCACCCCCTAACGCCATATTTTGAAGCCTAAGTCTAGAAATATACAAATTACCATCGTACTCTCAAACTGGGAGTCCCGCGGGTGCGGGGACAGTTCCTACGAGTTACATTGGTCCCGTGGGAGGTGTTGGTGCCACCCACGGGGACGTTCGGGGGCTATTACGAGTTCTCACCCTCTAACGCCATGTTGTTAAGCCTAAGTCTAGAAATATGCAAATTACCTTCGTATTCTCAAAGCAGGAGTCCCGCGGCAGATGGGGCACTTACTACGAGTTACATTGGTCGCGTGGGAGGTATTGGTGCCACCCACGGGGACGTTCGGGGGCTGTTTTGAGTTTTCACCCTCTAACGCCATATTTTTAAGCCTAAGTCTAAAAATATGCAAATTATCATCGTATTCTAAAACCAGGAGTCCCGCAGCTGCGGGGACAGTTCCAACGAGTTACATTGGTCCCGTGGGAGGTGTTGGTGCCACCCACGGGGCCGTTAGAGGGCTGTTTCGAGTTTCCCCCTCTAACGACATATTTTTAAGCCTAAGTCTAGAAATATGCAAATTACCGTCGTACTCTCAAACCGGTAGACCCGCGGCTGCGGGGTCAGTTCCTACGAGTTACATTGGTCCCCTGGGAGGTGTTGGTGCCACCCACGGGGACATTCGGGGGCTGTTTCGAGTTCTCACCCTCTAACGCCATATTTTTAAGTTTCAGTCTAGAAATATGCAAATTACCATCGTACTCTGAAACCGGGAGACCAGGGGCTGCCGGGTCAGTTCCTACAAGTTACATTGAACCTGTGGGAGGTGTTTGTGCCACCCACGGGGACTTTCGGGTGCTGTTTCGAGTTCTCACCCTCTAACGCCATGTTTTTAAGCCTAAGTCTAGAAATATGCAAACTATCGTCGTATTCTCAAACCGGGAGTCCCGCGACTGCGGGATCAGTTTCTACGAGTTACATTGGTCCCGTGGGAGGTGTTGGTGCCACCCACGGGGACGTTCGGGGGTTGTTTCTAATTCTCACCCTCTAACGCCATTTTTTAAGCCTAAGTCTATAAATATACAAATTATCGTCGAATTCTCAAACCGGGAGTCCTGCGACTGCGAGGTCAGTTCCTACGAGTTACATTGGTCCCGTGGGAGGTGTTGGTGCCACCCACAGGGACGTTAAGGGGCTATTTCGAGTTCTCACTGTCTAACGCCATGTTTTTAAGCCTAAGTCTAGAAATATGGAAATTACCGTCGTACTCTCAAATCGGGAGACCCGCTGCTGCGGGGTCAGTTCCTTCGAGTTACATTGGTCGCGTGGGAAGTTTCTGGGGCTCTTTCCAATTCTCACCCTCTAACGCCATGTTTTTAAGCCTAAGTCTAGAAATATTAAAATTATCATCGTATTCTGAAACCGGGAGTCCTGCGACTGCGGGGTCAGTTCCTACGAGTTACATTGGTTTCGTGGGAGGTGTTGGTGCCACCCACGGGGACGTTCGGGGGATGTTTCGAGTTTTCACCCTCTAACGCCATGTTTTTAAGCCTAAGTCTAAAAATATGTAAATTATCGTCGTTTTCAAAAACCAGGAGTCCCGCGGCTGCGGCGACAGTTCCAACGAGTTACATTGGTCCCGTGGGAGGTGTTGGTGCCACCCACGGGGCCGTTAGAGGGCTGTTTCGAGTTTCACCCTCTAACGCCATGTTTTTAAGCCTAAGTCTAGAAATATGCAAATTACCGTCGTACTCTCAAACCGGGAGACCCGCGGCTGCGGGGTCAGTTCCTACGAGATACATTGGTCCCGTGGGAGGTGTTGGTGCCACCCACGGGGACGTTCGGGGGCTGTTTCGAGTTCTCGCCCTCTAACGCCATATTTTTAAGTCTAAGTCTAGAAATATGCAAATTACCATCGTACTCTGAAATCGGGAGACCCGCGGCTGCGGGGTCAGATCCTACAAGTTACATTGGTCCTGTGGGAGGTGTTTGTGCCACCCACGGGGACGTACGGGTGTTGTTTCGAGTTCTCACCCTCTAACGCCATGTTTTTAAGCCTAAGTGTAGAAATTTGCAAACAATCGTCGTATTCTCAAACCGGGAGTCCCGTGACTGCGGGATCAGTTTCTACAAGTTACATTTGTCCTGTGGGAGGTGTTGGTGCCACCCACGGGGACGTTCGGGGGTTGTTTCGAATTCTCTCCCTCTAACGCCGTGTTTTTAAGCCTAAGTCTAGAAATATACAAATTATCGTCGAAATCTCAAACCGGGAGTCCTGCGACTGCGAGGTCAGTTCCTACGAGTTACATTGGTCCCGTGGGAGGTGTTGGTGCCACCCATAGGGACGTTCAGGGGCTATTTCGAGTTCTCACCGTCTAACACCATGTTTTTAAGCATAAATCTAGAAATATTAAAATTATCGTCGTATTCTCAAACCGGGAGTCCCGCGACTGCGAGGTCAGTTCCTACGAGTTACATTGGTTTCGTGGGTGGTGTTCCTGCCACCCATGGGGACGTTCGGGGGATGTTTTGAGTTTTCACCCTCTAACGCCAAGTTTACCTATGTCAAGAAATACGAAAATTACCTTCGTATTCTCAAACCGGGAGTTCCGCGGCTGCGGGGGTCAGTTCCTACAAGTTACATTGGTCCCGTGGTAGGTGTTGGTGCCACCCACAGGGACGTTCGGGGGCTGTTTCTAGTTTTCACCCTCTAACGCCATGTTTTCAAGCCTAAGTCTAGAAATATGCAAATTAACATCGTATTCTCAAACCCGTATACCCGCGGCTACTGGGTCAGTTCCTACGAGTTACATTTGTCCCGTGGGAGGTGTTGGTACCACCCACGGGGATGTTCGGGGGCGGTTTCGAGTTCTCACCCTCTAACGCCATGTTTTTAAGCCTAAGTCTAGAAATATTGAAATTATCGTCGTATTCTCAAACCGGGAGTCCCGCGTTTGTGGGGTCAGTTCCTACGAGTTACATTAGTTTCGTGGGAGGTGTTGGTGCCACCCACGGGGATGTTCGGGGGCTGTTTCAAGTTCACCCTCTAACGCCAAGTTTTGCCTAAGTCTAGAAATATGAAAATCACCTTCGTATTATAAAACTAGGAATCCCGCGGCTACGTGGATAGTTCCTACGAGTTACATTGGTCCCGTGGGAGGTGTTGGTGCCACCCACGGTGCCGTTCGGGGGCTGTTTCGAGTTTTCACCCTCTAACGCCATTTTTTTAAGCCTAAGTCTAGAAATATGCAAATTATCGTCATATTCTCAAACCGGGAGTCCCGCTGCTGCGCGGTCTTTTTCGACGAGTTACATTGGTCCCGTCGGAGGTGTTGGTGCCACCCACGGGGCCGTTAGAGGGCGATTTTGAGTTTTCACTCTCTAACGCCTTATTTTCAAGCCTAAGTCTAGAAATATGCAAATTATCGTCGTATTCTCAAACCGAGAGACCCGCGATTACCGGGTCAGTTCTTACGAGTTAGATTGGTCCCGTGGGAGGTGTTGGTGCCACCCACAGGGACGTTCGGGGGCTGTTTCGAGTTCTCACCCTCTAACGCCATGTTTTTAAGCCTAAGTCTAGAAATTTGCAAATTACCTTCGTATTCTCACACCAGGAGTCCCGCGGCTGCGAGGACAGTTCCTATGAGTTACATGGGTCCCATGGGAGGTGTTGGTGCCACCCACGGGGACGTTCTGGGGCTGTTTCGAGTTTTCACCCTCTAACGCCATGTTTTTAAGCCTAAGTCTAAAAATATGCAAATTATCGTCGTATTCTAAAACCAGGAGTCCCGCGGCTGCAGGGACAATTCCAATGAGTTACATTGGTCCCGTGGGAGGCGTTGGAGCCACCCACGGGGCGGTTAGAGGGTTGTTTCGAGTTTCACCCACTAACACCATGTTTTTAAGCCTAAGTCTAGAAATATGCAAATTACTGTCGTACTCTCAAATCGGGAGACCCGCGGCTGCGAGGTTAGTTCCTACGAGTTACATTGGTCCCGTGGGAGGTGTTGGTGCCACCCACGGGGACGTTCGGGGGCTGTTTCAAGTTCTCACCCTCTAATGCCATGTTTTTAAGCCTAAGTCTAGAAATATCCAAATTACCGTCGTATTCTCAAACTAGGAGTCCCGCAACTGCGGGGATAGTTCCTACGAGTTACATTGGTCCCGTGGGAGGTGTTGGTGCCACCCACGGGGCCGTTCGGGGGCTGTTTCTAGTTCTCACCCCCTAACGCCATGGTTTTAAGCCTAAGACTAGAAATATGCAAATTACCATCGTACTCTCAAACCGAGAGACCCGCGACTGCGGGGTCAGTTCCTATGAGTTACATTGGTCCCGTGGGAGGTGTTGGTTCCACCCACGGGGACGGTCGGGGGCTGTTTCGAGTTCTCACCCTCTAACACCATGTTTTTAAGCCTAAGGCTAGAAATATGGAAATTACTGTCGTACTCTCTAACCGGGAGTCCCGCGACTGCGGGGATAGTTCCTTCGATTTACATTGGTCCCGTGGGAGGTGTTGGTTCCACCCACGTGGCCGTTCGGGGGCTGTTTCTAGTTCTCACCCTCTAATGCCATGCTTTTAAGGCCAAGTCTAGAAATATATGAATTACCATCGTATTCTCAAACCGGGAGACCCGCGACTGCGGGGTCAGTTCCTACGAGTTATATTGGTCCCATGGGAGGTGTTGGTGCCGCCCACGGGGACGTTCGGGGGCTGTTTCGAGTTCTCACCCTCTAACGCCATGTTTTTAAGCCTAAGTCTAGAAATATGCAAATTACTGTCTTACTCTCAAATCGGGAGTCCCGCTGCTGCGGGGTCAGTTCCTTCGAGTTACATTACTCCGGTGGGAGGTGTTGGTTCCACCCAAGGGGACGTTCGGGGGATGTTTCGAGTTCTCACCCTCTAACGCCATGTTTTTAAGCCTAAGTGTAGAAATATGCAAATTATTGTCATATTGTCAAACCGGGAGTCCCGTGGCTGCGGGGTCAGTTCCTACGAGTTACATTAGTTACGTGGGAGGTGTTGGTGCCACCCACGGGGACGTTCGGGGGCTATTTCGAGTTTTCACCCACTAATTCCAAGTTTTTCCTAAGTCTATAAATATGGAAATTACTTTCGTATTCTCAAACCAGGAGTCCCGCGGCTGCGGGACATTTCTTACTAGTTACATTGGTCCTAAGGGAGGTGTTGGTGCCACCCACGGGGCCGTTCGGGGGCTGTTTCGAGTTTTCACCCTCTAACGCCATGTTTTTAAGCCTAAGTCTAGAAATATGCAAATTATCGTCGTATTCTCAAACCGGGAGTTCCGCGGCTACGGGGACATTTCCTACGAGTCACATTGGTCCCGTGGGAGGTGTTGGTGCCACCCACGGGGCCGTTAGAGGGCTGTTTCGAGTTTTCACCCTCTAACGCCATGTTTTTAAGCCTAAGTCTAGAAATATGCAAATTACTATCGTACTCTCAAACCGGGAGACCCGCGGCTGCGGGATCTGTTCCTACGAGTTACATTGGTCCCGTGGGAGGTGTTGGGGCCACCCACGGGGACGTTCGGGGGGCTATTTCAAGTTCTCGCCCTCTAATGTCATGTTTTTAAGCCTAAGTCTAGAAATATGCAAATTACCATCGTATTCTCAAACCGGGAGTCCCGCGACTGCGGGGATAGTTCCTACGAGTTACATTGGTCCCGTGGGAGGTGTTGGTGCCACCCACGGGGACGTTCGGGGGCTGTTTCTAGTTCTCACCCCCCTAACGCCATGTTTTTGAGCCTAATTATATAAATATGGAAATTACCGTCGTACTCTCAAACTGAGAGACGCTCGACTGCGGGGTCAGTTCCTATGAGTTACATTGGCCTCGTGGGAGGTGTTGGTGCCACCCATGGGAACGTTCGATGGGCTGTTTCGAGCTATCACCCTCTAACGCCATGTTTTTATGTCTAAGTCTAGAAATATGCAAATTACCGTCGTACTCTCAAATCGGGAGACCCGCGGCTGCGGGGTCAGTTTCTACGAGTTAAATTAGTCTCGTGGGAGGTGTTGGTGCCACCCACGGGGACGTTCGGGGGCTGTTTCGAGTTCTCACCCTCTAACTCCTTATTTTTAAGCGTAAGTCTAGAAATATGAAAATTAACATAGTATTCTCAAACCGGGAGACCCGTGGCTACGGGGTCAGTTCCTACGAGTAACATTGGTCCTGTGGGAGTTGTTGGTTCCACACACGGGGCCGTTTGGGGGCTATTTCTAGTTCTCACCCTCTAATGCCATGTTTTTAAGCCTAAGTCTAGAAATAAGCAAATTACCGTCGTATTCTCAAACTGGGAGTCCCGCGGATGCGGGGTCAGTTCCTACGAGTTACATTGGTCCGGTGGGAGGTGTTGGTGCCACCCACGGGGCCGTTCGAGGGCTGTTTCGAGTTTTCATGCTCTAACGCCATGTTTTTAATCCTAAGTCTAGAAATATGAAAATTATCGTCGTATTCTCAAACCGGGAGTCCCACAGCTGCGGGGTCAGTTACTACGAGTTACATTGGTCCCCGTCGGAGGTGTTGGCCACCCACGGGGCCGTTAGAGGGTTGTTTCAAGTTTTCACCCTCTAACGCCATGTTTTTAAGCCTAAGTCTAGAAATATCCAAATTACCGTCGTATTCTCAAACCGGGAGACCCGCAGCTGTGGGGTCAGTTCCTACGAGTTGCATTGGTCCCGTAGGAGCTGTTGGTGCCACCCACGGGGACGTTCGGGGGACTAATTTTAGTTCTTACCCTCTAACGCCATATTTTTAAGCCTAAGTCTTGAAATCTACAAATTACCGTCGTACTCTAAAACCGGGAGACCCGCGGCTGCGGGGTCAGTTCCTACGAGTTAAATTTGTCCCGTGGGAGGTGTTGGTGCCACCCACGGGGACGTTCCGCGGCTGTTTCGAGTGTTCACACTCTAACGCCATGTTTTTAAGCCTAAGTCTAGAAATATGCAAATTATCATCGTATTCTGAAACCGAGAGTCCCGCGGCTGCGGGATCAGTTCCTACGAGTTACATTTGTTCCGTGGGAGGTGTTGGTGCCACCCACGGGGACGTTCAGTGGGCTATTTCAGGTTTTCACCCACTAACTCCAAGTTTTGCCTAAGTCTAGAAATATGTTAATAACCTTCGTATTCTCAAACCAGGAGTCCCGCGGCTGCAGGGACAGTTCCTACGAGTTACATTGGTCCCGTGGGAGGTGTTGGTGCCACCCACGGGGCCGTTCGGGGGCTATTTTGAGTTTTCACCCTCTAACGCCATGTTTTTAAGCCTAAGTCTAGAAATATGCAAATTATCGACGTACTCTCAAACCGGGAGTCCCGCGGCTGCGGGGACAGTTCCTACGAGTTACATTGGTCCCGTGGGAGGTGTTGGTGCCACCCACGGGGCTGTTAGAGGGCTGTTTCGAGTTTTCACTCTCTAACGCCAGGTTTTTACACCTAAGTGTAGCAATATGCAAATTTCCGTCATATTCTCAAACCGGGAGACCCGCGACTGTGGGGTTAGTTCATACGAGTTACATTGGTCCCGTGGGAGGTGTTGGTGCCACCCACGGGGACGTTCGGGGGCTGTTTCGAGTTTTCACCCTCTACTGCCATGTTCTTAAGCCTAAGTCTAGAAATATGCAAATTATCGTCGTATTCTAAAACCGAGAGTTCCGCGGCTGCGGGGTTAGTTCCTACGAGTGACATTGGTACCGTGGGAGATGTTGGTGCCACCCACGGGGACGTTCGGGGGCTATTTCTAGTTCTCACCCTCTAATGCCATGTTTTTAAGTCTAAGCCTAGAAATATACAAATTACCGACGATTCTCAAACCGGGAGACCCGCGGCTGCGGGGATAATTCCTACGAGTTACATTGGTCCCGTGGGAGGTGTTGGTGCCACTCACGGGAAGTTCGGGGGCTATTTCTAGTTCTCACCCCCTATCGCCATGTTTTTAATCCAAAGTCTTGTAATATGCAAATTACCGTCGTACTCTCAATCTGGGAGACCCGCGGCTGCGGGGTCAGTTCCTACGAGTTACATTGGTCACGTGGGAGGTGTTGGTGCCACCCACGGGGACGTTCGTGGGCTGTTTCGAGTTTTCACCCTCTCGAGTTCTCACCCTATAACCCCATGTTTATAAGCCTAAGTCTAGAAATATTCAAATTACCATCGTACTCTCAAACCGGGAGAGCCGCGGCCGCGGGGTTAGTTCCTACGAGTTATATTTGTCCCGTGGGAGGTGTTGGTGCCACCCACGGGGACGTTCGGGGGCTGTTTTGAGTTTTCACCCTCTAACACCATGTTTTTAAGCCTAAGTCTAGAAATACGCAAATTATCGCCGTACTCTCAAAACGGGAGACCCGCTGCTGCGGGGTCAGTTCCTACGAGTTACATTGGTCCCGTGGGAGGCGTTGGTGCCACCCACGGGGACGTTCGGGGGTTGTTTCAGGTTCTCACCCTTTAATGCCAAATTTTTAAGCCTAAGAGTAAAAATATACGAATTACCGTCGTATTCTCAAATCGGTAGTCCCGCGAATGCGGGGATAGTTCCTACGAGTTATATTGGTCCCGTGGGAGGTGTTGGTGCTACCCACTGGGACGTTCGGGTGCTATTTCTAGTTCTCACCCCCTAACGCGATTTTTTTAAGCCTAAGTCTAGAAATATGCAAAATACAATTGTACTCTCAAACCGAGAGACCCGTGGCTGCAGGTTCAGTTCCTACGAGTTACATTGGTCTTGTGGAAGGTGTTGGTGCCACCCACGGGGACGTTCGGGGGCTATTTTGAGTTCTCACTCTCTAACGCCATGTTTTTAAACCTAAGTCTTGAAATATGCAAATTATCGTCGTATTCTCAAATCGGGAGTCCCGCGGCTGTGGGGTCAGTTCCTACGAGTTACATTGGTCATGTGGGAGGTGTTAGTGCCACCCACGGGGACATTCGGAGGCTGTTTCGAGTTTTTAACCTCTAACGCCATGTTTTTAAGCCTAAGTCTAGAAATACGCAAATTACCCCCCTACTCTCAAACCGGGAGACCCGCGGCTGCGGGGTCAGTTCCTACGAGTTACATTGGTCCCGTGGGAGGTGTTGGTCCCACCCACAGGGACGTCCGAGGGCTGTTTTCAGTTTTCACCCTCTAACGCCAAGTTTTACCTAAGTCTAGAAATATGCAAATTACCTTCGTATTCTCAAACCGGGAGTCCCGCGGCTGCGGGGACAGTTCCTACGAGTTACATTGGTCCCGTGGTAGGTGTTGGTGCCAACCACGGGGCCGTTCGAGGGCTGTTTCGAGTTTTCACGCTCTAACGCAATGTTTTTAATCCTAAGTCTAGAAATATGAAAATTATCGTCGTATTCTCAAACCGGGAGTCCCGCGGCTGCGAGGTCAGTTACTACGAGTTACATTGGTCCCCGTGGGAGGTGTTGGTGCCACCCACGGGGCCGTTAGAGGGCTGTTTCAAGTTTTCACCCTCTAACGCCATGTTTTTATGCCTAAGTCTAGAAATAAACAAATTACCGTCGTATTCTCAAACCGGGAGACCCGCAGCTGTGGGGTCAGTTCCTACGAGTTGCATTGGTCCCGTGGGAGGTGTTGGTGCCACCCACGGGGACGTTCGGAGGCTAATTTTAGTTCTCACCCTCTAACGCCATGTTTTTAAGACTAAGTCAAGAGATATGCGAATTATCATCGTATTCTCAAACTGGGAGTCCCACGGCTGCGAGTTCCGTTCGTACAAGTTACATTGGTCCCGTGGGAGGTGTTGGTGCCATACACAGGGCCGTTCGGGGGCTGTTTCGAGTTTTCACCCTCTAACGCCATGTTCTTAAGCCTAAGTCTAGAAATATGCAAATTATCGTCGTATTCTAAAATCGAGAGTCCCGCGGCTGCGGGGGTAGTTCCTACGAGTGACATTGGTCCCGTGGGAGGTGTTGGTGCCACCCACGGGAACGTTTGGGGGCTGTTTCTAGTTCTCACCCTCTGATGCCATGTTTTTAAGTCTAAGCCTAGAAATATACAAATTCCCATCGTATTCTTAAACCGGGAGTAACGCGACTGCGGGGATAGTTCCTACGATTTACATTGGTCCCGTGGGAGGTGTTGGTGCCACTCACGGGAAGTTCGGGGGCTGTTTCTAGTTCTCACCCCCTAGCGCCATGTTTTTTATCCAAAGTCTTGAAATATGCAAATTACCGTCGTACTCTCAAACTGGGAGACCCGCGGCTGCGGGGTCAGTTCCTACGAGTTACATTGGTCCCGTGGGAGGTGTTGGTGCCACCCACGGGGACTTTCGTGGGCTGTTTTGAGTTTTCACCCTCTCGAGTTCTCACCCTATAACCCCATGTTTATAATCCTAAGTCTAAAAATATTGAAATTACCATCGTACTCTCAAACCGGGAGAGCCGCGGCCGCGGGGTTAGTTCCTACGAGTTATATTGGTCCCGTGGGAGGTGTTGGTGCCACCCACGGGGACGTTCGGGTGCTGTTTTGAGTTTTCACCCTCTAACGACATGTTTTTAAGCCTAAGAGTAAAAATATATAAATTACCATCGTATTCTCAAATCGGTAGTCCCCCGAATGCGGGGATAGTTCCTACGAGTTACATTGGTCCCGTGGGAGGTGTTGGTGCCACCCACTGGGACGTTCGGGGGCTATTTCTAGTTCTCACCCCCTAACGCGATTTTTTTAAGCCTAAGTCTAGAAATATGCAAAATACCATTGTACTCTCAAACCGAGAGACCCGTGGCTGCAGGGTCAGTTCCTACGAGTTACATTGGTCCTGTGGAAGGTGTTGGTGCCACCCACGGGGACGTTCGGGGGCTATTTCGAGTTCTCACTCTCTAACGCCTTATTTTTAAGCCTAAGTCTTGAAATATGCAAATTATCATCGTATTCTCAAACCGGGAGTCCTGCGGCTGTGAGGTCAGTTCCTACGAGTTACATTGGTCACGTGGGAGGTGTTAGTGCCACCCACAGGGACATTAGGCTCCTGTTTCGAGTTTTTAACCTCTAACGCCATGTTTTAAAGCCTAAGTCTAGAAATACGCAAATTACCGCCGTACTCTCAAACAGGGAGTCCCGCGGCTGCGGGGTCAGTTCCTATGAGTTACATTGGTCCCGTGGGAGGTGTTAGTGCCACCCACAGGGACGTCCGAGGGCTGTTTTCAGTTTTCACCCTCTAACGCCAAGTTTTACCTAAGTCTAGAAATATGCAAATTACCTTCGTATTCTCAAACAGGGAGTTCCGCAGCTGCGAAGACAGTTCCTATGATTTGCATTGGTCCCGTGGTAGGTGTTGGTGCCAACCATGGGGCCGTTCGAGGGCGGTTTCGAGTTTTCACGCTCTAACGCCATGTTTTTAATCCTAAGTCTAGAAATATGAAAATTATCATCATATTCTCAAAACGGGAGTCCCGCGGCTGCGGGGTCAGTTACTACGAGTTACATTGGTCCCCGTGGGAGGTGTTGGTACCACCCACGGGGCCGTTAGAGGGATGTTTCAAGTTTTCACCCTCTAACGCCATGTTTTTAAGCCTAAGTCTAGAAATACACAAATTACCGTCATATTCTCAAACCGGGAGACCCGCGACTGTGGGGTCAGTTCCTACGAGTTGCATTGGTCCCGTGGGAGGTGTTGGTGCCACCCACGGGGACACTCGGGGGATATTTTTAGTTCTTACCTTCTAACGCCATGTTTTTAAGCCTAAGTCTAGAAATCTTCCAATTACCGTCGTACTCTGAAACCGGGAGACCCGCGGCTGCGGGGTCTGTTCCTACGAGTTAAATTTGTCCCGTGGGAGGTGTTGGTGCCACCCACGGGTACGTTCAGCGGCTGTTTCGAGTTCTCACACTCTAACACCATGTTTTTAAGCCTAAGTCTAAAAATATGCAAATTATCATCGTATTCTCAAACAGGGAGACCCGCGGCTGCGGGATCAGTTCCAACGAGTTACATTGGTTCCGTGGGAGGTGTTGGTGCCACCCACGGGGACGTTCAGGGGGCTATTTCATGTTCTCACCCACTAACACCAAGTTTTGCCTAAGTCTAGAAATATGTTAATAACCTTCGTATTCTCAAACCAGGAGTCCCGCGGCTGCGGGGATAGTTCCTACGAGTTACATTGGTCCCGTGGGAGGTGTTGGTGCCACCCACGGGGACGTTCGGGGGCTGTTTCGAGTTCTCACCCTCTAACGCCATGTTTTTAAGCCTAAGTCTAGAAATATGTGAATTACTGTCGTATTCTCAAACCAGGAGACCCGCGACTGCGGGGTCAGTTCCTACAAGTTATATTGGTCCCATGGGAAGTGTTGGTGCCACCCACGGGGACGTTCGGGGGCTGTTTCGAGTTTTCACCCTCTAACACCATGTTTTTAAGCCTAAGTCTAAAAATATGCAAATTACTGTCATATTCTCAAATCGGGAGTCCCGCGACTGCGGGGATAGTTCCTACGAGTTACATTGGTCCCGTCGGAGGTGTTGGTGCCACCCACGGGGACGTTCGGGGGCTGTTTCAAGTTCTCACCCTCTAATGCCATGTTTTTAAGCTTAAGTCTAGAAATATGCAAATTACTGTCGTATTCTCAAATCGGGAGTCCCGCGACTTCAGGGATAGTTCCTACGAGTTACATTGGTCCCGTGGGAGGTGTTGGTGCCACCCACGGGGACGTTCGGGTGCTGTTTCTAGTTCTCACCCCCTAACACGATTTTTTTAAGCCTAAGTCTAGAAATATGCAAATTACCATCATACTCTCAAACCGAGAGACCCGCGGCTGCAGGGTCAGTTCCTACGAGTTACATTGGTCCCGTGGGAGGTGTTGGTGCCACCCACGGGGACGTTCGGGGGCTGTTTTAAGTTCTCACCCTCTAACGCCATGTTTTTAAGCCTAAGTCTAGAAATATGCAAATTACCGTCATACTCTCAAATCGGGAGACCCGCGGCTACGGGGTTAGTTCCTACGAGTTAAATTGGTCCCGTGGGAGGTGTTGGTCCCACCCACGGGGACGTTCGGGGGCTATTTCGAGTTCTCACCCTCTAACGCCATGTTTTTAAGTCTCAGTCAAGAAATATGAAAATTATCATCGTATTCTCAAACCGGGAGTCCCGCGGCTGCGAGGTCCGTTCGTACAAGTTACATTGGTCCCGTGGGAGGTGTTGGTGCCATACACAGGGCTGTTCGGGGGCTGTTTCGAGTTTTCACCCTCTAACGCCATGTTCTTAAGCCTAAGTCTAGAAATATGCAAATTATCGTCGTATTCTAAAACCGAGAGTCCCGCGGTTGCAGGGTTAGTTCCTACGAGTGACATTGGTCCCGTGGGACGTTCAGGTGCTGTTTCTAGTTCTCACCCTCTAATGCCATGTTTTTAAGTCTAAGCCTAGAAATATACAAATTACCGTCGTATTCTCAAACCGGGAGTAACGCGACTGCGGGGATAGTCCCTACGAGTTACGTTGGTCCCGTGGGAGGTGTTGGTGCCACTCACAGGAAGTTCGGGTGCTGTTTCTAGTTCTCACCCCCTAACGCCATATTTTTAATCCAAAGTATTAAAATATGCAAATTACCGTCGTACTATCAAACTGGGAGACCCGCGGCTGCGGGGTCAGTTCCTATGAGTTACATTGGTCCCGTGGGAGGTGTTGGTGCCACCCACGGGGACGTTCGTGGGCTGTTTCGAGTTTTCACCCTCTCGAGTTCTCACCCTATAACCCCATGTTCATAACCCTAAGTCTAGAAATATATAAATTACAATCGTACTCTCAAACCGGGAGAGCTGCGTCCGCGGGGTTAGTTCCTACGAGTTATATTGGTCCCGTGGGAGGTGTTGGTGCCATCCACGGGGGCGTTCGGGGGCTGTTTCGAGTTTTCACCCTCTAACGCCATGTTTTTAAGCCTAAGTCTAGAAATATGCAAATTATCGTCGTACTCTCAAACCGGGAGTCCCGCGGTTGCGGGGACAGTTCCTTCGAGTTACATTGGTCCCGTGGGAGGTGTTGGTGCCACCCACGGGGCCGTTAGAGGGTTGTTTCGAGTTTTCACTCTCTAACGCCATGTTTTTAAACCTAAGTCTAACAATATGCAAATTACCGTCGTATTCTCAAACCGGGAGACCCGCGGCTGCGGGGTCAGTTCCTACGAGTTACATTGGTCCCGTGGGAGGTGTTGGTGCCACCCACGGGGTCGTTCGGGGGCTGTTTCAAGTTCTCACCCTCTAATGCCATGTTTTTAAGCCTAAGTCTAGAAATATGCAAATTACCATCGTATTCTCAAATCGGGAGTCCCGCGACTGCAGGGATAGTTCCTACGAGTTACATTGGTCCCGTGGGAGGTGTGGGTGCCACCCACGGGGACGTTCGGGTGCTGTTTCTAGTTCTCACCCCCTAACGCGATTTTTTTAAGCCTAAGTCTAGAAATACGCAAATTACTGTCGTACTCTCAAAACGGCAGACCCGCTGCTGCGGGGTCAGTTCCTACGAGTTACATTGGTCACGTGGGAGGTGTTGGTTCCACCCACGGGGACGTTCGGGGGCTGTTTCAAGTTCTCACCCTCTAATGCCATGTTTTTAAGCCTAAGAGTAAAAATATACAAATTACCGTCGTATTGTCAAATCGGTAGTCCCGCAAATGCGGGGATAGTTCCTACGAGTTACATTGGTCCCGTGGGAGGTGTTGGTGCCACCCACTGGGACGTTCGGGGGCTATTTATAGTTATCACCCCCTAATGCAATTTTTTTAAGCCTAAGTCTAGAAATATGACAAATATAAATTCTACTCTCAAACCGAGAGACCCGCGGCTGCAGGGTCAGTTCCTACGAGTTACATTGGTCCTGTGGAAGGTGTTGGTGCCACCCACGGGGACGTTCGGGGGCTATTTCAAGTTCTCACTCTCTAACGCCATGTTTTTAAGCCTAAGTCTTGAAATATGCAAATTATTGTCGTATTCTCAAACCGGGAGTCCCTCGGCTGCGGGGTCAATTCCAACGAGTTAGATTGGTCACGTGGGAGGTGTTAGTGCAACCCACGGGGATGTTCGGGGGCTGTTTCGAGTTTTTACCCTCTAACGCTATGTTTTTAAGCCTATGTCTAGAAATACGCAAATTACCGCCGTACTCTCAAACCGAGAGACCCGCGGCTTCGGGGTCAGTTCCTTCGAGTTACATTTTTCCCGTGGGAGGTGTTGGTGCCACCCAAGGGATGTTCGGGGGCTGTTTTCAGTTTTCACCCTCTAATGCCAAGTTTTACCTAAGTCAAGAAATATGCAAATTACCTTCGTATTCTCAAACCGGGAGTCCCGCGGCTGCGGGGACAGTTCCTACGAGTTACATTGGTCCCGTGGTAGGTGTTGGTGCCAACCATGGGGCCGTTCGAGGGCTGCTTCGAGTTTTCACGCTCTAACGCCATGTTTTTAATCCTAAGTCTAGAAATATGAAAATAATCGTCGTATTCTCAAACCGGGAGTCCCGCGGCTGCGGGGTTAGTTACTACGAGTTACATTGGTCTCTGTGGGAGGTGTTGGTGCCACCCACGGGTCCGTTAGAGGGCTGTTTCAAGTTTTCACCCTCTAAAGTCATGTTTTTAAGCCTAAGTCTAGAAATATACAAATTATCATCGTATTCTCAAATCGGGAGACCCGCCGGATGTGGGGTTAGTTCCTACGAGTTGCATTGGTCACGTGGGAGGTGTTGGTGCCACACACGGGGACGTCCGGGGGCTATTTTTACTTCTTACCCTCTAACGCCATGTTTTTAAGCCTAAGTCTAGAAATCTGCAAATTACCGTCGTACTCTGAAACCGGGAGACCCGCGGCTGCGGGGTAAGTTCCTACGAGTTAAATTGGCCCCGTGGGAGGTGTTGGTGCCACCCACGGGGACGTTCGGCGGATGTTTCGAGTTTTCACACTCTAACGCCATGTTTTTAAGCCTAAGTCTAGAAATATGCAAATTATCATCGTATTCTCAAACCGGGAGTCCCGTGGCTGCGGGATCAGTTCCAACGAGTTACATGTGTTCCGTGGGAGGTGTTGGTGCAACCCACGGGGCCGTTAGAGGGTTGTTTCGAGTTTTCACTGTCTAACGCCATGTTTTTAAACCTAAGTCTAGCACTATGCAAATTACCGTCGTATTCTCAAACCGGGAGTCCCGCGACTGCGGGGATAGTTCCTACGAGTTACATTTGTCCCGTGGGAGGTATTGGTGCCATCCACGGGGACATTCGGGGTCTGTTTCAAGTTCTCACCCTCTAATGCCATGTTTTTAAGCCTAAGTCTAGAAATATGCAAGTTACCGTCGTATTCTCAATTCGGGAGTCCCGCGACTGCGGGGATAGTTCCTACGAGTTACATTGGTCCCGTGGGAGGTGTTGGTGCCACCCACGGGGACGTTCGGGGGCTGTTTCTAGTTCTCACCCCCTAACGCGATTTTTTAAGCCTAAGTCTAGAAATATGCAAATTACCATCGTACTCTCAAACCGAGAGACCCGCGGCTGCAGGGTCAGTTCCTACGAGTTACATTGGTCCCGTGGGAGGTGTTGGTGCCACCCACGGGGACGTTCGGGGGCTGTTTCGAATTCTCACCCTCTAACTCCATGTTTTTAAGCCTAAGTTTAGAAATATGCAAATTACCGTCATACTCTCAAATCGGGAGACCGGCGGCTACGGGGTCAGTTCCTACGAGTTAAATTGATCCCGTGGGAGGTGTTGGTCCCACCCACGGGGACGTTTGGGGGCTATTTCGAGTTCTCACCCTCTAACGCCATGTTTTTAAGTCTAAGTCAAGAGATATGCAAATTATAATCATATTCTTAAGACGGGAGTCCCGCGGCTGCGAGGTCAGTTCTTACGAGTTACATTGGTCCCGTGGGAGGTGTTGGTGCCATTCACATGGCCGTTTGGGGGCTGTTTCGAGTTTTCACCCTCTAACGCCATGTTCTTAAGCCTAAGTCTAGAAATATGCAAATTATCATCGTATTCTAAAACCGAAAGTCCCGCGGCTGCGGGGTTAATTCCTACGAGTTACATTGGTCCCGTGGCAGGTGTTGGTGCCACCCGTGGCGCCGTTAGAGGGCTGTTTCGAGTTTTCACCCTCTAACGCCATGTTTTTAAGGCTAAGTCTAGAAATATATAAATTACCATCGTAACCCCAAATGGGGAGACCCGCGGCTGCGGGGTCAGTTCCTACGAGTGACATTGGTCCCGTGGGAGGTGTTGGTGCCACCCACGGGGACGTTCGGGGGCTGTTTCTAGTTCTCAACCTCTAATGCCATGTTTTTAAGTCTAAGTCCAGAAATATACAAATTACCATCGTATTCTCAAATCGGGAGTAACGCGACTGCGGGGATAGTTCCTACGAGTTACATTGGTCCCGTGGGAGGTGTTGGTACCACTCGTGGGAAGTTCGGGGGCTGTTTCTAGTTCTCACCCCCTAACGCCATGTTTTTAATCCAAAGTCTTGCAATATGCAAATTACCATCGTACTCTCAAACTGGGAGACCCGCGGCTGCGGGGTCAGTTCCTACGAGTTACATTGGTCCCGTGGGAGGTGTTGGTGCCACCCACGGGGACGTTTGGAGGCTGTTTCGAGTTTTCACCCTCTCGAGTTCACCCTATAACCCCATGTTTATAAGCCTAAGTCTAGAAATATTCAAATTACCGTCGTACACTCAAACCGGTAGAGACGAGGCTGCGGGGTTAGTTCATACGAGTTATATTGGTCCCGTGGGAGGTATTGGTGCCACCCACGGGGACGTTCGGCGGCTGTTTCGAGTTCTCACACTCTAACGTCATGTTTTTAAGCCTAAGTCTAGAAATATTAAAATTATCATCGTATTCTCAAACCGGGAGTCCCGCAGCTGCGGGATCAGTTCCTTCGAGTTACATTGGTTCCGTGGGAGGTGTTGGTGCCACCCGCGGGGACGTTCAGGGGGCTATTTCAGGTTTTCACCCACTAACTCCAAGTTTTGCCTAAGTCAAGAAATATGTGAATTACCATCGTATTCTCAAATCGGGAGACCCGCGACTGCAGGGTCAGTTCCTACGAGTTATATTGGTCCCGTGGGAGGTGTTGGTGCCACCCACGGGGACGTTCGGGGGCTGTTTCGAGTTCTCACCCTCTAACGCCATGTTTTTAAGCCTAAGTCTAGAAATATGCAAATTACTGTCTAACTCTCAAATCGGGAGACCCGCGGCTGCGGGGTCAGTTCCTTCTAATTACATTGGTCCCGTGGGAGGTGTTGCTACCACCCACGGGGACGTTCGGGGGATGTTTCGAGTTCTCACCCTCTAACGCCATGTTTTTAAGCCTAAGTCTAGAAATATGCAAATTATCGTCGTATTCTCAAACTGGGAGTCCCGCAGCTGTGGGGTCAGTTCCTACGAGTTACATTGGTTTCGTGGGAGGTGTGGGTGCCACCCATGGGGACGTTCGGGGGCTGTTTCGAGTTTTCACCCACTAACTCCAAGTTTTGCCTTAGTCTATAAATATGGAAATTACTTTCGTATTCTCAAAACAGGAGTCCCGCGGATGCGGGGACATTTCTTACGAGTTACATTGGTCCCGTGGGAGGTGTTGGTGCCACCCACGGGGCCGTTCGGGGGCTGTTTCGAGTTTTCAACCTCTAACACCCTGTTTTTAAGCCTAAGTCTAAAAATATGCAAATTACTGTCGTATTCTCAAACCGGGAGTCCCGCGACTGCGGGGATAGTTCCTACGAGTTACATTGGTCCCGTGGGAGGTGTTGGTGCCACCCACGGGGACGTTCGGGGGCTGTTTCGAGTTCTCACCCTCTAACGCCATGTTTTTAAGCCTAAGTCTAGAAATATGTGAATTACTGTCGTATTCTCAAACCAGGAGACCCGCGACTGCGGGGTCAGTTCCTACAAGTTATATTGGTCCCATGGGAAGTGTTGGTGCCACCCACGGGGACGTTCGGGGGCTGTTTCGAGTTTTCACCCTCTAACACCATGTTTTTAAGCCTAAGTCTAAAAATATGCAAATTACTGTCATATTCTCAAATCGGGAGTCCCGCGACTGCGGGGATAGTTCCTACGAGTTACATTGGTCCTGTGGGAGGTGTTGGTGCCACGCACGGGGCCGTTCGGGGGCAGTTTCTAGTTTTCACCCTCTAATGCCATGTTTTTAAGCCTAAGTCTTGAAATATGTGAATTACTGTCGTATTCTCAAACCAGGAGACCCGCGACTGCGGGGTTAGTTCCTACAAGTTATATTGGTCCCATGGGAGGTGTTGGTGCCACCCACGGGGACGTTCGGGGGCTGTTTCGAGTTCTCACCCTCTAACGCCATGTTTTTAAGCCTAAGTCTAGAAATATGCAAATTACTGTCGTAATCTCAAATCGGGAGACCCGCAGCTGCGGTGTCAGTTCCTTGGAGTTACTTTGGTCCCGCGGGAGGTGTTGGTGCCGCCCACGGGGACGTTCGGGGGCTGTTTCGAGTTCTCACCCTCTAACGCCATGTTTTTAAACCTAAGTGTAGAAATATGAAAATTATCGTCGTATTCTCAAACCGGAAGTCCCGCGACTGCGGGGTCAGTTCCTACGAGTTACATTGGTTCCGTGGGAGGTGTTGGTGCCACCCACGGGGACGTTCGGGGGATGTTTCGAGTTTTCACCCACTAAATAAAAGTTTTACCTAAGTCTATAAATATTGAAATTACTTTCGTATTCACAAACCAGGAGTCCCGCGGTTACGGGAACGGTTCCTACGAGTTATATTGGTCCCGTGGGAGGTGTTGGTGCCACCCACGGGGCCGTTCGGGGGCTGTTTCGAGTTTTCACCCTCTAACACCATGTTTTTAAGCCTAAGTCTAGAAATATGCAAATTATCATCGTATTCTCAAAACGGGAGTCCCGCGGCTACGGTGACAGTTCCTGCGAGTTACATTGGTCCCGTGGGAGGTGTTGGGGCCACCCACGAGGCCGTTAGAGGGCTGTTTCGAGTTTTCACCCTCTAACGCCATGTTTTTAAGCCTAAGTCTAGAAATATGCAAATTACCGTCGTACTCTCAAACCGGGATACCCGCGGCAGCTGGGTCTGTTCATACGAGTTACATTGGACCCGTGGGAGGTGTTGGTGCCACCCACGGGTACGTTCGAGGGTTATTTCAAGTTCACACCCTCTAATGCCCTATTTGTACACCTAAGTCTAGAAATGTGCAAATTACCATGGTATTCTCAAACCGGGAGTCCCGTGACTGTGGGGATAGTTCCTACGAGTTACATTGGTCCCGTGGGAGGTGTTGGTGCCACCCACGGGGACGTTCGGGGGTTGTTTCTAGTTCTCACCCCCTAACGCCATGTTTTTAAGCCTAAGTCTAGAAATATGCAAATTACCGTCGTACTCTCAAACCGAGAGACCCGCGGCTGCGGGGTCAGTTCTTACGAGTTTCATTGGTCCCTTAGGAGGTGTTGGTGCCACCCACGGGGACGTTCGGGGGCTATTTCGAGTTCTCACCCTCTAACGCCATGTTTTTAACCCTAAGTCTAGAAATATGTAAATTACCTTCGTATTCTCAAACCAGGAGTCCCGCGGCTCCGGGGACAGTTCCTACGAGTTACATTGGTCCCGTGGTAGGTGTTGGTCCAACCCACGGGGACGTTCGGGTGTTGTTTCGAGTTTTCACCCTCTAACGCCATGTTTTTAAGCCTAAGTCAAAAAATATGCAAATTATCGTCGTATTCTCAAACTAAGAGTCCCGTGGCTGTGGGGAGAGTTCCAACGAGTTACATTGGTCCCGTGGAAGGGGTTGGTGCCACCCACGGGGCCGTTAGAGGGTTGTTTCGAGTTTCACCCTCTAACGCCATGTTTTTAAGCCTAAGTCTAGAAATATGCAAATTACTGTCGTACTCTCAAACCGGGAGACCCGCGGCTGCGGGGTCAGTTCCTACGAGTTACATTGGTCCCGTGGGAGGTGTTGGTGCCACCCACTGGGACGTTCGGGGGCTATTTCTAGTTGTCACCCTCTAATGCCATGTTTTTAAGCCTAAGTCTAGAAATATGCAAATTATCGTCGTATTCTAAAACCGAAAGTCCCGCGGCTGCGGGGTTAATTCCTACGAGTTACATTAGTCCCGTGGGAGGTGTTGGTGCCACCCGCGGGGCCGTTAGAGGGTTGTTTCGAGTTTTCACCCTCTAACGCCATGTTTTTAAGGCTAAGTCTATAAATATATAAATTACCATCGTAACCCCAAATGGGGAGACCCGCGGCTGCGGGGTCTGTTCCTACGAGTGACATTGGTCCAGTGGGAGGTGTTGGTGCCACCCACGGGGACGTTCGGGGGCTGTTTCTAGTTCTCAACCTCTAATGCCATGTTTTTGAGTCTAAGTCCAGAAATATACAAATTACCGTCGTATTCTCAAATCGGGAGAAACGCGACTGCGGGGATAGTTCCTACGAGTTACATTGGTCCCGTGGGAGGTGTTGGTGCCACTCGCGGGATGTTCGGGGGCTGTTTCTAGTTCTCACCCCCTAACGCCATGTTTTTAATCCAAAGTCTTGCAATATGCAAATTACCATCGTACTCTCAAACCGGGAGACCCGCGGCTGCGGGGTCAGTTCCTACGAGTTACATTGGTCCCGTGGGAGGTGTTGGTGCCACCCACGGGGACGTTTGGAGGCTGTTTCGAGTTTTCACCCTCTCGAGTTCACCCTATAACCCCATGTTTATAAGCCTAAGTCTAGAAATATTCAAATTATCGTCGTACTCTCAAACCGGGAGAGCCGAGGCTGCGGGGTTAGTTCATACGAGTTATATTGGTCCCGTGGGAGGTGTTGGTGCCACCCACGGGGACGTTCGGCGGCTGTTTCGAGTTCTCACACTCTAACGTCATGTTTTTAAGCCTAAGTCTAGAAATATTCAAATTATCATCGTATTCTCAAACCGGGAGTCCCGCGGCTGCGGGATCAGTTCCTTCGAGTTACATTGGTTCCGTGGGAGGTGTTGGTGCCACCCGCGGGGACGTTCAGGTGGCTATTTCAGGTTTTCACCCACTAACTCCAAGTTTTGCCTAAGTCAAGAAATATGTGAATTACCATCGTATTCTCAAATCAGGGGACCCGCGACTGCAGGGTCAGTTCCTACGAGTTATATTGGTCCCGTGGGAGGTGTTGGTGCCACCCACAGGGACGTTCGGGGGCTGTTTCAAGTTCTCACCCTCTAACGCCATGTTTTTAAGCCTAAGTCTAGAAATATGCAAATTACTGTCTAACTCTCAAATCGGGAGACCCGCGGCTGTGGGGTCAGTTCCTTCGAGTTACATTGGTCCCGTGGGAGGTGTTGCTACCACCCACGGGGACGTTCGGGGGATGTTTCGAGTTCTCACCCTCTAACGCCATGTTTTTAAGCCTAAGTCTAGAAATATGCAAATTATCGTCGTATTATCAAACCGGGAGTCCCGCAGCTGCGGGGTCAGTTCCTACGAGTTACATTGGTTCCGTGGGAGGTGTGGGTGCCACCCATGGGGACGTTCGGGGGCTGTTTCGAGTTTTCACTCACTAACTCCAAGTTTTGCCTTAGTCTATAAATATGGAAATTACTTTCGTATTCTCAAAACAGGAGTCCCGCGGATGCGGGGACATTTCTTACGAGTTACATTGGTCCCGTGGGAGGTGTTGGTGCCACCCACGGGGCCGTTCGGGGGCTGTTTCGAGTTTTCACCCTCTAACACCATGTTTTTAAGCCTAAGTCTAAAAATATGCAAATTACTGTCGTATTCTCAAACCGGGAGTCCCGCGACTGCGGGGATAGTTCCTACGAGTTACATTGGTCCCGTGGGAGGTGTTGGTGCCACCCACGGGGCCGTTCGGGGGCAGTTTCTAGTTTTCACCCTCTAATGCCATGTTTTTAAGCCTAAGTCTAGAAATATGTGAATTACTGTCGTATTCTCAAACCAGGAGACCCGCGACTGCGGGGTCAATTCCTACAAGTTATATTGGTCCCATGGGAGGTGTTGGTGCCACCCACGGGGACGTTCGGGGCTGTTTCGAGTTCTCACCCTCTAACGCCATGTTTTTAAGCCTAAGTCTAGAAATATGCAAATTACTGTCGTACTCTCAAATCGGGAGACCCGCAGCTGCGGGGTCAGTTCCTTCGAGTTACTTTGGTCCCGTGGGAGGTGTTGGTGCCACCCACGGCGACGTTCGGGGGCTGTTTCGAGTTCTCACCCTCTAACGCCATGTTTTTAAACCTAAGTGTAGAAATATGCAAATTATTGTCGTATTCTCAAACCGGGAGTCCCGCGGCTGCGTGGTCAGTTCCTACGAGTTACATTGGTTCCGTGGGAGGTGTTGGTGCCACCCACGGGGACGTTCGGGGGATGTTTCGAGTTTTCACCCACTAAATAAAAGTTTTGCCTAAGTCTATAAATATTGAAATTACTTTCGTATTCTCAAACCAGGAGTCCCGCGGCTGCGGGAACGGTTCCTACGAGTTACATTGGTCCCCTGGGAGGTGTTGGTGCCACCCACGGGGCCGTTCGGGGGCTGTTTCGAGTTTTCACCCTCTAACGCCATGTTTTTAAGCCTAAGTCAAGAAATATGCAAATTATCATCGTATTCTCAAAGCGAGAGTCCCACGGCTACGGGGAAAGTTCCTACGAGTTACATTGGTCCCGTGGGAGGTGTTGGGGCCACCCACGGGGCCGTTAGAGGGATGTTTCGAGTTTTCACCCTCTAACGCCATGTTTTTAAGCCTAAGTCTAGAAATATGCAAATTACCTTCGTACTCTCAAATCGGGATACCCGCGGCAGCTGGGTCTATTCCTACGAGTTACATTGGTCCCGTGGGAGGGGTTGGTGCCACCCACGGGTAGGTTCGGGGGTTATTTCAAGTTCACACCCTCTAATGCCGTATTTTTACACCAAAGTCTAGAAATGTGCAAATTACCATCGTATTCTCAAATCGGGAGTCCCGTGACTGTGGGGATAGTTCCTACGAGTTACATTGGTCCCGTGGGAGGTGTTGGTGCCACCCACGGGGACGTTCGGGGGTTGTTTCTAGTTCTCACCCCCTAACGCCATGTTTTTAAGCCTAAGTCTAGAAATATGCAAATTACCGTCGTACTCTCAAACCGAGAGACCCGCGGCTGCGGGGTCAGTTCTTACGAGTTACATTGGTCCCTTTAGAGGTGTTGGTGCCACCCACGGGGACGTTCGGGGGCTGTTTCGAGTTCTCACCCTCTAACGCCATGTTTTTAACCCTAAGTCTAGAAATATGCAAATTACCTTCGTATTCTCAAACCAGGAGTCCCGCGGCTGCGGGGACAGTTCCTACGAGTTACATTGGTCCCGTGGTAGGTGTTGGTCCCACCCACGGGGACGTTCGGGGGTTGTTTCGAGTTTTCACCCTCTAACGCCATGTTTTTAAGCCTAAGTCAAAAAATATGCAAATTATCGTCGTATTCTCAAACCAGGAGTCCCGCGGCTGTGGGGAGAGTTCCAACGAGTTACATTGGTCCCGTGGGAGGTGTTGGTGCCACCCACGGGGCCGTTAGAGGGCTGTTTCTAGTTTCACCCTCTAACGCCATGTTTTTAAGCCTAAGTCTAGAAATATGCAAATTATTGTCGTACTCTCAAACCGGGAGACCTGCGGCTGCGGGGTCAGTTCCTACGAGTTACATTGGTCCCGTGGGAGGTGTTGGTGCCACCCACTGGGACGTTCGGGGGCTATTTCAAGTTTTCACCCTCTAATGCCATGTTTTTAAGCCTAAGTCTAGAAATATGCAAATTACCGTCGTATTCCCAAACAAGGAGTCCCGCGACTGCGGGGATAGTTCATACGAGTTACATTGGTCCCGTGGGAGGTGTTGGTGCCAGCCATGGGGACGTTCGGGTGATGTTTCTAGTTCTCACCCCCTAATGCCATGGTTTTAATCCAAAGTCTAGATATATGAAAATTACCATCGTACTCTCAAACTGAGAGACCCGCGGCTGCGGGGTGTCAGTTCCTACGAGTTACAATGGTCCCGTGGGAGGTGTTGGTGCCCCTCATGGGGATGTTCGGGGGCTGTTTCGAGTTCTCACCCTCTAAGACCATGTTTTTAACCCTACGTCTACAAATATGGAAATTACCGTCGTACTCTCAAACTGGGAGTCCCGCGGTTGCGGAGTCTGTTCCTTCGAGTTACATTGGTCCCGTGGGAGGTGTTGGTGCCACCCACGGGGCCGTTAGAGGGATGTTTCGAGTTCTCACCCTCTAATGCCATGTTTTTAAACCTAAGTGTAGAAATATGCAAATTATCGTCGTATTCTCAAACCGGGAGTCCCGCGGCTGCGGGGTCAGTTCCTACGAGTTACATTGGTTCCGTGGGAGGTGTTGGTGCCACCCACGGGGACGTTCGGGGGATGTTTCGAGTTTTCACCCACTAAATCAAAGTTTTGCCTAAGTCTATAAATATTGAAATTACTTTCGTATTCTCAAACCAGGAGTTCCGCGGCTGCGGGAACGGTTCCTAGGAGTTACATTGGTCCCGTGGGAGGTGTTGGTGCCACCCACGGGGCGGTTCAGGGGCTATTTCGAGTTTTCACCCTCTAACGCCATGTTTTTAAGCCTAAGTGTAGAAATATGCAAATTATCGTCGTACTCTCAAACCGGGAGACCCGCGGCAGCGGGTTCTGTTCCTACGAGTTACATTGGTCCCGTGGGACGTGTTGGTGCCACCCACGGTGACGTTCGGGGGTTGTTTCAAGCTCTCACCCTCAAATGCCGTATTTTTAAACCTAGGTCTAGAAATGTGCAAATTACCATCATATTCTCAAATCGGGAGTCCCGCGACTGTGGGGATAGTTCCTACGAGTTACATTGGTCCCGTGGGAGGTGTTGGTGCCACCCACGGGGACGTTCGGGGGTTTTTCTAGTTCTCACCCCCTAACGCCATGTTTTTGTGCCTAAGTCTAGAAATATGCAAATTACCGTCGTACTCTCAAATCGAGAGACCCGCGGATGCGGGGTCAGTTCTTACGAGTTACATTGGTCCCGTGGGAGGTGTTGATGCCACCCACGTGGACGTTCGGGGGCTGTTTCGAGTTCTCACCCTCTAACGCCATGTTTTTAACCCTAAGTCTAGAAATATGCAAATTACCTTCGTATTCTCAAACCAGGAGTCCCGCGGCTGCGGGGACAGTTCCTACGAGTTACATTGGTCCCGTGGGAGGTGTTGGTCCCACCCACGGGGACGTTCGGGGGCTGTTTCAAGTTCTCACCCTCTAACACCGTGTTTTTAAGCCTGAGTCAAAAAATAAGCAAATTATCGTCGCATTCTCAAACCAGGAGTCCCGCGGCTGTGGGGAGAGTTCCAACGAGTTACATTGGTACCGTGGGAGGTGTTGGTGCCACCCACGGGGCCGTTAGAGGGCTGTTTCGAGTTTCACCCTCTAACGCCATGTTTTTAAGCCTAAGTCTAGAAATATGCAAATTACTGTCGTACTCTCAAACCGGGAGACCCGCGGCTGCGGGGTCAGTTCCTACGAGTTACATTGGTCCCGTGGGAGGTGTTGGTGCCACCCACGGGGACGTTCGGGGGCTATTTCAAGTTGTCACCCTCTAATGCCATGTTTTTAAGCCTAAGTCTAGAAATATGCAAATTACCGTCGTATTCTCAAACAAGGAGTCTCGCGACTGCGGGGATAGTTCCTACGAGTTACATTGGTTCCATGGGAGGGGTTGGTGCCACCCACGGGGACGTTCGGGGGCTATTTCTAGTTCTCACCCCCTAACGCCATGGTTTTAAGCCTAAGTCTAGAAATATGAAAATTACCATCGTACTCTCAAATCGAGAGACCCGCGGCTGCGGGGTCAGTTCCTACGAGTTACATTGGTTCCATGGGAGATGTTGGTGCCACCCACGGGGACGTTCAGGGGCTGTTTCGAGTTTTCACCACCTAACTCAAAGTTTTGCCTAAGTCTATAAATATGGAAATTACTTTTGTATTGTGAAACCAGGAGTCCCGCGACTGCGGGAACAGTTCCTACGAGTTACATTGGTCCCGTGGGAGGTGTTGGTGCCACCCACGGGGCCGTTCGGGGGCTGTTTCGAGTTTTCACCCTCTAACGCCATTTTTTAAGCCTAAGTCTAAAAATATGAAAATTATTGTCGTATTCTCAAACCTGGAGTCCCGCGGCTACGGGGACAGTTCCTACGAGTTACATTGGTCTCGTGGGAGGTGTTGGTGCCACCCACGGGGACGTTCAGGGGCTGTTTCGAGTTTTCACCACCTAACTCAAAGTTTTGCCTAAGTCTATAAATATGGAAATTACTTTTGTATTCTGAAACCAGGAGTCCCGCGATTGCGGGAACAGTTCCTACGAGTTACATTGGTCCCGTGGGAGGTGTCGGTGCCACCCACGGGGCCATTCGGGGGCTGTTTCGAGTTTTCACCCTCTAATGCCATTTTTTAAGCCTAAGTCTAAAAATATGCAAATTATCGACGTATTCTCAAACCAGGAGTCCCACGGCTACGGGGACAGTTCGTACGAGTTACATTGGTCTCGTGGGAGGTGTTGGTGCCACCCACGGGGCCGTTAGAGGACTGTTTCGAGTTTTCACCCTCTAACGCCATCTTTTTAAGCCTAAGTCTAGAAATATGCAAATTACTGTTGTACTCTTAAATCGGGAGACCCGCGACTGCGGGGTCTGTTCCTATGAGTTACATTGGTCCCGTGGGAGGTGTTGGTGCCACCCACGGGGACGTTCGGGGGCTGTTTCTAGTTCTCACCCCCCTAACGGCATGTTTTTAAGCCTAAGTCTACAAATATGCAAATTACCGTCATACTCTCAAACCGAGAGACCCTCGGCTGCGGGGTCAGCTACTATGAGTTACATTGGTCTCGTTGGAGGTGTTGGTGCCACCCATGGGGACGTTCGATGGGCTATTTCGAGTTCTCACCCTCTAACGCAATGTGTTTTAAGTCTAAGTCTAGAAATATGAAAATTACCATCGTACTCTCAAATCGGGAGACCCGCGGCTGCGGGGTCAGTTCCTACGAGTTAAATTGGTCTCGCGGGAGGTGTTGGTGCCACCCACGGGGACGTTCGGGGGCTGTTTCGAGTTCTCACCCTCTAACTCCTTGCTTTTAAGCCTAAGCCTATAAATATTCAAATTACCTTCGTATTCTCAAACTAGGAGTCCCACGACTGCGGGGATAGTTCCTACGAGTTACATTGGTCCCGTGGGAGGTGTTGGTGCTACCCACGGGGACATTCGGGGGTTGTTTCTAGTTCACACCCCCTAACGCCATTGTTTTAAGCCTATGTATAGAAATATGGAAATTACCGTCGTACTCTCAAACCGAGACACCCGCGGCTGCGGGGTCAGTTCCTACGAGTTACATTGGTCCCGTGGGAGGTGTTGGTGCCGCCCAAGGGGACGTTCGGTGGCTGTTTCGAGTTCTCACCCTCTAACACCATGTTTTTAAGCCTAAGTCTACAAATATGGAAATTACTGTAGTACTCTCAAATCGGGAGTCCCGCGGCTGCGGGGTCAGTTCCTTCGAGTTACATTGGTCCCGTGGGAGGTGTTGGTGCCACCCACGGGGTCGTTAAATGGCTGTTTTGAGTTTTCACCCTCTAACGCCATGTTTTTAAGCCTAAGTCTAGAAATATGCAAATTATCGTCGTACTCTCAAACCGGGAGCCCGCGGCTGCGGTGTCCGTTCCTACGAGTTACGTTGGTCCCGTGGGAGGTGTTGGTGCCACCCACGGGGAAGTTCGGGGGCTATTTCAAGTTCTCACCCTCTAATGCCATGTTTTTAAGCCTAAGTCTAGAAATATGTAAATTACCATCGTATTCTCTAACCGGGAGTCCCGCGACTGCGACGATAGTTCCTTCGAGTTACATTGGTCCCGTGGGAGGTGTTGGTGCCACCCACGTGGCTGTTCGGGGGCAGTTTCTAGTTCTCACCCTTTAATGCCATGTTTTTAAGCCTAAGTCTAGAAATATGCAAATTACCGTCGTATTCTCAAACAAGGAGTCTCGCGACTGCGGGGATAGTTCCTACGAGTTACATTGGTTCCGTGGGAGGGGTTGGTGCCACCCACGGGGACGTTCGGGGGCTATTTCTAGTTCTCACCCCCTAACGCCATGGTTTTAAGCCTAAGTCTAGAAATATGAAAATTACCATCGTACTCTCAAATCAAGAGACCCGCGGCTGCGGGGTCAGTTCCTACGAGTTACATTGGTTCCATGGGAGATGTTGGTGCCACCCACGGGGACGTTCAGGGGCTGTTTCGAGTTTTCACCACCTAACTCAAAGTTTTGCCTAAGTCTATAAATATGGAAATTACTTTTGTATTGTGAAACCAGGAGTCCCGCGACTGCGGGAACAGTTCCTACGAGTTACATTGGTCCCGTGGGAGGTGTTGGTGCCACCCACGGGGCCGTTCGGGGGCTGTTTCGAGTTTTCACCCTCTAACGCCATTTTTTAAGCCTAAGTCTAAAAATATGCAAATTATCGTCGTATTCTCAAACCAGGAGTCCCGCGGCTACGGGGACAGTTCCTACGAGTTACATTGGTCTCGTGGGAGGTGTTGGTGCCACCCACGGGGACTTTCAGGGGCTGTTTCGAGTTTTCACCACCTAACTAAAAGTTTTGCCTAAGTCAATAAATATGGAAATTACTTTTGTATTCTGAAACCAGGAGTCCCGCGACTGCGGGAACAGTTCCTACGAGTTACATTGGTCCCGTGGGAGGTGTTGGTGCCATCCATGGGGCCGTTCGGGGGCTGTTTCGAGTTTTCACCCTCTAACGCCATTTTTTAAGCCTAAGTCTAAAAATATGCAAATTATCGTCGTATTCTCAAACCAGGAGTCCCGCGGCTACGGGGACAGTTCCTACGAGTTACATTAGTCTCGTGGGAGGTGTTGGTGCCACCCACGGGGCCGTTAGAGGGCTGTTTCGAGTTTTCACCCTCTAACGCCATGTTTTTAAGCCTAAGTCTAGAAATATGCAAATTAGTGTTGTACTCTCAAATCGGGAGACCCGCGACTGCGGGGTCTGTTCCTATGAGTTACATTGGTCCCGTGGGAGGTGTTGGTGCCACCCACGGGGCCGTTCGGGTGCTGTTTCTAGTTCTCACCCCCCTAACGCCATGTTTTTAAGCCTAAGTCTAGAAATATGCAAATTACCGTCATACTCTCAAACCGAGAGACCCTCGGCTGCGGGGTCAGTTACTATGAGTTACATTTGTCTCGCGGGAGGTGTTGGTGCCACCCACGGGGACGTTCGGGGGCTGTTTCGAGTTCTCACCCTCTAACTCCTTGCTTTTAAGCCTAAGTCTATAAATATTCAAATTACCTTCGTATTCTCAAACTAGGAGTCCCGCGGCTGTGGGAACAGTTCCTACGAGTTACATTGGTCCCGTGGGAGGTGTTGGTGCCACCCACAGGGAAGTTCGGGGGCTATTTCAAGTTGTCACCCTCTAATGCCATGTTTTTAAGACTAAGTCTAAAAATATGCAAATTACCGTCGTATTCTCAAACCAGGAGTCCCGCGACTGCGGGGATAGTTCCTACGAGTTACATTGGTCCCGTGGGAGGTGTTGGTGCCACCCACGGGGACATTCGGGGGTTGTTTCTAGTTCACACCCCCTAATGCCATTGTTTTAAGCCTATGTATAGAAATATGGAAATTACCGTCGTACTCTCAAACCGAGACACCCGCGGCTGCGGGGTCAGTTCCTACGAGTTACATTGGTCCCGTGGGAGGTGTTGGTGCCGCCCAAGGGGACGTTCGGTGGCTGTTTCGAGTTCTCACCCTCTAACACCATGTTTTTAAGCCTAAGTCTACAAATATGGAAATTACTGTAGTACTCTCAAATCGGGAGTCCCGCGGCTGCGGGGTCAGTTCCTTCGAGTTACATTGGTCCCGTGGGAGGTGTTGGTGCCACCCACGGGGACGTTCGGGTGCTGTTTCTAGTTCTCAACCCCCTAACGCCGTGTTTTTAAGCCTAAGTCTAGAAATATGCAAATTACCGTCATACTCTCAAACCGAGAGACCCTCGGCTGCGGGGTCAGTTACTATGAGTTACATTGGTCTCGTTGGAGGTGTTGGTGCCACCCATGGGGACGTTCGATGGGCTGTTTCGAGTTCTCACCCTCTAACGCAATGTGTTTTAAGTCTAAGTCTAGAAATATGAAAATTACCATCGTACTCTCAAATCGGGAGACCCGCGGCTGCGGGGTCTGTTCCTACGAGTTAAATTGGTCTCGCGGGAGGTGTTGGTGCCACCCACTGGGACGTTCGGGGGCTGTTTCGAGTTCTCACCCTCTAACTCCTTGCTTTTAAGCCTAAGTCTATAAATATTCAAATTACCTTCGTATTCTCAAACTAGGAGTCCCGCGGCTGCGGGAACAGTTCCTACGAGTTACATTGGTCCCGTGGGAGGTGTTGGTGCCACCCACAGGGAAGTTCGGGGGCTATTTCAAGTTGTCACCCTCTAATGCGATGTTTTTAAGACTAAGTCTAGAAATATGCAAATTACCATCATATTCTCAAACAAGGAGTCCCGCGACTGCGGGGATAGTTCCTACGAGTTACATTGGTCCCGTGGGAGGTGTTGGTGCCACCCACGGGGACGTTCGTGGGCTGTTTCTAGTTCTCACCCCCTAACGCCATGGTTTTAAGCCTAAGTCTAGAAATATGGAAATTACCGTCGTACTCTCAAACCGAGACACCCGCGGCTGCGGGGTCAGTTCTTACGAGTTACAATGGTCCCGTGGGAGGTGTTGGTGCCGCCCAAGGGGACATTCGGTGGCTGTTTTGAGTTTTAACCCTCTAACGCCATGTTTTTAAGCCTAAGTCTAGAAATATGCAAATTATCGTCGTACTCTCAAACCGGGAGACCCGCGGCTGCGGTGATCGTTCCTACGAGTTACATTGGTCCCGTGGGAGGTGTTGGTGCCACCCACGGGGACGTTCGGGGGCTGTTTCAAGTTCTCACCCTCTAATGCCATGTTTTTAAGCCTAAGTCTAGAAATATATAAATTACCATCGTATTCTCTAACCGGGATTCCCGCGACTGCGACGATAGTTCCTTCGAGTTATATTGGTCCCGTGGGAGGTGTTGGTGCCACCCACGTGGCCGTTCGGGGGCTGTTTCTAGTTCTCACCCTTTAATGCCATGTTTTTAAGCCTAAGTCTAGAAATATGATAATTACCGTTGTATTCTCAAACTGGGAGACCCGCGACTGCGGGGTCAGTTCCTACGAGTTAAATTGGTCTCGCGAGAGGTGTTGGTGCCACCCACGGGGACGTTCGGGGGCTGTTTCGAGTTCTCACCCTCTAACTCCTTGCTTTTAAGCCTAAGTCTATAAATATTCAAATTACCTTCGTATTCTCAAACTAGGAGTCCCGCGGCTGCGGGAACAGTTCCTACGAGTTACATTGGTCCCGTGGGAGGTGTTGGTGCCACCCACAGGGAAGTTCGGGGGCTATTTCAAGTTGTCACTCTCTAATTCCATGTTTTTAAGACTAAGTCTAAAAATATGCAAATTACCGTCGTATTCTCAAACCAGGAGTCCCGCGACTGCGGGGATAGTTCCTACGAGTTACATTGGTCCCGTGGGAGGTGTTGGTGCCACCCACGGGTTCATTCGGGGGTTGTTTCTAGTTCACACCTCCTAACGCCATTGTTTTAAGCCTATGTATAGAAATATGGAAATTACCGTCTTACTCTCAAACCGAAACACCCGCGGCTGCGGGGTCAGTTCCTACGAGTTACATTGGTCCCGTGGGAGGTGTTGGTGCCGCCCAAGGGGACGTTCGGTGGCTGTTTCGAGTTCTCACGCTCTAACACCATGTTTTTAAGCCTAAGTCTAGAAATATGTAAATTACTGTAGTACTCTCAAATCGGGAGTCCCGCGGCTGCGGGGTCAGTTCCTTCGAGTTACATTGGTCCCGTGGGAGGTGTTGGTGCCACCCACGGGGTCGTTAGATGGCTGTTTTGAGTTTTCACCCTCTAACGCCATGTTTTTAAGCCTAAGTCTAGAAATATGCAAATTATCGTCGTACTCTCAAACCGGGAGACCCGCGGCTGCGGTGTCCGTTCCTACGAGTTACGTTGGTCCCGTGGGAGGTGTTGGTGCCACCCACGGGGAAGTTCGGGGGCTATTTCAAGTTCTCACCCTCTAATGCCATGTTTTTAAGCCTAAGTCTAGAAATATGTAAATTACCATCGTATTCTCTAACCGGGAGTCCCGCGACTGCGACGATAGTTCCTTCGAGTTACATTGGTCCCGTGGGAGGTGTTGGTGCCACCCACGTGGCTGTTCGGGGGCAGTTTCTAGTTCTCACCCTTTAATGCCATGTTTTTAAGCCTAAGTCTAGAAATATGCAAATTACCGTCGTATTCTCAAACAAGGAGTCTCGCGACTGCGGGGATAGTTCCTACGAGTTACATTGGTTCCGTGGGAGGGGTTGGTGCCACCCACGGGGACGTTCGGGGGCTATTTCTAGTTCTCACCCCCTAACGCCATGGTTTTATGCCTAAGTCTAGAAATATGCAAATTACTGTCTTACTCTCAAATCGGGTGACCCGCGGCTGCGGGGTCAGTTCCTTCGACTTACATTGGTCCCGTGGGAGGTGTTGGTGCCACCCACGGGGACGTTCGGGGGATGTTTCAAGTTCTCACCCTCTAACGCCATGTTTTTAAGCCTAAGTCTAGAAATATGCAAATTATCGTCGTATTCTCAAACCGGGAGTCCCGCGGCTGCGGGGTCAATTCCTACGAGTTAAATTGGTTTCGTGGGAGGTGTTGGTGCCACCCACGGGGACGTCGGGGGATGTTTCGAGTTTTCACCCTCTAACGCCATGTTTTTAAGCCTAAGTCTAGAAATATGCAAATTACCGTCGTACTCTCAAGCCGGGAGACCCGCGGATGCGGTGTCCATTCCTACGAGTTACATTGGTCCCGTGGGAGGTGTTGGTGCCACCCACGGGGACGTTCGGGGGATGTTTCAAGTTCTCACCCTCTAATGCCATGTTCTTAAGCCTAAGTCTAGAAATATGTAAATTACCATCATATTCTCTAACCGGGAGTCCCGCGACTGCGGGGATAGTTCCTTCGAGTTACATTGGTCCCGTGGGAGGTGTTGGTGCCACCCACGTGGCTGTTCGGGGGCTGTTTCTAGTTCTCAGCCACAAATGCCATGTTTTTAAGCCTAAGTCTAAAAATATGTGAATTACCATCGTATTCTCAAACCGGGAGACCCGCGACTGCGGGGTCAGTTCCTACGAGTTATATTGGTCCCGTGGGAGGTGTTGGTGCCACCCACGGGGACGTTCGGGGGCTGATTCGAGTTCTCACCCTCTAACGCCATGTTTTTAAGCCTAAGTCTAGAGATATGCAAATTACTGTCTTACTCTCAAATCGGGGTCAGTTCCTTCGAGTTACATTGATTCCGTGGGAGGTGTTGGTGCCACCCACGGGGACGTTCGGGGGCTGTTTCGAGTTTTCACCCACTAACTCCAAGTTTTGCCTAAGTCTATAACTATGGAAATTACTTTCGTATTCTCAAACCAGGAGTCCCACAGCTGCGGGGACATTTCTTACGAGTTACATTGGTCCCGTGGGAGGTGTTGGTGCCACCCACGGGGCCGTTCGGGGGCTGTTTCGAGTTTTCACCTCTAACGCCATGTTTTTAAGCCTAAGTCTAAAAATATGCAAATTACTATCGCATTCTCAAACCGGGAGTCTCGCAACTGTGGGGATAGTTCCTACGAGTTACATTGGTCCCGTGGGAGGTGTTGGTGCCACCCATGGGGCCGTTAGAGGGCTGTTTCGAGTTTTCACCCTCTAACGCCATGTTTTTAAGCCTAAGTCTAGAAATATGCAAATTACTGTCGTACTCTCAAACCGGGAGACCCGCGGCTGCGGGGTCTGTTCCTACGAGTTACATTGGTCCCGTGGGAGGTGTTGGTGCCACCCACGGGGACGTTCGGGTGCTTTTTCTAGTTCTCACCCCCCTAACGCCATGTTTTTAAGCCTAAGTCTATAAATAAAGAAATTACCATCGTACTCTCAAACCGAGAGACCCTCGGCTGCGGGGTCAGTTACTATGAGTTACATTGGTCTCGTTGGAGGTGTTGATGCCACCCATGGGGACGTTCGATGGGCTGTTTCGAGTTCTCACCCTCTAACGCCATGTTTTTAAGTCTAACTCTTGAAATATGAAAATTACCATCGTACTCTCAAATCGGGAGGCCCGCGGCTGCGGGGTCAGTTCCTACGAGTTAAATTGGTCTCGTGAGAGGTATTGGTGCCACCCACGGGGACGTTCGGGGGCTGTTTCGAGTTCTCTCCCTCTAACTCCTTGTTTTTAAGCCTAAGTATATAAATATGCAAATTAGCATCGTATTCTCAAACTAGGAGTCCCACGGCTGCGGGGACAGTTCCTACGAGTTACATTGGTCCCGTGGGAGGTGTTGGTGCCACCCACGGGAACATTCGGGGGCTATTTCAAGTTGTCACCCTCTAATGCGATGTTTTTAAGACTAAGTCTAGAAATATGCAAATTACCATCATATTCTCAAACAAGGAGTCCCGCGACTGCGGGGATAGTTCCTACGAGTTACATTGGTCCCGTGGGAGGTGTTGGTGCCACCCACGGGGACGTTCGGGGGCTGTTTCTAGTTCTCACCCCCTAACGCCATGGTTTTAAGCCTAAGTCTAGAAAAATAGGAAATTACCGTCGTACTCTCAAACCGAGACACCCGCGGCTGCGGGGTCAGTTCTTACGAGTTACAATGGTCCCGTGGGAGGTGTTGGTGCCGCCCAAGGGGACATTCGGTGGCTGTTTCGAGTTTTCACCCTCTAACGCCATGTTTTTAAGCCTAAGTCTAGAAATATGCAAATTATCGTCGTACTCTCAAACCGGGGGACCCGCGGCTGCGGTGACCGTTCCTACGAGTTACATTGGTCCCGTGGGAGGTGTTGGTGCCACCCACGGGGACGTTCGGGGGCTATTTCAAGTTCTCACCCTCTAATGCCATGTTTTTAAGCCTAAGTCTAGAAATATATAAATTACCATCGTATTCTCTAACCGGGATTCCCGCGACTGCGACGATAGTTCCTTCGAGTTATATTGGTCCCGTGGGAGGTGTTGGTGCCACCCACGTGGCCGTTCGGGGGCTGTTTCTAGTTCTCACCCTTTAATGCCATGTTTTTAAGCCTAAGTCTAGAAATATGATAATTACCGTTGTATTCTCAAACTGGGAGACCCGCGACTGCGGGGTCAGTTCCTACGAGTTATATTGGTGCCGTGGGAGGTGTTGGTGCCACCCACGGGGACGTTCGGGTGCTTTTTCTAGTTCTCACCCCCCTAACGTCATGTTTTTAAGCCTAAGTCTATAAATAAAGAAATTACCATCGTACTCTCAAACCGAGAGACCCTCGGCTGCGGGGTCAGTTACTATGAGTTACATTGGTCTCGTTGGAGGTGTTGATGCCACCCATGGGGACGTTCGATGGGTTGTTTCGAGTTCTCACCCTCTAACGCCATGTTTTTAAGTCTAAGTCTTGAAATATGAAAATTACCATCGTACTCTCAAATCGGGAGACCCGCGGCTGCGGGGTCAGTTCTTACGAGTTAAATTGGTCTCGTGAGAGGTATTGGTGCCACCCACGGGGACGTTCGGGGGCTGTTTCGAGTTCTCTCCCTCTAACTCCTTGTTTTTAAGCCTAAGTCTGTAAATATGCAAATTAGCATCGTATTCTCAAACTAGGAGTCCCACGGCTGCGGGGACAGTTCCTACGAGTTACATTGGTCCCGTGGGAGGTGTTGGTGCCACCCACGGGGACATTCGGGGGCTATTTCAAGTTGTCACCCTCTAATGCCATGTTTTTAAGACTAAGTCTAGAAATATGCAAATTACCGTCATATTCTCAAACAAGGAGTCCCGCGACTGCGGGGATAGTTCCTACGAGTTACATTGGTCCCGTGGGAGGTGTTGGTGCCACCCACGGGGACGTTCGGGGGCTGTTTCTAGTTCTCACCCCCTAACGCCATGGTTTTAAGCCTAAGTCTAGAAATATGGAAATTACCATTGTACTCTCAAACCGAGACACCCGCGGCTGCGGGGTCAGTTCCTACGAGTTACAATGGTCCCGTGGGAGGTGTTGGTGCCGCCCAAGGGGACATTCGGTGGCTGTTTCGAGTTTTCACCCTCTAACGCCATGTTTTTAAGCCTAAGTCTAGAAATATGCAAATTATCTTCGTACTCTCAAACCGGGAGACCCGCGACTGCGGTGACCATTCCTACGAGTTACATTGGTCCCGTGGGAGGTGTTGGTGCCACCCACGGGGACGTTCGGGGGCTGTTTCAAGTTCTCACCCTCTAATGCCATGTTTTTAAGCCTAAGTCTAGAAATATATAAATTACCATCGTATTCTCTAACCGGGATTCCCGCGACTGCGACGATAGTTCCTTCGAGTTATATTGGTCCCCTGGGAGGTGTTGGTGCCACCCACGTGGCCGTTCGGGGGCTGTTTCTAGTTCTCACCCTTTAATGCCATGTTTTTAAGCCTAAGTCTAGAAATATGATAATTACCGTTGTATTCTAAAACTGGGAGACCCGCGACTGCGAGGTCAGTTCCTAGGAGTTATATTGGTCCCGTGGGAGGTGTTGGTGCCACCCGCGGGGACGTTCGGGGGCTGTTTCGAGTTCTCACCCTCTAACGCCATGTTTTTAAGCCTAAGTCTAGAAATATGCAAATTACCGTCATACTCTCAAACCGAGAGACCCGCGGATGCGGGGTCAGTTCTTACGAGTTATATTGGTCCCGTGGGAGGTTTTGATGCCACCCACGTGGACGTTCGGGGGCTGTTTCGAGTTCTCACCCTCTAACGCCATGTTTTTAACCCTAAGTCTAGAAATATGCAAATTACCTTCGTATTCTCAAACCAGGAGTCCCGCGGCTGCGGGGACAGTTCCTACGAGTTACATTGGTCCCGTGGGAGGTGTTGCTGCCACCCACGGGGACGTTCGGGGGCTGTTTCTAGTTCTCACCCCCTAACACCATGTTTTTAAGCCTGAGTCAAAAAATATGCAAATTATCGTCGTATTCTCAAACCAGGAGTCCCGCGGCTGTGGGGAGAGTTCCAACGAGTTACATTGGTCCCGTGGGAGGTGTTGGTGCCACCCACGGGGCCGTTAGAGGGCTGTTTCGAGTTTCACCCTCTAACGCCATGTTTTTAAGCCTAAGTCTAGAAATATGCAAATTACTGTCGTACTCTCAAACCGGGAGACCCGCGGCTGCGGGGTTAGTTCCTACGAGTTTCAATTGTCCCGTGGGAGGTGTTGGTGCCACCCACGGGGACGTTCGGTGGCTATTTCAAACTATCACCCTCTAATGCCATGTTTTTAAGCCTAAGTCTAGAAATATGCAAATTACCGTCGTATTCTCAAACAAGGAGTCTCCCGACTGCGAGGATAGTTCCTACGAGTTACATTGGTCCCGTGGGAGGGGTTGGTGCCACCCACGGGGATGTTCGGGGGCTATTTCTAGTTATCACCCCCTAATGCCATGGTTTTAAGCCTAAGTATAGAAATATGAAAATTACCATCGTACTCTCAAATCGAGAGACCCGCGGCTGCGGGGTCAGTTCCTACGAGTTACATTGGTCCCGTGGGAGGTGTTGGTGCCACCCATGGGGACGTTCGGGGGCTGTTTCGAGTTCTCACTCTCTAACACCATGTTTTTAAGCCTAAGTCTACAAATATGGAAATTACCGTCGTACTCTCAAACCGGGAGTCCCACGGCTGCGGGGTCAGTTTCTTCGAGTTACATTGGTCCCGTCGTAGGTGTTGGTGCCACCCACGGGGCCGTTAGAGGGATGTTTTGAGTTTTCACCCTCTAACGCCATGTTTTTAAGCCTAAGTCTAGAAATATGCAAATTACCGTCGTACTCTCAAACCGGGAGACCCGCGGCTGCGGTGTCCGTTCCTACGAGTTACATTGGTCCCGTGGGAGGTATTGGTGCCACCCACGTGGCCGTTCCGGGGCTGTTTATAGTTCTCACCCTCTAATGCCACGTTTTTAAGCCTAAGTCTAGAAATATGTGAATTACCATCGTATTCTCAAACCGGGAGTCCCGCAGCTGCGGGGACATTTCTTACGAGTTACATTGGTCCCGTGGGAGGTGTTGGTGCCACCCACGGGGCCGTTCGGGGGATGTTTCGAGTTTTCACCCTCTAACGCCATGTTTTTAAGCCTAAGTCTAGAAATATGCAAATTGTCGTCGTACTCTCAAACCGGGAGACCCGCGGCTGCGGTGTCCGTTCCTACGAGTTACATTGGTCCCGTGGGAGGTATTGGTGCCACCCACGTGGCCGTTCGGGGGCTGTTTCTAGTTCTCACCCTCTAATGCCATGTTTTTAAGCCTAAGTCTAGAAATATGTGAATTACCGTCGTATTCTCAAACCGGGAGTCCCGCAGCTGCGGGGACATTTCTTAAGAGTTACATTGGTCCCGTGGGAGGTGTTGGTGCCACCCACGGGGCCGTTCGGGGGATGTTTCGAGTTTTCACCCTCTAACGCCATGTTTTTAAGCCTAAGTCTAGAAATATGCAAATTACTGTTGCATTCTCAAATCGGGAGGCCTGCGGCTCCGGGGTCAGTTCCTTCGAGTTACATTGGTCCCGTGGGAGGTGTTGGTGCCACCCACGGGGACGTTTCAGGTGCTGTTTCGAGTTCTCACCCTCTAACGCCATGTTTTTAAGCCTAAGTCTAGAAATATGAAAATTATCGTCGTATTCTCAAACCGGGAGTCCCGCGGCTGCCGGGTCAGTTCCTACGAGTTACATTGGTTCCATGGGAGATGTTGGTGCCACCCACGGGGACGTTCAGGGGCTGTTTCGAGTTTTCACCACCTAACTCAAAGTTTTGCCTAAGTCTATAAATATGGAAATTACTTTTGTATTCTGAAACCAGGAGTCCCGCGGATGCGGGAACAGTTCCTACGAGTTACATTGGTCCCGTGGGAGGTGTTGGTGCCATCCACGGGGCCGTTCGGGGGCTGTTTCGAGTTTTCACCCTCTAACGCCATTTTTTAAGCCTAAGTCTAGAAATATGCAAATAATCGTCGTATTCTCAAACCAGGAGTCCCGCGGCTACGGGGGACAGTTCCTACGAGTTACATTGGTCTCGTGGGGGGGTGTTGGTGCCACCCACGGGGCCGTTAGAGGGCTGTTTCGAGTTTTCACCCTCTAATGCCATGTTTTTAAGCCTAAGTCTAGAAATATGCAAATTACTGTTGTACTCTAAAAACTGGGAGACCCGCGACTGCGGGGGTCTGTTCCTATGAGTTACATTGGTCCCGTGGGAGGTGTTGGTGCCACCCACGGGGACGTTCGGGGGCTGTTTCTCGTTCTCACCCCCCTAACGCCATGTTTTTAAGCCTAAGTCTAGAAAAATGCAAATTACCATCATAATCTCAAACCGAGAGACCCTCGGCTGCGGGGTCAGTTACTATGAGTTACATTGGTCTCGGTTGGAGTTGTTGGTGCCACCCATGGGGACGTTCGATGGGCTGTTTCGAGTTCTCACCCTCTAACGCAAATGTGTTTTAAGTCTAAGTCTAGAAATATGAAAAATTACCATCGTACTCTCAAATCGGGGAGACCCGCGGCTGCGGGGGTCAGTTCCTACGAGTTAAATTGGTCTCGTGGGAGGTGTTGGTGCCACCCACGGGGACGTTCGGGGGGCGGTTTCGAGTTCTCACCCTCTAACTCCTGGCTTTTAAGCCTAAGTCTATAAATATTAAAATTACCTTCATATTCTCAAACTAGGAGTCCCCGCGGCTGCAAGGGGGACAGTTCCTACGAGTTACATTGGTCCCGTGGGAGGTGTTGGTGCCACCCACGGGGAAGTTCGGGGGCTATTTCAAGTTGTCACCCTCTAATGCCATGTTTTTAAGACTAAGTCTAAAAATATGCAAATTACCGTCGTATTCTCAAACCAGGAGTCCCGCGACTGCGGGGATAGTTCCTACGAGTTACATTGGTCCCGTGGGGAGGTGTTGGTGCCACCCACGGGGACGTTCGGGGGGTTGTTTCTAGTTCTCACCCCCCTAACGCCATTGTTTTAAGCCTATGTATAGAAATATGGAAATTACCGTCGTAACTCTCATGCGGGGTCAGTTCCTACGAGTTACATTGGTCCCGTGGGAGGTGTTGGAGCCGCCCAAGGGGACGTTCGGTGGCTGTTTCGAGTTCTCACCCTCTAACACCTTGTTTTTAAGACTAAGTCTAGAAATATGCAAATTATCATCGTACTCTCAAACCGAGAGACCCGCGGCTGCGGTGTCCGTTCCTACGAGTTACGTTGGTCCCGTGGGAGGTGTTGGTGCCACCCACGGGGACGTTCGGGGGCTATTTCAAGTTATCACCCTCTAATGCCATGTTTTTAAGCCTAAGTCTAGAAATATGTAAATTACCATCGTATTCTCTAACCGGGAGTCCCGCAACTGCGACGATAGTTCCTTCGAGTTACATTGGTCCCGTGGGAGGTGTTGGTGCCACCCACGTGGCTGTTCGGGGGCAGTTTCTAGTTCTCACCCTTTAATGCCATGTTTTTAAGCCTAAGTCTAGAAATATCTGAATTATCGTCGTATTCTCAAACCGGGAGACCCGCGACTGCGGGGTCAGTTCCTACGAGTTATATTGGTCCCGTGGGAGGTGTTGGTGCCACCCACGTGGACGTTCGGGGGCTGTTTCGAGTTCTCACCCTCTAACGCCATGTTTTTATGCCTAAGTCTAGAAATATGCAAATTACTGTCTTACTCTCAAATCGGGTGACCCGCGGCTGCGGGGTCAGTTCCTTCGACTTACATTGGTCCCGTGGGAGGTGTTGGTGCCACCCACGGGGACGTTCAGGGGATGTTTCGAGTTCTCACCCTCTAACGCCATGTTTTTAAGCCTAAGTCTAGATTATGCAAATTATCGTCGTATTCTCAAACCGGGAGTCCCGCGGCTGCGGGGTCAGTTCCTACGAGTTAAATTGGTTCCGTGGGAGGTGTTGGTGCCACCCATGGGGACGTTCGGGGACTGTTTTGAGTTTTCACCCACTAATTCCAAGTTCTACCTAAGTCTATAATTATGGAAATTACTTTTGTATTCTCAAACCAGGAGTCCCACGGCTGCAGGGACATTTCTTACGAGTTACATTGGTCCCGTGGAAGGTGTTGGTGCCACCCACGGGGCCGTTCGGGGGCTGTTTCGAGTTTTCACCCTCTAACGCCATGTTTTTAATCCTAAGTCTAGAAATATGCAAATTACTGTCGTATTCTCAAACCGGGAGTCCCGCGACTGCGGGGATAGTTCCTACGAGTTACATTGGTCCCGTAGGAGGTGTTGGTGCCACCCACGGCGCCGTTCGGTGGCTGTTTCTAGTCCTCACCCTCTAATGCCATGTTTTTAAGCCTAAGTCTATAAATATGTGAATTACCGTCGTCTTCTCAAACCGGGAGACCCGTGACTGCGGGGTCAGTTCCTACGAGTTATATTGGTCCCGTGGGATGTGTTGGTGCCACCCACGGGGACGTTCGGGGGATGTTTCGAGTTCTCACCCTCTAACGCCAAGTTTTTAAACCTAAGTCTAAAAATATGCAAATTACTGTCGTACTCTCAAATCGGGAGACCCGCGGCTGTGGGGCTAGTTCCTTCTAGTTACATTGGTCCCGTGGGAGGTGTTGGTGTCACCCACGGGGACGTCGGGGGTTGTTTCGAGTTTTCACCCTCTAACGCCATGTTTTTAAGCCTAAGTCTAGAAATATGCAAATTACCGTCGTACTCTCAAACCAGGAGACCCGCGGATGCGGTGTCCGTTCCTACGAGTTACATTAGTCCCGTGGGAGGTGTTGGTGCCACCCACGGGGACGTTCGGTGGCTGTTTCAAGTTCTCACCCTCTAATGCCATGTTTTTAAGCCTAAGTCTAGAAATATGTTAATTACCATCGTATTCTCTTACCGGGAGTCCCGCGACTGCGGGGATAGTTCCTTCGAGTTACATTGGTCCCGTGGGAGGTGTTGGTGCCACCCACGTGGCCATTCGGGGGCTGTTTCTAGTTCTCACCCTCTAATGCCATGTTTTTAAGCCTAAGTCTAGAAATATGTGAATTACCATTGTATTCTCAAACCGGGAGACCCGCGACTGCGGGGTCAGTTCCTACGAGTTATATTGGTCCCGTGGGAGGTGTTGGTGCCACCCACGGGGACGTTCGGGGGCTGATTCGAGTTCTCACCCTCTAACGCCATGTTTTTAAGCCTAAGTCTAGAGATATGCAAATTACTGTCTTACTCTCAAATCGGGGTCAGTTCCTTCGAGTTACATTGGTCCCGTGGGAGGTGTTGGTGCCACCCACGGGGCCGTTCGGGGGCTGTTTCGAGTTTTCACCCTCTAACGCCATGTTTTTAAGCCTAAGTCTAAAAATATGCAAATTACTATCGCATTCTCAAACCGGGAGTCTCGCAACTGTGGGGATAGTTCCTACGAGTTACATTGGTCCCATGGGAGGTGTTGGTGCCACCCATGGGGACGTTCGGGGGTTGTTCCGAGTTCTCACCCTCTAACGCCATGTTTTTAAGCCTAAGTCTAGAAATATTAAAATTATCGTCGTATTCTCAAACCGGGAGTCCCGCGGCTGCGGGGTCAGTTCCTACGAGTTACATTAGTTCCATGGGAGATGTTGGTGCCACCCACGGGGACGTTCAGGGGCTGTTTCGAGTTTTCACCCACTAACTCAAAGTTTTGCCTAAGTCTATAAATATGGAAATTACATTCATATTCTGAAACCAGGAGTCCCGCGGCTGCGGGAACAGTTCCTACGAGTTACATTGGTCCCGTGGGAGGTGTTGGTGCCACCCACGGGGCCGTTCGGAGGCTGTTTCGAGTTTTCACCCTCTAACGCCATTTTTTAAGCCTATGTCTAGAAATGTGCAAATTATCATCGTATTCTCAAACCAGGAGTCCCACGGGTACGGGGAAAGTTCCTACGAGTTACATTGGTCCCGTGGGAGGTGTTGGTGCCACCCATTGGGCCGTTAGAGGGCTGTTTCGAGTTTTCACCCTCTAACGCCATGTTTTTAAGCCTAAGTCTATAAATATGCAAATTACTGTCGTACTCTCAAACCGGGTGACCCGCGGCTGCGAGGTCTGTTCCTACGAGTTACATTGGTCCCGTGGGAGGTGTTGGTGCCACCCACGGGGACGTTCGGGTGCTGTTTCTAGTTCTCACCCCCCTAACGCCATGTTTTTAAGCCTAAGTCTAGAAATAAAGAAATTACCATCGTACTCTCAAACCGAGAGACCCTCGGCTGCGGGGTCTGTTACTATGAGTTACATTGGTCTCGTTGGAGGTGTTGGTGCCACCCATGGAGACGTTCGATGGGCTGTTTCGAGTTCTCACCCTCTAACGCCATGTTTTTAAGTCTAAGTCTTGAAATATGAAAATTACCATCGTACTCTCAAATCGGTAGACCCGCGGCTGCGGGGTCAGTTCCTACGAGTTAAATTGGTCTCGTGAGAGGTGTTGGTGCCACCCACGGGGACGTTCGGAGGCTGTTTCGAGTTCTTTCCCTCTAACTCCTTGTTTTTAAGCCTAAGTCTATAAATATGCAAATTAGCATCGTATTCTCAAACTATGAGTCCCGCGGCTGCGAGGACAGTTCCTACGAGTTACATTGGTCCCGTGGGAGGTGTTGGTGCCACCCACGGGGACATTCGGGGGCTATTTCAAGTTGTCACCCTCTAATGCCATGTTTTTAAGACTAAGTCTACAAATATGCAAATTACCGTCATAATCTCAAACCAGGAGTCCCGCGACTACGGGGATAGTTCCTACGAGTTACATTGGTCCCGTGGGAGGTGTTGGTGCCACCCACGGGGACGTTCGGGGGCTGTTTCTAGTTCTCACCCCCTAACGCCATGGTTTTAAGCCTAAGTCTAGAAATATGGAAATTACCGTTGTACTCTCAAACCGAGACACCCGCGGCTGCGGGGTCAGTTCCTACGAGTTACAATGGTCCCGTGGGAGGTGTTGGTGACGCCCAAGGGGACATTCGGTGGCTGTTTCGAGTTTTCACCCTCTAACTATTTGTTTTTAAGCCTAAGTCTAGAAATATGCAAATTATCGTCGTACTCTCAAACCGGGAGACCCGCGGCTGCGGTGACCGTTCCTACGAGTTACATTGGTCCCGTGGGAGGTGTTGGTGCCACCCACGGGGACGTTCGGGGGCTGTTTCAAGTTCTCACCCTCTAATGCCATGTTTTTAAGCCTAAGTCTAGAAATATATAAATTACCATCGTATTCTCTAACCGGGATTCCCGCGACTGCGACGATAGTTCCTTCGAGTTATATTGGTCCCGTGGGAGGTGTTGGTGCCACCCACGTGGCCGTTCGGGGGCTGTTTCTAGTTCTCACCCTTTAATGCCATGTTTTTAAGCCTAAGTCTAGAAATATGAGAATTACCGTTGTATTCTCAAACTGGGAGACCCGCGACTGCGGGGTCAGTTCCTACGAGTTATATTGGTCCCGTGGGAGGTGTTGGTGCCACCCACTGGGACGTTCGGGGGCTGTTTCGAGTTCTCACCCTCTAACGCCATGTTTTTAAGCCTAAGTCTAGAAATATGCAAATTACTGTCTTACTCTCAAATCGGGAGACCCGCAGCAGCGGGGTCAGTTCCTTCGACTTACATTAGTCCCGTGGGAGGTGTTGGTGCCACCCACGTAGATGTTCGGGGGATGTTTCGAGTTCTCACGCTCTAACGCCATGTTTTTAAGCCTAAGTCTTGAAATATGCAAATTATCGTCGTATTCTCAAACCGGGAGTCCCGCAGCTGCGGGGTCAGTTCCTACGAGTTACATTGGTTCCGTGGGAGGTGTAGGTGTCACCCACGGGGACGTTCGGGGACTGTTTCGAGTTTTCACCCACTAACTCCAAGTTCTGCCTAAGTCTATAATTATGGAAATTACTTTCTTATTCTCAAACCAGGAGTCCCGGGGCTGCGGGGACATTTCTTACGAGTTACATTTGTCCCGTGGAAGGTGTTGGTGCCACCCACGGGTCCGTTCGGCGGCTGTTTTGATTTTCCACCCTCTAACGCCTTGTTTTTAATCCTAAGTCAAGGAATATGTAAATTACGGTCGTATTCTCAAACCGGGAGTCCCGCGACTGCGGGGATAGTTCCTACGAGTTACATTGGTCCCGTAGGAGGTGTTGGTGCCACCCACGGTGCCGTTCGGGGGCTATTTCTAGTTCTCACCCTCTAATGCCATATTTTTAAGCCTAAGTCTAGAAATATGTGAATTACCGTCGTATTCTCAAACCGAGAGACCCGCGACTGCGGGGTCTGTTCCTACGAGTTATATTTGTCCCGTGGGATGTGTTGGTGCCACCCACGGGGACGTTCGGGGGCTGTTTCGAGTTCCCACCCTCTAACGCCATGTTTTTAAACCTAAGTCTAGAAATATACAAATTACTGTTGTACTCTCAAATCGGGAGAACCACGGCTGTGGGGCCAGTTCCTTCGAGTAACATTGGTCCCGTGGGAGGTGTTGGTGCCACCCACGGGGACGTTCGGGGGATGTTTCGAGTCTTCACCCTCTAACGCCATGTTTTTAAGCCTAAGTCTAGAAATATGCAAATTACTGTCGTACTCTCAAACCGGGAGACCCGCGGCTGCGGTGTCCGTTCCTACGAGTTACATTGGTCCCGTGGGAGGTGTTGGTGCCACCCACGGGGACGTTCGGGGGCTGCTTCAAGTTCTCACCCTCTAATGCCATGTTTTTAAGCCTAAGTCTAGAAATATGTAAATTACCATCGTATTCTCTAACCGGGAGTCCCGCGACTTCGGGGATAGTTCCTTCGAGTTACATTGGTCCCGTAGGAGGTGTTGGTGCCACCCACGTGGCCGTTCGGGGGCTGTTTCTAGTTCTCACCCTCTAATGCCATGGTTTTAAGCCTAAGTCTAGAAATATGTGAATTACCGTCGTATTCTCAAACCGGGAGACCCGCGACTGCGGGGTCAATTCCTACGAGTTATATTGGTCCCGTGGGAGGTGTTGGTGCCACCCACGGGGACGTTCGGGTGCTGATTCGATTTCTCACCCTCTAACGCCATGTTTTTAAGCCTAAGTCTAGAAATATGCAAATTACTGTCTTACCCTCAAATCGGGAGACCCGCGACTGCGGGGTCAGTTCCTTCGAGTTTCATTGGTCCCGTGGAAGGTGTTGGTGCCACCCATGGGGCCGTTCGGGGGCTGTTCCGAGTTTTCACCCTCTAACGCCATGTTTTTATGCATAAGTCTAGAAATATGCAAATTATCGTCGTATTCTCAAACCGAGAGTCCCGCGGCTGCAGGGTCAGTTCCTACGAGTTACATTGGTTCCGTGGGAGGTGTTGGTACCACCCACGGGGACGTTCGGGGGCTGTTTCGAGTTTTCACCCACTAACTCCAAGTTTTGCCTAAGTCTATAAATATGGAAATTACTTTCGTATTCTCAAACCAGGAGTCCCGCAGCTGCGGGGACATTTCTTACGAGTTACATTGGTCCCGTGGGAGGTGTTGGTGCCACCGACGGGGCCGTTCGGGGGCTGTTTCGAGTTTTCACCCTCTAACGCCATGTTTTTAAACCTAAGTCTAGAAATATGCAAATTACTGTCGTACTCTCAAATCGGGAGACCCGCGGCTGCGGGTCCAGTTCGTTCGAGTTACATTGGTCCCGTGGGAGGTGTTGGTGACACCCTCGGGGACGTTCGGGGGATGTTTCGAGTTCTCACCGTCTAATGCCATGTTTTTAAGCCTAAGTCTAGAAATATGCAAATTATCGTCGTATTCTCAAACCGGGTGTCCCGCAGCTGCGGGGTCAGTTCCTACGAGTTACATTGGTTCCATGGGAGGTGTTGGTGCCACCCACGGGGACTTTCGGGGGATGTTTCGAGTTTTCACCCACTCACTCAAAGTTTTGCCTAAGTCAATAAATATGGAAATTAGTTTCGTATTCTGAAACCAGGAGTCCCGCGGCTGCGGGAACAGTTCCTACGAGTTACATTGGTCCCGTGGGAGGTGTTGGTGCCACCCACGGGGCCGTTCGGGGGCTGTTTCCAGTTTTCACCCTCTAACGCCATTTTTTAATCCTATGTCTAGAAATACGCCAATTATCGTCGTATTCTCAAACCACGAGTCCCGCGGGTACAGGGATAGTTCCTAGGAGTTACATTGGTCCCGTGGGAGGTGTTGGTGCCACCCATGGGGCCGTTAGAGGGCTGTTTCGAGTTTTCACCCTCTAACGCCATGTTTTTAAGCCTAAGTCTAGAAATATGCAAATTACGGTCGTACTCTCAAACCGGGAGACCTGCGGCTGCGGGGTCTGTTCCTACGAGTTACATTGGTCCCGTGAAAGGTGTTGGTGCCGCCCACGGGGACGTTCGGGGTCTGTTTCTAGTTCTCACCCCCCTAACGCCATGTTTTTAAGCCTAAGTCTAGAAATAAAGAAATTACCGTCGTACTCTCAAACCGAGAGACCCTCGGCTGCGGGGTCAGTTACTATGAGTTACATTGGTCTCGTTGGAGGTGTTGGTGCACCCATGGGGACGTTCGATGGGATGTTTCGAGTTCTCACCCTCTAACGCCATGTTTTTAAGTCTAAGTCTAGAAATATGAAAAATACCATCGTACTCTCAAATCGGGAGACCCGCGGCTGCGGGGTCAGTTCCTACGAGTTAAATTGGTCTCGTGGGAGGTGTTGGTACCACCCACGGGGACGTTCGGGGGCTGTTTCGAGTTCTCACCCTCTAAGTCCTTGTTTTTAAGCCTAAGTCTAGAAATATTCAAATTACCTTCGTATTCTCAAACTAGGAGTCCCGCGGCTGCGGGGACAGTTCCTACGAGTTACATTGGTCCCGTGGGAGGTGTTGGTGCCACCCACGGGGACATTCGGGGACTATTTCAAGTTGTTACCCACTAATGCCATGTTTTTAAGACTAAGTCTAGAAATATGGAAATTACCGTCATATTCTCAAACCAGGAGTCCCGCGACTGCGGGGTAGTTCCTACGAGTTACATTGGTCCCGTGGGAGGTGTTGGTGCCACCCACGGGGATGTTCGGGGGCTGTTTCTAGTTCTCACCCCCTAATGCCATGGTTTTAAGCCTAAGTCTAGAAATATGGAAATTACCGTCGTACTCTCAAACCGAGACACCCGCGGCTGCGGAGTCAGTTCCTACGAGTTACATTGGTCCCGTGGGAGGTGTTGGTGCCGCCCAAGGGGACGTTCGGTGCCTGTTTCGAGTTTTCACCCTCTAACGGAATGTTTTTAAGCCTAAGTCTAGAAATATGCAAATTATCGTCGTACTTTCAAATCGGGAGACCCGCGGCTGCGAGGTCAGTTCCTACGAGTTACATTGGTCCCGTGGGAGGTGTTGGTGCCACCCACGTGGCCGTTCGGGGGCTGTTTCTAGTTCTCACCCTTTAATGCCATGTTTTTAAGCCTAAGTCTTAAAATATGTGAATTACCGTTTTATTCTCAAACCGGGAGACCCGTGACTGCGGGGTCAGTTCCTACGAGTTATATTGGTCCCGTGGGAGGTGTTGGTGCCACCCACGGGGACGTTCGGGGGATGTTTCGAGTTCTCACCCTCTAACGCCATGTTTTTAAGCCTAAGCCTAGAAATATGCAAATTACTGTCTTACTCTCAAATCGGGAGACCCGCAGCTGCGGCGTCAGTTCCTTCGACTTACATTGGTCCCGTGGGAGGTGTTGGTGCCACCCACGGGGACGTTCGGGGGATGTTTCGAGTTCTCACCCTCAAACGCCATGTTTTTAAGCCTATGTCTAGAAATATGCAAATTATCGTCGTATTCTCAAACCGGGAGTCCCGCGGCTGCGGGGTCAGTTCCTACGAGTTACATTGGTTCCGTTGGAGGTGTTGGTGCCACCCACGAGGATGTTCGGGGATTGTTTCGAGTTTTCACCCACTAACTCCAAGTTCTGCCTAAGTCTATAATTATGGAAATTACTTTCGTATTCTCAAACCAGGAGTCCCGGGGCTGCGGGGACATTTCTTACGTGTTCCATTTGTCCCGTGGAAGGTAATGGTGCCACCCATGGGGCCGTTCGGGGGCTGTTTCGAGTTTTCACCCTCTAACGCCATGTTTTTAATCCTAAGTCTAGAAATATGCAAATTACTGTCGTATTCTCAAACCGGGAGTCCCGCGACTGCGGGGATAGTTCCTACGAGTTACATTGGTCCCGTAGGAGGTGTTGGTGCCACCCACGGCGCCGTTCGGGGGCTGTTTCTAGTTCTCACCCTCTAATGCCATGTTTTTAAGCCTAAGTCTAGAAATATGTGAATTACTGTCGTATTCTCAAACCGGGAGACCCGCGACTGCGGGGTCAATTCCTACGAGTTATATTGGTCCCGTGGGATGTGTTGGTGCCACCCATGGGGACCTTCGGGGGATGTTTCGAGTTCTCACCCTCTAACGCCGTGTTTTTAAACCTAAGTCAAGAAATATGCAAATTACTGTCGTACTCTCAAATCGGGAGACCCGCGGCTGCGGGGCCAGTTCCTTCGAGTTACATTGGTCCCGTGGGAGGTGTTGGTGCCACCCACGGGGACGTTTGGGGGATATTTCGAGTTCTCACCGTCTAACGCCATGTTTTTAAGCCTAAGTCTAGAAATATGCAAATTATCGTCGTATTCTCAAACCGGGAGTCCCGCGGCTGCGGGGTCAGTTCCTATGAGTTACATTGGTTCCATGGGAGGTGTTGGTGCCACCCACGGGGACTTTCGGGGGATGTTTCGAGTTTTCACCCACTCACTCAAAGTTTTGCCTAAGTCAATAAATATGGAAATTAGTTTCGTATTCTGAAACCAGGAGTCCCGCGGCTGCGGGAACAGTTCCTACGAGTTACATTGGTCCCGTGGGAGGTGTTGGTGCCACCCACGGGGCCGTTCAGGGGCTGTTTCGAGTTTTCACCCTCTAACGCCATGTTTTTAATCCTAAGTCTAGAAATATGCAAATTATTGTCGTATTCTCAAACCGGGAGTCCCGCGGCTACGGGGATAGTTCCTACGAGTTACATTGGTCCCGTGGGAGGTGTTGGTGCCACCCACGGGGCCGTTAGAGGGCTGTTTCGAGTTTTCACCCTCTAACGCCATGTTTTTAAGCCTAAGTCTGGAAATATGCAAATTACTATCGTACTCTTAGACCGGGAGACCCACGGCTGCGGGGTCTGTTCCTACGAGTTACATTGGTCCCGTGGGAGGTGTTGGTGCCACCCACGGGGACGTTCGGGGGATGTTTCTAGTTTTCAGCCTCTAACGCCATATTTTTAAGCGTAAGTCTAAAAATAAGCAAATTAACGTCGTATTCTAAAACTGGGAGACCCGCGGCTACGGGGTCAGTTCCTTCGATTTACATTTGTCCCGTGGGAGGTGTTGGTGCCACCCACGGGGACGTTCGGGGGGTGTTTCGAGTTCTCACCCTCTAACGCCATGTTTTTAAGCCTAAGTATAGAAATATGCAAATTATCATCGTATTCTCAAACCGGGAGTTCCGTGGCTGCGGGGACAGTTCCTACGAGTTACATTGGTCCCGTGGGAGGTGTTGGTGCCAGCCACGGGGCCGTTCGGGGGCTATTTTGAATTTTCACCCTCTAACGCCATGTTTTTAGGCCTAAGTCTAGAAATATGCAAATTATCATCGTATTCTCAAACCGGGAGTCCCGCGGCTGCGGGGACAGTTCCTACGAGTTACATTGGTCCCGTGGGAGGTGTTGGTGCCACCCACGAGGCCGTTAGAGGGTTGTTTCGAATTTTCACTCTCCAACGCCATGTTTTTAAACCTAAGTCTAGCAATATGCAAATTACTGTCGTATTCTCAAACCGGGAGACCCGTGGCTACGGGGTCAGTTCCTGCTAGTTACATTGGTCCCGTGGGAGGTGTTGGTGCCACCCACGGGGACGTTCGGGGGCTGTTTCAAGTTCTCACCCTCCAATGCCATGTTTTTAAGCCTAAGTCTAAAAATATGCAAATTACCGTCGTATTCTCAAATTGGGAGTCCCACGACTGCGGGGATAGTTCCTACGAGTTACATTGGTCCCGTGGGAGGTGTTGGTGCCACCCACGGGGACGTTCGGGGGCTGTTTCTAGTTCTCACCCCCTAACGCGATTTTTTTAAGCCTAAGTCTAGAAATATTCAAATTACCATCGTACTCTAAAACCGAGAGACCCCCAGCTGCAGGGTCAGTTCGTACGAGTTACATTGGTCCCGTGGGAGGTGTAACTGGGAGTCCCGCGGCTGCGGGGACAGTTCCTATGAGTTACATTGGTACCGTGGGAGGTGTTGATGCCACCCACGGGGCTGTTCAGGTGCTGTTTCGAGTTTTCACCCCCTAACGCCATGTTTATTAGCCTAAGTCTAGGAATATGCAAATTACCGTCGTGCTCTCAAATCGGGCGATCCGCATATGCAGGGTCACTTCCTACGAGTTACATTGGTCCCGTGGGAGGTGTTGGTGCCACCCACGGGGACGTTCGGGGGCTATTACGAATTCTCACTCTCTAATGCCATGTTTTTAAGCCTAAGTCTAGAAATATGAAAATTACCATCATACTCTCAAATCGGGAGACCCGCGGCTACGGGGTCAGTTCCTACGAGTTAAAATGGTCCCGTGGGATGTGTTGGTCCCACCCACGGGGACGTTCGGGGGCTATTTCGAGTTCTCACCCTCTAACGCCATGTTTTTAAGTCTAAGTCAAGATATATGCAAATTATCATCGTATTCTCAAACCGGGATTCCCGCGGCTGCGAGGTCAGTTCGTACGAGTACATTGGTCCCATGGGAGGTGTTGGTGCCACACACAGGGCCGTTCGGGGGCTGTTTCGAGTTTTCACCCTCTAACGCAACGTTCTTAAGCATAAGTCTAGAAATATGCAAATTGTCATCGTATTCTAAAACCGAGAGTCCCGCGGCTGCGGGGTCAGTTCCTACGAGTTACATTGGTCCCGTGGGAGGTGTTGGTGCCACCCGCGGGGCCGTTAGAGGGTTGTTTCGAGTTTTCACCCTCTAAAACCATGTTTTTAAGCCTAAATCTAGAAATATGCAAATCACCATCATAAACCCAAATCGGGAGACCCGCGACTGCGGGGTCAGTTCCTACGAGTGACATTGGTCCCGAGGGAGGTGTTGGTGCCACCCACGGGGACGTTCGGGTGCTGTTTCTAATTCTCACCCTCTAATGCCATGTTTTTAAGTCTAAGTCTAGAAATATACAAATTACAGTCGTATTCTCAAACCGGGAGTCCCGCGACTGCGGGGATAGTTCCTACGAGTTACATTAGTCCCGTGGGAGGTGTTGGTGCCACTCACGGGAAGTTCGGGGGCTGTTTCTAGTTCTCACCCCGTAACGCCATGTTTTTAATCCAAAGTCTTGAAATATGAAAATTACCGTCGTACTCTCAAACCGGGAGACCCGCGGCTGCGGGGTCAGTTCCTACGAGTTACATTGGTCCCGTGGGAGGTGTTGGTGCCACCCACGGGGACGTTCGGGGGCTGTTTCTAGTTTTCACCCTCTCGAGTTCTCACTCTATAACCCCATGTTTATAAGCCTAAGTCTAGAAATATTCAAATTACCATCGTACTCTCAAACCGGGAGTGCCGCGACAACGGGGTTAGTTCTTACGAGTTATATTGGTACCGTGGGAGGTGTTGGTGCCACCCACGGGGACGTTCGGGGGTTGTTTCGAGTTTTCACCCTCTAATGCCATGTTTTTAAGCCTAAGTCTAAAATATGCAAATTAACATCGTATTCTCAAACCGGGAGTCCCGCGGATGCGGGTCAGTTCCTACGAGTTACATTGGTCCTGTGGGAGGTGTTGGTGCCACCCACGGGGACGTTCGGAGGCTATTTCTAGTTCTCACCCTCCTATGCCATGTTTTTAAGCCTAAGTCTAGAAATATGCAAATTACCGTTGTATTCTGTAATCGGGCGTCCCGCGTCTGCGGGGATAGTTCCTACGAGTTACATTGGTCCCGTAGGAGGTGTTGGTGCCAGCCACGGGGATGTTCGGGGGCTGTTTTGAGTTCTCACCCTCTAACGCCATGTTTTTAAGCCTAAGTCTAGAAATATGGAAATTATCGTCGTATTCTCAAACCGGGAGTCCCGCGGCTGCGGGGTCAGTTCCTACGAGTTACATTGGTTCCGTGGGAGGTGTTGGTGCTACCCACGGGGACGTTCGGGTACTGTTTCGAGTTTTCATCCACTTACTCCAAGTTTTGCCTAAGTCTATAAATATGGAAATTACTTTCGTATTCTCAAACCAGGAGTCCCGCGGCTGCGGGGACATTTCTTACGAGTTACATTGGTCCCGTGGAAGGTGTTGGTGCCACCCACGGGGCCGTTCGGGGGCTGTTTCGAGTTTTCACCCTCTAACGCCATTTTTTTAAGCGTAAGTCTAGAAATAAGCAAATTAACGTCGTATTCTCAGACCGGGAGACCCGCGACTACGGGGTCCGTTCCTACGAGTTACATTGGCCCCGTGGGAGGTGTTGGTTCCACCCACGGGGCCGTTCGGGGGCTATTTCTAGTTCACACCCTCTAATGCCATGTTTTTAAGCCTAAGTCTATAAATAAGCGAATTACCGTTGTATTCTCAAACCGGGAGTTCCGCGGCTGCGGGGTCAGTTCCTACGAGTTACATTGGTCCCGTGGGAGGTGTTGGTGCCACCCACGGGGACGTTCGGGGGCTGTTTCTAGTTTTCACCCTCTAACGCCATGTTATTAAGCCTATGTATAGAAATATGCAAATTAACATCGTATTCTCAAACTGGGAGACCCTCGGCTGCGGGGTCAGTTCCTACGAGTTACATTGGTCCCGTGGGAGGTGTTGGTGCCACCCACGGGGCTGTTCGGGGGTTATTTCTAGTTCTCACCCTCTAATGCCATGTTTTTAAGCCTAAGTCTAGAAATTTGCAAATTATCGTCATATTCTCATACCGGGAGACCCACGGCTACAGGTTGAGTTCCTACGAGTTACATTGGTACCGTGGGAGGTGTTGGTGCCACCCACGGGGACGTTCGGGGGCTGTTTCGAGTTCTCACCCTCTAACGCCATGTTTTTAAGACTAAGTATAGAAATATGCAAATTATCGTCGTACTCTCAAACCGGGGTTTCGTGGCTTCGGGGTCAGTTCCTTCGAGTTACCTTGGTCCCGTGGGAGGTGTTGGTGCCACCCACGGGGACGTTCGGGAGATGTTTCGAGTTCTCACCCACTAACGCCATATTTTTAAGCCTAAGTTTAGAAATATGCAAATTATCCTCGTATTCTCCAACCGGGAGTCCCGCGACTGCTGGATCAGTTCCTACGAGTTATATTGGTTCCGTGGGAGGTGTTAGTGCGACCCGCTGGGACGTTCAGGGGGCTATTTCAGGTTTTCACCCACTAACTCCAAGTTTTGCCTAAGTCTAGAAATATGTTAATTACCTTTGTATTCTCTAACCAGGAGTCCCGCGGCTGCAGGGAAAGTTCCTACGAGTTACATTGGTCCCGTGGGACGTGTTGGTGCCACCCACGGGGCCGTTCGGGGGCTGTTTTGAGTTTTCACCCTCTAACGCCATGTTTTTAAGCCTAAGTTGGGAAATATGCAAATTATCATCGTATTCTCAAACTAGGAGTCCCGCGGCTGCGGGGACAGTTCCTACGAGTTACATTCATCCCGTGGGAGGTGTTGGTGCCACCCACAGGGCCGTTAGAGGGATGTTTCGAGTTTTCACTCTCTAACGCCATGTTTTTAAACCTAAGTCTAGCAATATGCAAATTACCATCGTATTCTTAAACCGGGAGACCCGCGGCTGCGGGGTCAGTTCTTGCTAGTTACATTGGTTCCGTGGGAGGTGTTGATGCCACCCACCGGGACGTTCGGTGGCTGTTTCAAGTTCTCACCCTCTAATGCCATGTTTTTAAGCCTAAGTCTAAAAATATGAAAATTACCATCGTATTCTCAAATCGGGAGTCCCGCGACTACGGGGATAGTTCCTACGAGTTACATTGGTCCCATGGGAGGTGTTGGTGCCACCCACGGGGACGTTTTGGGGCTGTTTCCAGTTCTCACCCCGTAACGCGATTTTTTTAAGCCTAAGTCTAGAAATATGCAAATTACCATTGTACTCTCAAACCGAGAGACACGAGGCTACAAGGTCAGTTCCTACGAGTTACATTGGTCCCGTGGGAGGTGTTGGTGCCACCCACGGGGACGTTCGGGGGCTGTTACGAGTTCTCACTCTCTAATGCCATGTTTGAAGCCTAAGTCTAGAAATATGAAAATTACCGTCATACTCTCAAATCGGGAGACCCGCGGCTACGGGGTCAGTTCCTACGAGTTAAATTGGTCCCATGGGATGTGTTGGTGCCACCCACGGGGCTGTTCGGGGGTTATTTCTAGTTCTCACCCTCTAATGCCATGTTTTTAAGCCTAAGTCTAGAAATTTGCAAATTATCATCATATTCTCAAACCGTGAGACCCGCGGCTACGGGTTCAGTTCCTACGAGTTACATTGGTCCCGTGGGAGGTGTTGGTGCCACCCATGGGGACGTTCGGGGGCTGTTTCGAGTTTTCACCCTCTAACGCCACGTTCTTAAGCCTAAGTCTAGATATATGAAAATTGTCATCGTATTCTAAAACCGAGAGTCCCGCGGCTGCGGGGTGAGTTCCTACGAGTTGCATTGGTCCCTTGGGAGGTGTTGGTCCCACCCGCGGGGCCGTTAGAGGGTTGTTTTGAGTTTTCACCCTCTAACGCCATGTTTTTAAGCCTAAGTCTAGAAATATGCAAATTACTATCATAAACCCAAATCGGGAGACCCGCGGCTGCGGGGTCAGTTCCTACGAGTGACATTGGTGCCGTGGGAGGTGTTGGTGGCACCCACGGGGACGTTCGGGGGCTGTTTCTAGTTCTCACCCTCTAATGCCATGTTTTTAAGTCTAAGTCTATAAATATACAAATTACAGTCGTATTCTCAAACCGAGAGTCCCGCGACAACGGGGATAGTTCCTACGAGTTACGTTGGTCCCTTGGGAGGTGTTGGCGCCACTCACGGGAAGTTCGGGGGCTGTTTCTAGTTCTCACCCCCTAACGCCATGATTTTAATCCAAAGTCTTGAAATATGCAAATTACCGTCGTACTCTCAAACCGGGAGACCCGCGGCTGCGGGGTCTGTTCCTACGAGTTACATTGGTCTCGTGGGAGGTGTTGCTGCCACCCACGGGGACGTTCGGGGGCTGTTTCTAGTTTTCACCCTCTCGAGTTCTCACTCTATAACCCCATGTTTATAAGCCTAAGTCTAGAAATATTCAAATTAATGTCATACTCTCAAACCGGGAGAGCCGCGACCACGGGGTTAGTTCCTACGAGTTATATTGGTCCCGTGGGAGGTGTTGGTGCCACCCACGGGGACGTTCGGGTGTTGTTTCGAGTTTTCACCCTCTAATGCCATGTTTTTAAGCCTAAGTCTAAAATATGCAAATTAACGTCGTATTCTCAAACCGGGAGTCCCGCGGCTGCGGGGTTAGTTCCTACGAGTTACATTGGTCCCGTGGGTGGTGTTGGTGCCACCCACGGGGCCGTTAGAGGGCTGTTTTGAGTTTTCACCCTTTAATGAAATGTTTTTAAGCCTAAGTATAGAAATATGCAAATTACCATCGTATTCTCAAACCGGGAGACCCGCGGATGCGGGTCAGTTCATACAAGTTACATTGGTCCTGTGGGAGGTGTTGGTGCCACCCACGGGAAAGTTCGGGGGCTGTTTCTAGTTCTCACCCTCCTATGCCATGTTTTTAAGCCTAAGTCTAGAAATATGCAAATTACCGTTGTATTCTGTAATCGGGAGTCCCGCGTCTGCGGGGATAGTTCCTACGGGTTACATTGGTCCCGTAGGAGGTGTTGGTGCCACCCACGGGGACGTTCGGGGGCTGTTTCGAGTTCTCACCCTCTAACGCCATATTTTTAAGCCTAAGTCAAGAAATATGCAAATTAGCGTCGTACTCTCAAACCGGGAGACCCACGGCTGCGGGGTCAGTTCCTATGAGTTAAATTGGTCCCATGGGAGGTGTTGGTGCCACCCACGGGGACGTTCGGGGGCTGTTTCAAGTTCTCACCCTTTAATGCCATGTTTTTTAGCCTAAGTCTAAAAATATGTAAATTACCGCCGTATTCTCAAATCGGTAGTCCCGCGACTACGGGGATAGTTCCTACGAGTTACATTGGTCCCGTGGGAGGTGTTGGTGCCACCCACTGGGACGTTCGGGGGCTATTTCTAGTTCTCACCCCTAACGCGATTTTTTTAAGCCTAAGTCTAGAAATATGCAGAATATCGTCGTACTCTCAAACCGAGAGACCCGCGGCTGCAGGGTCAGTTCCTACGAGTTACATTGGTCCTGTGGAAGGTGTTGGTGCCACCCACGGGGACGTTCGGGGTCTATTTTGAGTTCTCACTCTCTAACGCCATGTTTTTAAGCCTAAGTCTTGAAATATGCAAATTATCATCGTATTCTCAAACCGGGAGTCCTGCGGCTGCGGGGTCAGTTCCTACGAGTTACATTGGTCCCGTGGGAGGTGTTAGTGCCACCCACGGGGACGTCCGGGGACTGTTTTCTGCTTTCACCCTCTAACGCCAAGTTTTACCTAAGTCTAGAAATATGCAAATTACCTTCGTATTCTCAAACCGGGAGTCCCACGGCTGTGGGGACAGTTCCTATGGGTTACATTGGTCCCGTGGGAGGTGTTGGTGCCAACCATGGGGCCGTTCCAGGGCTGTTTTGAGTTTTCACGCTCTAATGCCATGTTTTTAATCCTAAGTCTAGAAATATGAAAATTATCATCGTATTCTCAAACTGGGAGTCCCGCGGCTGCGGGGTCAGTTACTACGAGTTACGTTGGTCCCCGTGGGAGGTGTTGGTGCCACCCACGGGGCCGTTAGAGGGCTGTTTCGAGTTTTCACCCTCTAACGCCATGTTTTTAAGCCTAAGTCTAGAAATATAATAATTATCGTCGTATTCTCAAACCGGGAGACCCGCGGCTGTGGGGTCAGTTCCTACGAGTTGCATTGGTCCCGTGGGAGGTGTTGGTGCCACCCACGGGTTCGTTCGGGGGCTATTTTTAGTTCTTACCCTCTAACACCATGTTTTGAAGCCTAAGTCTAGAAATCTGCAAATTACCGTCGTACTATCAAACCGGGAGACCCGGGGCTGCGGGGTCAGTTCCTACGAGTTAAATTGGTCCCGTGGGAGGTGTTGGTGCCACCCACGGGGATGTTCGGTGGTTGTTTCGAATACTCACCCTCTAACGCCATATTTTTAAGCCTAAGTCTAGAAATATGCAAATTATCAACGTATTCTCAAATCGGGAATCCCGCGGTTGCGGGGTCAGGTCCTACGAGTTACATTGGTCCCGTGGGAGGTGTTGGTGCCACCCACGGGGCCGTTAGAGGGCGGTTTTGAGTTTTCACCCTCTAACACCATGTTTTTAAGCCTAAGTCTAGAAATATGCAAATTACCATCATATTCTCAAACCGAGAGACCCGCGGGTGCGGGGTCAGTTCCTACCAGTTACAATGGTCCCGTGGGAAGTGTTAGTGCCACCCACGGGTACGTTCGGGGGCTGTTTCAAGTTCTCACCCTCTAATGCCATATTTTTAAACCTAAGCCTAGAAATGTGCAAATTACCATCGTATTCTCAAACCGGGAGTCCCACGACTGTGGGGATAGTTCCTACGAGTTACATTGGTCCCGTGGGAGGTGTTGGTGCCACCCACGGGGACGTTCGAAGGATGTTTCTTGTTCTCACACCCTAACGCCATGTTTTTAAGCCTCAGTCTAGAAATAATCAAATAACCTTCGTACTCTCAGACTGGGAGACCCGCGACTGCGTGGTCAGTTCCTACGAGTTACATTGGTCCCGTGGGAGGTGTTGGTTCCACCCACGGGGATGTTCAAGGAATATTTCGAGTTTTCACCCTCTAACGCAATGTTTTTAAGCCTAAGTCCAGAAATATGCAAATTATCATCGTATTCTCAAACCGGGAGTCCCGCGGCTGCGGGGTCAGTTCCTACGAGTTAAATATGTCCCGTGGGAGGATGTTGGTGCCATCCACGGGGATGTTCGGGGGCTATTTCGAGTTTTCACCCTCTAGCGCCAACTTTTACTTAAGTCTAGAAATATATAAAATACCTTCATATTCTCAAACCTGGATTCCCGCGGCAGCGGGGACAGTTCCTACGACTTACATTGGTCCCGTGGGAGGTGTTGGTGCCACCTACGGGTCCGTTCGGGGGCTGTTTCGAGTTTTCACCCTTTAACGCCATGTTTTTAAGCCTAAGTCTAGAAATATGCAAATTATCGTCGTATTCACAAATCGGGAGTCCCGCGGCAGCGGGGTCAGTTCCTACGAGTTGCATTGGTCCCGTGGGAGGTGTTGGAACCTCCCACGGGGCCGGTAGAGGGCTGTTTCAAGTTATCACCCTCTAACGCCATGTTTTTAAGCTTAAGTCTAGAAATATGAAAATTAACATCGTATTATCAAACCGGGAGACCCGCGGCTGCGGGGTCAGTTCCTACGAGTTACATTGGTCCCGTGATAGGTGTTGGTGCCACTCACGGGGACGTTCGGGGGCTGTTTCTAGTTCTCACCCTCTATTGCCATGTTTTTAAGCCTAAGTCTAGAAATATGCAAATTACCGTCGTAATCTCAAATCGGGAGTCCCGCGACTGCGGGGTAGTTCCTACGAGTTACATTGGTCCCGTAGGAGGTGTTGGTGCCACTCAAGGGGGCATTCGGGGGCCGTTTCTAGTTATCACCCCTTAACGCCATATTTTTAAGCCTAAGTCTAGAAATATACAAATTACCATCGTACTCTCAAACTGGGAGTCCCGCGGCTGCGGGGACAGTTCCTACGAGTTACATTGGTCCCGTGAGAGGTGTTGGTGCCACCCACGGGGACGTTCGGGGGCTATTACGAGTTCTCACCCTCTTACGCCATGTTTTTAAGCCTAAGTCTAGAAATCTACAAATTACCATCGTACTCTGATACCGGGAGACCCGCGGCTGCGAGGTCAGTTCCTACGAGTTAACTTGGTCCCGTGGGAGGTGTTGGTGCCACCCACGGGGACTTTCGGGTGCTGTTTCGAGTTCTCACCCTCTAACGCCATGTTTTTAAGCCTAAGTCTAGAAATATACAAATTATCATCCTATTCTCAAATCGGGAGTCCCGCGGTTGCAACATCAGTTCCTACGAGTGACATTGGTCCCGTGGGAGGTGTTGGTGCCACCCACAGGGAGGTTCGGGGGCTATTTCGAGTTTTCACCCTCTAATGCCATGTTTTTAAGCCTAAGTCTAAAAATATGCAAATTATTGTTGTATTTTCAAACCGGGAGTCCCGCGGTTGCGGGGTCAGTTCCTACGAGTTACATTGGTCCCGTGGGAGGTGCTGGTACCACCCACGAGGCCGTTAGAGGGCTGTTTTGAGTTTTCACCCTCTAACGCCATGTTTTTATGACTAAGTCTAGAAATACGCAACTTACCGTCGTATTATCAAACCGGGAGACCCGCGGCTGTTTGGTCAGTTCCTACGAGTTACATTGGTCCCGTGGGAGGTGATGGTGCCACCCACGGGGACGTTCGGGGTCTGTTTCTAGTTCTCACCCTATAAATCCATGTTTTTAAGCCTAAGCCTAGAAATATGCAAATTACCATCGTACTCTCAAACCGGGAGACGCGTGGCTGCGTGGTCAGTTCCTACGAGTTACCTTGGTCCCGTGGGAGGTGTTGGTGCCACCCACGGGGACGTTCAGGGGATATTTCGAGTTCTCACCCTCTAACGCAATGTTTTTAAGCCTAAGTCTAGAAATATGCAAATTATCATCGTAATATCAAACCGGGAGTCCCGCGGCTGCAGGGTCAGTTCCCACGAGTTAAATTTGTCCCGTGGGAGGTGTTGGTGCCATCCACGGGGACGTTCGGGGGCTGTTTCGAGTTTTTACCCTCTAGCTCCAAGTTTTACTTAAGTCTAGAAATATATAAATTACCTTCATATTCTCAAACCGGGAGTCCCGCGGCAGCAGGGACAGTTCCTACAACTTACATTGGTCCCGTGGGAGGTGTTGGTGCCACCCACGCGGCCGTTTGGGGGCTGTTTCGAGATTTCACCCTTTAACGCCATGTTTTTAAGCCCAAGTCTAGAAATATGCAAATTATCGTCGTATTCGCAAACCGGGAGTCCCGCGGCTGCGGGGTCAGTTCCTACGAGTTACATTGGTCCCGTCGGAGGTGTTGGTACCACCCACGGGGCCGGTAGAGGGCTGTTTCGAGTTTTCACCCTCTAACGCCATGTTTTTAAGCCTAAGTCTAGAAATATGCAAATTAACGTCGTATTCTCAAACCGGGAGACCCGCGATTGCGGGGTCAGTTCCTACAAGTTACATTGGTTCCGTCGGAGGTGTTGCTACCACCCACGGGGATGTTCGGGGATTGTTTCTAGTTCTCACCCTCCAATGCCTTGTTTTTAAGCCTAAGTCCAAAAATATGTAAATTACCGTCGTATTTACAAATAGGGAGACCCGCGGTTGCGGGGTCAGTTCCTATGAGTTACATTGGTCCCGTGGGAGGTGTTGGTGCCACTCATGGGGACGTTTGGGGGTCGTTTATAGTTCTCACCCCCTAACGCCATGTTTTTAAGCCTAAGTCTAGAAATCTGCAAATTACCATCGTACTCTCAAACCGGGAGTCCCGCGGCTGCGGGGTCAGTTCCTAACAGTTTAATTTATCCCGTGGGAGGTGTTGGTGCCATCCACGGGGATGTTCGGGGGCTGTTTCGAGTTTTCACCCTCTAGCGCCAAGTTTTACTTAAGTCTAGAAATATATAAATTACCTTCATAGTCTCAAACTTAGAGTCCCGCGGCAGCGGGGACAGTTCCTACGACTTACATTGGTCCTGTGGGAGGTGTTGGTGACACCCACGGGGTCGTTCGGGGGCTGTTTTGAGTTTTCACTCTTTAACGCCATGTTTTTAACCCTAAGTCTAGAAATGTGCAAATTATCGTCATATTCGCAAACCGGGAGTCCCGCGGCTGCGGTGTCAGTTCCTAAGAGTTGCATTGGTCCCGTGGGAGGTGTTGGTACCACCCAGGGGGCTAGTAGAGGGTTGTTTCGAGTTTTCACCCTCTAACGCCATGTTTTTAAGCATAAGTCTAGAAATATTCAAATTAACGTCGTATTCTCAAACCGGGAGATCCGCAGCTGCGGGGTCAGTTCCTACGAGTTACATTGGTCCCGTGATAGGTGTTGGTGCCACTCACGGGGACGTTCGGGGGCTGTTTCTAGTTCTCACTCTCTAATGTCATGTTTTAAGGCTAAGTCTTGAAATATGCAAATTACCGTCGTAATCTCAAACCGGGAGTCCCGCGACTGCGGGGTAGTTCCTACGAGATACATTGGTCCCGTGGGAGGTGTTGGTTCCTCTCACGGAGATGTTCGGGGCCCGTTTCTAGTTCTCACCCCCTAACGACATGTTTTTAAGCCTAAGTCTAGAAATATGCAAATTACCATCGTACTCTCAAACCGGGAGACCCGCGGCTGCGGGGACAGTGCCTACGAGTAACATTGGGCCCGTGGGAGGTGTTGGTGCCACCCACGGGGACGTTCGAGGGCGGTTTTGAGTTCTCACCCTCTAACGCCATGTTTTTAAGCCTAAGTCTAGAAATATGCAAATTACCGTCATACTCTCAAATCGGGAGACCCTCGGCTGCGGGGTTAGTTCCTACGAGTTAAATTGGTCCCGTGGGAGGTGTTGGTCCCACCCACGGGGATGTTCGGGGCTTGTTTCGAGTTCTCACCCTCTAACGCCATGTTTTTAAGCCTAAGTCAAGAGATATGCAAATTATTATCGTATTCTCAAACCGGGAGTCCCGCGGCTGCGAGGTCAGTTCCTACGAGTTACATTGGTCCCGTGGGAGGTGTTGGTGCCACCCACGGGGCCGTTAGAAGGTTGTTTCGAGTTTTCACCCTCTAACGCCATGTTTTTAAGGCTAAGTCTAGAAATATGCAAATTACAATCGTAAAACCAAACCGGGAGACCCGCGGCTACGGGGTTAGTTCCGACTAGTGACATTGGTCCCGTGGGAGGAGTTGGTGCCATCCACGGGGACGTTCGGGGGCTATTTCTAGTTCTCACCCTCTAATGCCATGTTTTTAAGTCTAAGTCTAGAAATATAAAAATTACCGTCGTATTCTTAAACCGGGAGTCCCGCGATTGTGGGGATAGTTCCTATGAGTTACATTGGTCCCGTGGGAGGTGTTGGTGCCACTCACGAGGACGTTTGGGGGCTGTTTCTAGTTCTCACCCCCTAACACCATGTTTTTAATCCAAAGTCTTGAAATATGGAAATTACCATTGTACTCTCAAACCGGGAGACACGCGGCTGCGGGGTCAGTTCGTACGAGTTACATTGGTCCCGTGGGAGGTGTTGGTGCCACACATGGGGACGTTCGGGGGCTATTTCGAGTTTTCACCCTCTCGAGTTCTCACCCTATAACGCCGTGTTTATAAGCCTAAGTCCAGAAATATTAAAATTACCGCCGTACTCTCAAACCGGGAGAGCCGCGGCCGTGGGGTCAGTTCCTACGAGTTATATTGGTCCCCTGGGAGGTGTTGGTGCCACCCACGGGGACGTTCGAGGCTATTTCGAGTTCTCACTCTCTAACCTAATATTTTAAAGCCTAAGTCTAGAAATATGCAAATTATCATCGTATTCTCAAACCGAGAGTCCCGCGGCTGCGGGGTGAGTTCCTACGAGTTGCATTGGTCCCGTGGGTGGTGTTGGTGCCACCCACAGGGACGATCGGGGGCTGTTTCGAGTTTTCACCCTCTAACGCCATGTTTTTAAGCCTAAGTCTAAAAATACGCAAATTACCGTCATACTCTCAAAATGGGAGACTCGCTGCTGCGGGGTCAGTTCCTACGAGTTACATTGGTCCTGTGGGAGGTGTTGGTGCCACCCACGGGGACGTTCGGGGGCTGTTTCAAGTTCTCACCCTCTAATGCCATGTTTTTAAGCCTAAGTCTAAAAATATGCAAATTACCATCGTATTCTCAAATCTGTAGGCCCGCGACTGTGGGGATAGTTCCTACGAGTTACATTGGTCCCGTGGGAGGTGTTAGTGCCACCCACTGGGACGTTCGGGATCTATTTCTAGTTCTCACCCCCTAACGCAATTTTTTTAAGCCTAAGTCTACGAATATGCAAAATACCATCGTACTGTCAAACCGAGAGACCCGCGGCAGCAGGGTTAGTTCCTACGAGTTACATTGGTCCCGTGGGAGGTGTTGGTGCCACCAACGGGGACGTTCGAGGGCTATTTCGAGTTCACACTCTCTAACGCCATGTTTTTAAGCCTAAGTCTTGAAATATGCAAATTGTCGTCGTATTCTCAAACCAGGAGTCTCGCGGCTGCGGGGTCAGTTCCTACGAGTTACATTGGTCCCATGGGAGGTGTTAGTGCCACCCACGGGGACGTTCGGGGGCTGTTTCTACTTTTTACCCTCTAACGCCATGTTTTTAAGCCTAAGTCCAGAAATACACAAATTACCGCCGTACTCTAAAACTGGGAGACCCTCGGATACGGGGTCAGTTCATACGAGTTACATTGGTCCCGTGGGAGGTGTTGGTGCCACCCACAGGGACGTCCGGGGGTTGTTTTTAGTTTTCACCCTCTAACGCCAAGTTTTACCTAAGTTTAGAAATATGCAAATTTACTTCGTATTCTCAAACCGAGAGTCCCACGGCTGCGGGGACAGTTCCTACGAGTTACATTGGTCCCGTCGGAGGTATTGGTACCACCGACGGGGCTGGTAGAGGGCTGTTTCGAGTTTTCCCCCTCTAACGCCATGTTTTTAATCCTAAGTCTAGATATATGCAAATTAACGTCGTATTCTCAAACCGGGAGACCCGCGGCTGCGGGGTCAGTTCCTACAAGTTAAATTGGTTCCGCCGGAGGTGTTGCTACCACCCACGGGGATGTTCGGGGGCTGTTTCCAGTTCTCACCCTCCAATGCCATGTTCTTAAGCCTAAGTCCAGAAATATGTAAATTACCGTCGTATTTACAAATAGGGAGACCCGCGGTTGCGGGGTCAGTTCCTACGAGTTACATTGGTCCCTTGGGATGTGTTTGTGACACTCAAGGGGACGTTCGGGGGCCGTTTCAAGTTCTCACCCCCTAACGCCATGTTTTTAAGCCTAAGTCTAGAAATCTGAAAATTACCATCGTACTCTCAAACTGGGAGTCCCGCGGCTACGGGGTCAGTTCCTACGAGTTTAATTTGTCCCGTGGGAGGTGTTGGTGCCATCCACGGGGATGTTCGGGGGCTGTTTTGAGTTTTCACCCTCTAGCGCCAAGTTTTACTTAAGTCTAGAAATATATAAATTACATTCATAGTCTCAAACCTGGGTCAGTTCCTATGAGTTGCATTGGTCCCGTGGGAGGTGTTGGTACCACCCACGGGGCCGGTAGAGGGTTGTTTCGAGTTTTCACCCTCTAACGCCATGTTTTTAAGCCTAAGTCTAGAAATATGCAAATTAACATCGTATTCTCAAACCGGGAGACCCGCAGCTACGGGGTCAGTTCCTACGAGTTACATTGGTCCCGTGATAGGTGTTGGTGCCACTCACGGGGACGTTAGGGGGCTGTTTCTTGTTCTCACTCTCTAATGCCATGTTTTTAAGCCTAAGTATAGAAATATGAAAATTACCATCGTAATCTCAAACCGGGAGTCCCGCGACTCCGGGGTAGTTCCTACGAGTTACATTGGTCCCGTAGGAGGTGTTGGTGCCATCCACGGGGCCGTTAGAGGGTTGTTTTGAGTTTTCACCCTCTAACCCCATGTTTTTAAGGCTAAGTCTAGAAATATGCAAATTACCATCGTAAAACCAAACCGGGAGACCCGCGGCTACGGAGTTAGTTCCGACTAGTGACATTGGTCCCGTGGGAGGTGTTGGTGCCACCCACGGGGACGTTCGGGGGCTATTTCTAGTTCTCACCCTCTAATGCCATGTTTTTAAGTCTAAGTCTAGAAATATAAAAATTACCGTCGTATTCTTAAATCGGGAGTCCCGCGACTGCGGGGATAGTTCCTATGAGTTACATTGGTCCCGTGGGAGGTGTTGGTGCCACTCACGGGGACGTTTGGGGGCTGTTTCTAGTTCTCACCCCCTAACACCATGTTTTTAATCCAAAGTCTTGAAATATGGAAATTACCATCGTACTCTCAAACCGGGAGACACGCGGCTGCGGGGTCAGTTCGTACGAGTTACATTGGTCCCGTGGGAGGTGTTGGTGCCACCCACGGGGACGTTCGGGGGCTGTTTCGAGTTTTCACCCTCTCGAGTTCTCACCCTATAATGCCGTGTTTATAAGCCTAAGTCCAGAAATATTAAAATTACCGCCGTACTCTCAAACCGGGAGAGCCGCGGCCGTGGGGTCAGTTCCTACGAGTTATATTGGTCCCGTGGGAGGTGTTGGTGCCACCCACGGGGATGTTCGAGGCTATTTCGAGTTCTCACTCTCTAACCTAATATTTTAAAGCCTAAGTCTAGAAATATGCAAATTATCATCGTATTCTCAAATCGGGAGTCCCGCTGCTGCGGGGTGAGTTCCTACGAGTTGCATTGGTTCCGTGGGAGGTGTTGGTGCCATCCACGGGGACGTTCGGGGGCTGTTCGAGTTTTCACCCTCTAACGCCATGTTTTTAAGCCTAAGTCTAAAAATACGCAAATTACCGTCGTACTCTCAAAACGGGAGACTCGCTGCTGCGGGGTCAGTTCCTACGAGTTACATTGGTCCCTTGGGAGGTGTTGGTGCCACCCACGGGGACGTTCGGGGGCTGTTTCAAGTTCTCACCCTCTAATGCCATGATTTTAAGCCTAAGTCTAAAAATATGCAATTTACCATCGTATTCTCAAATTTGTAGTCCCGCGACTGCGGGGATAGTTCCTACGAGTTACATTGGTCCCGTGGGAGGTGTTGGCGCCACCCACTGGAACGTTCGGGGGCTATTTCTAGTTCTCACCCCCTAACGCAATTTTTTTAAGCCTAAGTCTACGAATATGCGAAATACCATCGTACTCTCAAAGCGAGAGACCCGCGGTAGCAGGGTTAGTTCGTACGAGTTACATTGGTCCTGTGGGAGGTGTTGGTGACACCCACCCTGACATTCGGGGGCTATTTCGAGTTCACACTCTCTAACGCCACGTTTTTAAGCCTAAGTCTTGAAATATGCAAATTATCGTCGTATTGTCAAACCGGGAGTCCCGCGGCTGCGGTGTCAGTTCCTACGAGTTACATTGGTCCCGTGGGAGGTGTTAGTGCCACCCACGGGGATGTTCGGGGGCTGTTTCTACTTTTTACCCTCTAACGCCATGTTTTTAAGCCTAAGTCTAGAAATACGCAAATTACCGCCGTACTCTAAAACCGGGAGACCCGCGGAAATGGGGTCAGTTCATACGAGTTTCATTGGTCCCGTGGGAGGTGTTGGTGCCACCCACAGGGACGTCCGGGGGCTGTTTTTAGTTTTCACCCTCTAATGCCAAGTTTTACCTAAGTTTAGAAATTTGCAAATTTCCTTCGTATTCTCAAACCGGGAGTCCCGCGGCTGCGGGGACAGTTCCTACGAGTTACATTGGTCCCGTGGGAGGTGTTGGTGCCAACCATGGGGCCGTTCGAGGGCTATTTCGAGTTTTCACGCTCTAACGCCATGTTTTTAATCCTAGGTCTAGAAATATGAAAATTATAGTCGTATTCTCAAACCGGAAGTCCCACGGCTGCGGGTTCAGTTCCTACGAGTTACATTGGTCCCCGCGGGAGGTGTTGGTGCCACCCACGGGGCCGTTAGAGGGCTGTTTCAAGTTTTCACCCTCTAACGCCATGTTTTTAAGCCTAAGTTTTGAAATATACAAATTACCGTCATATTCTCAAACTAGGAGACCCGCGGCTGTGGGGTCAGTTCCTACGAGTTGCATTGGTCCCGTGGGAGGTGTTGGTGCCACCCACGGGTACGATCGGGGGCTGTTTTGAGTTCTTACCCTCTAACGCCATGTTTTTAAGCCTAAGTCTAGAAATCTGCAAATTACCGTCGTACTCTTAAATGGGGAGACCCGCGGCTGCGGGGTCAGTTCCTACGAGTTAATTTTGTCCCGTGGGAGGTGTTGGTGCCACCCACGGGGACGTTCGGCAGCTGTTTCGAGTTCACACCCTCTAACGCCATGTTTTTAAGGCTAAGTCTAGAAATATGCAAATTACCATTGTAAAACCAAACCGGGAGACCCGCGGCTACGGAGTTAGTTTCGACTAGTGACATTGGTCTCGTGGGAGGTGTTGGTGCCACCCACGGGGACGTTCGGGGGCTATTTCTAGTTCTCACCCTCTAATGCCATGTTTCTAAGTCTAAGTCTAGAAATATAAAAATTACCGTCGTATTCTTAAACCGGGAGTCCCGCGACTGCGGGGATAGTTCGTATGAGTTACATTGGTCCCGTGGGAGGTGTTGGTGCCACTCGCGGGGACGTTTGGGGGCTGTTTCTTGTTCTCACCCCCTAACACCATGTTTTTAATCCAAAGTCTTGAAATATGGAAATTACCATCGTACTCTCAAACCGGGAGACACGCGGCTGCGGGGTCAGTTCGTACGAGTTACATTGGTCCCGTGGGAGGTATTGGTGCCACCCACGGGGACGTTCGGGGGCTGTTTCGAGTTTTCACCCTCTCGAGTTCTCACCCTATAATGCCGTGTTTATAAGCCTAAGTCTAGAAATATTAAAATTACCGCCGTACTCTAAAACCGAGAGACCCGCGGATACGGGGTCAGTTCATACGAGTTTCATTGGTCCCGTGGGAGGTGTTGGTGCCACCCACAGGGACGTCCGGGGGCTGTTTTTAGTTTTCACCCTCTAATGCCAAGTTTTACCTAAGTTTAGAAATTTGCAAATTTCTTTCGTATTCTCAAACCGGGAGTCCCGCGGCTGCGGGGACAGTTCCTACGAGTTACATTGGTCCCGTGGGAGGTGTTGGTGCCACCCACAGGGACGTCCGGGGGCTGTTTTTAGTTTTCACCCTCTAATGCCAAGTTTTACCTAAGTTTAGAAATTTGTAAATTTCCTTCGTATTCTCAAACCGGGAGTCCCGCGGCTGCGGGGACAGTTCCTACGAGTTACATTGGTCCCGTGGGAGGTGTTGGTTCCAACCATGGAGCCGTTCGAGGGCTATTTCGAGTTTTCACGCTCTAACGCCATGTTTTTAATCCTAGGTCTAGAAATATGAAAATTATAGTCGTATTCTCAAACCGGAAGTCCCACGGCTGCGGGTTCAGTTCCTACGAGTTACATTGGTCCCCGCGGGAGGTGTTGGTGCCACCCACGGGGCCGTTAGAGGGCTGTTTCAAGTTTTCACCCTCTAACGCCATGTTTTTAAGCCTAAGTTTTGAAATATACAAATTACCGTCATATTCTCAAACTAGGAGACCCGCGGCTGTGGGGTCAGTTCCTACGAGTTGCATTGGTCCCGTGGGAGGTGTTGGTGCTACCCACGGGTACGATCGGGGGCTGTTTTGAGTTCTTACCCTCTAACGCCATGTTTTTAAGCCTAAGTCTAGAAATCTGCAAATTACCGTCGTACTCTCAAATGGGGAGACCCGCGGCTGCGGGGTCAGTTCCTACGAGTTAATTTGGTCCCGTGGGAGGTGTTGGTGCCACCCACGGGGACGTTCGGCAGCTGTTTCGAGTTCACACCCTCTAACGCCATGTTTTTAAGGCTAAGTCTAGAAATATGCAAATTACCATCATAAAACCAAACCGGGAGACCCGCGGCTACGGAGTTAGTTCCGACTAGTGACATTGGTCCCGTGGGAGGTGTTGGTGCCACCCACGGGGACGTTCGGGGGCTATTTCTAGTTCTCACCCTCTAATGCCATGTTTTTAAGTCTAAGTCTAGAAATATAAAAATTACCGTCGTATTCTTAAACCGGGAGTCCCGTGACTGCGGGGATAGTTCCTATGAGTTACATTGGTCCCATGGGAGGTGTTGGTGCCACACACGGGGACGTTTGGGGGCTGTTTCTAGTTCTCACCCCCTAACACCATGTTTTTAATCTTAAGTCTTGAAATATTTAAATTACCATCGTACTCTCAAACCGGGAGACACGCGGCTGCGGGGTCAGTTCGTACGAGTTACATTGGTCCCGTGGGAGGTGTTGGTGCCACCCACGGGGACGTTCGGGGGCTGTTTCGAGTTTTCACCCTCTCGAGTTCTCACCCTATAATGCCGTATTTATAAGCCTAAGTTTAGAAATATTAAAATTACCGCTGTACTCTCAAACCGGGAGAGCCGCGGCCGTGGAGTCAGTTCCTACGAGTTATATTGGTCCCGTGGGAGGTGTTGGTGCCACCCACGGGGATGTTCGAGGCTATTTCGAGTTCTCACTCTCTAACCTAATATTTTAGAGCCTAAGTCTAGAAATATGCAAATTATCATCGTATTCTCAAATCGGGAGTCCCGCGGCTGCGGGGTGAGTTCCTACGAGTTGAATTGGTCCCGTGGGAGGTGTTGGTGCCACCCACGGGGACGTTCGGGGGCTGTTTTGAGTTTTCACCCTCTAACGCCATGTTTTTAAGCCTAAGTCTAAAAATACGCAAATTACCGTCGTACTCTCAAAACGGGAGACTCGCTGCTGCGGGGTCAGTTCCTACGAGTTATATTGGTCCCTTGGGAGGTGTTGGTGCCACCCACGGGGACGTTCGGGGGCTGTTTCAAGTTCTCACCCTCTAATGCCATGTTTTTAAGCCTAAGTCTAAAAATATGCAAATTACCATCGTATTCTCAAATCTGTAGTCCCGCGACTGCGGGGATAGTTCCTATGAGTTACATTGGTCCCGTGGGAGGTGTTGGTGCCACCCACTGGAACGTTCGGGGGCTATTTTTAGTTCTCACCCCCTAACACAATTTTTTTAAGCCTAAGTCTACGAATATGCAAAATACCATCGTACTCTCAAACCGAGAGACCCGCGGCAGCAGGGTTAGTTCCTACGAGTTACATTGGTCCTGTGGGAGGTGTTGGTGACACCCACCTTGACATTCGGGGGCTATTTCGAGTTCACACTCTCTAACGCCACATTTTTAAGCCTAAGTCTTGAAATATGCAAATTATCGTCGTATTCTCAAACCGGGAGTCCCGCGGCTGCGGTGTCAGTTCCTACGAGTTACATTGGTCCCGTGGGAGGTGTTAGTGCCACCCACGGGGATGTTCGGGGGCTGTTTCTACTTTTTACCCTCTAACGCCATGTTTTTAAGCCTAAGTCTAGAAATACGCAAATTACCGCCGTACTCTAAAACCGGGACACCCGCGGATATGGGGTCAGTTCATACGAGTTTCATTGGTCCCGTGGGAGGTGTTGGTGCCACCCACAGGGACGTCCGGGGGCTGTTTTTAGTTTTCACCCTCTAATGCCAAGTTTTACCTAAGTTTAGAAATTTGCAAATTTCCTTCGTATTCTCAAACCGGGAGTCCCGCGGCTGCGGGGACAGTTCCTACGAGTTACATTGGTCCCGTGGGAGGTGTTGGTGCCAACCATGGGGCCGTTCGAGGGCTATTTCGAGTTTTCACGCTCTAACGCCATGTTTTTAATCCTAGGTCTAGAAATATGAAAATTATAGTCGTATTCTCAAACCGGAAGTCCCACGGCTGCGGGTTCAGTTCCTACGAGTTACATTGGTCCCCGCGGGAGGTGTTGGTGCCACCCACGGGGCCGTTAGAGGGATGTTTCAAGTTTTCACCCTCTAACGCCATGTTTTTAAGCCTAAGTTTTGAAATATACAAATTACCGTCATATTCTCAAACTAGGAGACCCGCGGCTGTGGGGTCAGTTCCTACGAGTTGCATTGGTCCCGTGGGAGGTGTTGGTGCCACCCACGGGTACGATCGGGGGCTATTTTGAGTTCTTACCCTCTAACGCCATGTTTTTAAGCCTAAGTCTAGAAATCTGCAAATTACCGTCGTACTCTCAAATGGGGAGACCCGCGGCTGCGGGGTCAGTTCCTACGAGTTTATTTGGTCCCGTGGGAGGTGTTGGTGCCACCCACGGGGACGTTTGGCAGCTGTTTCGAGTTCACACCCTCTAACGCCATGTTTTTAAGCCTAAGTCTAGAAATATGCAAATTATCATCATATTCTCAAATCGGGAGTCCCGCGACTGCGGGGTCAGTTCCTACGAGTTACATTGGTCCCGTGGGAGGTGTTGGTGCCACCCACGGGGTCGTTCGGGGGCTGTTTTGTGTTTTCACCCTCTAAATCCATGTTTTTAAGCCTAAGTCTAGAAATATACAAATTATCATCGTATTCTCAAACCGGGAGACCCGCGGCTGCGTGCTTACGAGTTACATTGGTCCCGTGATAGGTGTTGATGCCACTCACGGGGACGTTCGGGGGCTATTTCTTGTTCTCAACCCCTAATGCCATGTTATTAAGCCTAAGTCTAGAAATAATCAAATTACCGTCGTACTCTCAAACCGGGAGACCCGTGGCTGCGTGGTCAGTTCCTAAGAGTTACATTGGTCCCGTGGGAGGTGTTGGTGCCACCCACGGGGACGTTCGGGGGTTGTTTCGAGTTATCACCTTCTCGAGTTCTCTCCTTATAACTCCATGTTTTTAAGCCTAAGTCTAGAAATATGCAAATTACCATCGTACTCTCAAACCGGGTGACTCACGGCTGCGGGGTCAGTTCCTACTAGTTAAATTGGTCCCGTGGGAGGTGTTGGTGCCACCCACGGGGACGTTCAGGCGATATTTCGAGTTCTCACCCTCTAACGCTATGTTTTTAAGCCTAAGTCTAGAAATATGCAAATTATCATCGTATTCTCAAACCGGGAGTCCCGCGGCTGCGATGTCAGTTCCTACGAGTTAATTTTTTCCCGTGGGAGGAGTTGGTGCCATCCACGGGGACGTTCGGGGGCTGTTTCGAGTTTTCACCATCTAGCGCCATGTTTTACTTAAGTCTAGAAATATATAAACTACCTTCGTATTATCAAAACGGGAGTCCCGCGGCAGCGGGGATAGTTCCTACGGGTTACATTGGTCCCGTGGGAGGTGTTGGTACCACCCACGGGGCCGTTCGGGGGCAGTTTTGAGTTTTCACCCTCTAATGCCATGTTTTGAAGCCTACTTCTAAAAATATGCAAATTAACGTTGTATTCTCAAACCGGGAGACCCGCGGCTGCGGGGTCAGTTCCCACGAGTTACATTGGTCCCGTGATAGGTATTGGTGCCACTCACGGGGACGTTGGGGGGCTGTTTCTTGTTCTCACCCTCTAATGCCATGTTTTTAAGCCTATGTCTAGAAATATGCAAATTACCGTCGTAATCTCAAACCGGGAGTCCCGCGACAACGGGGTTGTTCCTACGAGTTACATTGGTCCCGTGGGAGGTGTTGGTGCCACTCACGGGGACGTTCGGGGGCCGTTTCTAGTTCTCACCCCCTAACGCCATGTTTTTAAGCCTAAGTCTAGAAATACGCAAATTACCATCGTACTCTCAAACCGGGAGACCTGCGGCTGCGTGGACAGTTCCTACAAGTTACATTGGTCCAGTGGGAGGTGTTGGTGCCACCCACCGGGACGTTCAGGGGCTATTTCGATTTTTCACCTTCTCAGGTTCTCACCCTTTAACGCCATGTTTTTAAGCCTAAGTCTAAAAATATGCAAATTACCATCGTACTCTCAAACCGGGAGACCCGCGGCAGTGGGGTCAGTTCCTTCGAGTTACATTGGTTCCGTGGGAGGTGTTGGTGCCACTCACGGGGACGTTCGGGGGATGTTTATTGTTATCACCACCTAACGCGATGTTTTTTCACCCTCTAACGCCAAGTTTTGCCTAAGTCTAGAAATATTCAAATTACCTTCGTATTCTCAAACCAGGAGTCCCGCGGCTGCGGGGACAGTTCCTATGATTTACATTGGTTCCGTGGGAGGTGTTAATCCCACCCACGGGGACGTTCGGGGGCTGTTTCTAGTTCTCACCCCCTAACGCCATGTTTTTAAGTCTAAGTCTAGAAATATGCAAAATACCATCGTACTCTTAAATCGGGAGACCCACGGCTGCGGGGTTAGTTCCTACGAGTTACATTAGTCCCGTGGGAAGTGTTGGTGCCACCCACGGGGCCGTTCGGGGGCTATTTTGAGTTTTCACCCTATAACGCCATGTTTTTAAGCCAAAGTCTAGAAATATGCAAATTATCATCGTATTCTCAAACCGAGAATCCCGCGGCTATGGGGTCAGTTCCTACGAGTTACATTAGTCCCGTGGGAGGTGTTGGTGCCACCCACGGGGACGTTAGAGGTCTGCTTCGAGTTTTCACCCTCTAACGCCATGTTTTTAAGCTAAAGTCTTGAAATATGGAAATTACCATCGTATTTTAAAACCGGGAGACCTGCGGCTGCGGGGTCAGTTCCTACGAGTTATATTGGTCCCGTGGGAGGTGTTGGTGCCACCCACGGGGACGTTCGGGGGCTATTTCAAGTTCTGACCCTCTAATGCCATGTTTTAAGCCTAAGTCTAGAAATATGCAAATTATCGTCGTATTCTCAAACCGGGAGTCCCGCGACTGCGGGGATAGTTCATACGAGTTACATTGGTCCCGTGGGAGGTGTTGGTGCCACCCACGGGGACGTTCGGGGGATGTTTATTGTTATCACCACCTAACGCGATGTTTTTTCGCCTAAGTCTAGAAAAATGCAAATTATCGTCGTACTCTCAAACCGGGAGACCCGCGGCTGCAGGGTCAGTTCCTCCGAGTTACATTGGTGCCCTGGGAGGTGTTGGTGCCATCCACGGGGACGTTCAGGGGCTGTTTCTAGTTCTCACCCCCTAACGCCATGTTTTTAGACTAAGTCTAGAAATATGCAAATTATCATCATCTTCTCAAACCGGGAGTCCCACGGCTATGGGGTCAGTTCCTACAAGTTACATTGGTCCCGTGGGAGGTGTTGGTTCCACCTATGGGGACGTTTGGGAGATGTTTCGAGTTGTCACTCTCTAACACCATGTTTCTAAGCCTAAGTCTAGAAATTTGCAAATTATCATCATATTCTCAAACCGGGAGTCCCGCGGCTACGGGGTCAGTTCCTACGAGTTACATTGGTCCCGTGGGAGGTGTTGGTGCCACCCACGGGGATGTTCGGGGGCTGTTTCGAGTTTTCATCCTCTAATGCCATGTTTTTAAGCCTAAGTCTAAAATATGCAAATTAACGTCGTATTCTCAAACCGGGAGTCTCACGACTGCGGGGTTAGTTCCTACGAGTTACATTGGTCCCGTGGGTGGTGTTGGTACCACCCACGGGGCTGCTAGGGGGCTGTTTCGAGTTTTCACCCTCTAATGCCATGTTTTTAAGCCTAAGTCTAGAAATATGAAAATTACAGTCGTATTCTCAAACCGGGAGACCCGCGGCTGTGGGCAGTTCCTACGAGTTACATTGGTCCTGTGGGAGGTGTTGGTGCCACTCATGGGGACGTTCGGGGGCTGTTTCTAATTCTCACCCTCCTATGCCATGTTTTTAAGCCTAAGTCTAGAAATATGCAAATTACCGTCGTATTCTGTAATCGGGAGTCCCGCGTCTGCGGGGAGATTTCCTACGAGTTACATTGGTCCCGTAGGAGGTGTTGGTGCCACCCACGGGGACGTTCGGGGGCTGTTTCTAGTTCTCACCCCCTAAAGCCATGTTTTTTAGCCTAAGTCTAGAAATATGTAAATTACCATCGTACTCTCAAACCGGGAGACCGGCGGCTGCGGGGTCGGTTCCTACAATTTGCATTGGTCCCGTGGGAGGTGTTGGTGCCACCCACGGGGACGTTCGGGGGCTGTTTCGAGTTCTCACCCTCTAACGCCATATTTTTAAGCCTAAGTCAAGAAATATGCAAATTACTGCCATACTCTCAAATTGGGAGACCCGCGGCTACGGGGTCAGTTCCTACGAGTTAAATTGGTCCCGTGGAAGGTGTTGGTGCCACCCACGGGGACGTTCGAGGGCTATTTTGAGTTCTCACCCTCTAACGCCATGTTTTTAAGCCTAAGTCTAGAAATATGCAAATTATCATTGTATTCTCAAACCGGGAGTCCCGCGGTTGCGGGGTCAGTTCCTACGAGTTACATTGGTCCCGTGGGAGGTGTTGGTACCACCCACGGGGACGTTCGGGGGCTGTTTCGAGTTTTCACCCTCTAACGCCATGTTTTTAAGCCTAAGTCTAGAAATATACAAATTATCGTCATATTCTCAAATCGGGAGACCCGCGGCTACGTGCTCAGTTCCCACGACTTACATTGGTCCAATGATAGGTGTTGATGCCACTCACGGGGACGTTCGGGGGCTATTTCTTGTTCTCACCCCCTAACGCCATGTTATTATGCCTAAGTCTAGAAATAATGAAATTACCGTCGTACTCTCAAACCGAGAGACCCACGGCTACGGGGTCAGTTCCTACGAGTTAAATTGGTCCCGTGGAAGGTGTTGGTGCCACCCACGGGGACGTTCGAGGGCTGTTTTGAGTTCTCACCCTCTAACACCATGTTTTTAAGCCTAAGTCTTGAAATATACAAATTATCATTGTATTCTCAAACCGGGAGTCCCGCGGCTGCGGGGTCAGTTCCTACGAGTTACATTGGTCCCGTGGGAGGTGTTGGTGCCAGCCACGGGGACGTTCGGGGGCTGTTTCGAGTTTTCACCCTCTAACGCCATGTTTTTATGCCTAAGTCTAGAAATATACAAATTATCGTGATATTCTCAAACCGGGAGACCCGCGGCTACGTGCTCAGTTCCTACGACTTACATTGGTCCCATGATAGGTGTTGATGCCACTCACCGGGACGTTCGGGGGCTATTTCTTGTTCTCACCCCCTAACGCCATGTTATTAAGCCTAAGTCTAGAAATAATAAAATTACCGTCGTACTCTCAAACCGAGAGACCCGCGGCTGCGTGGTCAGTTCTTACGAGTTACATTGGTCCCGTGGGAGGTGTTGGTGCCACCCACGGGGACGTTCGGGGGCTGTTTCGAAATTTTACCTTCTCGAGTTCTCACCCTATAATGCCATGTTTTTAAGCCTAAGTCTAGAAATATGCAAATTACCATCGTACTCTCAAACCGGGAGACTCACGACTACGGGGTCAGTTCGTACTAGTTAAATTGGTCCCGTGGGAGGTGTTGGTGCCACCCACGGGGACGTTCAGGCGATATTTCGATTTCTCACCCTCTAACGCTATGTTTTTAAGCCTAAGTCTAGAAATATGCAAATTATCGTCGTATTCTCAAACCGGGATACCCGTGGATGCGGGGTCAGTTCCTACGAGTTACATTGGTCCCGTGGGAGGTGTTCGTGCCACCCACGGGGACGTTCGGGGGTTGTTTCTAGTTCTCACCCTCCAATGCCATGTTTTTAACCCTAAGTCTAGAAATATGCAAATTACCGTCGTATTCTATAATCGGGAGTCCCGCGACTGCGGGGTCAGTTCCTACGAGTTACATTGGTCCCGTGGGAGGAATTGGTGCCACCCACAGGGCCGTTCGGGGGCTGTTTCTAGTTCTCACCCCCTAACACCATGTTTTTTAGCCTAAGTCTAGAAATATGCAAATTACCGTCGTACTCTCAAACCGGGAGACTCGCGGCTGCGGGGTCATTTCCTACGAGTTATATTTGTCTTATGGGAGGTGTTGGTGCCACCCACGGGGACGTTCGGGGGATGTTTCGAGTTCCCACTCTCTAACGCCATGTTTTTAGGCCTAGGTATAGAAATATGCAAATTATCATCGTATTGTCAAACCGGGAGTCCCGCGGCTGCGGGGTCAGTTCCTACGAGTTATATTGGTCCCGTGGGAGGTGTTGGTTCCACCCACGGGGACGTTTGAGGCTATTTCGAGTTCTCACTCTCTAACCTAATATTTTAAAGCCTAAGTCTAGAAATACGAAAATTATCATCGTATTCTCAAACCGGGAGTCCCGCGGGTTCGGGGTGAATTCCTACGAGTTGCATTGGTCCCATGGGAGGTGTTGGTGCCACCCACGGGGACGTTCGTGGGCTGTTTCTAGTTCTCACCCCCTAAAGCCATGTTTTTTAGCCTAAGTCTAGAAATATGCAAATTACCGTCGTACTCCCAAATCGGGAGATCCGCGGCTGCGGGGTCAGTTTCTACGATTTGCATTGGTCCCGTGGGAGGTGTTGGTGCCACACACAGGGCCGTTCGGGGGTTGTTTCGAGTTTTCACCCTCTAACGCCATGTTCTTAAGACTAAGTCTAGAAATATGCAAATTATCCTCGTATTTTAAAACCGAGAGTCCCGCGGCTGCGGGGTGAGTTCCTACGAGTTACATTGGTCCCGTGGGAGGTGTTGGTGCCACCCATGGGGCCGTTAGAGGGTTGTTTCGAGTTTTCACCCTCTAACACCATTTTTTTAAGTCTAAGTTTAGAAATATGCAAATTACCATCGTAAAACCAAATCGGGAGACCCGCGGCTGCGGGGTCAGTTCCGACTAGTGACATTGGTCCCGTGGGAGGTGTTAGTGCCACCCACGGGGACGTTCGGGGGATATTTCTAGTTCTCACCTTGTAATGCCATGTTTTTAAGTCTAAGTCTAGAAATATACAAATTACCATCGTATTCTTAAACCGGGGGTCCCGCGACTGCGGGGATAGTTCCTACGAGTTACATTGGTCCCGTGGGAGGTGTTGGTGCCACTCACAGAGACGTTTGGGGGCTGTTTCTAGTTCTCACCCCCTAACGCCATGTTTTTAATCGAAAGTCTTGAAATATGCAAATTACCATCGTACTCTCAAACCGGGAGACACGCGGCTGCGGGGTCAGTTCGTACGAGTTACATTGGTCCCGTGGCAGGTGTTGGTGCCACCCACGGGGACGTTTGGGGCTGTTTCGAGTTTTCACCCTCTCCAGTTCTCACCCTACAACGCCGTGTTTTTTAGCCCAAGTATAGAAATATTCAAATTACCGTCGTACTCTCAAACCGGGAGAGCCGCGGCCATGGGGTCAGTTCCTATGAGTTATATTGGTCCCGTGGGAGGTGTTGGTTCCACCCACGGGGACGTTCGAGGCTATTTCGAGTTCTCACTCTCTAACCTAATATTTTAAAGCCTAAGTCAAGAAATATGCAAATTATCATCGTATTCTCAAACTGGGAGTCCTGCGGCTGCAGGGTGAGTTCCTACGAGTTGCATTGGTCCCGTGGGAGGTGTTGGTGCCACCCACGGGGACGTTCGGGGGTTGTTTCGACTTTTTACCCTCTAACGCCATGTTTTTAAGCCTAAGCCTAGAAATGTGCAAATTACCATCGTATTCTTAAACCGGGAGTCCCGCGACTGCGGGGATAGTTCCTACGAGTTACACTGGTCCCGTGGGAGGTGTTGATGCCACCCACGGGGACGTTCGGAGGTTGTTTCAAGTTCTCACCCTCTAATGCCGTGTTTTTAAGCCTAAGTCTAAAAATATGCAAATTACCGTCGTATTCTCAAATCGGTAGTCCCGCGACTGCGGGGATAGTTCCTACGAGTTACATTGGTCCCGTGGGAGGTGTTGGTGCCACCCACTGGGACGTTCGGGGGCTATTTCTAGTTCTCACCCCCTAACGCGATTTTTTAAGCCTAAGTCTAGAAATATGCAAAATACCATCGTACTCTCAAACCGAGAGACCCGCGGCTGCAGGGTCAGTTCTTACGAGTTACATTGGTCCCGTGGGAGGTGTTGGTGCCACCCACGGGGACGTTCGGGGGCTATTTCGAGTTCACACTCTCTAACGCCATGTTTTTAAGCCTAAGTCTTGAAATATGGAAATTATCATCGTATTCTAAAATCGGGAGTCCTTCGGATGAGGGGTCAGTTCCTACGAGTTTCATTGGTCCCGTGGGAGGTGTTAGTGCCACCCAAGGGGACGTTCGTCGGCTGTTTCCACTTTTTACCCTCCAACGCCATGTTTTTAAGCCTAAGTCTAGAAATACGCAAATTACCATCGTATTCTCAAACCGGGAGACCCGCGGATACGGGGTCAGTTCATACGAGTTACATTGGTCCCGTGGGAGGTGTTGGTGCCATCCACAGGGACGTCCGAGGGCTATTTTTAGTTTTCACCCTCTAACGCCAAGTTTTACCTAAGTTTAGAAATATGCAAATTACCTTCGTATTCTTAAACCGGGAGTCCCGCGGCTGTGGGGACAGTTCCTACGAGTTACATCGGTCCCGTGGGAGCTGTTGGTGCCAACCATGTGGCCGTTCGAGGGTTGTTTCGAGTTTTCACGCTCTAACGCCATGTTTTTAATCCTAAGTCTAGAAATATGAAAATTATCTTCGTATTCTCAAACCGGGAGTCCCGCGGCTGTGGGGTCAGTTCCTACGAGTTACATTGGTCCCCGTGGGAGGTGTTGGTGCCACCCACGGGGCCGTTAGAGGGTTGTTTCAAGGTTTCACCCTCTAACACCATTTTTTTAAGCCTAAGTATAGAAATATACAAATTACCATCGTATTCTCAAACCAGGAGACCCGCGGCTGTGGGGTCAGTTCCTACGAGTTGCATTGGTCCCGTGGGAGGTGTTGGTACCACCCACGGGGACGATCGGGGGCTGTTTTGAGTTCTTACCCTCTAACGCCATGTTTTTAAGCCTAAGTCTAGAAATCTGCAAATTACCATCGTACTCTCAAATCGGGAGACCCACGGCTCCGGGGTCAGTTCCTACGAGTTAATTTGGTCACGTGGGAGGTGTTGGTGCCACCCACGGGGACGTTCGGCAGCTGTTTCGAGTTCTCACCCTCTAACGCCATGTTTTTAAGCCTAAGTCTAGAAATAGGCAAATTATCATCATATTCTCAAATCGGGAGTCCCGCGGCTGCGGGGTCAGTTCCTACGAGTTACATTGGCCCCGTGGGAGGTGTTGGTGCCACCCACGGGGACGTTCGGGGGCTGTTTCGAGTTTTCCCCCTCTAACGCCATGTTTTTTAGCCTAAACCTAGAAATATGCAAATTATTGTCATATTCTCAAACCGGGAGACCCGCGGCTGCGTGCTCAGTTCCTACGAGTTAGATTGATCCCGTGATAGGTGTTGATGACACTCACGGGGAGGTTCGGGGGCTATTTCTTGTTCTCACCCCCTAACGCCATGTTATTAAGCCTAAGTCTAGAAATAATAAAACAACCGTCGTACTCTCAAACCGGGAGACCCGCGGCTGCGTGGTCAGTTCCTACGAGTTACATTGGTCCCATGGGAGGTGTTGGTGCCACCCACGGAGACGTTCGAGGGCTTTTTCGAGTTTTTACCTTCTCGAGTTCTCACCCTATAACGCCATGTTTTTAAGCCTAAGTCTAGAAATATGCAAATTACCATCGTACTCTCAAACCGGGAAACTCACGACTGCGGGGTCAGTTCCTACTAGTTAAATTGGTCCCGTGGGAGGTGTTGGTGCCACCCACGGGGACGTTCAGGCGATATTTCGAGTTCTCACCCTCTAACGCTATGTTTTTAAGCCTAAGTCTAGAAATATGCAAATAATCGTCGTATTCTCAAACCGGGAGTCCCGCGGCTGCGGGGTAAGTTCCTAAGACTTAAATTTAGTCCCGTGGGAGGAGTTGGTGCCATCCACGGGGACGTTTGGGGGCTATTTCGAGTTTTCACCCTCTAGACCCATGTTTTACTTAAGTCTAGAATTATATAAATTACCTTCATATTATCAAACCGAGAGTCCCACGGCAGCGGGAACAGTTCTTACGGGTTACATTGGTCCCGTGGGAGGTGTTGGTGCCACCCAAGGGGCCGTTCGGGGGCTGTTTCGAGTTTTCACCCTCTAACGCCATGTTTTTAAACCTAAGTCTAGAAATATGCAAATTAACGTCGTATTCTCAAACCGGGAGACCCGCGGCTGCGGGGTCAGTTCCTACGAGTTACATTGGTCCCGTGATAGGTGTTGATGCCACTCATGAGGACGTTCCGGGGCTGTTTCTAGTTATCACCCTCTAATGCCATGTTTTTAAGCCTAAGTCTAGAAATATGCAAATTACCGTCGTACTCTCAAAACGGGAGACTCGCTGCTGCGGGGTCAGTTCCTACGAGTTACATTGGTCCCGTGGGAGGTGTTGATGCCACCCACGGGGACGTTCGGAGGCTGTATCAAGTTCTCACCCTCTAATGCCATGTTTTTATGCCTAAGTCTAAAAATATGCAAATTACCGTCGTATTCTCAAATCGGTAGTCCCGCGACTGCGGGGATAGTTCCTACGAGTTACATTGGTCCCGTGGGAGGTGTTGGTGCCACCCACTGGGACGTTTCGGGGGCCATTTCTAGTTTTCACCCCCTAAGCGATTTTTTTAAGCCTAAGTCTAGAAATATGCAAAATACCATCGTACTCTCAAACCGAGAGACTCGCGGCTGCAGGGTCAATTCCTATGAGTTACATTGGTCCCGTGGGAGGTGTTGGTGCCACCCACGGGAACGTTTGGGGGCTATTTCGAGTTCACACTCTCTAACGCCATGTTTTTAAGCCTAAGCCTTGAAATATGCAAATTATCGTCGTATTCTCAAACCGGGAGTCCCGCGGATGCGGGGTCAGTTCCTACGAGTTACATTGGTCCCGTGGGAGGTGTTAGTGCCACCCACGGGGACGTTCGGGGGTTGTTTCGACTTTTTACCCTCTAACGCCATGTTTTTAAGCCTAAGTCTAGCAATACGCAAATTACCACCGTACTCTCAAACCGAGAGACCCGCGGATACGGGATCAGTCCATACGAGTTACATTTGGCCCGTGGGAGGTGTTGGTGCCACCCACAGGGACGTCCGGGGGCTGTTTTTAGTTTTCACCCTCTAACGCCAAGTTTTACCTAAGTTTATAAATATGCAAATTACCTTCGTATTCTCAAACCGGGAGTCCCGCGGCTGCGGGGACAGTTCCTACGAGTTACATCGGTCCCGTGGGAGGTGTTGGTGCCAACCATGGGGCCGTTCGAGGGCTGTTTCGAGTTTTCACGCTCTAACGCCATGTTTTTAATCCTAAGTCTAGAAATATGAAAATTATCATCGTATTCTCAAACCGGGAGTTCCGCGGCTGCGGGGTCTGTTCCTACGAGTTACATTGGTCCCCGTGGGAGGTGTTGGTGCCACCCACGGGGCCGTTAGAGGGTTGTTTCAAGGTTACACCCTCTAACGCCATGTTTTTAAGCCTAAGTCTTGAAATATACAAATTACCATCGTATTCTCAAACCAGGAGACCCGCGGGTGTGGGGTCAGTTCCTACGAGTTGCATTGGTCCCGTGGGAGGTGTTGGTGCCACCCACGGGGATGATCGGGGGCTGTTTTGAGTTCTTACCCTCTAACGCCATGTTTTTAAGCCTAAGTCTCGAAATCTGCAAATTACCGTCGTACTCTCAAATCGGGAGACCCGCGGCTGCGGGGTCAGTTCCTACGAGTTAATTTGGTCGCGTGGGAGGTGTTGGTGCCACCCACGGGGACGTTCGGCAGATGTTTCGAGTTCTCACCCTCTAACGCCATGTTTTTAAACCTAAGTCTACAAATATGCAAATTAACGTCGTATTCTCAAACCGGGAGACCCGCGGCTGCGGGGTCAGTTCCTACGAGTTACATTGGTCCCGTGATAGGTGTTGATGCCACTCACGGGGACGTTCGGGGGCTGTTTCTAGTTCTCACCCTCTAATGCCATGTTTTTAAGACTAAGTCTAGAAATATGGAAATTACCATCGTAATCTCAAACCGGGAGTCCCACGACTGCGGGGTAGTTCCTACGAGTTACATTGGTCCCGTGGGAGGTGTCGGTGCCACTCACGGGGACGTTCGGGGTCCGTTTCTTGTTCTCACCCCCTAACGCCATGTTTTTAAGCCTAAGTCTAGAAATATGCAAATTACCATCGTACTCTCAAACCGAGAGACCCACGGCTGCGGGGTCAGTTCCTACGGGTTACTTTGGTTCTGTGGGAGGTGTTAATCCCACCCACGGGGCCGTTCGGGGGCTGTTTTGAGTTTTCACACTATAACGCCATGTTTTTAAGCCTAAGTCTACAAATATGCAAATTACCTTCGTATTATCCAACCAGGAGTCCCGCGGCTGCGGGGACAGTTCCTACGATTTACATTGGTCCCGTGGGAGGTGTTGTTGCCACCCACGGGGCCGTTCGGGGGCTGTTTTGAGTTTTCACATTATAACACCATGTTTTTAAGCCTAAGTCTAGAAATATGCAAATTATCATCGTATTCTCAAATCAAGAGTCCCGCGGCTACGGGGTTAGTTCCTGCGAGTTACATTAGTCCCATGGGAGGTGTTGGTGCCACCCACGGGGCCGTTAGAGGGTTGTTTCGAGTTTTCACCCTCTAACGCCATGTTTTTAAGTCTAAGTCTAGATATATGCAAATTAACGTCATATTCTCAAATCGGGAGACCCACGGCTGTGGGGTCAGATCCTACGGGTTACATTGGCCCCGTGTGAGGTGTTGGTGCCACTCACGGGGACGTTTGGGGGCTGTTTGTAGTTCTCACCCTCTAATGCCATGTTTTTAAACCTAAGTCTAGAAATATGCAAATTACCATCGTACTCTCAAATCGGGAGACCCACGGCTGCGGGGTCAGTTCCTACGAGTTACATTAGTCCCGTGGGAGGTGTTGGTGCCACCCACTAGGACGTTCGGGGGCTGTTTTGAGTTTTTACCTTCTCGAGTTCTCACCCTATAACGCAATGTTTTTAAGCCTAAGTCTAGAAATATGCAAATTACCATCGTACCCTCAAACCGGGAGACCCGCGGCTGCGGGGTCAGTTCCTTCGAATTACATTGGTCCTGTGGGAGGTGCTGGTGCCACCCACAGGGACGTTCGGGGGATGTTTCGAGTTCTCACCCTCTAACGCCATGTTTTTAAGCCTAAGTCTAGAAATGTGAAAATTAACGTCGTATTCTCAAACCGAGAGACCCGCAGCTTCGGGGTCAGTTCCTACGAGTTACATTGGTCCCGTGAGAGGTGTTGGTGCCACTCACGGGGACGTTCGGGGGCTGTTTTTCTAGTTTTCACCCTCTAATGCCATGTTTTTAAGCCTAAGTCTACAAATATGCAAATTATCGTCGTATTCTCAAACCGGGAGTCCCACGACTGCGGGGCAGTTCCTACGAGTTACATTGGTCCCGTGGGAGGTGTTGGTGCCACTCACGGGGACGGTCGGGGGCTGTTTTGAGTTCTTACCTTCTCGAGTTCTCTCCCTATAATGCCATGTTTTTAAGCCTAGGTCTAGAAATACGCAAATTACCGTCGTACTCTCAAATCAGGAGACCCGCGGCTGCGGGGTCAGTTCCTTCGAGTTACATTGGTCCCGTGGGAGGTGTTGGTGCCGCCCACAGGGACGTTCGGGGGCTGTTTCGAGTTCTCACCCTCTAATGCCATGTTTTTAAGCCTAAGTCTCGAAATATGCAACTTATCATCGTATTATCAAACCGGGAGTCCCGTGGCTGCGGGGTCAGTTCCTACGAGTTACATTGGTTCCGTGGGAGGTGTTGGTGCCGCCCACGGGACGTTCGGGGGCTATTTTGAGTTTTCACCCTATAACGACATGTTTTTTAGCCTAAGTCTAGAAATATGAAAATTATCGTCGTATTCTCAAACCGAGAGTCCCGCGGCTGCGGGGTCACTTCCTACGCGTTACATTAGTCCCGTGGGAGGTGTTGGTGCCACCCACGGGGACGTTAGAGGACTGCTTCGAGTTTTCACCCGCAAATGCCATGTTTTTAAGCCAAAGTCTAGAAATATGCAAATTACCATCGTATTCTAAACCGGGAGACTTGAGGCTGCAGGGTCAGTTCCTACGAGTTATATTGGTCCCGTGGGAGGTGTTGGTGCCACCCACGGGGACGTTCAGGGGCTGTTTTAAGTTCTCACCTCTAATGCCATGTTTTTAAGCCTAAGTCTAGAAATATGAAAATTATCGTCGTATTCTCAAACCGGGAGTCTCGTGACTTCGGGGATAGTTCCTATGAGTTATATTGGTCATGTGGGAGGTGTTGATTCCACCCACGGGGACGTTCGGGGGATGTTTATTGTTATCACCACCTAACGCAATGTTTTTACGCCTATGTCAAGAAAAATGCAAATTACCGTCGTACTCTCAAACCGGGAGACCCGCGGATGCAGGGTCAGTTCCTACGAGTTACATTGGTGCCGTGGGAGGTGTTGGTGCCATCCACGGGGACGTTCGGGGGCTGTTTCATGTTCTCACCCTCTAACGCCATGTTTTTAAGCCTAAGTCTAGAAATATGTAAATTACTGTCGTACTCTCAAACCGGGAGACTCGCGGCTGCGGGGTCAGTTCCTACTAGTTAAATTGGTCCCGTGGGAGGTGTTGGTGCCACCCACGGGAACGTTCGGGGGCTGTTTTGAGTTTTCACCTTCTCGAGTTCTCACCCTATAACGCCATGTTTGAAGCCTAAGTCTAGAAATATTCAAATTACCGTCGTACTCTCAAACCGGGAGACCCGCGGCTGCGGGGTCAGTTCCTTCGAGTTACATTGGTCCCGTGAGAGGTGTTGGTGCCACCCACGGGGACATTCGTGGGCTATTTCTAGTTCTCACCCTCTAATGCCAAATTTTTAAGCCTAAGTCTTGAAATATGCAAATTATCATCGTATTCTCAAACCGGGAGTCTCGCGGCTGCGGGGTCAGTTCCTACGAGTTACATTGGTCCCGTGGGAGGTGTTGGTGCTACCCATGGGGACGTTCGGGGGATGTTTCGAGTTCTCACTCTCTAACGCCTTGTTTTTAAGACTAAGTTTATAAATATGCAAATTATCTTCGTATTCTCAAATCGGGAGTCCCGCGGCTACGGGGTCAGTTCCTACGAGTTACATTGGTCCCGTCGGAGGTTTTGGTTCCACCCACGGGGACGTTCGGGGGCTGTTTCGAGTTTTCACCCTCTAACGCCAAGTTTTGCCTATGTCTAGAAATTTGCAAATTACATTCGTATTCTCAAATTGAGAGTCCCGCAGCCGCGGGGACAGTTCCTACGAGTTACATTGGTCCTGTGGGAGGTGTTGGTGCCAACCACGGGGTCGTTCGGGGGTTGTTTTGATTTTTCACCCACTAACTCCATGTTTTTAAGCCTAAGCCTAAAATATTCAAATTAACCTCGTATTCTCAAACCGGGAGTCCCGCGGCTGCAGGGTTAGTTCCTATGAGTTACATTGGTCCCGTGGGTGGTGTTGGTGCCACCCACGGGGCCGTTATAGGGCCGTATCGAGTTTTCACCCTCTAATGCCATGTTTTTAAGACTAAGTCTAGAAATATGCAAATTACCGTCGTATTCTCACCCCCTAACGCAATTTTTTTAAGCCTAAGTCTACGAATATGCAAAATGCCATCGTACTCTCAAACCGAGAGACCCGCGGCAGCAGGGTTAGTTCCTACGAGTTACATTGGTCCTGTGGGAGGTGTTGGTGACACCCACCCTGACATTCGGGGGCTATTTCGAGTTCACACTCTCCAACGCCATGTTTTTAAGCCTAAGTCTTGAAATATGCAAATTATCGTTGTATTCTCAAACCGGGAGTCCCGCGGCTGCGGTGTCAGTTCCTACGACTTACATTGGTCCCGTGGGAGGTGTTAGTGCCACCCACGGGGATGTTCGGGGGCTGTTTCTACTTTTTACCCTCTAACGCCATGTTTTTAAGCCTAAGTCTAGAAATACGCAAATTACCGCCGTACTCTAAAGCCGGGAGACCCGCGGATACGGGGTCAGTTCATACGAGTTTCATTGGTCCCGTGGGAGGTGTTGGTGCCACCCACAGGGACGTCCGGGGGCTGTTTTTAGTTTTCACCCTCTAATGCCAAGTTTTACCTAAGTTTAGAAATTTGCAAATTTCCTTCGTATTCTCAAACTGGGAGTCCCGCGGCTGCGGGGACAGTTCCAACGAGTTACATTGGTCCCGTGGGAGGTGTTGGTGCCAACCATGGGGCCGTTCGAGGGCTATTTCGAGTTTTCACGCTCTAACGCCATGTTTTTAATCCTAGGTCTAGAAATATGAAAATTATAGTCGTATTCTCAAACCGGAAGTCCCACGGCTGCGGGTTCAGTTCCTACGAGTTACATTGGTCCCCGCGGGAGGTGTTGGTGCCCCCCACGGGGCCGTTAGAGGGTTGTTTCAAGTTTTCACCCTCTAACGCCATGTTTTTAAGCCTAAGTTTTGAAATATACAAATTACCGTCATATTCTCAAACTAGGAGACCCGCGGCTGTGGGGTCAGTTCCTACGAGTTGCATTGGTCCCGTGGGAGGTGTTGGTGCCACCCACGGGTACGATCGGGGGCTGTTTTGAGTTCTTACCCTCTGACGCCATGTTTTTAAGCCTAAGTCTAGAAATCTTCAAATTACCGTCGTACTCTCAAATGGGGAGACCCGCGGATGCGGGGTCAGTTCCTACGAGTTAATTTGGTCCCGTGGGAGGTGTTGGTGCCACCCACGGGGACGTTCGGCAGCTATTTCGAGTTCACACCCTCTAACGCCATGTTTTTAAGCCTAAGTCTAGAAATATGCAAATTATCATCATATTCTCAAATCGGGAGTCCCGCGACTGCGGGGTCAGTTCCTACGAGTTACATTGGTCCCGTGGGAGGTGTTGGTGCCACCCACGGGGTCGTTCGGGGGCTGTTTTGAGTTTTCACCCTCTAACGCCATGTTTTTAAGCCTAAGTCTAGAAATATGCAAATTATCATCGTATTCTCAAACCGGGAGACCCGCGGCTGCGTGCTTAGTTCCTACGAGTTACATTGGTCCCGTGATAGGTGTTGATGCCACTCACGAGGACATTCGGGGGCTATTTCTTGTTCTCACCCCCTAATGCCATGTTATTAAGCCTAAGTCTAGAAATAATCAAATTACCGTCGTACTCTCAAACCGGGAGAACCGTGGCTGCATGGTCAGTTCCTAAGAGTTACATTGGTCCCGTGGGAGGTGTTGGTGCCACCCACGGGGACGTTCGGGGGTTGTTCGAGTTATCACATTCTCGAGTTCTCACCTTATAACTCCATGTTTTTAAGCCTAAGTCTAGAAATATGCAAATTACCATCGTACTCTCAAACCGGGAGACTCACGGCTGCGGGGTCAGTTCCTACTAGTTAAATTGGTCCCGTGGGAGGTGTTGGTGCCACCCACGGGGACGTTCAGGCGATATTTCGAGTTCTCACCCTCTAACGCTATGTTTTTAAGCCTAAGTCTAGAAATATGCAAATTATCATCGTATTCTCAAACCGGGAGTCCCGCGGCTGCGGTGTCAGTTCCTACGAGTTAATTTTTTCCCGTGGGAGGAGTTGGTTCCATCCACGGGGACGTTCGGGGGCTGTTTCGAGTTTTCACCATCTAGCGCCATGTTTTACTTAAGTCTAGAAATATATAAACTACCTTCGTATTATTAAACCGGGAGTCCCGCGGCAGCGGGGACAGTTCCTACGGGTTACATTGGTCCCGTGGGAGGTGTTGGTGCCACCCACGGGGCCGTTCGGGGGCAGTTTTGAGTTTTCACCCTCTAATGCCATGTTTTTAAGCCTACGTCTAGAAATATGCAAATTAACGTTGTATTCTCAAACCGGGAGACCCGCGGCTGCGGGGTCAGTTCCTACGAGTTACATTGGTCCCGTGATAGGTATTGGTGCCACTCACGGGGACGTTGGGGGGCTGTTTCTAGTTCTCACCCTCTAATGCCATGTTTTTAAGCCTCTGTCTAGAAATATGAAAATTACCGTCGTAATCTCAAACCGGGAGTCCCGCGACTGCGGGGTTGTTCCTACGAGTTACATTGGTCCCGTGGGAGGTGTTGGTGCCACTCACGGGGACGTTCGGGGGCCGTTTCTAGTTCTCACCCCCTAACGCCATGTTTTTAAGCCTAAGTCTAGAAACATGCAAATTACGAACGTACTCTCAAACCGGGAGACCCGCGGCTGCGTGGACAGTTCCTACGAGTTACATTGGTCCAGTGGGAGGTGTTGGTGCCACCCACGGGGACGTTCAGGGGCTATTTCGATTTTTCACCTTCTCAAGTTCTCACCCTTTAACGCCATGTTTTTAAGCCTAAGTCTAAAAATATGCAAATTACCATCGTACTCTCAAACCGGGAGACCCGCGGCAGTGGGGTCAGTTCCTTCGAGTTACATTGGTTCCGTGGGAGGTGTTGGTGCCACCCACGGGGACGTTCGGGGGCTGTTTCGAGTTCTCTCCCTCTAATGCCATGTTTTTAAGCCTATGTGTCGAAATATGCAAATTATCATCGTATTCTAAAACCGGGAGTCCCACGGCTGCGGGGTCAGTTACTACGAGTTACATTGGTTCCGTGGGAGGTGTTAATCCCACCCATGGGGACGTTCGGGGGTTGTTTCGAGTTTTCACCCTCTAACGCCAAGTTTTGCCTAAGTCTAGAAATATTCAAATTACCTTCGTATTCTCAAACCAGGAGTCCCGCGGCTGCGGGGACAGTTCCTACGATTTACATTGGTCCCGTGGGAGGTGTTGGTGCCACCCACGGGGCCGTTCGGGGGCTGTATTTAGTTTTCACACCATAACACCATGTTTTTAAGCCAAAGTCTAGAAATATGCAAATTATCGTCGTATTCTCAAACCGAGAATCCCGCGGCTATGGGGTCAGTTCCTACGAGTTACATTAGTCCCGTGGGAGGTGTTGGTGCCACCCACGGGGACGTTAGAGGACTGCTTCGAGTTTTCACCCTCTAACGCCATGTTTTTAAGCCAAAGTCTTGAAATATGGAAATTACCATCGTATTTTAAAACCGGGAGACCTGCGGCTGCGGGGTCAGTTCCTACGAGTTATATTGGTCCCGTGGGAGGTGTTGGTGCCACCCACGGGGACGTTCGGGCGATATTTCAAGTTCTGACCCTCTAATGCCATGTTTTAAGCCTAAGTCTAGAAATATGCAAATTATCGTCGTATTCTCATACCGGGAGTCCCGCAACTGCGGGGATAGTTCCTACGAGTTACATTGGTCCCGTGGGAGGTGTTGGTGCCACCCACGGGGACGTTCGGGGGATGTTTATTGTTATCACCACCTAACGCGATGTTTTTTCGCCTAATTCTAGAAAAATGCAAATGATCGTCGTACTCTCAAACCGGGAGACCCGCGGCTGCAGGGTCAGTTCCTCCGATTTACATTGATGCCCTAGGAGGTGTTGGTGCCATCCACGGGGACGTTCGGGGGCTGTTTCTAGTTCTCTCCCCCTAACGCCATGTTTTTAGAGTAAGTCTAGAAATATGCAAATTATCATCATCTTCTCAAACCGGGAGTCCCGCGGCTATGGGGTCAGTTCCTACAAGTTACATTGGTCCCGTGGGAGGTGTTGGTGCCACCTATGGGGACGTTCGGGAGATGTTTCGAGTTCTCACTCTCTAACACCATGTTTCTAAGCCTAAGTCTTGAAATTTGCAAATTATCATCATATTCTCAAACCGGGAGTCCCGCGGCGACGGGGTCAGTTCCTATGAGTTACATTGGTCCCGTGGGAGGTGTTGGTGCCACCCACGGGGATGTTCGGGGGCTGTTTCGAGTTTTCATCCTCTAATGCCATGTTTTTAAGCCTAAGTCTAAAATATGCAAATTAACGTCGTATTCTCAAACCGGGAGTCCCACGGCTGCGGGGTTAGTTCCTACGAGTTACATTGGTCCCGTGGGTGGTGTTGGTGCCACCCACGGGGCCGCTAGGGGGCTGTTTCGAGTTTTCACCCTCTAATGCCATGTTTTTAAGCCTAAGTCTAGAAATATACAAATTACGATCGTATTCTCAAATCGGGAGACCCGCGGCTGCGGGACAGTTCCTACGAGTTACATTGGTCCTGTGGGAGGTGTTGGTGCCACCCACGGGGACGTTCGGGGGTTGTTTCTAGTTCGCACCCACCTATGCCATGTTTTTAAGCCTAAGTCTAGAAATATCTAAATTACCGTCGTATTCTGTAATCGGGAGTCCCGCATCTGCGGGGATAGTTCCTACGAGTTACATTGGTCCCGTAGGAGGTGTTGGTGCCACCCACGGGGACGTTCGGGGGCTGTTTCTAGTTCTCACCCCCTAAAGCCATGTTTTTTAGCCTAAGTCTAGAAATATGCAAATTACCATCGTACTCTCAAACCGGGAGACCGGCGGCTGCGGGGTCAGTTCCTACGATTTGCATTGGTCCCGTGGGAGGTGTTGGTGCCACCCACGGGGACGTTCGGGGGCTGTTTCGAGTTTCACCCTCTCGAGTTCTCACCCTATAACGCCGTGTTTTTAAGCCTAAGTCTAGAAATATTCAAATTACCATCGTACTCGCAAACCGGGAGAGCCGGGGCGGTGGGGTCAGTTCCTACGAGTTATATTGGTCCCGTGGGAGGTGTTGGTTCCACCCACGGGGACGTTTGAGGCTATTTCGAGTTCTCACTCTCTAACCTAATATTTTAAAGCCTAAGTCTAGAAATACGAAAATTATCATCGTATTCTCAAACCGGGAGTCCCGCGGGTGCGGGGTGAATTCCTACGAGTTGCATTGGTTCCGTGGGAGGTGTTGGTGCCACCCACGGGGACGTTCGGGGACTGTTTTTCTAGTTCTCACCCCCTAAAGCCATGTTTTTTAGCCTAAGTATAGAAATATGCAAATTATCGTCGTACTCCCAAATCGGGAGATCCGCGGCTGCGGGGTCAGTTTCTACGATTTGCATTGGTCCCGTGGGAGGTGTTGGTGCCACACACAGGGCCGTTCGGGGGCTGTTTCGAGTTTTCACCCTCTAACGCCATGTTCTTAAGACTAAGTCTAGAAATAAGCAAATTATCCTCGTATTCTAAAATCGAGAGTCCCGCGGGTGCGGGGTGAGTTCCTACGAGTTGCATTGGTCCCGTGGGAGGTGTTGGTGCCACCCACGGGGCCGTTAGAGGGTTGTTTCGAGTTTTCACCCTCTAACACCATTTTTTTAAGTCTAAGTCTAGAAATATGCAAATTACCATCATAAAACCAAATCGAGAGACCCGCGGCTGCGGGGTCAGTTCCGACTAGTGACATTGGTCCCGTGGGAGGTGTTGGTGCCACCCACGGGGACGTTCGGGGGATATTTCTAGTTCTCACCTTGTAATGCCATGTTTTTAAGTCTAAGTCTAGAAATATACAAATTACCATCGTATTCTTAAACCGGGAGTCCCGCGACTGCGGGGATAGTTCCTACGAGTTACATTGGTCCCGTGGGAGGTGTTGGTGCCACTCACGGAGACGTTTGGGGGTTGTTTCTAGTTCTCACCCCCTAACGCCATGTTTTTAATCGAAAGTCTTGAAATATGCAAATTACCATCGTACTCTCAAACCGGGAGACACGTGGCTGCGGGGTCAGTTCGTACGAGTTACATTGGTCCCGTGGGAGGTGTTGGTGCCACCCACGGGGACGTTTAGGGCTGTTTCGAGTTTTCACCCTCTCCAGTTCTCACCCTATAACGTCGTGTTTTTAAGCCTAAGTATAGAAATATTCAAATTACCGTCGTACTCTCAAACCGGGAGATCCGCGGCCGTGGGGTCAGTTCCTATGAGTTATATTGGTCCCGTGGGAGGTGTTGGTTCCACCCACGGGGACGTTCGAGGCTATTTCGAGTTCTCACTCTCTAACCTAATATTTTAAAGCCTAAGTCAAGAAATATGCAAATTATCATCGTATTCTCAAACTGGGAGTCCTGCGGCAGCAGGGTGAGTTCCTACGAGTTGCATTGGTCCCGTGGGTGGTGTTGGTGCCACCCACGGGGACGTTCGGGGGTTGTTTCGACTTTTTACCCTCTAACGCCATGTTTTTAAGCCTAAGTCTAGAAATACGCAAATTACCACCGTACTCTCAAACCGAGAGACCCGCGGATACGGGATCAGTCCATACGAGTTACATTTGTCCCGTGGGAGGTGTTGGTGCCACCCACAGGGACGTCCGGGGGTTGTTTTTAGTTTTCACCCTCTAACGCCAAGTTTTACCTAAGTTTAGAAATATGCAAATTACCTTCGTATTCTCAAACCGGGAGTCCCGCGGCTGCGGGGACAGTTCCTACGAGTTACATCGGTCCCGTGGGAGGTGTTGGTGCCAACCATGGGGCCGTTCGAGGGATGTTTCGAGTTGTCACGCTCTAACGCCATATTTTTAATCCTAAGTCTAGAAATATGAAAATTATCATCGTATTCTCAAACCGGGAGTCCCGCGGCTGCGGGGTCAGTTCTTACGAGTTACATTGGTCCCCGTGGGAGGTGTTGGTGCCACCCACGGGGCCGTTAGAGGGTTGTTTCAAGGTTTCACCCTCTAACGCCATGTTTTTAAGCCTAAGTCTAGAAATACACAAATTACCGTCGTATTCTCAAACCGGGAGACCCGCGGATACGGGGTCAGTTCATACGAGTTACATTGGTCCCGTGGGAGGTGTTGGTGCCACCCACAGGGACGTCCGAGGGCTGTTTTTAGTTTTCACCCTCTAACGCCAAGTTTTTCCTAAGTTTAGAAATATGCAAATTACCTTCGTATTCTCAAACCGGGAGTCCCGCGGCTGCGGGGATAGTTCCTACGACTTACATCGGTCCCGTGGGAGCTGTTGGTGCCAACCATGTGGCCGTTCGAGGGTTGTTTCGAGTTTTCACGCTCTAACGCTATGTTTTTAATCCTAAGTCTAGAAATATGAAAATTATCGTCGTATTCTCAAACCGGGAGTCCCGCGGCTGTGGGGTCAGTTCCTACGAGTTACATTTTTCCCCGTGGGAGGTGTTGGTGCCACCCACGGGGCCGTTAGAGGGTTGTTTCAAGGTTTCACCCTCTAACACCATGTTTTTAAGCCTAAGTATAGAAATATACAAATTACCATCGTATTCTCAAACGAGGAGACCCGCGGGTGTGGGGTCAGTTCCTACGAGTTGCATTGGTCCCGTGGGAGGTGTTGGTGCCACCCACGGGGACGATCGGGGGCTGTTTTGAGTTCTTACCCTCTAACGCCATGTTTTTAAGCCTAAGTCTAGAAATCTGCAAATTACCGTCGTACTCTCAAATCGGGAGACCCGCGGCTGCGGGGTCAGTTCCTACGAGTTAATTTGGTCGCGTGGGAGGTGTTGGTGCCACCCACGGGGACGTTCGGCAGCTGTTTCGAGTTCTCACCCTCTAACGCCATGTTTTTAAGCCTAAGTCTAGAAATATGAAAATTATCATCATATTCTCAAATCGGGAGTCCCGCGGCTGCGGGGTCAGTTCCTACGAGTTACATTGGCCCCGTGGGAGGTGTTGGTGCCACCCACGGGGACGTTCGGGGGCTGTTTCGAGTTTTCACCCACTAATGCCATGTTTTTAAGCCTAAGTATAGAAATATACAAATTATCATCATATTCTCAAACCGGGAGACCCGCGGCTGCGTGCTCAGTTCCTACGAGTTACATTGGTCCCGTGATAGGTGTTGATGCCACTCACGGGGACGTTCGGGGGCTATTTCTTGTTCTCACCACCTAACGCCATGTTATTAAGTCTAGGTCTAGAAATAATAAAATTACCGTCGTACTCTCAAATCGAGAGACCCGCGGTTGCGTGGTCAGTTCTTACGAGTTACATTGGTCCCGTGGGAGGTGTTGGTGCCACCCACGGGGACGTTCGGGGGCTTTTTCGAGTTTTTACTTTCTCGAGTTCTCACCCTATAACGCCATGTTTTTAAGCCTAAGTCTAGAAATATGCAAATTACCATCGTACTCTCAAACCGGGAGACTCACGACTACGGGGTCAGTTCCTGCTAGTTAAATTGGTCCCGTGGGAGGTGTTGGTGCCACCCACGGGGACGTTCAGGCGATATTTCGAGTTCTCACCCTCTAACGCTATGTTTTTAAGCCTAAGTCTAGAAATATGCAAATTATCGTCGTATTCTCAAACCGGGAGTCCCGCGGCTGCGGGGTAAGTTCCTACGAGTTAAATTTGTCCCGTGGGAGGAGTTGGTGCCATCCACGGGGACGTTTGGGGGCTGTTTCGTGTTTTCACCCTCTAGCGCCATGTTTTACTTAAGTCTAGAAATATATAAATTACCTTCGTATTATCAAACCGAGAGTCCCGCGGTACCGGGGACAGTTCCTACCGGTTACATTGGTCCCGTGGGAGGTCTTGGTGCCACCCACGGGGCCGTTCGGGGGCTGTTTCGAGTTTTCACCCTCTAACGCCATGTTTTTAAACCTAAGTCTAGAAATATGCAAATTAACGTCGTATTCTCAAACCGGGAGACCCGCGGCTGCGGGGTCAGTTCCTACGAGTTACATTGGTCCCGTGATAGGTGTTGATGCCACTCACGGGGACGTTCGGGGGCTGTTTCTAGTTATCACCCTCTAATGCCATGTTTTTAAGCCTAAGTCTAGAAATATGGAAATTACCATCGTAATCTCAAACCGAGAGTCCCACGACTGCGGGGTAGTTCCTACGAGTTACATTGGTCCCGTGGGAGGTGTCGGTGCCACTCACGGGGACGTTCGGGGGCCGTTTCTTGTTCTCACCCCCTAACGCCATGTTTTTAAGCCTAAGTCTAGAAATATGCAAATTACCATCGTACTCTCAAACCGGGAGACCCACGGCTGCGGGGTCAGTTCCTACGGGTTACTTTGGTTCTGTGGGAGGTGTTGGTGCCACCCACGGGGCCGTTCGGGGGCTGTTTTGAGTTTTCACACTATAACGCCATGTTTTTAAGCCTAAGTCTAGAAATATGCAAATTACCTTCGTATTATCCAACAAGGAGTCCCGCGGCTGCGGGGACAGTTCCTACGATTTACATTGGTCCCGTGGGAGGTGTTGTTGCCACCCACGGGGCCGTTCGGGGGCTGTTTTGAGTTTTCACATTATAACACCATGTTTTTAAGCCTAAGTCTAGAAATATGCAAATTATCATCGTATTCTCAAACCGGGAGTCCCGCGACTATGGGGTCAGTTCCTATGAGTTATATTGGTCCCGTGGGAGGTGTTGGTGCCACCCACGGGGACGTTCGGGGGCTGTTTCGAGTTTTCACCCTCTAACGACAAGTTTTGCCTATGTCTAGAAATATGCAAATAACCTTCGTATTCTCAAATCGGGAGTCCCGCCACTGCGAGGACAGTTCCTACGAGTTACATTGGTCTTGTGGGAAGTTTTGGTGCCACCCACGGGGCCGTTTGGGGGTTGTTTCGAGTTTTCACCCTCTAATGCCATGTTTTTAAGCCTAAGTCTAAAATATGCAAATTAACGTCGTATTCTCAAACCGGGAGTCCCGCGGCTGTGGGGTTAGTTCCTACGAGTTACATTGGTCCCGTGGGTGGTGTTGGTGCCACCCACGGGGCCGTTAGAGGGCTGTTTTAAGTTTTCACCCTTTAATGCCATGTTTTTAAGCCTAAGTCTAGAAATATGCAAATTACCATCGTATTTTCAAACCGGGAGACCCGCGGCTGTGGGTCAGTTCCTACGAGTTACATTGGTCCTGTGAGAGGTGTTGGTGCCACCCACGGGGACGTTCGGGGGCTGTTTCTAGTTCTCACCCTCCTATGCCATGTTTTTAAGCCTAAGTCTAGAAATATGCAAATTACCGTCGTATTCTGTAATCGGGAGTCCCGTGTCTATGGGGATAGTTCCTAGGAGTTACATTGGTCCCGTAGGAGGTGTTGGTGCCACCCACTGGGACGTTCGGGGGCTGTTTTGAGTTCTCAACCTCTAATGCCATGTTTTTAAGCCTAAGTCTAGAAATATGTAAATTAACGTCGTATTCTCAAACCGGGAGACTCGCGACTGCGGGGTCAGTTCCTACGAGTTACATTGGTCCCGTGAGAGGTGTTGGTTCCACTCACGGGGACGTTCGGGGGCTGTTTCTAGTTCTCACCCTGCTATGCCATGTTTTTAAGCCTAAGTCTAGAAATATGCAAATTACCGTCGTATTCTGTAATCGGGAGTCTCGCGTCTGCGGGGATAGTTCCTACGAGTTACATTGGTCCCGTAGTAGGCGTTGGTGCCACCCACGGGGACGTTCGGGGGCTGTTTCGAGTTCTCACCCTCTAACGCCATGTTTTCAAGCCTATGTTAAGAAATATGTAAATTACCGTCGTACTCTCAAACCGGGAGACCCGTGGCTGCGGGGTCAGTTCCTACGAGTTAAATTGGTCCCGTGGGAGGTGTTAGTGCCACCCACAGGGACGTTCGAGGGCTGTTTCGAGTTCTCACCCTATAACACCATGTTTTTAAGCCTAAGTCTAGAAATATGCAAATTATCATTGTATTCTCAAACCGGGAGTCCCACAGCTGCGGGGTCAGTTCCTACATGTTACATTGGTCCCGTGGGAGGTGTTGGTGCCACCCACGGGGACGTTCGGGGGTTGTTTCTAGTTCTCACCCTCCAATGCCATGTTTTTAACCCTAAGTCTAGAAATAAGCAAATTACCGTCGTATTCTGTAACCGGGAGTCCCGCGACTGCGGGGTCAGTTCCTACGAGTTCATTGGTCCCGTGGGAGGTGTTGGTGCCACCCACGGGGCCGTTGGGGGGCTGTTTCTAGTTCTCACCCCCTAACGCCATGTTTTTTAGCCTAAGTCTAGAAATATGGAAATTGCCGTCGTACTCATAAACCGGGAGACTCACAGCTGCGGGGTCAGTTCCTACGAGTTACATTGGTCTCGTGGGAGGTGTTGGTGTCACCCACGGGGACGTTCGGGGGATGTTTTGAGTTCTCACTCTCTAACGCCATGTTTTTAAGACTAAGTTTATAAATATGCAAATTATCGTCGTATTCTCATAACGGGAGTCCCGCGGCTACGGGGTCAGTTCCTACGAGTTACATTGGTCCCGTCGGAGGTTTTGGTGCCACCCACGGGGACGTTCGGGGGCTGTTTCGAGTTTTCACCCTTTAACGCCAAGTTTTGCCTATGTCTAGAAATTTGCAAATTACATTCGTATTCTCAAATTGAGAGTCCCGCGGCCGTGGAGACAGTTCCTACGAGTTACATTGGTCCTGTGGGAGGTGTTGGTGCCACCCACGGGGCCGTTCGTGGGTTGTTTTGATTTTTCACCCACTAACTCCATGTTTTTAAGCCTAAGCCTAAAATATGCAAATTAACGTCATATTCTCAAACCGGGAGTCCCGCGGCTGCAGGGTTAGTTCCTATGAGTTACATTGGTCCCGTGGGTGGTGTTGGTGCCACCCACGGGGCCGTTAGAGGGCCGTATGGAGTTTTCACCCTCTAATGCCATGTTTTGAAGACTAAGTCTAGAAATATGCAAATTACCGTCGTATTCTCAAACCGGGAGACCCGCGGCTGCGGGCCAGTTCCTACGAGTTACATTGGTCCGGTGGGAGGTGTTGGTACCACCCACGGGGACGTTCGAGGGCTGTTTCTAGTTCTCACCCTCCTATGCTATGTTTTTAAGCCTAAGTCCAGAAATATGCAAATTACCGTCGTACTCTCAAACCGGGAGATCCGCGGCTGCGGGGTCAGTTCCTACGATTTGCATTGGTCCCGTGGGAGGTGTTGGTGCCACCCACGGGGACGTTCGGGGGCTGTTTCGAGTTCTCACCCTCTAACGCCATGTTTTTAAGCCTAAGTCAAGAAATATGGAAATTATCGCCGTACTCTCAAACCGGGAGACTCGCGGCTACGGGGTCAGTTCCTACGAGTTAAATTGATCCCGTGGAAGGTGTTAGTGCCACCCACGAGGACGTTCGAGGGCTGTTTCGAGTTCTCACCCTCTAACGCCATGTTTTTAACCCTAAGTCTAGAAATATGCAAATTATCAACGTATTCTCAAACCGGGAGTCCCGCAGCTGCGGGGTCAGTTCCTACGAGTTACATTGGTCCCGTGGGAGGTGTTGGTGCCACCCACGGGGACGTTCGGGGGCTGTTTCGTGGTTTCACCCTCTAACGCCATATTTTTAAGCCTAAGTCAAGAAATATGCAAATTACCATCGTATTCTCAAATCGGGATACCCGCGGCTGCTGGGTCAGTTCCTACGAGTTACATTGGTCCCGTGGGAGGTGTTCGTGCCACCCACGGGGACGTTCGGGGGCTGTTTCTAGTTCTCACCCTCCAATGCCGTATTTTTAAGCCTAAGTCTAGAAATATGCAAATTACCGTCGTATTCTGTAACCGGGAGTCCCTCGACTGCGGGGTCAGTTCCAACGAATTACGTAGGTCCCGTGGGAGGTGTTGGTGTCACCCACGGGGCCGTTCGGGGGCTGTTTATAGTTATCACCCCCTAACGCCATGTTTTTTATCCTAAGTCTAGAAATATGCAAATTACCATCGCAGTCTCAAACTGGGAGACTCGCGGCTGCGGGGTCAGTTCCTATGAGTTACATTGGTCTCGTGGGAGGTGTTGGTGCGACCCACGGGGACGTTCGGGGGATGTTTCGAGTTCTCACTCTCTAACGCCATGTTTTTAAGCCTAAGTCTAGAAATATACAAATTATCGTCGTATTCTCAAATCGAGAGTCCCGCGGCTACAGGGTTAGTTCCTACGAGTTACATTGGTCCCGTGGGTGGTGTTTGTGCCACCCACGGGGCCGTTAGAGGGTTGTTTCGAGTTTTCACCCTCTAATGCCATGTTTTAAGCCTAAGTCTAGAAATATGCAAATTACCGTCATATTCTCAAACCGGGAGACCCGCGGTTGCGGGGTTAGTTCCTACGAGTTACATTGGTCCCGTGGGAGGTGTTCGTGCCACCCACTGGGACGTTCGCGGGATGTTTCTAGTTCTCACCCTCCAATGCCATGTTTTTAAGCCTAAGTCTATAAGTATGCAAATTACCGTCGTATTCTGTAACCGGGAGTCCCGCGACTACGGGGTCCGTTCCTACGATTTACATTGGTCCCGTGGGAGGTGTTGGTGCCACCCACAGGGACGTTCGGGGGCTGTTTCTAGTTCTCACCCCCTAACGCCATGTTTTTTAGCCTAAGTCTAGAAATATGAAAATTACCGTCGTACTCTCAAACCGGTAGACTCGCGGCTGTGGGGTCAGTTCCTACAAGTTACATTGGTCCCGTGGGAGGTGTTGGTGCCACCCACGGGGACGTTCGGGGGCTGTTTCTAGTTCTCACCCCCTAAAGCCATGTTTTTTAGCCTAAGTCTAGAAATATGAAAATTACTGTCGTACTCTCAAACCGGGAGACCCGCAGCTGCGGTGTCAGTTCCTATGATTTGCATATGTCTCGTGGAAGGTGTTGGTGCCACCCACGGGGATGTTCAGGGGCTGTTTCGAGTTTTCACCCTCTAACGCCATGTTTTTAAGCCTAAGTCAAGAAATATGCAAATTACAGTCGTATTCTCAAATCGGGAGACCCGCGGCTGCGGGGTCAGTTCCAACGAGTTACATTGGTCCCGTGGGAGGTGTTCGTGCCACCCACGGGGACGTTCGGGGGCTGTTTCTAGTTCTCACCCTCCAATGCCATATTTTTAAGCCTAAGTCTAAAAATATGCAAATTACCATCGTATTCTATAACCGGGAGACCCGCGACTGCGGGGTCAGTTCCTACGAGTTACATTGGTCCCGTGGGAGGTGTTGGTGTCACACACGGGGCCGTTTGGTGGCTGGTTCTAGTTCTCACCCCTAACGCCATGTTTTTTAGCCTAAGTCTAGAAATATGCAAATTACCGTCGCACTCTCAAACCGGGAGACTCGCGGCTGCGGTGTCAGTTCCTACGATTTGCATTGGTCTCGTAGAAGGTGTTGGTGCCACCCACGGGGATGTTCGGGGGCTATTTCGAGTTTTAACCCTCTAACGCCATGTTTTTAAGCCTAAGTCAAGAAATATGCAAATTACAGTCGTATTCTCAAATCGGGTGACCCGCGGCTGCGGGGTCAGTTCCAACGAGTTACATTGGTCCCGTGGGAGGTGTTCGTGCCACCCACGGGGATGTTCGGGGGCTGTTTCTAGTTCTCACCCTCCAATGCCATATTTTTAAGCCTAAGTCTAAAAATATGCAAATTACCATCGTATTCTGTAACCGGGAGACCCGCGACTGCGGGGTCAGTTCCTACGAGTTACATTGGTCCCGTGGGAGGTGTTGGTGTCACACACGGGGCCGTTCGGTGGCTGGTTATAGTTCTCACCCCTAACGCCATGTTTTTTAGCCTAAGTCTAGAAATATGCAAAGTACCGTCGCACTCTCAAGCCGGGAGACTCGCGGCTGCGGTGTCAGTTCCTACGATTTGCATTGGTCTCGTAAAAGGTGTTGGTGCCACCCACGGGGACGTTCGGGGGCTATTTCGAGTTTTAACCCTCTAACGCCATGTTTTTAAGCCTAAGTCAAGAAATATGCAAATTACAGTCGTATTCTCAAATCGGGTGACCCGCGACTGCGGGGTCAGTTCCTACGAGTTACATTGGTCTCGTGGGAGGTGTTGGTGCCACCCACGGGGACGTTCGGGGTATATTTTGAGTTCTAACTCTCTAATGCCATGTTTTTAACCCTAAGTCTAGAAATATGCAAATTATCGTCGTATTCTCAAATCGGGAGTCCCGCGGCTGCAGGGTTAGTTCCTACGAGTTACATTGGTCCCGTGGGTGGTGTTGGTGCCACCCACGGGGCCGTTAGAGGGTTGTTTCGAGTTTTCACCCTCTAATGCCATGTTTTTAAGCCTAAGTCTAGAAATATGCAAATTACCATCGTATTCTCAAACCGTGAGACCCGCGGCTGCGGGGTCATTTCCAACGAGTTACATTGGTCCCGTGGGAGGTGTTCGTGCCACCCACGGGGACGTTCGGGGGCTGTTTCGAGTTCTCACCCTCCAATGCCATGTTTTTAAGCCTAAGTCTATAAGTATGCAAATTACCATCGTATTCTCTAACCGGGAGTCCCGCGACTGCGGGGTCCGTTCCTACGATTTACATTGGTCCCGTGGGAGGTGTTGGTGCCACCCACGGGGACGTTCGGGGGTTGTTTCTAGTTCTCACCCCCTAAAGCCATGTTTTTTAGCCTAAGTCTAGAAATATGAAAATTACTGTCGTACTCTCAAACCGGGAGACCCGCAGCTGCGGTGTCAGTTCCTATGATTTGCATATGTCTCGTGGAAGGTGTTGGTGCCACCCACGGGGACGTTCAGGGGCTGTTTCGAGTTTTCACCCTCTAACGCCATGTTTTTAAGCCTAAGTCAAGAAATATGCAAATTACAGTCGTATTCTCAAATCGGGAGACCCGCGGCTGCGGGGTCAGTTCCAACGAGTTACATTGGTCCCGAGGGAGGTGTTCGTGCCACCCACGGGGACGTTCGGGGGCTGTTTCTAGTTCTCACCCTCCAATGCCATATTTTTAAGCCTAAGTCTAAAAATATGCAAATTACCATCGTATTCTATAATCGGGAGACCCGCGACTGCGGGGTCAGTTCCTACGAGTTACATTGGTCCCGTGGGAGGTGTTGGTGTCACCCTGGGGACATTCGGGGGTTGTTTCGAGTTTTCACCCTCTAACGCCATGTTTTTAAGCCTAAGTCAAGAAATATGCAAATTACCGTCGTATTCTCAAATTGGGAGACCCGCGACTGCGGGGTCAGTTCCTACGAGTTACATTGGTCCCGTGGGAGGTGTTCGTGCCACCCACGGGGACGTTCTGGGGCTGTTTCTAGTTCTCACCCTCCAATGCCATATTTTTAAGCCTAAGTCTAAAAATATGCCAATTACCGTCGTATTCTGTAACCGGGAGTCCTGCGACTGCGGGGTCAGTTCGTACGAGTAACATTGGTCCCGTGGGAGGTGTTGGTGTCACCCACGGGGCCGTTCGGGTGCTGTTTCTAGTTCTCACCCCTAATGCCATGTTTTTTAGCCTAAGTCTGGAAATATGCAAATTACTGTCGCACTCTCAAACCGGGAGACTCGCGGCTGCAGGGTCAGTTCCTACGAGTTACATTGGTCTCGTGGGAGGTGTTGGTGCCACCCACGGGGACGTTCGGGGGATGTTTCGAGTTCTCACTCTCTAACGCAATGTTTTTAAGCCTAAGTCTAGAAATATGCAAATTATCGTTGTATTCTCAAATCGGGAGTCCCGCGGCAGCAGGGTTAGTTCCTACGAGTTACATTTGTCCCGTGGGTGGTGTTGGTGCCACCCACGGGGTTGTTAGAGGGTTGTTTCGACTTTTCACCCTCTAATGCCATGTTTTTAAGCCTAAGTCTAGAAATATGCAAATTACCGTCGTATTCTCAAATCGGGAGACCCGCGGTTGCGGCGTTAGTTCCTACGAGTTACAATTGTCCCGTGGGAGGTGTTCGTGCCACCCACGGGGACATTCCGGGGCTGTTCCTAGTTCTCACCCACCAATGCCATGTTTTTAAGCCTAAGTCTATAAGTATGCAAATTACCGTCGTATTCTGTAATCGGGAGTCTCGCGACTGCGGGGTCCGTTCCTACGATTTACATTGGTCCCGTGGGAGGTGTTGGTGCCACCCACGGGGACGTTCGGGGGCTGTTTCTAGTTCTCACCCTCCAATGTCATGTTTTTAAGCCTAAGTCTATAAGTATGCAAATTACCGTCGTATTCTGTAACCGGGAGTCCCCCGACTGCGGGGCCCGTTCCTACGATTTACATTGGTCCCGTGGGAGGTGTTGGTGCCACCCACGGGGACGTTCGGGGGCTGTTTCTAGTTCTCACCCCTAACGCCATGTTTTATAGCCTAAGTCTAGAAATATGCAAATTACCGTCGTACTCTCAAACCGGGAGACTCGCGGCTACGGGGTCAGTTCCTACGAGTTACTTTGGTCCCGTGGGAGGTGTTGGTGCCACCCACGGGGACGTTCGGGGGCTGTTTCTAGTTCACACCCCCTAAAGCCATGTTTTTTATCCTAAGTCTAGAAATATGTAAATGACCATCGTACTCTCAAACCGGGAGACTTACGGCTGCGGGGTCAGTTCCTACGAGTTACATTGGTCCCGTGGGAGGTGTTGGTGCCACCCACGGGGACGTTCGGGGGCTGTTTCGAGTGTTCACCCTCTAACGCCATGTTTTTAAGCGTAAGTCTAGAAATATGCAAATTATCATCGTATTCTAAAACTGGGAGTCTCGCGGCTGCGGGGTCAGTTCCAACGAGTTACATTGGTCCTGTGGGAGGTGTTGGTGCCACCCAGGGGACGTTCGGGGGATGTTTCGAGTTTTCACCCTCTAACGCCATGTTTTTCAGCCTAAGTCAAGAAATATGCAAATTACCGTCGTATTCTCAAATCGGGAGACCCACGGCTGCGGGGTCAGTTCCTACGAGTTACATTGGTCCCGTGGGAGGTGTTCGTGCCACCCACGTGGACGTTCGGGGGCTGTTTCTAGTTCTCAACCTCCAATGCCATATTTTTAAGCCTAAGTCTAAAAATATGCAAATTACCATCGTATTCTGTAACCGGGAGACCCGCGACTGCGGGGTCAGTTCCTACGAGTTACATTGGTCCCGTGGGAAGTTCTGGTGTCACCCACGGGGCCGTTCGGTGGCTGGTTCTAGTTCTCACCCCTAACGCCATGTTTTTTAGCCTAAGTCTAGAAATATGCAAATTACCGTCGCACTCTCAAACCGGGAGACTTGCGGCTGCGGGGTCAGTTCCTACGAGTAACATTGGTCTCGTGGGAGGTGTTGGTGCCACCCATGGGGACGTTCGGGGGATGTTTCGAGTTCTCACTCTCTAACGCCATGTTTATAAGCCTAAGTATAAAAATATGCAAATTATCGTTGTATTCTCAAATCGGGAGTCCCGCGGCTGCAGGGTTAGTTCCTACGAGTTACATTGGTCCCGTGGGTGGTGTTGGTGCCACCCACGGGGCCGTTAGAGGGTTGTTTCGAGTTTTCACCCTCTAATGCCATGTTTTTAAGCCTAAGTCTAGAAATATGCAAATTACCGTCGTATTCTCAAAGCGGGAGACCCGCGGTTGCGGGTTTAGTTCTTACGAGTTACAATTGTCCCGTGGGAGGTGTTCGTGCCACCCACGGGGACATTCGGGGGCTGTTTCTAGTTCTCACCCTCCAATGCCATGTTTTTAAGCCTAAGTCTATAAGAATACAAATTACCGTCGTATTCTGTAATCGGGAGTCCCGCGACTGCGGGGTCCGTTCCTACGATTTACATTGGTCCCGTGGGAGGTGTTGGTGCCAACCACGGGGACGTTCGGGGGCTGTTTCTAGTTCTCACCCCTAACGCCATGTTTTTTAGCCTAAGTCTAGAAATATGCAAATTACCGTCGTACTCTCAAACCGGGAGACTCGCGGCTGCGGGGTCAGTTCCTAAGAGTTACATTGGTCCTGTGGGAGGTGTTCGTGCCACCCACGGGGACGTTCGGGGGCTGTTTCTAGTTCTCACCCTCCAATGCCATATTTTTAAGCCTAAGTCTAAAAATATGCAAATTACCGTCGTATTCTGTAACCGGGAGACCCGCGACTGCGGGGTCAGTTCCTACAAGTTACATTGGTCCCGTGGGAGGTGTTGGTGTCACCCACGGGGCCGTTCGGTGGCTGGTTCTAGTTCTCACCCCTAACGCCATGTTTTTTAGCCTAAGTCTAGAAATATGCAAATTACCGTCGCACTCTCAAACCGGGAGACTCGCGGCTGCGGTGTCAGTTCCTACGATTTGCATTGGTCTCATGGAAGGTGTTGGTGCCACCCACGGGGACGTTCGGGGGCTGTTTCGAGTTTTCACCCTCTAAGGCCATGTTTTTAAGCCTAAGTCAAGAAATATGCAAATTACAGTCGTATTCTCAAATCAGGAGACCCGCGGCTGCGGTGTCAGTTCCAACGAGTTACATTGGTCCCGTGGGAGGTGTTCGTGCCACCCACGGGGACGTTCGGGGGCTGTTTCTAGTTCTCACCCTCCAATGCCATATTTTTAAGCATAAGTCTAGAAATATACAAATTACCGTGGTATTCTGTAACCGAGAGTCCCGCGACTGCGGGGTCAGTTCCTACGAGTTACATTGGTCCCGTGGGAGGTGTTCGTGCCACCCACGGGGACGTTCGGGGGCTGTTTCTAGTTCTCACCCTCCAATGCCATATTTTTAAGCCTAAGTCTAAAAATATGCAAATTACCATCGTATTCTATAACCGGGAGACCCGCGACTGCGGGGTCAGTTCCTACGAGTTACATTGGTCCCGTGGGAGGTGTTGGTGTCACACACGGGGCCGTTTGGTGGCTGGTTCTAGTTCTCACCCCTAACGCCATGTTTTTTAGCCTAAGTCTAGAAATATGCAAATTACCGTCGCACTCTCAAACCGGGAGACTCGCGGCTGCGGTGTCAGTTCCTACGATTTGCATTGGTCTCGTAGAAGGTGTTGGTGCCACCCACGGGGATGTTCGGGGGCTATTTCGAGTTTTAACCCTCTAACGCCATGTTTTTAAGCCTAAGTCAAGAAATATGCAAATTACAGTCGTATTCTCAAATCGGGTGACCCGCGGCTGCGGGGTCAGTTCCAACGAGTTACATTGGTCCCGTGGGAGGTGTTCGTGCCACCCACGGGGATGTTCGGGGGCTGTTTCTAGTTCTCACCCTCCAATGCCATATTTTTAAGCCTAAGTCTAAAAATATGCAAATTACCATCGTATTCTGTAACCGGGAGACCCGCGACTGCGGGGTCAGTTCCTACGAGTTACATTGGTCCCGTGGGAGGTGTTGGTGTCACACACGGGGCCGTTCGGTGGCTGGTTATAGTTCTCACCCCTAACGCCATGTTTTTTAGCCTAAGTCTAGAAATATGCAAAGTACCGTCGCACTCTCAAGCCGGGAGACTCGCGGCTGCGGTGTCAGTTCCTACGATTTGCATTGGTCTCGTAAAAGGTGTTGGTGCCACCCACGGGGACGTTCGGGGGCTATTTCGAGTTTTAACCCTCTAACGCCATGTTTTTAAGCCTAAGTCAAGAAATATGCAAATTACAGTCGTATTCTCAAATCGGGTGACCCGCGACTGCGGGGTCAGTTCCTACGAGTTACATTGGTCTCGTGGGAGGTGTTGGTGCCACCCACGGGGACGTTCGGGGTATATTTCGAGTTCTAACTCTCTAATGCCATGTTTTTAACCCTAAGTCTAGAAATATGCAAATTATCGTCGTATTCTCAAATCGGGAGTCCCGCGGCTGCAGGGTTAGTTCCTACGAGTTACATTGGTCCCGTGGGTGGTGTTGGTGCCACCCACGGGGCCGTTAGAGGGTTGTTTCGAGTTTTCACCCTCTAATGCCATGTTTTTAAGCCTAAGTCTAGAAATATGCAAATTACCATCGTATTCTCAAACCGTGAGACCCGCGGCTGCGGGGTCATTTCCAACGAGTTACATTGGTCCCGTGGGAGGTGTTCGTGCCACCCACGGGGACGTTCGGGGGCTGTTTCGAGTTCTCACCCTCCAATGCCATGTTTTTAAGCCTAAGTCTATAAGTATGCAAATTACCATCGTATTCTCTAACCGGGAGTCCCGCGACTGCGGGGTCCGTTCCTACGATTTACATTGGTCCCGTGGGAGGTGTTGGTGCCACCCACGGGGACGTTCGGGGGTTGTTTCTAGTTCTCACCCCCTAAAGCCATGTTTTTTAGCCTAAGTCTAGAAATATGAAAATTACTGTCGTACTCTCAAACCGGGAGACCCGCAGCTGCGGTGTCAGTTCCTATGATTTGCATATGTCTCGTGGAAGGTGTTGGTGCCACCCACGGGGACGTTCAGGGGCTGTTTCGAGTTTTCACCCTCTAACGCCATGTTTTTAAGCCTAAGTCAAGAAATATGCAAATTACAGTCGTATTCTCAAATCGGGAGACCCGCGGCTGCGGGGTCAGTTCCAACGAGTTACATTGGTCCCGAGGGAGGTGTTCGTGCCACCCACGGGGACGTTCGGGGGCTGTTTCTAGTTCTCACCCTCCAATGCCATATTTTTAAGCCTAAGTCTAAAAATATGCAAATTACCATCGTATTCTATAATCGGGAGACCCGCGACTGCGGGGTCAGTTCCTACGAGTTACATTGGTCCCGTGGGAGGTGTTGGTGTCACCCTGGGGACATTCGGGGGTTGTTTCGAGTTTTCACCCTCTAACGCCATGTTTTTAAGCCTAAGTCAAGAAATATGCAAATTACCGTCGTATTCTCAAATTGGGAGACCCGCGACTGCGGGGTCAGTTCCTACGAGTTACATTGGTCCCGTGGGAGGTGTTCGTGCCACCCACGGGGACGTTCTGGGGCTGTTTCTAGTTCTCACCCTCCAATGCCATATTTTTAAGCCTAAGTCTAAAAATATGCCAATTACCGTCGTATTCTGTAACCGGGAGTCCTGCGACTGCGGGGTCAGTTCGTACGAGTAACATTGGTCCCGTGGGAGGTGTTGGTGTCACCCACGGGGCCGTTCGGGTGCTGTTTCTAGTTCTCACCCCTAATGCCATGTTTTTTAGCCTAAGTCTGGAAATATGCAAATTACTGTCGCACTCTCAAACCAGGAGACTCGCGGCTGCAGGGTCAGTTCCTACGAGTTACATTGGTCTCGTGGGAGGTGTTGGTGCCACCCACGGGGACGTTCGGGGGATGTTTCGAGTTCTCACTCTCTAACGCAATGTTTTTAAGCCTAAGTCTAGAAATATGCAAATTATCGTTGTATTCTCAAATCGGGAGTCCCGCGGCAGCAGGGTTAGTTCCTACGAGTTACATTTGTCCCGTGGGTGGTGTTGGTGCCACCCACGGGGTTGTTAGAGGGTTGTTTCGACTTTTCACCCTCTAATGCCATGTTTTTAAGCCTAAGTCTAGAAATATGCAAATTACCGTCGTATTCTCAAATCGGGAGACCCGCGGTTGCGGCGTTAGTTCCTACGAGTTACAATTGTCCCGTGGGAGGTGTTCGTGCCACCCACGGGGACATTCTGGGGCTGTTCCTAGTTCTCACCCACCAATGCCATGTTTTTAAGCCTAAGTCTATAAGTATGCAAATTACCGTCGTATTCTGTAATCGGGAGTCTCGCGACTGCGGGGTCCGTTCCTACGATTTACATTGGTCCCGTGGGAGGTGTTGGTGCCACCCACGGGGACGTTCGGGGGCTGTTTCTAGTTCTCACCCTCCAATGTCATGTTTTTAAGCCTAAGTCTATAAGTATGCAAATTACCGTCGTATTCTGTAACCGGGAGTCCCCCGACTGCGGGGCCCGTTCCTACGATTTACATTGGTCCCGTGGGAGGTGTTGGTGCCACCCACGGGGACGTTCGGGGGCTGTTTCTAGTTCTCACCCCTAACGCCATGTTTTATAGCCTAAGTCTAGAAATATGCAAATTACCGTCGTACTCTCAAACCGGGAGACTCGCGGCTACGGGGTCAGTTCCTACGAGTTACTTTGGTCCCGTGGGAGGTGTTGGTGCCACCCACGGGGACGTTCGGGGGCTGTTTCTAGTTCACACCCCCTAAAGCCATGTTTTTTATCCTAAGTCTAGAAATATGTAAATGACCATCGTACTCTCAAACCGGGAGACTTACGGCTGCGGGGTCAGTTCCTACGAGTTACATTGGTCCCGTGGGAGGTGTTGGTGCCACCCACGGGGACGTTCGGGGGCTGTTTCGAGTGTTCACCCTCTAACGCCATGTTTTTAAGCGTAAGTCTAGAAATATGCAAATTATCATCGTATTCTAAAACTGGGAGTCTCGCGGCTGCGGGGTCAGTTCCAACGAGTTACATTGGTCCTGTGGGAGGTGTTGGTGCCACCCAGGGGACGTTCGGGGGATGTTTCGAGTTTTCACCCTCTAACGCCATGTTTTTCAGCCTAAGTCAAGAAATATGCAAATTACCATCGTATTCTCAAATCGGGAGACCCACGGCTGCGGGGTCAGTTCCTACGAGTTACATTGGTCCCGTGGGAGGTGTTCGTGCCACCCACGTGGACGTTCGGGGGCTGTTTCTAGTTCTCAACCTCCAATGCCATATTTTTAAGCCTAAGTCTAAAAATATGCAAATTACCATCGTATTCTGTAACCGGGAGACCCGCGACTGCGGGGTCAGTTCCTACGAGTTACATTGGTCCCGTGGGAAGTTCTGGTGTCACCCACGGGGCCGTTCGGTGGCTGGTTCTAGTTCTCACCCCTAACGCCATGTTTTTTAGCCTAAGTCTAGAAATATGCAAATTACCGTCGCACTCTCAAACCGGGAGACTTGCGGCTGCGGGGTCAGTTCCTACGAGTAACATTGGTCTCGTGGGAGGTGTTGGTGCCACCCATGGGGACGTTCGGGGGATGTTTCGAGTTCTCACTCTCTAACGCCATGTTTATAAGCCTAAGTATAAAAATATGCAAATTATCGTTGTATTCTCAAATCGGGAGTCCCGCGGCTGCAGGGTTAGTTCCTACGAGTTACATTGGTCCCGTGGGTGGTGTTGGTGCCACCCACGGGGCCGTTAGAGGGTTGTTTCGAGTTTTCACCCTCTAATGCCATGTTTTTAAGCCTAAGTCTAGAAATATGCAAATTACCGTCGTATTCTCAAAGCGGGAGACCCGCGGTTGCGGGTTTAGTTCTTACGAGTTACAATTGTCCCGTGGGAGGTGTTCGTGCCACCCACGGGGACATTCGGGGGCTGTTTCTAGTTCTCACCCTCCAATGCCATGTTTTTAAGCCTAAGTCTATAAGAATACAAATTACCGTCGTATTCTGTAATCGGGAGTCCCGCGACTGCGGGGTCCGTTCCTACGATTTACATTGGTCCCGTGGGAGGTGTTGGTGCCAACCACGGGGACGTTCGGGGGCTGTTTCTAGTTCTCACCCCTAACGCCATGTTTTTTAGCCTAAGTCTAGAAATATGCAAATTACCGTCGTACTCTCAAACCGGGAGACTCGCGGCTGCGGGGTCAGTTCCTAAGAGTTACATTGGTCCTGTGGGAGGTGTTCGTGCCACCCACGGGGACGTTCGGGGGCTGTTTCTAGTTCTCACCCTCCAATGCCATATTTTTAAGCCTAAGTCTAAAAATATGCAAATTACCGTCGTATTCTGTAACCGGGAGACCCGCGACTGCGGGGTCAGTTCCTACAAGTTACATTGGTCCCGTGGGAGGTGTTGGTGTCACCCACGGGGCCGTTCGGTGGCTGGTTCTAGTTCTCACCCCTAACGCCATGTTTTTTAGCCTAAGTCTAGAAATATGCAAATTACCGTCGCACTCTCAAACCGGGAGACTCGCGGCTGCGGTGTCAGTTCCTACGATTTGCATTGGTCTCATGGAAGGTGTTGGTGCCACCCACGGGGACGTTCGGGGGCTGTTTCGAGTTTTCACCCTCTAAGGCCATGTTTTTAAGCCTAAGTCAAGAAATATGCAAATTACAGTCGTATTCTCAAATCAGGAGACCCGCGGCTGCGGTGTCAGTTCCAACGAGTTACATTGGTCCCGTGGGAGGTGTTCGTGCCACCCACGGGGACGTTCGGGGGCTGTTTCTAGTTCTCACCCTCCAATGCCATATTTTTAAGCATAAGTCTAGAAATATACAAATTACCGTGGTATTCTGTAACCGAGAGTCCCGCGACTGCGGGGTCAGTTCCTACGAGTTACATTGGTCTCGTGGGAGGTGTTGGTGTCACCCACGGGGCCGTTCGGGGGCTGTTTCTAGTTCTCACCCCCTAACGCCATGTTTTTTAGCCAAAGTCTAGAAATATGAAAATTACCGTCGCACTCTCAAATCGGGAGACTCGCGTCTGCGGGGTCAGTTCCTACGAGTTACATTGGTCTCGTGGGAGGTGTTGGTGCCACCCACGGGGACGTTCGGGGGATATTTCGAGTTCTCACTCTCTAATGCCATGTTTTTAAGCCTAAGTCTAGAAATATGCAAATTATCGTCGTATTCTCAAATCAGGAGTCCCGCGGCTGCAGGGTAAGTTCCTACGAGTTACATTGGTCCCGTGGGTGGTGTTGGTGCCACCCACGGGTCCGTTAGAGGGTTGTTTCGAGTTTTCACCCTCTAATGCCATGTTTTTAAGCCTAAGTCTAGAAATATGCAAATTACCGTCGTATTCTCAAACCGAGAGACCCGTGGCTGCGGGGTCATTTCCAACGAGTTACGTTGGTCCCGTGGGAGGTGTTCGTGCCACCCACGGGGACGTTCGGGGGTTGTTTCTAGTTCTCACCCTTCAATGCCATGTTTTTAAGCCTAAGTCTATAAGTATGCAAATTACCGTCTTATTCTCTAACCGGGAGTCCCGCAACTGCGGGGTCCGTTCCTACGATTTACATTGGTCCCGTGGGAGGTGTTGGTGCCACCCACGGGGACGTTCGGGGGCTGTTTCTAGTTCTCACCCCCTAACGCGATGTTTTTAAGCCTAAGTCTACAAATATGCAAATTACCATCGTATTCTGTAACCGGGTGTCCCGCGACTGCGGGGTCTGTTCCTACGAGTTATATTGGTCCCGTGGGAGGTGTTGGTGCCACCTACAGGGCCGTTCGGGGGCTGTTTCTAGTTCTCACCCCCTAACGCCATGTTTTTTAGCCTAAGTCTAGAAATATGCAAATTACCATCGTACTCTCAAACCGGGAGACTTGCGGCTGCGGGGTCAGTTCCTATGAGTTACATTGGTCCCGTGGGAGGTGTTGGTGCCGCCCACGGGGACGTTCGAGGGCTGTTTCGAGTGTTCACCCTCTAACGCCATGTTTTTAAGCCAAAGTCTAGAAATATGCAAATTATCATCGTATTCTAAAACTGGGAGTCTCACGGCTGCGGGGTCAGTTCCTACGAGTTACATTGGTCCTGTGGGAGGTGTTGGTGCCACCCAGGGGACGTTCGGGGGCTGTTTCGAGTTTTCACCCTCTAACCCAATGTTTTTAAGCCTAAGTCAAGAAATATGCAAATTACCATCGTATTCTCATATCGGGAGACCCGCAGCTGCGGGGTCAGTTCCTACGAGTTACATTGGTCCCGTGGGAGGTGTTCGTGCCACCCACGGAGACGTTCGGGGGATGTTTCTAGTTCTCAGCCTCCAATGCCATATTTTTAAGCATAAGTTTAAAAATATGCAAATTACCGTCGTATTCTATAACCGGGAGTCCTGCGACTGCGGGGTCAGTTCGTACGAGTTACATTGGTCCCGTGGGAGGTGTTGGTGTCACCCAGGGGGCCGTTCGGGGGCTGTTTCTAGTTCTCACCCCTAACGCCATGTTTTTTAGCCTAAGTCTAGAAATATGCAAATCACCGTCGCACTCTCAAACCGGGAGACTCGCGGCTGCGGGGTCAGTTCCTAAGAGTTACATTGGTCTCGTGGGAGGTGTTGGAGCCACCCACGGGGACGTTCGGGGGATGTTTCGAGTTCTCACTCTCTAACGCCATGTTTTTAAGCCTAAGTCTAGAAATATGCAAATTATCGTTGTATTCTCAAATCGGGAGTCCCGCGGCTGCAGGGTTAGTTCCTACGAGTTACATTGGTCCGGTGGGTGGTGTTGGTGCCACCCACGGGGCCGTTAGAGGGTTGTTTCGAGTTTTCACCCTCTAATTCCATGTTTTTAAGCCTAAGTCTAGAAATAAGCAAATTACCGTCATATTCTCAAACCGGGAGACCCGCGGCTGCGGGGTCATTTCCAACGAGTTACATTGGTCCCGTGGGAGGTGTTCGTGCCACCCACGGGGACGTTCGGGGGTTGTTTCTAGTTCTCACCCTTCAATGCCATGTTTTTAAGCCTAAGTCTATAAGTATGCAAATTACCGTCTTATTCTCTAACCGGGAGTCCCGCAACTGCGGGGTTCGTTCCAACGATTTACATTGGTCCGGTGGGAGGTGTTTGTGCCACCCACGGGGACGTTCGGGGGCTGTTTCGAGTTCTCACACCCTAACGCGATGTTTTTAAGCCAAAGTCTACAAATATGCAAATTACCATCGTATTCTGTAACCGGGTGTCCCGCGACTGCGGGGTCTGTTCCTACGCGTTATATTGGTCCCGTGGGAGGTGTTGGTGCCACCTACAGGGCCTTTCGGGGGCTGTTTCTAGTTCTCACCACCTAACGCCATGTATTTAAGCATAAGTCTAGAAATATGCAAATTATCGTTGTATTCTCAAATCGGGAGTCCCGCGGCTGCAGGGTTAGTTCCTACGAGTTACATTGGTCCGGTGGGTGGTGTTGGTGCCACCCACGGGGCCGTTAGAGGGTTGTTTCGAGTTTTCACCCTCTAATGCCATGTTTTTAAGCCTAAGTCTAGAAATATGCAAATTACCGTCGTATTCTCAAACCGGGAGACCCGCGGTTGCGGGATTAGTTCCTACGAGTTACATTGGTCCCGTGGGAGGTGTTCGTGCCACCCCCGGGGACGTTCGGGGGCTGTTTCTAGTTCTTACCCTCCAATGCCATGTTTTTAAGCCTAAGTCTAAAAGTATGCAAATTACCGTCGTATACTGTAACCAGGAGTCCCGCGACTGCGGGGTCCGGTCCTACGATTTACATTGGTCCCGTGGGAGGTGTTGGTGCCACCCACGGGGACGTTCGGGGGCTGTTTCTAGTTCTCACCCCTAACGCCATGTTTTTTAGCCAAAGTCTAGAAATATGCAACTTACCGTCGTACTCTCAAACCGGGAGACTCGCGGCTACGGGGTCAGTTCCTACGAGTTACACTAGTCCCGTGGGAGGTGTTGGTGCCACCCACGGGGATGTTCGGGGGCTGTTTCTAGTCACACCCCCTAAAGCCATGTTTTTTAGCCTAAGTCTATAATTATGCAAATTACCATCGTACTCTCTAACCGGGAGACTTGCGGCTGCGGGGTCAGTTCCTACGAGTTACATTGGTCCCGTGGGAGGTGTTGGTGCCACCCAGGGGACGTTCGGGGGCTGTTTCGAGTTTTCACCCTCTAACGCCATGTTTTTAAGCCAAAGTCAAGAAATATACAAATTGTCGTCGTATTCTCAAATCGGGAGACCAGCGGCTGCGGGGTCAGTTCCTACGAGTTACATTGGTCCCGTGGGAGGTGTTCGTGCCACCCAGAGGGACGTTCGGGGGCTGTTTCTAGTTCTCACCCTCCAATGCTATATTTTTAAGCCTACGTCTAAAAATATGCAAATTACCTTCGTATTCTGTAACCGGGAGACCCGCGACTGCGGGGTCAGTTCCTACGAGTTACATTGGTCCCATGGGAGGTGTTGGTTCTCACCCCTAACGCCATGTTTTTTAGCCTAAGTCTAGAAATATGCAAATTATCGTCGCACTCTCAAACCGGGAGACTCGCGGCTGCGGGGTCAGTTCCTACGAGTTACATTGGTCTCGTGGGAGGTGTTGGTGCCACCCAGGGGATGTTCGGGGGATGTTTCGAGTTCTCACTCTCTAACGCCATGTTTTTAAGCCTAAGTCTAGAAATATATAAATTATCGTTGTATTCTCAAATCGGGAGTCCCGCGGCTGCAGGGTTAGTTCCTATGAGTTACATTGGTCCCGTGGGTGGTGTTGGTGCCACCCACGGGGCCGTTTGAGGGTTGTTTCGAGTTTTCACCCTCTAATGCCATGTTTCTAAGCCTAAGTCTAGAAATATGCAAATTACCATCGTATTCTCAAATCGGGAGACCCGCGGCTGCGGGGTCAGTTCCTATGAGTTACATTGGTCCCGTGGGAGGTGTTCGTGCCACCCAAGGGGACTTTCGGGGGATGTTTCTAGTTCTCACCCTCCAATGCCATGTTTTTAAGCCTGAGTATATAAGTATGCAAATTACCTTCGTATTCTATAACCTGGAGTCCCGCGACTGCGGGGTCCGTTCCTACGATTTACATTGGTCCCGTGGGAGGTGTTGGTGCCACCCACGGGGACGTTCGGGGGCTGTTTCTAGTTCTCACCCCCTAACGCCATGTTTTTTAGCCTAAGTCTAGAAATATGAAAATTACTGTCGTACTCTCAAACCGGGAGACCCGCGGCTGCGGTGGCAGTTCCTACGATTTGCATTGGTCCCGTGGAAGGTGTTGGTGCCACCTAGGGGACGTTCGGGGCCTGTTTCGAGTTTTCACCCTCTAACGCCATGTTTTTAAGCCTAAGTCAAGAAATATGCAAATTACCGTCGTATTCTCAAATCGGGAGACCCGCGGCTGCGGGGTCAGTTCTTACCAGTTACATTGGTCCCGTGGGAGGTGTTCGTGCCACCCACGGGGACGTTCGGGGGCTGTTTCTAGTTCTCACCCTCCAATGCCATATTTTTAAGCCTAAGTCTAAAAATATGAAATTACCGTCGTATTCTGTAACCGGGAGTCCCACGACTGCGGGGTCAGTTCGTACGAGTTACATTGGTCCTGTGGGTTGTGTTGGTGTCACCCACGGGGCCGTTCGGGGGCTATTTCTAGTTCTCACCCCTAACGCCATGTTTTTTAGCCTAAGTTTAGAAATATGCAAATTACCATCGCACTCTCAAACCGGGAGACTCGCGGCTGCGGGGTCAGTTCCTACGAGTTACATTTGTCTCGTGGGAGGTGTTGGTGCCACCCACGGGGACGTTCGGGGGATGTTTCGAGTTCTCACTCTCTAACGCCATGTTTTTAAGCCTAAGTCTAGAAATATGCAAATTATCGTTGTATTCTCAAATCGGGAGTCCCGCGGCTGCAGGGTTAGTTCCTACGAGTTACATTGGTCCCGTGGGTGGTGTTGGTGCCACCCACGGGGCCGTTAGAGGGTTGTTTCGAGTTTTCACCCTCTAATGCCATGTTTTTAAGCCTAAGTCTAGAAATATGCAAATTACCGTCGTATTCTCAAACCGAGAGAACCGCGGTTGCGGGGTTAGTTCCTACGAGTTACATTGGTCCCGTGGGTGGTGTTCGGGCCACCCACTGGGACGTTCGGGGGCTGTTTCTAGTTCTCACCCTCCAATGCCATGTTTTTAAGGCTAAGTCTATAATTATCCAAATTACCGTCGTATTCTGTAACCGGGAGTCCCGCGACTACGGGGTCCGTTCCTACGATTTACATTGGTCCCGTGGGAGGTGTTGGTGCCACCCACGGGGACGTTGGGGGGCTGTTTCTAGTTCTCACCCCTAACGCCATATTTTTTAGCCTAAGTCTAGAAATATGCAAATTACCGTCGTACTCTCAAACCGGGAGACTCGCGGCTGCGGGGTCAGTTCCTATGAGTTACATTGGTCCCGTGGGAGGTGTTGGTGCCACCCACGGGGACGTTCGGGGGCTGTTTCTAGTTCACACCCCCTAAAGCCATGTTTTTTAGCCTAAGTCTAGAAATATGCAAATTACTGTCGTACTCTCAAACCGGGAGACCCGCGGCTGCGGTGTCAGTTCCTACGATTTGCATTGGTCCCGTGGAAGGTCTTGGTGCCACCCACGGGGACGTTCGGGGGATGTTTCGAGTTTTCACCCTCTAACGCCATGTTTTTAAGCCTAAGTAAAGAAATATGCAAATTACCGTCGTATTCTCAAATCGGGAGACCCGCGGTTGCGGGGTCATTTCCTACGAGTTACATGGGTCCCGTGGGAGGTGTTCGTGCCACCCACGGGAACGTTCGTGGGCTGTTTCTATATCTCACCCTCCAATGCCATGGTTTTAAGACTAAGTCTACAAATATGCAAATTACCTTCGTATTCTGTAACCGGGAGTCCCGCGACTGCGGGGTCTGTTCCTACGAGTTATATTGGTCCCGTGGGAGGTGTTGGTGCTACCTACAGGGACGTCCGGGGGCTGTTTCTAGTTCTCACCGCCTAACGCCATGTTTTTTAGCCTAAGTCTAGAAATATGTAAATTACCGTCGTACTCTCAAACCAAGAGACTTGCGGCTGCGGGGTCAGTTCCTACGAGTTACATTGGTCCCGTGGGAGATGTTGGTGCCACCCACGGGGACGTTCGAGGGCTGTTTCGAGTGTTCACCCTCTAACGCCATGTTTTTAAGCCTAAGTCTAGAAATATGCAAATTATCACCGTATTCTCAAACCGGGTTTCCCGCGGCTGCGGGGTCAGTTCCTACGAGTTACATTGGTCCCGTGGGAGGTGTTGGTGCAACCCACGGGGACGTTCGGGGGCTGTTTCGAGTGTTCACCCTCTAACACCATGTTTTTAATCCTAAGTCAAGAAATATGCAAATTACCATCGTATTCTCAAATCGGGATACCCGCGGCTGCGGGGTCAGTTCCTACGAGTTACATTGGTCTCGTGGGAGGTGTTCGTGTCACCCACGGGGACGTTCGGGGGCTGTTTCTAGTTCTCACCCCCTAACGCCATGTTTTTAGACTAAGTCTAGAAATATGCAAATTACCGTCGCACTCTCAAACCGGGAGACTCGCGGCTGCGGGGTCAGTTCCTACGAGTTACATTGGTCTCATGGGAGGTGTTGGTGCCATCCACGGGGACGTTCGGGGGATGTTTCAAGTTCTCACTCTCTAATGCCATGTTTTTAAGCCTAAGTCTAGAAATATGCAAATTATCATCGTATTCTCAAATCGGGAGTCCCGCGGATGCAGGGTTAGTTCCTACGAGTTACATTGGTCCGGTGGGTGGTGTTGGTGCCACCCACGGGGCCGTTAGAGGGTTGTTTCGAGTTTTCACCCTCTATTGCCATTTTTTAAGCCTAAGTCTAGAAATATGCAAATTACCATCGTATTATCAAACCGGGAGACCCGCGGATGCGGGGTCAGTTCCTATGAGTTACATTGGTCCCGTGGGAGGTGTTCGTGCCACCCACGGGGACTTTCGGGGGCTGTTTCTAGTTCTCACCCTCCAATGCCATGTTTTTAAGCCTGAGTATATAAGTATGCAAATTACCTTCATATTCTGTAACCTGGAGTCCCGCGACTGCGGGGTCCGTTCCTACGATTTACATTGGTCCCGTGGGAGGTGTTGGTGCCACCCACGGGGACGTTCGGGGGCTGTTTCTAGTTCTCACCCCCTAACGCCATGTTTTTTAGCCTAAGTCTAGAAATATGAAAATTACTGTCGTACTCTCAAACCGGGAGACCCGCGGCTGCGGTGTCAGTTCCTACGATTTGCATTGGTCCCGTGGAAGGTGTTGGTGCCACCCAAGGGACGTTCGGGGCCTGTTTCGAGTTTTCACCCTCTAACGCCATGTTTTTAAGCCTAAGTCAAGAAATATGCAAATTACCGTCGTATTCTCAAATCGAGAGACCCGCGGCTGCGGGGTCAGTTCATACCAGTTACATTGGTCCCGTGGGAGGTGTTCGTGCCACCCACGGGGACGTTCGGGAGCTGTTTCTAGTTCTCACCCTCCAATGCCATATTTTTAAGCCTAAGTCTAAAAATATGAAATTACCGTCGTATTCTGTAACCGGGAGTCCCACGACTGCGGGGTCAGTTCGTACGAGTTACATTGGTCCTGTGGGTTGTGTTGGTGTCACCCACGGGGCCGTTCGGGGGCTATTTCTAGTTCTCACCCCTAACGCCATGTTTTTTAGCCTAAGTTTAGAAATATGCAAATTACCATCGCACTCTCAAACCGGGAGACTCGCGGCTGCGGGGTCAGTTCCTACGAGTTACATTGGTCTCGTGGGAGGTGTTGGTGACACCCACGGGGACGTTCGGGGGATGTTTGGAGTTCTCACTCTCTAACGCCATGTTTTTAAGCGTAAGTCTAGAAATATGCAAATTATCATTGTATTCTCAAATCGGGAGTCCCGCGGCTGCAGGGTTAGTTCCTACGAGTTACATTGGTCCCGTGGGTGGTGTTGGTGCCACCCACGGGGCCGTTAGAGGGTTGTTTCGAGTTTTCACCCTCTAATGCCATGTTTTTAAGACTAAGTCTAGAAATATGCAAATTACCGTCGTATTCTCAATCCGGGAGAACCGCGGTTGCGGGGTTAGTTCCTACGAGTTACATTGGTCCCGTGGGTGGTGTTCGTGCCACCCACGGGGACGTTCGGGGGCTGTTTCTAGTTCTCACCCTCCAATGCCATGTTTTTAAGGCTAAGTCTATAAGTATGCAAATTACCGTCGTATTCTGTAACCGGGAGTCCCGCGACTACGGGGTCCGTTCCTACGATTTACATTGGTCCCGTGGGAGGTGTTGGTGCCACCCACGGGGACGTTGGGGGGCTGTTTCTAGTTCTCACCCCTAACGCCATGTTTCTTAGCCTAAGTCTAGAAATATGCAAATTACCGTCGTACTCTCAAACCGGGAGACTCGCGGCTGCGGGGTCAGTTCCTATGAGTTACATTGGTCCCGTGGGAGGTGTTGGTGCCACCCACGGGGACGTTCGGGGGATGTTTCTAGTTCACACCCCCTAAAGCCATGTTTTTTAGCCTAAGTCTAGAAATATGCAGATTACTATCGTACTCTCAAACCGGGAGACCCGCGGCTGCGGTGTCAGTTCCTACGATTTGCATTGGTCCCGTGGAAGGTGTTGGTGCCACCCACGGGGACGTTCGGGGGATGTTTCGAGTTTTCACCCTCTAACGCCATGTTTTTAAGCCTAAGTAAAGAAATATGCAAATTACCGACATATTCTCAAATCGGGAGACCCGCAGCTGCGGGGTCAGTTCCTACGAGTTACATGGGTCCCGTGGGAGGTGTTCGTGCCACCCACGGGAACGTTCGTGGGCTGTTTCTATATCTCACCCTCCAATGCCATGGTTTTAAGACTAAGTCTACAAATATGCAAATTACCTTCGTATTCTGTAACCGAGAGTCCCGCGACTGCGGGGTCTGTTCCTACGAGTTATATTGGTCCCGTGGGAGGTGTTGGTTCTACCTACAGGGACGTCCGGGGGCTGTTTCTAGTTCTCACCCCCTAACGCCATGTTTTTTAGCCTAAGTCTAGATATATGTAAATTACAGTCGTACTCTCAAACCAAGAGACTTGCGGCTGTGGGGTCAGTTCCTACGAGTTACATTGGTCCCGTGGGAGGTGTTGGTGCCACCCACGGGGACGTTCGAGGGCTGTTTCGAGTGTTCACCCTCTAACGCCATGTTTTTAAGCCTAAGTCTAGAAATATGCAAATTATCACCGTATTCTCAAACCTGGTGTCCCGCGGCTGCGGGGTCAGTTCCTACGAGTTACATTGGTCCCGTGGGAGGTGTTGGTGCAACCCACGGGGACGTTCGGGGGCTGTTTCGAGTGTTCACCCTCTAACACCATGTTTTTAAGCCTAAGTCAAGAAATATGCAAATTACCATCGTATTCTCAAATCGGGATACCCGCGTCTGCGGGGTCAGTTCCTACGAGTTACATTGGTCTCGTGGGAGGTGTTCGTGTCACCCACGGGGACGTTCGGGGGATGTTTCTAGTTCTCACCCCCTAACGCCATGTTTTTAGACTAAGTCTAGAAATATGCAAATTACCGTCGCACTCTCAAACCAGGAGACTCGCGGCTGCGGGGTGACTTCCTACGAGTTACATTGGTCTCCTGGGAGGTGTTGGTGCCATCCACGGGGACGTTCGGGGGATGTTTCGAGTTCTCACTCTCTAATGCCATGTTTTTAAGCCTAAGTCTAGAAATATGCAAATTATCATCGTATTCTCAAATCGGGAGTCCCGCGGATGCAGGGTTAGTTCCTACGAGTTACATTGGTCCGGTGGGTGGTGTTGGTGCCACCCACGGGGCCGTTAGAGGGTTGTTTCGAGTTTTCACCCTCTAATGCCATGTTTTTAAGCCTAAGTCTAGAAATATGCAAATTACCATCGTATTCTCAAACCGGGAGACCCGCGGCTGCGGGGTCAGTTCCTATGAGTTACATTGGTCCCATGGGAGGTGTTCGTGCCACCCAAGGGGACTTTCGAGGGCTGTTTCTAGTTCTCACCCTCCAATGCCATGTTTTTAAGCCTGAGTATATAAGTATGCAAATTACCTTCGTATTCTGTAACCTGGAGTCCCGCGACTGCGGGGTCCGTTCCTACGATTTACATTGATCCCGTGGGAGGTGTTGGTGCCACCCACGGGGACGTTCGGGGGCTGTTTCTAGTTCTCACCCCCTAACGCCATGTTTTTTAGCCTAAGTCTAGAAATATGAAAATTACTGTCGTACTCTCAAACCGGGAGACCCGCGGCTGCGGTGTCAGTTCCTACGATTTGCATTGGTCCCGTGGAAGGTGTTGGTGCCACCCAGGGGACGTTCGGGGCCTGTTTCGAGTTTTCACCCTCTAACGCCATGTTTTTAAGCCTAAGTCAAGAAATATGCAAATTACCGTCGTATTCTCAAATCGGGAGACCCGCGGCTGCGGGGTCAGTTCCTACCAGTTACATTGGTCCCGTGGGAGGTGTTCGTGCCACCCACGGGGACGTTCGGGGGCTGTTTCTAGTTCTCACCCTCCAATGCCATATTTTTAAGCCTAAGTCTAAAAATTTGAAATTACCGTCGTATTCTGTAACCGGGAGTCCCACGACTGCGGGGTCAGTTCGTACGAGTTACATTGGTCCTGTGGGTTGTGTTGGTGTCACCCACGGGGCCGTTCGGGGGCTATTTCTAGTTCTCACCCCTAACGCCATGTTTTTTAGCCTAAGTCTAGATATATGTAAATTACAGTCGTACTCTCAAACCAAGAGACTTGCGGCTGTGGGGTCAGTTCCTACGAGTTACATTGGTCCCGTGGGAGGTGTTGGTGCCACCCACGGGGACGTTCGAGGGCTGTTTCGAGTGTTCACCCTCTAACGCCATGTTTTTAAGCCTAAGTCTAGAAATATGCAAATTATCACCGTATTCTCAAACCTGGTGTCCCGCGGCTGCGGGGTCAGTTCCTACGAGTTACATTGGTCCCGTGGGAGGTGTTGGTGCAACCCACGGGGACGTTCGGGGGCTGTTTCGAGTGTTCACCCTCTAACACCATGTTTTTAAGCCTAAGTCAAGAAATATGCAAATTACCATCGTATTCTCAAATCGGGATACCCGCGTCTGCGGGGTCAGTTCCTACGAGTTACATTGGTCTCGTGGGAGGTGTTCGTGTCACCCACGGGGACGTTCGGGGGATGTTTCTAGTTCTCACCCCCTAACGCCATGTTTTTAGACTAAGTCTAGAAATATGCAAATTACCGTCGCACTCTCAAACCAGGAGACTCGCGGCTGCGGGGTGACTTCCTACGAGTTACATTGGTCTCCTGGGAGGTGTTGGTGCCATCCACGGGGACGTTCGGGGGATGTTTCGAGTTCTCACTCTCTAATGCCATGTTTTTAAGCCTAAGTCTAGAAATATGCAAATTATCATCGTATTCTCAAATCGGGAGTCCCGCGGATGCAGGGTTAGTTCCTACGAGTTACATTGGTCCGGTGGGTGGTGTTGGTGCCACCCACGGGGCCGTTAGAGGGTTGTTTCGAGTTTTCACCCTCTAATGCCATGTTTTTAAGCCTAAGTCTAGAAATATGCAAATTACCATCGTATTCTCAAACCGGGAGACCCGCGGCTGCGGGGTCAGTTCCTATGAGTTACATTGGTCCCATGGGAGGTGTTCGTGCCACCCAAGGGGACTTTCGAGGGCTGTTTCTAGTTCTCACCCTCCAATGCCATGTTTTTAAGCCTGAGTATATAAGTATGCAAATTACCTTCGTATTCTGTAACCTGGAGTCCCGCGACTGCGGGGTCCGTTCCTACGATTTACATTGATCCCGTGGGAGGTGTTGGTGCCACCCACGGGGACGTTCGGGGGCTGTTTCTAGTTCTCACCCCCTAACGCCATGTTTTTTAGCCTAAGTCTAGAAATATGAAAATTACTGTCGTACTCTCAAACCGGGAGACCCGCGGCTGCGGTGTCAGTTCCTACGATTTGCATTGGTCCCGTGGAAGGTGTTGGTGCCACCCAGGGGACGTTCGGGGCCTGTTTCGAGTTTTCACCCTCTAACGCCATGTTTTTAAGCCTAAGTCAAGAAATATGCAAATTACCGTCGTATTCTCAAATCGGGAGACCCGCGGCTGCGGGGTCAGTTCCTACCAGTTACATTGGTCCCGTGGGAGGTGTTCGTGCCACCCACGGGGACGTTCGGGGGCTGTTTCTAGTTCTCACCCTCCAATGCCATATTTTTAAGCCTAAGTCTAAAAATTTGAAATTACCGTCGTATTCTGTAACCGGGAGTCCCACGACTGCGGGGTCAGTTCGTACGAGTTACATTGGTCCTGTGGGTTGTGTTGGTGTCACCCACGGGGCCGTTCGGGGGCTATTTCTAGTTCTCACCCCTAACGCCATGTTTTTTAACCTAAGTTTAGAAATATGCAAATTACCATCGCACTCTCAAACCGGGAGACTCGCGGCTGCGGGGTCAGTTCCTACGAGTTACATTGGTCTCGTGGGAGGTGTTGGTGCCACCCACGGGGACGTTCGGGGGATGTTTGGAGTTCTCACATTCTAACGCCATGTTTTTAAGCCTAAGTCTAGAAATATGCAAATTATCGTTGTATTCTCAAATCGGGAGTCCCGCGGCTGCAGGGTTAGTTCCTACGAGTTACATTGGTCCCGTGGGTGGTGTTGGTGCCACCCACGGGGCCGTTAGAGGGTTGTTTCGATTTTTCACCCTCTAATGCCATGTTTTTAAGCCTAAGTCTAGAAATATGCAAATTATCGTCGTATTCTCAAACCGGGACAACCGCGGTTGCGGGGTTAGTTCCTACGAGTTACATTGGTCCCGTGGGTGGTGTTCGTGCCACCCACGGGGACGTTCGGGGGCTGTTTCTAGTTCTCACCCTCCAATGCCATGTTTTTAAGGCTAAGTCTATAAGTATGCAAATTACCGTCGTATTCTGTAACCGGGAGTCCCGCGACTAAGGGGTCCGTTCCTACGATTTACATTGGTCCCGTGGGAGGTGTTGGTGCCACCCATGGGGACGTTGGGGGGCTGTTTCTAGTTCTCACCCCTAACGCCATGTTTTTTAGCCTAAGTCTAGAAATATGCAAATTACCGTCGTACTCTCAAACCGGGAGACTCGCGGCTGCGGGGTCAGTTCCTATGAGTTACATTGGTCCCGTGGGAGGTGTTGGAGCCACCCACAGGGACGTTCGGGGGCTGTTTCTAGTTCACACCCCCTAAAGCCATGTTTTTTAGCCTAAGTCTAGAAATATGCAAATTACTGTTGTACTCTCAAACCGGGAGACCCGCGGCTGCGGTGTTATTTCCTACGATTTGCATTGGTCCCGTGGAAGGTGTTGGTGCCACCCACGGGGACGTTCGGGGGATGTTTCGAGTTTTCACCCTCTAACGCCATGTTTTTAAGCCTAAGTAAAGAAATATGCAAATTACCGTCGTATTCTCAAATCGGGAGACCCGCGGGTGCGGGGTCAGTTCCTACGAGTTACATGGGTCCCGTGGGAGGTGTTCGTGCCACCCACGGGAACGTTCGTGGGCTGTTTCTGTATCTCACCCTCCAATGCCATGGTTTTAAGACTAAGTCTACAAATATGCAAATTACATTCGTATTCTGTAACCGGGAGTCCCGCGACTGCGGGGTCTGTTCCTACGAGTTATATTGGTCCCGTGGGAGGTGTTGGTGCTACCTACAGGGACGTTCGGGGGCTGTTTCTAGTTCTCACCCCCTAACGCCATGTTTTTTAGCCTAAGTCTAGAAATATGTAAATTACCGTCGTACTCTCAAACCAAGAGACTTGCGGCTGCGGGGTCAGTTCCTACGAGTTACATTGGTCCCGTGGGAGGTGTTGGTGCCACCCCCGGGGACGTTCGAGGGCTGTTTCGAGTGTTCACCCTCTAACGCCATGTTTTTAAGCCTAAGTCTAGAAATATGCAAATTATCATCGTATTCTCAAACCGGGTGTCCCGCGGCTGCGGGGTCAGTTCCTACGAGTTATATTGGTCCCGTGGGAGGTGTTGGTGCCACCCACGGGGACGTTCAGGTGCTGTTTCGAGTGTTCACCCTCTAACGCCGTGTTTTTAAGCCTAAGTCAAGAAATATGCAAATTACCATCGTATTCTAAAATCGGGATACCCGCGGCTGCGGGGTCAGTTCCTACAAGTTACATTGGTCCCGTGGGAGGTGTTGATCCCACCCACGGGGAATGTTCGGGGGATGTTTCTAGTTCTCACCCCTAAAGCCATGTTTTTTAGCCTAAGTCTATAAATATACAAATTACCATCGTACTCTCAAACCGGGAGACCCGCAGCAGAGGGGTTAGTTCATACGATTTGCATTGGTCCCGTGGGAGGTGTTGGTGCCACCCACGGGGACGTTCGGGGGCTATTTCGAGTTCTCACCCTCTAACGCCATGTTTTTAAGCCTAAGTCTAGAAATATGAAAATTACCGGCGTACTCTCAAATCGGGAGACCCGCGGCTGCGGGGTCAGTTACTACGAGTTACATTGGTCCCGTGGGAGGTGTTGGTGCCACCCACGGGGACGTTCGGGGGATGTTTCTAGTTCTCACCCTCTAACGCCATGTTTTTAAGCCTAAGTCTAGAAATATGAAAATTACCATCGTACTCTCAAATCGGGAGACCCGCGGCTGCGGGGTTAGTTCCTTCGAGTTACATTGGTCCCGTGGGATGTGTTGGTGCCACCCACGGGGACGTTCGGGGGCTATTTTGAGTTTTCAACCTCTCGAGTTATCACCCTATAACATCATGTTTTTAAGCCTAAGTCTAGAAATATTTAAATTACCGTCGTACTCTCAAACCGGGAGACTCGCGACTGCTGGGTCAGTTCCTACGAGTTACATTGGTCCCGTGGGAGGTGTTGGTACCACCCACGGGGCCGGTAGAGGGCTGTTTCGAGTTTCCACCCTCTAACGCCATGTTTTTAAGCCTAAGTCTAGAAATATGTAAATTAACGTCGTATTCTAAAACTGGGAGACCCGCGACTGCGGGGTCAGTTCCTACGAGTTACATTGGTCCCGTGAGAGGTATTGGTGCCACTCACTGGGACGTTCGGGGGCTGTTTCTAGTTATCACCATCTAATGACATGTTTTTAAGACTAAGTCTAGAAATATGCATATTACCATCGTATTCTCAAACCGGGAGTCCCGCGACTGCGGGGTAGTTCCTACGAGTTACATTGGTCCCGTGGGAGGTGTTGGTGCCACTCACGGGGACGTTCGAGGGCCGTTTCTAGTTCTCCCCTCTAAAGCCATGTTTTTATGCCTAAGTCTAGAAATATACAAATTACCATCGTACTCTCAAATCGGGAGACCCGCGGTTGCGGGGACAGTTCCTACGAGTTACATTGGTCCAGTGGGAGGTGTTGGTGCCACCCACGGTGGCGTTCGGGTGCTGTTTCGAGTTTTCACCTTATCGAGTACTCACCCTATAACGCCATGTTTTTAAGTCTAAGTCTAAAAATATGCAAATTATCGTCGTACTCTCAAACCGAGAGACCCGCGGCTGTGGGGTCAGTTCCTTCGAGTTACAATTGTCCTGTGGGAGGTGTTGGTGCCACCCATGGGGACGTTCGGGGGCTGTTTCGAATTCTCACCCTCTAATGCCATGTTTTTATGCCTAAGTCTAGAAATATGTAAATTACCTTCGTTTTTTCAAACCGGGAGGCCCGCGGCTGCGAGGACAGTTCCTACGAGTTAAATTGGTCCCGTGGAAGTGTTGGTGCCACCCACGGGACCGTTCGGGGGATGTTTTGAGTTTTCACACTATAACGCCATGTTTTTAAGCCTAAGTCTAGAAATATGTAAATTATCATCCTATTCTCAAACCGGGAGTCCCGCGGCTACGGGGTCAGTTCCTAGGAGTTAAATTACTCCCGTGGGAGGTGTTGGTGCAACCCACGGGGCCGTTAGAGGGCTGTTTTGAGTTTTGATCGTCTAACGCCATGTTTTTAAGCCGAAGTCTAGAAATATGCAAATTAACGTCGTATTCTCAAACCGGGAGACCAGCGGCTGCGGGGTCAGTTCCTATGAGTTACATTGGTCCGGTGAGAGGTGTTGGTGCCACTCACGGGGACGTTCGGGGGCGGTTTCTACTTCTCACCTTTTAATGCCATGTTTTTAAGCCTAAGTCTAGAAATATGGATATTACCATCGTATTCTCAAATCGGGTGTCCCGCAACTGCGGGGTAGTTCCTACGAGTTACATTGGTCCCGTGGGAGGTGTTGAAGCCACTCACGGGACGTTCGGGCGCTATTTCTAGTTCTCACCCCCTAACACCATGTTTTTAAGCCTAAGTCTAGAAATATGGAAATTACCGTCGTACTCTCAAACCGGGACACTCGCGGCTGCGGGGTCAGTTCCTAAGAGTTACATTGGTCCGTGGGAGGTGTTGGTGCCACCCACGGGGACGTTCCGGGGCTATTTTGAGTTTTCACCTTCTCGAGTTCTCACCCTATAACGCCATGTTTGAAGCATAAGTCTAGACATATGAAAATTACCATCGTATTCTCAAATCGGGAGACCCGCGACTGCTGGGTCAGTTCCTACGAGTTACATTGGTCCCGTGGGAGGTGTTCGTGCCAGCTATGGGCACGTTCGGGGTTGGTTGTAGTTCTCACCCTCCAATGCCATGTTTTTAAGCCTAAGTCTAGAAATATGCAAATTAGCATCGTATTCTGTAACCGGGAGTCCCGCGACTGCGGGGTCAGTTCCTACGCATTACATTGGTCCCGTGGGAGGTGTTGGTGCCACCCACGGTGACGTTCGGGGGCTGTTTCGAGTTCTCACCCTCTAACGCCATGTTTTTAAGCCTAAGTCTAGAAATATGCAAATTATCGTCGTACTCTCAAATCGGGAGACCCGCGGTTGCGGGGTCAGTTCCTTCGAGTTACATTGGTCCCATGGGAGGTGTTGGTGCCACCCACGGGTACGTTCGGGGGCTATTTTGAGTTTTCAACCTCTCGAGTTATCACCCTATAACATCATGTTTTTAAGCCTAAGTCTAGAAATATTTAAATTACCATCGTACTCTCAAACCGGGAGACTCGCGACTGCTGGGTCAGTTCCTACGTGTTACATTGGTCCCGTGGGAGGTGTTGGTACCACCCACGGGGCCGGTAGAGGGTTGTTTCGAGTTTTCACCCTCTAACGCCATATTTTTAAGCCTAAGTCTAGAAATATGTAAATTAACATCGTGTTCTCAAACTGGGAGACCCGCGACTGCGGGGTCAGTTCCTACGAGTTACATTGGTCCCATGAGAGGTGTTGGTACCACTCACGGGGACGTTCGGGGGCTGTTTCTAGTTATCACCATATAATGCCATGTTTTAAGCCTAAGTCTAGAAATATGCAAATTACCACCATATTCTCAAACCGGGAGTCCCGCGACTGCGGGGTAGTCCCTACGAGTTACATTGGTCCCGTGGGAGGTGTTGGTGTCACTCACGGGGACCTTCGAGGGCCGTTTCTAGTTCTCACCCTCTAATGCCATGTTTTTATGCCTAAGTCTAGAAATATGCAAATTACCATCGTACTCTCAAACCGGGAGACCCTTGGCTGCGGGGACAGTTACTACGAGTTACATTGGTCAAATGGGAGGTATTGGTGCCACCCACGGTGGCGTTCGGGTGCTGTTTCGAGTTTTCACCTTCTCGAGTTCTCACCCTATAACGCCATGTTTTTAAGCCTAAGTCTAAAAATATGCAAATTATCGTCGTACTCTCAAACCGGGAGACCCACGGCTGCGGGGTCAGTTCCTTCGAGTTACAATTGTCCCGTGGGAGGTGTTGGTGCCACCCACAGGGACGTTCGGGGGCTGTTTTGAGTTTTCACACTATAACGCCATGTTTTTAAGCCTAAGTCTAGAAAAGTGTAAATTATCATCGTATTCTCAAACCGGGAGTCCCGTGGCTACGGGGTCAGTTCCTAGGAGTTACATTACTCCCGTCGGAGGTGTTGGTGCCACCCACGGGGCCGTTAGAGGGTTGTTTCGAGTTTTGACCGTCTAACGCCATGTTTTTAAGCCTGAGTCTAGAAATATGCAAATTAACGTCGTATTCTCAAACTGGGAGACCCGCGGCTGCGGGGTCAGTTAATACGAGTTACATTGGTCCCGTGAGAGGTGTTGATGCCACTCACGGGGACGTTCGGGGCTGGTTTCTAGTTCTCACCCTTTAATGCCATGTTTTTAAGCCTAAGTCTAGAAATATGGAAATTACCGTTGTACTCTCAAACCGGGAGACTCGCGGCTGCGGGGTCAGTTCCTAAGAGTTACATTGGTCCGTGGGAGGTGTTGGTGCCACCCACAGGGACGTTCCGGGGCTATTTTGAGTTTTCACCTTCTCGAGTTCTCACCCTATAACGCCATGTTTGAAGCCTAAGTCTAGAAATATGCAAATTACCGTTGTATTCTCAAATCGGGAGACCCGCGACTGCGGGGTCAGTTCCTACGAGTTACATTGGTCCCGTGGGAGGTGTTCGTGCCTCCCATGGGCACGTTCGGGGCTGTTTGTAGTTCTCACCCTCCAATCCCATGTTTTTAAGCCTAAGTCTAGAAATATGCAAATTACCGTCGTATTCTGTAACCGGGAGTCCCGCGACTGCGGGGTCAGTTCCTACGCGTTACATTGGTCCCGTGGGAGGTGTTGGTGCCACCCACGGGGACGTTCAGGGGCTATTTCGAGTTCTCACCCTCTAATGCCATGTTTTTAAGCCCAAGTCTAGAAATATACAAATTACCGTCGTACTCTCAAATCGGGAGACCCGCGGCTGCGGGGTCAGTTCCTACGAGTTACATTGGTCCCGTGGGAGGTGTTGGTGCCACCCACGGGGACGTTCGGGGGCTATTTCGATTTCACACCCTCTAACGCCATATTTTTAAGCCTAAGTCAAGAAATATGTAAATTAACGTCGTATTCTCAAACCGGGAGACCCGCGAATGCGGGGTCAGTTCCTACGAGTTACATTGTTCCCGTGAGAGGTGTTGGTGCCATTCACGGGGACGTTCGGGGGCTGTTTCTAGTTCTCACCCTCTAATGCCATGTTTTTAAGCCTAAGTCTAGAAATATGCAAATTACCATCGTATTCTCAAATCGGGAGTCCCGCGACTGTGGGGTAGTTCCTACGAGTTACATTGGTCCCGTGGGAGGTGTTGGTGCCACTCACGGGGACGTTCGAGGGCCGTTTCTAGTTATCACCCCCTAACGCCATGTTTTTATGCCTAACTCTAGAAATATGCAAATAACCATCGTACTCTCAAACCGGGAGACCCGCGGCTGCGGGGAGAGTGGCTACGAGTTACATTGGTCCAGTGGGAGGTGTTGGTGCCACCCACGGGGACGTTCGGGTGCTGCTTCGAGTTTTCACCTTCTCGAGTTCTCACCCTATAACGCCATGTTTTTAAGACTAAGTCAAAAAATATGCAAATTACCGCCGTACTCTCAAACCGGGAGACCCGCGACTCCGGGTTAAGTTCCTTCGAGTTACAATTGTCCCGTGGGAGGTGTTGGTGCCACCCACGGGGACGTTCGGGGTCTGTTTCGAGTTCTCACCCTCTAACGCTATGGTTTTAAGCCTAAGTCTAGAAATATGCAAATTACCTTCGTATTCTAAAATCGGGAGTCCTGCGGCTGCGGGGACAGTTCCTATGAGTTAAATTGGTCCCGTGGAAGGTGTTGGTGCCACCCACGGGGCTGTTCGGGGGCTGTTTTGAGTTTTCACACTATAACGCCATGTTTTTAAGCCTAAATCTAGAAAATTGCAAATTATCATTGTATTCTCAAAACGGGACGCCTGCGGCTACGACGTTAGTTCCTATGAGTTACATTAGTCCCGTGGGAGGTGTTGGTGCCACCCACGGGGCCGTTAGAGGGCTGTTTCGAGTTTTGACCCTCTAACGCCATGTTTTTAAGCCTAAGTCTAGAAATATGCAAATTAACGTCGTATTCTCAAACCGGGAGACCCGCGACTGCGGGGTCAGTTCCTACGAGTTACATTGGTCCCGTGAGAGGTGTTGGTGCCACTCACGAGGACGTTCGGGGGCTGTTTCTAGTTCTCACCCTCTAATGCCATATTTTTAAGCCTAAGTGTAGAAATATGTAAATTACCGTCGTATTCTCAAATCGGGAGTCCCGCGACTGCGGGGTAGTTCCTACGAGTTACATTGGTCCCGTGGGAGATGTTAGTGCCACTCACGGGGACGTTCGGGGGCTGTTTCTTGTTCTCACCCCCTAACGCCATGTTTTTAAGCCTAAGTCTAGAAATATGCAAATTACCGTCGTACTCTCAAACCGGGAGACCCGCGGCTACGGGGTCAGTTCCTAAGAGTTACATTGGTCCCGTGGGAGGTGTTGGTGCCACCCACGGGGACGTTCGGGTACTGTTTTGAGTTTTCACCTTATCGAGTTCTCACCCTATAACGCCATGTTTGAAGCCTAAGTCTAGAAATATGCAAATTACCGTCGTACTCCCAAACCGGGAGACCCGCGGCTACGGGGTCAGTTCCTTCGAGTTACATTGGTCCCGTGGGAGGTGTTGGTGCCACCCACGGGGACGTTCGGGGGCTGTTTCGAGTTCTCACACTCTAACGCCAAGTTTTTAAGCCTAAGTCTAGAAATATGCAAATTATCGTCGTATTCTCAAACCGGGAGTCCCGCGGCTAAGGGGTTTGTTCCTATGAGTTACATTGGTTCCATGGGAGGTGTTGGTCCCACCCACGGGGACGTTCGGGGGCTTTTTCGAGTTTTCACCCTCTAACGCCAAGTTTTGCCTAAGTCCAGAAATATGGAAATTACCTTTGTATTCTCAAACCGGGAGTCCCGCGACTGCGGGGACAGTTCCTACGATTTACATTGGTCCCGTGGGAGGTGTTAGTGCCACCCACGGGGCCGTTCGGGGGCTATTTTGAGTTTTCACCCTATAACGCCATGTTTATAAGCCTAAGTCTAGAAATATGAAAATTATCGTCGTATTCTCAAACCGAGAGTCCCGTAGTTGCGGGGTCAGTTCCTACGAGTTACATTAGTCCCGTGGGAGGTGTTGGTGCCACCCACGGGGAGGTTAGAGGGCTGTTTTGAGTTTTCACCCTCTAACGCCATGTTCTTAAGCCTAAGTCTAGAAATATGCAAATTACCATCGTATTCTCAAACTGGGAGACCTGCGGTTACGGGGTCAGTTCCTACGAGTTACATTTGTCCTATGGGAGGTGTTGGTGCCACCCACAGGGACGTTCGGGGGCTGTATCAAGTTCTCACCCTCTAATGCCATGTTTTTAAGCCTAAGTCTAGAAATATGCAAATTACCGTCGTATTCTGTAATCGGGAGTCCCGCGATTGCGGGGTCAGCTCCTACGAGTTACATTAGTCCCGTGGGAGGTGTTGGTGCCACCCACGGGGCCGTTAGAGGGTTGTTTCGAGTTTTGACCCTCTAACGCCATGTTTTTAAGCTTAAGTCTAGAAATATGCAAATTAACATCATATTCTCAAACCGGGAGACCCGCGGCTGCGGGCTCAGTTCCTACGAGTTACATTGGTCCCGTGAGAGGTGTTGGTGCAACCTAGGGGGACGTTCGGGTGCTGTTTCGAGTTTTCACCTTCTCGAGTTCTCACCCTATAACGCCATGTTTTTAAGCCTAAGTAGAAAAATATGCAAATTACCATCGTACTCTCAAACCGGGAGACCCGCGGCCGCGGGGACAGTTCCTACGAGTTACATTGGTCTAGTGGGAGGTATTGGTGCCACCCACGGGGATGTTCGGGGGATGTTTCGAGTTTTCACCTTCTCGAGTTCTCACCCTATAACCCCATGTTTTTAAGCCTAAGTCTAAAAATATGCAAATTACCGTCGTACTCTCAAATCGGGAGACCCGCGGCTACGAGGTCAGTTCCTACGAGTTACATTGGTCCCGTGGGAGGTGTTGGTGCCACCCACGGGGACGTTCGGGGGTTGTTTCGATTTCTCACCCTCTAACGCCATGTTTTAAAGCCTAAGTCTAAAAATATGAAAATTATCATTGTATTCTCAAACCGGGAGTCCCACGGCCGCGGAGTCAGGTCCTACGAGTTACATTGGTTCCGTGGGAGGTGTTAATCCCACCCACGGGGTTGTTCGGGGGTTGTATCGAGTTTTCACCCTCTAACGCCAAGCTTTGCCTAAGTCTAGAAATATGCAAATTACCTTCGTATTCTTAAACCGGGAGTCCCGCGGCTGCGTGGACAGTTCCTACGAGTTAAATTGGTCACGTGGAAGGTGTTGGTGCCCCCCACGGGGCCGTTCGGGGGTTGTTTTGAGTTTTCACACTATAACGCCATGTTTTTAAGCCTAAGTCTATAAATATGCAAATTATCATCGTATTGTCAAACCGGGCGTCCTGCGGCTGTGGGGTCAGTTCCTACGAGTTACATTAGTCCCGTGGGAGTTGTTGGTGCCACCCACGGGGCCGTTAGAGGGTTGTTTCGAGTTTTGACCCTCTAACACCATGTTTTTTAGTCTAAGTATAGAAATATACAAATTAACGTCGTATTCTCAAACCGGGAGACCCGCGGCTACATGGTCAGTTCCTACGAGTTACATTGGTCCCGTGACAGGTGTTGGTGCCACTCACGAGGACGTTCGGGGGCTGTTTCTAGTTCTCACCTTCTAATGCCATGTTTTTAAGCCCAAGTCTAGAAATATGAAAATTACCATCGTATTCTCCAATCGGGAATCCCGCGACTGTGGGGTAGTTCCTACGAGTTACATTGGTCCCGTGGGAGGTGTTGGTGCCACTCACGGGGACGTTCGGGGGCTGTTTCGAGTTCTCACCCCCTGACGCCATGTTTTTAAGCCTAAGTCTAGAAACATGGAAATTACCTTCGTACTCTCAAACCAGGAGACCCACGGCTGCGGGGTCAGTTCCTACGAGTTACATTTGTCCCGTGGGAGGTGTTGGTGCCACCCATGAGGATGTTCGGTGGCTGTTTTGAGTATTCACCTTCTCGAGTTCTCACCCGATAACGCCATATTTTTAAGCCTAAGTCTAGAAATATGAAAATTACCGTCGTACTCTCAAATCGGGAGACCCGCGACTGCGCGGTCAGTTCCTTCGAGTTACATTGGTCCCGTGGAGGTGTTGGTGCCACCCACGGGGACGTTCGGGGGCTGTTTCGAGTTCTCACCCTCTAATGCCATGTTTTTAAGCCTAAGTCTAGAAATATGCAAATTATCATCATATTCTCAAATCGGGAGTCCCGCAGCTGAGGGGTCAGTTCCTACGAGTTACATTGGTTCCGTGGGAGGTGTTGGTCCCACCCACGAGGACGTACAGGGGTTGTTTCGAGTTTTCACCCTCTAACGCCAAGCTTTGCCTAAGTCTAGAAATATGCAAATTACCTTCATATTCTCAAACTGGGAGTCCCGCGGCTGCGGGGACAGTTCCTACGATTTACATTGAACCCGTGGGAGGTATTGGTGCCACCCACAGGGCCGTTCCGGGGCTGTTTTGAGTTTTCACCCTATAACGCCATATTTTTAAGCCTAAGTCTAGAAATAACCAAATTATCGTCGTATTCTCAAACCGAGAATCCCGCGGCTGCGGGGTCAGTTCCTACGAGTTACATTAGTCCCGTGGGAGGTGTTGGTGCCACCCACGGGGATGTTAGAGGGCTGTTTCGAGTTTTCATCCTCTAACGCCATGTTTTTAAGCCTAAGTCAAGAAATATGGAAATTACCATCGTACTCTCAAACCGGGAGACCCGCGGCTACGGGGTCAGTTCCTACGAGTTAAATTGGTCCCGTGGAAGGTGTTGGTACCACCCACGGGGACGTTCGGGGGCTGTTTCAGGTTCTCACCCTCTAACGCCATGTTTTTAAGCCTAAGTCCAGAAATATGCAAATTATCATCGTATTCTCAAACCGGGAGTCCCGCGGTCGCGGGGTCAGTTCTTACGAGTTACATTGGTCCCGTGGGAGGTGTTGGTGCCACCCACGGGGACGTTCGGGGGCTGTTTCGAGTTTTCACCCACTAACGCCATGTTTTTAAGCCTAAGTAAAGAAATATGCAAATTACCATCGTATTCTCAAACCGGGAGACCCACGGCTGCGGGGTGAGTTCCTACGAGGGACATTGGTCCCGTGGGAGGTGTTGGTGCCACCCACGGGGACGTTCGGGGGCTATTTCTAGTTCTCACCCTCTAATGCCATGTTTTAAAGCCTAAGGCTAGAAATATGCAAATTACCGTCCTATTCTCAAATCGAGAGTCCCGCGACTACGGGGATAGTTCTTACGTGTCACATTGGTCCCTTGGTAGGTGTTGGTGCCACTCACGGGGACGTTCGGGGGCTGTTTCTAGTTCTCACCCCCTAACGCCATGTTTTTAAGACTAAGTCTAGAAATATGCAATTTACCATCGTACTCTCAAACCGGGAGACCCGCAGCAGCGAGGTCTATTCCTACGAGCTACATTGGTCCCGTGGGAGGTGTTGGTGCCACCCACGGGGACGTTCGGGGGTTGTTTTGAGTTTTCAACCTCTCGAATTCTCACCCTATAACATCATGTTTTAAAGCCCAAGTCTAGAAATATGCAAATTACCATCGTACTCTCAAACTGGGAGACTCGCGACTGCGGGGTCAAATCCTACAAGTTACATTGGTCCCGTGAGAGGTGTTGGTGCCACTCATGAGGACGTTCGGGGGCTGTTTCTAGTTCTCACCCTCTAATGCCATGTTTTTAAGCCCAAGTCTAGAAATATAAAAATTACCATCGTATTCTCAAACCGGGAATCCCGCGACTGCGGGGTAGTTCCTACGAGTTACATTGGACCCGTGGGAGGTGTTGGTGCCCCTCAGGGGGACGTTCGGGGGCTGTTTCGAGTTCTCACCCCCTGACGCCATGTTTTTAAGCCTAAGTCTAGAAATATGCAAATTACCTTCGTACTCTCAAACTGGGAGACCCGCGGCTGCGGGGTCAGTTCCTACGAGTTACATTGGTCCCGTCGGAGGTGTTGGTGCCACCCATGAGGATGTTCGGTGGATGTTTTTAGTATTCACCTTCTCGAGTTCTCACCCGATAACGCCATATTTTTAAGCCTAAGTCTAGAAATATGAAAATTATCGTCGTACTCTCAAATCGGGAGACCCGCGACTGCGCGGTCAGTTCCTTCGAGTTACATTGGTCCCGTGGGAGGTGTTGGTGCCACCCACGGGGACGTTCGGGGGCTGTTTCGAGTTCTCACCCTCTAATGCCATGTTTTTAAGCCTAAGTCTAGAAATATGCAAATTATCATCATATTCTCAAACCGGGAGTCCCGCGGCTGAGGGGTCAATTCCTACGAGTTACATTGGTTCCGTGGGAGGTGTTGGTCCCACCCACGAGGACGTACAGGGGTTGTTTCGAGTTTTCACCCTCTAACACCAAGCTTTGCCTAAGTCTAGAAATATGCAAATTACCTTCATATTCTCAAACCGGGAGTACCGCGGCTGTGGGGACAGTTCCTACGATTTACATTGGTCCCGTGGGAGGTGTTGGTGCCACCCACGGGGCCGTTCGGGGGCTGTTTCGAGTTCTCACCCTCTAACGCCATGTTTTTAAGCCTAAGTCTAGAAATATGCAAATTATAATCGTATTCTCAAACCGAGAGTTCCGCGGTTGCGGGGTCAGTTCCTACGAGTGACATTGGTCCCGTGGGAGGTGTGGGTGCCAACCACGGGGACGTTCGGGGGCTATTTCGAGTTTTCACCCTCTAACGCCATGTTTTTAAGCCTAAGTCTAAAAATATGCAAATTATCATCGTATTCTCAAACCGGGAGTCCCGCGGCTGCGGGGGCAGTTCCTACGAGTTACATTGGTCCCGTGGGAGGTGTTGGTGCCACCCACGAGGCCGTTAGAGGGTTGTTTCGAGTTTTCACCCTCTAACGCCATCTTTTTAAGACTAAGCCTAGAAATACGCAACTTACCACCATATTATCAAACCGGGAGACCCGCGGATGTGGGGTCAGTTCCTACGAGTTGCATTGGTCCCGTGGGAGGTGTTGGTGCCACCCACGGGGACGTTCGGGGGCTGTTTCTAGTTCTCACTCTCTAATTCCATGTTTTTAAGCCTAAGTCTAGAAATATGCAAATTACCGTCGTACTCTCAAACCGGGTGACCCACGGCTGCGTGGTCAGTTCCTACGAGTTACCTTGGTCCCGTGGGAGGTGTTGGTTCCACCCACGGGGACTTTCAGGGGATATTTCGAGTTCTCACCCTCTAACGCTATGTTTTTAAGCCTAAGTCTAAAAAATATGCAAATTATCATCGTATTCTCAAACCAGGAGTCCCGCGGCTGCAGGGTCAGTTCCTACGAGTTACATTGGTCCCGTGGGAGGTGTTGGTGCCACCCATGAGGCCGTTAGAGGGTTGTTTCGAGTTTTCACCCTCTAACGCCATGTTTTTAAGACTAAGCCTAGAAATACGCAACTTACCACCGTATTATCAAATCGGGAGACCCGAGGATGTGGGGTCAGTTCCTACGAGTTGCATTGGTCCCGTGGGAGGTGTTGGTACCACCCACGGGGACGTTCGGGGGCTGTTTCTAGTTCTCACCCTCTAATTCCATGTTTTTAAGCCTAAGACTAGAAATATGTAAATTACTGTAGTACTCTCAAACCGGGTGACCCTCGGCTGCGTGGTCAGATCCTATGAGTTACCTTGGTCACGTGGGAGGTGTTAGTGCCACCCACGGGGACGTTCAGGGAATATTTCGAGTTCTCACCCTCTAACGCTATGTTTTTAAGCCTAAGTCTATAAATATGCAAATTATCATCGTATTCTCAAACCGGGAGTCCCGCGGCTGCGGGGTCAGTTCCTACGAGTTAAATTTGTCCCGTGGGAGGTGTTGGTGCCATCCACGGGGACGTTCGGGGGATGTTTCGAGTTTTCACCCTCTAGCGCCAAGTTTTACTTAAGTCTAGATATATATAAATTACATTCATATTCTCAAACCGGGAGTCCCGCGGCAGCGGGGACAGTTCCTACGACTTACATTGGTTCCGTGGGAGGTGTTGGTGCCACCCACGCGGCCGTTCGGGGGCTGTTTCGAGTTTTCACCCTTTAACGCCATGTTTTTAAGCCCAAGTCTAGAAATATGCAAATTATCGTCGTATTCGCAAACCGGGAGTCCCACGGCTGCGGGGTCAGTTCCTACGAGTTACATTGGTCCCGTCGGAGGTGTTGGTACCACCCACAGGGCCGGTAGAGGGCTGTTTCGAGTTTTCACCCTCTAACGCCATGGTTTTAAGCCTAAGTCTAGAAATATGCAAATTAACGTCATATTCTCAAACCGGGAGACCCGCGGCTACGGGGTCAGTTCCTACGAGCTACATTGGTTCCGCCGGAGGTGTTGGTACCACCCACGGGGATGTTCGGGGGCTGTTTCTAGTTCTCACCCTCCAATGCCATGTTTTTTAGCCTAAGTCTAGGAATATGTAAATTACAGTCGTATTTACAAATAGGGAGACCCGCGGCTGCGGGGTCAGTTCCTACGAGTTACATTGGTCCCGTGGGAGGTGTTGTTGCCACTCACGGGGACGTTCGGGGGCCGTTTCTAGTTCTCACCCCCTAACGCCATGTTTTTAAGCCTAAGTCTAGAAATATGCAAATTACCATCGTACTCTCAAACCGGGAGTCCCGCGGCTGTGGGGTCAGTTCCTACGAGTTAAATTTGTCCCGTGGGAGGTGTTGGTGCCATCCACTGGGACGTTCAGTGGCTGTTTCGAGTTTTCACCCTCTAGCGCCAAGTTTTACTTAAGTCTAGAAATATATAAATTACCTTCATATTCTAAAACCTGGAGTCCCACGGCAGCGGGGACAGTTCCTACGACTTACATTGGTCCTGTGGGAGGTGTTAGTGCCACCCACGACGCCGTTCGGGGGCTGTTTCGAGTTTTCACCGTTTAACGCCATGTTTTTAAGCCTAAGTCTAGAAATATGCAAATTATCATCGTATTCGCATACCGGGAGTTCCGCGGCTGCAGGGTCAGTTCCTACGAGTTGTATTGGTCCCGTGGGAGGTGTTGGTACCACCCACGGGGCCGGTAGAGGGCTGTTTCCAGTTTTCACCCTCTAACGCCATGTTTTTAAGCCTAAGTCTAGAAATATGCAAATTAACATCGTATTCTCAAACCGGGAGACCCGCGGCTACGGGGTCAGTTCCTATGAGTTACATTGGTCCCGTGATAGGTGTTGGTGCCACTCACGGGGACGTTCGGGGGCTGTTTTTAGTTCTCACTCTCTAATGCCATGTTTTTAATCCTAAGTCTAGAAATATGCAAATTACCGTCGTAATCTCAAACCGGGAGTCCCGCGACTGCGGGGTAGTTCCTACGAGTTACATTGGTCCCGTGGGAGGTGTTGGTTCCACTCACGGGGACGTTCGGGGGCCGTTTCTTGTTCTCACCCCCTAACGCCATGTTTTTAAGCTTAAGTCTAGAAATATGCAAATTACCATCGTACTCTCAAACCGGGAGACCCGCGACAGCGGGGACAGTGCCTACGAGTAACATTGGTCCCGTGGGAGGTGTTGGTGCCACCCACGGGGACGTTCAGGGGCTGTTTCGAGTTCTCACCCTCTAATGCCAGGTTTTTAAGCCTAAGTCTAGAAATATGCAAATTACCGTCATACTCTCAAATCGGGAGACCCGGGGCTGCGGGGTTAGTTCCTACGAGTTAAATTGGTCCCGTGGGAGGTGTTGGTGCCATCCACGGGGACGTTTGGGGGATGTTTCTAGTTCTCACCCCCTAACACCATGTTTTTAATCCAAAGTCTTGAAATATGGAAATTACCATCGTACTCTCAAACCGGGAGACACACGGCTGCAGGGTCAGTTCGTACGAGTTACATTGGTCCCGTGGGAGGTGTTGGTGCCACCCACGGGGACGTTCGGGGGCTGTTTCGAGTTTTCACCCTCTCGAGTTCTCACCCTATAATGCTGTGTTTATAAGCCTAAGTCTAGAAATATTCAAATTACCGCCGTACTCTAACCGGGAGAGCTGCGGCCATGGGTCAGTTCCTACGAGTTATATTTGTCCCGTGGGAGGTGTTGGTGCCACCCACGGGGACGTTCGGGGCTATTTCGACTTCTCACTCTCTAACCCAATATATTAAAGCCGAAGTCTAAAAATATGGAAATTATCATCGTATTATCAAACCGGGAGTCCCGCGGCTGCGGGGTGAGTTCCTACGAGTTGCATTGGTCCCGTGGGAGGTGTTGGTGCCACCCACAGGGATGTTCGGGGGCTATTTCGAGTTTTCACCCTCTAACGCCATGTTTTTAAGCCTAAGTCTAAAAATATGCAAATTACCATCGTACTCTCAAAACGGGAGACTCGCTGCTGCGGGGTCAGTTCCTACGAGTTATATTTGTCCCGTGGGAGGTGTTGGTGCCACCCACGGGGAATTTCGCTGGCTGTTTCAAGTTCTCACCCTCTAATGCCATGTTTTTAAGCCTAAGTCTAAAAATATGCAAATTAACGTCGTATTCTCAAATCGGTAGTCCCGCAACTGCGAGGATAGTTCCTACAAGTTACATTGGTCCCGTGGGAGGTGTTGGTGCCACCCACTGGGACGTTCGGGGGCTATTTCTATTTCTCACCCCCTAACGCGATTTTTTTAAGCCTAAGTCTACGAATATGAAAAATACCATCGTGGGAGGTGTTGGTGCCATCCACGGGGACGATCGGGGGCTGTTTTGAGTTCTTACCCTCTAACGCCATGTTTTTAAGCCTAAGTCTAGAAATATGCAAATTGCCATCGTACTCTCAAACCGGGAGACTCACGGCTGCAGGGTCAGTTCCAACTAGTTAAATTGGTCCCGTGGTAGGTGTTGGTACCACCCACGGGGACGTTCAGGCGATATTTCGAGTTCTCACCCTCTAACGCTATGTTTTTAAGCCTAAGTCTAGAAATATGTAAATTATCATCGTCTTCTCAAACCGGGAGTCCCGGCGCTGCGGTGTCAGTTCCTACGAGGTAAATTTGTCCCGTGGGAGGAGTTGGTGCCATCCACGGGGACGTTCGGGGGCTGTTTCGAGTTTTCACCCTCTAGCGCCATGTTTTACTTAAGTCTAGAAATATATAAATTACCTTCGTATTATCAAACCGGGAGTCCCGCAGTAGCGGGGTCAGTTCCTACGAGTTACATTGGTCCCGTGTGAGGTGTTGGTGCCACCCACGGGGACGTTCGAGGGCTGTTTCGAGTGTTCACCCTCTAACGCCATGTTTTTAAGCCTAAGTCTAGAAATATGCAAATTATCATCGTATTCTCAAACCGGGAGTCCCGCGGCTGCGGGGTCAGTTCATACGAGTTACATTGGTCCTGTGGGAGGTGTTGGTGCCACCCACGGGGACGTTCGGGGGCTGTTTCGAGTGTTCACCCTCTAACACCATGTTTTTAAGCTTAAGTTAAGAAATATGCAAATTACCATCGTATTCTCAAACCGGGATACCCGCGGCTGCGGGGTCAGTTCCTACAAGTTACATTGGTCTCGTGGGAGGTGTTCGTGTCACCCACGGGGACGTTCGGGGGCTGTTTCTAGTTCTCACCCCCTAACGCCATGTTTTTAGACTAAGTCTAGAAATATGCAAATTACCGTCGAACTCTCAAACCGAGAGACTCGCGGCTGCGGGGTCAGTTCCTACGAGTTACATTGGTCTCGTGGGAGGTGTTGGTGCCATCCACGGGGACGTTCGGGGGATGTTTCGAGTTCTCACTCTCTAATGCCATGTTTTTAAGCCTAAGTCTAGAAATATGCAAATTATCATCGTATTCTCAAATCGGGAGTCCCGCGGATGCAGGGTTAGTTCCTACGAGTTACATTGGTCCGGTGGGTGGTGTTGGTGCCACCCACGGGGCCGTTAGAGGGTTGTTTCGAGTTTTCACCCTCTAATGCCATGTTTTTAAGCCTAAGTCTAGAAATATGCAAATTACCATCGTATTCTCAAACCGGGAGACCCGCGGCTGCGGGGTCAGTTCCTATGAGTTACATTGGTCCCGTGGGAGGTGTTCGTGCCACCCACGGGGACTTTCGGGGGCTGTTTCTAGTTCTCACCCTCCAATGCCATGTTTTTAAGCCAGAGTATATAAGTATGCAAATTACCTTCGTATTCTGTACCCTGGAGTCCCGCGACTGCGGGGTCCGTTCCTACGATTTACATTGGTCCCGTGGGAGGTGTTGGTGCCACCCACGGGGACGTTCGGGGGCTGTTTCTAGTTCTCACCCCCTAACGCCATGTTTTTTAGCCTAAGTCTAGAAATATGAAAATTACTGTCGTACTCTCAAACCGGGAGACCCGCGGCTGCGGTGTCAGTTCCTACGATTTGCATTGGTCCCGTGGAAGGTGTTGGTGCCACCTAGGGGACGTTCGGGGGCTGTTTCGAGTTTTCACCCTCTAACGCCATGTTTTTAAGCCTAAGTCAAGAAATATGCAAATTACCGTCGTATTCTCAAATCGGGAGACCCGCGGCTGCGGGGTCAGTTCCTACCAGTTACATTGGTCCCGTGGGAGGTGTTCGTGCCACCCACGGGAACGTTCGGGGGCTGTTTCTAGTTCTCACCCTCAAATGCCATATTTTTAAGCCTAAGTCTAAAAATATGAAATTACCATCGTATTTTGTAATCGGGAGTCCCACGACTGCGGGGTCAGTTCATACGAGTTACATTGGTCCTGTGGGTTGTGTTGGTGTCACCCACGGGGCCGTTTGGGGGCTATTTCTAGTTCTCACCCCTAACGCCATATTTTTTAGCCTAAGTTTAGAAATATGCAAATTACCATCGCACTCTCAAACCGGGAGACTCGTGGCTGCGGGGTCAGTTCCTACGAGTTACATTGGTCTCGTGGGAGGTGTTGGTGCCACCCACGGGGACGTTCGGGGGATGTTTCGAGTTCTCACTCTCTAACACCATGTTTTTAAGCCTAAGTCTAGAAATATGCAAATTATCGTTGTATTCTCAAATCGGGAGTCCCGCGGCTGCAGGGTTAGTTCCTACGAGTTACATTGGTCCGGTGGGTGGTGTTGGTGCCACCCACGGGGCCGTTAGAGGGTTGTTTCGAGTTTTCACCCTCTAATGCCATGTTTTTAAGCCTAAGTCTAGAAATATGCAAATTACCGTCGTATTCTCAAACCGGGAGAACCGCGGTTGCGGGGTTAGTTCCTACGAGTTACATTGGTCCCGTGGGTGGTGTTCGTGCCACCCATGGGGACGTTCGGGGGCTGTTTCTAGTTCTCACCCTCCAATGCCATGTTTTTAAGGCTAAGTCTATAAGTATGCAAATTACCGTCGTATTCTGTAACCGGGAGTCCTGCGACTACGGGGTCCGTTCCTATGATTTACATTGGTCCCGTGGGAGGTGTTGGTGCCACCCACGGGGACGTTGGGGGGCTGTTTCTAGTTCTCACCCCTAACGCCATGTTTTTTAGCCTAAGTCTAGAAATATGCAAATTACCGTCGTACTCTCAAACCGGGAGACTCGCGGCTGTGGGGTCAGTTCCTATGAGTTACATTGGTCCCGTGGGAGGTGTTGGTGCCACCCACGGGGACATTCGGGGGCTGTTTCTAGTTCACACCCCCAAAAGCCATGTTTTTTAGCCAAAGTCAAGAAATATGCAAATTACTGTCGTACTCTCAAACCGGGAGACCCGCGGCTGTGGTGTCAGTTCCTACGATTTGCATTGGTCCCGTGGAAGGTGTTGGTGCCACCCACGGGGACGTTCGGGGGATGTTTCGAGTTTTCACCCTCTAACGCCATGTTTTTAAGCCTAAGTAAAGAAATATGCAAATTACCGTCGTATTCTCAAATCGGGAGACCCGCGGCTATGGGGTCAGTTCCTACGAGTTACATGGGTCCCGTGGGAGGTGTTCGTGCCACCCACGGGAACGTTCGTGGGCTGTTTCTATATCTCACCCTCCAATGCCATGGTCTACAAATATGCAAATTACCTTCGTATTCTGTAACCGGGAGTCCCGCGACTTCGGGGTCTGTTCCTACGAGTTATATTGGTCCCGTGGGAGGTGTTGGTGCTACCTACAGGGACGTTCGGGGGCTGTTTCTAGTTCTCACCCCTAACGCCATGTTTTTTAGCCTAAGTCTAGAAATATGTAATTTACCGTCGTACTCTCAAACCAAGAGACTTGCGGCTGCGGGGTTAGTTCCTACGAGTTACATTGGTCCCGTGGGAGGTGTTGGTGCCACCCACGGGGACGTTCGAGGGCTGTTTCGAGTGTTCACCCTCTAACGCCATGTTTTTAAGCCTAAGTCTAGAAATATGCAAATTATCATCGTATTCTCAAACCGGGTGTCCCGCGGCTGCGGGGTCAGTTCCTACGAGTTACATTGGTCCCGTGGGAGGTGTTGGTGCCACCCACGGGGACGTTCAGGTGCTGTTTCGAGTGTTCACCCTCTAACGCCGTGTTTTTAAGCCTAAGTCAAGAAATATGCAAATTACCATCGTATTCTGAAATCGGGATACCCGCGGCTGCGGGGTCAGTTCCTACAAGTTACATTGGTCCCGTGGGAGGTGTTGATCCCACCCACGGGGAATGTTCGGGGGATGTTTCTAGTTCTCACCCCTAAAGCCATGTTTTTTAGCCTAAGTCTAGAAATATACAAATTACCATCGTACTCTCAAACCGGGAGACCCGCAGCAGAGGGGTTAGTTCATACGATTTGCATTGGTCCCGTGGGAGGTGTTGGTGCCACCCACGGGGACGTTCGGGGGCTATTTCGAGTTCTCACCCTCTAACGCCATGTTTTTAAGCCTAAGTCTAGAAATATGAAAATTACCGGCGTACTCTCAAATCGGGAGACCCGCGGCTGCGGGGTCAGTTCCTACGAGTTACATTGGTCCCGTGGGAGGTGTTGGTGCCACCCACGGGGACGTTCGGGGGATGTTTCTAGTTCTCACCCTCTAACGCCATGTTTTTAAGCCTAAGTCTTGAAATATGCAAATTACCGTCGTACTCTCAAATCGGGAGACCCGCGGCTGCGGGGTCAGTTCCTTCGAGTTACATTGGTCCCGTGGGAGGTGTTGGTGCCACCCACGGGGACGTTCGGGGGCTATTTTGAGTTTTCAACCTCTCGAGTTATCACCCTATAACATCATGTTTTTAAGCCTAAGTCTAGAAATATTTAAATTACCGTCGTACTCTCAAACCGGGAGACTCGCGACTGCTGGGTCAGTTCCTACGAGTTACATTGGTCCCGTGGGAGGTGTTGGTACCACCCACGGGGCCGGTAGAGGGTTGTTTCGAGTTTCCACCCTCTAACGCCATGTTTTTAAGCCTAAGTCTAGAAATATGTAAATTAATGTCGTATTCTAAAACTGGGAGACCCGCGACTGCGGGGTCAGTTCCTACGAGTTACATTGGTCCCGTGAGACGTATTGGTGCCACTCACGGGGACGTTCGGGGGCTGTTTCTAGTTATCACCATCTAATGCCATATTTTTAAGCCTAAGTCTAGAAATATGCATATTACCATCGTATTCTCAAACCGGGAGTCCCGCGACTGTGGGGTAGTTCCTACGAGTTACATTGGTCCCGTGGGAGGTGTTGGTGCCACTCACGGGGACGTTCGAGGGCCGTTTCTAGTTCTCCCCTCTAATGCCATGTTTTTATGCCTAAGTATAAAAATATGCAAATTACCATCGTACTCTCAAATCGGGAGACCCGCGGCTGCAGGGACAGTTCCTACGAGTTACATTGCTCAGGTGGGAGGTGTTGGTGCCACCCACGGTGGCGTTCGGGTGCTGTTTCGAGTTTTCACCTTATCGAGTACTCACCCTATAATGCCATGTTTTTAAGTCTAAGTCTAAAAATATGCAAATTATCGTCGTACTCTCAAACCGAGAGACCCGCGGCTGCGGGGTCAGTTCCTTCGAGTTACAATTGTCCTGTGGGAGGTGTTGGTGCCACCCACGGGGACGTTCGGAGGCTGTTTCGGATTCTCACCCTCTAATGCCATGTTTTTAAGCCTAAGTCTAGAAATATGTAAATTACCTTCGTTTTTTCAAACCGGGAGGCCCGCGGCTGCGAGGACAGTTCCTACGAGTTAAATTGGTCTCGTGGAAGTGTTGGTGCCACCCACGAGACCGTTCGGGGGATGTTTTGAGTTTTCACACTATAACGCCATGTTTTTAAGCCTAAGTCTTGAAATATGTAAATTATCATCGTATTCTCAAACCGGGATTCCCGCGGCTACGGGGTCAGTTCCTAGGAGTTAAATTACTCCCGTGGGAGGTGTTGGTACAACCCACGGGGCCGTTAGAGGGCTGTTTTGAGTTTTGATCGTCTAACGCCATGTTTTTAAGCCGAAGTCTAGAAATATGCAAATTAACGTCGTATTCTCAAACCGGGAGAACAGCGGCTGCGGGGTCAGTTCCTACGAGTTACATTGGTCCGGTGAGAGGTGTTGGTGCCACTCACGGGGACGTTCGGGGGCGGTTTCAACTTCTCACCCTTTAATGCCATGTTTTTAAGCCTAAGTCTAGAAATATGGATATTACCATCGTATTCTCAAATCGGGAGTCCCGCAACTGCGGGGTAGTTCCTACGAGTTACATTGGTCCCGTGGGAGGTGTTGAAGCCACTCACGGGGACGTTCGGGCACTGTTTCTAGTTCTCATCCCCTAACACCATGTTTTTAAGCCTAAGTCTAGAAATATGGAAATTACCATCGTACTCTCAAACCGGGACACTTGCGGCTGCGGGGTCAGTTCCTAAGAGTTACATTGGTCCGTGGGAGGTGTTGGTGCCACCCACGGGGGCGTTCCGGGGCTATTTTGAGTTTTCACCTTCTCGAGTTCTCACCCTATAACGCCGTGTTTGAAGACTAAGTCTAGAAATATGCAAATTACCATCGTATTCTCAAATCGGGAGACCCGCGACTGCGAGGTCAGTTCCTACGAGTTACATTGGTCCCGTGGGAGGTGTTCGTGCCAACTATGGGCACGTTCGGGGCTGTTTGTAGTTCTCACCCTCCAATGCCATGTTTTTAAGCCTAAGTCTAGAAATATGCAAATTAGCGTCGTATTCTGTAACCGGGAGTCCCGGGACTGCGGGGTCAGTTCCTACGCGTTACATTGGTCCCGTGGGAGGTGTTGGTGCCACCCACAGTGACGTTCGGGGGCTGTTTCGAGTTCTCACTCTCTAACGCCATGTTTTTAAGCCTAAGTCTAGAAATATGAAAATTACCGGCGTACTCTCAAATCGGGAGACCCGCGGCTGCGGGGTCAGTTCCTTCGAGTTACATTGGTCCCATGGGAGGTGTTGGTGCCACCCACGGGGACGTTCGGGGGCTATTTTGAGTTTTCAACCTCTCGAGTTATCACCCTATAACATCATGTTTTTAAGCCTAAGTCTGGAAATATTTAAATTACCGTCGTACTCTCAAACCGGGAGACTCGCGACTGCTGGGTCAGTTCCTACGCGTTACATTGGTCCCGTGGGAGGTGTTGGTACCACCCACGGGGCCGGTAGAGGGCTGTTTCGAGTTTTCACCCTCTAACGCCATGTTTTTAAGACTAAGTCTAGAAATATGTAAATTAACGTCGTATTCTCAAACTGGGAGACCCGCGACTGCGGGGTCAGTTCCTACGAGTTACATTGGTCCCGTGAGAGGTGTTGGTGCCACTCACGGGGACGTTCGGGGGCTGTTTCTAGTTATCACCATCTAATGCCATGTTTTTAAGCCTAAGTCTAGAAATATGCAAATTACCATCATATTCTCAAACCGGGAGTCCCGCGACTGCGGGGTAGTCCCTACGAGTTACATTGGTCCCGTGGGAGGGGTTGGTGTCACTCACGGGGACGTTCGAGGGCCGTTTCTAGTTCTCACCCTCTAATGCCATGTGTTTATGCCTAAGTCTAGAAATATGCAAATTACCATCGTACTCTCAAACCGGGAGACCCTTGGCTGCGGGGACAGTTCCTACGAGTTACATTGGTCAAATGGGAGGTGTTGGTGCCACCCACGGTGGCGTTCGGGTGTTGTTTCGAGTTTTCACCTTCTCGAGTTCTCACCCTATAACGCCATGTTTTTAAGCCTAAGTCTAAAAATATGCAAATTATCGTCGTACTCTCAAACCGGGAGACCCACGGCTGCGGGGTCAGTTCCTTCGAGTTACAATTGTCCCGTGGGAGGTGTTGGTGCCACCCACAGCGACGTTCGGGGGCTGTTTCGAGTTCTCACCCTCTAACGCCATGTTTTTAAGCCTAAGTCTAGAAAAGTGTAAATTACCTTCCTTTTCCCAAACCGGGAGGCCCGCGGCTGCGAGGACAGTTCCTACGAGTTAAATTGGTCCCTTGGAAGTGTTGGTGCCACCCACGGGGCCGTTCGGGGGCTGTTTTGAGTTTTCACACTATAACGCCATGTTTTTAAGCCTAAATCTAGAAATATGTAAATTATCATCGTATTCTCAAACCGGGAGTCCCGCGGCTACGGGGTCAGTTCCTAGGAGTTACATTACTCCCGTCGGAGGTGTTGGTGCCACCCACGGGGCCGTTAGAGGGTTGTTTCGAGTTTTGACCGTCTAACGCCATGTTTTTAAGCCTGAGTCTTGAAATATGCAAATTAACGTCGTATTCTCAAACTGTGAGACCCGCGGCTGCGGGGTCAGTTAATACGAGTTACATTGGTCCCGTGAGAGGTGTTGATGCCACTCACGGGGACGTTCGGGGCCAGTTTCTAGTTCTCACCCTTTAATGCCATGTTTTTAAGCTTAAGTCTAGAAATATGGAAATTACCGTCGTACTCTCAAACCGGGAGACTCGCGGCTGCGGGGTCAGTTCCTAAGAGTTACATTGGTCCGTGGGAGGTGTTGGTGCCACCCACGGGGGCGTTCCGGGGCTATTTTGAGTTTTCACCTTCTCGAGTTCTCACCCTATAACTCCATGTTTGAAGCCTAAGTCTAGAAATATGCAAATTACCATCGTATTCTCAAATCGGGAGACCCGCGACTGCGAGGTCAGTTCCTACGAGTTACATTGGTCCCGTGGGAGGTGTTCGTGCCAGCTATGGGCACGTTCGGGGCTGTTTGTAGTTCTCACCCTCCAATGCCATGTTTTTAAGCCTAAGTCTAGAAATATGCAAATTAGCGTCGTATTCTGTAACCGGGAGTCCCGGGACTGCGGGGTCAGTTCCTACGCATTACATTGGTCCCGTGGGAGGTGTTGGTGCCACCCACAGTGACGTTCGGGGGCTATTTCGAGTTCTCACTCTCTAACGCCATGTTTTTAAGCCTAAGTCTAGAAATATGCAAATTACCGTCGTACTCTCAAATCGGGAGACCCGCGATTGCGGGGTCAGTTCCTACGAGTTACATTGGTCCCGTGGGAGGTGTTCGTGCTAGCTATGGGCACGTTCGGGGCTGTTTGTAGTTCTCACCCTCCAATGCCATGTTTTTAAGCCTAAGTCTAGAAATATGCAAATTAGCATCGTATTCTGTAACCGGGAGTCCCGCGACTGCTGGGTCAGTTCCTACGCGTTACATTGGTCCCGTGGGAGGTGTTGGTGCCACCCACGGTGACGTTCGGGGGCTGTTTCGAGTTCTCACCCTCTAACGCCATGTTTTTAAGCCTAAGTCTAGAAATATGCAAATTACCCTCATACTCTCAAATCGGGAGACCCGCGGCTGCGGGGTCAGTTCCTTCGAGTTACATTGGTCCCATGGGAGGTGTTGGTGCCACCCACGGGGACGTTCGGGGGCTATTTTGAGTTTTCAACCTCTCGAGTTATCACCCTATAACATCATGTTTTTAAGCCTAAGTCTGGAAATATTTAAATTACCGTCGTACTCTCAAACCGGGAGACTCGCGACTGCTGGGTCAGTTCCTACGCGTTACATTGGTCCCGTGGGAGGTGTTGGTACCACCCACGGGGCCGGTAGAGGGCTGTTTCGAGTTTTCACCCTCTAACGCCATGTTTTTAAGACTAAGTCTAGAAATATGTAAATTAACGTCGTATTCTCAAACTGGGAGACCCGCGACTGCGGGGTCAGTTCCTACGAGTTACATTGGTCCCGTGAGAGGTGTTGGTGCCACTCACGGGGACGTTCGGGGGCTGTTTCTAGTTATCACCATCTAATGCCATGTTTTTAAGCCTAAGTCTAGAAATATGCAAATTACCATCATATTCTCAAAGCGGGAGTCCCCCGACTGCGGGGTAGTCCCTACGAGTTACATTGGTCCCGTGGGAGGTGTTGGTGTCACTCACGGGGACGTTCGAGGGCCGTTTCTAGTTCTCACCCTCTAATGCCATGTGTTTATGCCTAAGTCTAGAAATATGCAAATTACCATCGTACTCTCAAACCGGGAGACCCTTGGCTGCGGGGACAGTTCCTACGAGTTACATTGGTCAAATGGGAGGTGTTGGTGCCACCCACGGTGGCGTTCGGGTGCTGTTTCGAGTTTTCACCTTCTCGAGTTCTCACCCTATAACGCCATGTTTTTAAGCCTAAGTCTAAAAATATGCAAATTATCGTCGTACTCTCAAACCGGGAGACCCAGGCTGCGGGGTCAGTTCCTTCGAGTTACAATTGTCCCGTGGGAGGTGTTGGTGCCACCCACAGCGACGTTCGGGGGCTGTTTCGAGTTCTCACCCTCTAACGCCATGTTTTTAAGCCTAAGTCTAGAAAAGTGTAAATTACCTTCCTTTTCCCAAACCGGGAGGCCCGCGGCTGCGAGGACAGTTCCTACGAGTTAAATTGGTCCCTTGGAAGTGTTGGTGCCACCCACGGGGCCGTTCGGGGGCTGTTTTGAGTTTTCACACTATAACGCCATATTTTTAAGCCTAAATATAGAAATATGTAAATTATCATCGTATTCTCAAACCGGGATTTCCGCGGCTACGGGGTCAGTTCCTAGGAGTTACATTACTCCCGTCGGAGGTGTTGGTGCCACCCACGGGGCCTTTAGAGGGTTGTTTCGAGTTTTGACCGTCTAACGCCATGTTTTTAAGCCTGAGTCTTGAAATATGCAAATTAACGTCGTATTCTCAAACTGGGAGACCCGCGGCTGCGGGGTCAGTTAATACGAGTTACATTGGTCCCGTGAGAGGTGTTGATGCCACTCACGGGGACGTTCGGGGCCAGTTTCTAGTTCTCACCCTTTAATGCCATGTTTTTAAGCCTAAGTCTAGAAATATGGAAATTACCGTCGTACTCTCAAACCGGGAGACTCGCGGCTGCGGGGTCAGTTCCTAAGAGTTACATTGGTCCGTGGGAGGTGTTGGTGCCACCCACGGGGATGTTCCGGGGCTATTTTGAGTTTTCACCTTCTCGAGTTCTCACCCTATAACGCCATGTTTGAAGCTTAAGTCTAGAAATATGCAAATTACCGTTGTATTCTCAAATCGGGAGACCCGCGACTGCGGGGTCAGTTCCTACGAGTTACATTGGTCCCGTGGGAGGTGTTCGTGCCTCCCATGGGCACGTTCGGGGCTGTTTGTAGTTCTCACCCTCCAATCCCATGTTTTTAAGCCGAAGTCTAGAAATATGCAAATTACCGTCGTATTCTGTAATCGGGAGTCCCGCGACTGCGGGGTCAGTTCCTACACGTTACATTGGTCCCGTGGGAGGTGTTGGTGCCACCCACGGGGACGTTCGGGGGCTATTTCGAGTTCTCACCCTCTAATGCCATGTTTTTAAGCCTAAGTCTAGAAATATGCAAATTACCATCGTACTCTCAAATCGGGAGACCCGCGGCTGCGGGGTCAGTTCCTACGAGTTACATTGGTCCCGTGGGAGGTGTTGGTGCCACCCACGGGGACGTTCGGGGGCTATTTCCATTTCACACCCTCTAACGCCATATTTTTAAGCCTAAGTCAATAAATATGTAAATTAACATCGTATTCTCAAACCGGGAGACCCGCGAATGCGGGGTCAGTTCCTACGAGTTACATTGGTCCCGTGAGAGGTGTTGGTGCCACTCACGGGGACGTTCGGGGGCTGTTTCTAGTTCTCACCCTCTAATGCCATGTTTTTAAGCCTAAGTCTAGAAATATGCAAATTACCATCGTATTCTCAAATCGGGAGTCCCGCGACTGTGGGGTAGTTCCTACGAGTTACATTGGTCCCGTGGGAGGTGTTGGTGCCACTCACGGGGACGTTCGAGGGCCATTTCTAGTTATCACCCCCTAACGCCATGTTTTTATGCCTAACTCTAGAAATATGCAAATTACCATCGTACTCTCAAACCGGGAGACCCGCGACTGCGGGTTAAGTTCCTTCGAGTTACAATTGTCCCGTGGGAGGTGTTGGTGCCACCCACGGGGACGTTCGGGGTCTGTTTCGAGTTCTCACCCTCTAACGCTATGGTTTTAAGCCTAAGTCTAGAAATATGCAAATTACCTTCGTATTCTAAAATCGGGAGTCCTGCGGCTGCGGGGACAGTTCCTATGAGTTAAATTGGTCCCGTGGAAGGTGTTGGTGCCACCCACGGGGCTGTTCGGGGGCTGTTTTGAGTTTTCACACTGTAACGCCTTGTTTTTAAGCCTAAGTCTAGAAAATTGCAAATTATCATTGTATTCTCAAACCGGGACGCCCGCGGCTACGGCGTTAGTTCCAACGAGTTACATTAGTCCCGTGGGAGGTGTTGGTGCCACCCACGGGGCCGTTAGAGGGCTGTTTCGAGTTTTGACCCTCTAACGCCATGTTTTTAAGCCTAAGTCTATAAATATGCAAATTAACGTCGTATTCTCAAATCGGGAGTCCCGCGACTGCGGGGTAGTTCCTACGAGTTACATTGGTCCCGTGGGAGGTGTTGGTGCCACTCATGGGGACGTTCGGGGGCTGTTTCTTGTTCTCACCCCCTAACGCCATGTTTTTAAGCCTAAGTCTAGAAATATGCAAATTACCGTCGTACTCTCAAACCGAGAGACCCGCGGCTACGGGGTCAGTTCCTAAGAGTTACATTGGTCCCGTGGGAGGTGTTGGTGCCACCCACGGGGACGTTCGGGTACTGTTTTGAGTTTTCACCTTCTCGAGTTCTCACCCTATAACGCCATGTTTGAAGCCTAAGACTAGAAATATGCAAATTACCGTCGTACTCCCAAACCGGGAGACCCGCGGCTACGGGGTCAGTTCCTTCGAGTTACATTGGTCCCGTGGGAGGTGTTGGTGCCACCCACGGGGACGTTCGGGGGCTGTTTCGAGTTCTCACACTCTAACGCCATGTTTTTAAGCCTAAGTCTAGAAATATGAAATTATCGTCGTATTCTCAAACCGGGAGTCCCGCGGCTAAGGGGTTAGTTCCTACGAGTTACATTGGTTTCGTGGGAGGTGTTGGTCCCACCCACAGGAACGTTCGGGGGCTTTTTCGAGTTTTCACCCTCTAACGCCAAGTTTGCCTAAGTCCAGAAATATGCAAATTACCTTTGTATTCTCAAACCGGGAGTCCCGCGACTGCGGGGACAGTTCCTACGGTTTACATTGGTCCCTTGGGAGGTGTTAGTGCCACCCACGGGGCCGTTCGGTGGCTGTTTTGAGTTTTCACCCTATAACGCCATGTTTATAAGCCTAAGTCTAGAAATATGAAAATTATCGTCGTAATCTCAAACCGAGAGTCCCGTAGTTGCGGGGTCAGTTCCTACGAGTTACATTAGTCCCGTGGGAGGTGTTGGTGCCACCCACGGGGAGGTTAGAGGGCTGTTTTGAGTTTTCACCCTCTAACGCCATGTTTTTAAGCCTAAGTCTAGAAATATGCAAATTACCATCGTATTCTCAAACCGGGAGACCTGCGGTTACGGGGTCTGTTCCTACGAGTTACATTAGTCCTGTGGGAGGTGTTGGTGCCACCCAGAGGGACGTTCGGGGGCTGTATCAAGTTCTCACCCTCTAATGCCATGTTTTTAAACCTAAGTCTAGAAATATGCAAATTACCTTCGTATTCTTAAACCGGGAGTCCCGCGGCTGCGGGGATAGTTCCTACGAGTTAAATTGGTCACGTGGAAGGTGTTGGCGCCCCCCACGGGGCCGTTCGGGGGTTGTTTTGAGTTTTCACACTATAACGCCATGTTTTTAAGCCGAAGTCTATAAATATGCAAATTATCATCGTATTGTCAAACCGGGCGTCCTGCGGCTGTGGGGTCAGTTCCTACGAGTTACATTAGTCCCGTGGGAGGTGTTGGTGCCACCCACGGGGCCGTTAGAGGGTTGTTTCGAGTTTTGACCCTCTAACACCATGTTTTTTAGTCTAAGTATAGAAATATACAAATTAACGTCGTATTCTCAGACCGGGAGACCCGCGGCTGCATGGTCAGTTCCTACGAGTTACATTTGTCCTGTGAGAGGTGTTGGTGCCACTCACGGGGACGTTCGGGGGCTGTTTCTAGTTCTCACCCTCTAATGCCATGTTTTTAAGCCCAAGTCTAGAAATATGAAAATTACCATCGTATTCTCAAATCGGGAATCCCGCGACAGTGGGGTAGTTCCTACGAGTTACATTGGTCCCGTGGGAGGTGTTGGTGCCACTCACGGGGACGTTCGGGGGTTGTTTCGAGTTCTCACCCCCTGACGCCATGTTTTTAAGCCTAAGTCTAGAAACATGGAAATTACCTTCGTACTCTCAAACCAGGAGACCCACGGCTGCGAGGTCAGTTCCTACGAGTTACATTTGTCCCGTGGGAGGTGTTAGTGCCACCCATGAGAATGTTCGGTGGCTGTTTTGAGTATTCACCTTCTCGAGTTCTCACCCGATAACGCCATATTTTTAAGCCTAAGTCTAGAAATATGAAAATTACCGTCGTACTCTCAAATCGGGAGACCCGCGACTGCGCAGTCAGTTCCTTCGAGTTACATTGGTCCCGTGGAGGTGTTGGTGCCTCCCACGGGGTCGTTCGGGGGCTGTTTCGAGTTCTCACCCTCTAATGCCATGTTATTAAGCCTAAGTCTAGAAATATGCAAATTATCATCATATTCTCAAACCGGGAGTCCCGCGGCTGTGGGGTCAGTTCCTACGAGTTACATTGGTTCCGTGGGAGGTGTTGGTCCCACCCACGAGGACGTACAGGGGTTGTTTCGAGTTTTCACCCTCTAACGCCAAGCTTTGCCTAAGTCTAGAAATATGCAAATTACCTTCATATTCTCAAACCGGGAGTCCCGCGGCTGCGGGGACAGTTCCTACGATTTACATTGAACCCGTGGGAGGTATTGGTGCCACCCACAGGGCCGTTCCGGGGCTGTTTTGAGTTTTCACCCTATAACGCCATATTTTTAAGCCTAAGTCTAGAAATAAGCAAATTATCATCGTATTCTCAAACCGAGAGTCCCGCGGCTACGGGGTCAGTTCCTACGAGTTACATTAGTCCCGTGGGAGATGTTGGTGCCACCCACGGGGATGTTAGAAGGCTGTTTCGAGTTTTCACCCACTAACGCCATGTTTTTAAGCCTAAGTCAAGAAATATGGAAATTACCATCGTACTCTCAAACCGGGAGACCCGCGGCTACGGGGTCAATTCCTACGAGTTAAATTGGTCCCGTGGAAGGTGTTGGTACCACCCACGGGGACGTTCGGGGGCTGTTTCAGGTGCTCACCCTCTAACGCCATGTTTTTAAGCCTAAGTCTAGAAATATGCAAATTATCATCGTATTCTCAAACCGGGAGTCCCGCGGTCGCGGGGTCAGTTCTTACGAGTTACATTGGTCCCGTGGGAGGTGTTGGTGCCACCCACGGGGACGTTCGGGGGCTGTTTCGAATTTTCACCCTCTAACGCCATGTTTTTAAGCCTAAGTCAAGAAATATGCAAATTACCGTCGTATTCTCAAACCGAGAGTCCCACGGCTGCGGGGTGAGTTCCTACGAGGGACATTGGTCCCGTGGGAGGTGTTGGTGCCACCCACGGGGACGTTCGGGGGCTGTTTCTAGTTCTCACCCTCTAATGCCATGTTTTAAAGCCTAAGGCTAGAAATATGCAAATTACCGTCCTATTCTCAAATCGGGAGTCCCGCGACTACGGGGATAGTTCTTACGTGTCACATTGGTCCCTTGGTAGGTGTTGGTGCCACTCACGGGGACGTTCGGGGGCTGTTTCTAGTTCTCACCCCCTAATGCCATGTTTTTAAGACTAAGTCTAGAAATATGCAATTTACCGTCGTACTCTCAAACCGGGAGACCCACAGCAGCGAGGTCTATTCCTAATAGCTACATTGGTCCCGTGGGAGGTGTTGGTGCCACCCACGGGGACGTTCGGGGGTTGTTTTGAGTTTTCAACCTCTCGAATTCTCACCTTATAACGTCATGTTTTAAAGCCCAAGTCTAGAAATATGCAAATTACCATCGTACTCTCAAACTGGGAGACTCGCGACTGCGGGGTCAAATCCTACAAGTTACATTGGTCCCGTGAGAGGTGTTGGTGCCACTCACGAGGACGTTCGGGGGCTGTTTCTAGTTCTCACCCTCTAATGCCATGTTTTTAAGCCCAAGTATAGAAATATAAAAATTACCATCGTATTCTCAAACCGGGAATCCCGCGACTGCGGGGTAGTTCCTACGAGTTACATTGGTCCCGTGGGAGGTGTTGGTGCCCCTCAGGGGGACGTTCGGGGGCTGTTTCGAGTTCTCACCCCCTGACGCCATGTTTTTAAGCCTAAGTCTAGAAATATGCAAATTACCTTCGTACTCTCAAACCGGGAGACCCGCGGCTGCGGGGTCAGTTCCTACGAGTTACATTGGTCTCGTGGGAGTTGTTGGTGCCACCCATGAGGATGTTCGGTGGCTGTTTTTAGTATTCACCTTCTCGAGTTCTCACCCGATAACGCCATATTTTTAAGCCTAAGTCTAGAAATATGAAAATTACCGTCGTACTCTCAAATCGGGAGACCCGCGACTGCGCGGTCAGTTCCTTCGAGTTACATTGGTCCCGTGGGAGGTGTTGGTGCCACCCACGGGGACGTTCGGGGGCTGTTTCGAGTTCTCACCCTCTAATGCCATGTTTTTAAGCCTAAGTCTAGAAATATGCAAATTATCATCATATTCTCAAACCGGGAGTCCCGCGGCTGAGGGGTCAATTCCTACGAGTTACATTGGTTCCGTGGGAGGTGTTGGTCCCACCCACGAGGACGTACAGGGGTTGTTTCGAGTTTTCACCCTTTAACGCCAAGCTTTTCCTAAGTCTAGAAATATGCAAATTACCTTCATATTCTCAAACCGGGAGTCCCGCGGCTGCGGGGACAGTTCCTACGATTTACATTGGTCCCGTGGGAGGTGTTGGTGCCACCCACGGGGCCGTTCGGGGGCTGTTTTGAGTTCTCACCCTCTAACGCCATGTTTTTAAGCCTAAGTCTAGAAATATGCAAATTATAATCGTATTCTCAAACCGGGAGTCCCGCGGTTGCGGGGTCAGTTACTACGAGTGACATTGGTCCCCGTGGGAGGTGTTGGTACCACCCACGGGGACGTTCGGGGGCTATTTCGAGTTTTCACCCTCTAACGCCATGTTTTTAAGCCTAAGTCTAAAAATATGCAAATTATCGTCGTATTCTCAAACCGGGAGTCCCGCGGCTGCGGGGTCAGTTCCTACGAGTTACATTGGTCCCTTGGGAGGTGTTGGTGCCACCCACGAGGCCGTTAGAGGGTTGTTTCGAGTTTTCACCCTCTAACGCCATGTTTTTAAGACTAAGCCTAGAAATACGCAACTTACCACCATATTATCAAACCGGGAGACCCGCGGATGTGGGGTCAGTTCCTACGAGTTGCATTGGTCCCGTGGGAGGTGTTGGTGCCACCCACGGGGACGTTCGGGGGCTGTTTCTAGTTCTCACTCTCTAATTCCATGTTTTTAAGCCTAAGTCTAGAAATATGCAAATTACCGTCGTACTCTCAAACCGGGTGACCCACGGCTGCGTGGTCAGTTCCTACGAGTTACCTTGGTCCCGTGGGAGGTGTTGGTTCCACCCACGGGGACTTTCAGGGGATATTTCGAGTTCTCACCCTCTAACTCTATGTTTTTAAGCCTAAGTCTAAAAAATATGCAAATTATCGTCGTATTCTCAAACCGGGAGTCCCGAGGCTGCAGGGTCAGTTCCTACGAGTTACATTGGTCCCGTGGGAGGTGTTGGTGCCACCCACGAGGCCGTTAGAGGGTTGTTTCGAGTTTTCACCCTCTAACGCCATGTTTTTAAGACTAAGCCCAGAAATACGAAACTTACCACCGTATTATCAAACCGGGAGACCCGCGGATGTGGGGTCAGTTCGTACGAGTTGCATTGGTCCCGTGGGAGGTGTTGGTGCCACCCACGGGGACGTTCGGGGGCTGTTTCTAGTTCTCACCCTCTAATTCCATGTTTTTAAGCCTAAGACTAGAAATATGCAAATTACCGTCGTACTCTCAAACCGGGTGACCCTCGGCTGCGTGGTCAGATCCTATGAGTTACCTTGGTCACGTGGGAGGTGTTGGTGCCACCCACGGGGACGTTCAGGGAATATTTCGAGTTCTCACCCTCTAACGCTATGTTTTTAAGCCTAAGTCTATAAATATGCAAATTATCATCGTATTCTCAAACCGGGAGTCCCGCGGCTGCGGGGTCAGTTCCTACGAGTTAAATTTGTCCCGTGGGAGGTGTTGGTGCCATCCACGGGGACGTTCGGGGGCTGTTTCGAGTTTTCACCCTCTAGCGCCAAGTTTTACTTAAGTCTAGATATATATAAATTACATTCATATTCTCAAACCGGGAGTCCCGCGGCAGCGGGGACAGTTCCTACGACTTACATTGGTCCCGTGGGAGGTGTTGGTGCCACCCACGCGGCCGTTCGGGGGCTGTTTCGAGTTTTCACCCTTTAACGCAATGTTTTTAAGCCCAAGTCTAGAAATATGCAAATTATCGTCGTATTCGCAAACCGGGAGTCCCACGGCTGCGGAGTCAGTTCCTACGAGTTACATTGGTCCCGTCGGAGGTGTTGGTACCACCCACAGGGCCGGTAGAGGGCTGTTTCGAGTTTTCACCCTCTAACGCCATGTTTTTAAGCCTAAGTCTAGAAATATGCAAATTAACGTCGTATTCTCAAACCGGGAGACCCGCGGCTGCGGGGTCAGTTCCTACGAGTTACATTGGTTCCGCCGGAGGTGTTGGTACCACCCACGGGGATGTTCGGGGGCTGTTTCTAGTTCTCACCCTCCAATGCCATGTTTTTTAGCCTAAGTCTAGAAATATGTAAATTACAGTCGTATTTACAAATAGGGAGACCCGCGGCTGCGGGGTCAGTTCCTACGAGTTACATTGGTCCCGTGGGAGGTGTTGTTGCCACTCACGGGGACGTTCGGGGGCCGTTTCTAGTTCTCACCCCCTAACGCCATGTTTTTAAGCCTAAGTCTAGAAATATGCAAATTACCATCGTACTCTCAAACCGGGAGTCCAGCGGCTGCGGGGTCAGTTCCTACAAGTTAAATTTTTCCCGTGGGAGGTGTTGGTGCCATCCGCGGGGACGTTCAGTGGTTGTTTCGAGTTTTCACCCTCTAGCGCCAAGTTTTACTTAAGTCTAGAAATATATAAATTACCTTCATATTCTAAAACCTGGAGTCCCACGGCAGCGGGGACAGTTCCTACGACTTACATTGGTCCTGTGGGAGGTGTTGGTGCCACCCACGGCGCCGTTCGGGGGCTGTTTCGAGTTTTCACCCTTTAACGCCATGTTTTTAAGCCTAAGTCTAGAAATATGCAAATTATCATCGTATTCGCATACCGGGAGTCCCGCGGGTGCAGGGTCAGTTCCTACGAGTTGCATTGGTCCCGTGGGAGGTGTTGGTACCACCCACGGGGCCGGTAGAGGGCTGCTTCGAGTTTTCACCCTCTAACGCCATGTTTTTAAGCCTAAGTCTAGAAATATGCAAATTAACGTCGTATTCTCAACCCGGGAGACCCGCGGCTGCGGGGTCAGTTCCTATGAGTTACATTGGTCCCGTGATAGGTGTTGGTGCCACTCACGGGGACGTTCGGGGGCTGTTTTTAGTTCTCACTCTCTAATGCCATGTTTTTAATCCTAAGTCTAGAAATATGCAAATTACCGTCGTAATCTCAAACCGGGAGTCCCGCGAATGCGGGGTAGTTCCTACGAGTTACATTGGTCCCGTGGGAGGTGTTGGTTCCACTCACGGGGACGTTCGGGGGCCGTTTCTTGTTCTCACCCCCTAACGCGATTTTTTTAAGCCTAAGTCTACGAATATGCAAAATACCATCGTACTCTCAAACCGCGAGACCCGCGGCTGCAAGGTTAGTTCCTACGAGTTACATTGGTCCCGTGGGAGGTGTTGGTTCCATCCACGGGGACGTTCGGGGGTTATTTCGAGTTCACACTCTCTAACGCCATGTTTTTAAGCCTAAGTCTTGAAATATGCAAATTATCGTCGTATTCTCAAACCGGGAGTCCCGCGGCTGCGGGGTCAGTTCCTACGAGTTACATTGGTCCCGTGGGAGGTGTTAGTGCCACCCATGGGGACGTTCGGGGGATGTTTCGACTTTTTACCCTCTAACGCCATGGTTTTAAGCCTAAGTCTTGAAATACGCAAATTACCGCCGTAGTCTAAAACCGGGAGACCCGCGGATACGGGGTCAGTTCATACGAGTTACATTGGTCCCGTGGGAGGTGTTGGTGCCACCCACAGGGACGTCCGGGGGCTGTTTTTAGTTTTCACCCTCTAACGCCAAGTTTTACCTAAGTTTAGAAATATGCAAATTTCATTCGTATTCTCAAACACGGAGTCCCGTGGCTGCGGGGACAGTTCCTACGAGTTACATTGGTCCCGTGGGAGGTGTTGGTGCCAACCATGGGGCCGTTCGAGGGTTGTTTCGAGTTTTCACGCTCTAACGCCATGTTTTTAATCCTAAGTCTAGAAATATGAAAATTATCATCGTATTCTCAAACCGGGGGTCCCGCGGCTGCGGGGTCAATTCCTACGAGTTACAATGGTCCCCGTTGGAGGTGTTGGTGCCACCCACGGGGCCGTTGGAGGGCTGTTTCAAGTTTTCACCCTCTAACGCCATGTTTTTAAGCCTAAGTCTAGAAATATACAAATTACCGTCATATTCTCAAACCAGGAGACCCGCGGCTGTGGGGTCAGTTCCTACGAGTTGCATTGGTACCGTGGGAGGTGTTGGTGCCACCCACGGGGACGATCGGGGGCTGTTTTGAGTTCTTACACTCTAACGCCATGTTTTTAAGCCTAAGTCTAGAAATATGCAAATTGCCATCGTACTCTCAAACTGGGAGGCTCACGGCTGCAGGGTCAGTTCCAACTAGTTAAATTGGTCCCGTGGTAGGTGTTGGTGCCACCCACGGGGACGTTCAGGCGATATTTCGAGTTCTCACCCTCTAACGATATGTTTTTAAGCCTAAGTCTAGAAATATGCAAATTATCATCGTCTTCTCAAACCGGGAGTCCCGCGGCTGCGGTGTCAGTTCCTACGAGGTAAATTTTTCCCGTGGGAGGAGTTGGTGCCATCCACGGGGACGTTCGGGGGCTGTTTCGAGTTTTCACCCTCTAGCGCCATGTTTTACTTAAGTCTAGAAATATATAAATTACCTTCTTATTATCAAACCGGGAGTCCCGCAGTAGCGGGGACAGTTCCTACGGGTTACATTGGTCTCGTGGGAGGTGTTGGTGCCACCCACGGGGCCGTTCAGGGGCTGTTTTGAGTTTTCACCCTCTAACGCCATGTTTTTAAGCCTAAGTCAAGAAGTATGCAAATTACCATCGTATTCTCAAATCGGGATGCCCGCGGCTGCGGGGTCAGTTCCTACGAGTTACATTGGTCCCATGGGAGGTGTTCGTGCCACCCACGGGGACGTTCGGGGGCTGTTTCTAGTTCTCACCCTCCAATGCCATGTTTTTAACCCTAAGTCTAGAAATATGCAAATTACCATCGTATTCTATAACCGGGAGTCCCGCGACTGCGGGGTCAGTTCCTACGAGTTACATTGGTCCTGTGGGAGGTGTTGGTGCCACCCACGGGGCCGTTCGGGGGCTGTTTCTTGTTCTCACCTCCTAACGCCATGTTTTTTAGCCTAAGTCTAGAAATATGCAAATTACCATCGTACTCTCAAACCGGGAGACTCGCGGCTGCGGGGTCACTTCCTACGAGTTATATTGGTCTCGTGGGAGGTGCTGGTGCCACCCACGGGGACGTTCGGGGGATGTTTCGAGTTCTCACTCTCTAACGCCATGTTTTTAAGCCTAAGTCTAGAAATATGCAAATTATCATCGTATTCTCAAATCGGGAGTCCCGCGGCTGCGGAGTCAGTTCCTACGAGTTACATTGGTCCCGTCGGAGGTGTTGTTGCCACCCACGGGGACATTCGTGGGCTGTTTCGAGTTTTCACCCTCTAACGCCAAGATTTGCCTATGTCTAGAAATATATAAATTAGCTTCGTATTCTCAAATTGGGAGTCCCACGGCCGCGGGGACAGTTCCTACGAGTTACATTGGTCCTGTGGGAGGTGTTGGTGCCACCCACGGGGACGTTCGGGGGTTGTTTTGATTTTTCACCCTCTAACTCCATGTTTTTAAGCCTAAGCCTAAAATATGCAAATTAACCTCGTATTCTCGAACCGGGAGTCCCGCGGCTGCAGGGTTAGTTCCTAAGAGTTACATTGGTCCCGTGGGTGGTGTTGGTGCCACCCACGGGGCCGTTAGAGGGTTGTTTCGAGTTTTCACCCTTTAATGCCATGTTTTTAAGCCTAAGTCTAGAAATATGCAAATTACCGTCGTACTCGCAAACCGGGAGATCCGCGGCTGCGGGGTCAGTTCCTACGATTTGCATTGGTCCTGTGGGAGGTGTTGGTGCCACCCACGGGGACGTTCGGGGGCTGTTTCGAGTTCTCACCCTCTAACGCCATGTTTTTAAGCCTAAGTCAAGAAATATGGAAATTATTGCCGTACTCTCAAACCGGGAGACTCACGGTTACGGGGTCAGTTCCTACGAGTTAAATTGGTCCCGTGGGAGGTGTTGGTGCCACTCGCGGGGACGTTCGGGTGCCGTTTCTAGTTCTCACCCCCTAACGCCATGTTTTTAAACCTAAGTCTAGAAATATTCAAATTACCATCGTACTCTCAAACCGGGAGACCCGCGGCTGCGTGGACAGTTCCTTCGAGTTACATTGGTCCAGTGGGAGGTGTTGGTGCCACCCACGGGGACGTTCAGGGGCTATTTCGAGTTTTCACCTTCTCAAGTTCTCACCCTTTAACGCCATGTTTTTAAGCCTAAGTCTAAAAATATGCAAATTACCATCGTACTCTCAAACCGGGAGACCCGCGGCTGCGGGGTCAGTTCCTTCGAGTTACATTAGTCCCGTGGGAGGTGTTGGTGCCACCCACGGGGACGTTCAGGGGCTGTTTCGAGTTCTCACCCTCTAATGCCATGTTTTTAAGCCTATGTCTTGAAATATGCAAATTATCATCGTATTCTCAAACCGGGAGTCCCACGGCTACGGGGTCAGTTCCTACGAGTTACATTGGTTCCGTGGGAGGTGTTAATCCCACCCACGGGGCCGTTCTGGGGCTGTTTTGAGTTTTCACACTATAACACCATGTTTTTAAGCCTAAGTCTAGAAATATGCAAATTATCGTCGTATTCTCAAACCGAGAGTCCCACGGCTGCGGGGTCTGTTCCTACGTGTTACATTAGTCCCGTGGGAGGTGATGTTGCCACCCACGGGGACGTTAGAGGGTTGTTTCGAGTTTTCACCCTCTAACGCCATATTTTTAAGCCTAAGCCTAGAAATATGAAAATTACCATCGTATTCTCAAACCGGGAGACCTGCGGCTGCAGGGTCAGTTCCTACGAGTTACATTGGTCCCGTGGGAGGTGTTAGTGCCACCCACGGGGCCGTTAGAGGGCTGTTTTGAGTTTTCACCCTCTAACGCCATGTTTTTAAGCCTAAGTCTATAAATATGAAAATTACTGTCGTACTCTCAAACCGGGAGACTCGCGGCTGCGGGGTCAGTTCCTACTAGTTAAATTGGTCCCCTGGGAGGTGTTGGTGCCACCCACGGGGACGTTCGGGGGCTGTTTCCAGTTCTCACCCTCTAACGCCATGTTTTTAAGCCTAAGTCTAGAAATATGCAAATTATCATCATATTCTGAAATCGGGAGTCCCGCGGCTACGGCGTCAGTTCCTACGAGTTACATTGGTCCCGTGGAAGGTGTTGGTGCCACTCACGGGGACGTTCGGGGGATGTTTCGAGTTTTCACCCTCTAACGACAAGTTTTGCCTATGTCTAGAAATATGCAAATTACCTTCGTATTCTCAAGTCGGGAATCCCGCGGCTGCGGGGACAGTTCCTACGAGTTACATTGGTCTTGTGGGAGGTGTTGGTGCCACCCACGGGGCCGTTCGGGGGTTATTTCGAGTTTTCACCCTCTAATGCCATTTTTTTAAGCCTAAGTCTAAAATATGCAAATAAACGTCGTATTCTCAAATCGGGAGTCCCGCGACTACGGGTTTAGTTCCTACGAGTTACATTGGTCCCGTGGGTGGTGTTGGTGCCACCCACGGGGCCTTTAGAGGGCTGTTTCGAATTTTCACCCTCTAATGCGATGTTTTTAAGCCTAAGTCTAGAAATATCCAAATTACCGTCGTATTCTCAAACTGGGAGACCCGCGGCTGCGGGTCAGTTCCTACGAGTTACATTGGACCTGTGGGAGGTGTTGTTGCCACTCACGGGGACGTTCGGGGGCCGTTTCAGGTTCTCACCCTCTAACGCCATGTTTTTAAGCCTAAGTCTAGAAATATACAAATTATCATCGTATTCTCAAACCGGGAGTCCCACGGTTGCGGGGTCAGTTCCTACGAGTTACATTGGTCCCGTGGGAGGTGTTGGTGCCACCCACGGGGACGTTCGGGGGCTGTTTCGTGTTTTCACCCTCTAATGCCATGTTTTTAAGCCTAAGTCAAGAAATATGCAAATTACCGTCGTACTCTCAAACTGGGAGACTCACGACTGCGGGGTCAGTTCCTACAAGTTACATTGATCCCGTGAGAGGTGTTGGTGCCACTCACGAGGACGTTCGGGGGCTGTTTCTAGTTCTCACCCTCTAATGCCATGTTTTTAAGCCCCAGTCTAGAAATATAAAAATTACCATCGTATTCTCAAACCGGGAATCCCGCGACTGCGGGGTAGTTCCTACGAGTTACATTGGTCCCGTGGGAGGTGTTGGTGCCACTCACGGGGACGTTCGGGGGCTATTTCGAGTTCTCACCCCCTGAGGCCATGTTTTAAAGCCTAAGTCTAGAAATATGCAAATTACCTTCGTACTCTCAAACCGGGAGACCCGCGGCTACGGGGTCAGTTCCTACGAGTTACATTGGTCCCGTGGGAGATGTTGGTGCGACCCATGAGGATGTTCGGTGGCTGTTTTGAGTATTCACCTTCTCAAGTTCTCACCCGATAACGCCATATTTTTAAGCCTAAGTCTAGAAATATGAAAATTACCATCGTACTCTCAAATCGGGAGACCCGCGACTGCGCGATCAGTTCCTTCGAGTTACATTGGTCCCGTGGGAGGTGTTGGTGCCACCCACGGGGACGTTCGGGGGCTGTTTCGAGTTCTCACGCTCTAATGCCATGTTTTTAAGGCTAAGTCTAGAAATATGCAAATTATCATCATATTCTCAAACCGGGAGTCCCGCGGCTGAGGGGTCAGTTCCTACGAGTTACATTGGTTCCGTGGGAGGTGTTGGTCCCACCCACGAGGACGTACAGGGGCTGTTTCGAGTTTTCACCCTCTAACGCCAAGCTTTGCCTAAGTCTAGAAATATGCAAATTACCTTCATATTCTCAAACCGAGAGTCCCGCGGCTGCGGGGACAGTTCCTACGATTTACTTTGGTCCAGTGGGAGGTGTTGGTGCCACCCACAGGGCCGTTCGGGGGCTGTTTCGAGTTCTCACCCTCTAACGCCATGTTTTTAATCCTAAGTCTAAAAATAAGTAAATTATCATCGTATTCTCAAACCGGGAGTCCCGCGGCTGCGAGGTCAGTTCCTACGAGTTACATTGGTCCCGTGGGAGGTGTTGGTACCACCCACGAGGCCGTTAGAGGGTTGTTTCGATTTTTCACCCTCTAACGCCATGTTTTTAAGACTAAGCCTAGAAATATGCAACATACCACCGTATTATCAAACCGGGAGACCCGCGGATGTGGGGTCAGTTCCTACGAGTTGTATTGGTCCCGTGGGAGGTGTTGGTGCCACCCACGGTGATGTTCGGGGGCTGTTTCTAATTCTCACTCTCTAATTCCATGTTTTTAAGCCTAAGTCTAGAAATATGCAAATTACCGTCGTACTCTCAAACCGGGTGACCCACGGCTACGTGGTCCGTTCCTACGAGTTACCTTGGTCCCGTGGGAGGTGTTGGTGCCACCCACGGGGACGTTCAGGGGATATTTCGAGTTCTCACCCTCTAACGCTATGTTTTTAAGCCTAAGTCCATAAATATGCAAATTATCATCGTATTCTCAAACCGGGAGTCCCGCGGCTGCGGGGTCAGTTCCTACGAGTTAAATTTGTCCCGTGGGACGTGTTGGTGCCATGCACGGGGACGTTCGGGGGCTGTTTCGAGTTTTCACCCTCTAGCGCCAAATTTTACTTAAGTCTAGAAATATATAAATTACATTCATATTCTCAAACCGGGAGTCCCGCGGCAGCGGGGACAGTTCCTACGACTTACATTGGTCCCGTGGGAGGTGTTGGTGCCACCCACGCGGTCGTTCGGGGGCTGTTTCGAGTTTTCACCCTTTAACGCCATGTTTTTAAGCCCAAGTCTAGAAATATGCAAATTATCGTCGTATTCGCAAACCGGGAGTCCCACGGCTGCGGGGTCAGTTCCTATGAGTTACATTGGTCCCGTCGGAGGTGTTGGTACCACCCACAGGGCCGGTAGAGGGTTGTTTCGAGTTTTCACCATCTAACGCCATGTTTTTAAGCCTATGTCTATAAATATGCAAATTAACGTCGTATTCTCAAACCAGGAGATCCGCGGCTACGGGGTCAGTTCCTACGAGTTACATTGGTTCCGCCGGAGGTGTTGGTACCACCCACGGGGATGTTCGGGGGCTGTTTCTAGTTCTCACCCTCCAATGCGATGTTTTTTAGCCTAAGTCTAGAAATATGTAAATTACAGTCGTATTTACAAATAGGGAGACCCGCGGCTGCGGGGTCGGTTCCTACGAGTTACATTGGTCCCGTGGGAGGTGTTGTTGCCACTCACGGGGACGTTCGGTAGCCGTTTCTAGTTCTCACCCCCTAACGCCATGTTTTTAAGCCTCAGTCTAGATATATGCAAATTACCATCGTACTCTCAAACCGGGAGTCCCGCGGCTGCGGGGTCAGTTCCTACGAGTTAAATTTGTCCCGTGGGAGGTGTTGGTGCCATCCACGGGGACGTTCAGTGGCTGTTTCGAGTTTTCACCCTCTAGCGCCAAGTTTTACTTAAGTCTAGAAATATATAAATTACCTTCATATTCTAAAACCTGGAGTCCCGCGGCAGCGGGGACAGTTCCTATGACTTACATTGGTCCTGTGGGAGGTGTTGGTGCCACCCACGACGCCGTTCGGGGGCTGTTTCGAGTTTTCACCCTTTAACGCCATGTTTTTAAGCCTAAGTCTAGAAATATGCAAATTATCGTCGTATTCGCATACCGGGAGTCCCGCGGCTGCAGCGTCAGTTCCTACGAGTTGCATTGGTCCCGTGGGAGGTGTTGGTACCACCCACGGGCCCGGTAGAGGGCTGTTTCGAGTTTTCACCCTCTAACGCCATGTTTTTAAGCCTAAGTCTAGAAATATGCAAATTAATGTCTTATTCTCAAACCGGGAGACCCGCGGCTGTGGGGTCAGTTCCTACGAGTTACATTGGTTCCGCCGGAGGTGTTGGTACCACCCACGGGGATGTTCGGGGGCTGTTTCTAGTTCTCACCCTCCAATGCCATGTTTTTTAGCCTAAGTCTAGAAATATGTAAATTACAGTCGTATTTACAAATAGGTAGACCCGCGGCTGCGGGGTCAGTTCCTACGAGTTACATTGGTCCCGTGGGAGGTGTTGTTGCCACTCACGGGGACGTTCGGGGGCCGTTTCTAGTTCTCACCCCCTAACGCCATGTTTTTAAGCCTCAGTCTAGAAATATGCAAATTACCATCGTACTCTCAAACCGGGAGTCCCGCGGCTGCGGGGTCAGTTCCTACGAGTTAAATTTGTCCCGTGGGAGGTGTTGGTGCCATCCACGGGGACGTTCAGTGGCTGTTTCGAGTTTTCACCCTCTAGCGCCAAGTTCTACTTAAGTCTAGAAATATATAAATTACCTTCATATTCTAAAACCTGGAGTCCCGCGGCAGCGGGGACAGTTACTACGACTTACATTGGTCATGTGGGAGGTGTTGGTGCCACCCACGGCGCCGTTCGGGGGATGTTTCGAGTTTTCACCCTTTAACGCCATGTTTTTAAGCCTAAGTCTAGAAATATGCAAATTATCGTCGTATTCGCATACCGGGAGTCCCGCGGCTGCAGGGTCAGTTCCTACGAGTTGCATTGGTCCCGTGGGAGGTGTTGGTACCACCCACGGGGCCGGTAGAGGGCTGTTTCGAGTTTTCACCCTCTAACGCCATGTTTTTAAGCCTAAGTCTAGAAATATGCAAATTAACGTCGTATTCTCAAACCGGGAGACCCGCGGCTGCGGGGTCAGTTCCTACGAGTTACATTGGTCCCGTGATAGGTGTTGGTGCCACTCACGGGGACGTTCGGGGGTTGTTTTTAGTTCTCACTCTCTAATGCCATGTTTTTAATCCTAAGTCTAGAAATATGCAAATTACCGTCGTAATCTCAAACCGGGAGTCCCGCGACTGCGGGGTAGTTCCTACGAGTTACATTGGTCCCGTGGGAGGTGTTGGTTCCACTCATGGGGACGTTCGGGGGCCATTTCTAGTTCTCACCCCCTAACGCCATGTTTTTAAACTTAACTCTAGAAATATGCAAATTACCATCGTACTCTCAAACCGGGAGACCCGCGGCAGCGGGGACAGTGCCTACGAGTAACATTGGTCCCGTGGGAGGTGTTGGTGCCACCCACGGGGACGTTCGGGGGCTGTTTCGAGTTCTCCCCTCTAATGCCATGTTTTTAAGCCTAAGTCTAGAAATATGCAAATTACCGTCATACTCTCAAATCGGGAGACCCGGGGAAGCGGGGTTAGTTCCTACGAGTTAAATTGGTCCCGTGGGAGGTGTTGGTGCCATCCACGGGGACGTTTGGGGGATGTTTCTAGTTCTCACCCCCTAACACCATGTTTTTAGTCCAAAGTCTTGAAATATGGAAATTACCATCGTACTCTCAAACCGGGAGACACGCGGCTGCAGGGTCAGTTCGTACGAGTTACATTGGTCCCGTGGGAGGTGTTGGTGCCACCCACGGGGACGTTCGGGGGCTGTTTCGAGTTTTCACCCTCTCGAGTTCTCACCCTAAAATGCTGTGTTTATAAGCCTAAGTCTAGAAATATTCAAATTACCGCCGTACTCTCAAACCGGGAGAGCCACGGCCGTGGGGTCAGTTCCTACGAGCTATATTGGTCCCGTGGGAGGTGTTGGTGCCACCCACGGGGACGTTCGGGGCTATTTCGAGTTCTCACTCTCTAACCCAATATTTTAAAGGCTAAGTCTAAAAATATGGAAATTATCATCGTATTCTCAAACCGGGAGTCCCGCGGCTGCGGGGTGAGTTCCTACGAGTTGCATTGGTCCCGTGGGAGGTGTTGGTGCCACCCACAGGGATGTTCGGGGGCTGTTTCGAGTTTTCACCCTCTAACGCCATGTTTTTAAGCCTAAGTCTAAAAATATGCAAATTACCGTCGTACTCTCAAAACGGGAGACTCGCTGCTGCGGGGTCAGTTCCTACGAGTTATATTTGTCTCGTGGGAGGTGTTGGTGCCACCCACGGGGACGTTCGGGGGCTGTTTCAAGTTCTCACCCTCTAATGCCATGTTTTTAAGCCTAAGTCTAAAACTATGCAAATTAACGTCGTATTCTGAAATCGGTAGTCCCGCGACTGCGAGGATAGTTCCTACAAGTTACATTGGTCCCGTGGGAGGTGTTGGTGCCACCCACTGGGACGTTCGGGGGCTATTTCTAGTTCTCGCCCCCTAACGCGATTTTTTAAGGCTAAGTCTACGAATATGCAAAATACCATCGTACTCTCAAACCGAGAGACCCGCGGCTGCAGGGTTAGTTCCTACGAGTTACATTGGTCCCGTGGGAGGTGTTGGTGCCACCCACGGGGACGTTCGGGGGCTATTTCGAGTTCACACTCTCTAACGCCATGTTTTTAAGCCTAAGTCTTGAAATATGCAAATTATCGTCGTATTCTCAAACTGGGAGTCCCGCGGCTGGGGGGTCAGTTCCTACGAGTTACATTGGTCCCGTGGGAGGTGTTAGTGCCACCCACGGGGACGTTCGGGGGATGTTTCGACTTTTTACCCTCTAACGCCATGGTTTTAAGCCTAAGTCTAGAAATACACAAATTACCACCGTAGTCTAAAATCGGGAGACCCGCGGATACGGGGTCAGTTCATACGAGTTACAATGGTCCCGTGGGAGGTGTTGGTTCCACCCACAGTGACGTCCGGGGGCTGTTTTTAGTTTTCACCCTCTAACGCCAAGTTTTACCTAAGTTTAGAAATATGCAAATTTCATTCGTATTCTCAAACCGGGAGTCCAGCGGCTGCGGGGACAGTTCCTACGAGTTACATTGGTCCCGTGGGAGGTGTTGGTGCCAACCATGGGGCCGTTCGAGGGTTGTTTCGAGTTTTCATGCTCTAACGCCATGTTTTTAATCCTAAGTCTAAAAATATGAAAATTATCGTCGTATTCTCAAACCGGGAGTCCCACGGCTGCGGGGTCAATTCCTACGAGTTACATTGGTCCCCGTTAGAGGTGTTGGTGCAACCCACGGGGCCGTTAGAGGGATGTTTCAAGTTTTCACCCTCTAACGCCATGTTTTTAAGCCTAAGTCTAGAAATATACAAATTATCGTAATATTCTCAAACCAGGATACCCGCGGCTGTGGGGTCAGTTCCTACGAGTTGCATTGGTCCCGTGGGAGGTGTTGGTGCCACCCACGGGGACGATCGGGGGCTGTTTTGAGTTCTTACCCTCTAACGCCATGTTTTTAATCCTAAGTCTAGAAATCTACAAATTACCATCGTACTCTCAAATGGGGAGACCCGCGGCTGCGGGGTCAGTTCCTACGAGTTAATTTGATCTCGTGGGAGGTGTTGGAGCCACCCACGGGGACGTTCGGCAGCTGTTTCTCGAGTTCTCACCCTATAACGCCATGTTTTTAAGCCTAAGTCTAGAAATATGTAAATTACCATCGTACTCTCAAACCGGGAGACTCACGGCTGCAGGGTCAGTTCCAACTAGTTAAATTGGTCCCATGGGAGGTGTTGGTGCCACCCACGGGGACGTTCAGGCGATATTTCGAGTTCTCACCCTCTAACGCTATGTTTTTAAGCCTAAGTCTAGAAATATGCAAATTATCATCGTCTTCTCAAACCGGAAGTCCCGCGGCTGCGGTGTCAGTTCCTACGAGGTAAATTTGTCCCGTGGGAGGAGTTGGTGCCATCCACGGGGACGTTCGGGTGCTGTTTCGAGTTTTCACCCTCTAGCGCCATGTTTTACTTAAGTCTAGAAATATATAAATTACCTTCGAATTATCAAACCGGGAGTCCCGCAGCAGCGGGGACAGTTCCTACGGGTTACATTGGTCCCGTGGGAGGTGTTGGTGCCACCCACGGGGCCGTTCGGGGGCTGTTTCGAGTTCACACTCTCTAACGCCATGTTTTTAAGCCTAAGTCAAGAAATATGCAAATTACCATCGTATTCTCAAATCGGGATACCCGCGGCTGCGGGGTCAGTTCCTACGAGTTACATTGGTCCCGTGGGAGGTGTAAGTGCCACCCACGGGGACGTTCGGGGGATGTTTCGACTTTTTACCCTCTAACGCCATGGTTTTAAGCCTAAGTCTAGAAATACGCAAATTACCACCGTAGTCTAAAACCGGGAGACCCGCGGATACGGGGTCAGTTCATACGAGTTACAATGGTCCCGTGGGAGGTGTTGGTTCCACCCACAGTGACGTCCGGGGGCTGTTTTTAGTTTTCACCCTCTAACGCCAAGTTTTACCTAAGTTTAGAAATATGCAAATTTCATTCGTATTCTCAAACCGGGAGTCCATCGGCTGCGGGGACAGTTCCTACGAGTTACATTGGTCCCGTGGGAGGTGTTGGTGCCAACCATGGGGCCGTTCGAGGGTTGTTTCGAGTTTTCATGCTCTAACGCCATGTTTTTAATCCTAAGTCTAGAAATATGAAAATTATCGTCGTATTCTCAAACCGGGAGTCCCACGGCTGCGGGGTCAATTCCTACGAGTTACATTGGTCCCCGTTAGAGGTGTTGGTGCAACCCACGGGGCCGTTAGAGGGATGTTTCAAGTTTTCACCCTCTAACGCCATGTTTTTAAGCCTAAGTCTAGAAATATACAAATTATCGTCATATTCTCAAACCAGGATACCCGCGGCTGTGGGGTCAGTTCCTACGAGTTGCATTGGTCCCGTGGGAGGTGTTGGTGCCACCCACGGGGACGATCGGGGGCTGTTTTGAGTTCTTACCCTCTAACGCCATGTTTTTAAGCCTAAGTCTAGAAATCTGCAAATTACCATCGTACTCTCAAATGGGGAGACCCGCGGCTGCGGGGTCAGTTCCTACGAGTTAATTTGATCTCGTGGGAGGTGTTGGAGCCACCCACGGGGACGTTCGGCAGCTGTTTCTCGAGTTCTCACCCTATAACGCCATGTTTTTAAGCCTAAGTCTAGAAATATGTAAATTACCATCGTACTCTCAAACCGGGAGACTCACGGCTGCAGGGTCAGTTCCAACTAGTTAAATTGGTCCCATGGGAGGTGTTGGTGCCACCCACGGGGACGTTCAGGCGATATTTCGAGTTCTCACCCTCTAACGCTATGTTTTTAAGCCTAAGTCTAGAAATATGTAAATTATCATCGTCTTCTCAAACCGGAAGTCCCGCGGCTGCGGTGTCAGTTCCTACGAGGTAAATTTGTCCCGTGGGAGGAGTTGGTGCCATCCACGGGGACGTTCGGGTGCTATTTCGAGTTTTCACCCTCTAGCGCCATGTTTTACTTAAGTCTAGAAATATATAAATTACCTTCGAATTATCAAACCGGGAGTCCCGCAGCAGCGGGGACAGTTCCTACGGGTTACATTGGTCCCGTGGGAGGTGTTGGTGCCACCCACGGGGCCGTTCGGGGGCTGTTTCGAGTTTTCACCCTCTAACGCCATGTTTTTAAGCCTAAGTCAAGAAATATGCAAATTACCATCGTATTCTCAAATCGGGATACCCGCGGCTGCGGGGTCAGTTCCTACGAGTTACATTGGTCCCGTGGGAGGTGTAAGTGCCACCCACGGGGACGTTCGGGGGATGTTTCGACTTTTTACCCTCTAACGCCATGGTTTTAAGCCTAAGTCTAGAAATACGCAAATTACCACCGTAGTCTAAAACCGGGAGACCCGCGGATACGGGGTCAGTTCATACGAGTTACAATGGTCCCGTGGGAGGTGTTGGTTCCACCCACAGTGACGTCCGGGGGCTGTTTTTAGTTTTCACCCTCTAACGCCAAGTTTTACCTAAGTTTAGAAATATGCAAATTTCATTCGTATTCTCAAACCGGGAGTCCCGCGGCTGCGGGGACAGTTCCTACGAGTTACATTGGTCCCGTGGGAGGTGTTGGTGCCAACCATGGGGCCGTTCGAGGGTTGTTTCGAGTTTTCACGCTCTAACGCCATGTTTTTAATCCTAAGTCTAGAAATATGAAAATTATCGTCGTATTCTCAAACCGGGAGTCCCACGGCTGCGGGGTCAATTCCTACGAGTTACATTGGTCCCCGTTAGAGGTGTTGGTGCCACCCACGGGGCCGTTAGAGGGATGTTTCAAGTTTTCACCCTCTAACGCCATGTTTTTAAGCCTAAGTCTAGAAATATACAAATTACCGTCAGATTCTCAAACCAGGATACCCGCGGCTGTGGGGTCAGTTCCTACGAGTTGCATTGGTCCCGTGGGAGGTGTTGGTGCCACACACGGGGACGATCGGGGGCTGTTTTGAGTTCTTACCCTCTAACGCCATGTTTTTAAGCCTAAGTCTAGAAATCTGCAAATTACCATCGTACTCTCAAATGGGGAGACCCGCGGCTGCGGGGTCAGTTCCTACGAGTTAATTTGATCTCGTGGGAGGTGTTGGAGCCACCCACGGGGACGTTCGGCAGCTGTTTCTCGAGTTCTCACCCTATAACGCCATGTTTTTAAGCCTAAGTCTAGAAATATGTAAATTACCATCGTACTCTCAAACCGGGAGACTCACGGCTGCAGGTTCAGTTCCAACTAGTTAAATTGGTCCCATGGGAGGTGTTGGTGCCACCCACGGGGACGTTCAGGCGATATTTCGAGTTCTCACCCTCTAACGCTATGTTTTTAAGCCTAAGTCTAGAAATATGCAAATTATCATCGTCTTCTCAAACCGGAAGTCCCGCGGCTGCGGTGTCAGTTCCTACGAGGTAAATTTGTCCCGTGGGAGGAGTTGGTGCCATCCACGGGGACGTTCGGGTGCTGTTTCGAGTTTTCACCCTCTAGCGCCATGTTTTACTTAAGTCTAGAAATATATAAATTACCTTCGAATTATCAAACCGGGAGTCCCGCAGCAGCGGGGACAGTTCCTACGGGTTACATTGGTCCCGTGGGAGGTGTTGGTGCCACCCACGGGGCCGTTCGGGGGCTGTTTCGAGTTTTCACCCTCTAACGCCATGTTTTTAAGCCTAAGTCAAGAAATATGCAAATTACCATCGTATTCTCAAATCGGGATACCCGCGGCTGCGGGGTCAGTTCCTACGAGTTACATTGGTCCCGTGGGAGGTGTAAGTGCCACCCACGGGGACGTTCGGGGGATGTTTCGACTTTTTACCCTCTAACGCCATGGTTTTAAGCCTAAGTCTAGAAATACGCAAATTACCACCGTAGTCTAAAACCGGGAGACCCGCGGATACGGGGTCAGTTCATACGAGTTACAATGGTCCCGTGGGAGGTGTTGGTTCCACCCACAGTGACGTCCGGGGGCTGTTTTTAGTTTTCACCCTCTAACGCCAAGTTTTACCTAAGTTTAGAAATATGCAAATTTCATTCGTATTCTCAAACCGGGAGTCCCGCGGCTGCGGGGACAGTTCCTACGAGTTACATTGGTCCCGTGGGAGGTGTTGGTGCCAACCATGGGGCCGTTCGAGGGTTGTTTCGAGTTTTCACGCTCTAACGCCATGTTTTTAATCCTAAGTCTAGAAATATGAAAATTATCGTCGTATTCTCAAACCGGGAGTCCCACGGCTGCGGGGTCAATTCCTACGAGTTACATTGGTCCCCGTTAGAGGTGTTGGTGCCACCCACGGGGCCGTTAGAGGGATGTTTCAAGTTTTCACCCTCTAACGCCATGTTTTTAAGCCTAAGTCTAGAAATATACAAATTACCGTCAGATTCTCAAACCAGGATACCCGCGGCTGTGGGGTCAGTTCCTACGAGTTACATTGGTCCCGTGGGAGGTGTTGGTGCCACCCACGGGGACGATCGGGGGCTGTTTTGAGTTCTTACCCTCTAACGCCATGTTTTTAAGCCTAAGTCTAGAAATCTGCAAATTACCATCGTACTCTCAAATGGGGAGACCCGCGGCTGCGGGGTCAGTTCCTACGAGTTAATTTGATCTCGTGGGAGGTGTTGGAGCCACCCACGGGGACGTTCGGCAGCTGTTTCTTGAGTTCTCACCCTATAACGCCATCTTTTTAAGCCTAAGTCTAGAAATATGTAAATTACCATCGTACTCTCAAACCGGGAGACTCACGGCTGCAGGGTCAGTTCCAACTAGTTAAATTGGTCCCATGGGAGGTGTTGGTGCCACCCACGGGGACGTTCAGGCGATATTTCGAGTTCTCACCCTCTAACGCTATGTTTTTAAGCCTAAGTCTAGAAATATGCAAATTATCATCGTCTTCTCAAACCGGAAGTCCCGCGGCTGCGGTGTCAGTTCCTACGAGGTAAATTTGTCCCGTGGGAGGAGTTGGTGCCATCCACGGGGACGTTCGGGTGCTGTTTCGAGTTTTCACCCTCTAGCGCCATGGTTTACTTAAGTCTAGAAATATATAAATTACCTTCGTATTATCAAACCAGGAGTCCCGCAGCAGCCGGGACAGTTCCTACGGGTTACATTGGTCCCGTGGGAGGTGTTGGTGCCACCCACGGGGCCGTTCGGGGGCTGTTTCGAGTTTTCACCCTCTAACGCCATGTTTTTAAGCCTAAGTCAAGAAATATGCAAATTACCATCGTATTCTCAAATCGGGATACCCGCGGCTGCGGGGTCAGTTCCTACGAGTTACATTGGTCCCGTGGGAGGTGTTAGTGCCACCCACGGGGACATTCGGGGGATGTTTCGACTTTTTACCCTCTAGCGCCATGGTTTTAAGCCTAAGTCTAGAAATACGCAAATTACCACCGTAGTCTAAAACCGGGAGACCCGCGGATACGGGGTCAGTTCATACGAGTTACAATGGTCCCGTGGGAGGTGTTGGTTCCACCCACAGTGACGTCCGGGGGCTGTTTTTAGTTTTCACCCTCTAACGCCAAGTTTTACCCAAGTTTAGAAATATGCAAATTTCATTCGTATTCTCAAACCGGGAGTCCCGCGGCTGCGGGGACAGTTCCTACGAGTTACATTGGTCCCGTGGGAGGTGTTGGTGCCAACCATGGGGCCGTTCGAGGGTTGTTTCGAGTTTTCACGCTCTAACGCCATGTTTTTAATCCTAAGTCTAGAAATATGAAAATTATCGTCGTATTCTCAAACCGGGAGTCCCACGGCTGCGGGGTCAATTCCTACGAGTTACATTGGTCCCCGTTAGAGGTGTTGGTGCCACCCACGGGGCCGTTAGAGGGATGTTTCAAGTTTTCACCCTCTAACGCCATGTTTTTAAGCCTAAGTCTAGAAATATACAAATTACCGTCATATTCTCAAACCAGGATACCCGCGGCTGTGGGGTTAGTTCCTACGAGTTGCATTGGTCCCGTGGGAGGTGTTGGTGCCACCCACGGGGACGATCGGGGGCTGTTTTGAGTTTTACCCTGTAACGCCATGTTTTTAAGCCTAAGTCTAGAAATCTGCAAATTACCATCGTACTCTCAAATGGGGAGACCCGCGGCTGCGGGGTCAGTTCCTACGAGTTAATTTGATCTCGTGGGAGGTGTTGAAGCCACCCACGGGGACGTTCGGCAGCTGTTTCTCGAGTTCTCACCCTATAACGCCATGTTTTTAAGCCTAAGTCTAGAAATATGTAAATTACCATCGTACTCTCAAACCGGGAGACTCACGGCTGCAGGGTCAGTTCCAACTAGTTAAATTGGTCCCATGGGAGGTGTTGGTGCCACCCACGGGGACGTTCAGGCGATATTTCGAGTTCTCACCCTCTAACGCTATGTTTTTAAGCCTAAGTCTAGAAATATGCAAATTATCATCGTCTTCTCAAACCGGAAGTCCCGCGGCTGCGGTGTCAGTTCCTACGAGGTAAATTTGTCCCGTGGGAGGAGTTGGTGCCATCCACGGGGACGTTCGGGTGCTGTTTCGAGTTTTCACCCTCTAGCGCCATGTTTTACTTAAGTCTAGAAATATATAAATTACCTTCGAATTATCAAACTGGGAGTCCCGCAGCAGCGGGGATAGTTCCTACGGGTTACATTGGTCCCGTGGGAGGTGTTGGTGCCACCCACGGGGCCGTTCGGGGGCTGTTTCGAGTTTTCACCCTCTAACGCCATGTTTTTAAGCCTAAGTCAAGAAATATGCAAATTACCATCGTATTCTCAAATCGGGATACCCGCGGCTGCGGGGTCAGTTCCTACGAGTTACATTGGTCCCGTGGGAGGTGTTCGTGCCACCCACGGGGACGTTCGGGGGCTGTTTCTAGTTCTCACCCTCGAATGCCATGTTTTAACCCTAAGTCTAGAAATATGCAAATTACCATCGTATTCAGTAACCAGGAGTCCCGCGACTGCGGGGTCAGTTCCTATGAGTTACATTGGTCCCGTGGGAGGTGTTGGTGCCACCCACGGGGCCGTTCGGGGGTTGTTTCTTGTTCTCACCTCCTAACGCCATGTTTTTTAGCCTAAGTCTAGAAATATGCAAATTACCGTCGTACTCTCAAACCGGGAGACTCGCGGCTGCGGGGTCACTTCCTACGAGTTATATTGGTCTCGTGGGAGGTGCTGGTGCCACCCACGGGGACGTTCAGGGGATGTTTCGAGTTCTCACTCTCTAACGCCATGTTTTTAAGCCTAAGTCTAGAAATATGCAAATTATCATCGTATTCTTAAATTGGGAGTCCCGCGGCTGCGGGGTCAGTTCCTACGAGTTACATTGGTCCCGTCGGAGGTGTTGGTGCCACCCACGGGGACATTCGTGGGCTGTTTCGAGTTTTCACCCTCTAACGCCAAGATTTGCCTATGTCTAGAAATATATAAATTACCGTCGTATTCTCAAATCCGGAGTCCTGCGGCCGCGGGGACAGTTCCTACGAGTTACATTGGTCCTGTGGGAGGTGTTGGTGCCACCCACGGGGACGTTCGGGGGTAGTTTTGATTTTTCACCCTCTAACTCCATGTTTTTAAGCCTAAGCCTAAAATATGCAAATTAACCTCGTATTCTCAAACCGGGAGTCCCGCGGCTGCAGGGTTAGTTCCTACGAGTTACATTGGTCCCGTGGGTGGTGTTGGTGCCACCCACGGGGCCGTTAGAGGGTTGTTTCGAGTTTTCACCCTTTAATGCCATGTTTTTAAGCCTAAGCCTAGATATATGCAAATTACCGTCGTATTCTCAAACCGGGAGACCCGCGGCTGGGGGTCAGTTTCTACGAGTTACATTGGTCCCGTGGGAGGTGTTGGTGCCACTCATGGGGACTTCAGGTGCCGTTTCTAGTTCTCACCACCTAACGCCATGTTTTTAAGCCTAAGTCTAGAAATATGCAAATTACCATCGTACTCTCAAACCGGTAGACCCGCGGCTGCGTGGACAGTTCCTTCGAGTTACATTGGTCCAGTGGGAGGTGTTGGTGCCACCCACGGGGACATTCAGGGGCTATTTCGAGTTTTCACCTTCTCAAGTTCTCACCCTTTAACGCCATGTTTTTAAGCCTAAGTCTAAAAATATGCAAATTACCATCGTACTCTCAAACCGGGAGACCGCCGGCTGCGGAGTCAGTTCCTTCAAGTTACATTAGTCCCGTGGGAGGTGTTGGTGCCACCCACGGGGACGTTCGGGGGCTGTTTCGAGTTCTCACCCTCTAATGCCATGTTTTTAAACCTATGTCTTGAAATATGCAAATTATCATCTTATTCTCAAACCGGGAGTCCCACAGCTACGGGGTCAGTTCCTACGAGTTACATTGGTTCCGTGGGAGGTGTTAATCCCACCCACGGGGCCGTTCTGGGGCTGTTTTGAGTTTTCACACTATAACACCATGTTTTTAAGCCTAAGTCTAGAAATATGCAAATTATCGTCGTATTCTCAAATCGAGAGTCCCACGGCTGCGGGGTCAGTTCCTACGTGTTACATTAGTCCCGTGGGAGGTGTTGTTGCCACCCACGGGGACGTTAGAGGGAAGTTTCGAGTTTTCACCCTCTAACGCCATATTTTTAAGCCTAAGCCTAGAAATATGCAAATTACCATCGTATTCTCAAACCGGGAGACCTGCGGCTGCGGGGTCAGTTACTACGAGGTACATTGGTCCCGTGGGCGGTGTTGGTGCCACCCACGGGGCCGTTAGAGGGCTGTTTTGAGTTTTCACCCTCTAACGCCATGTTTTTAAGCCTAAGTCTAGAAATATGCAAATTACTGTCGTACTCTCAAGCCGGGAGACTCGCGGCTGCGGGGTCAGTTCCTACTAGTTAAATTGGTCCCCTGGGAGGTGTTGGTGCCACCCACGGGGACGTTCGGGGGCCGATTCCAGTTCTCACCCTCTAACGCCATGTTTTTAAGCCTAAGTCTAGAAATATGCAAATTACCGTCGTATTCTCAACCTGGGAGTCCCGCGGCTGCGGGGTCAGCTCCTATGAGTGACATTGGTCCCGTGAGAGGTGTTGCTGCCACCCACGGGGACGTTCGAGGGCTATTTCAAGTTCTCACCCTCTAACACCATGTTTTTAAGCCTAAGTCTTGAAATATTAAAATTATCATCGTATTCTCAAATCGGGAGTCTCGCGACTAGGGGTTCAGTTCCTACGAGTTACATTGGTCCCGTGGGAGGTGTTGGTGCCACCCACATGGACGTTGGGTTTTTTTTTTCGAGTTCTCACTCTCTAACACCATGTTTTTAAGCCTAAGTCTAGAAATATGCTAATTATCGTCATATTCTGAAATCGGGAGTCCCGCGGCTACGGGGTCAGTTCCTACAAGTTACATTGGTCCCGTGAAAGGTGTTGGTGCCACTCACGGGGACGTTCGGGGGCTGTTTCGAGTTTTCACCCTCTGACGACAAGTTTTGCTTATGTCTAGAAATATGCAAATTACCTTCGTATTCTCAAATCGGGAGTCCCGCAGCTGCGGGGACAGTTCCTACGAGTTACATTGGTCTTGTGGGAGGTGTTGGTGCCACCCACGGGGCCGTTCGTGGGTTGTTTCGAGTTTTCACCCTCTAATGCCATTTTTTTAAGCCTAAGTCTAAAATATGCAAATTAACGTAATATTCTCAAATCGGGAGTCCCGCGACTGCGGGGTTAGTTCCTACGAGTTACATTGGTCCCGTGGGTGGTGTTGGTGCCACCCATGGGGCCGTTAGAGGGCTGTTTCGAGTTTTCACCCTCTAATGCCATGTTTTTAAGCCTAAGTCTTGAAATATCCAAATTACCATCGTATTCTCAAACCGGGAGACCCGCGGCTGCGGGTCAGTTCCTACGAGTTACATTGGACCTGTGGGAGGTGTTGGTGCCACCCACGGGGACGTTCGGGGGCTGTTTCTAGTTCTCACCCTCCTATGCCATGTTTTTAAGCCTAAGTCTAGAAATATGAAAATTACCATCGTATTCTGTAATCGGGAGTCCCGCGTCTGTGGGGATAGTTCCTACGAGTTACATTGGTCCCGTAGGAGGTGTTGGTGCGACCCACGGGTACGTTCGGGAGCTGTTTCTAGTTCTCACCCCCTAAAGCCATGTTTTTTAACCTAAGTCTAGAAATATGCAAATTACCATCGTACTCCCAAACCAGGAGACCCGCGGCTGCGGGGTCAGTTCCTACGATTTTGATTGGTCCCATGGGAGGTGATGGTGCCACCCACGGGGACGTTCGGGGGCTGTTTCGAGTTCTCACCCTATAACGCCATATTTTTAAGCCTAAGTCAAGAAATATGCAAATTATCATCGTACTCTCAAACCTGGAGACCCGCGGCTACGGGGTCAGTTCCTACGAATTAAATTGGTCCCGTGGAAGGTGTTGGTGCCACCCACGGGGACGTTCGAGGGTTGTTTCGAGTTCTCACCCTCTAACGCCATGTTTTTAAGCCTAAGTCTAGAAATATGCAAATTATCATTGTATTCTCAAACCGGGAGTCACGTGGCTGTGGGGTCAGTTCCTACGAGTTACATTGGTCCCGTGGGAGGTGTTGGTGCCACCCACTGGGACATTCGGGGGTTGTTTCGAGTTTTCACCCTCTAACGCCATGTTTTTAAGCCTAAGTCAAGAAATATACAAATTACCATCGTATTCTAAAATCGGGATACCCGCGGTTGCGGGGTCAGTTCCTACGAGTTACATTGGTCCCGTGGGAGGTGTTTGTGCCACCCACGGGGACGTTCGGGGGCTGTTTCTAGTTCTCACCCTCCAATGCCATGTTTTTAACCCTAAGTCTAGAAATATGCAAATTACCATTGTATTCTGTAACCGGGAGTCCCGCGACTGCGGGGTCAGTTCCTACGAGTTACATTGGTCCCGTGGGAGGTGTTGGTGCCACCCACGGGGCCGTTCGGTGGCTGTTTCTTGTTCTCACCTCCTAACGCCATGTTTTTTTGCCTAAGTCTAGAAATATGCAAATTACCGTCGTACTCTCAAACCGGGAGACTCGCGGCTGTGGAGTCACTTCCTACGAGTTATATTGGTCTCGTGGGAGGTGCTGGTGCCACCCACGGGGACGTTCGGGGGATGTTTTGAGTTCTCACTCTCTAACGCCATGTTTTTAAGCCTAAGTCTAGAAATGTGCAAATTATCATCGTATTCTCAAATCGGGAGTCCCGCGGCTGCGGGGTCAGTTCCTACGAGTTACATTGGTCCCGTCGGAGGTGTTGGTGCCACCCACGGGGACATTCGTGGGCTGTTTCGAGTTTTCACCCTCTAACGCCAAGATTTGCCTATGTCTAGAAATATATAAATTACCTTCATATTCTCAAATCGGGAGTCCCGCGGCCGCGGGGACAGTTCCTACGAGTTACATTGGTCCTGTGGGAGGTGTTGGTGCCACCCACGGGGACGTTCGGGGGTTGTTTTGATTTTTCACCCTCTAACTCCATGTTTTTAAGCCTAAGCCTAAAATATGCAAATTAACCTCGTATTCTCAAACCGGGAGTCCCGCGGCTGCAAGGTTAGTTCCTACGAGTTACATTGGTCCCGTGGGTGGTGTTGGTGCCACCCACGGGGCCGTTAGAGGGTTTTTTCGAGTTTTCACCCTTTAATGCCATGTTTTTAAGCCTAAGTCTAGAAATATGCAAATTACCGCCGTATTCTCAAACCGTGAGACCCGCGGCTGCGGGTCAGTTCCTACGAGTTACATTGGTCCTGTGAGAGGTGTTGGTGCCACCCACGGGGACGTTCGGGGACTATTTCTAGTTCTCACCCACCTATGCCATGTTTTTAAGCCTAAGTCTAGAAATATGTAAATTACCGTCATATTCTGTAATCGGGAGTCCCGCGTCTGCGGGGATAGTTCCTACGAGTTACATTGGTCCCGTGGGAGGTATTGGTGCCACCCACGGGGACGTTCGGGGGTTGTTTCTAGTTCTCAACCCCTAAAGCCATGTTTTTTAGCCTAAGTCTAGAAATATACAAATTACCGTCGTACTCTCAAACCGGGAGATCCGCGGTTGCGGGGTCAGTTCCTACGTTTTGCATTGGTCCCGTGGGAGGTGTTGGTGCCACACACAGGGCCGTTTGGGGGCTGTTTCGAGTTTTCACCCTCTAACGCCATGTTCTTAAGCCTATGTCTAGAAATATGAAAATTATCGTCGTATTCTAAAACCGAGAGTCCCGCGACTGCGGGGTGAGTTCCTTCGAGTTACATTGGTCCCATGGGAGGTGTTGGTGCCATCCACGGGGCCATTAGAGGGTTGTTTCGAGTTTTCACCCTCTAACGCCATGTTTTTAAGGCTAAGTAAAGAAATATGCAAATTACCATCGTAAAACCAAACCGGTAGACCTGCGGTACGGGGTCAGTTCCGACTACTGACATTGGTCCCGTGGGAGGTGTTGGTGCCACCCACGGGGACGTTCGGGGGCTATTTCTAGTTCTCACCCTGTAATGCCATGTTTTTAAGTCTAAGTCTAAAAATATACAAATTACCATCGTATTCTTAAACCGGGAGTCCCTCGACTGCGGGGATAGTTCCTACGAGTTACATTGGTCCCGTGGGAGGTGTTGGTGCCACTCACGGAGACGTTTTAGGGTTGTTTCTAGTTCTCACCCCCTAACGCCATGTTTTTAATCCAAAGTCTTGAAATATGCAAATTACCATCGTACTCTCAAACCAGGAGACACGCGGCTGCGGGGTCAATTCGTTCGAGTTACATTGGTCCTGTGGGAGGTGTTGGTGCCACCCACGGGGACGTTCGGGGGCTGTTTCGAGTTCTCACCCTATAACGCCGTGTTTATAAGCCAAAGTATAGAAATATTCAAATTACCGTCGTACTCTCAAGCCGGGAGATCCGCGGCCATGGGGTCAGTTCCTATGAGTTATATTGGTCCCAAGGGAGGTGTTGGTTCCACCCACGGGGTCGTTCGAGGCTATTCGAGTTCTAACTCTCTAACCTAATATTTTAAAGCCTAAGTCTAGAAATATGAAAATTATCATCGTATTCTCAAACCAGGAGTCCTACGGCTGCGGGGTGAGTTTCTACGAGTTGCATTGGTCCCGTGGGAGGTGTTGGTACCACCCACGGGGACATTCGGGGGCTGTTTTGAGTTTTCACCCTCTAACGCCATGTTTTTAAGCCTAAGTCTAAAAATACCCAAATTACCATCGTACTCTCAAAATGGGAGACTCGCAGTTGCGGGGTCAGTTCCTACGAGTTACATTGGTCCCGTGGGAGGTGTTGATGCCACCCACGGGGACGTTCGAGGGCTGTTTCAAGTTCTCACCCTCTAATGCGATGTTTTTAAGCCTAAGTCTAAAAATATGCAAATTACCGTCGTATTCTCAAATCGGTAGACCCGCGACTGCGATGATAGTTCCTACGAGTTACATTGGTCCCTTGGGAGGTGTTGGTGCCACCCACTGGGACGTTCGGGGGCTATTTCTAGTTCTCACCCCCTAACACGATTTTTTTAAGCCTAAGTCCAGAAATATGCAAAATACCATCGTACTCTCAAACCGAGAGACCCGCGGTTGCAGGGTCAGTTCCTACGAGTTATAATGGTCCCGTGGGAGGTGTTGGTGCCACCCACGGGGACGTTCGGGGGCTATTTCGAGTTCACACTCTCTAACACCATGTTTTTAAGCCTAAGTCTTGAAATATGAAAATTATCATCGTATTCTCAAACCGAGAGTCCCGCGGATGCGAGGTCAGTTCCTACGAGTTACATTCGTCCCATGGGAGGTGTCAGTGCCACCCACGGGGACGTTCGGGGGCTGTTTCGACTTTTTACCCTCTAACGCCATGTTTTTAAGCCTAAGTCTAGAAATACGCAAATTATCGACGTACTCTCAAACCGAGTGAGGTGTTGGTGCCACCCACATGGACGTCCGGGGGCTATTTTTTGTTTTCTCCCTCTAACGCCAAGTTTTACCGAAGTTTAGAAATATGCAAATTACCTTCGTATTCTCAAACCGGGAGTCCCGCGACTGTAGGGACAGTTCCTACGAGTTACATCGGTCCCGTGGGAGGTGTTGGTGCCAACCATGGGGCCGTTCGAGGGCTGTTTCGAGTTTTCATGCTCAAACGCCATGTTTTTAATCCTAAGTCCAGAAATATGAAAATTATCGTCGTATTCTAAAACCGGGAGTCCCGCAGCTGCGGGGTCAGTTCCTACGAGTTACATTGGTCCCCGTGGGAGGTGTTCGTGCCACCCACGGGGCCGTTAGAGGGCTGTTTCAAGTTTTCACCCTCTAACACCATGTTTTTAAGCCTAAGTCTAGAAATATACAAATTATCGTCGTATTCTCAAACCAGGAGACCCGCGGGTGTGGGGTCAGCTCCTACGAGTTGCATTGGTCCCGTGGGAGGTGTTGGTGCCACCCATGGGGACGATCGGGGGTTTTTTTGAGTTCTTACCCTCTAACGGCATGTTTTTAAGCCTAAGTCTAGAAATCTGCAAATTATCATCGTACTCTCAAATCGGGAGACCCACGGCTGCGGGGTCAGTTCCTACGAGTTAATTTGGTCCCGTGGGAGGTGTTGGTGCCACCCACAGGTACGTTCGGCAGCTGTTTCGAGTTCTCCCCCTCTAACGCCATGTTTTTAAGCCTATGTCTAGAAATATGCAAATTATCATCATATTCTCAAATCGGGAGTCCCGCGGCTGGGGGGTCAGTTCCTACGAGTAACATTGGTCTCGTGGGAGGTGTTAGTGCCACCCCCGGGGACGTTCGGGGGCAATTTCAAGTTTTCACCCTCTAACGCCATATTTTAAGCCTAAGTCTAGAAATATGCAAATTATCATCGTATTCTCAAACCGGGAGACCCGCGGTTGCGTGCTCAGTTCCTACGAGTTATATTGATCCCGTGATAGGTGTTGATGCCACTCACGGGGACGTTCAGGGGCTATTTCTTGTTCTCACCCCCTAAAGCCATGTTATTAAGCCTAAGTCTAGAAATAATCAAATTACTATCGTACTCTCAAACCGGGAGACCCGCGGCTGCGTGGTCAGTTCCTACGAGATACATTGGTCCCGTGGGAGGTGTTGGTGCCACCCACGGGGACGTTCGGGGGCTGTTTTGAGTTTTTACCTTCTCGAGTTCTCACCCTATAATGCCATGTTTTTAAGCCTAAGTCTCGAAATATGTAAATTACCATCGTACTCTCAAACCGGGAGACTCACGACTGCGGGGTCAGTTCCTACTAGTTAAATTGGTCCCGTGGGAGGTGTTGGTGCCACCCACGGGGACGTTCGGGGGGCTGTTTCTAGTTCTCACCCCCTAACGCCATGTTTTTAAGTCTAAGTCTAGAAATATGTAAATTACCATCGTACTCTCAAATCGGGAGACCCACGGCTGTGGGGTCAGTTCCTACGAGTTACATTAGTCCCGTGGGAGGTGTTGGTGCCACCCACGGGGACGTTCGGGGGCTGTTTCGAGTTTTTACCTTCTCGAGTTCTCACCCTATAACGCCATGTTTTTAAGCCTAAGTCTAGAAATATGTAAATTACCATCGTACTCTCAAACCGGGAGACTCACGACAGCGGGGTCAGTTCCTACTAGTTAAATTGGTCCCGTGGGAGGTGTTGGTGCCACCCACGGGGACGTTCGGGGGGCTGTTTCTAGTTCTCACCCCCTAACGCCATGTTTTTAAGTCTAAGTCTAGAAATATGTAAATTACCATCGTACTCTCAAATCGGGAGACCCACGGCTGTGGGGTCAGTTCCTACGAGTTACATTAGTCCCGTGGGAGGTGTTGGTGCCACCCACGGGGACGTTCGGGGGCTGTTTCGAGTTTTTACCTTCTCGAGTTCTCACCCTATAACGCCATGTTTTTAAGCCTAAGTCTAGAAATATGTAAATTACGATCGTACTCTCAAATCGAGAGACCCGCGACTGCGGGGTCAGTTCCTACTAGTTAAATTGTTCCCGTGGGAGGTGTTGGTGCCACCCACGGGGACGTTCGGGGGGCTGTTTCTAGTTCTCACCCCCTAACGCCATGTTTTTAAGTCTAAGTCTAGAAATATGTAAATTACCATCGTACTCTCAAATCGGGAGACCCACGGCTGCGGGGTCAGTTCCTACGAGTTACATTAGTCCCGTGGGAGGTGTTGGTGCCACCCACGGGGACGTTCGGGGGCTGTTTTGAGTTTTTACCTTCTCAAGTTCTCACCCTATAACGCCATGTTTTTAAGCCTAAGTCTAGAAATATGCAAATTACGATCGTACTCTCAAATCGAGAGACCCGCGACTGCGGGGTCAGTTCCTTCGAGTTACATTGTTCCTGTGGGAGGTGTTGGTGCCACCCACAGGGACGTTCGGGGGCTGTTTCGAGTTCTCACCCTCTAACGCCATGTTTTTAAGCCTAAGTCTAGAAATATGAAAATTAACGTCGTATTCTCAAATCGGGAGACCCGCGGCTGCGGGGTCAGTTCCTACGAGTTACATTGGTCCCGTGAGAGGTGCTGGTGCCACTCACGGGGACGTTCGGGGGCTGTTTCTAGTTCTCACCCTCTAATGCCATGTTTTTAAGCCTAAGTCCAGAAATATGCAAATTACCGTCGTATTCTCAAACCGGGAGACCCGCGGCTGCAGGGTCAGTTCCTACGAGTTACATTGGTGCCGTGGGAGGTGTTGGTGCCATCCACGGGGACGTTCGGGGGATGTTTCGATAGTCACCCTCTAACGCCATGTTTTTAAGCCTAAGTCTAGAAATATACAAATTACAGTCGTACTCTCAAACCGCGAGTCCCGCGGCTGCGGGGTCTGTTCCTACGAGTTACATTGGTCCCGTGAGAGGTGTTGGTGCCACCCACGGGGACGTTCGGGGGCTATTTCAAGTTCTCATGCTCTAACGCCATGTTTTTAAGCCTAAGTCTTGAAATATGCAAATTATCATCGTATTCTCCAATCGGGAGTCTCGCGACTGCGGGGTCAGTTCCTACGAGTTACATTGGTCCCGTGGGAGGTGTTGGTGCCACCCACGGGGACGTTCGGGGGATGTTTCGAGTTCTCACTCTCTAACACCATGTTCTTAAGCCTAAGTCTAGAAATATGCAAATTATCGTCATATTCTCAAACTGGGAGTCCCGCGGCTACGGGGTCAGTTCCTACGAGTTACATTGGTCCCGTGGGAGGTGTTGGTGCCACCCACGGGGATGTTCAGGGGCTATTTCGAGTTTTCAACCTCTAATGATAAGTTTTGCCTATGTATAGAAATATGCAAATTACCTTCGTATTCTCAAATCGGGAGTCCCGTGCCTACGGGGACAATTCCTACGAGTAATATTGGTCTTGTTAGAGGTTTTGGTGCCACCCACGGGGCCGTTCGGGGGTTGTTTCGAGTTTTCACCCTCTAATGCCATGTTTTTAAGCCTAAGTCTAAAATTTGCAAATTAACGTCGTATTCTCAAACCGAGAGTCCCGCGGCTGCGGGGTTAGTTCCTACGAGTTACATTGGTCCCGTGGGTTGTGTTGGTGCCACCCACGGGGTCGTTGGAGGGCTGTTTTGAGTTTTCACCTTTTAATGCCATGTTTTTAAGCCTAAGTCTAGAAATATGCAAATTACCGTCGTATTCTTAGACCGGGAGACCCGCACCTGCGGGTCAGTTCCTACGAGTTACATTGGTCCTGTGGGAGGTGTTAGTGCCACCCACGGGGACGTTCGGGGGTTGTTTCTAGTTCTCACCCTCCTATGCCATGTTTTTAAGCCTCAGTCTAGAAATATGAAAATTACCGTCGTATTCTGTAATCGGGAGTCCCGCATCTGCGGGGATATTTCCTACGAGTTACATTGGTCTCGTAGGAGGTGTTGGTGCCACCCACGGGGACGTGCGGGGGCTGTTTCGAGTTCTCACCCTCTAACGCCATGTCTTTAAGCCTAAGTCAAGAAATATGTAAATTACCGTCGTACTCTCAAACCAGGAGTCCCGCGGCTACGGGGTCAGTTCCTACGAGTTACATTGGTCCCGTGGGAGGTGTTGGTGCCACCCACGGGGATGTTCGGGGGCTGTTTCGAGTTTTCAACCTCTAACGATAAGTTTTGCCTATGTCTAGAAATATGCAAATTACCTTCGTATTCTCAAATCCGGAGTCCCGCTGCTACGGGGACAATTCCTACGAGTTATATTGGTCTTGTCAGAGGTTTTGGTGCCACCCACGGGGCCGTTCGGGGGTTGTTTCGAGTTTTCACCCTCTAATGCCATGTTTTTAAGCCTAAGTCTAAAATATGCAAATTAACGTCAAATTCTCAAACCGGGAGTCCCGCGGCTGCGGGGTTAGTTCCTACGAGTTACATTGGTCCCGTGGGTTGTGTTGGTGCTACCCACGGGGTCGTTGGAGGGTGTTTTGAGTTTTGACCTTTTAATGCCATGTTTTTAAGCCTAAGTCTTGAAATATGCAAATTACCGTCGTATTCTCAAACCGGGAGACCCGCGCCTGCGGGTCAGTTCCTACAAGTTACATTGGTCCTGTGGGAGGTGTTAGTGCCACCCACGGGGACGTTCGGGAGCTGTTTCTAGTTCTCACCCTCCTATGCCATGTTTTTAAGCCTCAGTCTAGAAATATGAAAATTACTGTCGTATTCTGTAATCGGGAGTCCCGCGTCTGTGGGGATATTTCCTACGAGTTACATTGGTCTCGTAGGAGGTGTTGGAGCCACCCACGGGGACGTGCAGGGGCTGTTTCGAGTTCTCACCCTCTAACGCAATGTTTTTAAGCCTAAGTCAAGAAATATGCAAATTACCATCGTACTCTCAAACCGGGAGACCCACGGCTGCGGGGTCAGTTCCTACGAGTTAAATTGGTCCCGTGGGAGGAGTTGGTGCCACCCACTGGGACGTTCGAGGGCTGTTTCGAGTTCTCACCCTCTAACGCCATGTTTTTAAGCCTAAGTCTAGAAATATGCAAATTATCATTGTATTCTCAAACCGGGAGTCTCGCGGCTGCGGGGTCAATTCCTACGAGTTACAATGGTCCCGTGGGAGGAGTTGGTGCCACCCACGGGGACGTTCGAGGGCTGTTTCGAGTTCTCACCCTCTAACGCCATGTTTTTATGCCTAAGTCTAGAAATATGAAAATTATCATTGTATTCTCAAACCGGGAGTCTCGCGGCTGCGGGGTCAGTTCCTACGAGTTACATTGGTCCCGTGGGTGGTGTTCGTGCCACCCACGGGGACGTTCGGGGGGCCCTTTCTAGTTATCACCCTCCAATGCCATGTTTTTAACCCTAAGTCTAGAAATATGCAAATTACCATCGTATTCTGTAACCGGGAGTCCCGCGACTGCGGGTTCAGTTCCTACGAGTTACATTGGTCCCGTGGGAGGTGTTGGTGCCACCCACGGGCCCGTTCGGGGGCTGTTTCTAGTTCTCACCCCCTAACGCCGTGTTTTTTAGCCTAAGTCTAGAAATATGCAAATTACCGTCTTACTCTCAAACCGGGAGACTCGCGGCTGCGGGGTCAGTTCCTACGAGTTACATTGGTCTCGTGGGAGGTGTTGGTGCCACCCACGGAGACGTTCGGGGGATGTTTCGAGTTATCACTCTCTAACGCCATGTTTTCAAGACTAAGTCTATAAATATGCAAATTATCGTCGTATTCTCAAACCGAGAGTCCCGCGGCTGCGGGGTCAGTTCCTACGAGTTACATTGGTCCCGTCAGAGGTGTTGGTGCCACCCACGGGGACGTTCGGGGGCTGTTTCGAGTTTTCACCCTCTAACGCCAAGTTTTGCCTATGTCTAGAAATATGAAAATTACCTTCGTATTCTCAAATCAGGAGTCCCGCGGCCGCGGGGACAGTTCCTACGAGTTACATTGGTCCTGTGGGAGGTGTTGGTGCCACCCACGGGGCCGTTCGGGGGTTGTTTTGATTTTTCACCCACTAACTCCATGTTTTTAAGCATAAGCCTAAAATATGCAAATTAACCTCGTATTCTCAAACCGGGAGTCCCGCGGGTACAGGGTTAGTTCCTACGAGTTACATTGGTCCCGTGGGTGGTGTTGGTGCCACCCACGGTGCCGTTAGAGGGATGTTTCGAGTTTTCACCCTCTAATGCTATGTTTTTAAGACGAAGTCTAGAAATATGAAAATTACCTTCGTATTCTCAAACTGGGAGACCCGTGGCTGCGGGGTCAGTTCCTACGAGTTACATTGGTCCCGTGGGAGGTGTTAGTGCCACCCACGGGGACGTTCGGGGGATGTTTCGACTTTTTACCCTCTAACGCCATGGTTTTAAGCCTAAGTCTAGAAATACGCAAATTACCGCCGTAGTCTAAAACCGGGAGACCCGCGGATACGGGGTCAGTTCATACGAGTTACATTGGTCCCGTGGGAGGTGTTGGTGCCAACCATGAGGCCGTTCGAGGGTTGTTTCGAGTTTTCACGCTCTAACGCCATGTTTTTAATCCGAAGTTTAGAAATATGAAAATTATCATCGTATTCTCAAACCGGGAATCCCGCGGCTGCGGGGTCAGTTCCTACGAGTTACATTGGTCCCTGTTGGAGGTGTTGGTGCCACCCACGGGGCCGTTAGAGGGCTGTTTCAAGTTTTCACCCTCTAACGCCATGTTTTTAAGCCTAAGTCTAGAAATATACAAATTACTGTCATATTCTCAAACCAGGAGACCCGCGGTTGTGGGGTCAGTTCCTACGAGTTGCATTGGTCCCGTGAGAGGTGTTGGTGCCACCCCCGGGGACGATCGGGGGCTGTTTTGAGTTCTTACTCTCTAACGCCATGTTTTTAAGCCTAAGTCTAGAAATCTGCAAATTACCATCGTACTCTCAAATGGGGAGACCCGCGGCTGCGGGGTCAGTTCCTACGAGTTAATTTGGTCTCGTGGGAGGTGTTGGAGCCACCCAAGGGGACGTTCGGCAGCTGTTTCTCGAGTTCTCAACCTATAACGCCATGTTTTTAATCCTAAGACTATAAATATGCAAATTACCATCGTACTCTCAAACCGGGAGACTCACGGCTGCAGGGTCAGTTCCAACTAGTTAAATTGGTCCCGTGGGAGGTGTTGGTGCCACCCACGGGGACGTTCAGGCGATATTTCGAGTTCTCACCCTCTAACGCTATGTTTTTAAGCCTAACTCTAGAAATATGCAAATTATCATCGTCTTCTCAAACCGGGAGTCCCGCGGCTGCGGTGTCAGTTCCTACGAGGTAAATTTGTCCCGTGGGAGGAGTTGGTGCCATCCACGGGGACGTTCGGGGGATGTTTCGAGATTTCACCCTCTAGCGCCATGTTTTACTTACGTCTAGAAATATATAAATTACCTTCGTATTATCAAACCGGGAGTCCCGCAGCAGCGGGGACAGTTCCTATGGGTTACATTGGTCCCGTGGGAGGTGTTGGTGCCACCCACGGGGCCGTTCGGGAGCTGTTTTGAGTTTTCACCCTCTAACGCCATGTTTTTAAGCCTAAGTCTAGAAATATGCAAATTAACGTCGTATTTCAAACCGGGAGATCCGCGGCTGCGGGGTCAGTTCCTACGAGTTACATCGGTCCCGTGATAGGTGTTGATGCCACTCACGGGGACGTTCGGGGGCTGTTTCTAGTTCTCACCTTCTAATGCCATGTTTTTAAGCCTAAGTCTAGAAATATGCAAATTACCGTCGTAATCTCAAACTAGGAGTCCCGCGACTGCGAGGTAGTTCCTATGAGTTACATTGGTCCCGTGGGAGGTGTTGGTGCCACTCACGGGGACGTTCGGGGGCCGTTTCTAGTTCTCACCCCCTAACGCCATGTTTTTAAGCCTAAGTCTAGAAATATGCAAATTACCATCGTACTCTCAAACCGGGAGACCCGCGGCTGCGTGGACAGTTCCTTCGAGTTACATTGGTCCAGTGGGAGGTGTTGGTGCCAGCCACGGGGACGTTCAGGGGCTATTTCGAGTTTTCATCTTCTCAACTTCTCACCCTTTAATGCCATGTTTTTAAGCCTAAGTCTAAAAATATGCAAATTACCATCGTACTCTCAAACCGGGAGACCCGCGGCTGCGGGGCCAGTTCCTACGAGTTACATTGGTTCCGTGGGAGGTGTTAATCCCACCCATGGGGCCGTTCGGGGGCTGTTTTGAATTTTCACACTATAACACCATGTTTTTAAGCCTAATTCTAGAAATATGCAAATTATCGTCGTATTCTCAAACCGAGAGTCCCACGGCTGCGGGGTCAGTTCCTACGTGTTACATTAGTCCCGTGGGAGGTGTTGTTGCCACCCACGGGGACGTTAGAGGGATGTTTCGAGTTTTCACCCTCTAACGCGATGTTTTTAAGCCTAAGCCTAGAAATATGTAAATTACCATCGTATTCTCAAACCGGGAGACCTGCGGCTGCGGGGTCAGTTCCTACGAGTTACATTGTTCCCGTGGGAGGTGTTGGTGCCACCCACGGGGCCGTTAGAGGGCTGTTTTGAATTTTCACCATCTAACGCCATGTTTTTAAGCCTAAGTCTAGAAATATGCAAATTACTGTCGTACTCTCAAACCGGGAGACTCGCGGCTGCGGGGTCAGTTCCTACTAGTTAAATTGGTCCCCTGGGAGGTGTTGGTGCCACCCACGGGGACGTTCGGGGGCTGTTTCCAGTTCTCACCCTCTAACGCCATGTTTTTAAGCCTAAGTTTAAAAATATGCAAATTACCATCGTATTCTCAAACTGGGAGTCCCGCGGCTGCGGGGTCAGCTCCTTTGAGTGACATTGGTCCCGTGAGAGGTGTTGGTGCCACCCACGGGGACGTTCGGGGGCTATTTCAAGTTCTCACCCTCTAACACCATGTTTTTAAGCCTAAGTCTTGAAATATACAAATTATCATCGTATTCTCAAATCGGGAGTCTCGGGACAAGGGGTTCAGTTCCTACGAGTTACATTGGTCCCGTGGGAGGTGTTTGTGCCACCCACGTGGACGTTGGGGTTTTTTTCGAGTTCTCACTCTCTAACACCATGTTTTTAAGCCTAAGTCTAGAAATATGCAAATTATCGTCATATTCTGAAATCGGGAGTCCCGCGGCTACGGGGTCAGTTCCTACGAGTTACATTGGTCCCATGGAAGGTGTTGGTGCCACTCACGGGGACGTTCGGGGGCTGTTTCGAGTTTTCACCCTCTAACGACAAGTTTTGCCTATGTCTAGAAATATGCAAATTACCTTCGTATTCTCAAATCGGGAGTCCCGCGGCTGCGGGGACAATTCCTTCGAGTTACATTGATCTTGTGAGAGGTGTTGGTGCCACCCACGGGGCCATTCGGGGGTTATTTCGAGTTTTCACCCTCTAATGCCATTTTTTAAGCCTAAGTCTAAAATATGCAAATTAACGTCGTATTCTCAAATCGGGAGTCCCGCGACTGCGGGGTTAGTTCCTACGAGTTACATTGGTCCCCTGGGTGGTGTTGGTGCCACCCACAGGGCCGTTAGAGGGCTGTTTCGAGTTTTCACCCTCTAATGCCATGTTTTTAAGCCTAAGTCTAGAAATATCCAAATTACCGTCGTATTCTCAAACCGGGAGACCCGCGGCTGCAGGTCAGTTCCTACGAGTTACATTGGTCCTGTGGGAGGTGTTGGTGCCACCCACCGGGACGTTCGGGGGCTGTTTCTAGTTCTCACCCTCCTATGCCATGTTTTTACGCCTAAATCTAGAAATATGCAAATTACCATCGTATTCTAAAATCGGGATACCCGCGGCTGCGGGGTCAGTTCCTACGAGTTACATTGGTCCGTGGGAGGTGTTGGTGCCACCCACGGGGACGTTCGGGGGCTGTTTCGACTTTTTACCCTCTAACGCCATGTTTTTAAGCCTAAGTCAAGAAATATGCAAATTATCGCCGTACTCTCAAACCGGGAGACACGCGGCTACGGAGTCAGTTCCTACGAATTAAATTAGTCCCGTGGAAGGTGTTGGTGCCACCCATGGGGACGTTCGAGGGCTGTTTCGAGTTCTCACCCTCTAACCCCATGTTTTTAATCCTAAGTCTAGAAATATGCAAATAATCATTGTATTCTCAAACCGGGAGTCCCGTGGCTGCGGGGTCAGTTCCTACGAGTTACATTGGTCTCGTGGGAGGTGTTGGTGCCACCCACGGGGACATTCGGGCGCTGTTTAGAGTTTTCACCCTCTAACGCCATGTTTTTAAGCCTAAGTCAAGAAATATGCAAATTACCATCATATTCTCAAATCGGGATACCCGCGGCTGCGGGGTCAGTTCCTACGAGTTACATTGGTCCCATGGGAGGTGTTCGTGCCACCCATGGGGACGTTCGGGGGCTGTTTCTAGTTCTCACCCTCCAATGCCATATTTTTAACCCTAAGTCTATAAATATGAAAATTACCATCGTATTCTGTAACCAGGAGTCCCGTGACTGCGGGGTCAGTTCCTACGAGTTACATTGGTCCCGTGGGAGGTGTTGGTGCCACCAACGGGGCCGTTCGGGGGCGGTTTCTTGTTCTCACGTCCTAACGCCATGTTTTTTATCCTAAGTCTAGAAATATGTAAATTACCATCGTACTCTCAAATCGGGAGACTCGCGGCTGCGGGGTTAGTTCTTACGAGTTATATTGGTCTCGTGGGAGCTGTTGGTGCCACCCACGGGGACGTTCGGGGGATGTTTCGAGTTCTCACTCTCTAACGCCATATTTTTAAGCCTAAGTCTAGAAATATGCAAATTATCATCGTATTCTCAAATCGGGAGTCCCGCGGCTGCGGGGTCAGTTCCTACGAGTTACATTGGTCCCGTCGGAGGTGTTGGTGCCACCCACGGGGACATTCGTGGGCTGTTTCGAGTTTTCACCCTCTAACGCCAAGATTTGCCTATGTCTAGATATATATAAATTACCTTTGTATTCTCAGATCGGGAGTCCCGCGGCCGCGGGGACAATTCCTACGAGTTACATTGGTCCTGTGGGAGGTGTTGGTGCCACCCACGGGGACGTTCGGGGGTTGTTTTGATTTTTCACCCTCTAACTCCATGTTTTTAAGCATAAGCCTAAAATATGCAAATTAACCTCGTATTCTCAAACCGGGAGTCCCGCGGCTGCAGGGTTAGTTCCTACGATTTACATTGGTCCCGTGGGTGGTGTTGGTGCCACCCACGGGGCTGTTAGAGGGTTGTTTCGAGTTTTCACCCTCTAATGCCATGTTTTTAAGCCTAAGTCTAGAAATATGCAAATTACCGTCGTATTCTCAAACCGGGAAACCCGCGGCTGCGGGTCTGTTCCTACGAGTTACATTGGTCCTGTGAGAGGTGTTGGTGCCACCCACGGGGACGTTTCTCACCCACCTATGCAATGTTTTTAAACCTAAGTCTAGAAATATGTAAATTACCGTCGTATTCTATAATCGGGAGTCTCGCGTCTGCGGGGATAGTTCCTACGAGTTACATTGGTCCCGTGGGAAGTGTTGGTGCCACCCACGGGGACGTTCGGGGGTTGTTTCTAGTTCTCACCCCCTAAAGCCATGTTTTTTAGCCTAAGTCTAGAAATATGCAAATTACCGTCGTACTCTCAAACCGGGAGATCCGCGGCTGCAGGGTCAGTTCCTACGTTTTGCATTGGTCCCGTGGGAGGTGTTGGTGCCACACACAGGGCCGTTTGGGGGCTGTTTCGAGTTTCACCCTCTAACGCCATGTTCTTAAGCCTAAGTCTAGAAATATGCAAATTATCGTTGCATTCTAAAACCGAGAGTCCCGCGGCTGCGGGGTGAGTTCCTTCGAGTTACATTGGACCCGTGGGAGGTGTTGGTGCCATCTACGGGGCCGTTAGAGGGTTGTTTCGAGTTTTCACCCTCTAACGCCATGTTTTTAACTCTAAGTCTAGAAATATACAAATTACCATCGTATTCTTAAACCGGGAGTCCCGCGACTGCGGGGATAGTTCCTACGAGTTACATTGGTCCCGTGGGAGGTGCTGGTGCCACTCACGGAGACGTTTTGGGGCTGTTTCTAGTTCTCACCCCCTAACGCCATGTTTTTAATCCAAAGTCTTGAAATATGCAAATTACCATCGTACTCTCAAACCCGGAGACACGTGGCTGCGGGGTCAGTTCGTTCGAGTTACATTGGTCCCGTGGGAGGTGTTGGTGCCACCCACGGGGACGTTCGGGGGCTGTTTCGAGTTTTCACCCTCTCGAGTTCTCACCTTATAAATCCATGTTTATAATCCTAAGTCTAGAAATATTCAAATTACCGTCGTACTCTCAAACCGGGAGATCCGCGGCTGTGGGGTCAGTTCCTACGAGTTATATTGGTCCCAAGGGAGGTGTTGGTTCCATCCACGGGGTCGTTCGAGGCTATTTTGAGTTCTCACTCTCTAACCTAATATTTTAAAGCCTAAGTCTAGAAATATGAAAATTATCATCGTATTCTCAAACCGGAAGTCCTACGGCTGCGGGGTGAGTTTCTACGAGTTGTATTGGTCCCGTGGCAGGTGTTGGTACTACCCATGGGGACATTCGGGGGATGTTTCGAGTTTTAACCCTCTAACGCCATGTTTTTAAACCTATGTCTAAAAATACTCAAATTACCGTCGTACTCTCAAAACAGGAGACTCGCTGCTGCGGGGTCAGTTTCTACGAGTTACATTGGTCCCGTGGGAGGTGTTGATGCCACCCACGGGGAGGTTCGGGGGCTGTGTCAAGTTCTCACCCTCTAATGCCATGTTTTTAAGCCTAAGTCTAAAAATATTTAAATTACCGTCGTATTCTCAAATCGGTAGTCCCGCGACTGCGGGGATAGTTCCTACAAGTTACATTGGTCCCGTGGGAGGTGTTGGTGCCACCCACTGGGACGTTCGGGGGCTATTTCTAGTTCTCACCCCCTAACACGATTTTTTTAAGCCTAAGTCCAGAAATATGCAAAATACCATCGTACTCTCAAACCGAGAGACCCGCGGCTGCAGGGTCAGTTCCTACGAGTTACATTGGCCCGTGGGAGGTGTTGGAGCCACCCATGGGGACGTTCGGGCCTATTTCGAGTTCACACTCTCTAACGCCATGTTTTTAAGCCTAAGTCTTGAAATATGAAAATTATCATCGTATTCTTGAACCGGGAGTCCCGCGGATGCGGGGTCAGTTCCTACAAGTTACATTGGTCCCGTGGGAGGTGTTGGTGCCACCCACGGGGACGTTCGGGGGCTGTTTCGACTTTTTACCCTCTAACGCCATTTTTTTAAGCCTAAGTCTAGAAATACGCAAATTACCGCCATACTCTCAAACCGAGACACCCGCGGATACGGGGTCAGTTCATACGAGTTACATTTGTCCCGTGGGAGGTGTTGCTGCCAACCACAGGGACGTCCGGGGGCTGTTTTTAGTTTTCTCCCTCTAACGCCAAGTTTTACCGAAGTTTAGAAATATGCAAATTACCTTCGTATTCTCAAACCGATAGTCCCGCGGCTGTAGGGACAGTTCCTACGAGTTACATCGGTCCCGTGGGAGGTGTTGGAGCCAACCATGGGGCCGTTCGAGGGCTGTTTCGAGTTTTCACGCTCTAACGCCATGTTTTTAATCCAAAGTCTAGAAATATGAAAATTAGCGTCGTATTCTCAAATCGGGAGTCTTGCGGCTGCGGGGTCAGTTCCTACGAGTTACGTTGGTCCCCGTGGGAGGTGTTGGTGCCACCCACGGGGCCGTTAGAGGGCTGTTTCAAGTTTTCACCCTCTAACGCCATGTTTTTAAGCCTAAGTCTAGAAATATACAAATTACCGTCGTATTCTCAAACCAGGAGACCCGCGGGTGTGGGGTCAGTTCCTACGAGTTGCATTGGTCCCGTGGGAGGTGTTGGTGCCACCCACGGGGACGATCGGGGGTTGTTTTGAGTTCTTACCCTCTAACAGCATGTTTTTAAGCCTAGGTCTAGAAATATGCAAATTATCATCGTATTCTCAAACCGAGAGACCCGCGGCTGCGTGCTCAGTTCCTACGAGTTTTATTGATCCCGTGATAGGTGTTGATGCCACTCACGGGGACGTTCGGGGGCTATTTCTAGTTCTCACCCCCTAACGCCATGTTATTAAGCCTAAGTCTAGAAATAATCAAATTACTGTCGTACTATCAAATCGGGAGACCCGCGGCTGCGTGGTCAGTTCCTACGAGTTACATTGGTCCCGTGGGAGGTGTTGGTGCCACCCACGGGGACGTTCGGGGGCTGTTTCGAGTTTTTACCTTCTCGAGTTCTCACCCTATAACGCCATGTTTTTAAGCCTAAGTCTAGAAATATTCAAATTACCATCGTACTCTCAAACCGGTAGACTCACGACAGCGGGGTCAGTTCCTACTAGTTAAATTGGTCCCGTGGGAGGTGTTGGTGCCACCCACGGGGACGTTCGGGGGGCTGTTTCCAGTTCTCACCCCCTAACGCCATTTTTTTAAGTCTAAATCTAGAAATATGTAAATTACCATCGTACTCTCAAATCGGGAGACCCACGGCTGCGGGGTCAGTTCCTACGAGTTACATTAGTCCCGTGGGAGGTGTTGGTGCCACCCACGGGGACGTTCGGGGGCTGTTTTGAGTTTTTACCTTCTCGAGTTCTCACCCTATAACGCCATGTTTTTAAGCCTAAGTCTAGAAATATGCAAATTACCATCGTACTCTCAAATCGGGAGACCCACGACAGCGGGGTCAGTTCCTTCGAGTTACATTAGTCCCGTGGGAGGTGTTGGTGCCACCCACGGGGACGTTCGGGGGCTGTTTTTAGTTTTTACCTTCTCGAGTTCTCACCCTATAACGCCATGTTTTTAAGCCTAAGTCTAGAAATATGCAAATTACCATCGTACAATAAAATCGGGAGACCCGCGGATGTGGGGTCAGTTCCTTCGAGTTACATTGGTCCTGTGGGAGGTGTTGGTGCCACCCACAGGGACGTTCGGGGGCTGGTTCGAGTTCTCACCCTCTAACGCCATGTTTTTAAGCCTAAGTCTAGAAATATGAAAATTAACGTCGTATTCTCAAACCGGGAGACCCACGGCTGCGGGGTCAGTTCCTACGAGTGACATTGGTCCCGTGAGAGGTGTTGGTGTAACTCACGGGGACATTCGGGGGCTGTTTCTAGTTCTCACCCTCTAATGCCATGTTTTTAAGCCTAAGTCTAGAAATATGAAAATTACTATCGTACTCTCAAATCGGGAGACTCGCGACTGCGGGGTCAGTTCCTACTAGTTAAATTGGTCCCGTGGGAGGTGTTGGTGCCACCCACGGGGACGTTCGGGGGCTGTTTCCAGTTCTCACCCTCTAACGCCGTGTTTTTAAGCCTAAGTCTAGAAATATGCAAATTATTGTCGTATTCTCAAACTGGGAGTCCCGTGGCTGCGGGGTCAGTTCCTACGAGTTACATTGGTCCTGTGAGAGGTGTTGGTGCCACCCACGGGGACGTTCGGGGGCTATTCAAGTTCTCACCCTCTAACGCCATGTTTTTAAGCCTAAGTCTTGAAATATGCAAATTATCATTGTATTCTCAAACCGAGAGTCTCGCGACTGCGGGGTCAGTTCCTATGAGTTACATTGGTCCCGTGGGAGGTGTTGGTGCCACCCACGGGGACGTTCGGGGGATGTTTCGAGTTCTCACTCTCTAACACCATGTTTTTAAGCCTAATTCTAGAAATATGCAAATTATCGTCATATTCTCAAATCGGGAGTCCCGCGGCTACGGGGTCAGTTCCTACGAGTTACATTGGTCCCGTGGGAGGTTTTGGTGCCACCCACGGGGACGTTCGGGGGCTGTTTCGAGTTTTCAACCTCTAACGATAAGTTTTGCCTATGTCTAGAAATATGCAAATTACCTTCGTATTCTCAAATCGGGAGTCCCGCAGCTACGGGGACAATTCCTACGAGTTATATTGGTCTTGTCAGAGGTTTTGGTTCCACCCACGGGGCCGTTCGGGGGTTGTTTCGAGTTTTCACCCTCTAATTCCATGTTTTTAAGCCTAAGTCTAAAATATGCAAATTAACGTCGTATTCTCTAACCGGGAGTCCCGCGGCTACGGGGTTAGTTCCTACGAGTTACATTGGTCCCGTGGGTTATGTTGGTGCCACCCACGGGGTCGTTAGAGGGATGTTTTGAGTTTTCACCCTTTAATGCCATGTTTTTAAGCCTAAGTCTAGAAATATGCAAATTTCGTCGTATTCTCAAACCGGGAGACCCGCAGTTGCGGGTCAGTTCCTACGAGTTACATTGTTCATGTGGGAGGTGTTGGTGCCACCCACGGGGACGTTCGGGGGCTGTTTCGAGTTTTCACCCTCTAACGCCATGTTTTTAAGCCTAAGTCAAGAAAAATGCAAATTACCATCGTATTCTCAAATCGAGATACCCGCGGCTACGGGGTCAGTTCCTACGAGTTACATTGGTCCCGTGGGAGGTGTTCGTGCCACCCACGGGGACGTTCGGGGGCTGTTTCTAGTTCTCACCCTCCAATGCCATGTTTTTAACCCGAAGTCTAGAAATATGCAAATTACCATCGTATTCTGTAACCGAGAGACCCGTGGCTACGGGTCAGTTCCTACGAGTTACATTGGTCCTGTGGGAGGTGTTGGTGCCACCCTCGGGGACGTTCGGGGGCTGTTTCTAGTTCTCACCCTCCTATGCCATGTTTTTAAGCCTAAGTCTCGAAATATGTAAATTACCGTCGTATTCTGTAATCGGGAGTCCCGCGCCTGCGGGGATAGTTCCTACGAGTTACATTGGTCCCGTGGGAGGTGTTGATGCCACCCACGGGGACGTTCGGTGGCTGTTTCTAGTTCTCACCCCCTAAAGCCATATTTTTTTAGCCTAAGTCTAGAAATATGCAAATTACCGTCGTACTCTCAAATCGGGAGATCCGCGGTTGCGGGATCAGTTCCTACTATTTGCATTGGTCCCGTGGGAGGTGTTGGTGCCACCCACGGGGACGTTCGGGGGCTATTTCGAGTTCTCACCCACTAATGCCATGTTTTTAAGCCTAAGTCCATAAATATGGAAATTATCATCGTATTCTCAAACCGGGAGTCCCGTGGCTGCGGGGTCAGTTCCTACGAGTTACATTGGTCCCGTGGGAGGTGTTGGTGGCACCCACGGGGATGTTCGGGGGCTGTTTTGTGTTTTCACCCTCTAACGCCATGTTTTTAAGCCTAAGTCCAGAAATATGCAAATTACCATCGTATTCTCAAATCGGGATACCCGCGGCTGCGGGGTCAGTTCCTACGAGTTACATTGGTCCCGTGGGAGGTGTTCGGTCCACCCACGGGGACGTTCAAGGGCTGTTTCTAGTTCTCACCCTCTAATGCCATATTTTTAAGCCTAAGTCCAGAAATATGAAAATTACCGTTGTATTCTGTAACCGGGAGTCCCGCGACTGCGGGGTCAGTTCCTACGAGTTACATTGGTCCCGTGGGAGGTGTTGGTGCCACCCACGGGGCCGTTCGGGGGCTATTTCTAGTTCTCACCCCCGAACGCCATGTTTTTTAGCCAAAGTCTAGAAATATGAAAATTACTGTCGTACTCTCAAACCTGGAGACTCGTGGCTGCGGGGTCAGTTCCTACGAGTTACATTGGTCTCGTGGGGAGGTGTTGGTGCCACCCACGGGGACGTTCGGGGAATGTTTCGAGTTCTCACTCCCTAAAGCCATGTTTTTTAGCCTAAGTCTAGAAATATGCAAATTACCGTCTTACTCTCAAACCGGGAGACCCGCGGCTGCGGTGTCAGTTCCTACGATTTGCATTGGTCCCGTGGGAGGTGTTAGTGCCACCCACGGGGACGTTCGAGGCCTGATTCGAGTTCTCACCCTCTAACGCCATGTTTTTAAGCCTAAGTCTAGAAATATGCAAATTATCATCGTATTCTCAAACCGGGAGTCCCGTGGCTGCGGGGTCAGTTCCTACGAGTTACATTGGTCCCGTGGGAGGTGTTGGTGCCACCCACGGGGTCGTTCGGGGGCTGTTTTGTGTTTTCACCCTCTAATGCCATGTTTTTAAGCCTAAGTCAAGAAATATGCAAATTACCATCGTATTCTCAAATCGGGATACCCGCAGCTGCGGGGTCAGTTCCTACGAGTTACATTGGTCCCGTGGGAGGTGTTCGTGCCACCCACGGAGACGTTCGGGGGCTGTTTCTAGTTCTCACCCTCCAATGCCATATTTTTAAGCCTATGTCCAAAAATATGAAAATTACCGTCGTATTCTGTAACCGGGAGTCCCGCGACTGCGGGGTCAGTTCCTACGAGTTACATTGGTCCCATGGGAGGTGTTGGTGCCACCCACGGGGCCGTTCGGGGACTGTTTCTAGTTCTCAACCCCTAACGCCATGTTTTTTAGCCTGTGTCTAAAAATATGCAAACTATCGTTGTACTCTCAAACCGGGAGACTCGCGGCTGCGGGGTCAGTTCCTATGAGTTACACTGGTCCCGTGGGAGGTATTGGTCCCACCCACGGGGACGTTCGGGGGATGTTTCTAGCTCTCACCCCCTAAAGCCATGTTTTTTAGCCTAAGTCTAGAAATATGAAAATTACCGTCGTACTCTCAAACCGGGAGACCCGCGGGTGCAGGGTTAGTTACTACGATTTGCAATGGTCCCGTGGGAGGTGTTGGTGCCACCCACGGGCACGTTGGGGGGCTATTTCGAGTTCTCACCCTCTAACGCCATGTCTTTAAGCCTAAGTCTAGAAATATGCAAATTATCGTCGTATTCTCAAATTGGGAGTTTCGCGACTGCAGGGTTAGTTCCTACGAGTTACATTGGTCTCATGGGAGGTGTTGGTCCCACCCACGGGGACGTTCGGGGGATGTTTCTAGCTCTCACCCCCTAAAGCCATGTTTTTAAGCCTAAGTCTAGAAATATGCAAATTCCCGTCGTATTCTCAAACCGGGAGACCCGCAGCTGCGGGGTCAGTTCCTACGAGTTACATTGGTCCCGTGGGAGGTGTTCGTGCCACCCACGGGGACGTCGGGGGCTGTTTCTAGTTCTCACCCTCCAATGCCATGTTTTTAAGCCTAAGTCTATAAGTATGCAAATTATCGTCGTATTCTATAACCGGGAGTCCCGCGACTCCGGGGTCTGTTCCTACGATTTACATTGGCCCCATGGGAGGTGTTGGTGCCACCCACAGGGACGTTCGGGGGCTGTTTATAGTTCTCACCCCCAAACGCCATGTTTTTTAGGCCATGTCTAGAAATATGTCAATTACCGTCGTACTCTCAAACCGGGAGACTCGCGACTGCGGGGTCAGTTCCTACGAGTTACATTGGTCCCGTGGGAGGTGTTGGTGCCATCCACGGGGACGTTCGGGGGCTGTTTCTAGTTCTCACCCCCTAAAGCCATGTTTTTTAGCCTAAGTCTAGAAATATGCAAATTACTGTCGTACTCTCAAACCGGGAGACCCGCGGCTGCGGTGTCAGTTCCTACGATTTGGATTGGTCACGTGGGAGGTGTTGGTGCCACCCACGGGGACGTTCGGGGGCTGTTTCGAGTTTTCACTCTCGAACGCCATGTTTTTAAGCCTAAGTCAAGAAATATGCAAATAACCGTCGTATTCTCTAATCGGGAGACCCGCGGCTGCGGGGTCAGTTCCAACGAGTTACATTGGTCCCGTGGGAGGTGTTGGTTCCACCCACGGGGCCGTTCGGGGACTGTTTCTAGTTCTCACCCCCTAACGCCATGATTTTTAGCCTAAGTCTAAAAATATGCAAATTACTGTCGTACTCTCAAATTGGGAGACTCGCGGTTGTGGGGTCAGTTCCTACGAGTTACATTGGTCCCGTGGGAGGTGTTGGTCCCACCCACGGGGACGTTCGGGGGCTGTTTCTAGTTCTCACCCCCTAAAGCCATGTTTTTAGCCTAAGTCTAGAAATATGAAAATCACCATCGTACTCTCAAACCGGGAGACCCACGGCTGCGGGGTTAGTTCCTACGATTTGCATTGGTCCCGTGGGAGGTGTTGGTGCCGCCCACGGGGACGTTCGGGGGCTATTTCGAGTTCTCACCCTCTAACGCCATGTTTTTAAGCATAAGTCTAGAAATATGAATATTATCGTCGTATTCTCAAATCGGGAGTCCCGCGGATGCAGGGTTAGTTCCTACGAGTTACTTTGGTCTCGTGGGTGGTGTTGGTGCCACCCACGGGGACGTTAGAGGGTTGTTTCGAGTTTTCACCCTCTAATGCCATGTTTTTAAGCCTAAGTCTAGAAATATGCAAATTACCATCGTATTCTCAAACTGGGAGACCCGCGGCTGCGGGGTCAGTTCCTACGAGTTACATTGGTCTCGTGGGTGGTGTTAGTGCCACCCACGGGGACGTTCGGGGGCTGTTTCTAGTTCTCCCCCCCTAACGCCATGTTTTTTAGCCCCAGTCTAGAAATATGCAAATTACAGTCGTACTCTCAAACCGGGAGACTCGCGGCTGCGGGGTCAGTTCCTACGAGTTACATTGGTCCCGTGGGAGGTGTTGGTGCCACCCACGGGGAGGTTCGGGTGCTGTTTCTAGTTCTCACCCCCTAAAGCCATGTTTTTTAGCCTAAGTCTAGAAATATGCAAATTACCGTCATACTCTCAAACCGGGAGACCCGCGGGTGCAGTGTCAGTTCCTACGATTTGCATTGGTCCCGTGGGAGGTGTTGGTGCGACCCACGGGGACGTTCGGGGGCTGTTTCGAGTTTTCACCCTCTAACGCCATGTTTTTAAGCCTAAGTCAAGAAATATGCAAATTACCATCGTATTCTCAAATCGGGAGACCCGCGGCTGCGGGATCAGTTCCTACGAGTTACATTGGTCCCGTGGGAGGTGTTCGTGCCACCCACGGGGACGTTCGGGCGCTATTTCTAGTTCTCACCCTCCAATGCCATGTTTTTAAGACTAAGTCTACAAATATGCAAATTACCACCTTATTCTGTAACCGGGATTCCCGCGACTGCGGGGTCTGTTCCTACGAGGTATATTGGTCCCGTGGGAGGTGTTGGTGCCACCTACAGGGCCGTTCGGGGGATGGTTCTAGTTCTCACCCCCTAACGCCATGTTTTTTAGCCTATGTCTGGAAATATGCAAATTACCGTCGTACTCTCAAACCGGGAGACTTGGGGTTGCGGGGTCAGTTCCTACGACTTACATTGGTCCCGTGGGAGGTGTTGGTGACACCCACGGGGACGTTCGAGGGCTATTTCGATTTCTCACCCTCTAACGCCACATTTTTAAGCTTAAGTCTAGAAATATGCAAATTATCATCGTATTCTCAAATAGGGAGTCCCGCGGCTGCGGGGTCAGTTCCTACGAGTTATATTGGTCCCGTGGGAGGTGTTGGTGCCACCCACGGGGATGTTCGGGGACTGTTTCGAGTTTTCACCCTCTAACGCCATGTTTTTAAGCCTAAGTCAAGAAATATGCAAATTACCATCGTATTCTCAAATCGGGATACCCCCGGATGCGGGGTCCGTTTCTACGAGTTACATTGGTCCCGTGGGAGGTGTTGGTGCCACCCACGGGGACGTTCGGAGGCTGTTTCTAGTTCTCACCCTCCAATGCCATGTTTTTAAGCCTAAGTCCAGAAATATGCAAATTATCGTCGTATTCTGTAACCGGGAGTCCCGCGACTGCGGGGTCAGTTCCTACGAGTTACATTGGTCCCGTGGGAGGTGTTGGTGCCACCCACGGGGCCGTTCAGGGACTATTTCTAGTTCGCACACCCTAAAGCCATGTTTTTTAGCCTAAGTCTAGAAATATGCAAATTACCGTCGTACTCTCAAACCGGGAGACCCGCGGCTGCGGTGTCAGTTCCTACGATTTACATTGGTCCCGTGGGAGGTGTTGGTGCCACCCACGGGGACGTTCGGGGGCTGTTTCGAGTTTTCACCCTCTAACGCCATGTTTTTAAGCCCAAGTCAAGAAATATGCAAATTACCATCGTATTCTCAAATCGGGAGAACCGCGACTGTGGGGTCAGTTCCTACGAGTTACATTGGTCCCGTGGGAGGTGTTCGTGCCACCCACGGCGACGTTCGGGGGCTGTTTTAGTTCTCACCCTCCAATGCCATGTTTTTAAGACTAAGTCTACAAATATGCAAATTACCATCTTATTCTGTAACCGGGATTCCCGCGACTGCGGGGTCTATTCCTACGAGGTATATTGGTCCCGTGGGAGGTGTTGGTGCCACCTATAGGGCCGTTCGGGGGATGTTTCTAGTTCTCACCCCCTAACGCCATGTTTTTTAGCCTAAGTCTGGAAATATGCAAATTACCGTCGAACTCTCAAACCGGGAGACTTGCGGCTGCGGGGTAAGTTCCTACGAGTTACATTGGTCCCGTGGGAGGTGTTGGTGCCACCCACGGGGACGTTCGAGGGCTATTTCGAGTTCTCACCCTCTAACGCCATGTTTTTAAGCCTAAGTCTAGAAATATGCAAATTATCATCGTATTCTCAAACCGGGAGTCCCGCGGCTGCGGGGTCAGTTCCTATGAGTTATATTGGTCCCGTGGGAGGTGTTGGTGCCACCCACGGGCACGTTCGGGGGCTGTTTCGAGTTTTCACCCTCTAACGCCATGTTTTTAAGCCTAAGTCAAGAAATATGCAAATTACCATCGTATTCTCAAATCGGGATACCCGCGGATGCGGGGTCAGTTTCTACGAGTTACATTGGTCCCGTGGGAGGTGTTGGTGCCACTCACGGGGACGTGCAGGGTCTGTTTCTAGTTCTCACCCTCCAATGCCTTGTTTTTAATCCTAAGTCCAGAAATATGCAAATTACCATCGTATTCTGTAACCGGGAGTCCCGCGACTGCGGGGTCAGTTCCTACGAGTTACATTGGTCCCGTGGGAGGTGTTGGTGCCACCCACGGGGACGTTCGGGGACTGTTTCTAGTTCTCACCCCCTAACGCCATGTTTTTTAGCCTAAGTCTAGAAATATGCAAATTACCGTCGTACTCTCAAACCGGGAGACTCGCGGCTGCGGGGTCAGTTCCTTCGAGTTACATTGGTCCCGTGGGAGGTGTTGGTCCCACCCACGGGGACGTTCGGGGGCTATTTCTAGTTCTCACCCCCTAAAGCCATATTTTTTAGCCTAAGTCTAGAAATACGCAAATTATCATCGTATTCTATAACCGGGAGTCTCGCGGCTGCGGGGTCAGTTCCTACGAGTTACATTGGTCCTGTGGGAGGTGTTGGTGCCACCCAGGGGACGTTCAGGGGCTGTTTCAAGTTTTCACCCTCTAACGCCATGTTTTTATGCCTAAGTAAAGAAATATGCAAATTACCGTCGTATTCTCAAATCGGGAGACCCGTGGCTGCGGGGTCAGTTCCTACGAGTTACATTGGTCCCGTGGTAGGTGTTCGTGCCACCAATGGGGACGTTCAGGGCTGTTTCTAGTTCTCACCCTCCAATGCCATGTTTTTAAGCCTAAGTCTGGTAATATGCAAATTACAGTCGTATTCTGTAATCAGGAGTCCCGCGACTGCGGAGTCAGTTCTTACGAGTTACATTGGTCCCGTGGGAGGTGTTGGTGCCACCTATGGGGACGTTCGGGGGCTATTTTGAGTTTTCAACCTGTCGAGTTATAACCCTCTAACATCATGTTTTTAAGCCTAAGTCTAGAAATATGTAAATTACCATCGTACTTCTCAAAGCGGGAGACTCGAGACTGCTAGGTCAGTTCCTACGAGTTACATGGGTCCCGTGGGAGGTGTTGGTACCACCCACGGGGCCGGTAGAGGGCTGTTTCGAGTTTTCACCCTCTAACGCCATGTTTTTAAGCCTAAGTCTAGAAATATGTAAATTAACGTCGTATTCTCAAACCGGGAGACCCGCGACTGCGGGGTCAGTTCCTACGAGTTACATTGGTCCTGTGAGAGGTGTTGGTGCCACCCACGGGGACGTTCGGGGTCTGTTTCAAGTTTTCACCCTCTAACGCCATGTTTTTAAGCCTAAGTCAAGAAATATGCAAATTACCGTCGTACTCTCAAACCGGGAGACTCGCGGCTGCGGGGTCAGGTCCTACGAGTTACATTGGTCCCGTGGGAGGTGTTGGTGCCACCCACAGGGACGTTCGGGTGCTGTTTCTAGTTCTCACCCCTTAAATCCATGTTTTGTAGCCTAAGTCTAGAAATATGAAAATTATCATCGTATTCTCAAACCGGGAGTCCCACGGCTGCGGGGTCAGTTCCTACGAGTTACATTGGTCCCGTGGGAGGTGTTCGTGCCACCCACGGGTACGTTCGGGGGCTGTTTCGAGTTTTCACCCTCCAATGCCATGTTTTTAAGCCTAAGTCTACAAATATTCAAATTACCATCGTATTCTGTAACCGGGAGTCCCGCGACTGCGGGGTTTGTTAATACGAGTTATATTGGTCCCGTGGGAGGTGTTGGTGCCACCTAAAGGGCCGTTCAGGGGATGTTTCTAGTTCTCACCACCTAACGCCATGTTTTTTAGCCTTAGTCTGGAAATATGCAAATTACCGTCGTACTCTCAAACCGGGAGACTTGTGGCTGCGGGGTCAGTTCCTATGAGTTACATTGGTCCCGTGGGAGGTGTTGGTGCCACCCACGGGGACGTTCGAGGGCTATTTCGAGTTCTCACCCTCTAACACCATGTTTGTAAGCCTAAGTCTAGAAATATGAAAATTATCATCGTATTCTCAAACCGGGAGTCCCACGGCTGCGGGGTCAGTTCCTACGAGTTACATTGGTCCCGTGGGAGGTGTTCGTGCCACCCACGGGGACGTTCGGGGGCTGTTTCGAGTTTTCACCCTCTAACGCCATGTTTTTAAGCCTAAGTCAAGAAATATGCAAATTACCATCGTATTCTCAAATCGGGATACCCGCGGATGCGGGGTCAGTTTCTACGAGTTACATTGGTCCCGTGGGAGGTGTTGGTGCCACCCACGGGGACGTTCGGGGGCTGTTTCTAGTTCTCACCCTCCAATGCCATGTTTTTAAGCCTAAGTCCAGAAATATGCAAATTACTGTCGTATTCTGTAATCGGGAGTCCCGCGACTGCGGGGTCAGTTCCTACGAGTTACATTGGTCCCATGGGAGGTGTTGGTGCCATACACGAGGCGGTTCGGGGGCTGTTTCTAGTTCTCATCCCCTAACGCCATATTTTTTATCCTACGTCTAGAAATAAGAAAATTACCGGTGTACTCTCAAATAGGGAGACCCGCGGCTGCGGGGTCAGTTCCTACGAGTTACATTGGTCCCGTGGGAGGTGTTGGTGCCACCCACGGGGACGTTCGGGGGCTGTTTCGAGTTCTCACCCTCTAACGCCATGTTTTTAAGCCTAAGTCTAGAAATATGCAAATTACCGTCGTACTCTCAAATCGGGAGACCCGCGGCTGTGGGGTCAGTTCCTTCGAGTTACATTGGTCCCGTGGGAGGTGTTGGAGCCACCTATGGGGACGTTCGGGGGCTATTTTGAGTTTTCAACCTCTCGAGTTATAACCCTCTAACATCATGTTTTTAAGCCTAAGTCTAGAAATATGTAAATTACCATCGTACTTCTCAAACAGGGAGACTCGAGACTGCTAGGTCAGTTCCTACGAGTTACATGGGTCCCGTGGGAGGTGTTGGTACCACCCACGGGGCCGGTAGAGGGCTGTTTCGAGTTTTCACCCTCTAACGCCATGTTTTTAAGCCTAAGTCTAGAAATATGTAAATTAACGTCGTATTCTCAAACCGGGAGACCCGCGACTGCGGGGTCAGTTCCTACGAGTTACATTGGTCCTGTGAGAGGTGTTGGTGCCACCCACGGGGACGTTCGGGGTCTGTTTCAAGTTTTCACCCTCTAACGCCATGTTTTTAAGCCTAAGTCAAGAAATATGCAAATTACCGTCGTACTCTCAAACCGGGAGACTCGCGGCTGCGGGGTCAGGTCCTACGAGTTACATTGGTCCCGTGGGAGGTGTTGGTGCCACCCACAGGGACGTTCGGGTGCTGTTTCTAGTTCTCACCCCCTAAATCCATGTTTTTTAGCCTAAGTCTAGAAATATGAAAATTATCATCGTATTCTCAAACCGGGAGTCCCACGGCTGCGAGGTCAGTTCCTACGAGTTACTTTGGTCCCGTGGGAGGTGTTCGTGCCACCCACGGGGACGTTCGGGGGATGTTTTGAGTTTTCACCCTCTAACGCCATGTTTTTAAGCCTAAGTCAAGAAATATGCAAATTACCATCGTATTCTCAAATCGGGATACCCGCGGATGCGGGGTCAGTTTCTACGAGTTACATTGGTCCCGTGGGAGGTGTTGGTGCCACCCACGGGGACGTTCGGGGGCTGTTTCTAGTTCTCACCCTCCAATGACATGTCTTTAAGCCTAAGTCAAGAAATATACAAATTACCGTCGTATTCTCAAATCGGGAGACCCGTGGCTGCGGGTTCAGTTCCTACGAGTTACATTGGTCCCGTGGGAGGTGTTCGTGCCACCAACGGGGACGTTCAGGGCTGGTTCTAGTTCTCACCCTCCAATGCCATGTTTTTAAGCCTAAGTCTGGAAATATGCAAATTACAGTCGTATTCTGTAATCAGGAGTCCCGCGACTGCGGGGTCAGTTCGTACGAGTTACATTGTTCCTGTGGGAGGTGTTGGTGCCATACACGAGGCCGTTGGGGGGCTGTTTCTAGTTCTCATCCCCTAACGCCATATTTTTTATCCTAAGTCTAGAAATAAGAAAATTATCGGTGTACTCTCAAATAGGGAGACCCGCGGCTGCGGGGTCAGTTCCTACGAGTTACATTGGTCCCGTGGGAGGTGTTGGTGCCACCCACGGGGACGTTCGGGGGCTGTTTCGAGTTCTCACCCTCTAACGCCATGTTTTTAAGCCTAAGTCTAGAAATATGCAAATTACCGTCGTACTCTCAAATCGGGAGACCCGCGGCTGTGGGGTCAGTTCCTTCGAGTTACATTGGTCCCGTGGGAGGTGTTGGTGCCACCTATGGGGACGTTCGGGGGCTATTTTGAGTTTTCAACCTATCGAGTTATAACCCTCTAACATCATGTTTTTAAGCCTAAGTCTAGAAATATGTAAATTGCCATCGTACTTCTCAAACCGGGAGACTCGAGACTGCTAGGTCAGTTCCTACGAGTTACATGGGTCCCGTGGGAGGTGTTGGAACCACCCACGGGGCCGGTAGAGGGCTCTTTCGAGTTTTCACCCTCTAACGCCATGTTTTTAAGCCTAAGTCTAGAAATATGTAAATTAACGTCGTATTCTCAAACCGGGAGACCCGCGACTGCGGGGTCAGTTCCTACGAGTTACATTGGTCCTGTGAGAGGTGTTGGTGCCACCCACGGGGACGTTCGGGGTCTGTTTTGAGTTTTCACCCTCTAATGCCATGTTTTTAAGCCTAAGTCAAGAAATATGCAAATTACCATCGTACTCTCAAACCGGGAGACTCGCGGTTGCGGGGTCAGGTCCTACGAGTTACATTGGTCCCGTGGGAGGTGTTGGTTCCACCCACAGGGACGTTCGGGTGTTGTTTCTAGTTCTCACCCCCTAAATCCATGTTTTTTAGCCTAAGTCTAGAAATATGCAAATTACCGTCGTACTCTCAAATCGGGAGACCCACGGCTGCGGTGTCAGTTCCTACGATTTGCATTGGTCCCGTGGGAGGTGTTGGTGCCACCCACGGGGGCGTTCGGGGGCTGTTTCGAGTTTTCTCCCTCTAATGCCATGTTTTTAAGCCTAAGTCAAGAAATATGCAAATTACCATCATATTCTCAAATCGGGAGACCCGCGGCTGCGGGGTCAGTTCCTACGAGTTACATTGGTCCCGTAGGAGGTGTTCGTGCCACCCACGGGGACGTTCGGGGGCTGTTTCTAGTTCTCACCCTCGAATGCCATGTTTTTAAGCCTAAGTCTACAAATATTCAAATTACCATCGTATTCTGTAACCGGGAGTCCCGCGACTGCGGGGTCTGTTCCTACGAGTTATATTGGTCCCGTGGGAGGTGTTGGTGCCACCTAAAGGGCCGTTCAGGGGATGTTTCTAGTTCTCACCCCCTAACGCCATGTTTTTTAGCCTTAGTCTGGAAATATGCAAATTACCGTCGTACTCTCAAACCGGGAGACTTGTGGCTGCGGGGTCAGTTCCTATGAGTTACATTGGTCCCGTGGGAGGTGTTGGTGCCACCCACGGGGACGTTCGAGGGCTATTTCGAGTTCTCACCCTCTAACACCATGTTTGTAAGCCTAAGTCTAGAAATATGAAAATTATCATCGTATTCTCAAACCGGGAGTCCCACGGCTGCGGGGTCAGTTCCTACGAGTTACATTGGTCCCGTGGGAGGTGTTCGTGCCACCCACGGGGACGTTCGGGGGCTGTTTCGAGTGTTCACCCTTTAACTCCATGTTTTTAAGCCTAAGTCAAGAAATATGCAAATTACCATCGTATTCTCAAATCAGGATACCCGCGGATGCGGGGTCAGTTTCTACGAGTTACATTGGTCCCGTGGGAGGTGTTGGTGCCACCCACGGGGACGTTCGGGGGCTGTTTCTAGTTCTCACCCTCCAATACCATGTTTTTAAGCCTAAGTCCAGAAATATGCAAATTACTGTCGTATTCTGTAATCGGGAGTCCCGCGACTGCGGGGTCAGTTCCTACGAGTTACATTGGTCCCATGGGAGGTGTTGGTGCCACCCACGGGGCCGTTTGGGGACTATTTCTAGTTCTCACCCCCTAACGCCATGTTTTTTAGCCTAAGTCTAGAAATATGCAAATTACCGTCGTACTCTCAAACCGGGAGACTCGCGGCTGTGGGGTCAGTTCCTTCGAGTTACATTGGTCCCGTGGGAGGTGTTGGTCCCACCCACGGGGACGTTCGGGGGCTATTTCTAGTTGTCACCCCCTAAAGCCATGTTTTTTAGAAAAAAGTCTAGAAATATGCAAATTACCGTCGTACTCTCAAACCGGGAGACCCGCGGCTGCGGGGTTAGTTCCTACGATTTGTATTGGTACCGTGGGAGGTGTTGTTGCCACCCACGGGGACGTTCGGAGGCTATTTCGAGTTTTCACCCACTAACGCCATTATTTTAAGCCTAAGTCAAGAAATATGCAAATTACCGTCGTATTCTCAAATAGGGAGACCCGCGGCTGCGGGGTCAGTTAATACGAGTTACATTGGTCCCGTGGGAGCTGTTCGTGCCACCAACGGGGACGTTCGGGGCTGTTTCTAGTTCTCACCCTCCAATGCCATGTTTTTAAGCCTAAGTCTGGAAATATGCAAATTACTGTCGTATTCTGTAATCAGGAGTCCCGCGACTGCGGGGTCAGTTCCTACGAGTTACATTGGTCCCGTGGGAAGTGTTGGTGCCACCCACGGGGACGTTCGAGGGCTATTTCGAGTTCTCACCCTCTAACGCCATGTTTTTAAGCCTAAGTCTAGAAATATGGAAATTATCATCGTATTCTCAAACCGGGAGTCCCACGGCAGCGGGGTCAGTTCCTACGAGTTACATTGGTCCCGTGGGAGGTGTTGGTGCCACCCACGGGGACGTTCGGGGGCTGTTTCGAGTTCTCACCCTCTAACGCCATGTTTCTAAGCCTAAGTCTAGAAATATGCAAATTACCGTCGTACTCTCAAATCGGGAGACCCGCGATTGCGGGGTCAGTTCCTTCGAGTTACATTGGTCCCGTGGGAGGTGTTGGTACCACCCACGGGGCCGGTAGAGGGCTGTTTCGAGTTTTCACCCTCTAACGCCATGTTTTTAAGCCAAAGTCTAGAAATATGTAAATTAACGTCGTATTCTCAAACCGGGAGACCCGCGACTGCGGGTTCAGTTCCTACGAGTTACATTGGTCCCGTGAGAGGTGTTGGTGCCACCCATGGGGACGTTCGGGGCCTATTTTGAGTTTTCACCCTCTAACGCCATGTTTTTAAGCTTAAGTCAAGAAATATGCAAATTACCGTCGTACTCTCAAACCGGGAGACTCGCGGCTGCGGGGTCAGTTCCTACGAGTTACATTGGTCCCGTGGGAGGTGTTGGTGCCACCCACGGGGACGTTCGGGTGCTGTTTCTAGTTCTCTCCCCCTAAAGCCATGTTTTTAAGCCTAAGTCTAGAAATATGAAAATTATCATCGTATTCTCAAATCGGGAGTCCCACGGCTGCGGGGTCAGTTCCTACGAGTTACATTGGTCCCGTGGGAGGTGTTCGTGCCACCCACGGGGACGTTCGGGGGCTGTTTCGAGTTTTCACCCTCTAATGCCATGTTTTTAAGCCTAAGTCAAGAAATATGCATATTACCATCGTATTCTCAAATCGGGATACCCGCGGATGCGGGGTCAGTTTCTACGAGTTACATTGGTCCCGTGGGAGGTGTTGGTGCCACCCACGGGGACGTTCGGGGGCTGTTTCTAGTTCTCACCCTCCAATGCCATGTTTTTAAGCCTAAGTCCAGAAATATGGAAATTACTGTCGTATTCTGTAATCGGGAGTCCCGCGACTGCGGGGTCAGTTCCTACGAGTTACATTGGTCCCATGAGAGGTGTTGGTGCCACTCACGGGGCCGTTCGGGGACTGTTTCTAGTTCTCACCCCCTAACACCATGTTTTTTAGCCTATGTCTAGAAATATGCAAATTATCATCGTACTCTCAAACCGGGAGACTCGCGGCTGCGGGGTCAGTTCCTACGAGTTACAATGGTCCCGTGGGAGGTGTTGGTGCCACCCACGGGGCCGTTCGGGGACTGTTTCTAGTTCTCACCCCCTAACGCCATGTTTTTTAACCTAAGTTTAGAAATATGCAAATTACCGTTGTACTCTCAAACCGGGAGACTCGCGGCTGCGGGGTCAGTTCCTACGAGTTACATTGGTCCCGTGGGAGGTGTTGGTCCCACCCACGGGGACAATCGGGGGCTATTTCTAGTTCTCACACCCTAAATAAATGTTTTTTAGCCTAAGTCTAGAAATATGCAAATTACCGTCGTACTCTCAAACCGGGAGACCCGCGGCTGCGGGGTTAGTTCCTACGATTTGCATTGGTCCCGTGGGAGGTGTTCGTGCCACCAACGGGGACGTTCAGGGCTGTTTCTAGTTCTCACCCTCCAATGCCATGTTTTTAAGCCTAAGTCTGGAAATATGCAAATTACTGTCGTATTCTGTAATCAGGAGTCCCGCGACTGCGGGGTCAGTTCCTACGAGTTACATTGGTCCCGTGGGAGGTGTTGGTGCCACCCACGGGGACGTTCGAGGGCTATTTCGAGTTCTCACCCTCTAACGCCATGTTTTTAAGCCTAAGTCTAGAAATATGGAAATTATCATCGTATTCTCAAACCGGGAGTCCCACGGCTGCGGGGTCAGTTCCTACGAGTTACATTGGTCCCGTGGGAGGTGTTGGTGCCACCCACGGGGACGTTCGGGGGCTGTTTCGAGTTCTCACCCTCTAACGCCATGTTTATAAGCCTAAGTCTAGAAATATGCAAATTACCGTCGTACTCTCAAATCGGGAGACCCGCGATTGCGGGGTCAGTTCCTTCGAGTTACATTGGTCCCGTGGGAGGTGTTGGTACCACCCACGGTGCCGGTAAAGGGCTGTTTCGAGTTTTCACCCTCTAACGCCATGTTTTTAAGCCAAAGTCTTGAAATATGTAAATTAACGTCGTATTCTCAAACCGGGAGACCCGCGACTGCGGGTTCAGTTCCTACGAGTTACATTGGTCCCGTGAGAGGTGTTGGTGCCACCCATGGGGACGTTCGGGGCCTATTTTGAGTTTTCACCCTCTAACGCCATGTTTTTAATCCTAAGTCAAGAAATATGCAAATTACCGTCGTACTCTCAAACCGGGAGACTCGCGGCTGCGGGGTCAGTTCCTTTGAGTTACATTGGTCCCGTGGGAGGTGTTGGTGCCAGCCACGGGGACGTTCGGGTGCTGTTTCTAGTTCTCTCCCCCTAAAGCCATGTTTTTAAGCCTAAGTCTAGAAATATGAAAATTATCATCGTATTCTCTAACCGGGAGTCCCACGGCTGCGGGGTCAGTTCCTACGAGTTACATTGGTCCCGTAGGAGGTGTTCGTGCCACCCACGGGGACGTTCGGGGGCTCTTTCGAGTTTTCACCCTCTAACGCCATGTTTTTAAGCCTAAGTCAAGAAATATGCAAATTACCATCGTATTCTCAAATCGGGATACCCGCGGATGCGGGGTCAGTTTCTACGAGTTACATTTATCCCGTGGGAGGTGTTGGTGCCTCCCACGGGGACGTTCGGGGGCTGTTTCTAGTTCTCACCCTCCAATGCCATGTTTTTAAGCCTAAGTCCAGAAATATGCAAATTACTGTCGTATTCTGTAATCGGGAGTCCCGCGACTGCGGGGTCAGTTCCTACGAGTTACATTGGTCCCATGGGAGGTGTTGGTGCCACTCACGGGGCCGTTCGGGGACTGTTTCTAGTTCTCACCCCCTAACACCATGTTTTTTAGCCTATGTCTAGAAATATGCAAATTATCGTCGTACTCTCAAACCGGGAGACTCGCGGCTGCGGGGTCAGTTCCTACGAGTTACAATGGTCCCGTGGGAGGTGTTGTTGCCACCCACGGGGCCGTTTGGGGACTGTTTCTAGTTCTCACCCCCTAACGCCATGTTTTTTAACCTAAGTTTAGAAATATGCAAATTACCGTTGTACTCTCAAACCGGGAGACTCGCGGCTGCGGGGTCAGTTCCTACGAGTTACATTGGTCCCGTGGGAGGTGTTGGTCCCACCCACGGGGACAATCGGGGGCTATTTCTAGTTCTCACACCCTAAATAAATGTTTTTTAGCCTAAGTCTAGAAATATGCAAATTACCGTCGTACTCTCAAACCGGGAGACCCGCGGCTGCGGGGTTAGTTCCTACGATTTGCATTGGTCCCGTGGGAGGTGTTCGTGCCACCAACGGGGACGTTCAGGGCTGTTTCTAGTTCTCACCCTCCAATGCCATGTTTTTAAGCCTAAGTCTGGAAATATGCAAATTACTGTCGTATTCTGTAATCAGGAGTCCCGCGACTGCGGGGTCAGTTCCTACGAGTTACATTGGTCCCGTGGGAGGTGTTGGTGCCACCCACGGGGACGTTCGAGGGCTATTTCGAGTTCTCACCCTCTAACGCCATGTTTTTAAGCCTAAGTCTAGAAATATGGAAATTATCATCGTATTCTCAAACCGGGAGTCCCACGGATGCGGGGTCAGTTCCTACGAGTTACATTGGTCCCGTGGGAGGTGTTGGTGCCACCCACGGGGACGTTCGGGGGCTGTTTCGAGTTCTCACCCTCTAACGCCATGTTTATAAGCCTAAGTCTAGACATATGCAAATTACCGTCGTACTCTCAAATCGGGAGACCCGCGATTGCGGGGTCAGTTCCTTCGAGTTACATTGGTCCCGTGGGAGGTGTTGGTACCACCCACGGGGCCGGTAAAGGGCTGTTTCGAGTTTTCACCCTCTAACGCCATGTTTTTAAGCCAAAGTCTTGAAATATGTAAATTAACGTCGTATTCTCAAACCGGGAGACCCGCGACTGCGGGTTCAGTTCCTACGAGTTACATTGGTTCCGTGAGAGGTGTTGGTGCCACCCATGGGGACGTTCGGGGCCTATTTTGAGTTTTCACCCTCTAACGCCATGTTTTTAATCCTAAGTCAAGAAATATGCAAATTACCGTCGTACTCTCAAACCGGGAGACTCGCGGCTACGGGGTCAGTTCCTTTGAGTTACATTGGTCCCGTGGGAGGTGTTGGTGCCAGCCACGGGGACGTTCGGGTGCTGTTTCTAGTTCTCTCCCCCTAAAGCCATGTTTTTAAGCCTAAGTCTAGAAATATGAAAATTATCATCGTATTCTCTAACCGGGAGTCCCACGGCTGCGGGGTCAGTTCCTACGAGTTACATTGGTCCCGTAGGAGGTGTTCGTGCCACCCACGGGGACGTTCGGGGGCTCTTTCGAGTTTTCACCCTCTAACGCCATGTTTTTAAGCCTAAGTCAAGAAATATGCAAATTACCATCGTATTCTCAAATCGGGATACCCGCGGATGCGGGGTCAGTTTCTACGAGTTACATTTATCCCGTGGGAGGTGTTGGTGCCTCCCACGGGGACGTTCGGGGGCTGTTTCTAGTTCTCACCCTCCAATGCCATGTTTTTAAACCTAAGTCCAGAAATATGCAAATTACTGTCGTATTCTGTAATCGGGAGTCCCGCGACTGCGGGGTCAGTTCCTACGAGTTACATTGGTCCCATGGGAGGTGTTGGTGCCACTCACGGGAATTTTTGTGACTGTTTCTAGTTCTCACCCCCTAACACCATGTTTTTTAGCCTATGTCTAGAAATATTCAAATTATCGTCGTACTCTCAAACCGGGAGACTCGCGGCTGCGGGGTCAGTTCCTACGAGTTACAATGGTCCCGTGGGAGGTGTTGTTGCCACCCACGGGGCCGTTTGGGGACTGTTTCTAGTTCTCACCCCCTAACGCAATGTTTTTTAACCTAAGTTTAGAAATATGCAAATTACCGTTGTACTCTCAAACCGGGAGACTCGCGGCTGCGGGGTCAGTTCCTACGAGTTACATTGGTCCCGTGGGAGGTGTTGGTCCCACCCACGGGGACAATCGGGGGCTATTTCTAGTTCTCACACCCTAAATAAATGTTTTTTAGCCTAAGTCTAGAAATATGGAAATTACCGTCGTACTCTCAAACCGGGAGACCCGCGGCTGCGGGGTTAGTTCCTACGATTTGCATTGGTCCCGTGGGAGGTGTTCGTGCCACCAACGGGGACGTTCAGGGCTGTTTCTAGTTCTCACCCTCCAATGCCATGTTTTTAAGCCTAAGTCTGGAAATATGCAAATTACAGTCGTATTCTGTAATCAGGAGTCCCGCGACTGCGGGGTCAGTTCCTACGAGTTACATTGGTCCCGTGGGAGGTGTTGGTGCAACCCACGGGGACGTTCGAGGGCTATTTCGAGTTCTCACCCTCTAACGCCATGTTTTTAAGCCTAAGTCTAGAAATATGGAAATTATCATCGTATTCTCAAACCGGGAGTCCCACGGCTGCGGGGTCAGTTCCTACGAGTTACAATGGTCCTGTGGGAGGTGTTCGTGCCACCCACGGGGACGTTCGGGGGCTGTTTCGAGTTTTCACCCTCTAAAGCCATGTTTTTAAGCCGAAGTCAAGAAATATGCAAATTACCATCGTATTCTCAAATCGGGATACCCGCGGATGAGGGGTTAGTTTCTACGAGTTACATTGGTCCCGTGGGAGGTGTTGGTGCCACCCACGGGGAGGTTCGGGGGCTGTTTCTAGTTCTCAACCTCAAATGCCAGGTTTTTAAGGCTAAGTCCAGAAATATGCAAATTACCGTCGAATTCTGTAATTGGGAGCTCCCGCGACTGCGGGGTCAGTTCCTACGAGTTACATTGGTCCCGTGAGAGGTGTTGGTGCCACCCACGGGGACGTTCGGGGCCTGTTTCGAGTTTTCACCCTCTAACGCCATGTTTTTAAGCCTAAGTCAAGAAATATGCAAATTACCGTCGTACTCTCAAACCGGGAGACTCGCGGCTGCGGGGTCAGTCCTACGAGTTACATTGGTCCCGTGGGAGGTGTTCGTGCCACCCACGGGGACGTTCGGGGGCTGTTTCTAGTTCTCATCCCCTAACGCCATATTTTCTATCCTAAGTCTAGAAATAAGAAAATTACCGGTGTACTCTCAAATAGGGAGACCCGCGGCTGCGGGGTCAGTTCCTACGAGTTACATTTGTCCCGTGGGAGGTGTTGGTGCCACCCACGGGGCCGTTCGGGGACTGTTTCTAGTTCTCACCCCCTAACGCCATGTTTTTTAGCCTAAGTCTAGAAATATGCAAATTACCGTTGTACTCTCAAACCAGGAGACTCGCGGCTGCGGGGTCAGTTCCTTCGAGTTACATTGGTCCCGTGGGAGGTGTTGGTCCCACCCATGGGGACATTCGGGGGCTATTTCTAGTTCTCACCCCCTAAAGAAATGTTTTTTAGCCTAAGTCTAGAAATATGCAAATTACCATCGTACTCTCAAACCGGGAGACCCGCGGCTGCGGGGTTAGTTCCTACGATTTGCATTGGTCCCGTGGGAGGTGTTGGTGCCACCCACGGGGATGTTTGGGGGCTATTTCGAGTTCTCACCCTCTAACGCCATGTTTTTAAGCCTAAGTCTAGAAATACGCAAATTATCATCGTATTATAAAACCGGGAGTCTCGCGGCTGCGGGGTCAGTTCCTACGAGTTACATTGGACCTGTGGGAGGTGTTGGTGCCACCCAGGGGACGTTCGGGGGTGTTTCGAGTTTTCACCCTCTAACGCCATGTTTTTATGCCTAAGTCAAGAAATATGAAAATTACCATCGTATTCTCAAATCGGGAGACCCGCGGCTGCGGGGTCAGTTCCTACGAGTTACATTGGTCCCGTGGGAGGTGTTCGTGCCATCAACGGGGACGTTCGGGGCTGTTTCTAGTTCTCACCCTCCAATGCCATGTTTTTAAGCCTAAGTCTGGAAATATGCAAATTACTGTTGTATTCTGTAATCAGGAGTCCCGCGACTGCGGGGTCAGTTCCTACGAGTTACATTGGTCTCGTGGGAGGTGTTGGTGCCACCCACGGGGCCGTTCGGGGGCTGTTTATAGTTCTCACCCCCTAACGCCATATTTTTTATCCTAAGTCTTGAAATATGAAAATTACCGGCGTACTCTCAAATCGGGAGACCCGCCGCTGCAGGGTCAGTTCCTACGAGTTACATTGGTCCCGTGGGATGTGTTGGTGCCACCCACGGGGACGTTCGGGGGCTGTTTCGAGTTCTCACCCTCTAACGCCATGTTTATAAGCCTAAGTCTAGAAATATGAAAATTACCATCGTACTCTCAAATCGGGAGACCCGCGGCTGCGGGGTCAGTTCCTTCGAGTGACAATGGTCCCGTGGGAGGTGTTGGTACCACCCACGGGGCCGGTAGAGGGTTGTTTCGAGTTTTCACCCTCTAACGCCATGTTTTTAAGCCTAAGTCTAGAAATATGTAAATTACCGTCGTATTCTGTAACCGGGAGTCCCGCGACTGCGGGGTCTGTTCCTACGAGTTATATTGGTCCCGTGGGAGGTGTTGGTGCGACCTACAGGGCCGTTCGGAGGAGTTTTCTAGTTCTCACCCCCTAACGCCATGTTTTTTAGCCTAAGTCTAGAAATATGCAAATTACCGTCGTACCCCGCGACTGCGGGGTCAGATCCTACTAGTTACATTGGTCCCGTGAGAGGTGTTGGTGCCACTCACGGGGACTTTCGGAGGCTGTTTCTAGTTCTCACCCTCTAATGCCATGTCTTTAAGCCTAAGTCTAGAAATATGCAAATTACCATTGTACTCTCAAACCGGGAGACCCGCGGCTGCGGGGACAGTTCCTACGAGTTACATTGGACAAGTGGGAGGTGTTGGTGCCACCCACGGTGGCGTTCGGGGGCTGTTTCGAGTTTTCACCTTCTCGAGTTCTCACCTAATAACGCCATGTTTTTTAGTCTAAGACTAAAAATATGCAAATTATCATCGTACTCTCAAATCGGGAGACCCGTGACTGTAGGGTCAGTTCCTTCGAGTTACAATTGTCCCGTGGGAGGTGTTGGTGCCACCCACGGGGACGTTCGGGGGCTGTTTCGAGTTCTCACCCTCTAACGCCATGTTTTTAAGCCTAAGTCTAGAAATATGCAATTTACCTTCGTTTTCTCAAATCGGGAGGCCCACGGCTGCGGGGACAGTTCCTACGAGTTAAATTGGTCCCGTCGAAGTGTTGGTGCCACCCACGGGGCCGTTCGGGGGCTGTTTTGAGTTTTCACACTATAACGCCATTTTTTTAAGCCCAAGTCTAGAAATAAGCAAATTATCATCGTATTCTCAAATCGGGAGTCCCGTGGCTGCGGGGTCAGTTCCTACGAGTTACATTAGTCCCGTGGGATGTGTTGGTGCCACCCACGGGACCGTTAGAGGGTTGTTTCGAGTTTTGACCCTCTAACGCCATGTTTTTAAGCCTAAGTCTAGAAATATTCAAATTAACGTCGTATTCTCAAACAGGGAGACCCGCGGCTGCGGGGTCAGTTCCTACGAGTTACATTGGTCCCGTGAGAGGTGTTGGTGCCACTCACGGGGACGTTTGGAGGAGGTTTCTAGTTCTCACCGTCTACTGCCATGTTTTTAAGCCTAAGTCTAGAAATTTGGAAATTACCGTCGTATTCTCAAATCGGGAGTCCCACAACTGCGGGGTAGTTCCTACGAGTTACATTGGTCCCGTGGGAGCTGTTGGAGCCACTCACGGGGACGTTCGGGGGCTGTTTCTAGTTCTCACCCCCTAATGCCATGTTTTTAAGCCTATGTCTAGAAATATGCAAATTACCATCGTACTCTCAAACCGGGAGACTCGCGGCTGCGGGGTCAGTTCCTAAGAGTTACATTGGTCCGTGGGAGGTGTTGGTGCCACCCACGGGGACGTTCGGGGGCTATTTTGAGTTTTCACCTTCTCGAGTTCTCACCCTATAACGCCATGTTTGAATCCTAAGTCTAGAAATATTCAAATTACCATCGTATTCTCAAATCAGGAGACCCGCGACTGCGGGGTCAGTTCCTATGAGTTACATTGGTCCCGTGGGAGGTGTTGGTGCCACCCACGGGGATGTTCGGGGGCTGTTTTGAGTTTTCACCCTCTAACGCCATGTTTTTAAGCCTAAGTCAAGAAATATGCAAATTACCATCGTATTCTCAAATCGGGATACCCGCGGATGCGGGGTCAGTTTCTACGAGTTACATTGGTCCCGTGGGAGGTGTTGGTGCCACTCACGGGGACGTTCGGGGTCTGTTTCTAGTTCTCACCCTCCAATGCCATGTTTTTAAGCCTAAGTCCAGAAATATGCAAATTACCATCGTATTCTGTAACCGGGAGTCCCGCGACTGCGGGGTCAGTTCCTACGAGTTACATTGGTCCCGTGGGAGGTGTTGGTGCCACCCACGGGGACGTTCGGGGACTGTTTCTAGTCTCACCCCCTAACGCCATGTTTTTTAGCCTAAGTCTAGAAATATGCAAATTACCGTCGTACTCTCAAACCGGGAGACTCGCGGCTGCGGGGTCAGTTCCTTCGAGTTACATTGGTCCCGTGGGAGGTGTTGGTCCCACCCACGGGGACGTTCGGGGGCTATTTCTAGTTCTCACCCCCTAAAGCCATGTTTTTTAGCCTAAGTCTAGAAATATGCAAATTACCATCGTACTCTCAAACCGGGAGACCCGCGGCTGCGGGGTTAGTTACTACGATTTGCATTGGTCCCGTGGGAGGTGTTGGTGCCACCCACGGGGACGTTCGGGGGCTATTTCGAGTTCTCACCCTCTAACGCCATGTTTTTAAGCCTAAGTCTATAAATACGCAAATTATCATCGTATTCTATAACCGGGAGTCTCGCGGCTGCGGGGTCAGTTCCTACGAGTTACATTGGTCCTGTGGGAGGTGTTGGTGCCACCCAGGGGACGTTCAGGGGCTGTTTCAAGTTTTCACCCTCTAAGGCCATGTTTTTAAGCCTAAGTCAAGAAATATGGAAATTACCATCGTATTCTTAAATCGGGAGACCCGTGGCTGCGGGGTCAGTTCCTACGAGTTATATTGGTCCCGTGGGAGGTGTTCGTGCCACCAACGGGGACGTTCAGGGCAGTTTCTAGTTCTCACCCTCCAATGCCATGTTTTTAAGCCTAAGTCTGGAAATATGCAAATTACAGTCGTATTCTGTAATCAGGAGTCCCGCGACTGCGGGGTCAGTTCGTACGAGTTACATTGGTCCTGTGGGAGGTGTTGGTGCCATACACGAGGCCGTTCGGAGGCTGTTTCTAGTTCTCATCCCCTAACGCCATATTTTCTATCCTAAGTCTAGAAATAAGAAAATTACCGGTGTACTCTCAAATAGGGAGACCCGCGGCTGCGGGGTCAGTTCCTACGAGTTACATTGGTCCCGTGGGAGGTGTTGGTGCCACCCACGGGGACGTTCGGGGGCTGTTTCGAGTTCTCACCCTCTAACGCCATGTTTTTAAGCCTAAGTCTAGAAATATACAAATTACCGTCGTACTCTCAAATCAGGAGACCCGCGGCTGTGGGGTCAGTTCCTTCGAGTTACATTGGTCCCGTGGGAGGTGTTGGTGCCACCCATGGGGACGTTCGGGGGCTATTTTGAGTTTTCAACCTCTCGAGTTATTACCCTCTAACATCATGTTTTTAAGCCTAAGTCTAGAAATATGTAAATTACCATCGTGCTTCTCAAACCGGGAGACTCGAGACTGCTAGGTCAGTTCCTACGAGTTACATGGGTCCCGTGGGAGGTGTTGGTACCACCCACGGGACGGGTAGAGGGTTGTTTCGAGTTTTCACCCTCTAACGTCATGTTTTTAAGCATAAGTCTAGAAATATGTAAATTAACGTCGTATTCTCAAACCGGGAGACCCGCGACAGCGGGGTCAGTTCCTACTAGTTACATTGGTCCTGTGAGAGGTGTTGGTGCCACCCACGGGGACGTTCGGGGTCTGTTTCGAGTTTTCACCCTCTAACGCCATGTTTTTAAGCCTAAGTCAAGAAATATGCAAATTACCATCGTACTCTCAAACCGGGAGACTCGCGGCTGCGGGGTCAGTTCCTACGAGTTACATTGGTCCCGTGGGAGGTGTTGGTGCCACCCACAGGGACGTTCGGGTGCTGTTTCTAGTTATCACCCCCTAAATCAATGTTTTTTAGCCTAAGTCTAGAAATATGCAAATTACCGTCGTACTCTCAAACCGGGAGACCCACGGCTGCGGTGTCAGTTCCTACGATTTGCATTGGTCCCGTGGGAGGTGTTGGTGCCACCCACGGGGACGTTCGGGGGCTGTTTCGAGTTTTCTCCCTCTAACGCCATGTTTTTAAGCCTAAGTCAAGAAATATGCAAATTACCATCGTATTCTCAAATCGGGAGACCCGCGGCTGCGGGGTCAGTTCCTACGAGTTACATTGGTCCCGTGGGAGGTGTTCGTGCCACCCACGGGGACGTTCGGGGGCTGTTTCTAGTTCTCACCCTCCAATGCCATGTTTTTAAGCCTAAGTCTACAAATATACAAATTACCATCGTATTCTATAACCGGGAGTCCCGCGACTGCGGGGTCTATTCCTACGAGTTATATTGGTCCCGTGGGAGGTGTTGGTGCCACCCACGGGGACGTTCGGTGGCTGTTTCTAGTTCTCACCCTCCAATGCCATGTTTTTAAGCCTAAGTCTGGAAATATGCAAATTACAGTCGTATTCTGTAATCAGGAGTCCCGCGACTGCGGGGTCAGTTCGTACGAGTTACATTGGTCCTGTGGGAGGTGTTGGTGCCATACACGAGGCCGTTAGGGGGTTGTTTCTAGTTCTCATCCCCTAACGCCATATTTTTTATCCTAAGTCTAGAAATAAGAAAATTACCGGTGTACTCTCAAATAGGGAGACCCGCGGCTGCGGGGTCAGTTCCTACGAGTTACATTGGTCCCGTGGGAGGTGTTGGTGCCACCCACGGGGACGTTCGGGGGCTGTTTCGAGTTCTCACCCTCTAACGCCATGTTTTTAAGCCTAAGTCTAAAAATATGAAAATTACCGTCGTACTCTCAAATCGGGAGACCCGCGGCTGTGGGGTCAGTTCCTTCGAGTTACATTGGTCCCGTGGGAGGTGTTGGTGCCACCCATGGGGACGTTCGGGGGCTATTTTGAGTTTTCAACCTCTCGAGTTATTACCCTCTAACATCATGTTTTTAAGCCTAAGTCTAGAAATATGTAAATTACCATCGTACTTCTCAAACCGGGAGACTCGAGACTGCTAGGTCAGTTCCAACGAGTTACATGGGTCCCGTGGGAGGTGTTGGTACCACCCACGGGGCCGGTAGAGGGTTGTTTCGAGTTTTCACCCTCTAACGCCATGTTTTTAAACCTAAGTCTAGAAATATGTAAATTAACGTCGGATTCTCAAACCGGGAGACCCGCGACTGCGGGGTCAGTTCCTACGAGTTACATTGGTCCTGTGAGAGGTGTTGGTGCCACCCACGGGGACGTTCGGGGTCTGTTTCGAGTTTTCACCCTTTAACGCCATGTTTTTAACCCTAAGTCAAGAAATAAGCAAATTACCGTCGTACTCTCAAACCGGGAGACTCGCGGCTGCGGGGTCAGTTCCTACGAGTTACATTGGTCCCGTGGGAGGTGTTGGTGCCACCCATAGGGACGTTCGGGTGCTGTTTCTAGTTCTCACCCCCTAAATCCATGTTTTTTAGCCTAAGTCTAGAAATATGCAAATTACCTTCGTACTCTCAAACCGGGAGACCCACGGCTGCGGTGTCAGTTCCTACGATTTGCATTGGTCCCGTGGGAGGTGTTGGTGCCACCCACGGGGACGTTCGGGGGCTGTTTCGAGTTTTCTCCCTCTAACGCCATGTTTTTAAGCCTAAGTCAAGAAATATGCAAATTACCATCGTATTCCCAAATCGGGAGACCCGCGGCTGCGGGGTCAGTTCCTACGAGTTACATTGGTCCCGTGGGAGGTGTTCGTGCCACCCACGGGGACGTTTGGGGGCTGTTTCTAGTTCTCACCCTCCAATGCCATGTTTTTAAGCCTAAGTCTACAAATATACAAATTACCATCGTATTCTATAACCGGGAGTCCCACGACTGCGGGGTCTGTTCCTACGAGTTATATTGGTCCCGTGGGAGGTGTTGGTGCCACCTAAAGGGCCGTTCGGGGGATGTTTCTAGTTCTCACCCCCTAACGCCATGTTTTTTAGCCTTAGTCTGGAAATATGCAAATTACCGTCGTACTCTCAAACCAGGAGACTTGTGGCTGCGGGGTCAGTTCCTATGAGTTACATTGGTCCCGTGGGAGGTGTTGGTGCCACCCACGGGGACGTTCGAGGGCTATTTCGAGTTCTCACCCTCTAACACCATGTTTGTAAGCCTAAGTCTAGAAATATGAAAATTATCATTGTACTCTCAAACCGGGAGTCCCACGGCTGCGGGGTCAGTTCCTACGAGTTACATTGGTCCCGTTGGAGGTGTTCGTGCAACCCACGGGGACGTTCGGGGGCTGTTTCGAGTTTTCACCCTCTAACGCCATGTTTTTAAGCCTAAGTCAAGAAATATGCAAATTACCATCGTATTCTCAAATTGGGATACCCGCGGATGCGGGGTCAGTTTCTACGAGTTACATTGGTCCCGTGGGAGGTGTTGGTGCCACCCACGGGGACGTTCGGGGGCTGTTTCTAGTTCTCACCCTCCAATGCCATGTGTTTAAGCCTAAGTCCAGAAATATGCAAATTACTGTCGTATTCTGTAATCGGGAGTCCCGCGACTGCGGGGTCAGTTCCTACGAGTTACATTGGTCCCATGGGAGGTGTTGGTGCCACCCACGGGGCCGTTCGGGGACTGTTTCTAGTTCTCACCCCCTAACGCCATGTTTTTTAGCCTAAGTCTAGAAATATGCAAATTACCGTCGTACTCTCAAACCGGGAGACTCGCGGCAGTGGGGTCAGTTCCTTCGAGTTACATTGGTCCCGTGGGAGGTGTTGGTCCCACCCACGGGAACGTTCGGGGGCTATTTCTAGTTGTCACCCCCTAAAGCCATGTTTTTTAGAAAAAAGTCTAGAAATATGCAAATTACCGTCGTACTCTCAAACCGGGAGACCCGCGGCTGCGGGGTTAGTTCCTACGATTTGTATTGGTCCCGTGGGAGGTGTTGTTCCCACCCACGGGGACGTTCGGGGGCTATTTCGAGTTTTCACCCTCTAACGCCATGTTTTTAAGCCTAAGTCAAGAAATATGCAAATTACCGTCGTATTCTCAAATAGGGAGACCCGCGGCTGCGGGGTCAGTTCCTACGAGTTACATTGGTCCCGTGGGAGGTGTTTGTGCCACCAACGGGGACGTTCAGGCTGTTTCTAGTTCTCACCCTCCAATGCCATGTTTTTAAGCCTAAGTCTGGAAATATGCAAATTACTGTCGTATTCTGTAATCAGGAGTCCCGCGACTGCGGGGTCAGATCCTACGAGTTACATTGGTCCCGTGGGAGGTGTTGGTGCCACCCACGGGGACGTTCGAGGGCTATTTCGAGTTCTCACCCTCTAACGCCATGTTTTTAAGCCTAAGTCTAGAAATATGGAAATTATCATCGTATTCTCAAACCGGGAGTCCCATGGCTGCGGGGTCAGTTCCTACGAGTTACATTGGTCCCGTGGGAGGTGTTGGTGCCACCCACGGGGACGTTCGTGGGCTGTTTCGAGTTCTCACCCTCTAACGCCATGTTTATAAGCCTAAGTCTAGAAATATGCAAATTACCGTCGTACTCTCAAATCGGGAGACCCGCGACTGCGGGGTCAGTTCCTTCGAGTTACATTGGTCCCGTGGGAGGTATTGGTACCACCCACGGGGCCGGTAGAGGGCTGTTTCGAGTTTTCACCCTCTAACTCCATGTTTTTAAGCCTAAGCCTAGAAATATGTAAATTAACGTCGTATTCTCAAACCGGGAGACCCGCGACTGCGGGTTCAGTTCCTACGAGTTACATTGGTCCCGTGAGAGGTGTTGGTGCCACCCATGGGGACGTTCGGGGCCTATTTCGAGTTTTCACCCTCTAACGCCATGTTTTTAATCCTAAGTCAAGAAATATGCAAATTACCGTCGTACTCACAAACCGGGAGACTCGCGGCTGCGGGGTCAGTTCCTACGAGTTACATTGGTCCCGTGGGAGGTGTTGGTGCCACCCACGGGGACGTTCGGGTGCTTTTTCTAGTTCTCACCCCCTAAAGACATGTTTTTAAGCCTAAGTCTAGAAGTATGAAAATTATCATCGTATTCTGAAACCGGGAGTCCCACGGCTGCGGGGTCAGTTCCTACGAGTTACATTGGTCCCGTGGGAGGTGTTCGTGCCACCCACGGGGACGTTCGGGGGCTGTTTCGAGTTTTCACCCTCTAACGCCATGTTTTTAAGCCTAAGTCAAGAAATATGCAAATTACCATCGTATTCTCAAATCGGGATACCCGCGGATGCGGGGTCAGTTTCTACGAGTTACATTGGTCCCGTGGGAGGTGTTGGTGCCACCCACGGGGACGTTCGGGGGCTGTTTCTAGTTCTCACCCTCCAATGCCATGTTTTTAAGCCTAAGTCCAGAAATATGCAAATTACTGTCGTATTCTGTAATCGGGAGTCCCACGACTGCGGGGTCAGTTCCTACGAGTTACATTGGTCCCGTGGGAGGTGTTGGTGCCACCCACGGGGCCGTTCGAGGACTGTTTCTAGTTCTCACCCCCTAACGCCATGTTTTTTAGCGTATGTCTAGAAATATGCAAATTATCGTCGTACTCTCAAACCGAGAGACTCGCGGCTGCGGGGTCAGTTCCTACGAGTTACATTGGTCCCGTGGGAGGTGTTGGTGCCACCCACGGGGCCGTTCGGGGACTGTTTCTAGTTCTCACCCCCTAACACCATGTTTTTTAACCTAAGTCTAGAAATATGCAAATTACCGTTGTACACTCAAACCGGGAGACTCGCGGCTGCGGGGTCAGTTCCTTCGAGTTACATTGGTCCCGTGGGAGGTGTTGGTCCCACCCACGGGGACATTCGGGGGCTATTTCTAGTTCTCATCCCCTAAAGAAATGTTTTTTAACCTAAGTCTAGAAATATGAAAATTACCGTCGTACTCTCAAATCGGGAGACCCGCGGCTGCGGGGTTAGTTCCTACAATTTGCATTGGTCCCGTGGGAGGTGTTCGTGCCACCAACGGGGACGTTCAGGGCTGTTTCTATTTCTCACCCTCCAATGCCATGTTTTTAAGCCTAAGTCTGGAAATATGCAAATTACTGTCGTATTCTGTAATCAGGAGTCCCGCGACTGCGGGGTCAGATCCTACGAGTTACATTGGTCCCGTGGGAGGTGTTGGTGCCACCCACGGGGACGTTCGAGGGCTATTTCGAGTTCTCACCCTCTAACGCCATGTTTTTAAGCCTAAGTCTAGAAATATGGAAATTATCATCGTATTCTCAAACCGGGAGTCCCATGGCTGCGGGGTCAGTTCCTACGAGTTACATTGGTCCCGTGGGAGGTGTTGGTGCCACCCACGGGGACGTTCGTGGGCTGTTTCGAGTTCTCACCCTCTAACGCCATGTTTATAAGCCTAAGTCTAGAAATATGCAAATTACCGTCGTACTCTCAAATCGGGAGACCCGCGACTGCGGGGTCAGTTCCTTCGAGTTACATTGGTCCCGTGGGAGGTATTGGTACCACCCACGGGGCCGGTAGAGGGCTGTTTCGAGTTTTCACCCTCTAACTCCATGTTTTTAAGCCTAAGCCTAGAAATATGTAAATTAACGTCGTATTCTCAAACCGGGAGACCCGCGACTGCGGGTTCAGTTCCTACGAGTTACATTGGTCCCGTGAGAGGTGTTGGTGCCACCCATGGGGACGTTCGGGGCCTATTTCGAGTTTTCACCCTCTAACGCCATGTTTTTAATCCTAAGTCAAGAAATATGCAAATTACCGTCGTACTCACAAACCGGGAGACTCGCGGCTGCGGGGTCAGTTCCTACGAGTTACATTGGTCCCGTGGGAGGTGTTGGTGCCACCCACGGGGACGTTCGGGTGCTTTTTCTAGTTCTCACCCCCTAAAGACATGTTTTTAAGCCTAAGTCTAGAAGTATGAAAATTATCATCGTATTCTGAAACCGGGAGTCCCACGGCTGCGGGGTCAGTTCCTACGAGTTACATTGGTCCCGTGGGAGGTGTTCGTGCCACCCACGGGGACGTTCGGGGGCTGTTTCGAGTTTTCACCCTCTAACGCCATGTTTTTAAGCCTAAGTCAAGAAATATGCAAATTACCATCGTATTCTCAAATCGGGATACCCGCGGATGCGGGGTCAGTTTCTACGAGTTACATTGGTCCCGTGGGAGGTGTTGGTGCCACCCACGGGGACGTTCGGGGGCTGTTTCTAGTTCTCACCCTCCAATGCCATGTTTTTAAGCCTAAGTCCAGAAATATGCAAATTACTGTCGTATTCTGTAATCGGGAGTCCCACGACTGCGGGGTCAGTTCCTACGAGTTACATTGGTCCCGTGGGAGGTGTTGGTGCCACCCACGGGGCCGTTCGAGGACTGTTTCTAGTTCTCACCCCCTAACGCCATGTTTTTTAGCGTATGTCTAGAAATATGCAAATTATCGTCGTACTCTCAAACCGAGAGACTCGCGGCTGCGGGGTCAGTTCCTACGAGTTACATTGGTCCCGTGGGAGGTGTTGGTGCCACCCACGGGGCCGTTCGGGGACTGTTTCTAGTTCTCACCCCCTAACACCATGTTTTTTAACCTAAGTCTAGAAATATGCAAATTACCGTTGTACACTCAAACCGGGAGACTCGCGGCTGCGGGGTCAGTTCCTTCGAGTTACATTGGTCCCGTGGGAGGTGTTGGTCCCACCCACGGGGACATTCGGGGGCTATTTCTAGTTCTCATCCCCTAAAGAAATTTTTTTTAACCTAAGTCTAGAAATATGAAAATTACCGTCGTACTCTCAAATCGGGAGACCCGCGGCTGCGGGGTTAGTTCCTACAATTTGCATTGGTCCCGTGGGAGGTGTTCGTGCCACCAACGGGGACGTTCAGGGCTGTTTCTATTTCTCACCCTCCAATGCCATGTTTTTAAGCCTAAGTCTGGAAATATGCAAATTACTGTCGTATTCTGTAATCAGGAGTCCTGCGACTACGGGGTCAGTTCCTACGAGTTACATTGGTCCCGTGGGAGGTGTTGGTGCCACCCACGGGGACGTTCGAGGGATATTTCGAGTTCTCACCCTCTAACGCCATGTTTTTAAGCCTAAGTCTAGAAATATGAAAATTATCATCGTATTCTAAAACCGGGAGTCCCACGGCTGCGGGGTCAGTTCCTACGAGTTACATTGGTCCCGTGGGAGGTGTTCATGCCACCCACGGGGACGTTCAGGGGCTGTTTCGAGTTTTCACCCTCTAACGCCATGTTTTTAAGCCTAAGTCAAGAAATATGCAAATTACCATCGTATTCTCAAATCGGGATACCCGCGCATGCGGGGTTAGTTTCTACGAGTTACATTGGTCCCGTGGGAGGTGTTGGTGCCACCCACGGGGACGTTCGGTGGCTGTTTCTAGTTCTCACCCTCCAATGCCATGTTTTTAAGCCTAAGTCCAGAAATATGCAAATTACTGTCGTATTCTATAATCGGGAGTCCCACGACTGCGGGGTCAGTTCCTACGAGTTACATTGGTCCCATGGGAGGTGTTGGTGCCACCCACGGGGCCGTTCGGGGACTGTTTCTAGTTCTCACCCCCTAACGCCATGTTTTTTAGCGTATGTCTAGAAATATGCAAATTATCGTCATACTCTCAAACCGGGAGACTCGCGGCTGCGGGGTCAGTTCCTACGAGTTACATTGGTCCCGTGGGAGGTGTTGGTGCCACCCACGGGGCCGTTCGGGGACTGTTTCTAGTTCTCACCCCCTAACACCATGTTTTTTAACCTAAGTCTAGAAATATGCAAATTACCGTTGTACACTCAAACCGGGAGACTCGCGGCTGCGGGGTCAGTTCCTTCGAGTTACATTGGTCCCGTGGGAGGTGTTGGTCCCACCCACGGGGACATTCGGGGGCTATTTCTAGTTCTCATCCCCTAAAGAAATGTTTTTTAACCTAAGTCTAGAAATATGAAAATTACCGTCGTACTCTCAAATCGGGAGACCCGCGGCTGCGGGGTTAGTTCCTACAATTTGCATTGGTCCCGTGGGAGGTGTTCGTGCCACCAACGGGGACGTTCAGGGCTGTTTCTATTTCTCACCCTCCAATGCCATGTTTTTAAGCCTAAGTCTGGAAATATGCAAATTACTATCGTATTCTGTAATCAGGAGTCCTGCGACTACGGGGTCAGTTCCTACGAGTTACATTGGTCCCGTGGGAGGTGTTGGTGCCACCCACGGGGACGTTCGAGGGATATTTCGAGTTCTCACCCTCTAACGCCATGTTTTTAAGCCTAAGTCTAGAAATATGGAAATTATCATCGTATTCTAAAACCGGGAGTCCCACGGCTGCGGGGTCAGTTCCTACGAGTTACAATGGTCCCGTGGGAGGTGTTCATGCCACCCACGGGGACGTTCAGGGGCTGTTTCGAGTTTTCACCCTCTAAAGCCATGTTTTTAAGCCTAAGTCAAGATATATGCAAATTACCATCGTATTCTCAAATCGGGATACCCGCGCATGCGGGGTTAGTTTCTACGAGTTACATTGGTCCCGTGGGAGGTGTTGGTGCCACCCACGGGGACGTTCGGTGGCTGTTTCTAGTTCTCACCCTCCAATGCCATGTTTTTAAGCCTAAGTCCAGAAATATGCAAATTACTGTCGTATTCTATAATCGGGAGTCCCACGACTGCGGGGTCAGTTCCTACGAGTTACATTGGTCCCATGGGAGGTGTTGGTGCCACCCACGGGGCCGTTCGGGGACTGTTTCTAGTTCTCACCCCCTAACGCCATGTTTTTTAGCGTATGTCTAGAAATATGCAAATTATCGTCATACTCTCAAACCGGGAGACTCGCGGCTGCGGGGTCAGTTCCTACGAGTTACATTGGTCCCGTGGGAGGTGTTGGAGCCACCCACGGGGCCGTTCGGGGACTGTTTCTAGTTCTCACCCCCTAACACCATGTTTTTTAACCTAAGTCTAGAAATATGCAAATTACCGTTGTACACTCAAACCGGGAGACTCGCGGCTGCGGGGTCAGTTCCTTCGAGTTACATTGGTCCCGTGGGAGGTGTTGGTCCCACCCACGGGGACATTCGGGGGCTATTTCTAGTTCTCACCCCCTAAAGAAATGTTTTTTAACCTAAGTCTAGAAATATGAAAATTACCGTCGTACTCTCAAACCGGGAGACCCGCGGCTGCGGGGTTAGTTCCTACAATTTGCATTGGTCCCGTGGGAGGTGTTCGTGCCACCAACGGGGACGTTCAGGGCTGTTTCTATTTCTCACCCTCCAATGCCATGTTTTTAAGCCTAAGTCTGGAAATATGCAAATTACTGTCGTATTCTGTAATCAGGAGTCCCGCGACTACGGGGTCAGTTCCTACGAGTTACATTGGTCCCGTGGGAGGTGTTGGTGCCACCCACGGGGACGTTCGAGGGATATTTCGAGTTCTCACCCTCTAACGCCATGTTTTTAAGCCTAAGTCTAGAAATATGGAAATTATCATCGTATTCTAAAACCGGGAGTCCAACGGCTGCGGGGTCAGTTCCTACGAGTTACAATGGTCCCGTGGGAGGTGTTCGTGCCACCCACGGGGACGTTCAGGGGCTGTTTCGAGTTTTCACCCTCTAAAGCCATGTTTTTAAGCCTAAGTCAAGATATATGCAAATTACCATCGTATTCTCAAATCGGGATACCCGCGGATGCGGGGTTAGTTTCTACGAGTTACATTGGTCCCGTGGGAGGTGTTGGTGCCACCCACGGGCAGGTTCGGGGGCTGTTTCTAGTTCTCACCCTCCAATGCCATGTTTTTAAGGCTAAGTCCAGAAATATGCAAATTACCGTCGTATTCTGTAATCGGGAGCTCCCGCGACTACGGGGTCAGTTCCTACGAGTTACATTGGTCCCGTGAGAGGTGTTGGTGCCACCCATGGGGACGTTTGGGGCCTGTTTCGAGTTTTCACCCTCTAACACCATGTTTTTAAGCCTAAGTCAAGAAATATGCAAATTACCGTTGTACTCTCAAACCGGGAGACTCGCGGCTGTGGGGTCAGTTCCTACGAGTTACATTGGTCCCGTGGGAGGTGTTGGTGCCACCCACGGGGCCGTTCGGGGACTATTTCTAGTTCTCACCCCCTAACGCCATGTTTTTTAGCCTAAGTCTAGAAATATGCAAATTACCATTGTACTCTCAAACCAGGAGACTCGCGGCTGCGGGGTCAGTTCCTTCGAGTTACATTGGTCCTGTGGGAGGTGTTGGTCCCACCCACGGGGACATTCGGGGGCTATTTCTAGTTCTCACCCCCTAAAGAAATGTTTTTTAGCCTAAGTCTAGAAATATGCAAATTACCGTCGTACTCTCAAACCGGGAGACCCGCGGCTGCGGGGTTAGTTCCTACGATTTGCATTGGTCCCGTGGGAGGTGTTGGTGCCACCCACGAGGACGTTCGGGGGCTATTTCGGGTTCTCACCCTCTAACGCCATGTTTTTAAGCCTAAGTCTAGAAATATGCAAATTATCATCATATTCTAAAACCGGGAGTCTCGCGGCTGCGGGGTCAGTTCCTACGAGTTACATTGGTCCTGTGGGAGGTGTTGGTGCCACCCAGGGGACGTTCGGGGGTGTTTCGAGTTTTCACCCTCTAACGCCATGTTTTTAAGCCTAAGTCAAGAAATATGAAAATTACCGTCGTATTCTCAAATCGGGAGACCCGCGGCTGCGAGGTCAGTTCCTACGAGTTACATTGGTCCCGTGGGAGGTGTTCGTGCCATCAACGGGGACGTTCGGAGCTGTTTCTAGTTCTCACCCTCCAATGCCATGTTTTTAAGCCTAAGTCTGGAAATATGCAAATTACTGTTGTATTCTATAATCAGGAGTCCCGCGACTGCGGGGTCAGTTCCTACGAGTTACATTGGTCCCGTGGGAGGTGTTGGTGCCACCCACGAGGCCGTTCGGGGGCTGTTTCTAGTTCTCACCCCCTAACGCCATATTTTTTATCCTAAGTCTAGAAATATGAAAATTACCGGCGTACTCTCAAATCGGGAGACCCGCCGCTGCAGGGTCAGTTCCTACGAGTTACATTGGTCCCATGGGAGGTGTTGGTGCAACCCACGGGGACGTTCGGGGGCTGTTTCGAGTTCTCACCCTCTAACGCCATGTTTATAAGCCTAAGTCTACAAATATGCAAATTACCATCGTACTCTCAAATCGGGAGACCCGAGGCTGCGGGGTCAGTTCCTTCGAGTTACAATGGTCCCGTGGGAGGTGTTGGTACCACCCACGGGGCCGGTAGAGGGTTGTTTCGAGTTTTCACCCTCTAACGCCATGTTTTTAAGCCTAAGTCTAGAAATATGTAAATTACCGTCGTATTCTTTAACCGGGAGTCCCGCGACTGCGGGGTCTGTTCCTACGAGTTATATTGGTCCTGTGGGAGGTGTTGGTGCGACCTACAGGGCCGTTCGGGGGAGTTTTCTAGTTCTCACCCCCTAACGCCATGTTTTTTAGCCTAAGTCTAGAAATATGCAAATTACCGTCGTACCCCGCGACGGCGGGGTCAGATCCTACGAGTTACATTGGTCCCGTGAGAGGTGTTGGTGCCACTCACGGGGACTTTCGGAGGCTGTTTCTAGTTCTCACCCTCTAATGCCATGTCTTTAAGCCTAAGTCTAGAAATATGCAAATTACCATTGTACTCTCAAACCGGGAGACCCGCGGCTGCGGGGACAGTTCCTACGAGTTACATTGGACAAGTGGGAGGTGTTGGTGCCACCCACGGTGGCGTTCGGGGGCTGTTTCGAGTTTTCACCTTCTCGAGTTCTCACCCAATAACGCCATGTTTTTAAGTCTAAGACTAAAAATATGAAAATTATCGTCGTACTCTCAAACCGGGAGACCCGTGACTGTAGGGTCAGTTCCTTCGAGTTATAATTGTCCCGTGGGAGGTGTTGGTGCCACCCACGGGGACGTTCGGGGGCTATTTCGAGTTCTCACCCTCTAACGCCATGTTTTTAAGCCTAAGTCTAGAAATATGCAAATTACCTTCGTTTTCTCAAATCGGGAGGCCCACGGCTGCGGGGACAGTTCCTACGAGTTAAAATTGGTCCCGTCGAAGTGTTGGTGCCATCCACGGGGCCGTTCGGGGGCTGTTTTGAGTTTTCACACTATAACGCCATGTTTTTAAGCCTAAGTCTAGAAATAAGCAAATTATCATCGTATTCTCAAACCGGGAGTCCCGTGGCTGCGGGGTCAGTTACTACGAGTTACATTAGTCCCGTGGGATGTGTTGGTGCCACCCACGGGACCGTTAGAGGGCTGTTTCGAGTTTTGACCCTCTAACGCCATGTTTTTAAGCCTAAGTCTAGAAATATTCAAATTAACGTCGTATTCTCAAACAGGGAGACCCGCGGCTGCGGGGTCAGTTCCTACGAGTTACATTGGTCGCGTGAGAGGTGTTGGTGCCACTCACGGGGACGTTTGGGGGAGGTTTCTAGTTCTCACCGTCTACTGCCATGTTTTTAAGCCTAAGTCTAGAAATATGGAAATTACCGCCGTATTCTCAAATCGGGAGTCCCACAACTGCGGGGTAGTTCCTATGAGTTACATTGGTCCCGTGGGAGCTGTTGGAGCCACTCACGGGGACGTTCGGGGGCTGTTTCTAGTTCTCACCCCCTAACGCCATGTTTTTAAGCCTATGTCTAGAAATATGCAAATTACCGTCGTACTCTCAAATGGGGAGACTCGCGGCTGCGGGGTCAGTTCCTAAGAGTTACATTGGTCCGTGGAAGGTGTTGGTGCCACCCACGGGGACGTTCGGGGGCTATTTTGAGTTTTCACCTTCTCGAGTTCTCACCCTGTAACGCCATGTTTGAATCCTAAGTCTAGAAATATTCAAATTACCATCGTATTCTCAAATCGGGAGACCCGCGACTGCGGGGTCAGTTCCTATGAGTTACATTGGTCCCGTGGGTGGTGTTCGTGCCACCCACGGGCACGTTCGGGGCTGTTTGTAGTTCTCACCCTCCAATTCCATGTTTTTAAGCCTAAGTCTAGAAATATGCAAATTACCGTCGTATTCTGTAATCGGGAGTCCCGCGACTGCGGGGTCAGTTCCTACGCGTTACATTGGTCCCGTGGGAGTTGTTGGTGCCACCCACGGGGCCGTTCGGGGGCCGTTTCTAGTTCTCACCCCCTAACGACGTGTTTTTTAGCCTAAGTCTAGAAATATGCAAATTACCATCGTACTCTCAAATCAGGAGACCCGCAGCTGCGAGGTCAGTTCCTACGAGTTATATTGGTCCCGTGGGAGGTGTTGGTGCCACCCACGAGGACGTTCGGGGGCTGTTTCGAGTTCTCACCCTCTAACGCCATGTTTTTAAGCCTAAGTCTAGAAATATGCAAATTACCGTCGTACACTCAAATCGGGAGACCCGCGGCTGCGGGGTCAGTTCCTTCGAGTAACATTGGTCCCGTAGGAGGTGTTGGTGCCACCCACGGGGACGTTCGGGGGCTGTTTGGAGTTTTCAACCTCTCGAGTTATCACCCTATAAAATCATGTTTTTAAGCCTAAGTCAAGAGATATGCAAATTACCGTCATACTCTCAAACCGGTAGACTCGCGACTGCGGGGTTAGTTCGTACGAGTTACATTAGTCCCGTGGGAGGTGTTGGTGCCACCCACGGGGCCGTTAGAGGGCTGTTTCGAGTTTTGACCCTCTAACGCCATGTTTTTAAGCCTAAGTCTAGAAATATGCAAATTAATGTCATATTCTCAAATCGGGAGACCCGCGGCTGCAGGGTCAGTTACTACGAGTTACATTGGTCCCGTGAGAGGTGTTGGTACCATTCACGGGGACGTTCGGGGGCTGTTTCTAGTTCTCACCCTCTAATGCCATATTTTAAAGCCTAAGTCTAGAAATATGTAAATTACCATCATATTCTCAAATCGTGAGTCCCGCGACTGCGAGGTAGTTCCTACGAGTTACATTGGTCCCGTGGGAGGTGTTGGTGCCACTCACGGGGACGTTCGGGGGCTGTTTCTTGTTCTCACCCCCGAACGCCATGTTTTTAAGCCTAAGTCTAGAAATATTCAAATTACCGTCGTACTCTCAAACCGGGAGACCCGCGGCTGCGGGGTCAGTTCCAAAGAGTTACATTGGTCCCGTGGGAGGTGTTGGTGCCACCCACGATGACGTTCGGGGGCAGTTTTGAGTTTCACCTTCTCGAGTTCTCACCCTATAACGCCATGTTTGAAGCCTAAGTATAGAAATATGCAAATTACCGTCGTATTCTATAACCGGGAGTCCCGCGGCTGCGGGGTCAGTTCCTTCGAGTTACATTGGTCCCGTGGGAGGTGTTGGTGCCACCCACGGGGCCGTTAGAGGGCTATTTCGAGTTTTGACCCTCTAACGCCATGTTTTTAAGCTTAAGTCTAGAAATATGGAAATTAACGTCGTATTCTCAAACCGAGAGACCCGCGGCTGCGATGTCAGTTCCTACGAGTTACATTGGTCCCGTGAGAGGTGTTGGTGCCACCCACGGGGACGTTCGGGCGCTGTTTCGAGTTTTCACCTTCTCGAGATCTCACCCTATAACGCCATGTTTTTAAGCCTAAGTCAAAAATATGCAAATTACCGTCTTACTCTCAAACCGGGAGACCCGCAGCTGCGGGGTCAGTTCCTTCGAGTTACAATTGTCTCGTGGGAGGTGTTGGTGCCACCCACGGGGACGTTCGGGGGCTGTTACGAGTTCTCGCCCTCTAACGCTATGTTTTTAAGCCTAAGTCTAAAAATATGCAAATTACCGTCATACACTCAAATCGGGAGACCCGCAGCTGCGGGGTCAGTTCCTTCGAGTAACATTGGTCCCGTAGGAGGTGTTGGTGCCACCCACGGGGACGTTCGGGGGCTGTTTGGAGTTTTCAACCTCTCGAGTTATCACCCTATAAAATCATGTTTTTAAGACTAAGTCAAGAGATATGCAAATTATTGTCATACTCTCAAACCGGTAGACTCGCGACTGCGGGGTTAGTTCGTACGAGTTACATTAGTCCCGTGGGAGGTGTTGGTGCCACCCACGGGGCCGTTAGAGGGTTGTTTCGAGTTTTGACCCTCTAACGCCATGTTTTTAAGCCTAAGTCTAGAAATATGCAAATTAACGTCGTATTCTCAAATCGGGAGACCCGCGGCTGCAGGGTCAGTTACTACGAGTTACATTGGTCCCGTGAGAGGTGTTGGTGCCATTCACGGGGACGTTCGGGGCCTGTTTCTAGTTCTCACCCTCTAATGCCATATTTTTAAGCCTAAGTCTAGAAATATGTAAATTACCGTCATATTCTCAAATCGGGAGTCCCGCGACTGCGAGGTAGTTCCTACGAGTTACATTGGTCCCGTGGGAGGTGTTGGTGCCACTCACGGGGACGTTCGGGGGCTGTTTCTTGTTCTCACCCCCTAACGCCATGTTTTTAAGCCTAAGTCTAGAAATATGCAAATTACCGTCGTACTCTCAAACCGGGAGACCCGCGGCTGCGGGGTCAGTTCCAAAGAGTTACATTGGTCCCGTGGGAGGTGTTGGTGCCACCCACGAGGACGTTCGGGGGCATTTTTGAGTTTTCACCTTCTCGAGTTCTCACCCTATAACGCCATGTTTGAAGCCTAAGTATAGAAATATGCAAATTACGATCGTATTCTGTAACCGGGAGTCCCGCGGCTGCGGGGTCAGTTCCTTCGAGTTACATTGGTCCCGTGGGAGGTGTTGGTGCCACCCACGGGGCCGTTAGAGGGCTATTTCGAGTTTTGACCCTCTAACGCCATGTTTTTAAGCTTAAGTCTAGAAATATGGAAATTAACGTCGTATTCTCAAACCGGGAGACCCGCGGCTGCGGTGTCAGTTCCTACGAGTTACATTGGTCCCGTGAGAGGTGTTGGTGCCACCCACGGGGACGTTCGGGCGATGTTTCGAGTTTTCACCTTCTCGAGTTCTCACCCTATAACGCCATGTTTTTAAGCCTAAGTCAAAAATATGCAAATTACCGTCTTACTCTCAAACCGGGAGACCCGCAGCTGCGGGGTCAGTTCCTTCGAGTTACAATTGTCCCGTATGAGGTGTTGGTGCCACCCACGGGGACGTTCGGGGGCTGTTACGAGTTCTCGCCCTCTAACGCTATGTTTTTAAGCCTAAGTCTAAAAATATGCAAATTACCTTCGTATTCTCAAACCGGGAGTCCCGCGGTTGCGGGGACAGTTCCTACGAATTAAATTGGTCCCGTGAAAGGTGTTGGTGCCACCCACGGGGCTATTCGGGGGCTGTTTTAGGTTTTCACACTATAACGCCATGTTTTAAGTCTAAGTCTAGAAATATGCAAATTATCATCGTATTCTCAAACCGGGTGTCCCGCGACTGCGGGGTTAGTTCCTACGAGTTACATTAGTCCCGTGGGAGGTGTTGGCGCCACCCACGGGGCCGTTAGAGGGCTGTTTCGAGTTTTGACCCTCTAACGCCATGTTTTTAAGCCTAAGTCTAGAAATATGAAAATTATCATCGTATTCTCAAACCGGGAGGGGTTAGTTCCTACGAGTTACATTGGTTTCGTGGGAGGTGTTGGTCCCACCCACGAGGACGTTCGGGGGCTGTTTCGAGTTTTCACCTCTAACGCCAACTTTTGCCTAAGTCCATAAATATGAAAATTACCTTTGTATTATCAAACCGGGAGTCCCGCGACTGCGGGGATAGTTCCTACGATTTACATTGGTCCCGTGGGAGGTGTTGGTGCCACCCACCGGGCCGTTCGGGGGCTGTTTTGAGTTTTCACCCTATAACGCAATGTTTTTAAGCCTAAGTCTAGAAATATGCAAATTATCATTGTATTCTCAAACCGAGAGTCCCGCGGATGCGGGGTCATTTCCTACGAGTTACATTAGTCCCGTGGGAGGTGTTGGTGCCACTCACGGGGACGTTAGAGGGGTGTTTCGAGTTTTCACCCTCTAACGCCATGTTTTTAAGCCTAAGTCTAGAAATATGCAAATTACCATCGTATTCTCAAACCGGGAGACCTGCGGCTGCGGGGTCAGTTCCTACGAGTTACATTGGTCCCGTGGGAGGTGTTGGTGCCACCCTCAGGGACGTTCGGGGGCAGTATCAAGTTCTCTACCTCTAATGCCATGTTTTTAAGCCTATGTCTAGAAATATGAAAATTATCATCGTATTCTCAAACCGGGAGGGGTTAGTTCCTACGAGTTACATTGGTTTCGTGGGAGGTGTTGGTCCCACCCACGAGGACGTTCGGGGGCTGTTTCGAGTTTTCACCTCTAACGCCAACTTTTGCCTAAGTCCATAAATATGAAAATTACCTTTGTATTCTCAAACCGGGAGTCCCGCGACTGCGGGGATAGTTCCTACGATTTACATTGGTCCCGTGGGAGGTGTTGGTGCCACCCACCGGGCCGTTCGGGGGCTGTTTTGAGTTTTCACCCTATAACGCAATGTTTTTAAGCCTAAGTCTAGAAATATGAAAATTATCATTGTATTCTCAAACCGAGAGTCCCGCGGATGCGGGGTCATTTCCTACGAGTTACATTAGTCCCGTGGGAGGTGTTGGTGCCACCCACGGGGACGTTAGAGGGGTGTTTCGAGTTTTCACCCTCTAACGCCATGTTTTTAAGCCTAAGTCTAGAAATATGCAAATTACCATCGTATTCTCAAACCGGGAGACCTGCGGCTACGGGGTCAGTTCCTACGAGTTACATTGGTCCCGTGGGAGGTGTTGGTGCCACCCTCAGGGACGTTCGGGGGCAGTATCAAGTTCTCTGCCTCTAATGCCATGTTTTTAAGCCTATGTCTAGAAATATGCAAATTACCGTCGTACTCTCAAACCGGGAGACCTGCGGCTGCGGGGTCAGTTCCAAAGAGTTACATTGGTCCCGTGGGAGGTGTTGGTGCCACCCACGAAGACGTTCGGGGGCAGTTTTGAGTTTTCACCTTCTCGAGTTCTCACCCTATAACGCCATGTTTGAAGCGTAAGTATAGAAATATGCAAATTACGATCGTATTCTGTAACCGGGAGTCCCGCGGCTGCGGGGTCAGTTCCTTCGAGTTACATTGGTCCCGTGGGAGGTGTTGGTGCCACCCACGGGGCCGTTAGAGGGCTATTTCGAGTTTTGACCCTCTAACGCCATGTTTTTAAGCTTAAGTCTAGAAATATGGAAATTAACGTCGTATTCTCAAACCGGGAGACCCGCGGCTGCGGTGTCAGTTCCTACGAGTTACATTGGTCCCGTGAGAGGTGTTGGTGCCACCCACGGGGACGTTCGGGCGCTGTTTCGAGTTTTCACCTTCTCGAGTTCTCACCCTATAACGCCATGTTTTTAAGCCTAAGTAAAAAATATGCAAATTACCGTCTTACTCTCAAACCGGGAGACCCGCAGCTGCGGGGTCAGTTCCTTCGAGTTACAATTGTCCCGTGGGAGGTGTTGGTGCCACCCACGGGGACGTTCGGGGGCTGTTACGAGTTCTCGCCCTCTAACGCTATGTTTTTAAGCCTAAGTCTAAAAATATGCAAATTACCTTCGTATTCTCAAACCGGGAGTCCCGCGGCTGCGGGGACAGTTCCTACGAATTAAATTGGTCCCGTGAAAGGTGTTGGTGCCACCCACGGGGCTGTTCGGGGGCTGTTTTGAGTTTTCACACTATAACGCCATGTTTTAAGCCTAAGTCTAGAAATATACAAATTATCATCGTATTCTCAAACCGGGTGTCCCGCGACTGCGGGGTTAGTTCCTACGAGTTACATTAGTCCCGTGGGAGGTGTTGGCGCCACCCACGGGGCCGTTAGAGGGTTGTTTCGAGTTTTGACCCTCTAACGCCATATTTTTAAGCCTAAGTCTAGAAATATGCAAATTAACGTCGTATTCTCAAATCGGGAGACCCGCGGCTGCGGGGTCAGTTACTACGAGTTACATTGGTCCCGTGAGAGGTGTTGGTGCCATTCACGGGGACGTTCGGGGGGTGTTTCTAGTTCTCACCCTCTAATGCCATATTTTTAAGCCTAAGTCTAGAAATATGTAAATTACCGTCGTATTCTCAAATCGGGAGTCCCGCGACTGTGAGGTAGTTCCTACGAGTTACATTGGTCCCGTGGGAGGTGTTGGTGCCACTCACGGGGATGTTCGGGGATTGTTTCTTGTTCTCACCCCCTAACGCCATGTTTTTAAGCCTAAGTCTAGAAATATGAAAATTACCGTCATACTCTCAAACCGGGAGACCCGCGGCTGCGGGGTCAGTTCCAAAGAGTTACATTGGTCCCGTGGGAGGTGTTGGTGCAACCCACGGGGACGTTCGGGGGCTGTTTCGAGTTCTCACCCTCTAACGCCATGTTTTTAAGCCTAAGTCTAGAAATATGCAAATTATCGTCGTATTCTCAAACCGGGAGTCCCGCGGCTAAGGGGTTAGTTCCTACGAGTTACATTGGTTCCGTGGGAGGTGTTGGTCCCACCCACGAGGACGTTCGGGGGCTGTTTCGAGTTTTCCCCTCTAACGCCAACTTTTGCCTACGTCCAGAAATATGAAAATTACCTTTGTATTCTCAAACCGGGAGTCCCGCGACTGCTGGGATAGTTCCTACGATTTACATTGGTCCCGTGGGAGGTGTTGGTGCCACCCACGGGGCCGTTTGGGGGTTGTTTTGAGTTTTCACCCTATAACGCAATGTTTTTAAGCCTAAGTCTAGAAATATGCAAATTATCGTTGTATTCTCAAACCGAGAGTCCCGCGGATGCGGGGTCAGTTCCTATGAGTTACATTAGTACCGTGGGAGGTGTTGGTGTCACCCACAGGGACGTTACAGGGCTGTTTCGAGTTTTCACCCTCTAACGCCATGTTTTTAAGCCTAAGTCTAGAAATATGCAAATTACCATCTTATTCTCAAACCGGGAGACCTGTGGCTGCGGGGTCAGTTTCTACGAGTTACATTGGTCCCGTGGGAGGTGTTGGTGCCACCCACAGGGACGTTCGGGGGCAGTATCAAGTTCTCAGCCTCTAATGCCATGTTTTTAAGCCTAAGTTTAGAAATAAGGAAATTACCGTCGTATTCTATAACCGGGAGTGCCGCGACTGCGGGGTCAGTTCCTACGAGTTACATTAGTCCCGTGGTAGGTGTTGGTGCCACCCACGGGGCCGTTAGAGGGCTATTTCGAGTTTTGACCGTCTAACGCCATGTTTTTAAGCTTAAGTCTAGAAATATGGAAATTAACGTCGTATTCTCAAACCGGGAGACCCGCGGCTGCGGTGTCAGTTCCTACGAGTTACATTGGTCCCGTGAGAGGTGTTGGTGCCACCCACGGGGACGTTCGGGCGATGTTTCGAGTTTTCACCTTCTCGAGTTCTCACCCTATAACGCCATGTTTTTAAGCCTAAGTAAAAAAATATGCAAATTACCGTCGTACTCTCAAACCGGGAGACCCGCGGCTGCGGGGTCAGTTCCTTCGAGTTACAATTGTCCCGTGGGAGGTGTTGGTGCCACCCACGGGGACGTTCGGGGGCTGTTACGAGTTCTCGCCCTCTAACGCAATGGATTTAAGACTAAGTCTAAAAATATGTAAATTACCTTCGTATTCTCAAACCGGGAGTCCTGCAGCTGCGGGGACAGTTCCTACGAGTTAAATTGGTCCCGTGGAAGGTGTTGGTGCCACCCACGGGGCTGTTCGGGGGCTGTTTTGAGTTTTCACACTATAACGCCATGTTTTTAAGCCTAAGTCTAGAAATATGCAAATTATCATCGTATTCTCAAACCGGGTGTCCCGCGGCTGTGGGGTTAGTCCCTACGAGTTACATTAGTCCCGTGGGAGGTGTTGGCGCCACCCACAGGGCCATTAGAGGGCTGTTTCGAGTTTTGACCCTCTAACGCCATGTTTTTAAGCCCAAGTCTAGAAATATGCAAATTAACATCGTATTCTCAAATCGGGAGACCCGCGGCTGCGGGGTCAGTTACTACGAGTTACATTGGTCCCGTGAGAGGTGTTGGTGCCATTCACGGGGACGTTCGGGAGCTGTTTCTAGTTCTCACCCTCTAATGCCATATTTTTAAGTCTAAGTCTAGAAATATGTAAATTACCATCGTATTCTAAAATTGGGAGTCCCGCGACTGCGAGGTAATTCCTACGAGTTACATTGGTCCCGTGGGAGGTGTTGGTGCCACTCACGGGGACGTTCGGGGGCTGTTTCTTGTTCTCACCCCCTAACGCCATGTTTTTAAGCCTAAGTCTAGATATATGCAAATTACCGTCGTACTGTCAAACCGGGAGACCCGTGGCTGCGGGGTCAGTTCCAAAGAGTTACATTGGTCCCGTGGGAGGTGTTGGTGCCACCCACGGGGACGTTCGGGGGCTATTTTGAGTTTTCACCTTCTCGAGTTCTCACCCTATAACGCCATGTTTGAAGCCTAAGTCTAGAAATTTGCAAATTACCGTCGTACTCTCAAACCGGGAGACCCGCGACTACGGGGTCAGTTCCTTCTAGTTATATTGGTCCCGTGGGAGGTATTGGTGCCACCGACGGGGACGTTCGGGGGCTGTTTCGAGTTCTCACCCTCTAACGCCATGTTTTTAATCCTAAGTCTAGAAATATGCAAATTATCGTCGTATTCTCAAACCGGGTGTCCCGCGCCTAAGGGGTTAGTTCCTACGAGTTACATTGGTTCCGTGGGAGGTATTGGTCCCACCCACGGGGACGTTCTGGGGATGTTTCGAGTTTTCCCCCTCTAATGCCAAGTTTTGCCTAAGTCCAGAAATATGCAAATTACCTTTGTATTCTCAAACCGGGAGTCCCGCGACTGCGGGGACAGTTCCTACGATTTACATTGGTCCCGTGAGAGGTGTTGGTGCCACCCACGGGGACGTTCGGGCGCTGTTTCGAGTTTTGACCTTCTCGAGTTCTCACCCTATAACGCCATGTTTTTAAGCCCAAGAAAAAAATATGCAAATTACCGTCGTACTCTCAAACCGGGAGACCCGTGGCTACGGGGTCAGTTCCTTCGAGTTACAATTGACCCGTGGGAGGTGTTGGTGCCACCCACGGGGACGTTCGGGGGCTGTTACGAGTTCTCGCCCTCTAACGCTATGGTTTTAAGCCTAAGTCTAAAAATATGCAAATTACCTTCGTATTCTCAAACCGGGAGTCCCGCGGCTGCGGGGACAGTTCCTACGAGTTAAATTGGTCCCGTGGAAGGTGTTGGTGCCACCCACGGGGCTGTTCGGGGGCTGTTTTGAGTTTTCACACTATAACGCCATGTTTTTAAGCCTAAGTCTAGAAATATGCAAATTATCATCGTATTCTCAAACCGGGAGTCCCGCGGCTGCGGGGTTAGTTCCTACGTGTTACATTAGTCCCGTGGGAGGTGTTGGTGCCACCCACGGGGCCGTTAGAGGGCTGTTTCGAGTATTGACCCTCTAACGCCATGTTTTCAAACCTAAGTCTAGAAATAAGCAAATTAACGTCGTATTCTCAAATCGGGAGACCCGCGGCTGCGGGGTCAGTTCCTACGAGTTACATTGGTCCCGTGAGATGTTGGTGCCATTCACGGGGACGTTCAGGGGCTATTTCTAGTTCTCACCCTCTAATCCCATATTTTTAAGCCTAAGTCTATAAATATGTAAATTACCATCGTATTCTAAAATTGGGAGTCCCGCGACTGCGAGGTAGTTCCTACGAGTTACATTGGTCCCGTGGGAGGTGTTGGTTCCACTCACGGGGACGTTCAGGGGCTATTTCTTGTTCTCATCCCCTAACACCGTGTTTTTAAGCCTAAGTCTAGAAATATGAAAATTACCGTCGTACTCTCAAACCGGGAGACCCGCGGCTGCGGGGTCAGTTCCAAAGAGTTACATTGGTCCCGTGGGAGGTGTTGGTGCCACCCACGGGGACGTTCGGGGGCTGTTTTGAGTTCTCACCCTCTAACGACATGTTTTTAAGCCTAAGTCTAGAAATATGCAAATTATCATCGTATTCTCAAACCGGGAGTCCCGCGGCCAAGGGGTTAGTTCCTACGAGTTACATTGGTTCCGTGGGAGGTGTTGGTCCCACCCACGGGGACGTTCTGGGGATGTTTCGAGTTTTCACCCTCTAACGCCATGTTTTTAAGCCTAAGTCTAGAAATATGCAAATTATCGTCGTATTCTCAAACCGAGAGTCCCGCGGCTGCGGGGTCAGTTCCTACGAGTTACATTGGTTCCGTGGGAGGTGTTGGTCCCACCCACGGGGACGTTCAGGGGCTGTTTCGAGTTTTCACCCTCTAACGCCAAGTTTTGCCTAAGTACAAAAATATGCAAATTACCTTTGTATTCTCAAACCGGGAGTCCCGCGACTGCGGGGACCGTTCCTACGATTTACATTGGTCTCGTGGGAGGTGTTGGTGCCACCCACGGGGCCGTTCGGGGGCTGTTTTGAGTTTTCACCCTATAACGCCATGTTTTTAAGCCTAAGTCTAGAAATATGCAAATTATGGTCGTATTCTCAAACCGAGAGTTCCACGGCTGCGGGGTCAGTTCCTACGAGTTACATTAGTCCTGTGGGAGGTGTTGGTGCCACCCACGGGGACGTTAGAGGGCTGTTTCGAGTTTTCACCCTCTAACGCCATGTTTTTAAGCCTAAGTCAAGAAATATGCAAATTACCATCGTATTCTCAAATCGGCAGACCTGCGGCTGCGGGGTCAGTTCCTACGAGTTACATTGGTCCCGTGGGAGGTGTTGGTGCCACCCACGGGGACATTCGGGGGCTGTTTCAAGTTCTCACCCTCTAATGCCATGTTTTTAATCCTAAGTCTAGAAATAAGAAAATTAACATCGTATTCTCAAACCGGGAGTCCCGGGACTGCGAGGATACTTCCTACGAGTTATATTGGTCCCATGGGAGGTGTTGGTGACACCCACGGGGACGTTCGGGGGCTGTTTCGAGTTCTCACCCTCTAACGCCATGTTTTTATGCCTAATTCTAGAAATATGCAAATTATCACCGTATTCTCAAACTGGGAGTCCCGCGGCTGTGGGGTCAGTTCCTACGAGTTACATTGGTCCTGTGGGAGGTGTTGGTACCACCCACGGGGATGTTCGGGGGCTGTTCCGAGTGTTTACCCTCTAATGCCTAGTTTTGCCTAAATCTAGAAATATGCAAATTACCTTCGTATTCTCAAATCGGGAGTCCCGTGGCAGCGGGGAAAGTTTCTATGAGTTACATTGGTCCCGTGGGAGGTATTGGTGCCACACACGGGGCCGTTCAGGGGCTGTTTCGAGTTTTCACCCTCTAACGCCATGTTTTTAAGCCTAAGTCTATAAATATCCAAATTATCATTGTATTATCAAACCGAGAGTCCCGTGGCTGCGGGGACAGTTCCTACGAGTTACATTGGTCCCGTGGGAGGTGTTGGTGCCACTCACTGGGCTGTTAGAGGGCTGTTTGGAGTTTTCACCCTCTAACGTCATGTTTTTAAGCCTAAGTGTAGAAAAATGCAAATTACCGTCGTATTCTCAAACCGAGAGACCCGCGGCTACGGGGTCAGTTCCTACGAGGGACATTGGTCCCGTGGGAGGTGTTGGTTCCACCCACGGGGACGTTCGGGGGCTATTTCTAGTTCTCACCCTCTAATGCCTTGTTTTAAAGCCTAAGTCTAGAAATATGCAAATTACCATCGTATTCTCAAATCGAGAGTCCCGCGAGTACAGGGATAGTTCCTACGAGTTAGATTGGTCCCGTGGGAGGTGTTGGTGCCACTCACGGGGACGTTCGGGGGCTGTTTCTAGTTCTCACCCCCTAACGCCATGTTTTTAAGACTAAGTCTAGAAATATGCAAATTACCATCGTACTCTCAAACCGAGAGACCCGCAGCTGCGGGGTTAGTTCCTACAAGTTACATTGGTCCCGTGGGAGGTGTTGGTGCCACCCACGGGGACGTTCGAGGGCTGTTTTGAGTTTTCAACCTCTTGAGTTCTCACCCTATAACGTCTTGTTTTTAAGCCTAATTCTAGAAATATGCAAATAATCGTCGTACTCTCAAACCAGGAGACTCGCGGCTATTGGGTCAGTTCCTAGGAGTTACATTGGTCCCATGCGAGGTGTTGGTGCCACCCATGAGGAAGCTCGGGGGCTGTTTTGAGTTCTCACTCTCTAACGCGATGTTTTTAGGCCTAAGTCTAGAAATATGCAAATTATCATCGTATTCTCAAACCGGGAGTCCCGCGGCTGTGGGGTCAGTTCCTACGAGTTACATTGGTCCCGTGGGAGGTGTTGGTTCCACCCACGGGGACGTTCGGGGACTGTTTCGAGTTTTCACCCTCTAACGCCAAGTTTTTCCTATGTCTAGAAATATGCAAATTACATTCGTATTCTCAAACCGGGAGTCCCGCGGCAGCGGGGACAGTTCCTACGAGTTACATTGGTCCAGTGGGAGGTGTTGGTGACACCCACGGGGCCGTTCGGGGGTTGTTTCGAGTTTTCACCCTCTAACGCCATGTTTTTAAGCCTAAGTCTAAAATATGCAAATTATCGTCGTATTCTCAAATCGGGAGTCCCGCAGCTGCGGGGTCAGTTCCTACGAGTTACATTGTTCCCATGGGTGGTGCTGGTGCCACCCATGGGGCCGTTAGAGGGATGTTTCGAGTTTTCACCCTCTAACGCCATGTTTTTAAGCCTAAGTCTAGAAATATGCGAGCTAACGTCTTATTCTCAAACCGGGAGACCCGCGACTGCGGGGTCTGTTCCTATGAGTTTGGTCTCGTGAGAGGTGTTGGTGCCACTCACTGGGACGTCCGGGGGCTGTTTCCAGTTCTCACCCTCTAATGCCATGTTTTTAAGCCTAAGTCTATAAATATGCAAATTACCATCGTATTCTCAAACCGGGAGTCACGCGACTGCGGGGTAGTTCCTACGAGTTACATTGGTCCCGTGGAAGGTGTTGGTGCCACTCACGGGGACGTTCGGGGGCTGTTTCTAGTTCTCACCCTCTAATGCCATATTTTTAAGCCTAAGTTTATAAATATGCAAATTACCATCGTATTCTCAAACCGGGAGTCCCGCGACTGCGGGGTAGTTCCTACAAGTTACATTGGTCCCGTGGGAGGTGTTGGTTACACTCACGGGGACGTTCGGGGGCCGTTTCTAGTTCTCACCCCCTAACGCCATGTTTTTAAGCCTAAGTCTAGAAATATGGAAATTACCCTCGTACTCTCAAACTGGGAGACCCGCGGCTACAGGGACAGTTCCTACGAGTTACATTGGTCCAGTGGGAGGTATTGGTGCCACCCACGGGGACGTTTGGGGGCTGTTTCGAGTTTTCACCTTCTCGAGTTCTCACCCAATAACCCCACGTTTTTAAGCCTAAGTCTAGAAATATGCAAATTACCGTCGTACTATCAAATCGGGAGACCCGCGGATGCGGGGTCAGTTCCTACGAGTTACATTGGTCCCGTGGGAGGTGTTGGTGCCACCCACGGGGATGTTCGGGGGTTGTTTCGAGTTCTCACCCTCTAACGCCATGTTTTTAAGCCTAAGTCTATAAATATGAAAATTATCGTCATATTCTCAAATCGGGGGTCCCACGGCTGCGGGGTCAGTTCCTACGAGTTACATTGGTTCCGTGGGAGGTGTTAATCCCACCCACGGGGATGTTCGGGGGTTATTTCGAGTTTTCACCCTCTAACGCCAAGTTTTGCCTAAGTCTAGAAATATGAAAATTACCTTCGTATTCTTAAACTGGGAGTCCCGCAGCTGCGGGGACAGTTCCTACGAGTTAAATTGGTCCCGTGGAAGGTGTTAGTGCCCCCCACGGGGCCGTTCGGGGCTGTTTTAAGTTTTGACACTATAACGCCATGTTTTTAAGCCTAAGTCTATAAATATACAAATAATCATAGTATTCTCAAACCAGGAGTCTCGCGGCTGCGGCGTCAGTTCCTACGAGTTACATTAGTCCCGTGGGAGGTGTTGGTGCCACCCACGGGGCCGTTAGAGGGCTGTTTCGAGTTTTGACCCTCTAACGCCATGTTTTTTAGCCTAAGTATAGGAATATGCAAATTAACATCGTATTCTCAAACCGGGAGACCCGCGGTTGCGGGGTCAGTTCCTACGAGTTACATTGGTCCCGTGAGAGGTGTTGGTGGCACTCACGGGGACGTTCGGGGGCTGTTTCTAGTTTTCACCTTTTAAAGCCATGTTTTTAAGCCCAAGTCAAGAAATATAAAAATTACCATCATATTCTCAAACCGGGAGTCCCGCGACTGCGGGGTAGTTCCTACAAGTTACATTGGTCCCGTGGGAGGTGTTGGTGCCACTCACGGGGACGTTAGGGGGCGGTTTCGAGTTCTCACCCCCTAACGCCATGTTTTTAAGCCTAAGTCTAGAAATATGCAAATTACCGTCGTACTCTCAAACCGAGAGACCCGCGGTTGCGGGGTCAGTTCCTACGAGTTACATTTGTCTCGTGGGAGGTGTTGGTGCCACCCACGAGGATGTTCGGGGGCTATTTTGAGTATTCACCTTCTCGAGTTCTCAACCGATAACGCCATATTTTTAAGCCTAAGTCTACAAATATGAAAATTGCCGTCTTACTCTCAAATCGGGAGACCCGCGACTACGGGGTTAGTTCCTTCGAGTTACATTGGTCCCGTGGGAGGTGTTCGTGCCACCCACGGGGACGTTCGGTGGCTATTTCAAGTTCTCACCCTCTAATGCCATGTTTTTAAGCCTAAGTCTATAAATATGCAAATTATCATCATATTCTCAAACCGGGAGTCCCGCGACTGAGGGGTCAGTTCCTAAGAGTTACATTGGTTCCGTGGGAGGTGTTGGTCCCACCCACGGGGACGTTCAGAGGTTGTTTCGAGTTTTCACCCTCTAACGCAAAGCTCTGCCTAAGTCTAGAAATATGCAAATTACCTTGAGATTCTCAAACCGGGAGTCCCGCGGCTGTGGGGACAGTTCCAACGTTTTACATTGATCCCGTGGGAGGTGTTGGTGCCACCCATGGGGCCGTTCGTTGGCTGTTTTGAGTTTTCACCCTATAACGCCATGTTTTTAAGCTTAAGTCTAGAAATATGCAAATTATCGTCGTATTCTCAAACCGAGAGTCCCGCGGCTGCGGGGTCAGTTCCTACGAGTTACATTAGTCCCGTGGGAGGTGTTGGTGCCACCCACGGGGATGTTAGAGGGTTGTTTCGAGTTTTCACCCTCTAACGCCATGTTTTTAAGCCTAAGTCAAGAAATATGCAAATTACCGTCGTACTCTCAAACCGGGAGACCCGCGGCTGCGGGGTCAGTTCCTACGAGTTAAATTGGTCCCGTGGAAGGTGTTGGTACCACCCACGGGGCCGTTCGGGGGATGTTTCAGCTTCTCACCCTCTAACGCCATGTTTTTAAGCCTAAGTCTAGAAATATGCAAATTATCATCGTATTCTCAAACCGGGAGTCCCACGGTCGTGGGGTCAGTTCCTACGAGTTACATTGGTCCCGTGGGAGGTGTTGGTGCCCCCCACGGGGACGTTCGGGGGCTGTTTTGAGTTTTCACCCTCTAACGCCATGTTTTTAAGCCTAAGTCTAGAAATATGTAAATTACCGTCGTATTCTCAAACCGGGAGACCCACGGCTGCGTGGTCAGTTCCTACGAGGGACATTGGTCCTGTGGGACGTGTTGGTGCCACCCACGGGGAGGTTCGGGGGCTTTTTCTAGTTCTCACCCTCTAATGCCATGTTTTAAAGCCTAAGGCTAGAAATATGAAAATTACCGTCGTATTCTCAAACCGGGAGTCCCGCGACTACGGGGATAGTTCTTATGTGTCACATTGGTCCCGTGGGAGGTGTTAGTGCCACTCACGGGGACGTTCGGGGGCTGTTTCTAGTTCTCACCCCCTAATGCCATGTTTTTAAGACTAAGTATAGAAATATGCAATTTGCCATCGTACTCTCAAACCGAGAGACCCGCAGCTGCGAGGTCAGTTCCTACGAGCTACATTGGTCCCGTGGGAAGTGTTGGTGCCACCCTCGGGGACGTTCGGGGTTGTTTTGAGATTTCAACCTCTCGAATTCTCACCCTATAACGTCATGTTTTTAAGCCTAAGTCTAGAAATATGAAAATTACCATCGTACTTTCAAACTGGGAGACACGCGGCTGCGGGGTCAGTTCCTACGAGTTACATTGGTCCCGTGGGAGGTGTTGGTGTCATCCACGGGGACGTTCGGGGGCAGTTTCGAGTTCTCAGTCTCTAACACCATGTTTTTAAGCCTAAGCCTAGAAATATAAAAATTACCATCGTATTCTCAAACCGGGAGTCCCGCGACTGCGGGGTAGTTCCTACGAGTTACATTGGTCCCGAGGGAGGTGTTGGTGCCACTCACGGGGACGTTCAGGGGCTGTTTCGAGTTCTCACCACCTGACGCCATGTTTTTAAGACTAAGTCTAGAAATATGCAAATTACCATCGTACTCTCAAACCGGGAGACCCGCGGCTGCGGGGTCAGTTCCTACGAGTTACATTGGTCCCGTGGGAGGTGTTGGTGCCACCCACGAGGATGTTCGGGGGCTATTTTGATTATTCACCTTCTCGAGTTCTCACCCGATAACGCCATATTTTTAAGCCTAAGTCTAGAAATATGAAAATTACCATCGTACTCTCAAATCGGGAGACCCGCGACTGCGGGGTCAGTTCCTTCGAGTTACATTGGTCCGGTAGGAGGTGTTGGTGCCACCCACGGGGACGTTGGGGGGCTGTTTCGAGTTCTCACGCTCTAATTCCATGTATTTAACCCTAAGTCTAGAAATACGCAAATTATCATCATATTCTCAAACCGGGATTCCCGCTTCTGAGGGGTCAGTTCCTACGAGTTACATTGGTCCCGTGGGAGGTGTTGGTCTCACCCACGGGGACGTTCGTGGGCTGTTTTGAGTTTTCACCCTATAACGCCATGTTTTTAAGCCTAAGTCTAAAAATATTCAAATTATCGTCGTATTCTCAAACCGAGAGTCCCGCGGATGCAGGGTCAGTTCCTACGAGTTACATTAGTCCCATGGGAGGTGTTAGTGCCACCCACGTGGATGTTAGAGGGTTGTTTCGAGTTTTCACCCTCTACCGCCATGTTTTTAAGCCTAAGTCAAGAAATATGCAAATTACCGTCGTACTCTCAAACTCGGAGACCAGCGGCTGCGGGGTCAGTTCCTACGAGTTAAATTGGTCCCGTGGAAGGAGTTGGTACCACCCACGGGGACGTTCGGGGGCCGTTTCAGGTTCTCACCCTCTAACACCATGTTTTTAAGCCTAAGTCTAGAAATATGCAAATTATCATCGTATTCTCAAACCAGGAGTCCCGCGGTCGCGGAGTCAGTTCCTACGAGTTACATTGGTCCCGTGGGAGGTGTTGGTGCCACCCATGGGGACGTTCGGGGGCTGTTTCGAGTTTTCACCCTCTAACGCCATGTTTTTAAGCCTAAGTCTAGAAATATGCAAATTACCGTCGTATTCTCAAACCGGGAGACCCACGGCTGCGGGGTCAGTTCCTACGAGGGACATTGGTCCCTTGGCAGGTGTTGGTGCCACCCACGGGGACGTTCGGGGGCTGTTTCTAGTTCTCACCCTCTAATGCCATGTTTTAAAGCCTAAGGATAGAAATATGAAAATTACCGTCGTATTCTCAAACCGGGAGTCCTGCGACTGCGGGGATAGTTCTTACGTGTCACATTAGTCCGGTGGGAGGTGTTGGTGCCTCTCACGGGGACGTTCGGGGGCTGTTTCTAGTTCTCACCCCCTAATGCCATGTTTTTAAGAATAAGTCTAGAAATATGCAATTTAAAGTCGTACTCTCAAACCGGGAGACCCGCAGCTGCGAGGTCAGTTCCTACGAGCTACATTGGTCCCGTGGGAAGTGTTGGTGCCACCCACGAGGACATTCGGGGGTTGTTTTGATATTTCAACCTCTCGAATTCTCACCCTATAACGTCATGTTTTTAAGCCTAAGTCTAGAAATATGAAAATTACCATCGTACTATCAAACTAGGAGACACGCGGCTGCGGGGTCAGTTCCTACGAGTTACATTGGTCCCGTGGGAGGTGTTGGTGCCATCCACGGGGACGTTCGGGGGCAGTTTCGAGTTCTCACTCTCTAACGCCATGTTTTTAAGCCTAAGTCTAGAAATATGCAAATTATCGTCGTATTCTCAAACCGGGAGTCCCGCGGCTGCGGGGTTAATTCCTACGAGTTACATTGGTCCCGTGGGAGGTGTTGGTGCCACCCACGGGGACGTTAGGGGGCTGTTTCTAGTTTTCACCCTCTAACGCCAAGTTTTTCCTATGTCTAGAAATATGTAAATTACCTTCGTATTGTCAAACCGGGAGTCCCGCGGCTGCGGGGACTGTTCCTACGAGTTACATTGGTCCTGTGGGAGGTGTTGGTGCCACACACGGGGCCGTTCGGGGTTTATTTCGAGTTTTCACCCTCTAACGCCATGTTTTTAAGCCTAAGTCCAAAATATGCAAATTATCGTCGTATTCTGAAATCGGGAGTCCCGCGGCTTCGGGGTCAGTTCCTACGAGTTACATTGTTCCCGTGGGTGGTGTTGGTGCCACCCACGGGGCCATTAGAGGGTTGTTTTGAGTTTTCACACTCTAACGCCATGTTTTTAAGCCTAGGTCTAGAAATATGCAAATTACCGTCGTATTCTCAAATCGGGAGACCCGCGGTTGCGGGGTCAGTTCCTACGAGTTACATTGGTCCCGTGGGAGGTGTTGGTCCCACCCACAGGGAAGTTCGGGGGCCGTTTCTAGTTCTCACCCCCTAACGCCATGTTTTTAAGACTAAGTCTAGAAATAAGCAAATTACCATCGTACTCTCAAACCAGGAGACCCGCGGCTGCGGGGACAGTTCCTACGAGTTACATTGGTCCAGTGGGAGGTATTGGTGCCACCCACGGGGACGTTCGGGGGCTGTTTCGAGTTTTAACCTTCTCGAGTTCTCACCCTATAACCCCATGTTTTTAAGCCTAAGTCTACAAATATACAAATTACCGTCGTACTTTCAAATCGGGAGACCCGCGGCCGCGAGGTCAGTTCCTAAGAGTTACATTGGTCCCGTGGGAGGTGTTGGTGCCACCCATGGGGACGTTCGGGGGTTGTTTCGAGTTCTCTCCCTCTAACGCCATGTTTTTAAGCCTAAGTCTAGAAATATGGAAATTATTGTCGTATTCTCAAACCGGGAGACCCACGGCTGCGGGGTCAGTTCCTACGAGTTAAATTGGTCCCGTGGAAGGTGTTGGTGCCCCCCACGGGGCCGTTCGGGGGCTGTTTCGAGTTTTAACCTTCTCGAGTTCTCACCCTATAACCCCATGTTTTTAAGCCTAAGTCTATAAATATGCAAATTATGATCGTATTCTCAAACCGGGAGTCCCGCGGTTGCGGGGTCAGTTCCTACGAGTTACATTAGTCTCGTGGGAGGTGTTGGTGCCACCCACGGGGCCGTTAGTGGGCTGTTTCGAGTTTTGAACCTCTAACGCCATGTTTTTAGCCTAAGTATAGAAATATGCAAATTAACGTCGTATTCTCAAACTGGGACATTTCCTACGAGTTACATTGGTCCCGTGAGAGGTGTTGGTGCCACTCACGGGGACGTTCGGGGGATGTTTCTAGTTCTCACCCTCTAATGCCATGTTTTTAAGCCCAAGTCTAGAAATATCAAAATTACCATCGTATTCTCAAATCGGGAGTCCCGCGACTGCGGGGTAGTTCCTACGAGTTACATTGGTCCCGTAGGAGGTGTTGGGGCCACTCACGGGGACGTTCGGGGGCTGTTTCGACATCTCACCCCCTAACGTCATGTTTTTAAGACTAAGTCTAGAAATATACAAATTACCGTCGTACTCTCAAACCGGGAGACCCGCGGCTGCGGGGTCAGTTCCTACGAGTTACGTTGGTCCAGTGGGAGGTGTTGGTGCCACCCACGAGGATGTTCGGGGGCTGTTTTGAGTATTCACCTTCTCGAGTTCTCACCCGATAACGCCATATTTTTAAGCCTAAGTCTAGAAATATGAAAATTACCGTCGTACTCTCAAATGTGGGAGGTGTTGGTGCCACCCATGGGGACGTTCCGGGGTTGTTTTAAGTTTTCAACCTCTCGAATTCTCACCCTATAACGTCATGTTTTTAAGCCTAAGTCTAAAAATATGCAAATTATCGTCGTATTCTCAAACCGAGAGTCCCGCGGATGCAGGGTCAGTTCCTACGAGTTACATTAGTCCCATGGGAGGTGTTAGTGCCACCCACGTGGATGTTAGAGGGTTGTTTCGAGTTTTCACCCTCTACCGCCATGTTTTTAAGCCTAAGTCAAGAAATATGCAAATTACCGTCGTACTCTCAAACTCGGAGACCAGCGGCTGCGGGGTCAGTTCCTACGAGTTAAATTGGTCCCGTGGAAGGAGTTGGTACCACCCACGGGGACGTTCGGGGGCCGTTTCAGGTTCTCACCCTCTAACACCATGTTTTTAAGCCTAAGTCTAGAAATATGCAAATTATCATCGTATTCTCAAACCAGGAGTCCCGCGGTCGCGGAGTCAGTTCCTACGAGTTACATTGGTCCCGTGGGAGGTGTTGGTGCCACCCATGGGGACGTTCGGGGGCTGTTTCGAGTTTTCACCCTCTAACGCCATGTTTTTAAGCCTAAGTCTAGAAATATGCAAATTACCGTCGTATTCTCAAACCGGGAGACCCACGGCTGCGGGGTCAGTTCCTACGAGGGACATTGGTCCCTTGGCAGGTGTTGGTGCCACCCACGGGGACGTTCGGGGGCTGTTTCTAGTTCTCACCCTCTAATGCCATGTTTTAAAGCCTAAGGATAGAAATATGAAAATTACCGTCGTATTCTCAAACCGGGAGTCCTGCGACTGCGGGGATAGTTCTTACGTGTCACATTAGTCCGGTGGGAGGTGTTGGTGCCTCTCACGGGGACGTTCGGGGGCTGTTTCTAGTTCTCACCCCCTAATGCCATGTTTTTAAGAATAAGTCTAGAAATATGCAATTTAAAGTCGTACTCTCAAACCGGGAGACCCGCAGCTGCGAGGTCAGTTCCTACGAGCTACATTGGTCCCGTGGGAAGTGTTGGTGCCACCCACGAGGACATTCGGGGGTTGTTTTGATATTTCAACCTCTCGAATTCTCACCCTATAACGTCATGTTTTTAAGCCTAAGTCTAGAAATATGAAAATTACCATCGTACTATCAAACTGGGAGACACGCGGCTGCGGGGTCAGTTCCTACGAGTTACATTGGTCCCGTGGGAGGTGTTGGTGCCATCCACGGGGACGTTCGGGGGCAGTTTCGAGTTCTCACTCTCTAACGCCATGTTTTTAAGCCTAAGTCTAGAAATATGCAAATTATCGTCGTATTCTCAAACCGGGAGTCCCGCGGCCGCGGGGTTAATTCCTACGAGTTACATTGGTCCCGTGGGAGGTGTTGGTGCCACCCACGGGGACGTTAGGGGGCTGTTTCTAGTTTTCACCCTCTAACGCCAAGTTTTTCCTATGTCTAGAAATATGTAAATTACCTTCGTATTGTCAAACCGGGAGTCCCGCGGCTGCGGGGACTGTTCCTACGAGTTACATTGGTCCTGTGGGAGGTGTTGGTGCCACACACGGGGCCGTTCGGGGTTTGTTTCGAGTTTTCACCCTCTAACGCCATGTTTTTAAGCCTAAGTCCAAAATATGCAAATTATCGTCGTATTCTGAAATCGGGAGTCCCGCGGCTTCGGGGTCAGTTCCTACGAGTTACATTGTTCCCGTGGGTGGTGTTGGTGCCACCCACGGGGCCATTAGAGGGTTGTTTTGAGTTTTCACACTCTAACGCCATGTTTTTAAGCCTAGGTCTAGAAATATGCAAATTACCGTCGTATTCTCAAATCGGGAGACCCGCGGTTGCGGGGTCAGTTCCTACGAGTTACATTGGTCCCGTGGGAGGTGTTGGTCCCACCCACAGGGAAGTTCGGGGGCCGTTTCTAGTTCTCACCCCCTAACGCCATGTTTTTAAGACTAAGTCTAGAAATAAGCAAATTACCATCGTACTCTCAAACCAGGAGACCCGCGGCTGCGGGGACAGTTCCTACGAGTTACATTGGTCCAGTGGGAGGTATTGGTGCCACCCACGGGGACGTTCGGGGGCTGTTTCGAGTTTTAACCTTCTCGAGTTCTCACCCTATAACCCCATGTTTTTAAGCCTAAGTCTACAAATATACAAATTACCGTCGTACTTTCAAATCGGGAGACCCGCGGCCGCGAGGTCAGTTCCTAAGAGTTACATTGGTCCCGTGGGAGGTGTTGGTGCCACCCATGGGGACGTTCGGGGGTTGTTTCGAGTTCTCTTCCTCTAACGCCATGTTTTTAAGCCTAAGTCTAGAAATATGGAAATTATTGTCGTATTCTCAAACCGGGAGACCCACGGCTGCGGGGTCAGTTCCTACGAGTTAAATTGGTCCCGTGGAAGGTGTTGGTGCCCCCCACGGGGCCGTTCGGGGGCTGTTTCGAGTTTTAACCTTCTCGAGTTCTCACCCTATAACCCCATGTTTTTAAGCCTAAGTCTATAAATATGCAAATTATGATCGTATTCTCAAACCGGGAGTCCCGCGGTTGCGGGGTCAGTTCCTACGAGTTACATTAGTCTCGTGGGAGGTGTTGGTGCCACCCACGGGGCCGTTAGTGGGCTGTTTCGAGTTTTGAACCTCTAACGCCATGTTTTTAGCCTAAGTATAGAAATATGCAAATTAACGTCGTATTCTCAAACTGGGACATTTCCTACGAGTTACATTGGTCCCGTGAGAGGTGTTGGTGCCACTCACGGGGACGTTCGGGGGATGTTTCTAGTTCTCACCCTCTAATGCCATGTTTTTAAGCCCAAGTCTAGAAATATCAAAATTACCATCGTATTCTCAAATCGGGAGTCCCGCGACTGCGGGGTAGTTCCTACGAGTTACATTGGTCCCGTAGGAGGTGTTGGGGCCACTCACGGGGACGTTCGGGGGCTGTTTCGACATCTCACCCCCTAACGTCATGTTTTTAAGCCTAAGTCTAGAAATATACAAATTACCGTCGTACTCTCAAACCGGGAGACCCGCGGCTGCGGGGTCAGTTCCTACGAGTTACGTTGGTCCAGTGGGAGGTGTTGGTGCCACCCACGAGGATGTTCGGGGGCTGTTTTGAGTATTCACCTTCTCGAGTTCTCACCCGATAACGCCATATTTTTAAGCCTAAGTCTAGAAATATGAAAATTACCGTCGTACTCTCAAATGTGGGAGGTGTTGGTGCCACCCATGGGGACGTTCCGGGGTTGTTTTAAGTTTTCAACCTCTCGAATTCTCACCCTATAACGTCATGTTTTTAAGCCTAAGTCTAAAAATATGCAAATTACGGTCGTGCTCTCAAACTGAGAGACTCGCGATTGCGGGGTCAGTTCCTACGAGTTACATTGGTCTCGTGGGAGGTGTTGGTGCCATCCACGGGGACGTTCGGGGGCAGTTTCGAGTTCTCACTCTCTAACGCCATGTTTTTTAGCCTAAGTCTAGAAATATACAAATTATCATCGTGTTCTGAAACCGGGAGTCCCACAGCTTCGGGGTCAGTTCCTACGAGTTACATTGTTCCCATGGGTGGTGTTAGTGCCACCCACGGGGCCGTTAGAGGGTTGTTTCGAGTTTTCACCCTCTAACGCCATGTTTTTAAGCCTAAGTCTAGAAATATGAAAATTACCGTCGTATTCTCAAACTGGGAGACCCGCGGTTGCGGGGTCAGTTCCTACGAGTTACATTGGTCCCGTGGGAGGTGTTGGTCCCACCCACGGGGAAGTTCGGGGGCTGTTTCTTCTTCTCACCCCCTAATGCCATGTTTTTTAGCCTAAGTCTTAAAATATGAAAATTACCGTCGTACTCTTAAACCGGGAGACCCTACGGTTGCGGGGTCAGTTCCTAAGATTTACATTGGTCCCGTGGGAGGTGTTGGTGCCACCCACGGGGACATTCGGGGGCTGTTTCGAGTTCTCACCCTCTAACGCAATGTTTTTAAGCCTAAGTCAAGAAATATGCAAATTGTCGTCGTACTCTCAAATCGGGAGACCCGCGGCTGCGGGGTCAGTTCTTACGAGTTAAATGGGTCCCGTGGAAGGTGTTGGTGCCACACTACACCAAAACAGGTCAATTGTAATGGACAAAAACCGTTACAAAAAATATTTGTAACGGATTAAATCCGTTAGAAAATTGGCGTTATTTATTTTACTAACAGAATTTGTAACGGATGAAATCCGTTACAAGATTAATATTTGTAACTGACAAAAAACCGTTACAATTTATTTTTTAACGGATTTAGCATTGGTACACATACTATATATTAGTAACGGATTTACTAAATTGTAACGGTGTTTATCCATTACAAATATAGAATTTGTAACGAATGCAAACTGTTACAAAATACGTTGTAATGGATTGAGAGTGTTATATATTTGCAACATATGATTTGATTTGTAATGGTTAAAGTTCGTTAGCAATATTAATATATTTTTAAAAACATATTAATTTCTCAATAAATAAATTGAGATAAATACACTAGTTAAAACTCATGTTCAATAAATGGCAATGCACTACACTTAACCAATACCCACAAATTTCACTCAAGACATAAACACACGTTTCAAAATGTATGAAACTATATTTTGATGACAAAAATATTTCAGTGACATTAAACTAATCTATAACGATATTTTATTCATAACCAATAAAATTCCAAAAATAAAATACAGTACAAGATAAACCATGTAGCTTATAACCATAATAGTACTCAAAACGAAGTCTAACAACTTTAAAGTTCTAAACATAGTATTCTCCTCAAAGTAGTCTTTGTGATTTTTCTTGCAAAAGTAGAATTCATTCTCCTAGTGGTAATCTTCATATTTCCAAATAAGAACGTGTCAAACAAAATCAATATTAGAATTGGAAAAAAACTAAATTATATGAAATTTGTTTTAATTAAAAGACACAAGAAATTAAAATGGCACATCATTCCAAATTAAAACTATTAGTAATTAAATTAATGGTCATGTGTCAAAACAATGTGGGGTTGTTCATCAGATGGATTTATGCATACTACTATTGCTGCCAAATAAAAAGATTGAAGTGGGAAAATGAATCTTTTTTCCCTCAAAATGTCAAAAAATATGAGAAGCAGTATACCAAACTAAAATCCACAAAAATAGCGATTCTACAATCCACCATCTCCACGATACCAATACTAACCCCTTAAAAGAAAATGAAGAGCCTCCACTAAGTAATAGTGAGCGTTAACCTCTTTTTTATATCTACCACTACTAAACCAATTTTCCACAAATAAAGTGAAGTTCAAAAAATAAATAAAAAATAAGAAAATGGCCAAAAGATAAGGTTCCTAATAATATGGTTTAGATTGGTAGTTTGAACCCCCCAAGTTGAAAATTTTAAACAAAAAGGATTTAAACAAAAAAGGTAGGTTGTTGAATAGTAATCTACTTTTATAATGGCTTTGTTTAGTAAATTGTTAAACCAATAGGCCATTGTTAAACCAGTAATAGTAGACCATTACTAAACTAGTAATACACCAATAAATTGTGAATGGTTGTATTCTGTAAATTGCTAAACCAACAAACCATTTGCAATACACCAGTACACCATTTTCAATACACGAGCAAACCAATTGTATTAAACTGTGAGTGGTTGTGTTGAGTAAATTGCTAACACAAAGTAATTTGTTCAGTATTTTTTCTAGAATTTGTTCAATACACCAGAAAATTGGAAGGAAATTAGGTCTCAGATTTAACAATTAGGTAGAAAAAAGTACAAAGGAAGGATAATGGAAAAATCCATACAGGTGAAAAGTTAATTTAATAAGAAAGGATGAATGCAGTGCCTGATGTGAGCTACATATTAGATTAATATACCTCCACGGACAATTTCCATTGATGTTGAACCATCAGAGCCCATGACTTCTGAATTGATGTGAATAGTATGTGGAAAGTCATCTTCAGGAGGCAAAATGGCAAGCAGGGATTTTTCTGCAAGAGTGCCTACCTAAATAAAGAAACACAAATCGATGATATATTTTAGTTTATTGATAAATTGTGTTGTATACTTGGAGATCTAGTTATATATATTAAACAGATAATAATAGAATGCAAGAAATGTACTCACATCCACAAAGAACGAATTATAGAAATTATTAAAAGGATTAATTATTGGAAATCGTCATCAATAGAGAACCATAATTATAAGAAGAAGGAAAAAAGGCAAGCATAAGCAACATCAGTCACAGAAGATTATTTTCATAGGGCGCTAGTAATTTTCACCAAATCAAAGCCTAGTTCAGAGTAAAGGCCAAAAAGGAGCCGATACGGCCAAGTTGATTAGGTTTCGGTACCCAGTAATCCAAAATCGTAACCCACACCTACATATCGATAAAAGAAACTTGGCTCATCTGTAACATGCTAAATGTATCAGCTTGCAGTCTAAAATGCCAACATATTCTTGTACCCCAGGTAACATTTTGTACAAGAATATGCCTCAAACTGTGTTTGTGAAAGTTGCCCACCGCGCCTCAGAGATGGGGAGTAAATCTTATTTATCTTCAATTCCCTCCTATGATCGTCTACTAGCATCGGCTATTCATATCCCAAATAGTAACATAAGATGCGAGACCAAGATTGAGTCTCTCAAAGTATAGCAGATACCACTAAATCCGACTGCTAAAGAAATGTAAAATAGTTGAGGGTGAGTGTGTCCTGTTAAAAACTCATGATAAGAACCACCTCGAATATCCATACCAAAATATTTAATCGTTGTTTGATGCATTCAAAAATAAAATTCTCATGAACTAAAGCTCCCTAATCGATTGACAGAGAAAATTTGTTACTATAATAGTTTCCAGAAGAGAATTCTCGTTGAAGGTCAAGTACACTAACTAAAGAATAAGTAGGATCATCAGATCCAAGAAGTGGGATATACTCCTATACTCTCACATGAACGCTGAAGAAAATATTTTCTATTTTGACTACACTTTGTAGCATTACACCCATATAAGATCTCATGTCCGAGATATCATCCATCTCTGGGGCAAGAAGTGTCAACTCCCAATAAATATCACGAACAAACCTATAAATCTTCTCCACAAATTCAAGTTCACCATTAAATACTCGACCAATTGCTAACCTCATCATCTCTCCAGTCAAGTCCGTAAGCCCCAACATATAATCAAGAACATTAATCTCCATAGGCTCAAGAGATGGATCACTTAGAGGTAGTAAGTGATGATGCTGAGATTTAGCACCACCAGGTAAGTGATAGTGAGCTCAAACAGTAGTAGCTATGGCAGCCATAGAGATGCAAGTATATAAGTATGTAAGTGTGTAGAAGGGGATGAGTATAAGAAGAAATAAGACTGATGTATAGTGGTTCAGCCAATTTGTCCTACATCCACTCTGAGTGTGTGATCCACTAAGTATGGGCGCTAATGGCCTTGGATACAATGCACATAACCCTCTCTCCCTCTACTGTGTGTGTATAAGCAGAGTTTTAGCTAGGGCTATTGTTCATGGATCGATCCCCTGTAGGGTTGTAGATAACAAGTATATATAGGTCTTGGGGGGTGTAGTGTACCCCTCCCCAAGTAAGCATGGTGCATGTGAATAGTGATCTAGCCAATACCCTGTTGACACCTCTAGATGCCAAATGATGACATAATATTCCCTCACGTGAGGGGGTGATTCTGTTATAACGGTCTTCCATGTGTCATATGAGCCTGACGCGCACTGTTCCACACGTCTCCCAAACCACGCGCCGTCATGATATCACCCTCGGCCTATGAGCCGAGGCCGAGGGCAAAGTTTCTTCCGATAGTGAGCCTGGCTTAATTCTAGCCTCGTACTGTCGTACCCTCGTAGTGTCGTCCGGAGCCTGATGGAGGGTCAGCCCCTCGTAGTGTCGTCCGGAGCATGGTGGAGCATCGTACCCTCGTAGGGTCGTTTGGAGCCTGGGGAAGGGTCGGCCACTCGTATGGTCATCTGGGCCTGGTGGAGGCCAGCTGGAGCCTGGTGAAGGGTCGGCCCCTCGCAGGGTCGTCCATTTTGGAGATAATCTTCAGCCAGTCCAAGGATATAAACGGGTATATCAATCACCCCCAGCCCTTAGCCATAGGTTTCATTAAGATGGCTGAGGGATAATGCTGAAATTGGGATGTGTGTGTGACTAGTTAGGTGAGTGACACATGGGCAGGTACTCATTGCCATTCAAGTTCCCAAGGCAGGGCGGCTGCACACTCGCGTGGGGCTCTGTGCCCTGATTATACCCTTCTTGGCAAATGTGCCCATTTATTACCAAGGTATTTAAGAGTTTTTAAACTCTCTCTCTCCACAGCTTCTTCTTCTTCGCGCCTAAGTTTACTCTCTCTAGAACTAGTCGCCATTTGCAGCCTTCAATCCTTCAGGCCTCACAGCGCTCTTGTTCTCTCCTCATCAGGTAACCTTTTTCTCCTCGCGCCTTCCTTTATCTTCATTTCTGTGTTTTTTTTAGGGTTGTAGGTTGGCACTTTCTTAGAGTTCCCCCATAGCCTTTTCCGGTGTCTTCTCCGGTTGTTAGTTCTGGAACATTCTTGATAAAACTTTTTAGTTCTTTGGTTTAATCCAGAAGTCAAACCTGGTCAATCCCCCAAGTGTTTGTAGTTGAATTAGCAAAGTCTAGTGTAATTTCTCCAAGTGTAGGGTCTTCCCTTTAATGCTTAGAAGGCTTTACAACTTAGTGTCTGAATTCCCGTCCTTGAGAGAGAAGCTCTTTACCGAAATCAGACGAATAGAGGAAGAGGAAGAGAGGAGACCAGGGGCCGACCCTAATTGGGTACGACCCATCTTTCCCGTTCCTCTTGCCACCATAAGACCATCTGAACCCTCTGAGTCTTATGGGTCGTCATCTCGTCCGGCCGAGACACCCAAATCAAGTGAAATGGACGAGAGAGCTTCCTCGCCAACTGGTGCTGGAATGTCCGGTAGAAGGGACACGTCTGACCTTAGCCCTTCCCGAGAGGCCGAAGGTACGATCCCCTCTGAGGCTGTCCCTGTGACAACCCTATCCCCCAATGCCTTCCAAGTGGCTTTTCCCCAGGGTCCTCCTGCAGGTGATGAGGGGGAAGGAGAGGAGGACGAGGACGAGGACGATGATACAGATGATGAGGTTGACACCTCCCATGCCTCATCCTTTATCTCCTCCATTAGGGATAGAGACCTTCTGATATGGAGGCATATTTACGGAGTGCCCTCTGGGGTAACTATGAGGATTCCCTATGATACTGAGAGGGTTTTTGACTGCCAAGAGGGAGAGGTTGCAGTTTATGAGCAAATGTTCAAGGTAGGTGTCAGACTTCCCTTCCACCCTGCCATTGTAGATATTATGTCGGCTCTGGGCATCTCCCCTTCTCAACTTCCACCCAACTCTTGGAGGACGATCCTGGGTTACATTTCCTTGTGGAAAAATGCTTTCACTGATGAGCCCTCGTCTGACGTATTCTTGGCCTGTTACAACATCACCTCTTCATCTAAACAGCCTGAATACTATCATCTAGGGGCCAGAAGGTCTGAGAAGAAACTTCTCCACATGGATCAAACTTCCAATCATGATTGGAAAAAGATATTCTTCTTCATATCTGGGGCGTGGGAGTGCTCCACCGAGGCGTCCCCTTCTGCCGATTGTCCGAGGGTCCCTAACAAATGGTCTAATCCCTCAATGAAAGCTAGGTCAGACCCCGGACTTAGCCTGGAGGAAAGGGATATTGTTGAGTATCTGAGGGGACGAGGGAGAGGGGTTGAGATCCCAAAGTTCGAAGATTTGATGACCCCTCGGTACCTCAAAGAAGTTGGTCTGAGGGTCGGCCCTCTGACGGAACTATGTGAGTTATACAGCACGTTTTCCATTCTTTACTTTTTTTCATGTGTTTCCTATTTATCTCTGTATTTTTCTGATGCATGGTACCCTTTTCAGGTCGTCCTTTAGGTGTGTCAGATTACCTCTGGGAAATGACTGCTCCAAGCCTACTCGCTGGTTTGTCAAAGAAGAAGGGGAAGGAGCCTCAGCAATCTCCAAAGAAGACGAGGGCCTCAGGGCCGACGGTTGTTGAGCCAACAGCCGACAGCTACAAAAGGAAGGAGCCTGAGGCTCCAGCTGAGCATCGGTCTGACCCTAAGACAAGGGTCAGGGTCGAGGCCTCTGAGGGGGCAACCTCTTCATCGAGCATGGGGGCCTTCTGGTCTCAAAATCTGGCCCATCTGAGGGCCGACCCCTCGTCGTTGATTACAAACTTGAGGGAAGCCAAGGCCTCGATGTTCTCTGCACCGTCGGCCTCTGACTTCGAGTACTTGGCGAAGATACCCCCTGCCAAAGTGTACGACTATGGTCTGCACTCCCTTGCTCAGGTATTGGTCTTGACCTTTTAATTTTATTCTTACTAACTATTATCTCGGCCCATCTTGATGTTTGTTCAATTTTTCTTGCAGTCTGTATGTGCCTTGACCTCAGCCACCAAGTGGATGGCCGAGAATCAACATAAGTTTCACGAAGCTGAGAGGGCCATTCAACAAGAGGCCAACCTACGGACAGAGCTGGACACTGCGAGGGTCGAGCTGGAGAGCACAAGGACTGAGCACGCTAGAGTCCTTGATGAGCTAACGAGGCAGCATGATGCCGATCTGCAGGCTAAGGACTTGTTGATCAAGGACAAGGACTTGTTGCTCAAGGACAAGGACGAGGCCTTAACCAAAATGGAGGCCAAGCACAAGACTGACCTTGAAGCAGCTATCCAGAAAGCTGAGGCTGATGTTGTTGAGGCTTACAAGGTCTCTAACGAATTCCAAGGATTCGGCCTTGAATATCTTGAGAGGGGAATTAGGACGGCCTGTCGGTGGGTCATCCTAAAGTTTGCCGACACAGTATCATCCATTCGCCCTTCTCTTGAGGTGGTTCAGATGGATGATCCCTTGATTTCTGAGTCCCTGTCGCAAGTGGAGTCCCAAGTTCATGTTGAGGGGGTCGGCACGTCTGAGGATCGGCCAGTCATGACTGCTGAAGAGACCCCATTGGTTGATGTTGGGGCTCTGCCTTCTGATATCGCCCCTTAGGGTGGCCGTCTGTGGCCCATACCCTCATTTTGGTATTTTTGTTCTAAATATTGTAAAACACTTATATTAATACCATCGTCTCTTCCTTATTTCCTTCTTTTATAGTTTGCTCCTTGTTGATGATGATGCTACTAACCCTTCCCTCGTCTTTTTTGAGAACAGTGGAGGGGTCGTCCCCTCCACTGGTCCTCATTATAGCCGAGGGTTCTACAAACCAAACTAATGATTTTTATGAAGTCTACCTTCGTCTTTTTTTAGAACAGTGGAGGGGTCGTCCCCTCCACTGGTCCTCATTATAGCCGAGGGTTTAACAAACCAAACTAATGATTTTTATGTAGTCTACCCTCGTCTTTTTTTTTTGAGAACAGTGGAGGGGTCGTCCCCTCCACTGGTCCTCATTATAGCCGAGGTTTCAACAAAACAAACTAATGATTTGTACGTAGTCTACCCTCGTCTTTTTTGAGAACATTGGAGGGGTCGTCCCCTCCACTGGTCCTCATTATAGCCGAGGGTTCAACAAACCAAACTATTGATTTTTATGTAGTCTACCCTCGTCTTTTTTGAGAACAGTGGAGGGGTCGTCCCCTCCACTGGTCCTCATTATAGCCGAGGGTTCAACAAACCAAACTAACGATTTTTATGTAGTCTACCCTCGTCTTTTTTGAGAACAGTGGAGGGGTCATCCCCTTCACTGGTCCTCATTATAGCCGAGGGTTCAACAAACCAAACTTGATTTTTATGTAGTCGATCCTCGTCTTTTTTAGAACAGTGGAGGGGTCGTCCCCTTCACTGGTCCTCATTATAGCCGAGGGTTCAACAAACAAAACTAATGATTTTTATGTAGTCTACCCTCGTCTTTTTTTAGAACAGTGGAGGGGTCGTCCCCTCCATTGGTCCTCATTATAGCCTAGGGTTCAACTAACCAAATTAATGGTTTTTTGTAGATGTTTCCAAGCATACTGGAACTGACAACTATAGGGTGAGGGGAATCATATTTCTCATTAATTTTCCAAAGTCCTGTTGGAGAAACTCCTATTACAACCATGGTCTATCAAGACCTTACAACACTACTGGTAGTATTTCTTCAAATGATCTGCGTTCCAGGGGTTGGAAAAAGGTTCCCCTTCTAGGTTTTCTAGTCTATATGTCCCAGGGACAACTTCATCGATGACCCTGTAGGGGCCGTGCCAATTAGGATGGAGTTTGTTGGGATTTTGCCAAGTCTTCTTGAGAACCAAGTCTCCTACTGCGATAGGTCTCTGTTTCACCCTCTGATTGTAAAACCTTGCGGTCCTCTGCTGGTAGGAAGCCTGCATTATCTCAGCATCCTCCCTTCTTTCCTCAATCAAGTCCAGGTCCTGTCTCCTCTCTTCCGTATTTCCATGGGGGTCGTACATTTGGACCCTATGAGTTGGAAACTCGACTTCGGTAGGGATGACTGCTTCTGATCAATAATCTAACATGAATGGGGTCTCCCCAGTAGAGGTCCTTACTGTCGTCCTGTACGCCCACAACACTGCATATAACTCCTCGACCCATCTTCCTTTTGCCTCTTCAATCCTCTTCTTAATCCCATCTAGGACTGTCCTGTTCGTAACTTCGGTTTACCCATTGGCCTGAGGTCGGCCTGGGGTGGAGAAAAATTGTTTGATACTTACCCTCTCACAGTACTTCTGCAGAGAGGCATTCTTGAACTGGGTCCCGTTATCCAAGATGAGGGTGTTGGGTAGACCATATCTGCATATCACATTCTTCTAGATGAACTGGAAGGTCTTCTGCTCCGTTATCATGACCATTGGTTCGGCCTCTACCCACTTTGAAAAGTAGTCAATTGCTACGATGAGGAACCGATAGTTATTGACTGCCCTCGGTAAGGGTCCTACCAGGTCAATCCCCCACACTGCAAACGGCCATGGGGATGTAATGGAGGTAAGGGGTTGATGAGGTTGGTGAGGGATCGTAGTAAATCTTTGGCATTTATCACACTTTTTAACATATGCGACAGCATCTTTCCCCAAGGTCGGCAACCAGTAGCCTTGGGTGATCACCCTCTTTGCCAAGGATATACCCCCAATGTGGCTTGAGCACGACCCTTCATGCATATCTTGCAAAATAGAAGGGACTTCTGAGGGATGCACACACCTAAGTAAGGGGAGCAGAAACCCCTTTTTGTACAGCGTGTCTCCGATGACAGTGAACTTTGCAGCCCTGTATCTCAGCTTCTTCCTCTCTTGGCTTGCTTCTGGCATCTCTCCCCCTTTAATGTATCTGATCAGAGGATCCATCCATGAAGGTTCTTGAGAAACATTCATGCAAATGCCAAGTGTTCCCTTGACGTCTTCGATAGTTGGTCGAAGCAAGATTTCTACCGGGACTGTCCTCCTTATGTCTGTCCTAGTAGCTGAGGCCAACCTTGCAAGGGCGTCAGCATGGCCATTGTCGAGCCTAGGTATCCTCTTGAATTTCACTTCTTTAAAGTTTTTTAGCAATGACCTCACCTTCTCAAGATACCTAGCCATCCTCTCGTCTTTGGCCTCATAGGCTCCTAGTATTTGATTCACCACCAGCCTTGAATCACTGTGAACCAAAATTTGGCCGACAGTAAGAGATTTGGCCAAGGAAAGGCCAACTATCAAGGCCTCATACTCAGCCTCATTGTTGGAGGCTTTGAAATTGAACCTCAGGGCGTACTCGATGTCTGTGCCGTTGGGTGCTGATACTATCAATCCAGCTCCGCTCCCGCTTTCTCAAGAGGACCCGTCGACGAAGAGACTCCACACAGCATGTTCCTCCGAGAAATTTCCCTCGATGAGTGACCCTTGTCTAAAAAGGTATCTTCCCTCTTCATTTTCAGCCACCTTTCTTCTAGTGGTTCTTGTCTCAGCCTTATCTGCAGGAGGGTTGGTGAGCCTACCTTGCTGGGTATCTGTCTGTCTTAGACCCTCACCCTCGGCCTCGTCACTCCCCCAAGTAAATTCAGCCACGAAATCTGCCAATGCCTGCCCCTTAATGGCTGTCTTAGGCTGATACACAATATCGAACTCCCCCAGCTCTATAGCCCAGATCATTAGCCTTCCTGATTTTTCGGGCTTGTGTAGGACCTGCCTAAGAGGAGATTCAGTAAGGATGACCATAGTATGGGACTGGAAGTACGGTTTCATCTTCCTTGAGGCATGGATCAAGGCGTAGGCCAACTTTTCCATCCTCGGGTATCTTTGCTCTGCCCCCTGGAGTGCCTTGCTGTTAAAGTATACAAGCTTCTGTATACCATCCTCGTCTCTCACAATGGCTGCGCTGATGGCAGACTCTGAGACGGCGAGGTACACGTAAAGTCGTTCACCCTGCACGGGTCGTGACAGTAGCAAGGGAGACCCTAAGTATGATTTTAGCTCCTTGAAAGCCTCATCACACTCTTCACTCCATTCAAAGGCCTTCCTGGGGATCTTGAAAAATGGTAGACACCTGTCTGTAGCCCTCGACACAAATCTGTTCAAGGCAGCCACTCTCCCTGTGAGCCTCTAAACGTCTTTAATGGACTTGGGGGTCTTCATCTCAATAAGGGCCTTTATCTTTTCAGGATTGGCCTCGATGCCTCTCTGATTGACAATGAACCCCAAGAACTTCCCCGATTTGACCCCGAAGACACACTTGGCCGGATTAAGCTTCATCTGGTACTTGTCCATCGTATTAAAGGTCCTCTCCAGGTCTGCCACATGATCCTCTACTTTCAAACTCTTGGTCAGCATGTCATCCACGTAGACCTCCATAGACTTCCCAATTTGGTCTTCGAACATTTTATTTACGAGGCGCTGGTACGTTGCCCCCGCATTTTTTAGACCGAAGGGCATGACCCTATAGCAGTATGTACCCTTGTCAGTGATGAAGGCAGTCCTCTCCGAGTCTTCAGGGTTCATGAAGATCTAGTTGTACCCTGAGTAGGCATCCATAAAACTCATGAGCTCATGGCCTGCAGTAGCGTCTACCATCTGTTCAATGCGGGGGAGAGGGAAGCTGTCTTTGGGGCAGTGCTTGTTGAGGTCTGTGAAGTCCACACACATCTGCCACTTCCCGTTGGCCTTTGGGACAATGACTGCGTTGGACAGCCACTCAGGGTAGATGACCTCTCTGATAAATTCAGCGTCCTCTAGCTTTTTGACCTCATCCCTGATGACCTCGTACTTCTCTCTAGAGTAAATCCTTCTCTTCTGATTTACCGGCTTCACTCCCTCTACCACATTAGGCTTGTGGCACATGATTTCAGGGTCGATCCCCGGCATATCTACATGACTCCACGCGAAGACGCTTCGTCTTTTCCTCAACAGTTTAATGTGGTCTTCCTTGATGTTGGGCCTCAGAGACTTGCCAACTTGGACGATTTTTCCCGGGTCATCCTCATCGAGGATGATGGGTTCTACCTCCCCAGCGGCCTCTCCTTTCATGAGCTTCGTCTCGTCCCTGGGGTCTAGGGTATCAATATTGTAAGTGGCTGTAGCCATCTTGTGTGCCTCCCTTTCTTCGGCAGAGTTGTAGTAGCACTCTCGCGCTATCGTCTGGTCTCCCTGAACCTCCCCCACCCCGTATGGAGTAGGGAATTTAATCATCTGGTGGACCGTAGACGGCACGGCCTCGAACCCTTTGAGGGCCACCCGCCCCAATATGATATTATAGGCTAAAAACACATGCTCATCCATCACAAAGAAACTAACCTTCCTGGTGAGCCATCTCGGCCACTCGTCCCCCATCCTAACATCAGCCTCATACACTCCCAGGGGGTGAACTTTTTCCCCACTGAATCCAATCAACGGATGATGGTACGGGACGAGTCTAGCACGACTGAGACCTAAGGCCTTGAAGCATGGCCAAAACATTACGTCTGCAGATGACCCCCCATCGACCAGGATCCTCGGCACCTCACACCCATGCACCCTGGTCGTGATGACGAGCGGGTCATCATGCGGGGCTAAGAGGCCTTTGAAGTCCATTCATGAGAACCCTACTATCAGTGTGTCCATGTCCACCTTCTTCCTCTTTTCTGGCTTGGCCTCCAGAGAGGTCGAATGTACAATCTTCGTCACTGCCCTGGCTTCTGCCACGTGGGCCTTCCTATCTGCGACTTCCGATCCTCCTCCTGCCAAACCCCCAGAGATCATTCCCACTCCGAGCGAGATCATATTAAGCCTCTTGACGGGGCCCTGATCGTCTCTCGGCGGGAGGTCTGGGTCGTCCTCATCATCATAAGGGTCGTCCCCTCTTTTTTGAGGACCCTCTCTACATGCATCGACTCGCTTCTTTCTGGGGTCATCCCCTCGGCCCCTCTTGAAGGCGCCTCTGTCGACGTATTTTTTGAGCTTCCCTTCTTTCAGCATCTTCTCAATCTCATCTTTCAGAGCAAAGCATTTGTCTGTCACGTGACCATGGTCTTGATGAAATTCACACCACAGGTTCTTATTTCTCTTGCCAGGTGCTGCCCTTAGCTTCTCAGGCCACTTCAGGGATCGGTCACTCTTTATCTCATTGAGAATTTACTCACAGCTGACCATCAGAGGGGTGTAACCAGCGAACTTGTCGTCCGTGGACCTCTTCTTCCCCTCTTTGCTCTTCTTAGGGTACTTACCCCCACCAGTACCTCCCTTTTCGTCTTCATATTTTGCGGCCATCGCCTCTTCGGCGTTCATCACCTTTCCTGCTGTCGACAGTAATTCGGCCATCGTCCTCAGAGGGTCTTCAGCAAGCTTCCATAACAGCTTCCCCTTTTGGAGTCCTCCAATCAGGGCTGTCATAGCTATGCTTTCCTCGTAGTCTTCTACCTCCAGCTTCTCTTTATTGAATCTGGAAATATAGTCCCTCAGACTCTCACTCTTCCCCTTCTTGACATAGAGCAGGTGGGTGGTCTTCTTCTGTGGCCTCACCCCGAAGCAGAAATTATGGATGAACAGGTTGGCCATCTGCTTAAAGTTTTCGATGGAATTTTTTGGAAGAGACGTGTACCAAACGTGTGCAGCCCCCGTCAGGGTTCCGGAGAAGGCACGACATCTCATCTCATCTGAGATAGAGTATATGTCTGCTTCCGATTGATACATCTCAACATGGTGGACAGGGTTGGTGCTCCCATCGTATATTGGGGTGACCACAGGTGGCTTGAACCTTGATGGCGTAGGGAAGTCGACTATCTTCGCCACAAAGGGTGAGCCTATGGTATATCCCTTCTGAAGGGGATCTCGGCTCTTTAATATATCACCTATCTTATCCTCTAGCCGCTGGATTGAGTCATTCCAAGGCCTCACAGGGTCGGCGTGACCGATGTTGTCCCCAGCCGCCTCTTGAAGGTGGACGGAGGGTTCTACTGCAGCAGGCCTGTGTCGGCTGTTCACTTCCCTTTGGCCGTCATCCCGCCCCTGGGGTCGGCCATCTGCTGCCTCCTGCCTGGACCTCGCCGCACTTCTTGACCTGGACAACTTGTCTCGCAGGTCATTTACTGGACCTAGCCTCTCAAAGGCCGACCCCCTGCTCAAGCGATCAAAAGCAGAGCCTCTCGGGCGATCGTCAGGGTTTGGTCTCACGCACTTTCCTCTACTATCCTGGAGGGGTCGCACAGTGTTATTGGAGACCTCATACGGTTCCCAGCATTCAATTGGGGCCTCCTCTCCCTCCAGATCGTCATACATGTCCTCAGGGCAAGGTTTTCCTTGCCTCCCCAGGCGTAGACGCCGGGGGTCAGCAACATCCCTACGCCGCTGAGGGGGTGGCAGGTCTTTGCGTGGTGCCTGGGGTGGTCCCCTGGCCTCATGCTGTCCTGGAGCTGCTGCCGGAGTAATCATCTCAGGTGAGACCCCGGGTGGTCTCAGTATGTTCTGGCTTAGAGCTGTGAACTGCTCCTGCATCATCCGTTGGCTTGCTACCAGAGACTTTAGGGCTGCCGCCACATCAGCCATCTCAGACTGAGGTGGCGGCTGACTGGAACTGGGTCTTCCCCCCTCATCCGGCAGGGGAAGAGGAGGTGGTGGCATCTCAGGTGCCATGTGCCTTAAGCTAGAATAGCTAAAGAATGGTGAGCTTGGGAACCTTAGTGGGTCTCTTTCAATGGTGAAACACCTCCTCTCAGGGGGAGGGTTGGTTCACCTCCAAAGTGCCCAGTGAGGTCAAGCTGTGCAAAGGAAGAGATGTCTTCTCGTTTCCCACAGACGGCGCCAAACTGATGATGCTGAGATTTAGCACCACCAAGTAAGTGATAGTGAGCTCAAACAGCAGTAGCTATGGCAGCCATAGAGATGCAAGTATATAAGTATGTAAGTGTGTAGAAGGGGATGAGTATAAGAAGAAATAAGACTGATGTATAGTGGTTCAGCCAATTTGTCCTACATCCACTGTGAGTGTGTGATCCACTAAGTATGGGCGCTAATGGCCTTGGATACAATGCACATAACCCTCTCTCCCTCTACTGTGTGTGTACAAGCATAGTTTTAGCTAGGGCTACTGTTCATGGATCGATCCCCTGTAGGGTTGTAGATAACAAGTATATATAGGTCTTGGGGGGTGTAGTGTACCCCTCCCCAAGTAAGCATGGTGCATGTGAATAGTGATCTAGCCAATCCCCTGTTGACACCTGTAGATGCCAAATGATGACATAATATTCCCTCACGTGAGGGGGTGATTCTGTTATAACGGTCTGCCATGTGTCATATGAGACTGACGCACACTGTTCCACGCGTCTCCCAAACCACGCGCCGTCATGATATCACCCTCGACCTATGAGCCGAGGACGAGGGCAAAGTTTCTTCCGGTAGTGAGCCTGGCTTAATTCTAGCCTTGTACTGTCGTACCCTCGTAGTGTCGTCCAGAGCCTGATGGAGGGTCGGCCCCTCGTAGTGTCGTCCGGAGCATGGTGGAGGGTCGTACCCTCGTAGGGTCGTCTCGAGCCTGGGGAAGGGTCGGCCACTCGTAGGGTCGTTTGGGCCTAGTGGAGGCCAGCTGGAGCCTGGTGAAGGGTCGGCCCCTCGCACGGTCGTTCGTTTTGGAGATAATCTTCAGCCAGTCCAAGGATATAAACGGGTATATCAGTAAGGCAGCATTCATCTCATCATGATTTAATAGGATCCCAGTTTTGCAAAAATTACAAAATATTGTATCTTCAATATATTCTTATACCCTAGGAGAGTATGCTCGTCTAAGCTTCCAGAAATCAATCCCCTTTAGTTATTTTACTAGTCGAGACATATACTGATTCGTCACAGTTTCTAAATCCATCTCTGCCTTTCCCAATACTTCCTCTTTATTGTTTTTGCTGATTATGTGCACCTGGAATACGACCTTTTTGCTATAGATGGTGATATCTCGACTTGCTCTCGCCACCCTTTCCCTTTTGTCATTAAGGTCATTGAGGCAGTCATCGTATTTGGAGAATGCGTATTTCATGGATAATGATGATTCTGTGCACTGATGTGAAAAATATCTTGCTCCAAAACAAATAGAGGAATTAGAATCAGTGGCCCTTGCATCGATCATACCTCCGCTACCTACTCGTACGTGGGTCAACTCACAAGAAATGCATCTAAGATTAGTTGTGTTTGATCCGATCAAACTCTACCATGAGGAGAAACCCTCATTTCTTGTCATTCCTTATAAGAGGCTTCTTAAGTTCTGCCCTACAGGTGTAAAAAAGACAGAACATTAGGACAAAACTCAATGATGGGAAATAAGATTTGTAAGGGAATCCACAATAGTAAGTATGACATAATTAGCTATAAATACATCTAGTGAAGTAAAGGGATATATGTGCAATTGCAGAAACATGGGCCAGCAATGAGAAAAATTAACTTAAGAAACATGAAGCACACAAAGGAGGACTAACAATTCTTTAAAACTACTTAAACATGAAAAATTATAACTCGAGAAAATGAAGTGAAAGATGACATACCTCAATTTCAATCAACTCAACAAAGTTTGTCCCGACTACTTAGGCTCATGTGTATTTTTCTACTCTATTTAGAACAATATATCACACAAGTATATGCATTTCTCTCCATCTATATCAATTTATTGTTTACTTTCCTCTTAATATTATCGTCAATAATGAGTGTGTCATTATTTTTAACTAGTGAGTCTCTATTTTCTAACTAGTGCATCTATTGACCACTTGGGGAAAAGAAATCTCTAAAGTTAATTAGATAAATTAAATTCCAAAATGCACAATGATAACATAGTTTTCAAAAACTACAAAAGAGAAAGAAACCGTAAAGAATGATATTAAAGAAAAAACTAATAATAAACATGTTCAAATGATTAAAAATCATGGAAGTAAAACAACCATAGGGAAAATAGTGGCCACGAGAAGCACATTAAATTCAAAACAAACTATTAAAAGACCAATCCTAAGCAGAAAACTTCATTGGTCGCTATCGGGCTTGGGTGCTTCTTTGATTTCTTCGGTCCCATCATCCTAGATAAATACCAACAATATGTTAGACAAATAAAGAACTATCAATACTCTAAAGATAAAAGAAAAATAGACAATTGTCGAATTTGATTTCACGGCTAGGGATAGCAAGTATCAAGAAGTCACCTTTTCTAAAACCCAAACCAACCAATTGATTAGTGATGGAGACATTAAAATTACATTTAAATATCTAAAGGTAAACATATATAACCAGGTAAGGTAAACATAAATTTGAAATTGGACATATTTAAATTTTTTTAATTCAAACACGCCAAACCCTTCTCGAACCCAAACCATTAGGGGGTGGGCAGAGAGGGAATCCAACAGGTTAGAAAAATTAAATCCCTAAATGGTTACTCGCATGTCTGAAGTCCACAAAGTAAGGTTATCACGATGAAGCGTCATTATCAAAGTGTTGTCCTTGTAGGAATCCTCTCCTATGGTATCAAGCTCTGCAATGGCTTCATCAAAGGACTAGACATAAACAAGAGCAGTGTTAAATAAAAGAAAAACACATGGATCCGAAAGGAATATATGAACTATTCAAGAGATTGAATTACAAAGAATCATGATTGCATAGATCTATCTTACTAATACTTCTTAGCTACAGGGAGAAAAAGACATGGAAATAAATCCTAATATCAAAAAAATGATTGTTATGTAACACTTGAGGTTTAACAGATGGATATAAAATGAAGTCAAAAGCATTCCTATCCTATTTTGCAAGAGTACATACACGGTTAGGAGAATTCAGTATATCACACAGTAAAACATTGAGAAGTTAAGGTCCAATAATATGATAAACAATGGTCTTAACTCATAAACTCCCTAGACTCATGTTGATTGTGTCTACAAACTCCCTAGAGCTCATGTTGCCAACAAACTCCTCTTTCCATTATATAATTGCGTTGAGCCACCAATCTAGATGAAAGAAACCAATTATAAGATAAAATTAGTAATCGATTTGGGATATATAAGGTTAACTATCATAATTTTGCAATGGTAAGTAATATATTACTCTAAGGACCACATTTTTATTGTTAAGACATATTGTTTTTCCTTTTGAACCTCTATTATTAGGCAATATGTGTCTAACTAGATCATTAATAAAAACTTTCCCACTATAATTAGAAACAATGCCTTTCTCTTCCATTAAATCCATTTCTTCAGTTCTTATCTGCCAAACAAATACAAACCCAACATAAGAAGTAAATACCTTGCAAATAGTTAAAATCAAATATTCAAGAAGAACTAAACAACCACCACTACACTCCAAAATTAACAATGAATAAATATGTCATAAATCAATTCGGCACGATGAATGATGTACCTATAGTGCATTACACAGAGGTCCAACTCCCATGCATGGCTTTGGCTTTCTAATAATTTAAAGTTGGTAGTCATCTGACCAACTGGGAATGAATTCCAACCATTAATTAGAATCAGAACTGAGCACCAATATCACATGCAACATGTCTCATAATTGAGTATCAATGTTACAACAACGGTTTGCCTTGTTGCATTAGAGCATTTCAAATTACGAAAAAAGCTAAGTTACTTTTATACAATTCACTCCCAGTAAACTTATATTAATTTTCATATCATTTTTATTTTTATTTATTATACAAATCAAAATATCACGCTACATCACTCGTTTGGTTGGAGTTTTGGGGCTTCTTGGGAATTCTAAATTGGTAAATTCACATGAAAAGTCTCAAAATTCAAAAAAGACCTTGAAAGAAACTTTTGTCCCAAGACTCACACTTCACATGTGTAAGTACCAATGATATATTCCCAAAAAGCACAAAAACTTGAAGCAAATGAGCACCTAAAGCACATAATTTTCTTTAAAATGTGATATATCCAATCAATCACTACATACTCAAGATAGATCTATGAAATCATGATTTTAATTAACTGTTCTCAATGCAACAATGTCTAACTCGAACAATAAAGTCCAAAAGAGATTCAAATATGACTCTTTAGTTGCTGAAATTTATATATAACATTCCATTCTAGCTCATAATTGTAAGCATCTAATGCAAATTTCCATTTGTGGTATACTGCAATCCACAACATGTCTTTCCCAACTTAATATATACTTAACTAAATCAAGTAGTTGAAATATCTTTACCATATATGTTTGGCACTTATGCCCATATATACTTAGCTAAATCAACTTAGTATAATACGTTTCTCAAAAATATTACAGGTAAAAAAACTTGAAGCAAATTAAAGTATCATGTCTAAATGAAAAGAAAGTATTTAACTGAATGGATATTTTACTCTTAACTTGAGTTTACAAAGCTTAAGTAATTGATTGTAATTTTAAAATATGCAACGACCACAAAAGTAAATGTTAGACATCCCCTATATATATATATATATATATATATATATATATATATATAGAGAGAGAGAGAGAGAGTTTAAATAAGATGACCTTAACAAACTGAACAAGGACCTGGATGGCGAGCTCAGGGCTGAGAATGCCTTTGGAAACAATCTCATCGAATATTATAATCAAAGAAATACCAATCGTCGACCATCTGTACAATTCAAACGTCAATCGTCTTTTCAATTCAAATGACGTCATTCTTATTCTCCTTCTTCCTTACCAATAATTGAACTTTAAAATCCAAATAAATTACTAACGGATCAAAAACTCGATGATAATTATGGAACTTAAACTAATCGAATCCATACAGTAATGTAGCTAATAAGATCCATCAAAATTCACATAGAGAGAGAGAGAGATTGAATTTTAATCATTCACTAATTGATACAAAATTTTCACCCCCACCCACCATAATATCACAAATCCAATCACTGATCTGGAGATCCAATAAGCATATATTAAACAATAAGGACAAATCATGTGGTCATGGTTAGCCTTAGATTAACTAAAAACCAAGGATCGAAGAGTCCTCCTTAAATATAAGAAATTAAAAAGCATCAGAAATATCAAAACAAACCTAAGTATCTAAAATTATCCAAAAAGAGAGGCCGAGAGAGAACACAATACTCTTTATAACTAATTAGGGTTTCATCTGGAAAAGAAAATTTGATATGCAACTGTAATAGAATAAAAAATACGTAAATATAAAGAGACATCAACCTTTAAGTAAAAGAGTGAGGCATGGCATTGGAATACGTTGTTCGCGATGCTATTCATTGAGGAGAGAAACATAAGTCGGCCGAGAGAGGTAGAGAGGGAGTGTTGGGGCGAAACGGTCGACCAAATTGGGGGGAAATAAAGAATAATCCCGCCCTACCTTACGTAATTTTTTTCCTTTTTTTCTTTTAATGACTTTTGTAACGCTTAAAAGATATTTTGCAATAGATATATTTTATTTGTAATGGTTTTTAAATGTTACAATTTCTAACGGACAAAATCCATTATAAATAGAAGAAAAAATATGTTACAATTTAAGTCATTTGGTGTAGTGCCACCCACGGGGATGTTCGGGGGTTGTTTCGAGTTCTCACCCTCTAACGCCATGTTTTTAAGCCTAAGTCTAGAAATATTCAAATTATCGTATTCTCAAACCGGGAGTCCCGCGGCCGCGGGGTTAGTTCCTACGAGTTATATTGGTCCCGTGGGAGGTGTTGGTGCCACCCACGGGGACGTTCGGGGGCTGTTCAGAGTTTTCAACCTCTAACGCCATGTTTTTAAGCCTAAGTCTAGAAATATGCAAATTACCGTCATATTCTCAAATCAGGAGACCCGCGGCTGCGGGGTCAGTTCCTACGAGTTACATTGGTCCCGCCGGAGGTGTTGGTGCCACCCACGAGGATGTTCGGGGGCTGTTTCTAGTTCTCACCCTCCAATGCCATGTTTTTAAGCCTAAGTCTAGAAATATGCAAATTACCATCGTATTCTGTAACCGGGAGTCCCGCGACTGCGGGGTCAGTTCCTACAAGTTACATTGGTCCCGTGAGAGGTGTTGGTGCCACCCACGGGGCCGTTCGGGGGCAATTTCTAGTTCTCACCCCCTAACGCCATGTTTTTTAGCCTCAGTTTAAAAATATGCAAATTACCGTCGTACTCTCAAATCGGGAGACCCGCGGCTGTGGGGTCAGTTCCTACGAGTTACATTGGTCCCGTGGGAGGTGTTGGTGCCACCCACGGGGACGTTCGGGGCTCTTTCGAGTTCTCACCCTCTAACCCCATGTTTTATGCCTAAGTCTAGAAATATGCAAATTATCGTCGTATTCTCAAATCGGGAGTCCCGCGGCTACGGGGTCAGTTCCTACGAGTTACATTGGTCCTGTGGGAGGTGTTGGTGCCACCCACGGGGACGTTCGGAGGCTGTTATGAGTTTTCACCCTCTAACGCCAAGTTTTTCCTATGTCTAGAAATATGGAAATTAGATTCGTATTCTCAAACCGGGAGTCCCGCGGCTGCGAGGATAGTTCCTACGAGTTACATTGGTCCTGTGGGAGGTGTTGGTGCCACCCACGGGGCCGTTCGAGGGATGCTTCGAGTTTGCACCCTCTAACGCCATGTTTTTAAGCCTAAGTCTAAAATATGCAAATTAACGTCGTATTCTCAAACCGGGGGTCCCGCGGCTACGGGGTCAGTTCCTACGAGTTACATTGGTCCCGTGGTTGGTGTTGGTGCCACCCACGGGGCCGTTAGAGGGCTGTTTCGAGTTTTCACCCTCTAACGCCATGTTTTTAAGCCTAAGTCTAGAAATATGTAAATTACCGTCATATTTTGTAACCGGGAGTCCCGCGTCTGCGGGGATAGTTCCTACCAGTTACATTGGTCCCATGGGAGGTGTTGGAGCCACCCACGGGGACGTTCGGGGGCTGTTTTCTAGTTCTCACCCCCTAACACAAGGTTTTTTACCCTAAGTCTAGAAATATGCCAATTACCGTCGTACTCTCAAACCGGGAGACCCGCGGCTGCGAGCTCAGTTCCTACGAGTTACATTGGTCCCGTGGGAGGTGTTGGTGCCACCCACGGGGACGTTCGGGGGCTGTTTTGAGTTCTCACCATCTAACGCCATGTTTTTAAGCCTAAGTCAAGAAATATGCAAATTACCGTTGTACTCTCAAACCGGGAGACCCGCGGCTGCGGGGTCAGTTCCTATGAGTTAAATTTGTCCCGTGGAAGGTGTTGGTACCACCCACGGGGACGTTCGGGGGTTGTTTCAGGTTCTCACCCTCTAACGCCATGTTTTTTAGCCTAAGTCTAGAAATATGCAAATTATCATCGTATTCTCAAACCGGGAGTCCCGCGGTCGCGGGGTCAGTTCCTACGAGTTACATTGGTCCCGTGGGAGGTGTTGGTGCCACCCACGTGGACGTTCAGGGGCTGTTTCGAGTTTTCACCCTCTAACGCCATGTTATTAAGCCTATGTCTAGAAATATGCAAATTACCATCGTATTCTCAAACCGGGAGACCCGCGGCTGCGGGGTTAGTTCCTACGAGTTTTATTGGTCCCGTGGGAGGTGTTGGTGCCACCCACGGGGACGTTCGGGGGCTCTTTCTTGTTCTCACCAACTAACGCCATGTTTTTAAGCCTAAGTCTTGAAATATGCAAACTATCGTCGTATTCTGTAACCGGAGTCCCGCGACTACGGGGTCAGTTTCCACGAGTTACATTGGTCCCGTGGGAGGTGTAGGTGCCACCCACGGGGCCGTTCGGGGACTGTTTCTAGTTCTCACCCCCTAACGCCATGTTTTTTAGAATAAGTCTAGAAATATGCAAATTACCGTCGTACTCTCGAATCGGGAGACCCGCGGCTGCGGGGTCAGTTCCTACGTGTTACAATGGTCCCGTGGGAGGTGTTGGTGCCACCCACGGGGACGTTCAGGGGCTGTTTCGAGTTCTCACCCTCTAACGCCATGTTTTATGCCTAAGTCTAGAAATATTCAAATTATCGTTGTATTCTCAAACCGGGAGTCCCGCGGCTGCGGGGTCAGTTCCTACGAGTTACATTGGTCCCGTGGGAGGTGTTGGTGCCACCCACGGGGACGTTCAGGGGCTATTAGGAGTTTTCACCCTCTAACGCCAAGTTTTACCTATGTCTAGAAATATGCAAATTACCTTCGTATTCTCAAACCGGGAGTCCCGCGGCTGCGAGGACAGTTCCTACGAGTTACATTGGTCCTGTGGGAGGTGTTGGTGCCACCCACGGGGCCGTTCGAGGGTTGTTTCGAGTTTGCACCCTCTAACGCCATGTTTTTAAGCCTAAGTATAAAATATGCAAATTAACGTCGTATTCTCAAACCAGGGGTCCCGCGGCTGCGGGGTCAGTTCCTACGAGTTACATTGGTCCCGTGGGTGGTGTTGGTGCCACCCACGGGGCTGTTAGAGGGCTGTTTCGAGTTTTCACCCTCTAACGCCATATTTTTAAGCCTATGTCTAGAAATATGTAAATTACCGTCATATTCTGAAACCGGGAGTCCCGCGTCTGCGGGGATAGTTCCTACGAGTTACATTGGTCCCATGGGAGGTGTTGGTGCCACCCACAGGGACGTTCGGGGGTTGTTTCTAGTTCTCACCCCCTAACACCATGTTTTTTAGCCTAAGTCTAGAAATATGGCAATTACCGTCGTACTCTAGAACCGGGAGACCCGCGGCTGCGAGCTCAGTTCCTACGAGTTACATTGGTCCCGTGGGAGGTGTTGGTGCCACCCATGGGGACGTTCAGGGGCTGTTTCGAGTTCTCACCCTGTAACGCCATGTTTTTAAACCTAAGTCAAGAAATATTCAAATTACCGTCGTACTCTCAAATCGGGAGACCCGCGGTTGCGGGGTCAGTTCCTACGAGTTAAATTGGTCCCGTGGAAGGTGTTGGTACCACCCACGGGGACGTTCGAGGGCTGTTTCAGGTTCTCACCCTCTAACGCCATGTTTTTAAGCCTAAGTCTAGAAATATGCAAATTATCATCGTATTCTCAAACTGGGAGTCCCACGGTCGCAGGGGCAGTTCCTACGAGTTACATTGGTCCCGTGGGAGGTGTTGGTGCCACCCACGGGGACGTTCGGGGGCTGTTTCGAGTTTTCACCCTCTAACGCCATGTTTTTAAGCCTAAGTCTAGAAATATGCAAATTACCAACGTATTCTTAAACCGGGAGGCCCACGTTTGCGGGGTCAGTTCCTACGAGTTACATTGGTCCCGTGGGAGGTGTTGGTGCCACCCACGGGGACGTTCGGGGGATGTTTCGAGTTTTCACCCTCTAACGCTAAGTTTTGCCCATGTCTAGAAATATGCAAATTACCTTCGTATTCTCAAACCGAGAGTCCCGCGGATGCGGGGACTGTTTCTACGAGTTACATTGGTCCTGTGGGAGGTGTTAGTGCCACCCACGGGGCCGTTCGGTGGTTGTTTCGAGTTTTCACCCTCTAACACCATATTTTTAAGCCTAAGTCTAAAATATGCAACTTAACATCGTATTCTCAAACCGGGACTCCCGCGGCTGCGAGGTCAGTTCCTACGAGTTACATTGGTCCCATGGGTGGTGTTGGTTCCACCCACGGGGTCGTTAGAGGGCTATTTCGAATTTTCACCCTCTAACGCCATGTTTTTTAGCCTATGTCTAGAAATATGGAAATTACCGTCGTATTCTCAAACCGGGAGAACCGCGGCTGTGGGGTTAGTTGCTACGAGTTACATTGGTCCCGTGGGAGGTGTTGGTGCCACTCACGGGGACGTTCGGTGGCTGTTTCTAGTTCTACCCCTCCTATGCCATGTTTTTAAGCCTAAGTCTAGACATATGCAAATTACCATTGTATTCTGTAACCGGGAGTCCCGCGTCTGCGGGGATAGTTCCTACGAGTTACATTGGTCCCGTGGGAGGTGTTGGTGCCACCCACGAGGACGTTCGGGGGTTGTTTCTAGTTCTCACCCCCTAATGCCATGTTTTTTAGCCTAAGTCTATAAATATTCAAATTACCATCGTACTCTCAAATCAGGAGAACCGCGGCTGCGGGGTCATTTCCTACGAGTTACATTGGTCCCATGGGAGGTGTTGGTACCACCCACGGGGACGTTCGGGGGCTGTTTCGAGTTCTCACCCTTTCACGACATGTTTTTAAGCCTAAGTCAAGAAATATGCAAATTACCATCGTACTCTCAAACCGGGAGACCGGCGGCTGCGGGGTCAGTTCCTACGAGTTAAATTGGTCCCGTGGGAGGTGTTGGTGCCACCCACGGGGACGTTCGGGGGCTGTTTCGAGTTCTCACCCTCTAACGCCATGTTTTTAGGCCTAAGTCTAGAGATATGCAAATTATCATCGTATTCTCAAACCGGATGTCCCGCGGCTGCGGGGTCAGTTCCTATGAGTTACATTGGTCCCGTGGGAGGTGTTGGTGCCACCCACGGGGACGTTCGGGGGCTGTTTCGAGTTTTCACCCTCTAACGCCATGTTTTTAAGCCTAAGTATAAAAATAGGCAAATTACCGTCGTATTCACAAACCGGGAGACCCGCGGCTGCGGGGTCAGTTTCTACGAGTTACATTGGTCCCGAGGGAGGTGTTGGTGCCACCCACGGGGACGTTCTGGGGCTGTTTCTAGTTCTCACCCTCCAATGCCACGTTTTTAAGCCTAAGCCTAGAAATATGCCAATTACCGTCGTATTCTATAACCGGGAGTCCCGCGACTGCGGGGATTGTTCCTATGAGTTACATTAGTCCCGTGGGAGGTGTTGGTGCCACCCACGGGGCCGTTCGGGGGCTGTTTCTAGTTCTCACCCTCTAACACCATGTTTTTAAGCCTAAGTCTAGAAATATGCAAATTACCGTCGTACTCTCAAATTGGGAGACCCGCGGCTGCTGGGTCAGTTCCTACGAGTTACATTGGTCACGTGGGAGGTGTTGGTGCCACCCACGGGGACGTTCGGGGGCTGTTTCGAGTTTTCACCCTCTAACGCCATGTTTTTAAGCCTAAGTCTAGAAATTTGCAAATTATCGTCGTATTCTCAAACCGGGAGTCCCGCGGCTGCGGGGTCAGTTCCTACGAGTTACATTGGTCCCGTGGGAGGTGATGGAGTCATCCACGGGGACGTTCGGGGGCTGTTTCTAGTTCTCACCCTCTAACGCCATGTTTTATGCCTAAGTCTAGAAATATGCAAATTATCATCGTATTCTCAAACCGGGAGTCCCTCATCTGCGGGGTCAGTTCCTACGAGTTACATTGGTACCGTGGGAGGTGTTGGTGCCACCCACGGGGACGTTCGGGGGCTGTTATGAGTTTTCACCCTCTAACGCCAAGTTTTTGCCTATGTCCAGAAATATGCAAATTACCATCTTATTCTCAAACCGGGAGTCCCGTGGCTGCGAGGACAGTTCCTACGAGTTACATTGGTCCTGTGGGAGGTATTGGTGCCACCCACGGGGTCGTTCGAGGGTTGATTCGAGTTTGCACCCTCTAACGCCATGTTTTTAAGCCTAAGTCTAAAATATGCAAATTAACGTCGTATTCTCAAACCGGGGGTCCCGCGGCTGCGGGGTCAGTTCGTACGAGTTACATTGGTCCCGTGGGTGGTGTTGGTGCCACCCACAGGGCCGTTCGGGGGATGTTTCAGGTTCTCACCCACTAACGCCATGTTCTTAAGCCTAAGTCTAGAAATATACAAATTATCATCATATTCTCAAACCGGGAGTCCCGCGGTCACGGGGTCAGTTCCTACGAGTTACATTGGTCCCTTGTGAGGTGTTGGTGCCACCCACGGGGACGTTCGGGGGCTGTTTTGAGTTTTCACCCTCTAACGCTATGTTTTTAAGCCTAAGTCTAGAAATATGCAAATTATCATCGTATTCTCAAACCGGGACACCCGCGCCTGCGGGGTCAGTTCCTACGAGTTACATTGGTCCCGTGGGAGGTGTTGGTGCCACCCACGGGGACGTTCGGGGGCTGTTTCCAGTTCTCATCTTCCAATGCCATGTTTTTAAGCCTAATTCTAGAAATATGAAAACTGCCGTCGTATTTTGTAACCGGGAGTCCCGAGACTGCGGGGCCAGTTTCTACGAGTTACATTGGTCCAGTGGGAGGTGTTGGTGCCACCGACGGGGCCGTTCGGGGGCTGTTTCTAGTTCTCACCTCCTAATGCCATGTTTTTTAGACTAAGTCTAGAAATATTCAAATTATCGTCATATTCTCAAACCCGGAGTCCCGCGGCTGTGGCATCAGTTCCTACGAGTTACATTGGTCTCGTGGGAGGTGTTGGTTCCACCCACGGGGACGTTCGGGGGCTGTTTTGAGTTTTCACCCTCTAACGCCATGTTTTTAAGCCTAATCTAAAATATGCAAATTAACGTCATATTCTCAAACCGGGAGTCCCGTGGCTGCGGGGTCAGTTCCTACAAGTTACATTGGTCCCGTGGGTGGTGTTGGTGCCACCCACGGGGACGTTCGGGGGCTAATTCTATTTCTCACTCTCCTATGCCATGTATTTAAGCCTAAGTCTAGAAATATACAAATTACCATCATATTCTGTAACCAGGAGTCCCGCGTCTGCGGGGATAGTTCCTACGTGTTACACTGGTCCCATGGGAGGTGTTGGTGCCACCCACGGGGACGTTCGGGGGCTGTTTCAAGTTCTCACCCCCTAACGCCTTATTTTTTAGCCTAAGTCTAGAAATATGCAAATTACCGTGGTACTCTCTAACCGGGAGACCCGCGGATGCGGGGTCAGTTCCTACGAGTTACATTGGTCCCGTGGGAGGTGTTGGTGCCACCCACGGGGACGTTCGGGGGCTGTTTTGATGTCTCACCCTCTAACGCCATATTTTTAAGCCTAAGTCAAGAAATATGAAAATTATCGTCGTACTCTCAAACCGGGAAACCCGCGGCTGCGGGGTCAGTTCCTACGAGTTAAATTGGTCCCGTGGAAGGTGTTGGTGCCACCCACGGGGACGTTCGAGGGCTGTTTCAGTTTCTCACCCTCTAATGCCATGTTTTTAAGCATAAGTCAAGAAATATGAAAATTATCATCGTATTCTCAAATCGGGAGTCCCGCGGCTGCGGGGTCAGTTCCTACAAGTTACATTGGTCCCGTGGGAGGTGATGGGGCCACCCACGGGGACGTTCGGGGGTTGTTTGGAGTTTTCGCCCTCTAACGCCATGTTTTTAAGCCTAAGTGTAGAAATATGCAAATTACCGTCGTATTCTCAAATCGGGAGACCCGCGGCTGCGGGGTCAGTTCCTACAAGTTACATTAGTCCCGTGGGAGGTGTTGGTGCCACCCACGGGGACGTTCGGGGGCTGTATCTAGTTCTCACCCTCCACTCCCATGTTTTTAAGCCTAAGTCTAAAAATATGCAAATTACCATCGTATTCTGTAACCGGGAGTCCCGCGACTGCGGGTCAGTTCCTACGAGTTACGTTGGTCCCGTGGGACGTGTTAGTACCACCCACGGGGCCGTTCGGGGGCTGTTTCTAGTTCTCAACCCCTAAAGCCATGTTTTTTAGACTAAGTCTAGAAATATCCAAATTACCGTCGTACTCTCAAATCGGGAGACCCGCGGCTGTGGGGTCAGTTCCTACGAGTTACATTGGTCCCGTGGGAGGTGTTTGTGCTAACCACGGGGACGTTCGGGGGCTGTTTCGAGTTCTCACCTTCTAATGCCATGTTTTTAAGGCTAACTCTAGAAATATGAGAATTATCATCGCATTCTCAAACCGGGAGTCCCGCGGCTGCAGGGTCAGTTCCTACGAGTTACATTGGTCCCGTGGGTGGTGTTGGTGCCACCCACGGGGCCGTTAGAGGGCTATTTCGAGTTTTCACCATCTAACGCCATGTTTTTTAGCCTAAGTCTAGAAATATGCAAATTACCATCGTATTCTCAAACCGGGAGACCCGCGGCTGTGGGGTCAGTTCCTACGAGTTACATTGGTCCAGTGGGAGGTGTTGGTGCCACCCACGGGGACGTTCGGGGGCTGTTTCGAGTTCTCACCCTTTCACGCCATGTTTTTAAGCCTAAGTCAAGAAATATGCAAATTACCATCGTACTCTCAAACCGGGAGACCGGCGGCTGCGGGGTCAGTTCCTACGAGTTAAATTGGTCCCGTGGGACGTATTGGTGCCACCCACGGGGACGTTCGGGGGTTGTTTCGAGTTCTCACCCTCTAACGCCATGTTTTTAGGCCTAAGTCTAGAAATATGTAAATTATCATCGTATTCTCAAACCGGAAGTCCCGCGGTTGCTGGGTTAGTTCCTACGAGTTACATTGGTCCCGTGGGAGGTGTTGGTGCCACCCACGGGGACGTTCGGGGGATGTTTCGAGTTTTCACCCTCTAACGCCATGTTTTTAAGCCTAAGTCTAGAAATAGGCAAATTACCATCGTATTCACAAACCGGGAGACCCGCGGGTGCGGGGTCAGTTCCTACGAGTTACATTAGTCCCGAGGGAGGTGTTGGTGCCACCCACGGGGACGTTCTGGGGCTGTTTCTAGTTCTCACCCTCCAATGCCACGTTTTTAAGCCTAAGTCTAGAAATACGCAAATTACCGTCGTATTCTGTAAGCGGGAGTTCCACGACTGCGGGGATACTTCCAACGAGTTAGATTAGTCTCGTGGGAGGTGTTGGTGCCACCCACGGGGCCGTTTGGGGGCTATTTCTAGTTCTCACCCTCTAACACCATGTTTTTAAGCCTAAGTCTAGAAATATGCAAATTACCATCATACTCTCAAATTGGGAGACCCGCGGCTGCAGGGTCAGTTCCTACTAGTTACATTGGTCCCGTGGGAGGTGTTGGTGCCACCCACGGGGACGTTCGGGGGCTGTTTCGAGTTTTCACCCTCTAACGCCATGTTTTTAAGCCTAAGTCTAGAAATATGCAAATTATCGTCGTATTCTCAAACCGGGAGTCCCGCGGCTGCGGGGTCAGTTCCTACGAGTTACATTGGTCCCGTGGGAGGTGTTGGTGCCACCCACGGGGACGTTCGGGGGCTGTTTCCAGTTCTCATCTTCCAATGCCATGTTTTTAAGCCTAATTCTAGAAATATGAAAACTGCCGTCGTATTTTGTAACCGGGAGTCCCGAGACTGCGGGGCCAGTTTCTACGAGTTACATTGGTCCAGTGGGAGGTGTTGGTGCCACCGACGGGGCCGTTCGGGGGCTGTTTCTAGTTCTCACCCCCTAATGCCATGTTTTTTAGACTAAGTCTAGAAATATTCAAATTATCGTCATATTCTCAAACCCGGAGTCCCGCGGCTGTGGCATCAGTTCCTATGAGTTACATTGGTCTCGTGGGAGGTGTTGGTTCCACCCACGGGGACGTTCGGGGGCTGTTTTGAGTTTTCACCCTCTAACGCCATGTTTTTAAGCCTAATCTAAAATATGCAAATTAACCTCGTATTCTCAAACCGGGAGTCCCGTGGCTGCGGGGTCAGTTCCTACAAGTTACATTGGTCCCGTGGGTGGTGTTGGTGCCACCCACGGGGACGTTCGGGGGCTGTTTCTATTTCTCACTCTCCTATGCCATGTATTTAAGCCTAAGTCTAGAAATATGCAAATTACCATCATATTCTGTAACTAGGAGTCCCGCGTCTGCGGGGATAGTTCCTACGTGTTACACTGGTCCCATGGGAGGTGTTGGTGCCACCCACGGGGACGTTCGGGGGCTGTTTCAAGTTCTCACCCCCTAACGCCTTATTTTTTAGCCTAAGTCTAGAAATATGCAAATTACCGTGGTACTCTCTAACCGGGAGACCCGCGGATGCGGGGTCAGTTCCTACGAGTTACATTGGTCCCGTGGGAGGTGTTGGTGCCACGCACGGGGACGTTCGGGGGCTGTTTTGATGTCTCACCCTCTAACGCCATATTTTTAAGCCTAAGTCAAGAAATATGAAAATTATCGTCGTACTCTCAAACCGGGAAACCCGCGGCTGCGGGGTCAGTTCCTACGAGTTAAATTGGTCCCGTGGAAGGTGTTGGTGCCACCCACGGGGACGTTCGAGGGCTGTTTCAGTTTCTCACCCTCTAATGCCATGTTTTTAAGCATAAGTCAAGAAATATGAAAATTATCATCGTATTCTCAAATCGGGAGTCCCGCGGCTGCGGGGTCAGTTCCTACAAGTTACATTGGTCCCGTGGGAGGTGATGGGGCCACCCACGGGGACGTTCGGGGGTTGTTTCGAGTTTTCGCCCTCTAACGCCATGTTTTTAAGCCTAAGTGTAGAAATATGCAAATTACCGTCGTATTCTCAAATCGGGAGACCCGCGGCTGCGGGGTCAGTTCCTACAAGTTACATTAGTCCCGTGGGAGGTGTTGGTGCCACCCACGGGGACGTTCGGGGGCTGTATCTAGTTCTCACCCTCCACTCCCATGTTTTTAAGCCTAAGTCTAGAAATATGCAAATTACCATCGTATTCTGTAACCGGGAGTCCCGCGACTGCGGGGTCAGTTCCTACGAGTTACGTTGGTCCCGTGGGACGTGTTAGTACCACCCACGGGGCCGTTCGGGGGCTGTTTCTAGTTCTCAACCCCTAAAGCCATGTTTTTTAGACTAAGTCTAAAAATATCCAAATTACCGTCGTACTCTCAAATCGGGAGAGCCGCGGCTGTGGGGTCAGTTCCTACGAGTTACATTGGTCCCGTGGGAGGTGTTTGTGCTAACCACGGGGACGTTCGGGGGCTGTTTCGAGTTCTCACCTTCTAATGCCATGTTTTTAAGGCTAACTCTAGAAATATGAGAATTATCATCGCATTCTCAAACCGGGAGTCCCGCGGCTGCAGGGTCAGTTCCTACGAGTTACATTGGTCCCGTGGGTGGTGTTGGTGCCACCCACGGGGCCGTTAGAGGACTATTTTGAGTTTTCACCATCTAACGCCATGTTTTTTAGCCTAAGTCTAAAAATATGCAAATTACCGTCGTATTCTCAAACCGGGAGACCCGCGGCTGTGGGGTCAGTTCCTACGAGTTACATTGGTCCCGTGGGAGGTGTTGGTGCCACCCACGGGGACGTTCGGGGGCTGTTTCGAGTTCTCACCCTTTCACGCCATGTTTTTAGGCCTAAGTCTAGAAATATGTAAATTATCATCGTATTCTCAAACCGGAAGTCCCGCGGTTGCTGGGTTAGTTCCTACGAGTTACATTGGTCCCGTGGGAGGTGTTGGTGCCACCCACGGGGACGTTCGGGGGATGTTTCGTGTTTTCACCCTCTAACGCCATGTTTTTAAGCCTAAGTCTAGAAATAGGCAAATTACCATCGTATTCACAAACCGGGAGACCCGCGGCTGCGGGGTCAGTTCCTACGAGTTACATTAGTCCCGAGGGAGGTGTTGGTGCCACCCACAGGGACGTTCTGGGGCTGTTTCTAGTTCTCACCCTCCAATGCCACGTTTTTAAGCCTAAGTCTAGAAATACGCAAATTACCGTCGTATTCTGTAAGCGGGAGTTCCACGACTGCGGGGATACTTCCAACGAGTTACATTAGTCTCGTGGGAGGTGTTGGTGCCACCCACGGGGCCGTTTGGGGGCTATTTCTAGTTCTCACCCTCTAACACCATGTTTTTAAGCCTAAGTCTAGAAACATGCAAATTACCATCGTACTCTCAAATTGGGAGACCCGCGGCTGCAGGGTCAGTTCCTACTAGTTACATTGGTCCCGTGGGAGGTGTTGGTGCCACCCACGGGGACGTTCGGGGGCTGTTTCGAGTTTTCACCCTCTAACGCCATGTTTTTAAGCCTAAGTCTAGAAATATGCAAATTATCGTCGTATTCTCAAACCGGGAGTCCCGCGGCTGCGGGGTCAGTTCCTACGAGTTACATTGGTCCTGTGGGAGGTGTTGGAGCCACCCACGGGGACGTTCGGGGGCTGTTTCTAGTTCTCACCCTCTAACGCCATGTTTTATGCCTAAGTCTAGAAATATGCAAATTATCGTCGTATTCTCAAACCGGTAGTCCCGCGGATGCAGGGTCAGTTCCTACGAGTTACATTGGTCCCGTGGGAGGTGTTGGTGCCACCCACGGGGACATACTGGGGCTGTTTCTAGTTCTCACCCCCTAACACCATGTTTTTTAGCCTAAGTCTAGAAATATTCCAATTACCGTCGTACTCTAAAACCGGGAGACCCGCGGCTGCGAGCTCAGTTCCTATGAGTTACATTGGTCCCGTGGGAGGTGTTGGTGACACCCACGGGGACGTTCGGGGGATGTTTCGAGTTCTCACCCTCTAACGCCATGTTTTCAAGCCTAAGTCAAGAAATATGCAAATTACCGTCGAACTCTCAAACCGGGAGACCCGCGGCTACGGGGTCAATTCCTACGAGTTAAATTGGTCCCGTGGAAGGGGTTGGTTCCACCCACGGGGACGTTCGGGGGCTGTTTCAGGTTCTCACCCTCAAACGCCATGTTTTTAAGCCTAAGTCTAGAAATATGCAAATTATCATCGTATTATCAAACAGGGAGTCCCGCGGTCGCGGGGTCAGTTCCTACGAGTTACATTGGTCCCCTGGTAGGTGTTGGTGCCACCCACGAGGCCGTTAGAGGGCTGTTTCGAGTTTTCACCCTCTAACGCCATGTTTTTAAGCCTAAGTCTAGAAATATGTAAATTACCGTCATATTCCGTAACCGGGAGTCCCGTGTCTGCGGGGATAGTTCCTACGAGTTACATTGGTCCCATGGGAGGTGTTGGTGCCACCCACGGGGACGTTCGGGGGCTGTTTCTTCTTCTCACCCCCTAACACCATGTTTTTTAGGCTAAGTCTAGAAAAATGCCAATTACCGTCGTACTCTCAAACCGGGAGACCCGCGGCTGCGAGCTCAGTTCCTACGAGTTACATTGGTCCCGTGGGAGGTGTTGGTGCCACCCACAAGGACGTTCGGGGGCTGTTTCGAGTTCTCACACTCTAACGCCATGTTTTTAAGCCTAAGTCAAGAAATATGCAAATTACCGTCGTACCCTCAAATCGGGAGACCCGCGGCTGCAGGGTTAGTTCCTACGAGTTAAATTGGTCCCGTGGAAGGTGTTGGTACCATCCACGGGGACATTCGGGGGCTGTTTCAGGTTCTCACCCTCAAACGCCATGTTTTTAAGCCTAAGTCTAGAAATATGCAAATTGTCATCGTATTCTCAAACTGGGAGTTCCGCGGTCGCGGGGTCAGTTCCTACGAGTTACATTGGTCCCCTGGGAGGTGTTGGTACCACCCACGGGGACGTTTGGTGGTTGTTTCGAGTTTTCACCCTCTAACGCCATGTTTTAAGCCTAAATCTAGAAATATGCAAACTACCGCCGTATTCTGTAATCGGGTGTCCCGCGACTGCGGGGTCAGTTTCTACGAGTTACATTGGTCCTGTGGGAGGTGTTGGTGCCACCCACGGGGCCGTTTGGTGGCTGTTTCTAGTTCTCACCCCCTAACGCCATGTTTTTTAGACTAATTCTATAAATATGCAAATTACCGTCGTACTCTCAAATCGGGAGACCCGCTGCTGTGGGGTCAGTTCCTACGAGTTACATTGGTCCCGTGAGAGGTGTTGGTGCCACCCACGGGGACATTCGGGGGCTGTTTTGGGTTTTCACCCTCTAACGCCATGTTTTTAAGCCTAAGTCTAAAATATGCAAATTAACGTCGTATTCTCGAACTGGGAGTCCCGCGGCTGCGGGGTCAGTTCCTACGAGTTACATGGGTCCCGTGGGTGTTGTTGGTGCCACCCACGGGGACGTTCGGGGGCTGTTTCTATTTCTCACTCTCCTATGCCTTGTATTTAAGCCTAAGTCTAGAAATATGCAAATTACCGTCATATTCGATAACCAGGAGTCCCACGTCTACGGGGATAGTTCCTACGAGTTACACTGGTCCCATGGGAGGTGTTGGTGCAACCCACGGGGACGTTCGGGGGTTGTTTCTAGTTCTCACCCCCTAACGCCTTGTTTTTTAGCCTAAGTCTAGAAATATGCAGATTACCATCGTACTCTCTAACCGGGAGACCCGAGGCTTCGGGGTCAGTTCCTACGAGTTACATTGGTCCCGTGGGAGGTGTTGGTGCCACCCACGGGGATGTTCGTGGGCTGTTTAGAGTTCTCACCCTCTAACGCCAAGTTTTTAAGCCTAAGTCAAGAAATATGAAAATTATCGTCGTACTCTCAAACCGGAAGTCCCGCGGTTGCTGGGTCAGTTCCTACGAGTTACATTGGTCCCGTGGGAGGTGTTGGTGCCACCCACGGGGACGTTCGGGAGATGTTTCGAGTTTTCACCCTCTAACGCCATGTTTTTAAGCCTAAGTCTAGAAATAGGCAAATTACCGTCGTATTCACAAACCGGGAGACCCGCGGCTACGGGGTCAGTTCCTACGAGTTACATTAGTCCCGAGGGAGGTGTTGGTGCCACCCACGGGGACGTTCTGGGGCTGTTTCTAGTTCTCACCCTCCAATGCCACGTTTTTAAGCCTAAGTCTAGAAATATGCAAATTACCGTCGTATTCTGTAAGCGGGAGTTCCACGACTGCGGGGATACTTCCAACGAGTTACATTAGTCTCGTGGGAGGTGTTGGTGCCACCCACGGGGCCGTTCGGGGGCTATTTCTAGTTCTCACCCTCTAACACCATGTTTTTAAGCCTAAGTCTAGAAATATGCAAATTACCATCGTACTCTCAAATTGGGAGACCCGCGGCTGCAGGGTCAGTTCCTACGAGTTACATTGGTCCCGTGGGAGGTGTTGGTGCCACCCACGGGGACGTTCGGGGGCTGTTTCGAGTTTTCACCCTCTAACGCCATGTTTTTAAGCCTAAGTCTAGAAATATGCAAATTATCGTCGTATTCTCAAACCGGGAGTCCCGCGGCTGCGGGGTCAGTTCCTACGAGTTACATTGGTCCCGTGGGAGGTGTTGGAGCCACCCACGGGGACGTTCGGGGGCTGTTTCTAGTTCTCACCCTCTAACGCCATGTTTTATGCCTAAGTCTAGAAATATGCAAATTATCATCGTATTCTCAAACCGATAGTCCCGCGGCTGCAGGGTCAGTTCCTACGAGTTACATTGGTCCCGTGGGAGGTGTTGGTGCCACCCACGGGGACGTTCGGGGGCTGTTTCTAGTTCTCACTCTCCTATGCCTTGTATTTACGCCTAAGTCTAGAAATATGAAAATTACTGTCATATTCGGTAACCAGGAGTCCCACGTCTACGGGGATAGTTCCTACGAGTTACACTGGTCCCATGGGAGGTGTTGGTGCCACCCACGGGGACGTTCGGGGGATCTTTCGAGTTCTCACCCTCTAACGCCATGTTTTCAAGCCTAAGTCAAGAAATATGCAAATTACCGTCAAACTCTCAAACCGGGAGACCCGCGGCTGCGGGGTCAATTCCTACGAGTTAAATTGGTCCCGTGGAAGGTGTTGGTTCCACCCACGGGGACGTTCGGGGGCTGTTTCAGGTTCTCACCCTCAAACGCCATGTTTTTAAGCCTAAGTCTAGAAATATGGAAATTATCATCGTATTATCAAACAGGGAGTCCCGCGGTCGCGGGGTCAGTTCCTACGAGTTACATTGGTCCTCTGGGAGGTGTTGGTGCCACCCACGAGGCCGTTAGAGGGATGTTTCGAGTTTTCACCCTCTAACGCCATGTTTTTAAGCCTAAGTCTAGAAATAGGCAAATTACCATCGTATTCACAAACCGGGAGACCCGCGGCTGCGGGGTCAGTTCCTACGAGTTACATTAGTCCCGAGGGAGGTGTTGGTGCCACCCACGGGGACGTTCTGGGGCTGTTTCTAGTTCTCACCCTCCAATGCCACGTTTTTAAGCCTAAGTCTAGAAATACGCAAATTACCGTCGTATTCTGTAAGCGGGAGTTCCACGACTGCGGGGATACGTCCAACGAGTTACATTAGTCTCGTGGGAGGTGTTGGTGCCACCCACGGGGCCGTTCGGGGGCTATTTCTAGTTCTCACCCTCTAACACCATGTTTTTAAGCCTAAGTCTAGAAATATGCAAATTACCATCGTACTCTCAAATTGGGAGACCCGCGGCTGCAGGGTCAGTTCCTACTAGTTACATTGGTCCCGTGGGAGGTGTTGGTGCCACCCACGGGGACGTTCGGGGGCTGTTTCGAGTTTTCACCCTCTAACGCCATGTTTTTAAGCCTAAGTCTAGAAATATGCAAATTATCGTCGTATTCTCAAACCGGGAGTCCCGCGGCTGCGGGGTCAGTTCCTACGAGTTACATTGGTCCTGTGGGAGGTGTTGGAGCCACCCACGGGGACGTTCGGGGGCTGTTTCTAGTTCTCACCCTCTAACGCCATGTTTTATGCCTAAGTCTAGAAATATGCAAATTATCGTCGTATTCTCAAACCGGTAGTCCCGCGGATGCAGGGTCAGTTCCTACGAGTTACATTGGTCCCGTGGGAGGTGTTGGTGCCACCCACGGGGACATACTGGGGCTGTTTCTAGTTCTCACCCCCTAACACCATGTTTTTTAGCCTAAGTCTAGAAATATTCCAATTACCGTCGTACTCTAAAACCGGGAGACCCGCGGCTGCGAGCTCAGTTCCTATGAGTTACATTGGTCCCGTGGGAGGTGTTGGTGACACCCACGGGGACGTTCGGGGGATGGTTCGAGTTCTCACCCTCTAACGCCATGTTTTTAAGCCTAAGTCAAGAAATATGCAAATTACCGTCGAACTCTCAAACCGGGAGACCCGCGGTTGCGGGGTCAATTCCTACGAGTTAAATTGGTCCCGTGGAAGGGGTTGGTTCCACCCACGGGGACGTTCGGGGGCTGTTTCAGGTTCTCACCCTCAAACGCCATGTTTTTAATCCTAAGTCTTGAAATATGCAAATTATCATCGTATTATCAAACAGGGAGTCCCGCGGTCGCGGGGTCAGTTCCTACGAGTTACATTGGTCCCCTGGGAGGTGTTGGTGCCACCCACGAGGCCGTTAGAGGGCTGTTTTGAGTTTTCACCCTCTAACGCCATGTTTTTAAGCCTAAGTCTAGAAATATGTAAATTACCGTCATATTCCGTAACCGGGAGTCCCGTGTCTGCGGGGATAGTTCCTACGAGTTACATTGGTCCCATGGGAGGTGTTGGTGCCACCCACGGGGACGTTCGGGGGCTGTTTCTTCTTCTCACCCCCTAACACCATGTTTTTTAGGCTTAGTCTAGAAAAATGCCAATTACCGTCGTACTCTCAAACCGGGAGACCCGCGGCTGCGAGCTCAGTTCCTACGAGTTACATTGGTCCCGTGGGAGGTGTTGGTGCCACCCACAAGGACGTTCGGGGGCTGTTTCGAGTTCTCACACTCTAACGCCATGTTTTTAAGCCTAAGTCAAGAAATATGCAAATTACCGTCGTACCCTCAAATCGGGAGACCCGCGGCTGCAGGGTTAGTTCCTACGAGTTAAATTGGTCCCGTGGAAGGTGTTGGTACCATCCACGGGGACATTCGGGGGCTGTTTCAGGTTCTCACCCTCAAACGCCATGTTTTTAAGCCTAAGTCTAGAAATATGCAAATTGTCATCGTATTCTCAAACTGGGAGTTCCGCGGTCGCGGGGTCAGTTCCTACGAGTTACATTGGTCCCCTAGGAGGTGTTGGTACCACCCACGGGGACGTTTGGGGGTTGTTTCGAGTTTTCACCCTCTAACGCCATGTTTTAAGCCTAAGTCTAGAAATATGCAAACTACCACCGTATTCTGTAATCGGGTGTCCCGCGACTGCGGGGTCAGTTTCTACGAGTTACATTGGTCCTGTGGGAGGTGTTGGTGCCACCCACGGGGCCGTTTGGGGGCTGTTTCTAGTTCTCACCCCCTAACACCATGTTTTTTAGACTAATTCTAAAAATATGCAAATTACCGTCGTACTCTCAAATCGGGAGACCCGCTGCTGTGGGGTCAGTTCCTACGAGTTACATTGGTCCCGTGAGAGGTGTTGGTGCCACCCACGGGGACATTCGGGGGCTGTTTTGGGTTTTCACCCTCTAACGCCATGTTTTTAAGCCTAAGTCTAAAATATGCAAATTAATGTCGTATTCTCGAACTGGGAGTCCCGCGGCTGCGGGGTCAGTTCCTACGAGTTACATGGGTCCCGTGGGTGTTGTTCGTGCCACCCACGGGGACGTTCGGGGGCTGTTTCTATTTCTCACTCTCCTATGCCTTGTATTTAAGCCTAAGTCTAGAAATATGAAAATTACCGTCATATTCGGTAACCAGGAGTCCCACGTCTACGGGGATAGTTCCTACGAGTTACACTGGTCCCATGGGAGGTGTTGGTGCAACCCACGGGGACGTTCGGGGGCTGTTTCTAGTTCTCACCCCCTAACGCCTTGTTTTTTAGCCTAAGTCTAGAAATATGCAGATTACCATCGTACTCTCTAACCGGGAGACCCGAGGCTTCGGGGTCAGTTCCTACGAGTTACATTGGTCCCGTGGGAGGTGTTGGTGCCACCCACGGGGATGTTCGGGGGCTGTTTAGAGTTCTCACCCTCTAACGCCAAGTTTTTAAGCCTAAGTCAAGAAATATGAAAATTATCGTCGTACTCTCAAACCGGAAGTCCCGCGGTTGCTGGGTCAGTTCCTACGAGTTACATTGGTCCCGTGGGAGGTGTTGGTGCCACCCACGGGGACGTTCGGGAGATGTTTCGAGTTTTCACCCTCTAACGCCATGTTTTTAAGCCTAAGTCTAGAAATAGGCAAATTACCGTCGTATTCACAAACCGGGAGACCCGCGGCTGCGGGGTCAGTTCCTACGAGTTACATTAGTCCCGAGGGAGGTGTTGGTGCCACCCACGGGGACGTTCTGGGGCTGTTTCTAGTTCTCACCCTCCAATGCCACGTTTTTAAGCCTAAGTCTAGAAATATGCAAATTACCGTAGTATTCTGTAAGCGGGAGTTCCACGACTGCGGGGATACTTCCAACGAGTTACATTAGTCTCGTGGGAGCTGTTGGTGCCACCCACGGGGCCGTTCGGGGGCTATTTCTAGTTCTCACCCTCTAACACCATGTTTTTAAGCCTAAGTCTAGAAATATGCAAATTACCATCGTACTCTCAAATTGGGAGACCCGCGGCTGCAGGGTCAGTTCCTACGAGTTACATTGGTCCCGTGGGAGGTGTTGGTGCCACCCACGGGGACGTTCGGGGGCTGTTTCGAGTTTTCACCCTCTAACGCCATGTTTTTAAGCCTAAGTCTAGAAATATGCAAATTATCGTCGTATTCTCAAACCGGGAGTCCCGCGGCTGCGGGGTCAGTTCCTACGAGTTACATTGGTCCCGTGGGAGGTGTTGGAGCCACCCACGGGGACGTTCGGGGGCTGTTTCTAGTTCTCACCCTCTAACGCCATGTTTTATGCCTAAGTCTAGAAATATGCAAATTATCATCGTATTCTCAAACCGATAGTCCTGCGGCTGCAGGGTCAGTTCCTACGAGTTACATTGGTCCCGTGGGAGGTGTTGGTGCCACCCACGGGGACGTTCGGGGGCTGTTTCTAGTTCTCACTCTCCTATGCCTTGTATTTAAGCCTAAGTCTAGAAATATGAAAATTACTGTCATATTCGGTAACCAGGAGTCCCACGTCTACGGGGATAGTTCCTACGAGTTACACTGGTCCCATGGGAGGTGTTGGTGCCACCCACGGGGACGTTCGGGGGCTCTTTCGAGTTCTCACCCTCTAACGCCATGTTTTCAAGCCTAAGTCAAGAAATATGCAAATTACCGTCAAACTCTCAAACCGGGAGACCCGCGGCTGCGGGGTCAATTCCTACGAGTTAAATTGGTCCCGTGGAAGGTGTTGGTTCCACCCACGGGAACGTTCGGGGGCTGTTTCAGGTTCTCACCCTCAAACGCCATGTTTTTAAGCCTAAGTCTAGAAATATGGAAATTATCATCGTATTATCAAACAGGGAGTCCCGCGGTCGCGGGGTCAGTTCCTACGAGTTACATTGGTCCCCTGGGAGGTGTTGGTGCCACCCACGAGGCCGTTAGAGGGATGTTTCGAGTTTTCACCCTCTAACGCCATGTTTTTAAGCCTAAGTCTAGAAATAGGCAAATTACCATCGTATTCACAAACCGGGAGACCCGCGGCTGCGGGGTCAGTTCCTACGAGTTACATTAGTCCCGAGGGAGGTGTTGGTGCCACCCACGGGGACGTTCTGGGGCTGTTTCTAGTTCTCACCCTCCAATGCCACGTTTTTAAGCCTAAGTCTAGAAATACGCAAATTACCGTCGTATTCTGTAAGCGGGAGTTCCACGACTGCGGGGATACTTCCAACGAGTTACATTAGTCTCGTGGGAGGTGTTGGTGCCACCCACGGGGCCGTTCGGGGGCTATTTCTAGTTCTCACCCTCTAACACCATGTTTTTAAGCCTAAGTCTAGAAATATGCAAATTACCATCGTACTCTCAAATTGGGAGACCCGCGGCTGCAGGGTCAGTTCCTACTAGTTACATTGGTCCCGTGGGAGGTGTTGGTGCCACCCACGGGGACGTTCGGGGGCTGTTTCGAGTTTTCACCCTCTAACGCCATGTTTTTAAGCCTAAGTCTAGAAATATGCAAATTATCGTCGTATTCTCAAACCGGGAGTCCCGCGGCTGCGGGGTCAGTTCCTACGAGTTACATTGGTCCTGTGGGAGGTGTTGGAGCCACCCACGGGGACGTTCGGGGGCTGTTTCTAGTTCTCACCCTCTAACGCCATGTTTTATGCCTAAGTCTAGAAATATGCAAATTATCGTCGTATTCTCAAACCGGTAGTCCCGCGGATGCAGGGTCAGTTCCTACGAGTTACATTGGTCCCGTGGGAGGTGTTGGTGCCACCCACGGGGACATACTGGGGCTGTTTCTAGTTCTCACCCCCTAACACCATGTTTTTTAGCCTAAGTCTAGAAATATTCCAATTACCGTCGTACTCCAAAACCGGGAGACCCGCGGCTGCGAGCTCAGTTCCTATGAGTTACATTGGTCCCGTGGGAGGTGTTGGTGACACCCACGGGGACGTTCGGGGGCTGTTTCGAGTTCTCACCCTCTAACGCCATGTTTTCAAGCCTAAGTCAAGAAATATGCAAATTACCGTCGAACTCTCAAACCGGGAGACCCGCGGCTGTGGGGTCAATTCCTACGAGTTAAATTGGTCCCGTGGAAGGGGTTGGTTCCACCCACGGGGACGTTCGGGGGCTGTTTCAGGTTCTCACCCTCAAACGCCATGTTTTTAAGCCTAAGTCTAGAAATATGCAAATTATCATCGTATTATCAAACAGGGAGTCCCGCGGTCGCGGGGTCAGTTCCTACGAGTTACATTGGTCCCCTGGGAGGTGTTGGTGCCACCCACGAGGCCGTTAGAGGGCTGTTTCGAGTTTTCACCCTCTAACGCCATGTTTTTAAGCCTAAGTCTAGAAATATGTAAATTACCGTCATATTCCGTAACCGGGAGTCCCGTGTCTGCGGGGATAGTTCCTACGAGTTACATTGGTCCCATGGGAGGTGTTGGTGCCACCCACGGGGACGTTCGGGGGCTGTTTCTTGTTCTCACCCCCTAACACCATGTTTTTTAGGATAAGTCTAGAAAAATGCCAATTACCGTCGTACTCTCAAACCGGGAGACCCGCGGCTGCGAGCTCAGTTCCTACGAGTTACATTGGTCCCGTGGGAGGTGTTGGTGCCACCCACAAGGACGTTCGGGGGCTGTTTCGAGTTCTCACACTCTAACGCCATGTTTTTAAGCCTAAGTCAAGAAATATGCAAATTACCGTCGTACCCTCAAATCGGGAGACCCGCGGCTGCAGGGTTAGTTCCTACGAGTTAAATTGGTCCCGTGGAAGGTGTTGGTACCATCCACGGGGACATTCGGGGGCTATTTCAGGTTCTCACCCTCAAACGCCATGTTTTTAAGCCTAAGTCTAGAAATATGCAAATTGTCATCGTATTCTCAAACTGGGAGTTCCGCGGTCGCGGGGTCAGTTCCTACGAGTTACATTGGTCCCCTAGGAGGTGTTGGTACCACCCACGGGGACGTTTGGGGGTTGTTTCGAGTTTTCACCCTCTAACGCCATGTTTTAAGCCTAAGTCTAGAAATATGCAAACTACCGCCGTATTCTGTAATCGGGTGTCCCGCGACTGCGGGGTCAGTTTCTACGAGTTACATTGGTCCTGTGGGAGGTGTTGGTGCCACCCACGGGGCCGTTTGTGGGCTGTTTCTAGTTCTCACCCCCTAACGCCATGTTTTTTAGACTAATTCTAAAAATATGCAAATTACCGTCGTACTCTCAAATCGGGAGACCCGCTGCTGTGGGGTCAGTTCCTACGAGTTACATTGGTCCCGTGAGAGGTGTTGGTGCCACCCACGGGGACATTCGGGGGCTGTTTTGGGTTTTCACCCTCTAACGCCATGTTTTTAAGCCTAAGTCTAAAATATGCAAATTAACGTCGTATTCTCGAACTGGGAGTCCCGCGGCTGCGGGGTCAGTTCCTACGAGTTACATTGGTCCCGTGGGTGTTGTTGGTGCCACCCACGGGGACGTTCGGGGGCTGTTTCTATTTCTCACTCTCCTATGCCTTGTATTTAAGCCTAAGTCTAGAAATATGAAAATTACCGTCATATTCGGTAACCAGGAGTCCCACGTCTACGGGGATAGTTCCTACGAGTTACACTGGTCCCATGGGAGGTGTTGGTGCAACCCACGGGGACGTTCGGGGGCTGTTTCTAGTTCTCACCCCCTAACGCCTTGTTTTTTAGCCTAAGTCTAGAAATATGCAGATTACCATCGTACTCTCTAACCGGGAGACCCGAGGCTTCGGGGTCAGTTCCTACGAGTTACATTGGTCCCGTGGGAGGTGTTGGTGCCACCCACGGGGATGTTCGGGGGCTGTTTAGAGTTCTCACCCTCTCACGCCAAGTTTTTAAGCCTAAGTCAAGAAATATGAAAATTATCGTCGTACTCTCAAACCGGAAGTCCCGCGGTTGCTGGGTCAGTTCCTACGAGTTACATTGGTCCCGTGGGAGGTGTTGGTGCCACCCACGGGGACGTTCGGGAGATGTTTCGAGTTTTCACCCTCTAACGCCATGTTTTTAAGCCTAAGTCTAGAAATAGGCAAATTACCGTCGTATTCACAAACCGGGAGACCCGCGGCTGCGGGGTCAGTTCCTACGAGTTACATTAGTCCCGAGGGAGGTGTTGGTGCCACCCACGGGGACGTTCTGGGGCTGTTTCTAGTTCTCACCCTCCAATGCCACGTTTTTAAGCCTAAGTCTAGAAATATGCAAATTACCGTCGTATTCTGTAAGCGGGAGTTCCACGACTGCGGGGATACTTCCAACGAGTTACATTAGTCTCGTGGGAGCTGTTGGTGCCACCCACGGGGCCGTTCGGGGGCTATTTCTAGTTCTCACCCTCTAACACCATGTTTTTAAGCCTAAGTCTAGAAATATGCAAATTACCATCGTACTCTCAAATTGGGAGACCCGCGGCTGCAGGGTCAGTTCCTACGAGTTACATTGGTCCCGTGGGAGGTGTTGGTACCACCCACGGGGACGTTCGGGGGCCGTTTCGAGTTTTCACCCTCTAACGCCATGTTTTTAAGCCTAAGTCTAGAAATATGCAAATTATCGTCGTATTCTCAAACCGGGAGTCCCGCGGCTGCGGGGTCAGTTCCTACGAGTTACATTGGTCCCGTGGGAGGTGTTGGAGCCACCCACGGGGACGTTCGGGGGCTGTTTCTAGTTCTCACCCTCTAACGCCATGTTTTATGCCTAAGTCTAGAAATATGCAAATTATCATCGTATTCTCAAACCGATAGTCCCGCGGCTGCAGGGTCAGTTCCTACGAGTTACATTGGTCCCGTGGGAGGTGTTGGTGCCACCCACGGGGACGTTCGGGGGCTGTTTCTAGTTCTCACTCTCCTATGCCTTGTATTTAAGCCTAAGTCTAGAAATATGAAAATTACCATCATATTCGGTAACCAGGAGTCCCACGTCTACGGGGATAGTTCCTACGAGTTACACTGGTCCCATGGGAGGTGTTGGTGCCACCCACGGGGACGTTCGGGGGCTGTTTCGAGTTCTCACCCTCTAACGCCATGTTTTCAAGCCTAAGTCAAGAAATATGCAAATTACCGTCAAACTCTCAAACCGGGAGACCCGCGGCTGCGGGGTCAATTCCTACGAGTTAAATTGGTCCCGTGGAAGGTGTTGGTTCCACCCACGGGGACGTTCGGGGGCTGTTTCAGGTTCTCACCCTCAAACGCCATGTTTTTAAGCCTAAGTCTAGAAATATGCAAATTATCATCGTATTATCAAACAGGGAGTCCCGCGGTCGCGGGGTCAGTTCCTACGAGTTACATTGGTCCCCTGGGAGGTGTTGGTGCCACCCACGAGGCCGTTAGAGGGATGTTTCGAGTTTTCACCCTCTAACGCCATGTTTTTAAGCCTAAGTCTAGAAATAGGCAAATTACCATCGTATTCACAAACCGGGAGACCCGCGGCTGCGGGGTCAGTTCCTACGAGTTACATTAGTCCCGAGGGAGGTGTTGGTGCCACCCACGGGGACGTTCTGGGGCTGTTTCTAGTTCTCACCCTCCAATGCCAGGTTTTTAAGCCTAAGTCTAGAAATACGCAAATTACCGTCGTATTCTGTAAGCGGGAGTTCCACGACTGCGGGGATACTTCCAACGAGTTACATTAGTCTCGTGGGAGGTGTTGGTGCCACCCCCGGGGCCGTTCGGGGGCTATTTCTAGTTCTCACCCTCTAACACCATGTTTTTAAGCCTAAGTCTAGAAATATGCAAATTACCATCGTACTCTCAAATTGGGAGACCCGCGGCTGCAGGGTCAGTTCCTACTAGTTACATTGGTCCCGTGGGAGGTGTTGGTGCAACCCACGGGGACGTTCGGGGGCTGTTTCGAGTTTTCACCCTCTAACGCCATGTTTTTAAGCCTAAGTCTAGAAATATGCAAATTATCGTCGTATTCTCAAACCGGGAATCCCGCGGCTGCGGGGTCAGTTCCTACGAGTTACATTGGTCCCATGGGAGGTGTTGGAGCCACCCACGGGGACGTTCGGGGGCTGTTTCTAGTTCTCACCCTCTAACGCCATGTTTTATGCCTAAGTCTAGAAATATGCAAATTATCGTCGTATTCTCAAACCGGTAGTCCCGCGGCTGCAGGGTCAGTTCCTACGAGTTACATTGGTCCCGTGGGAGGTGTTGGTGCCACCCACGGGGACATACTGGGGCTGTTTCTAGTTCTCACCCCCTAACACCATGGTTTTTAGCCTAAGTCTAGAAATATTCCAATTACCGTCGTACTCTCAAACCGGGAGACCCGCGGCTGCGAGCTCAGTTCCTATGAGTTACATTGGTCCCGTGGGAGGTGTTGGTGACACCCACGGGGACGTTCGGGGGCTGTTTCGAGTTCTCACCCTCTAACGCCATGTTTTCAAGCCTAAGTCAAGAAATATGCAAATTACCGTCGAACTCTCAAACCGGGAGACCCGCGGCTGCGGGGTCAATTCCTACGAGTTAAATTGGTCCCGTGGAAGGGGTTGGTTCCACCCACGGGGACGTTCGGGGGCTGTTTCAGGTTCTCACCCTCAAACGCCATGTTTTTAAGCCTAAGTCTTGAAATATGCAAATTATCATCGTATTATCAAATAGGGAGTCCCGCGGTCGCGGGGTCAGTTCCTACGAGTTACATTGGTCCCCCGGGAGGTGTTGGTGCCACCCACGAGGCCGTTAGAGGGCTGTTTCGAGTTTTCACCCTCTAACGCCATGTTTTTAAGCCTAAGTCTAGAAATATGTAAATTACCGTCACATTCCGTAACCGGGAGTCCCGTGTCTGCGGGGATAGTTCCTACGAGTTACATTGGTCCCATGGGAGGTGTTGGTGCCACCCACGGGGACGTTCGGGGGCTGTTTCTTGTTCTCACCCCCTAACACCATGTTTTTTAGGATAAGTCTAGAAAAATGCCAATTACCGTCGTACTCTCAAACCGGGAGACCCGCGGCTGCGAGCTCAGTTCCTACGAGTTACATTGGTCCCGTGGGAGGTGTTGGTGCCACCCACAAGGACGTTCGGGGGCTGTTTCGAGTTCTCACACTCTAACGCCATGTTTTTAAGCCTAAGTCAAGAAATATGCAAATTACCGTCGTACCCTCAAATCGGGAGACCCGCGGCTGCAGGGTTAGTTCCTACGAGTTAAATTGGTCCCGTGGAAGGTGTTGGTACCATCCACGGGGACATTCAGGGGCTGTTTCAGGTTCTCACCCTCAAACGCCATGTTTTTAAGCCTAAGTCTAGAAATATGCAAATTGTCATCGTATTCTCAAACTGGGAGTTCCGCGGTCGCGGGGTCAGTTCCTACGAGTTACATTGGTCCCCTAGGAGGTGTTGGTACCACCCACGGGGACGTTTGGGGGTTGTTTCGAGTTTTCACCCTCTAACGCCATGTTTTAAGCCTAAGTCTAGAAATATGCAAACTACCGCCGTATTCTGTAATCGGGTGTCCCGCGACTGCGGGGTCAGTTTCTACGAGTTACATTGGTCCTGTGGGAGGTGTTGGTGCCACCCACGGGGCCGTTTGGGGGCTGTTTCTAGTTCTCACCCCCTAACGCCATGTTTTTTAGACTAATTCTAAAAATATGCAAATTACCGTCGTACTCTCAAATCGGGAGACCCGCTGCTGTGGGGTCAGTTCCTACGAGTTACATTGGTCCCGTGAGAGGTGTTGGTGCCACCCACGGGGACATTCGGGGGCTGTTTTGGGTTTTCACCCTCTAACGCCATGTTTTTAAGCCTAAGTCTAAAATATGCAAATTAACGTCGTATTCTCGAACTGGGAGTCCCGCGGCTGCGGGGTCAGTTCCTACGAGTTACATTGGTCCCGTGGGTGTTGTTGGTGCCACCCACGGGGACGTTCGGGGGCTGTTTCTATTTCTCACTCTCCTATGCCTTGTATTTAAGCCTAAGTCTAGAAATATGAAAATTACCGTCATATTCGGTAACCAGGAGTCCCACGTCTACGGGGATAGTTCCTACGAGTTACACTGGTCCCATGGGAGGTGTTGGTGCAACCCACGGGGACGTTCGGGGGCTGTTTCTAGTTCTCACCCCCTAACGCCTTGTTTTTTAGCCTAAGTCTAGAAATATGCAGATTACCATCGTACTCTCTAACCGGGAGACCCGAGGCTTCGGGGTCAGTTCCTACGAGTTACATTGGTCCCGTGGGAGGTGTTGGTGCCACCCACGGGGATGTTCGGGGGCTGTTTAGAGTTCTCACCCTCTCACGCCAAGTTTTTAAGCCTAAGTCAAGAAATATGAAAATTATCGTCGTACTCTCAAACCGGAAGTCCCGCGGTTGCTGGGTCAGTTCCTACGAGTTACATTGGAACCGTGGGAGGTGTTGGTGCCACCCACGGGGACGTTCGGGAGATGTTTCGAGTTTTCACCCTCTAACGCCATGTTTTTAAGCCTAAGTCTAGAAATAGGCAAATTACCGTCGTATTCACAAACCGGGAGACCCGCGGCTGCGGGGTCAGTTCCTACGAGTTACATTAGTCCCGAGGGAGGTGTTGGTGCCACCCACGGGGACGTTCTGGGGCTATTTCTAGTTCTCACCCTCCAATGCCACGTTTTTAAGCCTAAGTCTAGAAATATGCAAATTACCGTCGTATTCTGTAAGCGGGAGTTCCACGACTGCGGGGATACTTCCAACGAGTTACATTAGTCTCGTGGGAGCTGTTGGTGCCACCCACGGGGCCGTTCGGGGGCTATTTCTAGTTCTCACCCTCTAACACCATGTTTTTAAGCCTAAGTCTAGAAATATGCAAATTACCATCGTACTCTCAAATTGGGAGACCCGCGGCTGCAGGGTCAGTTCCTACGAGTTACATTGGTCCCGTGGGAGGTGTTGGTGCCACCCACGGGGACGTTCGGGGGCCGTTTCGAGTTTTCACCCTCTAACGCCATGTTTTTAAGCCTAAGTCTAGAAATATGCAAATTATCGTCGTATTCTCAAACCGGGAGTCCCGCGGCTGCGGGGTCAGTTCCTACGAGTTACATTGGTCCCGTGGGAGGTGTTGGAGCCACCCACGGGGACGTTCGGGGGCTGTTTCTAGTTCTCACCCTCTAACGCCATGTTTTATGCCTAAGTCTAGAAATATGCAAATTATCGTCGTATTCTCAAACCGATAGTCCCGCGGCTGCAGGGTCAGTTCTTACGAGTTACATTGGTCCCGTGGGAGGTGTTGGTGCCACCCACGGGGACGTTCGGGGGCTGTTTCTAGTTCTCACTCTCCTATGCCTTGTATTTAAGCCTAAGTCTAGAAATATGAAAATTACCATCATATTCGGTAACCAGGAGTCCCACGTCTACGGGGATAGTTCCTACGAGTTACACTGGTCCCATGGGAGGTGTTGGTGCCACCCACGGGGACGTTCGGGGGCTGTTTCGAGTTCTCACCCTCTAACGCCATGTTTTCAAGCCTAAGTCAAGAAATATGCAAATTACCGTCAAACTCTCAAACCGGGAGACCCGCGGCTGCGGGGTCAATTCCTACGAGTTAAATTGGTCCCGTGGAAGGTGTTGGTTCCACCCACGGGGACGTTCGGGGGCTGTTTCAGGTTCTCACCCTCAAACGCCATGTTTTTAAGCCTAAGTCTAGAAATATGCAAATTATCATCGTATTATCAAACAGGGAGTCCCGCGGTCGCGGGGTCAGTTCCTACGAGTTACATTGGTCCCCTGGGAGGTGTTGGTGCCACCCACGAGGCCGTTAGAGGGATGTTTCGAGTTTTCACCCTCTAACGCCATGTTTTTAAGCCTAAGTCTAGAAATAGGCAAATTACCATCGTATTCACAAACCGGGAGACCCGCGGCTGCGGGGTCAGTTCCTACGAGTTACATTAGTCCCGAGGGAGGTGTTGGTGCCACCCACGGGGACGTTCTGGGGCTGTTTCTAGTTCTCACCCTCCAATGCCACGTTTTTAAGCCTAAGTCTAGAAATACGCAAATTACCATCGTATTCTGTAAGCGGGAGTTCCACGACTGCGGGGATACTTCCAATGAGTTACATTAGTCTCGTGGGAGGTGTTGGTGCCACCCACGGGGCCGTTCGGGGGCTATTTCTAGTTCTCACCCTCTAACACCATGTTTTTAAGCCTAAGTCTAGAAATATGCAAATTACCATCGTACTCTCAAATTGGGAGACCCGCGGCTGCAGGGTCAGTTCCTACTAGTTACATTGGTCCCGTGGGAGGTGTTGGTGCAACCCACGGGGACGTTCGGGGGCTGTTTCGAGTTTTCACCCTCTAACGTCATGTTTTTAAGCCTAAGTCTAGAAATATGCAAATTATCGTCGTATTCTCAAACCGGGAGTCCCGCGGCTGCGGGGTCAGTTCCTACGAGTTACATTGGTCCCGTGGGAGGTGTTGGAGCCACCCACGGGGACGTTCGGGGGCTGTTTCTAGTTCTCACCCTCTAACGCCATGTTTTATGCCTAAGTCTAGAAATATGCAAATTATCGTCGTATTCTCAAACCGGTAGTCCCGCGGCTGCAGGGTCAGTTCCTACGAGTTACATTGGTCCCGTGGGAGGTGTTGGTGCCACCCACGGGGACATACTGGGGCTGTTTCTAGTTCTCACCCCCTAACACCATGTTTTTTAGCCTAAGTCTAGAAATATTCCAATTACCGTCGTACTCTCAAACCGGGAGACCCGCGGCTGCGAGCTCAGTTCCTATGAGTTACATTGGTCCCGTGGGAGGTGTTGGTGACACCCACGGGGACGTTCGGGGGCTGTTTCGAGTTCTCACCCTCTAACGCCATGTTTTCAAGCCTAAGTCAAGAAATATGCAAATTACCGTCGAACTCTCAAACCGGGAGACCCGCGGCTGCGGGGTCAATTCCTGCGAGTTAAATTGGTCCCGTGGAAGGGGTTGGTTCCACCCACGGGGACGTTCGGGGGCTGTTTCAGGTTCTCACCCTCAAACGCCATGTTTTTAAGCCTAAGTCTTGAAATATGCAAATTATCATCGTATTATCAAACAGGGAGTCCCGCGGTCGCGGGGTCAGTTCCTACGAGTTACATTGGTCCCCCGGGAGGTGTTGGTGCCACCCACGAGGCCGTTAGAGGGCTGTTTCGAGTTTTCACCCTCTAACGCCATGTTTTTAAGCCTAAGTCTAGAAATATGTAAATTACCGTCATATTCCGTAACCGGGAGTCCCGTGTCTGCGGGGATAGTTCCTACGAGTTACATTGGTCCCATGGGAGGTCTTGGTGCCACCCACGGGGACGTTCGGGGGCTGTTTCTTGTTCTCACCCCCTAACACCATGTTTTTTAGGATAAGTCTAGGAAAATGCCAATTACCGTCGTACTCTCAAACTGGGAGACCCGCGGCTGCGAGCTCAGTTCCTACGAGTTACATTGGTCCCGTGGGAGGTGTTGGTGCCACCCACAAGGACGTTCGGGGGCTGTTTCGAGTTCTCACACTCTAACGCCTTGTTTTTAAGCCTAAGTCAAGAAATATGCAAATTACCGTCGTACCCTCAAATCGGGAGACCCGCGGCTGCAGGGTTAGTTCCTACGAGTTAAATTGGTCCCGTGGAAGGTGTTGGTACCATCCACGGGGACATTCGGGGGCTGTTTCAGGTTCTCACCCTCAAACGCCATGTTTTTAAGCCTAAGTCTACAAATATGCAAATTGTCATCGTATTCTCAAACTGGGAGTTCCGCGGTCGCGGGGTCAGTTCCTACGAGTTACATTGGTCCCCTAGGAGGTGTTGGTACCACCCACGGGGACGTTTGGGGGTTGTTTCGAGTTTTCACCCTCTAACGCCATGTTTTAAGCCTAAGTCTAGAAATATGCAAACTACCGCCGTATTCTGTAATCGGGTGTCCCGCGACTGCGGGGTCAGTTTCTACGAGTTACATTGGTCCTGTGGGAGGTGTTGGTGCCACCCACGGGGCCGTTTGGGGGCTGTTTCTAGTTCTCACCACCTAACGCCATGTTTTTTAGACTAATTCTAAAAATATGCAAATTACCGTCGTACTCTCAAATCGGGAGACCCGCTGCTGTGGGGTCAGTTCCTACGAGTTACATTGGTCCCGTGAGAGGTGTTGGTGCCACCCACGGGGACATTCGGGGGCTGTTTTGGGTTTTCTCCCTCTAACGCCATGTTTTTAAGCCTAAGTCTAAAATATGCAAATTAACGTCGTATTCTCGAACTGGGAGTCCCGCGGCTGCGGGGTCAGTTCCTACGAGTTACATTGGTCCCGTGGGTGTTGTTGGTGCCACCCACGGGGACGTTCGGGGGCTGTTTCTATTTCTCACTCTCCTATGCCTTGTATTTAAGCCTAAGTCTAGAAATATGAAAATTACCGTCATATTCGGTAACCAGGAGTCCCACGTCTACAGGGATAGTTCCTACGAGTTACACTAGTCCCATGGGAGGTGTTGGTGCAACCCACGGGGACGTTCGGGGGCTGTTTCTAGTTCTCACCCCCTAACGCCTTGTTTTTTAGCCTAAGTCTAGAAATATGCAGATTACCATCGTACTCTCTAACCGGGAGACCCGAGGCTTCGGGGTCAGTTCCTACGAGTTACATTGGTCCCGTGGGAGGTGTTGGTGCCACCCACGGGGATGTTCGGGGGCTGTTTAGAGTTCTCACCCTCTCACGCCAAGTTTTTAATCCTAAGTCAAGAAATATGAAAATTATCGTCGTACTCTCAAACCGGAAGTCCCGCGGTTGCTGGGTCAGTTCCTACGAGTTACATTGGTCCCGTGGGAGGTGTTGGTGCCACCCACGGGGACGTTCGGGAGATGTTTCGAGTTTTCACCCTCTAACGCCATGTTTTTAAGCCCAAGTCTAGAAATAGGCAAATTACCGTCGTATTCACAAACCGGGAGACCCGCGGCTGCGGGGTCAGTTCCTACGAGTTACATTAGTCCCGAGGGAGGTGTTGGTGCCACCCACGGGGATGTTCTGGGGCTGTTTCTAGTTCTCACCCTCCAATGCCACGTTTTTAAGCCTAAGTCTAGAAATATGCAAATTACCGTCGTATTCTGTAAGCGGGAGTTCCACGACTGCGGGGATACTTCCAACGAGTTACATTAGTCTCGTGGGAGCTGTTGGTGCCACCCACGGGGCCGTTCGGGGGCTATTTCTAGTTCTCACCCTCTAACACCATGTTTTTAAGCCTAAGTCTAGAAATATGCAAATTACCATCGTACTCTCAAATTGGGAGACCCGCGGCTGCAGGGTCAGTTCCTACGAGTTACATTGGTCCCGTGGGAGGTGTTGGTGCCACCCACGGGGACGTTCGGGGGCCGTTTCGAGTTTTCACCCTCTAACGCCATGTTTTTAAGCCTAAGTCTAGAAATATGCAAATTATCGTCGTATTCTCAAACCGGGAGTCCCGCGGCTGCGGGGTCAGTTCCTACGAGTTACATTGGTCCCGTGGGAGGTGTTGGAGCCACCCACGGGGACGTTCGGGGGCTGTTTCTAGTTCTCACCCTCTAACGCCATGTTTTATGCCTAAGTCTAGAAATATGCAAATTATCGTCGTATTCTCAAACCGATAGTCCCGCGGCTGCAGGGTCAGTTCCTACGAGTTACATTGGTCCCGTGGGAGGTGTTGGTGCCACCCACGGGGACGTTCGGGGGCTGTTTCTAGTTCTCACTCTCCTATGCCTTGTATTTAAGCCTAAGTCTAGAAATATGAAAATTACCGTCATATTCGGTAACCAGGAGTCCCACGTCTACGGGGATAGTTCCTACGAGTTACACTGGTCCCATGGGAGGTGTTGGTGCCACCCACGGGGACGTTCGGGGGCTGTTTCGAGTTCTCACCCTCTAACGCCATGTTTTCAAGCCTAAGTCAAGAAATATGCAAATTACCGTCAAACTCTCAAACCGGGAGACCCGCGGCTGCGGGGTCAATTCCTACGAGTTAAATTGGTCCCGTGGAAGGTGTTGGTTCCACCCACGGGGACGTTCGGGGGCTGTTTCAGGTTCTCACCCTCAAACGCCATGTTTTTAAGCCTAAGTCTAGAAATATGCAAATTATCATCGTATTATCAAACAGGGAGTCCCGCGATCGCGGGGTCAGTTCCTACGAGTTACATTGGTCCCCTGGGAGGTGTTGGTGCCACCCACGAGGCCGTTAGAGGGATGTTTCGAGTTTTCACCCTCTAACGCCATGTTTTTAAGCCTAAGTCTAGAAATAGGCAAATTACCATCGTATTCACAAACCGGGAGACCCGCGGCTGCGGGGTCAGTTCCTACGAGTTACATTAGTCCCGAGGGAGGTGTTGGTGCCACCCACGGGGACGTTCTGGGGCTGTTTCTAGTTCTCACCCTCCAATGCCACGTTTTTAAGCCTAAGTCTAGAAATACGCAAATTACCGTCGTATTCTGTAAGCGGGAGTTCCACGACTGCGGGGATACTTCCAACGAGTTACATTAGTCTCGTGGGAGGTGTTGGTGCCACCCACGGGGCCGTTCGGGGGCTATTTCTAGTTCTCACCCTCTAACACCATGTTTTTAAGCCTAAGTCTAGAAATATGTAAATTACCATCGTACTCTCAAATTGGGAGACCCGCGGCTGCAGGGTCAGTTCCTACTAGTTACATTGGTCCCGTGGGAGGTGTTGGTGCAACCCACGGGGACGTTCGGGGGCTGTTTCGAGTTTTCACCCTCTAACGCCATGTTTTTAAGCCTAAGTCTAGAAATATGCAAATTATCGTCGTATTCTCAAACCGGGAGTCCCGCGGCTGCGGGGTCAGTTCCTACGAGTTACATTGGTCCCGTGGGAGGTGTTGGAGCCACCCACGGGGACGTTCGGGGGCTGTTTCTAGTTCTCACCCTCTAACGCCATGTTTTATGCCTAAGTCTAGAAATATGCAAATTATCGTCGTATTCTCAAACCGATAGTCCCGCGGCTGCAGGGTCAGTTCCTACGAGTTACATTGGTCCCGTGGGAGGTGTTGGTGCCACCCACGGGGACATACTGGGGCTGTTTCTAGTTCTCACCCCCTAACACCATGTTTTTTAGCCTAAGTCTAGAAATATTCCAATTACCGTCGTACTCTCAAACCGGGAGACCCGCGGCTGCGAGCTCAGTTCCTATGAGTTACATTGGTCCCGTGGGAGGTGTTGGTGACACCCACGGGGACGTTCGGGGGCTGTTTCGAGTTCTCACCCTCTAACGCCATGTTTTCAAGCCTAAGTCAAGAAATATGCAAATTACCGTCGAACTCTCAAATCGGGAGACCCGCGGCTGCGGGGTCAATTCCTACGAGTTAAATTGGTCCCGTGGAAGGGGTTGGTTCCACCCACGGGGACGTTCGGGGGCTGTTTCACGTTCTCACCCTCAAACGCCATGTTTTTAAGCCTAAGTCTTGAAATATGCAAATTATCATCGTATTATCAAACAGGGAGTCCCGCGGTCGCGGGGTCAGTTCCTACGAGTTACATTGGTCCCCTGGGAGGTGTTGGTGCCACCCACGAGGCCGTTAGAGGGCTGTTTCGAGTTTTCACCCTCTAAGGCCATGTTTTTAAGCCTAAGTCTAGAAATATGTAAATTACCGTCATATTCCGTAACCGGGAGTCCCGTGTCTGCGGGGATAGTTCCTACGAGTTACATTGGTCCCGTGGGAGGTGTTGGTGCCACGCACGGGGACGTTCGGGGGCTGTTTTGATGTCTCACCCTCTAACGCCATATTTTTAAGCCTAAGTCAAGAAATATGAAAATTATCGTCGTACTCTCAAACCGGGAAACCCGCGGCTGCGGGGTCAGTTCCTACGAGTTAAATTGGTCCCGTGGAAGGTGTTGGTGCCACCCACGGGGACGTTCGAGGGCTGTTTCAGTTTCTCACCCTCTAATGCCATGTTTTTAAGCATAAGTCAAGAAATATGAAAATTATCATCGTATTCTCAAATCGGGAGTCCCGCGGCTGCGGGGTCAGTTCCTACAAGTTACATTGGTCCCGTGGGAGGTGATGGGGCCACCCACGGGGACGTTCGGGGGTTGTTTCGAGTTTTCGCCCTCTAACGCCATGTTTTTAAGCCTAAGTGTAGAAATATGCAAATTACCGTCGTATTCTCAAATCGGGAGACCCGCGGCTGCGGGGTCAGTTCCTACAAGTTACATTAGTCCCGTGGGAGGTGTTGGTGCCACCCACGGGGACGTTCGGGGGCTGTATCTAGTTCTCACCCTCCACTCCCATGTTTTTAAGCCTAAGTCTAGAAATATGCAAATTACCATCGTATTCTGTAACCGGGAGTCCCGCGACTGCGGGGTCAGTTCCTACGAGTTACGTTGGTCCCGTGGGACGTGTTAGTAACACCCACGGGGCCGTTCGGGGGCCGTTTCTAGTTCTCAACCCCTAAAGCCATGTTTTTTAGACTAAGTCTAAAAATATCCAAATTACCGTCGTACTCTCAAATCGGGAGACCCGCGGCTGTGGGGTCAGTTCCTACGAGTTACATTGGTCCCGTGGGAGGTGTTTGTGCTAACCACGGGGACGTTCGGGGGCTGTTTCGAGTTCTCACCTTCTAATGACATGTTTTTAAGGCTAACTCTAGAAATATGAGAATTATCATCGCATTCTCAAACCGGGAGTCCCGCGGCTGCAGGGTCAGTTCCTACGAGTTACATTGGTCCCGTGGGTGGTGTTGGTGCCACCCACGGGGCCGTTAGAGGGCTATTTTGAGTTTTCACCATCTAACGCCATGTTTTTTAGCCTAAGTCTAAAAATATGCAAATTACCGTCGTATTCTCAAACCGGGAGACCCGCGGCTGTGGGGTCAGTTCCTACGAGTTACATTGGTCCCGTGGGAGGTGTTGGTGCCACCCACGGGGACGTTCGGGGGCTGTTTCGAGTTCTCACCCTTTCACGCCATGTTTTTAAACCTAAGTCAAGAAATATGCAAATTACCATCGTACTCTCAAACCGGGAGACCGGCGGCTGCGGGGTCAGTTCCTACGAGTTAAATTGGTCCCGTGGGACGTATTGGTGCCACCCACGGGGACGTTCGGGGGTTGTTTCGAGTTCTCACCCTCTAACGCCATGTTTTTAGGCCTAAGTCTAGAAATATGTAAATTATCATCGTATTCTCAAACCGAAAGTCCCGCGGTTGCTGGGTTAGTTCCTACGAGTTACATTGGTCCCGTGGGAGGTGTTGGTGCCACCCACGGGGACGTTCGGGGGATGTTTCGAGTTTTCACCCTCTAACGCCATGTTTTTAAGCCTAAGTCTAGAAATTGGCAAATTACCATCGTATTCACAAACCGGGAGACCCGCGGGTGCGGGGTCAGTTCCTACGAGTTACATTAGTCCCGAGGGAGGTGTTGGTGCCACCCACGGGGACGTTCTGGGGCTGTTTCTAGTTCTCACCCTCCAATGCCACGTTTTTAAGCCTAAGTCTAGAAATACGCAAATTACCGTCGTATTCTGTAAGCGGGAGTTCCACGACTGCGGGGATACTTCCAACGAGTTACATTAGTCTCGTGGGAGGTGTTGGTGCCACCCACGGGGCCGTTCGGGGGCTATTTCTAGTTCTCACCCTCTAACACCATGTTTTTAAGCCTAAGTCTAGAAACATGCAAATTACCATCGTACTCTCAAATTGGGAGACCCGCGGCTGCAGGGTCAGTTCCTACTAGTTACATTGGTCCCGTGGGAGGTGTTGGTGCCACCCACGGGGACGTTCGGGGGCTGTTTCGAGTTTTCACCCTCTAACGCCATGTTTTTAAGCCTAAGTCTAGAAATAGGCAAATTACCATCGTATTCACAAACCGGGAGACCCGCGGCTGCGGGGTCAGTTCCTACGAGTTACATTGGTCCTGTGGGAGGTGTTGGAGCCACCCACGGGGACGTTCGGGGGCTGTTTCTAGTTCTCACCCTCTAACGCCATGTTTTATGCCTAAGTCTAGAAATATGCAAATTATCGTCGTATTCTGTAACCGGTAGTCCCGCGGATGCAGGGTCAGTTCCTACGAGTTACATTGGTCCCGTGGGAGGTTTTGGTGCCACCCACGGGGACATACTGGGGCTGTTTCTAGTTATCACCCCCTAACACCACGTTTTTTAGCCTAAGTCTAGAAATATTCCAATTACCGTCGTACTCTAAAACCGGGAGACCCGTGGCTGCGAGCTCAGTTCCTATGAGTTACATTGGTCCCGTGGGAGGTGTTGGTGACACCCACGGGGACGTTCGGGGGCTGTTTCGAGTTCTCACCCTCTAACGCCATGTTTTCAAGCCTAAGTCAAGAAATATGCAAATTACCGTCGAACTCTCAAACCGGGAGACCCGCGGCTGCGGGGTCAATTCCTACGAGTTAAATTGGTCCCGTGGAAGGGGTTGGTTCCACCCACGGGGACGTTCGGGGGCTGTTTCAGGTTCTCACCCTCAAACGCCATGTTTTTAAGCCTAAGTCTAGAAATATGCAAATTATCATCGTATTATCAAACAGGGAGTCCCGCGGTCGCGGGGTCAGTTCCTACGAGTTACATTGGTCCCCTGGGAGGTGTTGGTGCCACCCACGAGGCCGTTAGAGGGCTGTTTCGAGTTTTCACCCTCTAACGCCATGTTTTTAAGCCTAAGTCTAGAAATATGTAAATTACCGTCATATTCCGTAACCGGGAGTCCCGTGTCTGCGGGGATAGTTCCTACGAGTTACATTGGTCCCATGGGAGGTGTTGGTGCCACCCACGGGGACGTTCGGGGGCTGTTTCTTGTTCTCACCCCCTAACACCATGTTTTTTAGGCTAAGTCTAGAAAAATGCCAATTACCGTCGTACTCTCAAACCGGGAGACCCGCGGCTGCGAGCTCAGTTCCTACGAGTTACATTGGTCCCGTGGGAGGTGTTGGTGCCACCCACAAGGACGTTCGGGGGCTGTTTCGAGTTCTCACACTCTAACGCCATGTTTTTAAGCCTAAGTCAAGAAATATGCAAATTACCGTCGTACCCTCAAATCGGGAGACCCGCGGCTGCAGGGTTAGTTCCTACGAGTTAAATTGGTCCCGTGGAAGGTGTTGGTACCATCCACGGGGACATTCGGGAGCTGTTTCAGGTTCTCACCCTCAAACGCCATGTTTTTAAGCCTAAGTCTAGAAATATGCAAATTGTCATCATATTCTCAAACTGGGAGTTCCGCGGTCGCGGGGTCAGTTCCTTCGAGTTACATTGGTCCCCTGGGAGGTGTTGGTACCACCCACGGGGACGTTTGGGGGTTGTTTCGAGTTTTCACCCTCTAACGCCATGTTTTAAGCCTAAGTCTAGAAATATGCAAACTACCGCCGTATTCTGTAATCGGGTGTCCCGCGACTGCGGGGTCAGTTTCTACGAGTTACATTGGTCCTGTGGGAGGTGTTGGTGCCACCCACGGGGCCGTTTGGGGGTTGTTTCTAGTTCTCACCCCCTAACGCCATGTTTTTTAGACTAATTCTAAAAATATGCAAATTACCATCGTACTCTCAAATCGGGAGACCCGCTGCTGTGGGGTCAGTTCTTACGAGTTACATTGGTCCCGTGAGAGGTGTTGGTGCCCCCCACGGGGACATTCGGGGGCTGTTTTGGGTTTTCACCCTCTAACGCCATGTTTTTAAGCCTAAGTCTAAAATATGCAAATTAACGTCGTATTCTCGAACTGGGAGTCCCGCGGCTGCGGGGTCAGTTCCTACGAGTTACATTGGTCCCGTGGGTGTTGTTGGTGCCACCCACGGGGACGTTCGGGGGCTGTTTCTATTTCTCACTCTCCTATGCCTTATATTTAAGCCTAAGTCTAGAAATATGAAAATTACCGTCATATTCGGTAACCAGGAGTCCCACGTCTACGGGGATAGTTCCTACGAGTTACACTGGTCCCATGGGAGGTGTTGGTGCCACCCACGGGGACGTTCGGGGGCTGTTTCTAGTTCTCACCCCGTAACGCCTTGTTTTTTAGCCTAAGTCTAGAAATATGCAGATTACCATCGTACTCTCTAACCGGGAGACCCGAGGCTTCGGGGTCAGTTCCTGCGAGTTACATTGGTCCCGTGGGAGGTGTTGGTGCCACCCACGGGGATGTTCGGGGGCTGTTTAGAGTTCTCACCCTCTAACGCCAAGTTTTTAAGCCTAAGTCAAGAAATATGAAAATTATCGTCGTACTCTCAAACCGGAAGTCCCGCGGTTGCTGGGTCAGTTCCTACGAGTTACATTAGTCCCGTGGGAGGTGTTGGTGCCACCCACGGGGACGTTCGGGGGATGTTTCGAGTTTTCACCCTCTAACGCCATGTTTTTAAGCCTAAGTCTAGAAATAGGCAAATTACCGTCGTATTCACAAACCGGGAGACCCGCGGCTGCGGGGTCAGTTCCTACGAGTTACATTAGTCCCGAGGGAGGTGTTGGTGCCACCCACGGGGACGTTCTGGGGCTGTTTCTAGTTCTCACCCTCCAATGCCACGTTTTTAAGCCTAAGTCTAGAAATATGCAAATTACCGTCGTATTCTGTAAGCGGGAGTTCCACGACTGCGGGGATACTTCCAACGAGTTACATTAGTCTCGTGGGAGGTGTTGGTGCCACCCACGGGGCCGTTCGGGGGCTATTTCTTGTTCTCACCCTCTAACACCATGTTTTTAAGCCTAAGTCTAGAAATATGCAAATTACCATCGTACTCTCAAATTGGGAGACCCGCGGCTGCAGGGTCAGTTCCTACGAGTTACATTGGTCCCGTGGGAGGTGTTGGTGCCACCCACGGGGACGTACGGGGGCTGTTTCGAGTTTTCACCCTCTAACGCCATGTTTTTAAGCCTAAGTCTAGAAATATGCAAATTATCGTCGTATTCTCAAACCGGGACTCCCGCGGCTGCGGGGTCAGTTCCTACGAGTTACATTGGTCCCGTGGGAGGTGTTGGAGCCACCCACGGGGACGTTCGGGGGCTGTTTCTAGTTCTCACCCTCTAACGCCATGTTTTATGCCTAAGTCTAGAAATATGCAAATTATCGTCGTATTCTCAAACCGGTAGTCCCGCGGCTGCAGGGTCATTTCCTACGAGTTACATTGGTCCCGTGGGAGGTGTTGGTGCCACCCACGGGGACATACTGGGGCTGTTTCTAGTTCTCACCCCCTAACACCATGTTTTTTAGCCTAAGTCTAGAAATATTCCAATTACCGTCGTACTCTCAAACCGGGAGACCCGCGGCTGCGAACTCAGTTCCTATGAGTTACATTGGTCCCGTGGGAGGTGTTGGTGTCACCCACGGGGACGTTCGGGGGCTGTTTCGAGTTTTCACCCCCTAACGCCATGTTTTCAAGCCTAAGTCAAGAAATATGCAAATTACCGTCGAACTCTCAAACCGGGAGACCCGCGGCTGCGGGGTCAATTCCTACGAGTTAAATTGGTCCCGTGGAAGGTGTTGGTTCCACCCACGGGGACGTTCGGGGGCTGTTTCAGGTTCTCACCCTCAAACGCCATGTTTTTAAGCCTAAGTCTAGAAATATGCAAATTATCATCGTATTCTCAAACTGGGAGTTCCGCGGTCGCGGGGTCAGTTCCTACGAGTTACATTGGTCCCCTGGGAGGTGTTGGTACCACCCACGGGGACGTTTGGGGGTTGTTTCGAGTTTTCACCCTCTAACCCCATGTTTTAAGCCTAAGTCTAGAAATATGCAAACTACCACCGTATTCTGTAATCGGGTGTCCCGCGACTGTGGGGTCAGTTTCTACGAGTTACATTGGTCCTGTGGGAGGTGTTGGTGCCACCCACGGGGCCGTTTGGGGGCTGTTTCTAGTTCTCACCCCCTAACGCCATGTTTTTTAGACTAATTCTAAAAATATGCAAATTACCGTCGTACTCTCAAATCGGGAGACCCGCTGCTGTGGGGTCAGTTCCTACGAGTTACATTGGTCCCGTGAGAGGTGTTGGTGCCACCCACGGGGACATTCGGGGGCTGTTTTGGGTTTTCACCCTCTAACGCCATGTTTTTAAGCCTAAGTCTAAAATATGCAAATTAACGTCGTATTCTCGAACTGGGAGTCCCGCGGCTGCGGGGTCAGTTCCTACGAGTTACATTGGTCCCGTGGGTGTTGTTGGTGCCACCCACGGGGACGTTCGGGGGTTGTTTCTATTTCTCACTCTCCTATGCCTTGTATTTAAGCTTAAGTCTAGAAATATGAAAATTACCGTCATATTCGGTAACCAGGAGTCCCACGTCTACGGGGATAGTTCCTACGAGTTACACTGGTCCCATGGGAGGTGTTGGTGCCACCCACGGGGACGTTCGGAGGCTATTTCTAGTTCTCACCCCCTAACGCCTTGTTTTTTAGCCTAAGTCTAGAAATATGCAGATTACCATCGTACTCTCTAACCGGGAGACCCGAGGCTTCGGGGTCAGTTCCTACGAGTTACATTGGTCCCGTGGGAGGTGTTGGTGCCACCCACGGGGATGTTCGGGGGCTGTTTAGAGTTCTCACCCTCTAACGCCAAGTTTTTAAGCCTAAGTCAAGAAATATGAAAATTATCGTCGCACTCTCAAACCGGGAAACCCGCGGCTGTGGGGTCAGTTCCTACGAGTTAAATTGGTCCCGTGGAAGGTGTTGGTGCCACCCACGGGGACGCTCGAGGGCTGTTTCAGTTTCTCACCCTCTAACGCCATGTTTTTAAGCCTAAGTCTAGAAATATGCAAATTATCATCGTATTCTCAAATCGGGAGTTCCGCGGTTGCGGGGTCGGTTCCTACAAGTTACATTGGTCCCGTGGGAGGTGTTGGGGCCACCCACGGGGAGGTTCCGGGGTTGTTTCGAGTTTTCACCCTCTAACGCCATGTTTTTAAGCCTAAGTGTAGAAATATGCAAATTACCGTCGTATTCTCAAACCGGGAGACCTGTGGCTGCGGGGTCAGTTCCTACAAGTTACATTGGTCCCGTGGGAGGTGTTTGTGCCAACCACAGGGACGTTCGGGGGCTGTTTCGAGTTCTCACCTTCTAATGCCATGTTTTTAAGGCTAACTCTAGAAATATGAAAATTATTTTCCTATTCTCAAATCGGGAGTCCCGCGGCTGCAGGGTCAGTTCCCACGAGTTACATTGGTCCCGTGGGAGGTGTTGGTGCCACCCATGGGGACGTTCGGGGGCTATTTCTAGTTCTCACCCTCCACTGCCATGTTTTTAAGGCTAAGTCTAGAAATAAGAAAATTACAATCGTATTTTGTAACCGGGAGTCCCGCCACTGCGAGGTCAGTTCCTACGAGTTACATTGGTCCCGTGGGACGTGGTGGTGCCACCCACGGGGCCGTTCGGGGGTTGTTTCTAGTTCTCACCCCCTAAAGCCATGTTTTTAAGACTAAGTCTAGAAATATCCAAATTACCGTCGTACTCTCAAATCGGGAGACCCGCGGCTGTGGGGTCAGTTCCTACGAGTTACATTGGTCCCGTGGGAGGTGTTTGTGCCAACCACGGGGACGTTCGGGGGCTGTTTCGAGTTCTCACCTTCTAATGCCATGTTTTTAAGGCTAACTCTAGAAATATGAAAATTATCTTCCTATTCTCAAACCGGGAGTCCCGCGGCTGCGGGGTCAGTTCCCACGAGTTACATTGGTCCCGTGGGAGGTGTTGGTGACACCCACGGGGACGTTCGGGGGATGTTTCGAGTTTTCACCCTCTAACGCCAAGTTTTGCCTATGTCTAAAAATATGCAAATTACCTTCGTATTCTCAAACCAGGAGTCCCGCGGATGCGGGGACTGTTCCTACGAGTTACATTGGTCTTGTGGGACGTGTTGGTGCCACCCACGGGGCCGTTCAGGGGTTATTTCGAGTTTTCACCCTCTAACACCATGTTTTTAAGCCTAAGTCTAAAAATTGCAAATTAACATCGTATCCTCAAATCGGGACTCCCACGGCTGCGAGGTTAGTTCCTACGAGTTACATTGGTCCCGTGGGTGGTGTTTGTGCCACCCACGGGGCCGTTAGAGGGCTATTTCGAGTTTTCACCCTCTAACGCCATGTTTTTTAGCCTAAATCTAGAAATATGCAAATTACCGTCGTATTCTCACACCGGGAGACCCGCGGCTGCGGGGTCAGTTGCTACGAGTTACATTGATCCCGTGGGAGGTGTTGGTGCCACTCACGGGGACGTTCGGGGGCTGTTTCTAGTTCTCACCTCCTATGCCATGATTTTATGCCTAAGTCTAGAAATATTCAAATTACCATCGTACTCTCAAACCGTAGTATTCTGTAACCGGGAGTCCCGCATCTGCGGGGATAGTTCCTACGAGTTACATTGGTCCCGTGGGAGGTGTTGGTGCCACCCACGGGGACGTTCGGGGGATGTTTCTAGTTCTCACCCCCTAATACCATGTTTTTTAGCCTATGTCTATAAATATGCAAATTACCATCGTACTCTCAAACCGGGAGAACCGCGGTTGCGGGGCCATTTCCTACGAGTCACATTGGTCCCTTGGGAGGTGTTGGTGCCACCCACGGGGATGTTCGGGGGCTGTTTCGAGTTCTCACCCTCTAACGCCATGTTTTTAAGCCTAAGTCAAGAAATATGCAAATTACCATCGTACTCTCAAACTGGGAGACCCGCGGCTACGGGGTCAGTTCCTACGAGTTAAATTGGTCCCGTGGGAGGTGTAGGTGCCACCCACGGGGACGTTCGGGGGCTATTTCGAGTTCTCACCCTCTAACGCCATGTTTTTAGGCCTAAGTCTAGAAATATGCAAATTATCATCGTATTCTCAAACCGGAAGTCCCGCGGCTGCGGGGTCAGTACCTACGAGTTAAATTGGTCCCGTGGGAGGTGTTGGTGCCACCCACGGGGACGTTCGAGGGCTGTTTCGAGTTTTCACCCTCTAACGCCATGTTTTTAAGTGTACGTCTAGAAATAGGCAAATTACCGTCGTATTAACAAACCGGGAGACCCGCGGCTACGGGGTCAGTTCCTACGAGTTACATTGGTCCCGAGGGAGGTGTTGGTGCCACCCATGGAGACGTTCGGGGGCTGTTTCTAGTTCTCACAATCCAATGCCATATTTTTAAGCCTAAGTCTAGAAATATGAAAATTATCATCGTATTCCCAAACCGGAAGTCCCGCGGCTGCGGGGTCAGTTCCTACGAGTTACATTGGTCCCGTGGGAGGTGTTGGTTCCACCCACGGGGACGTTCAGGGGCTGTTTCGAGTTTTCACCCTCTAACGCCATGTTTTTAAGCGTACGTCTAGAAATAGGCAAATTATCGTCGTATTCGCAAACCAGGAGACCCGCGGCTGCGGGGTCAGTTCCTATGAGTTACATTGGTCCCGAGGGAGGTGTTGGTGCCACCCATGGGGACGTTCGGGGGCTGTTTCTAGTTCTCACCCTCCAATGCCATGTTTTTAAGCCTAAGTCTAGAAATATGCAAATTACTGTCGTATTATGTAATCGGGAGTCCCGCGGTTACGGGGACAGTTCCTACGAGTTACTTTGGTCCCGTGGGAGGTGTTGGTGCCACCCACGGGGCCGTTCAGGCGCTGTTTCGAGTTTTCACCACCTAATGCCATGTTTATTAGCCTAAGTCTAGAAATATGCAAATTAACGTCGTACTCTCAAATCGGGTGATCCGCAGATGCGGGGTCAGTTCCTACGAGTTACATTGGTCCCGTGGGAGGTGTTGGTGCCACCGACGGGGACTTTCGGGGGCTGTTTCGAGTTCTCACCCTCTAACGCCATGTTTTTAAGCCTAAGTATAAAAATGTGCAAATTATCATCGTATTCTCAAATCGGGAGTCCCGCGGCTGCGGGGTCAGTTCCTACGAGTTACATTGGTCCCTTGGGAGGTGTTGGTGCCACCCACGGGGACGTTCGGGGGCTGTTTCTAGTTCTCACCCCCTAACGCCATGTTTTTTAGCCTAAGTCTAGAAATATGCAAATTACCGTCGTACTCTCAAACCAGAAGACCCGCGGCTGCGGCGTCAGTTCCTACGAGTTACATTGGTCCCGTGGGAGGTGTTGGTACCACCCACAGGGACGTTCCGGGGCTGTTTCGAGTTCTCACCCTCTAACGCCATGTTTCTAAGCCTAAGTCAAGAAATATACAAATTACCATCGTACTCTCAAACCGGGAGACCCGCGGCTGCGGGGTAAATTCCTACGAGTTAAATTGGTCCCGTGGATGGTGTTGGTGCCACCCACGGGGACGTTCGGGGGCTGTTTTGAGTTCTCACCCTCTATCACCATGTTTTTAAGCATAAGTCTAGAAATATGCAAATTATCATCGTATTCTCAAACCGGGAGTCCCGCGGATGCGGGGTCAGTTCCTACGAGTTACATTGGTCCCGTGGGAGGTGTTGGTGCCACCCACGGGGACGTTCGGGGGTTGTTTCGAGTTTTCACCCTCTAACGCCATGTTTTTAAGCCTAAGTCTAGAAATATGCAAATTACCGTCGTATTTACATATAGGGAGACCCGCGGCTGCGGGGTCAGTTCCTACGAGTTACATTGGTCCCGTGGGAGGTGTTGGTGCCACCCACGGGATACGTTGGGGGGCTGTTTCTAGTTCTCACCCTCCAATGCCATGTTTTTAAACCTAAGTCTAGAAATATACAAATTAATGTCGTATTCGGTAACCGTGAGTCCGGCGACTGCGGGGATAGTTCCTACGAGTTACATTTGTCCCGTAGGAGGTGTTGGTGCCACCGAAGGGGCCGTTCGGGGGCTGTTTCTAGTTCTCACCCCCTAACGCCATGTTTATTAGCCTAAGTCTAGAAATATGCAAATTATCGTCGTACTCTCAAATTGGGAGACCCGCGGCTGCGGGGTCAATTCCTACGAGTTACATTGGTCCCGTGGGAGGTGTTGGTGCCACCCACAGGGATGTTCGGGGGCTGTTTCGAGTTCTCACCCTCTAACGCCATGTTTTTAAGCCTAAGTCATAAAATATGAAAATTATCGTCGTATTCTCAAACCGGGAGACCCGCGGCTGCGGGGTCAGTTTCTACAAGTTACATTGGTCCCGTGGGAGGTGTGGGTGCCACCCACGGGGTCGTTCGGGGCCTGTTTCGAGTTTTCACCCTCAAACGCCAAGTTTTGCCTATGTCTTGAAATATACAAATTACCTTCGTATTCTCAAACAGGGAGTCCCGTGGCTGCGGGGACAGTTTCTACGAGTTACATTGGTCCCGTGGGAGGTGTTGGTGCCTCCCACGGGGCCTTTCGGGAGCTGTTTCGAGTTTTCACCCTCTAACGCCATTTTTTTTAGCCTAGGTCTAGAAATATCCAAATTACCGTCGTGTTCTCAAACCGAGAGACCCGCAGCTGCGGGGTCAGTTCCTACGAGTTACATTGGTCCCGTGGGAGGTGTTGGTGCCACCCACGGGGACATTCGGGGGCTGTTTCGAGTGCTCACCCTCTAACGCCATGTTTTTAAGCCTTTGTCCAGAAATGTGCAAATTATCGTCGTATTCTCAAACCGGGAATGCCGCGGCTGCGGGGTTAGTCCCTACGAGTTACATCGGTCCCGTGGGAGGTGTTGGTGCCACCCACAGGGACGTTCGGGGGCTGTTTCGAGTTTTCACCCTCTAACGCCATGTTTTTAAGCCTTAGCCTAAAAATATGCAAATTATCGTCGTATTCTCAAATCGGGAGTCCCGCGGCTGCAGGGTTAGTTCCTACGAGTTACATTGGTCCCGTGGATGGTGTTGGTGCCACCCACGGGGCCGTTAGAGGGTTATTTCGAGTTTTCCACCTCTAACGCCATGTTTTTTAGCCTAAGTCTAGAAATATGCAAATTACCATCATATTCTCAAACCGAGAGACCCGCGGCTGTGGGGTCAGTTGCTATGAGTTACATTGATCCCGTGGGAGGTGTTGGTGCCACTCACGGGAACGTTCGGGGGCTGTTTCTAGTTCTCACCCCCTAACGCCATGTTTTTTAGCCTAAGTCTAGAAATATGTAAATTAGCGTCGTACTCTCAAACCAGGAGACCCGCGGCTGCGGGGTCACTTCCTACGAGTTACATTGGTCCCGTGGGAGGTGTGAGTACCACCCACGGGGACTTTCGGGGGCTGTTTTGAATTCTCACCCTCTAACGCCATGTTTTTAAGCATAAGTCTAGAAATATGTAAATTACCGTCGTATTTACAAATAAGGAGACCGGCGGCTGTGGGGTCAGTTCCTATGAGTTACATTGGTCCCGTGGGAGGTGTTGGTGCCACCCACGGGGACGTTCGGGGGCTGTTTCTAGTTCTCACCCTCTAACGCCATGTTTGTAAGCCTAAGTCAAGAAATATGCAAATTATCATCGCATTCTCAAACCGGGAGTCCCGCGGCTGAGGGGTCAGTTCCTACGAGTTACATTGGTCCCGTGGGAGGTGTTGGTACCACCCACGGGGACGTTCGGGGGCTATTTCGAGTTTTCACCCTCTAACGCCATGATTTTAAGCCAAAGTCTAGAAATAGGCAAATTACCGTCATATTCACAAACCGGGAGACCCGCGGCTGCGGGGTCAGTTCCTACGAGTTACATTGATCCCGAGGGAGGTGTTGGTGCCACCCACGGGGACGTTTGGGGGCTATTTCGAGTTTTCACCCTTTAACGCCATGTTTTTAAGCCTAAGTTTAGAAATAGGCAAATTACCGTCGTATTCACAAACCGGGAGACCCGCGGCTGCGGGGTCAGTTTCTACGAGTTACATTGGTCCCGAGGGAGGTGTTGGTGCCACCCACGGGGACGTTCGGGGGCTATTTCTTGTTCTCACCCTCCAATGCCACGTTTTTAAGCCTAACGCTAGAAATATGCAAATTACCCTCGTATTCTGTAACCGGGAGTCCCGCGACTACGGGGATAGTTCCTACGAGTTACATTAGTCCCGTGGGAGGTGTTAGTGCCACCCACGGGTCCGTTCAGGCGCTGTTTCTAGTTTTCCCTCCCTAACGCCATGTTTATTAGCCTAAGTCTAGAAATATGCAAATTACCGTTGTACTCTCAAATCGGGTGATCCGCAGATGCAGGGTCACTTCCTACGAGTTACATTGGTCCCGTAGGAGGTGTTGGTACCACCCACGGGGACGTTCGGGGGCTGTTTCGAGTTCTCACCCTCTAACGCCATGTTTTTAAGCCTAAGTCAAGAAATATAAAAATTACAATCGTACTCTCAAACCGGGAGACCCGCGGCTGCGGGGTCAATTCCGACGACTTAAATTGGTCCATTGGAAGGTGTTGGTACCACCCACGGGGACATTCGGGGGATGTTTTGAGTTCTCACCCTCTAACGCCATGTTTTTAAGCCTAAGTCTAGAAATATGTAAATTATCATCGTATTATCAAAGCGGGAGTCCCACGGCTGCGGGGTCAGTTCCTACGAGTTACATTGGTCCCGTGGGAGGTGTTGGTGCCACCCACGGGGACGTTCGGGGGCTATTTCGAGTTTTCTCCCTCTAACACCATGTTTTTAAGCCTAAGTCTAGAAATAGGCAAATAACCATCGTATTCACAAACCAAGAGACCCGCGACTTCGGGGTCAGTTCCTACGAGTTACATTGGTCCCGAGGGAGTTTTTGGTGCCACCCACGGGGACGTTCGGGGGCTATTTCGAGTTTTCACCCTCTAACGCCATGTTTTTAAGCCTAAGTCTAGAAATATTGAAATTACCGTCGTATTCACAAAGCGGGAGACCCGCGGCTGCGCGTTCAGTTCCTACAAGTTACATTGGTCCCGAGGGAGGTGTTGGTGCCCCCCACGGGAATGTTCGGGGGCGGTTTCTAGTTCTCATCCTCCAATGCCATGTTTTTAAGCCTAAGTCTAGAAATATGCAAATTACTGTCGTATTCTGTAACCGGGAGTCCCGCGACTGCAGGGATAATTCTTACGAGTTACATTAGTCCCGTGGGAGGTGTTGGTGCCACCCACGGGGCCGTTCGGGGGTTGTTTCTAGCTCTCACTCTCTAACATCATGTTTTTAAGCCTAAGTCTAGAAATATGCAAATTACCGTCGTACTCTCAAACCGGGAGACCCGCGGCTGCGGGGTCAGTTCCTACGAGTTAAATTGGTCCCGTGGGAGGTGTTGGTGCCACCCACGGGGACGTTCGGGGGCTGTTTTGAGTTTTCACCCTCTAACGCCATGTTTTTAAGCCTAAGTCTAGAAATATGCAAATTATCATCGTATTCTCAAACCGGGAGTCCCGCGGCTGCGGGGTCAGTTCCTACAAGTTACATTGGTCCTGTGGGAGGTGTTGGAGCCACCCACGGGGACGTTGGGGGCTGTTTCTAGTTCTCACCCTCCAATGCCATGTTTTTAAGCCTAAGTCTAGAAATATGCAAATTACCGTCGTATTATGTAACTCGGAGTCCCGCGGATGCGGGGACAGTTCCTACGAGTTACATTGGTCCCGTGGGAGGTGTTGGTGCCACCCACGGGGCCGTTCAGGTGTTGTTTCGAGTTTTCACCCCCTAACGCCATGTTTATTAGCCTAAGTCTAGAAATATGCAAATTACCGTCGTGCTCTCAAATCGGGCGATCCGCAGATGCAGGGTCACTTCCTACGAGTTGCATTGGTCCCGTGGGAGGTGTTGGTACCACCCACGGGGACGTTCGGGGGCTGTTTCGAGTTCTCACCTTCTAACGCCATGTTTTTAAGCCTAAGTCAAGAAATATGCAAATTACAGTCGTACTCTCAAATCGGGTGACCCGCGGCTGCGGGGTCAATTTCTACGAGTTAAATTGGTCCCATGGAACGTGTTGGTGCCACCCACGGGGACGTTCGGGGGTTGTTTTGAGTTCTCACCCTCTAACCCCATGTTTTTAAGCCTAAGTCTAGAAATATGGAAATTATCATCGTATTCTCAAACCGGGAGTCCCGCGGCTGCGAGGTCAGTTCCTACGAGTCAAATTGGTCCCGTGGGAGGTGTTGGTCCCACCCACGGGAACGTTCGGGGCTGTTTCTAGTTCTCACCCTCCTATGTCATGTTTTTAAGCCTAAGTCTAGAAATATGCAAATTACCATCGTATTCTATAATCGGAAGTCCCGCATCTGCGGGGACAGTTCCTACGAGTTATATTGGTCCCATGGGAGGTGTTGGTGCCACCCACGGGGACGTTCGGTGGATGTTTCTAGTTCTCACCCCCAAACGCCATGTTTTTTAGCCTAAGTCTAGATATATGTAAATTATCATCGTACTCTCAAACCAGGAGACCCGCGGCTATGGGGTCACTTCCTACGAGTTACATTGGTACCGTGGGAGGTGTTGGTACCACCCACGGGGACGTTCGGGGGCTGTTTCGAGTTCTCACCCTCTAACGCCATGTTTTTAAGCCTAAGTCAAGAAATATGCAAATTATAGTCGTACTCTCAAACCGGGAGACCCGTGGCTGCGGGGTCAATTCCTATGAGTTAAATTGGTCCCATGGAAGGTGTTGGTGCCACCCACGGGGACGTTCTGGTGCTGTTTTGAGTTGTCACCCTCTAACGTCACGTTTTTAAGTCTAAGTCTAGAAATATCCAAATTATCATCGTATTCTCAAACTGGGAGTCCCGCGGCTGCGGGGTTAGTTCCTACGAGTTATATTGGTCCCGTGGGAGGTGTTACTGGCACCCACGGGGACGTTCGAGGGCTGTTTCTAGTTCTCACCCTCTAACGCCATGTTTTTAAGCCTAAGTCTAAAAATATACAAATTATCGTCGTATTCTCAAACCGGGAGTCCCGCGGCTGCGGGGTCAGTTCCTACGAGTTACATTGTTCCCGTGGGAGGTGTTGGTTCCACCCACGGGGACATTCGGGGGCTATTTCTAGTTCTCACCCTCCTATGCCATGTTTTTAAGCCTAAGTATAGAAATATGCAAATTACCGTCGTATTATGTAACCGGGAGTCCCGCGGCTACGGGGACAGTTCCTGCGAGTTACATTGGTCCCGTGGGAGGTGTTGGTACCACCCACGGGGACGTTCGGGGGCTGTTTCTAGTTCTCACCCTCCAATGCAAAGTTTTTAAGCCTAAGTATAGAAATATGCAAATTACCGTCGTATTATGTAATCGGGAGTCCCGCGGCTGCGGGGATAGTTCCTACGAGTTACGTTGGTCCCGTGGGAGGTGTTGGTACCACCCACAGGGACGTTCGGGTGCTGTTTCTAGTTCTCACCCTCATATGCCATGTTTTTAAGCCTAAGTATAAAAATATGCAAATTACCGTCGTATTATGTAACCGGGAGTCCCGCATCTGCGGGGACAGTTCCTAAGAGTTACATTGGTCCCATGGGAGGTGTTGGTGCCACCCACGGGGACGTTCGGGGGCTGTTTCTAGTTCTCACCCTCTAACGCCATGTTTTTAGGCCTAAGTCTATAAATATGCAAATTATCACTGTATTCTCAAATCGGGAGTCCCGCGGCTGCGGGGTCAGTTCCTACGAGTTGCATTGGTCCCGAGGGAGGTGTTGGTGCCACCCACGGGGATGTTCGGGGGCTATTTCGAGTTTTCACCCTCTAACTCCATGTTTTTAAGCCGAAGTCTAGAAATAGGCAAATTACTGTCGTATTCACAAACCGCGAGACCCGCGGCTGCGGGGTCAGTTCCTACGAGTTACATTAGTCCCGTGGGAGGTGTTGGTCCCACCCACGGGGACGTTCGGGGGCTGTTTCAAGTTCTCACCCTCTAACACAATGTTTTTAAGCCTAAGTCTAGAAATATGGAAATTACCGTCGTACTCTCAAATTGGGAGACCCGCGGCTGCAGGCTCAGTTCCTTCGAGTTACATTGGTCCCGTGGGAGGTGTTGGTGCCACCCACGGGGACGTTCGGGGGCTATTTCGAGTTCTCACCCTCTAGCGCCATGTTTTTAGGCCTAAGTCTAGAAATATGCAAAATATCATCGTATTCTCAAACCGGGAGTCCCGCGGCTGCGGGGTCAGTTCCTACGAGTTACATTGGTCCCGAGGGAGGTGTTGGTACCATCCACGGGGACATTCGGAGGCTATTTCGAGTTTTCACCCTCTAACTCCATGTTTTTAAGCCTAAGTCTAGAAATAGGCAAATTGATGTCGTATTCACAAACCGGGAGACCCGCGGCTGCGGGGTCAGTTCCTACGAGTTACATTAGTCCCGTGGGAGGTGTTGGTGCCACCCACGGGGACGTTCGGGGGCTGTTTCTAGTTCTCACCCTCTAACACCATGTTTTTAAGCCTAAGTCTAGAAATATGCAAATTACCGTCGTACTCTCAAATTGGGAGACCCGTGGCTGCAGGGTCAGTTCCTACGAGTTACATTGGTCCCGTGGGAGGTGTTGGTGCCACCCACAGGGACGTTCGGGGGCTATTTCGAGTTTTCACCCTCTAACGCCATGTTTTTAAGCCTATGTTTAGAAATAGGCAAATTACATTCGTATTCACAAACCGGGAGACCCGCGGCGGCGGGGTCAGTTTCTACGAGCTACATTGGTCCCGAGGGAGGTGTTGGTGCCACCCACGGGGACGTTCGGGGGCTGTTTCTAGTTCTCACCCTCCAATGCCACGTTTTTAAGCCTAACACTAGAAATATGCAAATTACTGTCGTATTCTGTAACCGGGAGTCCCGCGACTGCGGGTATAGTTCCTACGAGTTACATTTGTCCCATAGGAGGTGTTTGTGCCACCCACGGGGACGTTCGGAGGCTGTTTCGAGTTTTCACCCTCTAACGCCATGTTTTTAAGTCTAAAAATATGCAAATTATCGTCGTATTCTCAAACCGGGAGTCCCGCAGCTGCAGGGTCAGTTCCTACGAGTTACAATGGTCCCGTGGGAGGTGTTGGTGCCACCCACGGGGACGTTCGGAGGCTGTTTCTAGTTCTTACCCTCCTATGCCATGTTTTTAAGCCTAAGTCTAGAAATATGAAAATTACCATCGTATTCTATAACCGAGAGTCCTGCATCTGCGGGGACAGTTCCTACGAGTTACATTGGTCCCATGGGAGGTGTTGGTGCCACCCACGGGGACGTTTGGGGGCTGTTTCTAGTTCTCACCCCCTAACGCCATGTTTTTTAGCCTAAGTCTAGAAATTTGTAAATTACCGTTGTACTCTCAAACCAGGAGTCCCGCGGCTGCGGGGTCACCTCCTACGAGTTACATTGGTCCCGTAGGAGGTGTTGGTGCCACCCACGGGGACGTTCGGGGGCTGTTTCGAATTCTCACCCTCTAACGCCATGTTTTTAAGCCTAAGTCAAGAAATATGCAAATGACCATCGTATTCTCAAACCGGGAGTCCCGCGGTTGAGGGGTCAGTTCCTACGAGTTAAATTGGTCCCGTGGGAGGTGTTGGTACCACCCATGGGGACGTTCGGGGGCTATTTCGAGTTTTCACCCTCTAACGCCATGTTTTTAAGCCTAAGTCTAGAAATAGGCAAATTACCATCGTATTCACAAACCGGGAGACCCGCGGCTGCGGGGTCAGTTCCTACGAGTTACATTGGTCCCGAGGGAGGTGTTGGTGCCACCCACGGGGACGTTCGGGGGCTATTTCGAGTTTTCACCCTCTAACGCCATGTTTTTAAGCCTATGTTTAGAAATAGGCAAATTACCGTCGTATTCACAAACCGGGAGACCCGCGGCGGCGGGGTCAGTTTCTACGAGCTACATTGGTCCCGAGGGAGGTGTTGGTGCCACCCACGGGGACGTTCGGGGGCTGTTTCTAGTTCTCACCCTCCAATGCCACGTTTTTAAGCCTAACACTAGAAATATGCAAATTACTGTCGTATTCTATAACCGGGAGTCCTGCGACTGCGGGTATAGTTCCTACGAGTTACATTAGTCCCGTGGGAGGTGTTAGTGCCACCCACGGGGCCGTTCAGGCGCTGTTTCGAGTTTTCACCCCCTAACGCCATGTTTATAAGGCTAAGTCTAGAAATATGCAAATTACCATTGTACTCTCAAATCGGGTGATCCGCAGATGCAGGGTCACTTCCTACGAGTTACATTGGTCCCGTGGGAGGTGTTGGTGCCACCCACGGGAACGTTCGGGGCTGTTTCTAGTTCTCACCCTCCTATGTCATGTTTTTAAGACTAAGTCTAGAAATATGCAAATTACCATCGTATTCCATAATCGGAAGTCCCGCATCTGCGGGGACAGTTCCTACGAGTTATATTGGTCCCATGGGAGGTGTTGGTGCCACCCACGGGGACGTTCGGTGGATGTTTCTAGTTCTCACCCCCTAACGCCATGTTTTTTAGCCTAAGTCTAGAAATATGTAAATTACCGTCGTACTCTCAAACCAGGAGACTCGCGGCTATGGGGTCACTTCCTACGAGTTACATTGGTCCCGTGGGAGGTGTTGGTACCTCCCACGGGGACGTTCGGGGGCTGTTTCGAGTTCTCACCATCTAACGCCATGTTTTTAAGCCTAAGTCAAGAAATATGTAAATTATAGTCGTACTCTCAAACCGGGAGACCCGTGGCTGCGGGGTCAATTCCTATGAGTTAAATTGGTCCCATGGAAGGTGTTGGTGCCACCCACGGGGACGTTCGGGTGCTGTTTTGAGTTCTCACCCTCTAACATCACGTTTTTAAGTCTAAGTCTAGAAATATGCAAATTATCATCGTATTCTCAAACCGGGAGTCCCGCGGCTGCGGGGTCAGTTCCTACGAGTTATATTGGTCCCGTGGGAGGTGTTACTGCCACCCACGGGGACGTTCGAGGGCTGTTTCGAGTTCTCACCCTCTAACGCCATGTTTTTAAGCCTAAGTCTAAAAATATACAAATCATCGTCGTATTCTCAAACCTGGAGTCCCGCGGCTGCGGGGTCAGTTCCTACGAGTTACATTGTTCCCGTGGGAGGTGTTGGTACCACCCACGGGGACATTCGGGGGCTATTTCTAGTTCTCACCCTCCTATGCCATGTTTTTAAGCCTAAGTAAAGAAATATGCAAATTATCGTCATATTATGTAACCGGGAGTCCCGCGGCTACGGGGACAGTTCCTGCGAGTTACATTGGTCCCGTGGGAGGTGTTGGTACCACCCACGGGGACGTTCGGGGGCTGTTTCTAGTTCTCACCCTCCTATGCCATGTTTTTAAGCCTAAGTATAGAAATATGCAAATTACCGTCGTATTATTTAATCGGGAGTCCCGCGGCTGCGGGGACAGTTCCTACGAGTTACATTGGTCCCGTGGGAGGTGTTGGTACCACCCACGGGGACGTTCGGGTGCTGTTTCTAGTTCTCACCCTCCTATGCCATGTTTTTAAGCCTAAGTATAAAAATATGCAAATTACCGTCGTATTATGTAACCGGGAGTCCCGCATCTGCGGGGACAGTTCCTACGAGTTACATTGGTCCCATAGGAGGTGTTGGTGCCACCCACGGGGACGTTCAGGGGCTGTTTCTAGTTCTCACCCTCTAACGCCATGTTTTTAGGCCTAAGTCTATAAATATGCAAATTATCACTGTATTCTCAAATCGGGAGTCCCGCGGCTGCGGGGTCAGTTCCTACGAGTTACATTGGTCCCGAGGGAGGTGTTGGTGCCACCCACGGGGACGTTCGGGGGCTATTTCGAGTTTTCACCCTCAAACTCCATGTTTTTAAGCCGAAGTCTAGAAATAGGCAAATTACTGTCGTATTCACATACCGCGAGACCCGCGGCTGCGGGGTCAGTTCCTACGAGTTACATTAGTCCCGTGGGAGGTGTTGGTGCCACCCACGGGGACGTTCGGGGGATGTTTCTAGTTCTCACCCTCTAACACCATGTTTTTAAACCTAAGTCTAGAAATATGGAAATTACCGTCGTACTCTCAAATTGGGACACCCGCGGCTGCAGGCTCAGTTCCTTCGAGTTACATTGGTCCCGTGGGAGGTGTTGGTGCCACCCACGGGGATGTTCGGGGGCTATTTCGAGTTCTCCCCCTCTAGCGCCATGTTTTTAGGCCTAAGTCTAGAAATATGCACAATATCATCGTATTCTCAAACCGGGAGTCCCGCGGCTGCGGGGTCAGTTCCTACGATTTACATTGGTCCCGAGGGAGGTGTTGGTGCCACCCACGGGGACGTTCGGGGGCTATTTCGAGTTTTCACCCTCTAACTCCATGTTTTTAAGCCTAAGTCTAGAAATAGGCAAATTACTGTCGTATTCACAAACCGGGAGACCCGCGGCTGCGGGGTCAGTTCCTACGAGTTACATTAGTCCCGTGGGAGGTGTTGGTGCCACCCACGGGGACGTTCGGGGGCTGTTTCTAGTTCTCACCCTCTAACACCATGTTTTTAAGCCTAAGTCTAGAAATATGAAAATTACCGTCGTACTCTCAAATTGGGAGACCCGCGGCTGCAGGGTCAGTTCCATTGAGTTACATTGGTCCCGTGGGAGGTGTTGGTGCCACCCACGGGGATTTTCGGGGGCTTTTTCTAGTTCTCACCCTCCAACGCCAAGTTTTTAAACCTATGTCCAGAAATATGCAAATTATCGTCGTATTCGGTAACCGGGAGTCCCGCGACTGCGTGGATAGTTCCTACGAGTTACATTTGTCCCGTAGGAGGTGTTTGTACCACCCACGGGGACGTTCGGTGGCTGTTTCGAGTTTTCACCCTCTAACGCCATGTTTTTAAGTCTAAAAATATGCAAATTATCGTCGTATTCTCAAACCGGGAGTCCCGCAGCTGCAGGGTTAGTTCCTACGAGTTACATTGGTCCCGTGGGAGGTGTTGGTGCCACCCACGGGGACGTTCGGAGGCTGTTTCTAGTTCTCACCCTCCTATGCCATGTTTTTAAGCCTAAGTCTAGAAATATGCAAATTACCGTCGTATTCTGTAATCGAGAGTCCTGCACCTGCGGGGACAGTTCCTACGAGTTACATTGGTCCCATGGGAGGTGTTGGTGCCGCCCACGGGGACGTTTGGGGGCTGTTTCTAGTTCTCACCCCCTAACGCCATGTTTTTTAGCCTAAGTCTAGAAATTTGTAAATTACCGTCGTACTCGCAAACCAGGAGACCCGCGGCTGCGGGGTCACTTCCTACGAGTTACATTGGTCCCGTGGGAGGTGTTGGTGCCACCCACGGGGACGTTCGGGGGCTGTTTCGAATTCTCACCCTCTAACGCCATGTTTTTAAGCCTAAGTCAAGAAATATGCAAATTATCATCGTATTCTCAAACCGGGAGTCCCGCGGTTGAGGGGTCAGTTCCTACGAGTTAAATTGGTCCCGTGGGAGGTGTTGGTACCACCCATGGGGACGTTCGGGGGCTATTTCGAGTTTTCACCCTCTAACGCCATGTTTTTAAGCCTAAGTCTAGAAATAGGCAAATTACTGTCGTATTCACAAACCGGGAGACCCGCGGCTGCGGGGTCAGTTCCTACGAGTTACATTAGTCCCGTGGGAGGTGTTGGTGCCACCCACGGGGACGTTCGGGGGCTGTTTCTAGTTCTCACTCTCTAACACCATGTTTTTAAGCCTAAGTCTAGAAATATGCAAATTACCGTCGTACTCTCAAATTGGGAGACCCGCGGCTGCAGGGTCAGTTCCTTCGAGTTACATTGGTCCCGTGGGAGGTGTTGGTGCCACCCACGGGGATTTTTGGGGGCTTTTTCTAGTTCTCACCCTCCAATGCCAAGTTTTTAAACCTATGTCCAGAAATATGCAAATTACCGTCGTATTCGGTAACCGGGAGTCCCGCGACTGCGTGGATAGTTCCTACGAGTTACATTTGTCCCGTAGGAGGTGTTTGTGCCACCCACGGGGACGTTCGGTGGCTGTTTCGAGTTTTCACCCTCTAACGCCATGTTTTTAAGTCTAAAAATATGCAAATTATCGTCGTATTCTCAAACCGGGAGTCCCGCAGCTGCAGGGTTAGTTCCTACGAGTTACATTGGTCCCGTGGGAGGTGTTGGTGCCACCCACGGGGACGTTCGAAGGCTGTTTCTAGTTCTCACCCTCCTATGCCATGTTTTTAAGCCTAAGTCTAGAAATATGCAAATTACCGTCGTATTCTGTAATCGAGAGTCCTGCATCTGCGGGGACAGTTCCTACGAGTTACATTGGTCCCATGGGAGGTGTTGGTGCCACCCACGGGGACGTTTGGGGGCTGTTTCTAGTTCTCACCCCCTAACGCCATGTTTTTTAGCCTAAGTCTAGAAATTTGTAAATTACCGTCGTACTCTCAAACTAGGAGACCCGCGGCTGCGGGGTCACTTCCTACGAGTTACATTGGTCCCGTGGGAGGTGTTGGTGCCACCCAGGGGGACATTCGGGGGCTGTTTCGAATTCTCACCCTCTAACGCCATGTTTTTAAGCTTAAGTCAAGAAATATGCAAATTATCATCGTATTCTCAAACCGGGAGTCCCGCGGTTGAGGGGTCAGTTCCTACGAGTTAAATTGGTCCTGTGGGAGGTGTTGGTACCACCCATGGGGACGTTCGGGGGCTATTTCGAGTTTTCACACTCTAACGCCATGTTTTTAAGCCTAAGTCTAGAAATAGGCAAATTACCGTCGTATTCACAAACCGGGAGACCCGCGGCTGCGGGGTCAGTTCCTACGAGTTACATTGGTCCCGAGGGAGGTGTTGGTGCCACCCACGGGGACGTTCGGGGGCTATTTCGAGTTTTCACCCTCTAACCCCATGTTTTTAAGCCTATGTTTAGAAATAGGCAAATTACCGTCGTATTCACAAACCGGGAGACCCGCGGCGGCGGGGTCAGTTTCTACGAGCTACATTGGTCCCGAGGGAGGTGTTGGTGCCACCCACGGGGACGTTCGGGGGCTGTTTCTAGTTCTCACCCTCCAATGCCACGTTTTTAAGCCTAACACTAGAAATATGCAAATTACTATCGTATTCTGTAACCGGGAGTCCCGCGACTGCGGGTATAGTTCCTACGAGTTACATTAGTCCCGTGGGAGGTGTTAGTGCCACCCACGGGGCCGTTCAGGCGCTGTTTCGAGTTTTCACCCCCTAACGCCATGTTTATTAGCCTAAGTCTAGAAATATGCAAATTACCATTGTACTCTCAAATCAGGTGATCCGCAGATGGAGGGTCAATTCCTACGAGTTACATTGGTCCCGTGGGAGGTGTTGGTACCACCCACGGGGACGTTCGGGGGATGTCTCGAGTTCTCACCCTCTAACGCCATGTTTTTAAGCCTAAGTCAAGAAATATACAAATTACAGTCGTACTCTCAAACCGAGAGACCCGCGGCTGCGGGGTCAATTCCTACGACTTAAATTGGTCCATTGGAAGGTGTTGGTGCCACCCACGGGGACGTTCGGGAGATGTTTTGAGTTCTCACCCTCTAACGCCAAGTTTTTAAGCCTAAGTCTAAAAATAAGCAAATTATCATCGTATTCTCAAACCGGGAGTCCCGCGGCTGCGGGGTCAGTTCCTACGAGTTACATTGGTCCCGTGGAAGGTGTTGGTGCCACCCACGGGGACGTTCGGGGGCTATTTCGATTTTTCACCCTCTAACACCATGTTTTTAAGCCTAAGTCTAGAAATAGGCAAATTATCGTCGCATTCACAAACCGAGAGACCCGCGACTGCGAGGTCAGTTCCTACGAGTTACATTGGTCCCGAGGGAGGTGTGGGTGCCACCCACGGGGATGTTCGGGGGCTATTTCTAGTTTTCACCCTCTAACGCCATGTTTTTAAGCCTAAGTCTAGAAATAGGGAAATTACCATCGTATTCACAAACCGGGAGACCCACGGCTGCGCGGTCAGTTCCTACGAGTTACATTGGTCCCGAGGGAGGTGTTGGTGCCACCCACGGGGACGTTCGGGGGCGGTTTCTAGTTCTCACCCTCCAATGCCATGTTTTTAAGCCTAAGTCTAGAAATATGCAAATTACCATCGTACTCTCAGACCGAGAGACCCGCAGCTGCGGGGTAAGTTCCTACGAGTTACATTGGTCTCGTGGGAGGTGTTGGTGCCACCCACGGGGACGTTCGGGGGTTGTTTCGAGTTTTCACCCTCTAACCCCATGTTTTTAAGGCTAAGTATAGAAATATGCAAATTATCTGCGTATTCTCAAACCGCGAGTCCCGCAGCTGTGGGGTCAGTTCCTACAAGTTACATTGGTCCCGTGGGAGGTGTTGGAGCCACCCACGGGGACGTTCGGGGGCTGTTTCTAGTTCTCACCCTCCAATGCCATGTTTTTAAGCCTAAGTCTAGAAATATGCAAATTACCGTCGTATTACGTAACCGGGAGTCCCGCGGCTGCGGGGACAGTTCCTACGAGTTACATTTGTCCCGTGGGAGGTGTTGGCGCCACCAACGGGGCCGTTCAGATGCTGTTTTGAGTTCTCACCCTTTAACGCCAAGTTTTTAAGCCTAAGTCTAGAAATATGCAAATTATCATCGTATTCTCAAACCGGGAGTCCCGCGGCTGCGGGGTCAGTTCCTACGAGTTACATTGGTCCTGTGGGAGGTATTGGTGCCACCCATGGGGACGTTCGGGGGCTGTTTCGAGTTCTCACCCTCTAACGCTATGTTTTTAAGCCTAAGTCTAAAAATATGCAAATTATCGTCGTATTCTCAAACCGGGAGTCCCGCGGCTGCGGGGTCAGTTCCTACGAGTTAAATTGGTCCCGTGGGAGGTGTTGGTGCCACCCACGGGGACGTTCGGGGGCTGTTTCTAGTTCTCACCCTCTTTTGCCATGTTTTTAAGACTAAGTCTAGAAATATGCAAATTACCGTTGTATTCTGTAATCGGAAGTCCCGCATCTGCGGGGAAAGTTCCTACGAATTACATTGGTCCCAAGGGAGGTGTTGGTGCCACCCACGGGGACGTTCGGGGGATGTTTCTAGTTCTCACCTCCTAACGCCATGTTTTTTAGCCTAAGTCTAGAAATATGCAAATTACCGTCGTACTCTCAAACTAGGAGACCCGCGACTACGGGGTCACTTCCTACGAGTTACATTTGTCCCATGGGAGGTGTTGGTACCACCCACGGGGACGTTCGGGGGATGTTTCGAGTTCTCACCCTCTAACACCATGTTTTTAAGCCTAAGTCAAGAAATATGCAAATTACAGTCGTACTCTCAAACCGGGAGACCCGCGGCTGCGGGGTCAATTCCTACGAGTTAAATTGGTCCCATGGAAGGTGTTGGTGCCACCCACGGGGACGTTCGGGTGCTGTTTTGAGTTCTCACTCTCTAACGTCATGTTTTTAAGTCTAAGTCTAGAAATTTTCAAATTATCATCGTATTCTCAAACTGGGAGTCCCGCGGCTGCGGGGTCAGTTCCTAAGAGTTATATTGGTCCCGTGGGAGGTGTTGCTGCCACCCACGGGGACGTTCGGGGGCTGTTTCGAGTTCTCACCCACTAACGCCATGTTTTTAAGCCTAAGTCTAAAATATGCAAATTATCGTCGTATTCTCAAACCGGGAGTCCCGCGGCTGCGGGGTCAGTTCCTACGAGTGACATTGGTCCCGTGGGAGGTGTTGGTACCACCCACGGCGACGTTCGGGAGCTGTTTCTAGTTCTCACCCTCCAATGCCATGTTTTTAAGCCTAAGTATTGAAATATGCAAATTACCATCGTATTATGAAATCGGGAGTCCCGCGACTGCGGGGACAGTTCCTACGAGTTACATTGGTCCCGTGGGAGGTGTTTGTACCACCCATGGGGACGTTCGGGGGCTGTTTCTAGTTCTCACCCTCCTATGCCATGTTTTTAAGCCTAAGTATAGAAATATTCAAATTACCGTCGTATTCTATTACCGGGAGTCCCGCAGCTGCGAGGTCAGTTCCTATGAGTTACATTGGTCCCGTGGTAGGTGTTGGTGCCACCCACGGGGACGTTCGGGGGCTGTTTCGAGTTCTCACCCTCTAACGCCATATTTTTAAGCCTAAGTCTAAAAATATGCAAATTATCATCGTATTCCCAAACCGGGAGTCCCGCGGCTGCCGGGTCAGTTCCTACGAGTTGCATTGGTCCCGTGGGAGGTGTGGGTGCCACCCACGGGGACGTTCAGGGCCTGTATCGAGGTTTGACCCTCTAACGCCAAGTTTTGCTTATGTCTTGAAATATACAAATTACCTTCGTATTCTCAAACTGGGAGTCCCGCGGCTGTGGGGTCAGTTCTTACGAGTTACATTGGTGCCGTGGGAGGTGTTGGAGCCACCCACGGGGACGTTCGGCGGCTGTTTCTAGTTCTCACCCTCCAACGCCATGTTTTTAAGCCTAAGTCTAAAAATATGCAAATTATCGTCGTATTCCCAAACCGGGAGTCCCGCGGCTACCGGGTTAGTTCCTACGAGTTACATTGGTCCCGTGGGAGGTGTGGGTGCCACCCACGGGGACGTTCGGGGCCTGTATCGAGTTTTGACCCTCTAACGCCAAGTTTTGCTTATGTCTTGAAATATACAAATTACCTTCGTATTCTCAAACTGGGAGTCCCGCGGCTCTGGGGTCAGTTCTTACGAGTTACATTGGTGCCGTGGGAGGTGTTGGAGCCACCCACGGGGACGTTCGGCGGCTATTTCTAGTTCTCACCCTCCAACGCCATGTTTTTAAGCCTAAGTCTAGAAATATGCAAATTACCGTCGTATTATGTAACCGGGAGTCCCGCGGCTGCGGGGACAGTTCCTACGAGTTACATTGGTCCCGTGGGAGGTGTTAGTGCCACCCACGGGGACGTTCGGGGGCTATTTCGAGTTTTCACCCTCTAACTCCATGTTTTTAAGCCTAAGTCTAGAAATAGGCAAATTACTGTCGTATTCACAAACCGGGAGTCCCGCGGCTGCGGGGTCAGTTCCTACGAGTTACATTGGTCCCGTGGGAGGTGTTGGTGCCACCCGCTGGGACGTTCGGGGGCTGTTTCTAGTTCTCACCCTCTAACGCCATGTTTTTAAGCCTAAGTCTAGAAATATGCAAATTACCGTCGTATTCTATTACCGGGAGTCCCGCATCTGCGGGGACAGTCCTACGAGTTACATTGGTCCCATGGGAGGTGTTGGTGCCACCCACGGGGACGTTCGGGGGCTGTTTCGAGTTCTCACCCTCTAACGCCATATTTTTAAGCCTAAGTCTAAAAATATGCAAATTATCATCGTATTCCCAAACCGGGAGTCCCGCGGCTGTCGGGTCAGTTCCTACGAGTTACATTGGTCCCGTGGGAGGTGTGGGTGCCACCCACGGGGACGTTCGGGGCCTGTATCGAGTTTTGACCCTCTAACGCCAAGTTTTGCTTATGTCTTGAAATATACAAATTACCTTCGTATTCTCAAACCGGGAGTCCCGCGGCTGTGGGGTCAGTTCTTACGAGTTACATTGGTGCCGTGGGAGGTGTTGGAGCCACCCACGGGGACGTTCGGCGGCTGTTTCTAGTTCTCACCCTCCAACGCCATGTTTTTAAGCCTAAGTCTAAAAATATGCAAATTATCGTCGTATTCCCAAACCGGGAGTCCCGCGGCTACCGGGTTAGTTCCTACGAGTTACATTGGTCCCGTGGGAGGTGTGGGTGCCACCCACGGGGACGTTCGGGGCCTGTATCGAGTTTTGACCCTCTAACGCCAAGTTTTGCTTATGTCTTGAAATATACAAATTACCTTCGTATTCTCAAACCGGGAGTCCCGCGGCTGTGGGGTCAGTTCTTACGAGTTACATTGGTGCCGTGGGAGGTGTTGGAGCCACCCACGGGGACGCTCGGCGGCTGTTTCTAGTTCTCACCCTCCAACGCCATGTTTTTAAGCCTAAGTCTAGAAATATGCAAATTACTGTCGTATTATGTAACCGGGAGTCCCGCGGCTGCGGGGACAGTTCCTACGAGTTACATTGGTCCCGTGGGAGGTGTTAGTGCCACCCACGGGGCCGTTCAGGCGTTGTTTCGAGTTTTCACCCCCTAACGCCATGTTTATTAGCCTAAGTCTAGAAATATGCAAATTACCATTGAACTCTCTAATCGGGTGATCCGCAGATGCAGGGTTACTTCCTACGAGTTACATTGGCCCCGTGGGAGGTGTTGGTACCACCCACGGGGACGTTCGGGGGCTGTTTCGAGTTCTCACCCTCTAATGGCATGTTTTTAAGCCTAAGTCAAGAAATATTAAAATTACAGTCGTATTCTCAAACCGGGAGTCCCGCGGCTGCGGGGTCAGTTCCTACGAGTTACATTGGTCCCGTGGGAGGTGTTGGTGCCACCCACGGGGACGTTCGGGGGCTGTTTCTAGTTCTCACCCTCTAACGCCATGTTTTTAAGCCTAAGTCTAGAAATATGCAAATTACCGTCGTATTCTATTACCGGGAGTCCCGCATCTACGGGGACAGTCCTACGAGTTACATTGGTCCCATGGGAGGTGTTGGTGCCACCCACGGGGACGTTCGGGAGCTGTTTTGAGTTCTCACCCTCTAACGCCATGTTTTTAAGCCTAAGTCAAGAAATATGCAAATTACAGTCGTACTCTCAAACTGGGAGACCCGCGGTTGCGGGGTCAATTCCTATGAGTTAAATCGGTCCCATGGAAGGTGTTGGTGCCACCCACGGGGACGTTCAGGAGTTGTTTGGAGTTCCCCTCTAACGCCATGTTTTTAAGCCTATGTCTAGAAATATGAAAATTAGCATCGCATTCTCAAACCGGAATTCCCAAGGCTGCGGGGTCAGTTCCGACGAGTTACATTGGTCCCGTGGGAGGTGTTGGTGCCACCCACGGGGACGTTAGGGGGCTAGTTTGAGTTTTCACCCTCTAATGCCATGCTTTTAAGCCTAAGTCTAGAAATAGGCAAATTATCGTCGTATTCACAAACCGGGCAACCCACGGCTGCGGGGTCAGTTCCTACGAGTTACATTGGTCCCGAGGGAGGTGTTGGTGCCACCCACGGGGACGTTCGGGGGCTGTTTCTAGTTCTCACCCTCCAATGCCATGTTTTTAAGCCTAAGTCTAGAAATATGCAAATTCTTGTCGTATTCTGTAACCGGGAGTCCCGCGACTGCGGCGATAGTTCCTACGAGTTACATTGGTCCCGAGGGAGGTGTTGGTGCCACCCACGGGGACGTTCGGGGGCTGTTTCTAGTTCTCACCCTCCAATGCCATGTTTTTAAGCCTAAGTCTAGAAATATGCAAATTCTTGTCGTATTCTGTAACCGGGAGTCCCGCGACTGCGGCGATAGTTCCTACGAGTTACATTGGTCCCGTGGGAGGTGTTGGTGCCACCCACGGTGACGTTCGGGGGCTGTTTCGAGTTCTCACTCTCTAACGCCATGTTTTTAACCCTAAGTCTAAAAATATGCAAATTATCATCGTATTCCCAAACCGGGAGTCTCGCGACTGCAGGGTCAGTTCCTACGAGTTACATTAGTCCCGTGGGAGGTGTGGGTGCCACCCACGGGGACGTTCGGGGCCTGTTTTGAGTTTTCACCCTCTAACGCCAAGTTTTGCCTATGTCTTGAAATATACAAATTACCTTCGTATTCTCAAACCGGGAGTCCCGCGGCTGCGGGGATAGTTAATACGAGTTACATTGGTCCCGTGGGAGGTGCTGGTGCCACCCACGGGGCCTTTCGGGCGCTGTTTCGAGTTTTCACCCTCTAACGCCGTATTTTTTAGCCTAGGTCTAGAAATATGCAAATTACCGTTGTACTCTGAAACTGAGAGACTCGCAGCTGCGGGATCAGTTCCCAGGAGTTACATTGGTCCCGTGGGAGGTGTTGGTGCCACCCACGGGGACTTTCGGGGGCTGTTTCGAGTTCTCACCCTCTAACGCCATGTTTTTAAGCCTAAGTCTAAAAATATGCAAATTATCGTCGTATTCTCAAATCGGGAGTCCCGCGGCTACGGGGTCAGTTCCAACGAGTTACATTGGTCCCGTGGGAGGTGTTGGTGCCACCCACGGGGACGTTCGGGGGCTGTTTCTAGTTCTCACCCTCCTCTGCCACGTTTATAAGCCTAAGTCTAGAAATATGCAAATTACCATCGTATTCTATAACCGGGAGTCCCACATCTGTGGGGACAGTTCCTACGAGTTACATTGGTCCTGTGGGAGGTGTTGGTGCCACCCACGGGGACGTTCGGGGGTTTTTTTGAGTTCTCACCCTCTATCGCCATGTTTTTAAGCCTAAGTCTCGAAATATGCAAATTATCATCGTATTCTCAAACCGGGAGTCCCGCGACTGCGGGGTCAGTTCCTACGAGTTACATTGGTCCCGTGGGAGGTGTTGGTGCCACCCATGAGGCCTTTCAGGCGCTGTTTTGAGTTTTCACCCTCTAACGCCATGTTTTTAAGCCTAAGTCTGAAAATATGCAAATTATCGTCGTATTCTCAAATCGGGAGTCCCGCGGCTACGGGGTCAGTTCCAACGAGTTACATTGGTCCCGTGGGAGGTGTTGGTGCCACCCACGGGGACGTTCGGGGGCTGTTTCTAGTTCTCACCCTCCTCTGCCACGTTTATAAGCCTAAGTCTAGAAATATGCAAATTACCATCGTATTCTATAACCAGGAGTCCCGCATCTGTGGGGACAGTTCCTACGAGTTACATTGGTCCTGTGGGAGGTGTTGGTGACACCCACGGGGACGTTCGGGGGTTGTTTCTAGTTCTCACCCCCTAACGCCGTGTTTTATAGCCTAAGTCTAGAAATATGCAAATTACCATCATACTCTCAAACCAGGAGACCCGCGGCTGCGGGGTCACTTCCTACGAGTTACATTGGTCCCGTGGGAGGTGTTGGTGCCACCCACGGGGACTTTCGGGGGCTGTTTCGAGTTCTCACCCTCTAACGCCATGTTTTTAAGCCTAAGTCTAAAAATATGCAAATTATCGTCGTATTCTCAAATCGGGAGTCCCGCGGCTACGGGGTCAGTTCCAACGAGTTACATTGGTCCCGTGGGAGGTGTTGGTGCCACCCACGGGGACGTTCGGGGGCTGTTTCTAGTTCTCACCCTCCTCTGCCACGTTTATAAGCCTAAGTCTAGAAATATGCAAATTACCATCGTATTCTATAACCGGGAGTCCCACATCTGTGGGGACAGTTCCTACGAGTTACATTGGTCCTGTGGGAGGTGTTGGTGCCACCCACGGGGACGTTCGGGGGTTTTTTTGAGTTCTCACCCTCTATCGCCATGTTTTTAAGCCTAAGTCTAGAAATATGCAAATTATCATCGTATTCTCAAACCGGGAGTCCCGCGACTGCGGGGTCAGTTCCTACGAGTTACATTGGTCCCGTGGGAGGTGTTGGTGCCACCCACGGTGACGTTCGGGGGCTGTTTCGAGTTTTCACCCTCTAACGCCCTGTTTTTAAGCCTAAGTCTAGATATATGCTAATTACCGTCATATTTACAAATAGGGAGACCCGCGGCTATGGGGTCAGTTCCTATGAGTTACATTGGTCCCATGGGAGGTGTTGGTGCCACCCACGGGGGCGTCCGGGCGCTGTTTCTAGTTCTCACCCCCTAACGCCATGTTTTTAGCCTAAGTCTAGAAATATGCAAATTACCATCGTACTCTCAAACCAGGAGACCCGCGGCTGCGGGGTCACTTCCTACGAGTTACATTGGTCCCGTGGGAGGTGTTGGTGCCACCCATGAGGCCTTTCAGGCGCTGTTTCGAGTTTTCACCCTCTAACGCCATGTTTTTTAGCCTAGGTCTTGAAATATGCAAATTACCATCATACCCTCAAACTGAGAGACCCGCAACTGCGGGGTCAGTTCCTACGAGTTACATTGGTCCCGTGGGAGGTTTTGGTGCCACCCACGAGGACTTTCGGGGGCTGTTTCGAGTTCTCACCCTCTAACGCCATGTTTTTAAGCCTAAGTCTAGAAATATACAAATTATCATCGTATTCTCAAACCGGGAGTGCCGCGGCAGCGGGATCAGTTCCTACGAGTTACATTCGTCCCGTGGGAGGTGTTGGTGCCACCCACGGGGACGTTCGGGGGCTGTTTTGAGTTTTCACCCTCTAACGCCATGTTTTTAACCCTAAGTCTAAAAATATGCAAATTATCGTCGTATTCTCAAACCGGGAGTCCCGCGGCTGCGGGGTCAGTTCCTACGAGTTACATTGGTCCCGTGGGAGGTGTGGGTGCTACCCACGGGGACGTTCGGGTCCTGTATCGAGTTTTCACCCTCTAACGCCAAGTTTTGCTTATGTCTTGAAATATAAAAATTACCTTCGTATTCTCAAACCGGGAGTCCCGCGGCTGCGGGGACAGTTCCTAGGAGTTACATTGGTCCCGTGGGAGGTGTTGGTGCCACCCATGGGAACTTTCGGGCGCTGTTTCGAGTTTTCACCCTCTAACGCCATATTTTTTAGCGTAGGTCTTGAAATATGCAAATTACCATCGTACTCTCAAACTGAGAGACCCGCAACTGCGGGGTCAGTTCCTACGAGTTACATTGGTCCCGTGGGAGGTTTTGGTGCCACCCACGGGGACTTTCGGGGGCTGTTTTGAGTTCTCACCCTCTAACGCAATGTTTTTAAGCCTAAGTCTAGAAATATACAAATTATCGTCGTATTCTCAAACTTGGAGTGCCGCGGCTGCGGGGTCAGTTCCTACGAGTTACATTGGTCTCGTGGGAGGTGGTGGTGCCACCCACGGGGCCGTTTGGGCGCTGTTTTGAGTTTTCACCCTCAAACGCCATGTTTTTAAGCCTAAGTCTAAAAATATGCAAATTATCGTCGTATTCTCAAACCGGGAGTCCCGCGGCTGCGGGGTCAGTTCCTACGAGTTACATTGGTCCCGCGGGAGGTGTTGGTGCCACCCACGGGGACGTTCGGGGGCTGTTTCTAGTTCTCATCCTCCTATGCCAAGTTTTTAAGCCTAAGTCTAGAAATATGCAAATTACCGTCGTATTCTGTAACCGGGAGTCCCGCATCTGCGGGGACAGTTCCCACGAGTTACATTGGTCCCATGGGAGGTGTTGGTGCCACCCACAGGGACGTTCGGGGCCTGTTTCTAGTTCTCAACCCCTAATGCCATGTTTTTTAGCCTAAGTCTAGAAATATGCAAATTACCATCGTACTCTCAAACCAGGAGACCCGCGGCTGCGGGGTCACTTCCTACGAGTTACATTGGTCCCGTGGGAGGTGTTGGTACCATCCACGGGGACGTTCGGGGGCTGTTCGAGTTCTCACCCTCTAACGCCTTGTTTTTAAGCCTAAGTCAAGAAATACGCAAATTACAGTCGTACTCTCAAACCGGGTGACCCGCGGCTGCGGGGTAAATTCCTACGAGTTAAATTCGTCCCATGGAAGGTGTTGGTGCCACCCACGGGGACGTTCGGGGGCTGTTTTGAGTTCTCACCCTGTAACGCCATGTTTTTAAGCCTAAGTTTAGAAATATGCAAATTATCATCGTATTCTCAAACTGGGAGTCCCGCAGCTGCGGGGTCAGTTCCTACGAGTTACATTGGTCCCGTGGTAGGCGTTGGTGCCACCCACGGGGACGTTCGGGGGCTATTTCGAGTTTTCACCCTCTAACGCCTTGTTTTTAAGCCTAAGTCTAGAAATAGGAAAATTATCGTCGTATTCACAAACCGGGAGACCCGCGGCTGTAGGGTGAGTTCCTACGAGTTACATTGGTCCCGAGGGAGGTGCTGGTGCCACCCACGGGGACGTTCGGGGGCTATTTCTAGTTCTCACCCTCCAATGACATGTTTTTAAGACAAAGTCTAGAAATATGCAAATTACCATCGTATTCTTTATCCGGGAGTCCCGCGACTGCGGGGATAGTTCCTACGAATTACATTTGTCCCGTGGGAGGTGTTGGTGTCACCCACGGGGCCGTTCGGGGGCTGTTTCTAGTTCTCACCTTCTAACACCATGTTTTTAAGCCTAAGTCTAGAAATATGCAAATTAGCGTCGTACTCTCAAACCGGGCGACCCGCGGCTGCGGGGTCAGTTCCTACGAGTTACATTGGTCCCGTGGGAGGTGTTGGTGCCACCCACGGGGACTTTCGGTGGCTGTTTCGAGTTCTCACCCTCTAACGCCATGTTTTTAAGCCTAAGTCTAGAAATATGGAAATTATAATCGTATTCTCAAACCGGGAATGCCGCGGCTGCGGGGTCAGTTTCTACGAGTTACATTCGTCCCGTGGGAGGTGTTGGTACCTCCCACGGGGCCGTTCGGGCGCTGTTTCGAGTTTTCACCCTCTAACGCCATGTTTTATGTCTATGTCTAGAAATTTGCAAATTACAGTAGTACTCTCAAACCGGGAGTCCCGCGACTGCGGGCTCAGTTCCTATGAGTTACATTGGTCTCGTGGGTGGTGTTGGTGATACCCACGGCGACGTTCGGGGTATGTTTCTAGTTCTCACCCTCTAACGCCAGGTTTTTAATCCTAAGTCTAGAAATATGCAAATTATCGTCGTATTCTCAAATCGAGAGTGCCGCGGCTGCGGGGACAGTTCCTACGAGTTACATTGGTCCCGTGGGAGGTGTTGGTGCCACACACGGGGCCTTCCGGGCGTTGTTTCGAGTTTTCACCCTCTAGCGCCATGTTTTTTAGCCTAGGTCTAGAAATATGCAAATTACCGTCGTACTCTCAAATTGAGAGGCCCGCAGCTGCGGGGTCAGTTCCTACGAGTTACATTGGTCCCGTGGGAGGTGTTGGTGCCACCCACGGGAAGTTTCGGGAGCTGTTTCGAGTTCTCACCCTCTAACGCCATGTTTTTAAGCCTAAGTCTAGAAATATGAAAATTATCGTTGTATTCTCAAACTGGGAGTGCCACGGATGTGGGGTCAGTTCCTATGAGTTACATTGGTCCCGTGGGAGGTGTTGGTGCCACACACGGGGCCGTTTGGGCGCTGTTTCAAGTTTTCAGCCTCTAACGCCATATTTTTAAGCCTAAGTCCAAAAATATGCAAATTATCGTCGTATTCTCAAACTGGGAGTCCCGCGGCTGCGGGGTCAGTTCCTACGAGTGACATTGGTCCCCTGGGAGGTGTTGGTGCCACCCACGGGGACGTTCGGGGGCTATTTCTAGTTCTCACCCCCTAACGCCATGTTTTTTAGCCTAAGTCTAGAAATATGCAAATTAATGTCGTACTCTCAAACCAGGAGACCCGCGGCTGCGGGGTCACTTCCTACGAGTTACATTGGTCCCGTGGGAGGTGTTGGTACCACCCACGGGGACGTTCGGGGGTTGTTTCGAGTTCTCACCCTCTAACGTCGTGTTTTTAAGCCGAAGTCAAGAAATATGCAAATTACAGTCGTACTCTCAAACCGGGAGACCCGCGGCTACGGGGTCAATTCCTACGAGTTAAATTGGTCCCATGGAAGGTGTTGGTGCCACCCACGGGGACGTTCGGGGGCTGTTTTGAGTTCTCACCCTCTAACGCCATGTTTTTAAGCCTAAGTCTAGAAATATGCAAATTACCGTCGTATTACGTAACCGGGAGTCCCGCGGCTGCGGGGACAGTTCCTACGAGTTACATTAGTCCCGTGGGAGGTGTTGGGGCCTCCCACTGGGCCGTTCAGGCGCTGTTTCGAGTTTTCACCCCCTAATGCCATGTTTATTAGCCTAAGTCTAGAAATATGCAAATTACTGTCGTACTCTCAAATCGGGTGATCTGCAGATGCAGGGTCAGTTCCTACGAGTTACATTGGTCCCGTGGGAGGTGTTGGTGCCACCCACGGGGACTTTCGTGGGCTGTTTCGAGTTCTCACCCTCTAACGCCATGTTTTTAAGCCTATGTCTAAAAATATGCAAATTATTGTTGTATTCTCAAACCGGGAGTCCCGCGGCTGCGGGGTCAGTTCCTACGAGTTACATTGGTCCCGTGGGAGGTGTTGGTACCAACCACGGGGACGTTCGGGGGCTGTTTCTAGTTCTCACCCTCCTATGCCATGTTTTTAAGCCTAAGTCTAGAAATATGAAAATTACCGTCGTATTCTATAACCGGCAGTCCCGCATCTGCGGGGAAAGTTCCTACGAGTTACATTGGTCCCGTGGGAGGTGTCTGTGACACCCACGGGGACGTTAAGGGGCTGTTTCTAGTTCTCACCCCCTAACGCCATGTTTTTTAGCCTAAGTCTAGAAATATGCAAATTACCGTCATACTCTCAAACCAGGAGACCCGCGGCTGCGGGGTCAGTTCCTACGAGTCACATTGGTCCTGTGGGAGGTGTTGGTACCACCCACGGGGACGTTTAGGGGTTATTTCGAATTCTCACCCTCTAACACCATGTTTTTAAGATTAAGTAAAGAAATATACAAATTTCCATCGTACTCTCAAACCGGGAGACCCGCGGCTGCGGGGTAAATTCCTATGAGTTAGATTGGTCACATGGAAGGTGTTGGAGCCACCCACGGGGACGTTCGGGGGCTGTTTTGAGTTCTCTCCCTCTATCGCCATGTTTTTAAGCCTAAGTCTAGAAATATGAAAATTATCATCGTATTCTCAAACCGGGAGTCCCGCGGCTGCGGGGTCAGTTCCTACGAGTTACATTGGTCCCGTGGGAGGTGTTGGTGCCACCCACGGGGACGTTCGGGGGCTGTTTCAAGTTTTCACCATCTAACTCCATGTTTTTAAGCCTAAGTCTAGAAATATGCAAATTACCGTCGTATTTACAAATAAGGAGACCCGCGGCTGCGGGGTCAGTTCCTACGAGTTACATTGGTCCCGTGGGAGGTGTTGGTGCCACCCAGGGGGACGTTCGGGGGATGTTTCTAGTTCTCACCCTCCAATGCCAAGTTTTTAGACCTAAGTCTAGAAATATGCAAATTACCATCATATTCGGTAACCGGGAGTCCCGCGACTGCGTGGATAGTTCCTACGAGTTACATTTGTCCCGTAGGAGGTTTTGGTGCCACCCACGGGGCCGTTCGGGGGCTGTTTCTAGTTCTCACCCCCTAACGCCATGTTTATTAGTCTAAGTCCAGAAATATGCAAATTACCGTCGTACTCTCAAATCGGGAGACCCGCGGCTGCGGGGCCAGTTCCTACGAGCTACATTGGTCCCGTGGGAGGTGTTGGTGCCACCCACGGGGACGTTCGGGGGCTGTTTCGAGTTCTCACCCTCTAACGCCATGTTTTTAAGCCTAAGTCTAAAAATATGAAAATTATCGTCGTATTCTCAAACCGGGAGACCCGCGGCTGCGGGGCCAGTTCCTACGAGCTACATTGGTCCCGTGGGAGGTGTTGGTGCCACCCACGGGGACGTTCGGGGGCTGTTTCGAGTTCTCAACCTCTAACGCCATATTTTTAAGCCTAAGTCTAAAAATATGAAAATTATCGTCATATTCTCAAACCGGGAGTCCCGCGGCTGTGGGGCCAGTTCCTACGAGTTACATTGGTCCCGTGGGAGGTGTGGGTGCCACCCACGGGGACGTTCGGGGCCTGTTTCGAGTTTTCACCCTCTAACACCAAGTTTTGCCTATGTCTTGAAATATACAAATTACCTTCGTATTCTCAAACCGGGAGTCCCGCGGCTGCGGGGACAGTTCCTACGAGTTACATTGGTCCGGTGGGAGGTGTTTGTGCCATCCACGGGGCCGTTCGGGCGCTGGTTCGAGTTTTCACCCTCTAACACCATGTTTTTTAGCCTAGGTCTTGAAATATGCAAATTACCGTCATACTCTCAAACCGAGAGACCCTCAGCTACGGGGTCTGTTCCTACGAGTTACATTGGTCCCGTGGGAGGTGTTGGTGCCACCCACGGGGACTTTCGGGGGCTGTTTCGAATTATCACCCTCTAACGCCATGTTTTTAAGCCTAAGTCTAGAAATATGAAAATTATCATCGTATTCTCAAACCGGGAGTGCCGCGGCTGCTGGGTGAGTTCCTACGAGTTATATTGGTCCCGTGTGAGGTTTTGGTGCCAGCCACGGGGACGTTCGGGGCCTGTTTCGAGTTTTCACCCTCTAACGCCAAGTTTTGCCCAAGTTTAGAAATATGCAAATTACCTTCGTATTCTCAAACTGGGAGTCCTGCGGCTGCGGGGACAGTTCCTACGAGTTACATTGGTCCCGTGGGAGGTGTAGGTGCCACCCACGGGGACGTTCAGGGGTTGTTTCGAGTTTTCAACCTCTAACGCCATGTCTTTTTAGGCCTAAGTCTAGAAATATGCAAATTATCGTCGTATTCTCAAATCGGGAGTCCCGTGGCTGCAGGGTCAGTTCCTACGAGTTACATTGGTCCCGTGGGAGGTATTGGTGCCACCCACGTGGCCGTTAGAGGGCTGTTTCGAGTTTTCACCCTGTAATGCCATATTTTTAAGCCTAAGTCTAGAAATATGCAAATTACCTTCGTATTCTCAAATCGGGAGACCCGCGAACGCGCGGTCAGTTTCTACTTGTTACATTGGTCCCATTGGAGGTGTTGGTGCCTCTCACGGGACCGTAGGGGGGTTGTTTCGAGTTTTCGCCCACTAACGCCATGTTTTTGAACCTAAGTTATTATATATGCAAAATTATCCCCGTATTCTCAAACCGGGAGTCCCATGATCGTGTGGCCTATTCGTACGAGTTACATTGGTTCCGTGAAAGGTGTTGATGCCTCTAACGGGACCGTTTGGTGGATGTTTCGAGTTTCTCCCCTCTAACGCCATGCTTTTAAGATTAAGTCTAAAAAATTTCAAATTATCGTCGTATTTTGAAACCGGGAGTCTAAAATATTTTCAACGTATTATTTAATAATAATCCCGTACTCCTTCTAAGTATCCCATACTCCTTCTAACATACTATCCAACAACAAGCAACAACCAATAATTATCCAACAGCCAAACCAAACAAAACGAATAATTATCCTGTACTCCTTCTATCATCTAAAAGATTTAATAGATAATGCATATCAATTATATAACTACTTTTGTTAAAGTAAAGCATAGCAGATCTAACCTGCAATAATTGCAATAGGGAATGTTCTTCTCCTTGATCCGAAACAACACATTGTCAATGTAGAACTGTGTTGGAGCATACATGGTAATGTTTTTTACTGTGCGTCTAGCATGCATAACACAAGATTTTTTAGAAATATAAATTGGAGCTATAGCACACTGATACTAAAATGAGTCCCAGCAAAATATATAATATATTCCCCAGAAGCATAGTTAGCTTTATTAAAAAAAATCTAACGGAATCCAAAAAAGCCATTCCAGTAAAACTACAATCTTGGTTGAATTAGGAACATAGCCATTCCGCAAAGTTCAAATTAGACTCACAACACTAATTCGAATAATTAGAAGAATAATTATATAAAGACATGACATTTCGCGGACGAATCTGAATATGCTTAGAGAGAGTACCTAAGGTCCTTTTCACAGATGGTCCTGAATTTAAACCTGCATTTCCATTGGGAATTTGAAAACAAAAGCATTAAATAAGTAACATTCTTGGAAGAATAAAAAAAACCTGAAAGAAAATTATACAAACACCGACTCGTCCTCTAGAACGGGATCTTAGATATCCAAAAAGAAACCTGATAATCAATCCACCCCTCACCTATGTTCTTCGCAAACTCTGATTCTGAAACAAAATATTCTCAAATCTAAACAGATATAGTCATGAAAAATACAATACATATTCCCAGACACCTTAACATAATTCCTCGATGGGTGATCAATTAATAACATACAGAAGTGGTGATATCATCTCTAACTAAGTAGAATAGCTCGACTTTGGAGATCATTATTTTTTACTGGTTATAGTTCCGAGTGCAATCCACTTTTGACAATATAAATGTCATTCTTTCTCACAGGTCCTATGAGTGTGTCATTAAGTAACATAAGGTGACAAAAGGACGCCTTCAGGAGATACGAGAAGAGAGTTTGATAAGCTCATACGGCGAAAAAAGACGCAATATCCATATTCCATTGACATATAATGTTAAAGCCATCTGCCACTTACAATAATGGTCCTTTATTATTAAATGTCGCCCATATTCCAAATCCATCATCATTTTCTAAACTTTGTACAAAAAAAATTTAGTAGTGCATTTGAGCATATATACAATTATTTCTTCAAATAATTATGGTCCCAAAAAAATTGTATCCAACAAATTAACACAACAACTCTTATGGACTAAGATAAGTATACTATCTATCCAATTCCCAACATCATTCTTTACACCTTAATTATTAGACATTAACATTTCTCAACCTACACATAGAAGAACACAAAATACTACATCTGCAATTCGAAAAAAACAAAAAACAAATCATTTTAATATATAACAAACAAAAAATTTTAGACCTAGAAAAAAAATCAACGCAACTTTGAGGGATCTCCACGTATCAAAGCAAAAAGCATAGCATTACATATAACAAACACACACACACACACACGTATATGGATATATTACATATACAGATTGGGGAAGAACCTCCATATGGATTGGGGAAAAAATCTCCACGACTGCTACCAGAGTTTCGGGAAGAAATCTCCACCGTTTGGAGGGAACATCGCATCGCATCACCAGCTACTCACTCCATCACCAACATCGCAACATCGCATCATTTGGGGGGGGGGGGGGAACCAGACATCACATCGTTTAGGGGGGGGGGAACCAACGTTTGGGAAAGAAAAAAAATAAGATACGAGCGGGGTAATGAAAATATGAGGCACTTGAGTTTTGGTTAGGATTGACATTGGTCACGGCCTAAAGCCGTGACCCACCTCGCGAACCATTAATGAAAGTAAGTCTCGTGTATGCAGTCTACTAGTCACGGCCCATATCCATGACCCACTCTCAAAAATTGGTCACGGACCCCAACCGTGACCCAATAGGTGTGTGTATTGTTCTTCGTCATGCCTATAGTCACGGCCCAAGTTCGTGACCCACGCCAAAAATGGTCACGGACCCCAGCCGTGACCCAGTATTTGTGTGTATTGTGCTTCGCCATGCCTATGGTCACGGCCCAAGTCCGTGACCCACGCCAAAAATTGGTCACGGCCCTCACCCGTGACCCAATATTTGTGTGAATGGTGCTTCGTCATGCCTATGGTCACGGCCCAATTCTATGACCCATACCCGACCAATTTTGGAGGGAATTTTGGCGCCATGATGGTCACGACCTGGTCACGGCCCAAGTCCGCGAACCACAGTGGTCACGGATTTGGTCCGTGACCACTTCCAGAGCATCCATGATTTAGTGTGGTAATAAATATGGTCACGCCAAAATTGAGTTGCTCACGGCCCAAGTCCGCGACCAGCTGGTCGCAGACTACGTCCGCGACCAACTGGGTTTGCAGGATTTGGTGTAGTGTAGGGGGAGGTTGCGCGCAGTGGATGAATCCCCTAGCTTGAGGAGTAGGGCGAGTATAATCCCAGGTCATAGCGTCCGTTATATGGGTGAGGGGCATCTCACTTTCAGGGGAGGAATATGACCGCCTCCAATTCATATGTTAAACTAAGTTAGTGAGAAAATATAACTTGGATAAGTAGGTTACGTGAATACACCTAGTGGGATAGCACTTGGGAAAATTTATATTTTGTTAGTATTCTTACTCGGTCGAAAGTTTGTATTAAATGTTATTTCGGTATGTTTGTGAATACTGTAATATGATTAAACATATAATTAGGTAAATAATTATATATGGGATAATCAATACATAGTGAAAAATGTATTATGTGCATAACAGGTGTGAATGTTATATGAAATTAAAAGGAGTAATGATTTAATTAAGTTTGAGGTTTACAATAACTTAAAAACCATGAATTAAGGCATACTCGGTTAGAGTAGGTAAATTTCAAGGGTTAAAATAAGTATTGGGTCAGGAGCGTAGGACCTATTAAATTAAATGGAAGCGTTAGTAGTGCACATTAGATGAGGGGTGAGGAAGTCCTCAAGAGAGCGCGGCACTAACTAAAATATGAAGAGCATGCATATTTATTTATTACTTCAAGTTAATCATTTGCTAAATGTTTTCAATTGTGTTTGGGTACTAACCCTTGCTATAAATGTTTTTAAAAACCTTTTAGGTGTCCAGCCACAGGGACGCCAGGCTTGACTCTATTCTAGGTATCCTTTGCTGCAGCACATGTGGATGTTGCGGGATTTTTGATAGACGCCTCCTTCTTTCATTCGTGTAGAGACTCTCTAGTAGTTATCTGAGCTTGTCGCTCACAGTTCATTTATCAGTATTAGACTTGTTGAGATTTTCTTGTTATCTTTTCTTGTATTGGATATTTGGACCGATGGTTTATTCGGTTAGGTGTTTTTTTTGTGGATGGTTATTTTAATTAACTGTGATTGTGTATTATTTTATGTTCCGCATGAGTTTTATTTCATTAATTGAAAGATAAAAATTTGCACCAGTCTACTTTTCTCACTTAGGTGGTTAGTAATTAAAAAGACGACAGTGATGCTAAGAATGGACCAACTGAGAAACCTTTTCTGACTTGATTTAGGATTGATCACCCAGGATTAATTAGGCGGGGTGTGACAGATGGTATCAGAGCATCAGGTTCTAGTGTCCTTAGCATCTGTGCGGATTTCTGCATTTCAGCATAGCGCTCGTTTGTTGTAGAGCCCTATTATTAGGACTGTTTATTCATTTTCCGCTTGTGAGATATCGTATTTCTGTTGTGAATATTTTTGTGTAAACTGTGTACTTATGCGATTTAAATTTCAGATGCCACCGAGGATACTGAGAGCGGAAAGGGCTGAGGCTAGGGATGAAATCAGGGAGGCTCACCAGGAACCACATGTACCGCCACCACCACCCCCGCCCGATTTGATTTCCACTACTCAGGTGGCAGTGATTGTGGCCCAGGCGGTCGAAACAGCGATGAGAGCCATGGCAGCTCACTTTCCACAGGCCCAGGCACCACCTCCAGTGGAACCAGCAGTTCAGGCTCTAGTGGGGCCACCATCTTGGCAGAGAGTTAGGGAGACCTTTCAGAAGGGTCACCCACCTGAGTTCTGGGGTAGCACAGATGTGATAGAGGCTTGTTACTGGAAGAAGAACATTCAGTGCCATCTGCGCATGCTGGAGTGTATCGAGCTACAGAAACAAATGCTTGCTACCTTTCGTCTGTCGGGGGCAGCCTTACAGTGGTGGGAGTCAGTTACCACTGCCGAGGAGCGAGACTTGATGCCGACAGTAGAGTTTTGGGTACGGTTCGACCGCAAATACTTTCCACCAGCAGTAGAGACTGAGATGAGAAAGAAATTCAGTGATTTATTTCAGGGTGATCGATCAGTGGTAGAATAGGAGGAAGAGTTCACCCGTTTGGCAAAATTTGTGCCAAATGAGGTGAGCGATGAGGAGCGGAAGAAATTAAGGTTTATGGATGGATTAGCCTAGAGAATCAGGCAACACTTGATTGGGAATCCGGCGTTAGTGCCATATACAGACGTCGTTAATGCCGCAGTTCTACACTGCCAGGATCATCGCTTCCATACAAAGGGGAGCAAGAGAACAGGGGAGCCGAGTCAACAGGTCAAGGGTGTTACTAGTAGTGGCACAAGTGGGGCTCAGCAGTAGGTGGGCAGTCAGCAAGGGAATCAGGCTAAGAAGTTGAAGCCTGGTGGGTTCCGACCGGGAGGACAGGGGTTCAGGCAGGGGCAGCCGGGCCCGAATCTGTAGCAACAGGTTCCTCAGGGCCAAGGGAACAATAGGGGAGGCCATCAGGGCCAGGGTCAGCCGCATCAGGGCCAACGACAGTGGGATGGTCAGAAACGTTGTTTTGTCTGTGGCCAGCTAGGGCATTTCAATAGGGAGTGCCCACAGAGGGGCAGAGATCAACGACAGGAGTCCCAACAGGGGCAACGGGGACAATTACCGCTAGCAGCAGAAACCCCACCAGCCCCACCTGAGCAGGGGCAGATGCACTACGAACGTGTGTATAACATCCGGGATGTTCCCAATCCCCCGGCGCAGCAAGCATCGCCAGCAGTTGAGGGTATGTTTCTCATTCATGGTTATGAGGGTAGTATTCTTTTTGATACGGTAGTATCACATTCATTCATTAAATTAAATTTTGCTAAACGGGTCGGACTACTAGAGACTGCGGGTAGTCTTCAGATGTGTGTAGAGTCGCCAGTAGGCAGCGGGGCTACGATTCACTCGATTTGTCGAGGTGTGTACATTTTGATTGGGAGACTTAGTTTAGCAGCGGACCTCTTAGTGTTGGATATGGAGGGGTACGATGTCATTTTAGGTATGGATTGGTTGGCAGGTTATCGGGAAACGGTGGATTGCTACGAGAGGACCATCGTGTTCTCCATTCCAGGGAAGGAAATGTTTTTGATAGCAATGCCGCTACCTGAGGGAGGGTCAAGCACACACTTCTATTACATTGAGGAGGAAACCTCACAGGAGGTGGCTATTCCATTAGACTCAATCCTAGTGGTCAGATACTTTGAGGATGTGTTTCAGGAGATACCAGGATTGCCACGTAGCAGGGAAATCGAATTAGTGATTGATTTAGCATCGGGGACGAGGCCGATTGCTGAGGCCCCATACCGTATGGCCCCTTCAGAGATGCGTGAGTTGAGGGAGAAAATTCATCAGCTGCTGGGATAGGGTTTCATTCGGCGAAGTACATCACCATGGGGTGCACCGATGTTGTTTGTGAAAAAGCAAGATGGCTCACTAGGGTTATGCGTGGACTATAGAGAGCTAAATAAGGCCACGATATAAAATAAGTATTCGTTTCCTAGGATTGACGACCTATTTGACCAGTTGAGAGGGGCGTCTTATTTCTATAAGGTCGACTTGAGGTCAGTGTATCATCAACTACGTATCCGAGAGGAGGATGTTTCGAAGACCGCTTTCCTGTCGCGGTATGGATCTTACGAGTTCAGGGTAATGCCATTCGGGCTCACCAATGCACTAGCAATGTTCATGGACCTCATGAACAGAGTCTTCAGGGAGTTTCTCGATCAGTTTGTTATCGTGTTCATTGATGACATCCTGATCTACTAGTGTACCAAGGAGGAGCATGCAGAGCACCTGCGTATAGTGTTACAGACATTGCGGGATCACCAGCTGTATGCCAAATTCGGTAAGTGTGGATTTTTCTATGGGAGGTTCAGTTTCTTGGCCACGTGGTGTCAGACCGGGGTATTGTGATGGATCCAAGTAAAGTATCAGCGGTGAGGGAGTGGGGACAGCCCACGACATCGACAGAAGTGCGCAGTTTTCTGGGGTTGATCGGTTATTACAGGCGGTTCATCAAAGGATTCTCAAAGATTGCGGGCCCTTTGACGAATCTTACCCGGAAAGGGGTACCTTTCACTTGGAATGATCACTGTCAATTAGCCTTCGACGAGTTAAAGGACAAGTTGACATACCCGTGCTTGCATTTCCGAAAGGAGGATTAGAGTATCGGGTTTACACTGACGCATCCTTACAGAGACTTGGGGGTGTTCTTCAGCAGGAGGAAAGGGCTATAGCATATGCGTCCAGGAAGCTAAAGCCCCACGAGAGGAATTACCCCACTCATGACCTGTAGTTAGCAACAGTCATTTTTTCTTTGAGAATATGGAGACATTATCTCCTGGGAAGCAGTTCACGCTATTCACGGATCACAAATCACTTCAGTATCTCTTCACTCAGAAGGATCTTAATATGAGACAGAGGAGATGGCTAGAATTTTTGAAAGACTATCAGTTTGATATTCAGTATCATCCTGGTAAGGCCAATGTGGTGGCAGATGCATTGAGTCAGAGACCGACTGGGGAAATATCAGAAGTCTGGAAAGCGAAGTGGAGAGAACTTCGATATGATGATGATGTAGCCAGGGCTTGCATGTCAACATTATCCATCACACCCGAGATCATTATGCGGGTTGTGAGGGCTTAGGCAAAGGATCAGACCTACCGGGATAGGTTGATCCAGTTGATAGCTAAGGGATCAGAGGGTTACTCGATCAGCTCGGAGGGAGGCTTACGCCATAATGGGAGGTTGATTGTGCCAGAGGATGCGGAGTCGAGGCATGCTGTTATGACGGAGTCTCATGGATCAAGATTCGCGATACATCCCGGTGGGGATAATATGTATCAAGATATGAGGAGGCAGTATTGGTGGGCAGGAATGAAACGGGACATAGCAGAGTTTGTTTCGAAATGTGCCACATGTCAGCTTGTAAAAATTGACCATCAGAGACCATTAGGGATGCAACAGCCACTTGAAATTCCTGTGTGGAAGTGGGAGAGCATCTCTATGGACTTCATTACAGGGTTACCGACATCGCCGAAAGGTCACGATTCCATATGGGTCATTGTGGATCGGTTGACCAAAGTGGCCCACTTCCTGCCAGCTCGCACAGACTTTGAGACAATGCGTTATGCGTAGCTATTCACAGCAGAGATTGTTAAGCTGCACGGGGTACCGATAAATATTGTGTCGGATAGGGACAAGATCTTTGTGGCCGGCCATGGGCACGGAGTTACGTTTGAGTGCAGCCTATCACCCATAGACTAACGGACAGACCGAGAGAGTCAACCAGATGCTGGAAGATATGCTCAGAATGTGCATATTAGACTTTGGGGGAGGTTGGGAGAAGTATCTTCCTTTGGTAGAGTTTGCGTATAACAACTCTTACCAATTCAGGATCGGCATGGCACCATATGAGGCACTATACGGGAGACTTTGTCGTTCACCCGCTTGTTGGTTAGAGGTGGAGGATAACAAACTATTGGGGCCAGAGATTGTGCAGGAGACATCTGCCAAGATAGAACTGATCCGAGGGAGGATTCAGATAGCTCAGGATAGGAAGAAAGGTTACGCTGACGCTTCACGGAGACATGTGGAGTTAGAGGTTAGGGATCAGGTATTGGTCCGCGTGTCCCATATGAAAGGGGTGATGACGTTCGGCAAGAAGGGTAAGCTAGCACCGAGGTACGTAGGACCTTTCCCTATTATCGAGAGGGTGGGGCTTGTAGCCTACAGGCTGGGATTGCCGGAGCACCTTCAGCGGATACACGACGTGTTACATGTGGCATCGCTGAAGAAATATCGCACGAGCGAGAGGGCCTTCTGGCACATTCGACTCGAAGAAATTGATTTACAGCCAGACATCTCTTATGAGGAGAGGCCGGTGGCTATTCTAGACTGTAGCGAGCGGAAATTATGATCCAAGGTTGTTCCTCTAGTTAGAGTACAGTGGGGTCATCACAACATTGACGAGTCTACCTGGGAGCGGGAGGAGGATATGAGGGAGCAATATCCAGAGCTTTTCATCACATGTATGACCTAATTTCGGGGACGAAATTCCTTTGTAAGGGGGGGAGTATGCAACACCCCGCATTTTTCTTGCATTAAATATGTAATTAATTCGGGAATTAAAAATTACTTGAGAGACATAATTTTAATTGGATTAATTAGGGAAATTTTATTTAAATATTAATCAGGGAGTGAATGGTTAATATTTATGGGAATTTATTTACTAAGTGAATAGTAATCAATTATTTAAGTTATTTCGAGTATTAATGACAGGGTATGCACTTATCTCAATCGGGAGTCGTATAGACTAAAGGGGTGGGGGGGGATAAGTATTTTTATAAATTAATTTGGATGCCAATTCTGAGTGTACGGTTGAGTCCGGATGGGCCGAGATGGTCAGAAAAGTGTACCCGGGGGTAGTAAACGGGTCACGGGGCATTTTTAGACATAGTCGGGCCCACATGGGGGCAATTGGGTCATTTGGGCTTGGCCCATTAGACAAAAAACGGTATTTAGGTAAATTAATGAATTATAAGAAATAATAAAATGGCTGATGTGAGTTTATGAAAATGGTTAGTGTGTTAGGAAACCCTAACAACAGTGAAAGGCAGATTTGGGGATCACAAGAGAGCCAACAAGGGTCATCTTCAACCTTGGAACTCATCTCCAAATTCAGACTCTACAAACCTTAAGGCAAGTGTTAACTTGTTGTAGCATGTAAAAATATATTTTGATTCATATTCATGTGATGTGTGTATTTAAGGAAATTCGTTTTGGGTGTTAATGGCGAAATCTGATTTTGAAGATAATCTAATTTACGGAATTTGGAAAGGGTTTATGTAAAAATCTGAAATTTGTATGTTAATATATATATCTGGAAGGATGTTGTTTGGATAATTAGAAACGGATTTGATGATTGAACTTGGGTTGTAAATGGGTAAAGGGTTAAAGATGGATTTTTTCCCAAATACAGAAATTGTAGTTAATGGACGAATTAATGATGTTGGAGGACATTATGGAGGTCCCTAATAAGGTTTCTAACATGTATTAATGATAAGAGGGATTAAGGTTACTGGTAGAGAAAACTAGGGTTTGGGAAAAATCGTCCATGGCTGAATCTATCTTCGCGAAGAAGACGAAGACCTGCTCGATCGATCGATCGAAGGTCTGGGGTCAATCGATCGATGGTCGGCAGATTTTGACAGTTCGCCCAGTTTCCTTTTATATGAAGAAAATTTTAATTTAATCTTTTTCCATGAATTAATTTGGTGAGAAATTTATACATGGGTTTTAAAATCTAATTAATGGTGAATAAAGTTAATTTAGAATTTGGAGACGACTTAGTGTGACATCATAATTTAAAATTGTTGGGTTTTGGAGAAATTAGGTGTGACACACTAAGGTTGAATTTTTGGGAAGGTATTCGAAAGGATTAAATATAGATGTAGTGAACAAGTCCGGGAATAACGGTTGAGGAATACCGAGAGATAAATATTATTTAGGTAAAGGCTAAATAATTCGGGAGTCGGGAATTTAGACTCGGGTGAGGTTAATTCGGACTTCGAGAGTAAGTCCAATTTTATGGTGGGGGAGACACCAAAGGTGACTTAATTAATTAATGTGTGAATTAATTAATAATTAGAGTTGGACCATAAACTCTTAATAAATTAAATAGTCTTATGTTACGGGTTTTGTACATGGTGTAGCCAGGACATGTTATATTTATATATATATACGGAGTGTGATAGTATATATATATAGTGTGTGTTCATTAATATCAGTGAATGAATATTATTACTATATACTCTAGTGCTATAGGGGGAGGTTGCGCGTAGTTGATGAATCCCCTAGATTGAGGAGTAGGGCGAGTATAATCCTAGGTCATAGCGTCCGTTATATGGGTGAGGGGCATCTCACTTTCAGGGAAGGAATATGACCGCCTCCAATTCGTATGTTAAACTAAGTTAGTGAGAAAATCTAACTTGGATAACTAGGTTACGTGAATACACCTAGTGGGATAGCACTTGGGAAAATTTATATTTTGTTAGTATTCTTACTCGGTCAAAAGTTTGTATTAAATGTTATTTCAGTATGTTTGTGAATACTGTAATATGATTAAATATATAATTAGGTAAATAATTATATATGGGATAATCAATACATAGTGAAAAATGTATTATGTGCATAACAGGTGTGAATGTTATATGAAATTAAAAGGAGTAATGATTTAATTAAGTTTGAGGTTTACAATAACTTGAAAACCATGAATTAAGGCATACTCGATTAGAGTAGGTAAATTTCAAGGGTTAAAATAAGTATTGGGTCAGGAGCGTAGGACATAGTAAATTAAATGGAAGCGTTAGTAGTGCACATTAGAGGAGGGGTGAGGAAGTCCTCAAGAGAGTGCGGCACTAACTAAAATATGAAGAGCATGCATATTTATTTATTACTGCAAGTTAATCATTTGTTAAATGTTTTCAAATATTTTTGGGTACTAACCCTTGGTATAAAAAATTTTAAAAACCTTTTAGGTGTCCAGCCACAGGGACGCCAGGCTTGACTCTATTCCAGGTATCCTTTGCTGCAGCACATGTGGATGTTGCGGGGTTTTTGATAGACGCCTCCTTCTTTCATTCGTGTAGAGACTCTCTAGTAGTTATCTGAGCTTGTCGCTCACAGTTCATTTATCAGTATTAGACTTGTTGAGATTTTCTTCTTATCTTTTCTTGTATTGGTTATTTGGACCGATGGTTTATTCGGTTAGGTGTTTTATTTTTGGATTGTTATTTTAATTAACTGTGATTGTGTATTATTTTATGTTCCGGATGAGTTTTATTTAATTAATTGAAAGATAAAAACTGGCAGCAGTCTACTTTTCTCACTTAGGTGGTTAGTAATTAAAAAGACGACAGTGATGCTAAAAATGGACCAACTGAGAAACCTTTTCTAACTTGATTTAGGACTGATCACCTGGGATTAATTAGGTGGGGTGTCACACCCTCCATCCTCTCCTTCCAAGTTCCAGATGAATTCTGGGCGAGGGACCCCTCCAGCACCTCCTTCCAACTTCTAAACGAGTTTTGGGAAAGGTACTCCTCCAATACACCTTCTAGTTACAAAAGGGTTCAAGGTCAAGGGAACCCTTGCTAATAATAGCTCAGATGAGATATCTAGTTAAGAAGTCCCCAGTAAAGGACTCCTCTAGCAAATGTTCAAAGAGTATTTTTTTTAGAGTTCGAGGGTCCAAGTAGTGGCCCAAAGAGTAAAATAAGCCAAGATGAGGGGGCCTACCATGAATACACCCTCATCATGAAAAAAGTTATGATTTTATAAAATAAATGTACTAACACCTACTTTCTTGTACAGGTACCCTAGTTCAGCAGGCAGGGCTTAAATATGCCAGTTGGGATATTCTGGGAGTTTTGGCTTGGTGGATGAGGAGTAAGGTTTATTGAGCAAGCTCAACCACTCAGCACTTTAAGATTGTAAGAGGGTACTTTAGATAAGATAAATGGAGGCGTAACCCCGATTTGAGTATGGTAATGATAAGCTACTTATCCAGAGCCTTGGGTTAATGATAGGACCCACAAACACAAACGCAATGAAGTTAAGCTCAGTTTAATCTCACAAAGATTCTCGTGTATAGCTTAGAATATAGTAATGAACTTTAGAAGTAACTCAGCTAGAGGGAGAGAGAAGTTAGCACCCTAGATACACCTTGGTAGGCAAATAGAAACACACCAAGCACCCTCAAGAATCTCTGTCACTTATTAAAAGATTCATAATGAAAATGACAATAGTGGGCGGGTGAAACCCTCTGGTTTGTAATAACTCTATCTAGCAATAACTTCTTGACGGTCAAAAGGAACATGCCCTCCTCAAAGGTGGTTGGGGTCCTTAAATAGCCTCCCATACCATCCTTGAGGCAACTCAGTCATTTATGACTATGAAAGACATCCCTCATACTTTATGTCACAACATTAAATGCCTGATGCACTAGTTGTCTCCATGTCATAAACATTAAATGCCAAGACATGACTTTTGCCTAACCACTGTGTGTCAGGGGACTATTGTCGCAGAGGTGGCTCACCAACTACCTGACAGCCCCAAATACCACGGTGGTTTACTCAAGTGCATGTCTGACATTGTTTAGCTGGCTAGTGACATCACCTATAGTAGATGTGACATTAAGTAGAGGGCTATTTGGTTCATAACTCAATGCCCGATGGAACTCGAAGTTGCTCCGTACAAGGTTCCACGGTCAGGGTCCTTCGGTGTTTTACCAGGTGTATCTAAGATGGTTGGGATGAGTCCCAATGGTGCCTTACTTCTCAATCCTCCAAACCAAATCCCTCTAAATTTCCCACGGCGAGTTCATTCGATAGAGCATGGAAGCTCTCCCAGGTCCTGCTAAGCCTGGTCTCTCGCGAGTACCGTTTGACCTCACACTAAAACTCATTATTAATCTCGTTACAACATTATAACTGTTACAACTTACAGTCCATAAATAAAGATACAAGATGACTAACATAACAAGTTAAATATGAGTTGCCATTCTAAGCTATCTCGTTGAGTTGCCACGCAAAGTTGCCACGCTTGAGCTCCCTCGACTGATTAATCTCAAACACTATTGCCAATTAGGGAATTATCCCTAATCTCGGGATTACCTTCAATCCCCCTCTACATTTGCCCCTTCGTGGAGAGATTTGTTGGAACAAGAAATATCTGCACGAAACTTCTCAATCCGATGAACCATGTTTTTTCAAATACTCATTTGGACTCCTGGTAAATGAAATTCTCCCCTGTGATGCCTCTCTATGTTCGAAAAAGTAGAAATGCTTCCCGATGTATCTGAGTCACCCTTTAACAAGGGTTTTTTTTTCGAATCGTTGGAACATATTATCCGTTGGGCCCTGATGGATAATTCTGACACCCATTTTGGCGCCAAAACATAAACTTGGTGAAGAAGGCAACCCCTTCTATTCCCTACATGTCTTTTCGTATTCAACGTAATGTTGTCTTTTCAGCTATCAAGACCCTTCCCGATGTGCCACGTGTTCATTTGAAATGATTAGGGGCCTCACTTGCACGTGGGGAATGTTAATCGTCGAGTTTGAAACCCTTCAAAAGTCTCTCTTTTTTTCAAACTCTTCTTTGTCTTCTTCGTCTTCTTCAGTACTACCCGCTTCTTGTAGAGAGAGAGAGCCTGTGCGACCTCCATTATTGCCCTCTTCTTTGCCCAGCCTCCTTTTTTCTCTTATCTTTTGCACCACCACCTGCGGTTGTGCTCCTCTCTTACTGTTCTTAGCCTTATTCTCCCATCTACAGCACTTATTATCAATTTCTCATGGCTTCTTCCAGTGTTTCCCAAGTTGCTGCCTCTACCCAGCTTGGTTCCCCCTCTACGGCTGCTGGCGCTGCCACCACCCTTAGCGGCGCTGCTTTGGTCGCTGCTCATCAAGAACAACTATGCTTCTACCGCCGTGCTCCCATTTTTGAAGAGGAAGCTGATAAGTTTTCTGAGGCGTGCAAGACATGCCATTTCTCATCCAAGTTTGATCCCTTACTGCTAGGTGATGAAGAAGTGGACTCGTCGAAGTGGGGCTATCTTCCACTCGAGGGGACTATGCACTTCCGTCTGGATCGTGGTGACTTTACCTATTCCCAGATCGATTTGGATACACCTGGGGGGTCACCAACCCATTTTTCTACGTGGCACACACATAAGTAGAGCTCCCAGGCTGCTGCTCTTACGAAGGTTGGGCTGCATCGAGCCTACTGGTTTGGCGAGTTCACTCTCTTAAAGCATAATGCATCACTTCAAGTGCTAGTATCCCGATGGAACATCACAACCCACACCTTCTTTTCTGCGTGGGTGGAGTTTATTGTTACATTGGAGGATGTCTGCAAACTCCTTGGGTTCGAACCCATGGGGGAGTATACTTACCACGACGAGCCTCTGGACACCGAAGAGGCTGTCGATCGGGTTGAGTTGGATCGGATCTGTCGCAGTTGCACCAGTTCCTCAAACAAGGATACCTTTACCCCTCTTATCAATTATTTTTTTGAGGCTCCGACGCCTAAGGATGCTAGTGATGTAACAGGCCGTGGTAGAGGTACCTCCTTAGAACTATCGGCCTACATACTCATACTACTTTCACGCTTCTTTCTCACTGGAAATCTCAATGATCAGCCCAGGAGGGACCTGATAAAAATCTCTGTTCGTTTGGCCAGAGGATTCAACCTACCTCTGGCCACCATTACCTTGGGGTCCCTCTACACTTGGTTGGATCGAACCCATATTGACATGGAATGGTCACTGGGCCGCTATAATTTGGCAAATTTTGCCAACACCATCATCTTGACGGGCTTCCTCTACACCCGCTTTCCTGCCATTTCTACGAAGTCAATTTCTCTGCCTGTGAGCCAGGGTATCAAGCCCCCACGCCTCCTATGTTTCCACAAAAAGAAGAGCCGAAAGGAGATAATGGAGGTTTTTGACCATTCAGACTCCTTCATAATGAGGCCATATAGTGATCCCACCTTCGCCCACACATGGGACTTCTTTCCTACTGCAGCCACAATGGTTAGATTTAATCCGGTTGTAGAGAATCCCTCATAGGTCGTAGTGCTTCTTTTTACCTCGATGTTCATCCTCTCTAACACTGGATGGGGGTACGCTTCTGAGCCCTACAACCCTGATAGATGCAGCAGACAATTTGGGTTCGATCAGGGGGCTCCTCGACCTGTGTTCCAAAACAATCATCCCAAAGCCACCTTTGCCGAGGCATGTACCCTCTATACTGCCGCTGCGGTTCTTGGCATGACATCCACCATTGATGGGCATGTCACCCTCCCGAGTGCCATGAGGAAAGGAGACGTATCCACATCCTTTTCCACGAAGATCCATCCGGGGTAGTTGGCCAGGATTAACGAGTATATTCAGTCCCCTCCTTCTTATCCCCCTATCCTTTCCTTTTCTTCCTCTGAGTTGGGTCTAAAGGGGAACTCCGTGCTTGGGGTTGAGTTTCCCCTAAGCAAAACTGTTAAGGAGTCTCCTCATGAACTACTCCCTCATTGCCCATTGATCCCAATTTCCACCCCGAAACCCAAGGTCACTGCGACCCCCAAGCCATCTGTCCTCACGGACGAAGCTGCCACAGGAGAAGGCCCCTCTGAGCCACCTGCCAAGAGGGCCAAGAAGTCCAAGTTGAAGAAGTTCAAGGTTAAAGATCAAACGAAGACTCCACTGGAGGCATTTCCAATTGCATCTGTTCCCCCCTCCATGCCCCGAAATTAGCTGAAGAGCTGAGGAGGCGTGTAGAGGCCGAACTTGCCCGAATAAATGCTAAGTTCGAACGGCGCGCAGTTCCCGTTCCCCCTTCGAGTGCATTCCTAGAAATAGTGGTGGATCCTAGTGAGCCCCCTGCGAAGAGAAGGAAAAGGTCAAAGGTGCCTGAAATTGGGGGTGCCATGGGATCCAGAAGGAAGACGCTGGGTACCAAGCCCCAAAAGAAACAAACATCTGAGCGTGCTTCGTCACCAGCTCCTTATGTCCCTGCCTCTTTGCTATCTTCACCAATAGTTGTATCATCTCGTCCCTCCTCTGGATCTGAGGTATATGCGCATTTTGTTAATTTTTCTCTTGACGTTGCATTTTTTGCTTATTGCCTGATATCTTTATTGCAGGGAGTTGAAGAAATGGGGGGCAGTCCTTCCAGTCCCCCAGGCCCCCAGTGAGCCGTTTCGTGGGGGGCCGTTGTGGTGATCCTTCGTCCACTGCCTCCCTTCCCCGTTATCCTTTAATAAGCCTCACTTATTCACTCCGTTCCTCTTCCCGTCCGGCCATACATGACGCCGTGGGTGTAGTTGGGTTATTTGACCAGCCCGAGGCACCTGTTCTAGCCTCCTCTAAGTTGCCTTTGGAGCGGGAGGTCTCTCTGCCCCTGTTTGTGGTCGAAGAGAGTGTGTCACAGGTAAGTGTCTTTTCGAGCTTTGCATCTTTTATTTGTCCCAATTATTCCCTAATTACATGTTGGGCTATTTTAGGTGGATGTGGCATCGTTGGTATCCAACATTCTCCTTCCTCATGTACTCTCAAGACCCCTCGCTGCAGTTCCTCTTTTTAGTGCCATAACGGGGGTAAGCCAAGCGTATTTCTGTCTCTTGTCCTTTTGCAGTTACCTTTTGCAGTTACTCCTTTTATCTAACATTTGTTTTTGTCTTTTTATCTCTCTCCAAGACTTTCTCCGCCTTTCGCGCTAAGTGGCCTTATTCTTTCTCAGGCCCGGGTTGGAGTACCTCCTCTAGGTGGGAAATTTTTCGAAGGGCCAATATCTCCTTCTGACGATGCACCCGTGCTTGCCATAATGACTTATACTGGCGAGGGAGATGTTCCCTCCTTCGAGGCTTCTACACCCGAGGGCCCCGTTGAGGCTGTCGAGGTAATGAGCCCGCCTCCCACGGTTTTTGGAGTTTTGACCCCCGTGGTGATTACCCTTGCTCCTGTTGCTGCTGAGGTTCTTCTCTAATTTCTCTATATTTCTTGACTTCTCGAAATCCACCTTTATGGGTGACTTTATCGAAGAAAGCCTTTTAAGTTATTTTTCATAAACTCTCACCTATTTGGTGACTTAACAACGAAAACACTTGTTAAGATTTTTAATAAGCTCCACCAAAAACGATGACTTAACAACGAAAATAGCTGTTAAGATTTTTAACAAACTCCACCTATAACGGTGACTTAACAACGAAAATGCTTGTTAAGTTTTTTAATAACCTCCACCTATAACGGTGACTTAACAACGAAAACGCTTGTTAAGATTTTTAATAAACTCCACCTATAACGGTGGCTTAACAACGAAAACGCTTGTTAAGATTTTTCATAAACTCCACCTGTAACGGTGACTTAACAATGAAAATGCTTGTTAAGATTTTTCATAAACTCCCACCTTATAACGGTGACTTAACAACGAAAACGCTTGTTAAGATTTTTTCGTACACTCCCACCTTATAACGGTGACTTAACAACGAAAATGCTTGTTAAGATTTTTCATAAACTCCACCTTATAACGGTGACTTAACAACGAAAAGACTTGTTAAGATTTTTTCATATACTTATTATGGCTTCCATCCCTTCTCAGGTTGCTCGGGAAGATTCTCCCTCGGTTCTTTCACCTATGGGCTCACCTCATTGGGAACCTGCTGTTTCGGAAAACTCTGGTCATGATGATCAAGGTTCCAGTACTGGTGCTATAGCAGAGTGCGAATCTGGGTGCGAACTCCAGCTACTCGACATGGTTCCTCACGCTTTCTGCCTAATGGTGCTTCGGCAGTCTCCTTAAATGCCTGTCAACCATTGCTTGGTGATCGAACAACTGGTGAATCGTCACCCTAAGACCTTCACACCGGATTGCATGTGTTCCAATATTCACGTGATGAGTCACAGACATCAAGGCATGGCGATCGTTGTTGCTAAAATTGCAGTACCCCTAGTACAAGAGTTACCAGATCCCTTCTTAACCAATTTCTAGGTTTTCTGAGGGAGCTGGGGCGTGACAGTTTCCATTTTAACTGGCTCATAACATATTTGAAGACTCTGAAGAACCAGCAACTGATCGGTCAGAGGGAAGTGTTACGAAGGCACCAGGAGGACCAGCAAGCTGAGGAAGCTAGGTTGGTCGCATTGGTACCCCTTTTGGAAGCGGTGGATCAAGAGATAAAGGATGCCAAAGAAGCCTTGTATCTGGTCAAACTGAAATGCTAGAGACTCCTCATCGAATGTACATAAGTGCAAACGAGGCTGTAGGTTTCTATTAACGCCCAACGGTCTTTCACAGTAGCTTCTTCGGGTCTTCCTGGAGATTTTTTCTCTTCCTCAGATTTATCGTTTCTTTTAGACTAATTGCCTCTTGTATACAGATCCTCCATCTGCTCCTATCTATGTAATTCTTAGGCGAGAGCTCCCAAATTTTTTTTGTAATGCTCTATTGTTTATGAATGAAGAATATGTACTTTTCAATTCATCCATGTGTTGTGGCTGTTGTGTGCTATAGAGTTTTATATTTCTGCAATTCTTTCATTATGTTCAAATTGTAACCAAAACTTGTATATTCATAACAACAACCAGTTATAACCTCGGTTCAAACTTGATTGTTTACACGTGATAAACCTTCAGCCATTATTGTTAATCTTAAATGGCTTGTCTTCCTCTAACTTTGAAATTAAACAATAACCTGAATCATGGGCTTCCTGTAACACCCCCTATTTTTTATGCATTTAATATTTAATTAATTCGGGATTTTAAATTACTGGTGTGTTGTAATTTTAATTGAATTAATTATGACAATATATATATTTAAATATTAATCGAGGAGTAAATGGTTAATGTTTAGGGAAATTTATTTACTAAGTGAATAGTAATAATTTAATTACGTCATTTCGGGTATTAATGACGGGGTATGCGCACTTATTCCAGCCGGGAGTCGGTATAGACTTAATGGGGTGTGAGATAACGATTATTATAAATTAATTCGGATGTCAATTCTGACTGCGCGGTTCAGTCCGAATGGGTCGAGATAGTCTGAAAAGAGTACCTGGGGGTAGTAATTGGGTCTCGGGGTATTTTGGGCATAGCCGGGCCCACACGGGGTGAGTTGGGACACTTTAATTAAGCCCATTAGGTGAAAAACGGGATTAAGGGTTTTTAACCTAATGGGGAGATTAGGAAATCAGCAGCCATCAAATCTAAGCCTAGGGCTTGAGAGGGAAATTGGGGGAAAGCTTAGCAAAAGCCAATTTGGGGGTTTTGGAGCCAAATCGAGGGGCTACGCCAACGGAATCAGACACTACGAACACTTTCAGGCAAGTGGTTAACTGTTTTAATTCTTAAAGCATGATAATCAATCCATATCATAGTGATGTGTAAACCAAAATTCGTTTTTGGGTGTAAATGGGTACAAAATGGGGTTTTTGTTTTTGAAACACTTGAATGAGATTAAAAGTAAGATTTAGATGGGTGATTGATATCTGAATATGTATATATGATTTGAACGAAAATTTCAAAACATAAAAAAGTGGAAATCGAATCTGGAATTTGGGATTTAAAACAGATAATTGAATTTTATGGAGAAAGACCCATTTCAAAAATTATGAGATAAGTAGAGAGGTTGATTATCTTAAGGTCTCTATGATGAATGGGATGTGGACTAACCATGTGTAAACGATGAGATGATGTAATTAGAGGTTTAAATTCTGGTTTAGAAACCTTGAGGTTCGTTAATGGTGGAAAACAGGGGGGAGGCAGAGCTGTAACGAAGGGGTCGATCGATCGATCGGGGGCATCGATAGATCGATGGTGGGAAATTCTGGGCAGTTCGGCCTTGGGTGAAGTATAAGGGGGAATTAATTATAAATTAAATTTCCATACATTTATTAGTGATAAATAATTGTGAAAAAAATATTCCTAGAAATTATGGGAGAAAGTAATTGGGATTAGGATGAATTTATGTGGGACATTAAATGGATGAAATTGAGAAATTTTATTCCAAAATAGTGAGGTACGGATCAAGTGAGTGAATCCGGGTATATTGGACATGCGACCCCAAGGTAGTGAATTAAGTTTGGAGATAAACTAAATAATTTTGAGTCGGGATATAGACTCTGGAAATATTAAGTTACGGGCCAAGTAAGTGAGTACGGGGACAATGGTTGAGTGACACCAAGTTATTAAATTAATAAATGCGATAATTAATTTAATTAGAGTCGGATTGTAGACTCGGGTAGGATTAAATTAATAAAGGTGCTAATTAATTTAATTAAAGTCGGTTTGTAGACTCGGGTATGATTAAATTAATGGGTGGGATAATTAGTTTAATCAGGATCGGATTGTAGACTCGTGAAGGGTACTTATTAAATAATGTGATAATTAATTATATTAGAGCCGGACCACAAACTCGAAATTCGGGTTGATTAATTAATTTGTTAATTAATTTAATTAGAGTCGGGCGATAGACTCGGGGAGGTATTAAATAAAAATGTGTGTTAATTAATTTAAGGAGAGTCGGACCATGAACTCGAGGAAAGTATTATATTAATTGAGGTGTGAATTAATTATATTAGAGTCGGACCATAGACTCGGGAAGAGGATAAGTTATTAAGTGAGAAAATTAATTACATTGAGTCGGGCCACAGACTCAAGAAATTACAGGCAGTGTATGGGATTTTGAGTACATGGTAAAGCCGGGGTTATTAATATATATATATACGGTGTAGTGATAGTATATATATCTACGTGTATGTATTGTGTGTGACATTAAATTACAGGCAGTGTGCAGGAGTTTGAGTACACGGTAAAAAAAAAAATCGGGATTCATAATATATATATACGGGTAGTGATAGTATATATATATATGTGTATATATTGTGCGTGATAGTAAATATCCGTGACTAGATATTTATTAAATTTATATACTCTAATGCTATCAAGGGAGGTTGCGCGATGTGGGTGAATCCCCTAGCTTGAGGAGTAGGGCGAGTATATCCCCAAGTCATAGCGTTCGGTATATATGGGTGAGGGATTTATCTCACTTTCAGGGAAGGAATATGACCGCCTCCACTTCGTTTATATTTTGGTCCAAGTTGGTGAGCGATTCCAACTCGGGGAAACTAGGTTTTGTGAACACACCTAGTGAGATAGCATTTTAGAGGAAATCATCCGGTGAGGGTAAACTCGGAAGGATGGATACACGTATGATATATGTGTGGATGTTTGTAAAGGTACGTATAATATGGTAGTAAATATTATATGTAGGTGATAATACAGGGTGTGATGTATTTACTTTATATAACTCGGGTTACAGTTATATCAAGTTAATTAATGAGAAATTAATTAAGTTAATCATTTGTGGTAATAATACAGTGTGTGATGTATGTACTTTATATAACTTGTGAGACGGTTACATGGTGATATTTAAGAGGAATTAATTAAGTTAATTGTGAAATAACTTATAATTCAATAATCATTATACTCGGGTTAGAGTAGTATGGCAAGGGAAGGTTATACCAGGACTAGTTGGACGGGGTAGTACAACTAGGTGGGGTTAAGGTAACCGGTAGGTGTGCACAATAGTGGAGGGGTGAGAATGTCCACAAGGGAGTGCGACACTAACTTAAATATGAAGCGCATTCATGCATTTTAAATTACTGCAGTTAATTCACTTGCTAAATATTTTCAAAATGTTTTGGGTTCTAACCCTTGCTATAAAACTATTTTCAAAACCTTTTAGGTGTCCAGCCACAGGGACGCCAGGATTGATATTCTATTCGAGGGACACGGAGCTGCGTCGCATGTGGATGCTAGCAGGAGTTTGGATTAGACGCATCATTCATTCATTCCTATTGTAGGAATCTTGTAGTAGTCTCAGTTTTATTTAGGGCTTGTCGCCCAGACTTCTCGGTACAGTTTTCAGGAGTAATTCATTCAAGTGTTGAATATTTGCATTGGATTATTTATTTGGTGGCCGGTGATTTTTCGGCAAGTTGTGTAATTACTATTCTGTTTACTTTCATTCAGTTGTGTGAATGGTTTATATTTTTATTACGCATGTACTGTTTTGTTTATTTAAAAAGTTAAAATTGGCACCAGTTTTTGGAATACTAGGTGGTTAGTAAGTTTTAAAAAGTTTTCGACAGTGATGCTAAGGATGATCCAACTGGTATTCTTGTTTTAATTTGGTATAGGACTGATCACCCGGTATTTTATTAGGCGGGGTGTCACAGATGGTATCAGAGCATCAGGTTCTAGTGTCCTTAGGATCTGTGCGGCTTTTCACGTTTCGGCTTAGCAATCTTTGATATAGATCCCTATCATAGGATTGTTGTATTCTCATACGTATGCGCATATACGTTCTTCTGCGAAATTTATATTTGAGAGTAAACTCATACCAATTCGGTTCTCATTCCAGATGACACCCAGGAGAGAGCAGCTAGGGCAACAGGGGGAGATGAGGCGAGGGAGGCTCGTCAGGAGCAAGAGTTACCGCAGCAACGGTCAGGGATGATTTTGGCAGCTTAGGTAACTGAAGTAGTGGCACAGGAAGTCGGAGTAAAGGTGGTCACAACGGCAGGGTACTTTCCACGGGATCAGCCACAAGTGTTAGTGGCGCCGGATGTTCAGACTCACGCGGAGTCGTCAGGGTGGAAGCAAGAAAGAGAGGTTATTTTAGCAGGAACCCACCAGAGTTACGAGGGGGTTCAGGTGTAGTACTAGCGTGTCAAGGAAGGGAGGTATCCAGCGTCACCTACGCATGGGAGATTGCGATGGGGTACGAAAGTAAATGCTAACCACTTTTAGTTAGTGGGAACGGTGCTACAGTGGTGGGAGTCGATCACCATAGTTGAGGAAAGGGACACACTAGCTACTGCAGAGTTTTGGTTGCGGTTCGAACATAAGTATTTTTCCTTCAACGGTCGAGATCGAAATGAGGAGAAAATTTTGTGAGGAGACTCAAAGGGAGACCGTTCAGTGGTCGATTACGAGGAAGATTTCACTCGTTGGAAAATTTTATACCGGATGAGGTAAGCGAGGAAAAGAGAAAGGAAGCAAAGTTTATGGATGAGTTAATCTGGAGAATCAGACAACGTTTAATTGATAATTCCGCATTAGTAGGTTATACTGATGTCATTAACGCAACACTCCGGCACTGTTGGGAATATCGCTTCCACGCGAAAGGAAACGGGAAGGGAGTGGGGATTAGCCAGTCGGATGAGGCAGAAGGGGACAATACCAGTGGGGTATCCCAGCAGCAGATTGGGGGAGATCAGGGGTAGGATTTCCTGTAAGGAAATCATACTAAACGATCTAGAACTGGAGGCTATTGGCGGGATGGCCAGGAATTCCAACAAGGTTGGCATGGAAGGGATCAGTGGCAGGGTGAACATATTAGAAAGTGTTTCTTTTGTGGGAAAAGCGGGACACATGAAGAGATATTGCCTTAAGCGAGGCAGGGGTCAACTACAGGACGAGGTCCTGGATGTACAGACACTAAAGCAAATCACGGGTGCATTCGGGCAGGGAGAAGCTGCACTGGAAATCCAGAACCAGTCGATGTAGTTGGAGTATAGAAGTAATTATTTTACCCTAGGGGCGTGGGGTATATTGTTGAGTTACAAAGAGGATGTCACAGTATAAGACTTATTTTTCACTAGAGTTCGCAGGTGAGTCGAACTTAGTGGGTGCGTTGGCAGTAGCAGCCATAACATGTGGGTAAACTTTCCATAGGGTAGCGGAGTTCCTTAGTATTCTTCACGGGAGAGTGGAAGTGTACACTGAGTGATTTGTTGAATTATGTGAGGAATGACTACTTTCGTGAATTATGGGAGTAGGGTTGATAATAATTTTTAAACATCGACTGGATAGCGATGGAATTTAACTATTGTGGATAGTGGAGTTAAATTTTGGTGTCCGTGACACAAGGGTATGGTTGGTGCTAGGTATCACCGGAGAGGGCGTATAGCTTATATATATGTGGATATATATGTTGTATTGCATAGTGCGATGGCACATAGTGAGGTTTTGTGTTCTCACATTTTATCCCGGTAAGTGGGGATGTATACTGAAGTGAATCAGGGTGGTTAAATTTATTTTCGAGCAAAGAGAGATAGCTCGGGACTTATTTTGCGCAAGGACTAGTGGTAGTAAGGGTGCGGTATTATGTTGTCTTTGGTAGCATAAGGGTAAGCGTATATTCTTTTGTGTTGAGAGATAAGTGGTTATGGGGAGATGGTTGGATGCAGCATGGGTTGAGTACCCAGGCAGTAACTATATATGTATATATATATATAGGTAATATGATTACGGGTTCGAAGTTATATTACGGGTTACGACTAGCACAGTCGGGTAACTTTTGTGCGGTAGAGCGCGGGGATAGGGTGTATGGGCACCCGGGTTAATTAAGGCAAAATTTTGTGCGGTTAAGCACGAGTATAAGGTGTATGGGCGCCCTGGTAAAGTTAAATACATACTTGTGTAACGAATGGTTAGAATCAGATGGGATAGATATAGCGGGCTTGGATGCACTTGACTAGTGAGTAATATGTGAATACTGGAACAGTAGGTTTATCTTAATTTCGAGGACGAAATTCCTTCGTAAGGGGGGAAGTATGTAACACCCCGTATTTTTTATGCATTTAATATTTAATTAATTCGGGATTTTAAATTACTGGTGTTTTGTAATTTTAATTGAATTAATTATGACAATATATATATATTTAAATATTAATCGAGGAGTAAATGGTTAATATTTAGGGAAATTTATTTACTAAGTGAATAGTAATAATTTAATTACGTCATTTCGGGTATTAATGACTGGGTATGCACTTATTCCAGCCGGGAGTCGGTATAGACTTAATGGGGTGTGAGATAACGATTATTATAAATTAATTCGGATGTCAATTCTGACTGCGCGGTTCAGTCCGAATGGGTCGAGATAGTCTGAAAAGAGTACCCGGGGGTAGTAATTGGGTCTCGGCGTATTTTGGGCATAGCCGGGCTCACACGGGGTGAGTTGGGCCACTTTAATTAAGCCCATTAGGTGAAAAACGGGATTAAGGGTTTTTAACCTAATGGGGAGATTAGGAAATCAGCAGCCATCAAATCTAAGCCTAGGGCTTGAGAGGGAAATTGGGGGAAAGCTTAACAAAAGCCAATTTGGGGATTTTGGAGCCAAATCGAGGGACTACACCAACGGAATCAGACACTACGAACACTTTCAGGCAAGTGGTTAACTGTTTTAATTCTTAAAGCATGATAATCAATCAATATCATAGTGATGTGTAAACCAAAATTCGTTTTTGGGTGTAAATGGGTACAAAATGGGGTTTTTGTTTTTGAAACACTTGAATGAGATTCAAAGTAAGATTTAGATGGGTGATTGATATCTGAATATGTATATATGATTTGAACGAAAATTTCAAAACATAAAAAAGTGGAAATCGAATCTGGAATTTGGGATTTAAAACAGATAATTGAATTTTATGGAGAAAGACCCATTTCAAAAATTATGAGATAAGTAGAGAGGTTGATTATCTTAAGGTCTCTATGATGAATGGGATGTGGATTAACCATGTGTAGACGATGAGATGATGTAATTAGAGGTTTAAATTCTGGTTTAGAAACCTTGAGGTTCATTAATGGTGGAAAACAGGGGGGAGGCAGAGCTGTAACGAAGGGGTCGATCGATCGATCGGGGGAATCGATCGATCGATGGTAGGAAATTCTGGGCAGTTCGGCCTTGGGTGAAGTATAAGGGGGAATTAATTATAAATTAAATTTCCATACATTTATTAGTGATAAATAATTGTGAAACAAATATTCCTAGCAATTATGGGAGAAAGTAATTGGGATTAGGATGAATTTATGTGGGACATTAAATGGATGAAATTGAGAAATTTTATTCCAAAATAGTGAGGTACGGATCAAGTGAGTGAATCTGGGTATATTGGACATGCGACCCCAAGATAGTGAATTAAGTTTGGAGATAAACTAAATAATTTTGAGTCGGGATATAGACTCGGGAAATATTAAGTTACGGGCCAAGTAAGTGAGTCCGAGGACAATGGTTGAGTGACACCAAGTTATTAAATTAATAAATGCGATAATTAATTTAATTAGAGTCGGATTGTAGACTCGGGCAGGATTAAATTAATAAAGGTGTTAATTAATTTAATTAAAGTCGATTTGTAGACTCGGATATGATTAAATTAATGGGTGGGATAATTAGTTTAATCAGGATCGGATTGTAAACTCGTGAAGGGTACTTATTAATTAATGTGATAATTAATTATATTAGAGTCGGACCACAAACTCGGAATTCGGGTTGATTAATTAATTTGTTAATTAATTTAATTAGAGTCGGGCGATAGACTCGGGGAGGTATTAAATTAAAATGTGTGTTAATTAATTTAAGGAGAGTCGGACCATGGACTCGGGGAAAGTATTATATTAATTGAGGTGTGAATTAATTATATTAGAGTCGGACCATAGACTCGGGAAGAGGATAAGTTATTAAGTGAGAAAATTAATTACATTGAGTCGGCCCACAGACTCAGGAAATTACAGGCAGTGTATGGGATTTTGAGTACATGGTAAAGCCGGGGTTATTAATATATATATATACGGTGAGATAGCATTTTAGAGGAAATCATCCGGTGAGGGTAAACTCAGAAGGATGGATACACGTATGATATATGTGTGGATGTTTGTAAAGGTACGTATAATATGGTAGTAAATATTATATGTAGGTGATAATACAGGGTGTGATGTATTTACTTTATATAACTCGGGTTACAGTTATATGCAGTTAATTAATGAGAAATTGATTAAGTTAATCATTTGTGGTAATAATACAGTGTGTGATGTATGTACTTTATATAACTTGTGAGACGGTTACATGGTGATATTTAAGAGGAATTAATTAAGTTAATTGTGAAATAACTTATAATTCAATAATCATTATACTCGGGTTAGAGTAGTATGGCAAGGGAAGGTTATACCAGGACTAGTTGGACGGGGTAGTACAACTAGGTGGGGTTAAGGTAACCGGTAGGTGTGCACAATAGTGGAGGGGTGAGAATGTCCACAAGGGAGTGCGACACTAACTTAAATATGAAGCGCATTCATGCATTTTAAATTACTGCAGTTAATTCACTTGCTAAATATTTTCAAAATGTTTTGGGTTCTAACCCTTGCTATAAAACTATTTTCAAAACCTTTTAGGTGTCCAGCCACAGGGACGCCAGGATTGATATTCTATTCCAGGGACACGGAGCTGCGGCACATATGTATGCTAGCAGGAGTTTGGATTAGACGCATCATCCTTTCATTCCTATAGTAGGAATCTTGTAGTAGTCTCAGTTTTATTTAGGGCTTGTCGCCCAGACTTCTCGGTACAGTTTTCAGGAGTAATTCATTCAGGTGTTGAATATTTGCATTGGATTATTTATTTGGTGGCCGGTGATTTGTCGGCAAGTTGTGTAATTCCTATTCTGTTTACTTTCATTCAGCTGTGTGAATGGTTTATATTTTTATTCCGCATGTACTGTTTTTTTTATTTAAAAAGTTAAAATTGGCACCAGTTTTTGGAATACTAGGTGGTTAGTAAGTTTTAAAAAGTTTTCGACAGTGATGCTAAGGATGATCCAACTGGGATTCCTGTTTTAATTTGGTATAGGACTGATCACCCAATATTTTATTAGGCGGGGTGTCACACTTCCTTCACAATGAAAGGTCCCTTCCAGTTGGTTGCAAACTTTGGTAGAGGAAGCCCCCTGATATGCTTCACTGCCGCTTTCAATACGAGGTCTCCCTCCACGAACTTCCTTGGTCTCACCAAGTTATCGTATGCCCTGGAGAGTTATTTCGTATACATCTTGAAGTGATGCATCGAGTTAACTCTGTGTTCATCCAACGCTTCCAACTGTACATGTCAATTTTGAGGGAGCATGCTACTTCGCACGGCATATCGAGCGGAAGGAACTTCCAACTCCACTGGAAGGATTGCCTCAGCCCTGTAAATAAGGGAGAACGGCGTGTATCCTGTGGGTTTCCATTTTGTTGGTCGATAGGCCCACAAAACAGCTGGTATCTTGTCATCCCACGCCCTTGGAAAGTCCTCCATCATCTTGGCCAAAATATTAACCAAGGTTTTGTTAGTCGCTTCGGCTTGACCGTTTCCCTTTGGATATGCCACCGTTGAGGTGTGATGAACAATGGAGTACTTATCTGTGAGCATTGTTACTTTAGAATTGACGAATGGAGTCCCGTTATCTGAAAGAATATCCTTTGGGATCCCAAAATGGAAAATGATGTATTCTTTGATGAAGTTGCTAACCACCCCAGCCGTTGCTCTTCTGAGTGGTATTGCTTCGGCCCATTTTTTAAAACACTCTGTTACTACCAGCATCCATATCTTTCCTCTCGAAGAAGGGTGTATTGCCCCCACTAGGTCAAACTCCCAAGTATGAAATGGATAGGGTGTTGACAAAGAGTGTAAGTCTATCGATGCGGTATGGATCATATTTCCATGAAGTTGGCAAGCTTTGCATTTTCGAACGAACTCAGCAGAGTCTTTCTCCATTGTTGGACAATAATACCCCAACGTCATCAACTGATCATAAAACTTGGCCCCTCCTATGTGAGCTGGATCGTGCGCTTATTTGAGGACCTCCGCTGCTTCTTCCTTCGTGACGTAACGCAATGGCCTGTTAAAGTACCCCGTTCGATAAATCTTCCCCTCCTGAACATAGAACCTTGGATCCCTTCACCTCAAGCCCATCACATCTATTTTCTCCGTTGGGATAACTCCATCCCGAATGAAATCGATGTAGTGCTTCTTCCAGTCTGTTGGAGCTTCAATGAAATGTCACTCAGCTGCTTCGAAGAATAGCTGGCACTTATCGCACTTTCGTTGTAGCTCTGCCGCATCTTACTTCATTTTGGGCCAAAAATACCCCTCTCTTTGAATTCTCCTATATAGAGGTATCTCAGTCATTTCACAGTTCTCCTTATGCATTTTCCTTAATCTTTGCTCTGCTTTCTCTAGGCTGACGCATCTTGAAAACCATCCCCCAGCATTTCTATAGTAAAGATTCCCCTAGTTTGTAAAGTATTGTGCCAACTCTCTTAATCCCATATATCCTTCGCCAGACTCCAGTTGTTTCCTAATCTCTCCCCTCCAGTCCGCGTCCTCCTCCATATGTAGTATTGACTATACCACCGAAGGAGCTGTTCTTCATTGGATCACAACTATAGTCTCATCGTTCTTCATGACCATTTTCTGGGCGATAGTGGCATAGGCATCTGGATGGTGGTTCATCGTTTTGGGATGTCTTCTGAGCTTGTTCCGATGGAACTGGTTGAGAAGCATTTGAATGATCGTTCTATAGGGCACTGGGCTCATGTGTTTCAACGCATATTCTCCGTTTACTTGCTGAATTACTAAATTCGAGTCACCCTTAATGAAGAGTGAACGAATTCCCCTTCGAAGAGACTCTAGTAGCCCCAGTACCAGCGCCTCGTATTCTGCTTCGTTATTGGAACAAGGGAAATCTAGCTTATAGGAAAGGCAAATATCCTCCATCCATTTTGAAAGAATAACCCCTGCTCCCCCTTTCTTTTCCGCTGAAGATCCATCAAACTGCATCGTCCATTCCTCATCAGTTGTATCCAGGTAATTAGCCTACATATCATCTCCTGGAATGTCTTCCTTAGGGTGATCGAAGGTTCATAAAGGGAAGATGGCCAATAGATCAGCATACGTCTGGCTTTTAATTGTGCGAGGGATCACACACTTCAAGTCATATTCGGAGAGGAAAAGGAACCATTTAGCTGCCCTGCCAATCAATATAAATCTTGCAAGCAAATACTTAATTGGGTCACATCTAGTTACAATATGAATTGTGAAGGACATTATATAATGCCTAAGTTTTTGTGCTACAAAGAACGAAGCTAAATAATGCCTTTCTAAGCTACTATATCTAATCTCTGTCCCATGTATAATTTTGCTGAGGTAGTAAACCGAACGTTCTTTCCCGTCCACTTCTTGTGCTAACGGAACTCCGACGGACCTCATGGTAGACGTGAGGTACAGCGGCAACGGTACTCCTGCCTTGGGAGGAACCATGATTTGTGGTGAAACGAGCAGTTTCTTTAGCCTGATAAGAGACTCCTGGTGGACCTCCTCCCACCAGAATTTTGTGTTCTTTCATATAAGCTGCATCAGTGGGTGTTTTATTTCGGCCAATCTAGGCACAAATCTCCTAAGGTAGGAGACTTTGCCGAGAAAACTCTTTAGTTCTTTTGCCGTTCTTGGACATGGCATCTCTAATATCGCTCGCTGTTTACCTTGGTCCATCTGCACTCCTTGTCGATCAACCACTAAGCCTAGAAAATTCCCGCTTGTTACTCCGAAGACACACTTTAGCGGGTTCATCCTCAGCTTATACCTCCTGCACCGAGCGAACACCTTTCTTAAATCATTCAGATGGGACTCCTCCTTCATTGTTTTGATGAACAAGTTGTCCATGTAGAACTCCACAAATTTATGGAAGAAATCATGAAAAATGGCCATCATTGTCCTCTGGTACGTAGCTCCAGCGTTCTTGAGTCCAAACGGCATCACCTTGTATATGAAGTTGCCCAACGAGGTTCTGAACGCCGTTTTCTTTGCGTCGATGGGATCCATCTTAATCTGGTTGTATCCCACATACCCATCCATGAAGCTATACATCTCATGACCGATCGTGGAATTTATTAAACTTTTAATGGAGGGTAGGGAAAACTCATCCTTGCGGGTTGCCCTATTCAAGTCTCTGAAGTCTACACAGATCCTTATTTGGTTCTTTTCTTTCTTCCCCACTGGCACAATGCTGGATAGCCAGAGGGGATGTTGTATTATCTTCATAAATCCTGCTGCCAATAAGCGTTGGACCTCTTATTTAATCTTTAAGTATAGTTCATGCTTGTAAGTCCTCGTTGCCTGCTTCACCGGAATGGCTGAAGGCATCACGTTCAGTTTGTGGTAACTCACCTCTTCATCCAGCCCTTCCATTTTAGTGTACTTCCATGCGAAAATGCCTATGAATTCCCGAATCAGTTTGACCAAGGCTTCTCATTTCCCCTCACCGAGATCTTTTGAGATAAAGATAGGCCTTGGATCTTCCCCTTCTCTTGCTAAGTTCAGTTGGTCTAACTCTTGTGCCTGGGGCCTTGGCCGATCTCCCATGTAGTCTGGTTCTTTGGCAACATCTTCTATGAATTCTTTCATGTTGGAGTTATTTATCACCATACACTGCCCACGTCGATCCACCAAAAAGCACTCATACACCGGGTCAACCTCATCCTTAGTCTCTTCGGTCGCCCATTCACACCGTTATAAACGGAACACTACTTTTCCCTCTTCAGTGAAAATTTTCTTACATTGCCTACTGGTAGCTGTTGCCACGGACTTCCTCTTCTTCTTTCTGGAAGCCTCAGTGATTCTTTTCCCGAAAAGTGACTTAACACGCTTTGCTATTGGACCTCGTGCTCCATCGGGTCTGTTCTAGGCCTCATCCTGTCTTTGAGTTGCCTCAAGATTTTTTGGAGCCGATGGATCACCTGATGGGCTTCTTCGGTCCATACCCCTTCTCTACTTCCGCCCTCTTTATCCTGCTCATTCAAGGGCCCCATTCTCTCTCTAATTGAGGAAACCCATGCCCCCTCCATTCTCTTCGTTAGGACACGTAAATCCTCCTCCAGTTCTATATAGAACGCCTCATCCACTAAGTGTGCTTCTTCGATAGCGAAAGGCCTCTTTGTAGCCCTAATGGTCACCTCGGTTCCCTTCATATTTGCCTTGGTGCATTGATGATAAGTGGAAGGAACTAAACCTTAGTTGTGCATCCACACCCTCCTTATTAGTAAGTGGTAAGAAGTTGCACTTTCTATCACATGGAACTTGATGTGGGACTTCAAGTTTCCCATCGAGATCCCAACATTCACATACCCGACTGACTTGGAAGATTGATTGTCATGTCTCTAAATTACCAAAGGCATGGGGACCAACCTTTCTTTTGGAATACCAGCCGCGTGGAAGGAGTTGATTGGCATAATATTGATGGAAGCACCCCCATCCATAAGGGTCCTTGCAAAGCTAACTCCGTTGACGCTAGCGATTACATATAGAGGCCTATTATGAGGAAACCTCATAGCTCTATCAGCATCGCTGAAGGTTACTTCTGATAGGAATTTCTTCATCAGCCTGGCCATGGGTCTCGTCCACCTTAGCGAGGGGACTGCACTCCTTTTTGCAATGTCCAAAATCGCGTGAGTTATCTCCATCCCGCTCTCCTTCGGGATCCCCACTTGATCTAAGAATCAAGCGAATTTTGGGGATTTTAAAACTGCAATACATTCTATGACTGGGTATGTTTCCCCATCTTCAATGCTATACACGTCTTCTACGTCCTTAGCGCTCGCTTCATCATAGGCTAAAACTACATTAACCATTCCCGTGGTACAATGTTCCAGAGCTTCTTTGAGCTCCTTCTGCTTCATCGTCAACCTTCCTCCTCTTTCTGCCTCCTCATCACAGGCCATCACCAAATTGGCCCCGTGTATCGGAAGTGGGTTGTTGTTGATGTTCTATGGGGGGATTTGCAATTTCCCCGCCTTTATGTACTTATCGATGATTCTTCGCAACATGAAGCATCTCCCGGTTGGATGCTGGATCTTTTAATAAACCTGGCAGTACTTAGGATCCGCCTTCGTTGCAGCATCAGGTTCTTCCATCGGGATGCCTTTTGGTTCATAAACCGTTCCCTCTTGGACCATCGCGTTATAACAACTCACAACCTCTTCTATCGTGCAGGGCAACGGTGGAGGGTCTTTTCTATCTTTCCCAAATTTTCTCTTGTTGTCCCTCCTCGATGTCTTGCCCCTATCTTCTCCTTCGGCGTACCCTACCGGAGGGGGCTGAGACCTCCCCCCTGAGGGTTGCATTGGTTCCCTGAACATCATGGTCACTACCACCGGATTGGGTCATACCACCAAAGATATGTTCCTTGGGGCTTTCAAGAATGCCGCAAAAGTCCCCTCGCACGTCTCATTGATGAGATAGAAGATGTATTCAGGAAGCAGTCCCTCAGTACAAATTTGTAATAACTTAGACTCTTTGGCCTCCTCCCTCACATCGAGGGACCTTTCCCTGAACCTTCGAACATAGGCCACCACTTCTTCCCCTGGCCTTTGCTTCTCCCTTCCCAGTTGGGTCAAGGTGAACTCGTCTTCCACCAAAAAGAACTTTTGGACAAACAATACGTGCATCTCCTCCCACGTAGAAATGCTATTGGGAGCTAAGTGAGAGTACCAGGTGTATGCCTTCTCGGTTAGGGATTTGGAAAAATCCCTCAATCTAAGCTTCTTATCATTGCAATGTGCTTTCAAGTGTTCAACAAACCGCTTAATGTGCTCCTTAGGGTTCCCACCTTTCCCTGTATATTTTTCAAAGATAGGGGGAACATAGTCCTTTGGGTAAGGCTCATCGTTGTACGCTTGAGGGTAGGGTGTTCGGAAGTCGTCATAAAATGAAGCCACCTCACCGGCTGATTGAGAGGAAGCCCGCATGAACTTTAACATCTCCTTCTGCATCTCTTTTCTCATTTTTTCCATAAGCGAGGCCGCAAGGGCCACCAGCAACGGGGCCATGGGCTGAGCGCCCGTTGCAATTGAAACGAGCATCACCGGCGGTACCGTTGAGACTCCTGAGGTTCCCACTGCTGGACTTGCAACAGGGGGTATGCTTGTCGGGAGTGCTCCTGCAATGCCTGAACCTGGTGGGGCCGTTAGAGCTACCCCTGGTGTTACCAAAGAATTAGCCTCCAATCCTCCCAGCATAGTTGAATCTACTAGGGTTTGTAAAAACTCATAAAATTTTCTCATGAGGAGAGCCATCTGGGCGGGTCCCAACCCTGCACTCATGGACGGTTGTGCCGCCCCAGGAACTTCTGACATCATCGGAACCGGCGGTGCCTCTACTCGAGGAGCCCCATCCCTTAGGGCCTCCTGCTCTCTCGCGGCATGTTCTTCATTATGCTGGATATCATCAAAATTGAGCCTTTGAGTAGCAATATCTTGTGCCATACTGTATAGCTAAGAGAATGCCTCCCCGGCGGAGTCGCCAAATGTAAGAGGGTACTTTAGATAAGATAAATGGAGGTGTAACCCTTGTTTGAGTATGGTAATGATAAGCTACTTGACTAGAGCCTTGGTTAATGATAGGACCCACAAACATAGACGCAATGAAGTTAAGCTCAGTTTAATCTCACAAGATTCTCGTGTATAGCTTAAAAGATAGTAATGAAATTTATAAGTAACTCAGCTAGAGGGAGAGAGAAGTAATCACCCTTGATACACCTTGGTAGGCAGGTAGAAACACACCAAGCACCCTCAAGAATCTCTATCACGTATTAAAATCTTCGTAATGAAAATGACAATGGTGGGTGGGTGAAACCCTCTGGTTTGTAATAACTCTCTCTAGCAATAACTTCTTGACTCTCAAAAGGAACATGCCCTCCTCAGAGGTGGTTGGAGTCCTTAAATAGCCTCCCACACCATCCCTGAGGCAACTCTGTCATTTATGACTATGAAAGACATCCCTCATACTTTATGTCACAACATTAAATGCCTGATGCACTAGTTGTCTCCACGTCATAAACATTAAATGCCAAGACATGCCTTTTGCCTAACCATTGTGTGTCAGGGTCTGTTGTCGCAGAGGTAGCTCACCAACTGCCTAACATCCCCTAATACCACGGTGGTTTACTCAAGTGCATGTCTGACATTATTTAGCTGGCTAGTGGCATCACCTAAAGTAGATGTGACATTAAGTAAAGGGTTGTTTGGTTCATAACTCAATGCCCGATGGAACTCGAAGTTTCTCCGTACGAGGTTCCACGGTCAGGGTGCTTCGATGTTTTACCGGGTGTATCTAAGATGGTTGGGACGAGTCCCAATGGTACCTTACTTCTCAATCCTCCAAACCAAATCCCTCTAAAGTTCCCACGACGAGGTCATTTGATAGAGCATGGAAGCTCTCCCAGGCCCTGCCAAACCTGGTCTCTCGCGAGTACCGTTTGACCTCACACTAAAACTCGTTATTAATCTCGTTACAACATTATAACCGTTACAGCTTACGGTCCATAAACAAAGATACAAGATGACTAACATAACAAGTTAAATATGAGTTGACACTCTAAGTTGTCTCATTGAGTTACCGCGTAGAGTTGCCACGCTTGAGCTGCCTCGGCTGCTTAATTTCAAACAATATTGCCAATTAGGGAATGATCCCTAATCTCGGGATTACCTTCAAGCCCCCTCTACAAAGATTGAAAGAATACTAGTAGAAAGACCCTTGGGGTCACCTGGTACTTAGACAGTTCACACCCATTCATAATAGAAGTGAGCAACCAAGAGGTTGCTCACAAGAAATGAACTTTTTATAAAAATGATTTTAGAAGAGGGAGTCCTTAAGACCCCTCTCAAGTAAAAATATTTCAAAGAAGGGGTTCCTCAAAGCCCTCTTATGAAGTTAAATGGTTTTAGAGGAGGTGGTCCTCGAGAACCCTCTTAAGTTTACAAAGTTTACACAACAAGTTATCATTTCAAAAGATTTTACCCAATCTCATATTTTTTTCTCTATTGGGAGACATATTTGCTTTCTGACTTTGGTTCACACTAGGTGTCATCTGTCAGAGGGGACAGGCAACTGCAGACTTAGTAAGGAGAAAAGGTACGTTGCAGACCTTGTCCCTCACCATCCTCCTCAATTTTGGCACCCAAAGGTTCCAACTCAGCCCTAGTGCCCCGGTATAAATAGGAATCCTAGACAAGGTTAAGTCATTATCAATAACTCAAGTCATACCATTACTTTGTCAAAATCACACCAAACCACATTGTATTCTCTCCATCCTCTCTCTCTCTCTCTCTCTCTCTCTCTCTCTCTCTCCAAATGTTAAGTGCTTGTTCCTTCACCACACACTGACAACTATTATTCTCAAGAGATCCTTTTGAGAAAAGTTACTATTAATTACGTGAAGTTCATCTTCATGCAGGAAGTGGTTCTAGCTTTGGTTCCATTGTTTTACCCAAAAAGGAAGGCCTTACCAGGTGCTGCTACATAAACTCTTGAAGACCTTGGAGGTAGAGTTCATTGAAGTGGATCATGCCTCACCCATTTTGGTATCTTACCAGACCCCAATCACACTACCCTCTTACAGAGCTGGAAAACAAATGTTTTTAAAGTCGTTCAAATGACTTCTGTATGTAATTCAAATGACTTAGGGATATCGTTCAAATGACAGTCTAATGTCGTTCGTAGTGTGGTTCTTGCAAGATTAGAAAAGTGTCAGGTATCGTAGTGAGATAGGTCATTTTTAGTTCATTTATCGATTTTCATCGTGTGACACGTTACAATATTGGGTCATTTCTTCGATAGATCGAACGAGACCTTATATTGTTCAAATGATACTTCTTTGTCGTTCGAATGAATTGAGTTGACTTTTTGATTCTTTGTTCTATTTTTGTACCTGCTTCTCATATCTGCAGATATTACTATATTTTGGTACATCTAGGTTAGTGTGGACAGTTTACATGTAGACGATTGTGATTTTTCTTGCTTGAATCTTATACTGCATTATTTTGTTTAGTCACATCATTCCTAATATTGATGATTCATATATGTGACTATTTGCTTGCTACGATTTGGTATCTTCTGATTGTTATTAGCTGGCTACCCATGTTTATCTAGATATGATTCATATGATTTTTCTCATGCTTGATATTCATTTGTTTTTTTATCATTTTCTCGTGTTGTCTATTCAAGACAAAAAGAGGGAGAGATAGTATGTGATGTAGGTGGAGTTTGTGAGTTTGTGAGTTTGTTTGATGAGCTCATATTTTGATCATGTTGTTTACATATTGATATCATTTGATTTGTGCTATATTGAAAAATGTGTATACTTTTTGGTATCATATGTTTTGCTCACATGTTTAACAAATGGTTTGTTTTACAAGTTGATATCATAAGGTTTTATATCATTTGTACCTGCATACTTCACATGGTATATGTTGTTTCATGTGTATGGTGATTATTCAGAGATTTGAGATTTTGTGACTAGATCACATGGAGACCGTTCATGCTATCGATCCGACATTTGTTTACTAGATCATGTCGTGTATTTTTTTTTTTTTTTATCGAATGGGATTCAGGTCATTCGACTTGACGGCCCGGCTTAGGCATTTCACTATTTTTTGGTTTTGTCATGAAATAACCAAAGGGGGAGATTTGTAAGGACAAATTTCCAAATAGTGTAAATTTTGATGTATTGGCATTATTTCGCATAAAAGACAATTTAAGTCGTCGATAGATTTTTACTTTTCACGATTCCCACATAGTCTATGACATTATTTTGAACATGTAGAGGCCAAGCTTCAAGATTGATCATACCATGTTTATTGGTGCATATTTCATGTCTTTATATCACATTGTATTCCGAGATACTCTCAGGTATGAACCCATAATGTTTATGGGACTCGAAAAATATTTTAAGGATGTTATTTTGTTTAAAAATGATTTTAAAAGGTTTTTAGGTTGTTTATTCTGAGATAAAATCATTTTAGAGTCGTTTAGATCTTTCCCTTGTGTTTTGGAAGATCATACGACAAGTGTCGTTCTAACGACATTAGTGGGTCATTCTAACGACATTATGAGGTCGTTCTAACAACATGCTGTCTTATTCAAATGAATTGTGTGGAGTCATTCTAATGACAGGCTAATATCATTATAACAACGCAAAAACTTAAGTTTTTTATTTAAGGATTATTTTACTCAGAATTTCGAGTGTGCAGAACCAAAATTATAGAACAGAACCCATACGTTTTTCTTTACTCGTTTACAAAGGTTTTTCAAGTTAAAAATATCCTTTTTATTTCAAGACACGATCTTTCATATACATATGCTATAGAGATCTTCGTTTAGCACCATTTGGAGTTTGTTCATCTCTTTGAACATTTGTTTCATCGACTTTTGCAGTGAAGAAACAGTGGACTCCGTGTTCTAAATTGTAGGTGGTTGACAAAGCTGCATCGATGGATACCGAGACATGTGTGGACTCGTATATTGTGGACCTTATATGGGTGGACTCCTACATTGCACTGTGGAGGAGAGGCTGAAGCCTGGAAGAGAGCCAAGGCTTGTTGGGTATCGAGTCATTGAGTAAGTCTATTGTTTGTACTTTGTAAAATAATATCATAATGATTTCCTGGCTTGGATCGTCCGAGATTTTTTCCCTTATGGTTTACTCATATATCGGCATTGTGTGTTTTATGGAATTACTTTATTTTACTTGCTTAATCAGACTAGATGCATGTTTAGGATTAACGAGATAATAATTGGGTTAAGCTAAAATTGGTTCACAAAATCGGTTCGCAAGATAACAATATGCATGTTTTTTTGAAAAATTATTTTCACCTAAAGCACACATAAAAAGAGGGGCTTGCAGCTTTATTGCACTTCACACCTAACGTTCGAGTCGGAACCGCTTGACCACGGGTAACTCATAAATTCGGGGTGGACCATTTCAATATAACCATGGCAATCGAGTAGAAACTAATGTTTGCTTCAATGGGAAGTATTATGTAATAACGGAGCACTTCCACCAGTAATGGGTGGGGGGAAAAGCGAACTCCTTCTCAAATATAGCCACCATCATAAAAGAGACTTAACGGTTAAGATTAAAGAAAATTTACATATTTCGGTGAAGTTCTGATATGGGCATTATCAGGAATTAGGTTTTTCATACAACATTCCTTAGTTTTTTGTAGCAAACACTTCATATTTTCTCCCATGCCAATACATAGAGAAAATGTGAAGAAGAAATATATGAAAACAGAAGAGAATGAAAATCTTCTCGAGATGGGGAATTCTATGGAGAGCAAGTGGTAAGAAATACCTGAAAGAAGTAGAGAAATGGTAAAGGTATAAGGTTTCAAGACCTTATACTTTCTCCCACCAAAACCAAAAAGAAATCGGTGTCCAGTTGTTGGGTCTAAAGCCCACGCGCTCATGTGCAATGATTGCTCAAAAAAGGTATTAGCAGTTCGTGATACCCAGTGAGTGGGAATCGTGCACATCAAAAGAGTAATCATGGAAACCCACTTCCAAAATTGAGAAAGTGTGGATATGAAAATGACTATCGAGAAAACCCACGATGTCACGTGTCCATACAAACAACAAGACTAGGTTGGTCACCCCACTCTTGGGGATAATTGAAGGGAATATAGCAGAATATGCCATGTGTATTGGCACGTGGATGGTAGACTTCAGCGAATATGATCGAATGAATATTCAGGGGGAGCTAAGTAGGACTCTAGGAAGATCATGCATACAAGGTGGACAACTAGTCCTAATAATACTATATGATTTAAAGATAAGGTCAACATAAAGAGACCTAAAAGGATAGGACCATGTGATTATAAATAATTGCGATCTCACCCAATTTGAGGGTATTTACCTGTTACTTTCTCACAAAGATTTGGACCCTCGACTAGTGGCTCCCGTATCTATGCACCATGTACTAATAGTATGGACCATAAAACATGATTTAACGAGAATGGAATTTACTTGCATTGTTCTCTTTATTATGGAAAATTGGATAATTGTTCTTCCAGTGTCCTGACTGCTTATAGTGGAAACATCGCCCTTGGGCTTTTTCACACTTCCCTTCAGCCCACGAGCTACCTGAGGGAGGGAACCTATTTTTAAGCCTTCTTATTTTTTTTATTCTTGCCCATAGGCTTAGAAGTATAACATTTCTCAGTAACACAAGAACTTCCTAAATTCTTGATAAGACCCTTAGCTGATTGTAGTTCTTTATGTAGTTCTGCCAAAGAGTAAGAAAGTTTGTTCATATTTTTATTTAAGCGGAACTGCTTACAGGACTCAGACAGCGACTGAAGAACAATATCGACCTAGGTTTTCCCATCGATATTTGCTCCAAGGATTTCAAGCTCATTGAGAAGAGACATCATCATTAAAACTGTTCCTTCACTAGGGTCCCTTCAGCCATGTTTGTGTTTATGAGTTCTTTCATGGAAACCTGCCTTGCAATATGATTCTGATCCCCAAACATATCTTTGAGGTTTAGTATCACATGATAGGCATGGTTCATTGACTGATGCTGATGTTGAAGAACATTTGTCATAGATGCCAAAATATAACACCGGACCATCTCATCAACCTTAATCCATTTTTTGTAAGCCTGGATTTCTTGTTCGGTCCCCCTCTCACCAGGTTGCTCAGGACAGATCTCATAGAGCACAAACTTGTGACCTTCAGTAGTCGATACAATATTCAAATTCCTTTTTCCAATCAATGTAATTAGGACCAGTTAATTTGGTTTCCTTAAGAATGACAACAAGTGGGTTGAAAGAGCTTCCCATCTTAATACTGAGAATCAAATAATATAATGAATTATTATAGGGCATAAACCTTTTGAATTCTAAATTAAAATATGGTTCCCTCTATCAATTTTAAAAGAATTCATCAGCATCACGATTACCATTTGAATAGTATTCCTGTTTAGAGAACGTACTTTCCAAAATAAATTAGACAGACTAATTCCTTTTAATTTTATTATGTAGACATAACTTATGTCAAATAAAATTAAATAGCCAACCCTTCCGTCCCACAAAATCATTGTATTCCTCTTTGAAGATCCTACCATTATTTTATGTTTAAGTGTATATCACTAACTAATTTTAGATTATCTCATATCACATAGTCTCCTCATTTAGGGGATGCCTATGTGAATAATGAATCAAAAATTACCCATAAAGAAACTTGTACCGACCATCACAATAATTAGCATTCCTAGTTTGTGGACCTACTTATTATTGAAAGTCTACAAATCGTTGATGGAGCCCGTGGCATTTTCAGTTGGAAAATTCCTGCTCCCACTTGGTAATTTAAAAAACTTTGTGAGGGTTATAAAAAAATGTGTCCATTTTTTTAATTATTTTGAAAATTTTAGGACATTTGATATATTTTCAGAAATATTGGGATATCTCTATTTTAATATATCAATCAAATGTGCGATAAATAAAAAACTTAAATACCCTTGATAATTATTTAAAATATGAATACTCAATTTTTTTATTCTTTAATCAAACATATTAATGTCCACGATTCAAAATAATTATGAATTATTCACATTAGAATTTACATGAGCTAAGTGTAGTTAGTATTCCATGTTGTCCATAATTATAAATGAACCATTAACACATATTAACGACCCAATAAATAAAACATGAATAATAAATACATAACTCAACATAAATAGAAAAATCTAGATAAATAAGTATTCTCGACTATTATGGTCAAGACACAACTCTGTCCCAGTTTGGAGTTTTTAATAGTTATCCTTGAACACAAACACTTCATGTTTCCACTACGTTGGGACAACACGGGATTCCACCTAATCGATTAGGATGCGAGGTCGAGGGAGGTCGCCCTCGCGGTGGTCTAAGAGGCAGCACCCCCAAAACCATGCACTGTTTAACACTTTCGAAGCTGATTTTTGTGCTCACAGCATCCTCCAATCACCGATATCGTTTCACACTCCTCCGTTGAAAACCACAATCAAAATAGTATTAATTGACAGATTTCCTATGCCTCCATGAAGGAGTTACCGTTCTACATCAATATTACATTAATTAAGCATAAAGAAAAATAACCACAAATAAATCATCGCGGGATCCAATCACATAAAACATAAACATAAATACGCGACCATAATAATGATATTTTAGTTGGATACCATTGTTGAGGTCAACATATACGCGGTATCAACATGGCTCTAATACCAATTGTTGGATCGATAGTCTAGGGGTCTGTTGAATACTCATATAGATTGAACTACAAAAAAAATATATGCAAAATCCTACAAGGCGGAATAAGGGTTTACCTTCGAGATCTCTCTGATTTTATCTCATTTGAGCACAAATCATATGTGATGACAGTTAATCAACAATGCAGGCCCGATTCACCTTAGGGACTTCTACTTTAGTCCTGAACAGTCATGACTAGAGTATGGGTTCTTTGTTTGTGACCACCTTATTTTCTCCTCTTTCCTCTTTGCTGCCTCTCTTTCTTACAAATTCAAATTAGGGTTTTGAGTATCAAAGAGTGACGATGGATTTAAGAAAGAATGAACCTTAGGTTCATATATATATATAGGCTATAGTAGGGACCCTAAGGAGATATAAAGAAAACATAATCCTTCAAAATTTCTAACCTCGGTCGTTTAATTATAATCAATACTACTAAATAATAATAATTGCAACTTCACTCCTTAACTCACAATTATATTTCGAGTTACTCATTATTAATTACTTAATTCTCCCTACGTTCAGTTATAAATATCCATTAATAAAATATATTACGGATAATTTATTTGATTAACTTCTTTAAGCCCTTGAGCGGTCTAGCTTAACTTATTTTTAGTGTCGGACTACTATAATCCACCTGTAGGGTTTGACACATACAACATTTATAATCATCTCAAGGGGGTATCACTAGTCTCTATATCGAGACGTGAATTTGATCCATTAAAGACTTTCTCCATTCATTAATCACCATTACCCAAGCCATTAAGATTATTGATCCAATAGTGAATCTCACCCGATAGGTTAAAGGAATAAATAACTAGTGCATGTTCGTCAATCATATCTATATAAAGAGGCATAAGTATGCCGGATAATCAAAACGTGTACATTGTCTTATAAAACGAGTATAAAGAAAATGAACTCACGGTGGTCCCATTTAAAATGCATAAAGTGTACTAGAACAATAAGTTGAAACTATACCGTTTCCTGTAATCAAGATAAACCAACTAAAATATTGTGATATAGCCCCACTGATGGTATGTCAAGTTCCATCTCAGACTGTGAACAATAAAACTTATACTCCATAAGAACAAGTAATCTGATCATCTGTGTGTAAGTCGTACTCTACACACCAGAACACCTATTGAGCGAAATAAAAGACATCGATAATATATAAAATAATGCATACATTATGTCCATACATGATTATCATTAAAATAGAAAAAACTTGATTTTGTTTCAACAATAAATCCATAACTAAAACTATTACATAAAGCATGGTTTTGGTATACTTATCTAACATCCTCATCATGTAGCACACGGCTAGATAAGGGTCTTTTAGGAAAAATGATAAATTTATAGTTTTCCTCTATGATTAGGACTATACCAGGGACTCAAGGAAAATAAATAAATTTTCAGACAAATAGAAATATGGAAATCCAAAATTAACTTTCGTACCTTTTTGTTTTGTTACAATGAATTCTATGAAATAATTACAATTAAACTTTCATTTAATTATCTCAAAATTATTAATAGGAAAAACTTGTTTGCAAAGTTAGATAGCATATGATATGATTCCTCGTGTTAAGTTACCAATAGTGAAATCTAGTTTAGCTGTAATAGATTCACTAACATTTTATCTTCTTTTATTCTCAAACATTGCATATTTAATACTTTATTGGATTACTAAATAATCCATTATACATGTTTACTATTAGAATCAAAGCCCATAAGTTCATAAAGGTGGTATTGCATTCCAAATTATATATATACTAAACTTGGATTTCTCAATAACATGATCTTATACATATTCACATATTGACTGAATAAGACATATGACTTATTGACCTAAAAAACTAAAACGTACCCATCGTCAAATCAAAGCAATGAGTATGTGGTAATTTCAATTCTTTTATCCCTTGATATTAAGAATATATGCACCCTTTTTAAATTGTGAGATTGTGCAAGTCTAATCTAGTCAGCACCTTGACTGAAATCTCACCCTTCTTTTTTTAAGACATTCTTCATGTACTGGTACAATGTTCCTCAAACTATCGAAGAAGTTCCTGAACCATTAGACATCTTCTCTTTCTCAGGATAAACTACTAAGATCCACACAGCTTGACCGATAGGATGTCACCTTCCTAAATAGGTTCTGAACTATTCAATCACAGTAGAATCAAAATTTTGATATTCGTGATTGATCCAAACTGAACTAAAAAGAAAATCTAGTAACTTTAATTCACCGAAATATACAAAATATTTATAAGGAAATATAAGTAATTCCCACAATCATGATTCATATTTCAAATGAGCAACGATAACCTTTTATTAAGAAATAATAAATGTCATCAAATATGGTTTTAGTATTAAAATGCCAAAATTTTGCAGATGGATCTCCAAAGCACACTACACCAAAACGCTCGTTTAGCAACAAACTATATTTGATATTGCTAACACTAGTATACCATTATTATTTCTCAAAATACATTAGTGTTAGGAATACCATATAAATGTTGCTAATATTAGTTTATAAATTAAAAAGATGAAGAAAATACTTAAAACACTTTCCAAAAGAAAAAGTGCACCAGTTTTATTTTTCCTCCTAATTCATCCCTCCAAAGCGCCTACTTTCCAATCTCTCTCTCTCTCTCTCTCATATTTGATATTTTCAAAATCGATTTAAATTTCATCACCAAAACAAGGTATGTTTTTTTTATATTTGTTTTATATATGTTGTTTACACGATTTTATTTAGAAATCTTTACTTTAAAGGGATGGTGTCAGATATACAGGGTTCGGTTTTATTTTAAGAATCAATAATGATTCTATATATTATCTATATATGCTTGTGTTTTTCTTAATACATCTCAAGACTGTTCTACATGCAGGAGGTATATATCATATCATGTTCCTCAAAGTTTGTTATTTGATTCCCCTATTGAAATTTAGGATTTTAATTTTTCTCATCGACTTATTGAATGTTTCTTACTTGTTGCAATTTTAAATTTGAAACATAAGAGATTTGATTGGTTATGTTATTCTGTTAAGTGATTTAGGGTTTTTATAGACTAATTGAGATCAATTGGCCTTGGCTTTTGTAATATGTTGGATTGTTTGCTTCTCTTAATTAATTATATCGAGAAAAAAATGTGTGGGAAATTTTAAAGGAATGTTTAGTTTGTAGTTTGAAGCAATAATTGATTTTCTTTCATTACATATACCCAAAGGTGTATTGTTTTAGGAAAACACTAGGTTTTGTCAACATTGCAATTTTAGGGCTTTTAATAATCTAAAATTTATATCCTGAGATGATGAAAAATGATATAATGGTTCTATATAGGCCCGTATATTTTATTAATATTTTTGTGTCAACATTATAATTTTAGGGCATTGTTTAATCAAAAAACTAGGTCACTTATTTATCATATATTTAATTAATATTTTCTAGTGTTATATGTAGGCATGTATGTGACACCCCGCCTAATTAAAAACCATGTGATCAGTCATTTATTAAATTAAATCAGAATATTCAGTTGGTTCAGAATGTGCATCACTATAGAAAACTTTATTATTAACACTAACCACCTAATATTTAAAAGGGTTGATGTCAAAATTTTATCTTTTAATTAATATAAACCAAATTAACGAATAACTGAACATTCACCATTCAAAACAATCTCATATGAAATAAAATAAATGGAATAATAAATGTGACTAGAGTGAACACTTCCAGCCTAAATACTAAATACAATAATCCAACAATTGAATGGAGTAAAATGACTAAATCCACAATTTCTGAACGTCTAAATAGAAAAGGGGCAACATTCCCTAACTGAAGTAAATTACTCAAGATGAAAAAATGATAATCATGGAGGCGTCTACTACCGAGGCCCTATAACTTCCACAATAACTACATCACATCAAATGAATGGAACTCCTATGCTTGGTGTCCCTGTGGCTGGGCACCTAAATAATTTGACAAAAGGAAATAAATTTGTAATAAACGGGTCAGAGCTCTAGTGTAAAGTATTTATATTTTTTAGCAAGTATTTAAAAATTGTAGTAAAGAAAATATTATGTACATGTTAGATTTTCGAGCACTCACTTGAGATTCTCACATCTCAACTAATATGCACGCCTGACGCACCTCTAAACCTATTCTAATTTTTCTATTACACCTAACTAGACTTTAGACATAATCCTTCAAATTACTACCTGCAATACCAACCCGTATTTCTCACACAATACCATGTTAAATGTTTCTACAACTATTATCTCAATTTGGGAAGTATTCAAAAATCAATTTAAGTATTCATCTACTTAAGTTATTCATAAATTTTCATTATATTTCTTATCCACATACTATCACGCAATAAGTAACATTACAGTTATACACACACACGCGCGCGCACGCACGCACACACACACACACACACACAAAAAAAAAAGGAACCTCTAGGCTCAGTTATTGTTCCCTCATACTTTACTATCAAGTCCCGGTACATCTCGCACTGAATAAGGACAATGGGTTTCGAATCTCCCACGAACCATAAATTACAAAACACACATATTGGAGGCAAACATAGTTTCAAGCCTATGGGATACGCACATAACTATGCACCCATATGACCGTCATCACTATCATTCTCACAGATAGCCCATACATAGGTTACATGATCTGAGGCACAAGTCAGATATCCCCCTGAAAGCTCCTCAAGATAGGACTGCCCCCCCTTTTAAAAACCTCTCGTAATAGTAACTATGGTAGGTATGCCATACACACAATAAATATCACTATAGGCATTCACGCAACCGATCAAGTTCATTAGGTATACACACAACCCAAATATTTAAATTATATGTAGTATAACTCTCGTTACTACTTGCATTCTACTTACTAAATTATGAATACTCTCTTGCTCGTAATTCCCGGGGATAGCTCGTCGCTACAATTATCATAATGTATTATACCCAATTTATTTCCCAATAATCCTGCACTACCCTTAAATTCAGTTCATACTGCTAATCATCACTCTTAGATGAATATGCCCCCCCAGATTTGAAACAGAAGAAATTTCATAGAAATCCGAATGTCGTTCGAACCATAAGCTATCTCTTTTGAACGAGATAGCACACCATTGGAACGACGTCATCGCATGACAGGGATTCTTCGTTCGAGTAAGACCTAATCTCATTTGAACGGGAATACACCGTTTCGTCCCCAACCTCTAATTGCTTCATTTTCCATCCATTAACACCATAAAAACCTCTACAGTTCAGTTCCAAATTTACCCCAGTCAATTCCAATCTATATTTCCACAAGAAGGAATAATTTATAATATCATAAAAGCATTAAATCTTGAATAATTAACCCTTAATTTCAAAATCCCCAAATTCAGATTCATAGAACCCTAATTCATAAACTTTCAAATTAAACCTTATGTGACACCCCGCCTAATAAAATACCAGGTGATCAATCCTCTACCAAATTAAAACAGGAGTCTCATATGGTTTATTCTCAGGATCACTGTCGAAAACAATTTTAATTACTAATAACCTATTAGAGTTGGTGTCAAAATTTTATTTAATTAATCTTTTTATTCAAACCAGCAACGTAAAACAATCACACAGTTTATATATACAAAACTGAAATGAAATAAAAGAACCGAACACTCGGACACATAATACAATCCAATCGAATGTCGCACTAAAAGGAGGTAAAAGAATAAATAAATACAGTTGGGCTATCGAACCGAATGTTTCTACAGTACCTCATATCTAGATTACAAGGATAGAAGCGTCTACAGTAAACCTGCATGCATCCACAGTTGCTGCAACAAACGTCTGACTCGAAAGAATCTTCATCCAGGCATCCATGTGTCTGGACACCTAATATACATATATATATATATATATACAGAAAGTCTCCTGTAAGGACTCCTTATGGTGCAGACCCCGGTACATACCATTTTTTTAAAATAGTAAAATATGAATTTTTTTCATGGAACTTCATGGATATAATCTCCATGGTGAGAAAATTATCTCCAATTTTTTTCGCCAAAAAGTTAAATAAAAAACTGTTGAGATGAGTTGATATATAAAAAAAGGTATAAATATGCATTTCCAACCGTTGAAATGTTGGGTCGGCGCCAGCCGCCTCATTGATTGAATTTTTTGATGAAACTTCATGGATATGATCTTCTCACTATCGAGATCATATCCATGAAGTTTCATCAAAAAATTCAATCAAAAAGTGGGTGATATGATCGCCAACATTTCAACGGTCGAAAATGCATATTTATAAAAAAAAAATTTACATATCACTTCATCTCAACAGTTTTTTTATTTAATTTTTTGATGAAAAAAATTGCAGATCATCTTCCCGCCATGGAGATCATATCCATGATGTTTCATAAAAATTCATTTTTTTACTATTTTAAAAAAATGGTATGTATCGGAGTCTGCACCATAAGGAGGCCTTATAAGAAAGGGCCTCTCTCTCTCTCTCTCTCTCTCTCTCTCTCTCTCTCTCTCTCTATATATATATATATATATATATATAGCAAGAGAGGGAAAATAGAGAAACGGGTCAGAGCCCGAGTTTGAAAATATTTAGCAAGTGCATAAATGCCAAATTTTTAAAATATGAAATATCTCATATATAAATTGGTATCGCACTCTTATGAGATACCCCTCACACCTCTTCTAATTGTGCATACCTATCGCATACCTATTTAAACTACCTAGTTAAGCTACCCCGCCTAACTAATTTTCTTCACCCATCTTCTAAAAGTCCTCATAAACCCAAGTACTAAGGACTAAACTTCTCCCCATTCCCAACACTGCGGTACGTTTCGTGTGTGGGGTGTCTAGCGAAGTGAAATCCAAACAAGGAACCCCCCCCCCCTCCCGATACACTACTACCTGGCAATGTTGATCGTTGAGATTCATTAGACCCTTATCACATAACGCGTATATAAAAACTCATATATATATATATATATATATAGTTCTCACTAGAATCGATGATTCATATTCATATAAATTTGGATATAAATCTACCGGAAGGGGAAATACCATACTCATTCTTATCGTCTTATACCCGTTTACTTTATATGATATCGAATCTTCATATAGAAAAAATATACTATACGCAACAAGTATAATTATACCTATCACAATCATAAGTATAATAACCATCCCACCGAGCTATAACTCGAGGATGCAGTCTCATAGTGCCTATCTGAATTCGGGTTTACTCACTCAACCATGGTAACAATCCAGACTCACTCATGGTCGTGGTAAAAATACACAACGGTGGAGGCGGTCATATTCCCTCTGCAAGTGGAGTACACATATCGCACGTGTACGCGGGACGAGATGATCTGGGGATATACTCTTCCTTCTCCTCAATCCAAGGGATTCACCCACATCGCGCAACCACCCCGGATCGCAGTAAAGAAAAATATATAATCTGGATGTTCCAACCCTATGCCAAAGGAAAGCCTGTGGAATCAGCCTCTAAAGTACAAATAGTCCAATCACACACATATATATATGTATTTTTGCATCATATTATATATACTATAACAACGTTGTATATATAATCTATATCACTTCTCAATACATATGGCTATAATTGTCAAACTCTCATAGCGATTGCTAATAATCCCGAATGTTCCCATTCGTAATAATATTTAAGTATTCACATACTTAAAATACTAAACCGATAAGTATTCTCTCACTTCATATATAACCTATACCTTAGTCACTTTTAAGTATTTATATACTCTCTGAATATATCAATTCGTGACAATTAAATAGCATACGCACTATGTATCTTAATTCCATAGGTATCCCACCACCTACAATAATAGTCATCAATAGACGTACTAGATTGCCGCTCAATCACCTTTAGCCTATATCCTGAATTCCGTCCTAGTCGCCTCGTAGGATTTACTCAAGCCTATTGTCGACATATAAATATTTTTTCTACGCAGACAATTATATATATATATATATATAATCGCCCGCCAAAATACCACCTCGAGTGTTACTTGTCCCGAACACCCATAATATTTTCACCATAATTCATTTCGGTCATTAAACACCCTTCAATAATAAAATCAAATCAATTTAAAAAAAATCAGAAAAATGCACAGTCAGTGCCCACGCGATCGTATCGAAAATATCTACAACTTTTATTTTTAGAAAATCAGCAAAAAATGGACCAATCCAGTCCTGGGAGGGTGGATCAATCCGGTCCTGTGCAAAATTCGGCATGAGATAGCTATGGCTGTTTTGGCTTTTCTCCCAATTTCATCACAAAAACCACTCCTAAAAATCATCCCAATGTCATCCACCATCAATATAATCATCTACCAACTATGATATACTAAACAAATCAATTATTTGTGGTATTAAACCATTTCTCTTAGATTTAAAGCCTAAAACCATTAAAGCCCTAGTTTTATCATTTCTCCCATTTCTAACCATTTCTACACACCATTATCAGGGATTTAACACTAGAAATCATTAAGAGTTTACATTACATCAATTTGTAAACTTATACTCAAATTTACCAAATTTATTTTAACTGTTCTAACCCAAAACTTATATAGTTTACCAACTATAATATGAGATACACACACAAATGAATAAAGTAAGTAAACACTTGCCTCGTGGATAAAATCCGACGAACTCGAGTCGAATCCCGCGGAGTTTAGCCCGAAATTTCCTTTTCTCCCTTCTTTTCCTTCTTCCTTTCTCTTTCTATTCTTTTTCTCTTTTTATTTCTTCCTCTTCCTCTCTCTCTCCTCACTTATAAGAGAGAAATAAGGACTTGTCCCTTATAAATCCAAAAATGACTCGTTTGCACAATAACGAGTCCCTACTAGTCCAAAAGTGCTCGGAGCCTAAACACTACCCCCAGATACTCTAATCTGACTATCTTGGCCATTCCAAAACGAACCGCACACTCAAAATCTCCATCTGAGTCACTTAACTACAATTTCACTAAATAAAATCAACACATCTCAATACGGGTTTTCCAATTAAAATATTATTCTTTGTCGCTTTACCTAACTGCGACATGTAATTAAAATAATCCGACTTATTTACTTAGTCCCAAAAGTAAATGTAACACACATCGATAAACATCTAACACTCATAAGCTCCAAAAATTATTATTCACAATAATTCCTCAAATTACCAAATTACACCCATTTAGGTAATTTAAATATCCATAAAAGTGCAGGGTATTAAACTCTCCCCCCTAACAACGGAATTTCGTCTCCAAAATTCAGATGCAATGGTTACTACCAACCTAGGATCCCTAATAACACCATATCCTAGTGACCCAAAAGTCGAATGGTATTAACCCAATGGTACCATACCACATATCACCTATCTGACGGCTTATATTCTAATGCACTAGCTTAACTACAAGCTTATCTAAATCTCTACATTCTGTAACCCTACCTTGGTCATAAGGTGACTCTAATAATGTCACGTCTCACTTAGTGCTTCTATTACCACATATAGAGAAAACGAGCCTATAGCCGCTGATCTAACGTCTCAAAAATCCGACACTCTAGATAACACTCTAAGAGTTATTTCATCTATAATAGGACATATAATTTCCCTCAAAAAGGAAATTACACTAATGCTTGACTACTCCCATCAGTCTCATCGCTTAGCTTGGGAGTGGTACCTCTTATTTCATCGATATAATTAGATTCATGTGTACCCCATACGACATTCCAACCAACAAAGTCCAATCTCATTTATAACTTCCCCCAAAGCATATTCTTTAACTTTTTATACTACACCCCTTCTATTTCTGGCGGTATACAAAATCAACTTACCATGGTGCCCATACACCCTTCAACCCGTGCCTCTCTGGACCACTATTATAAACATCACATACGTAACACTCTCTCTAAAAAATGGGCCCTACTTTCTTTTTTGGCCTAGTGCCCCGAGTTACTCGAGATTCCATTCTTCCTATTCCTAGAAACCCAATCCTTCTTAAAGTTAACCCGCCAATCTTCTCGTGTTTAACTCACTACACTCTTTCTACAATCGCGCCCCATGCCTCAATGGTCTTACTTCCCAGTAACCCTAAGATCGATGTGTTTCCTACACATGAAAAATTAGTGCTATACTAAGGATATCCCTAGTGGCCAAGACCTATCTCAATTTCTTACATTTGCTTGGTTTCATGTGTAGGATGTCTCGCAAAGCGAAATCCAGACAATGAACCCTCCCGTTACACTACTTCCTCCCATCATCGATCATCGACATATAACGGCCTAGGTCCCACCATCGGGACATTCTAAATCCTACCTCGCTAACCTACTAACGTACTTCTGCCACTATATCCTTCCAATTTAGCAAAATGAAAAGTCTAACAAATCGGGGCGTCAACTCTCTACAAAAGTGTTACAAACAAACTACCAAAAACATACTTCCTCTGAATTAGCCTTCTATTCAAGGCCTGGCTATAAGCCTCAAATCAATTTCTCCAACTCCTGCCTCACCCATATACTTGCGGTGAGAGAACCATTTTAGTGCTTTTTTTATAGCACTTCTATCTCCATAAGCATGCAATCATCACACGGCTCTCAGTCCATAGTATTTTCTCCACACTAGGTGACTTATCATCAAACTTATATCCTTGCATCCCATAACATCTCTCCTCTCCCGATGTAGTTAAGGATCATGCGTAGAGTGTCTCACAAGCAAAATACAAACAAGGAACCCCTCCTATACACTACAACTTAACTTTGTCGATCATGGAGATCCGTTAGCTTCAAACATGCCACTAGGATAATACCATCCCATCAACCAACAAAATGTGGTCAGAACTCCTACTTCTTTTTAGGAGCCACACCACGAAGCGCTTGTACTAACGCTAAGTCTTTTGTGCAAACAATAACGATCTTAAACTCACAGCTTAACAATAAATCCTATCCACCTTAAATCACATCTATAAGGCCTCTACGCACTCAAAGCATGATAATGAAACATCAACTCACCGAAGTTCCATCTAGACGTATAATAGAGGTGAGCTCAACATGTATCCAGGTGAGATATCGTAACAACAACCTGTTCCACCCTGGAACCGCAGATACGATAGTCTTGCAATCAATAGCCTGCCCTCGCTCCGATAATAGAATAACATTGCTTCTTATAATAGTACTATAATAGTAAAACACACACAAATCGAACAGTGTAAAACAAATAAAAATACAAAATATCAACACTCGTTCCCATAACGAATGAAGAAAAATGGAGCCTCACTACCGTGAAAAAAACATATAGACATATATTATATAATGTTACCGATACTGCCAGTAAACTCGAATCACACACGAATTTAGGGCAAATAGAATATTGTGACTCAATCTTTCCACACGGAATACACCTCCTTCATCCGAGGTGAAACTCATAACAACATTCTTGCCAATTACCTTAGATACTCCCAATGGTTCCCAGATATAGTACTCTTGTCTTAACCGAACCAAAAATTACTTTAATCGATGCCCCATCTAAGCACCCTATTCTTATTCTTTAATTTCTATTGGTCAAGGACTAATCGCGTGGTTCTATACTCCACATTACAACATTCCCCATCTCTGGTCACCCTGACCATGTTAGGGTTACCAGTATCTCAGACTCTATAGCCTCGATCCTGACAATCACCTTCGTAGTTCCGTTAACTTCTTCGACTAGAAGGAAACACACTACCGGCCTCAACGACCCTGTTTCAATGAACTCCCCGGGTGGATGTCCACCTGCGGGGTCTCCGGAACACAAACAATTTTATCCCTTACCTTTGGACTTAATTTTTCGACTCATTCATCTCCACTCTCGTGGAAGCATTAAGATTACCAATATAAGAGGCACAACATGGCCCTTATATTCACCAGGAATCTGAGTAAAATATCCATAAGTGTTAGTAACACTTACTATTGAGCATATCACACCTCTGAAAGACTCTATCCTCGTTGTACCTACCTCACTTCGGTACAAGGTTTACTTCTCCATGCAACTCTTTATTCACTGTTAGCCTTTAACCGACCCTTATGTGAATATCCCAGAAATTGCATTCCTTTTATTCTTGATAAACTAAAGGAACTAACGGTTAAATCCCTCCGTAAGATTCCTCTATGAGTAAAACATCCTTCTCCCTCAGACATGGTGACCACTGTTCCCACCATTTCAACATTGCTCCAACGAGTGAAAAAGTTTCCTCAAATTTTCACTTATGGTCATTTCCATACCCTACTCTAAGCCCAAGATTCTGATCCTTCTACTTCCACTGAATAATGCTACACTTACTTATCATGACTTAACTTCAACATATGGTCCTTGTTAGAGTCCCTTTTAAACTTTTTCCCAATTTAACTTCACTCGGTAATTCAACTTTAGCACCACTCTCTACTATAGCGGTACTTGGATAATTATAACTACTATACTTTAGTAGTCGTTATAGGAATCCTTGGCAATGCCACAAAGGGAGGGACCTCTGATGTGGTCCTCATCCCCAACTTCAACTTACAGCTCTAATTAAGCCCCTCCTCCTACTGCCCTCATCATGGCCTTCTAGGGTCGCTCTTCATCAATCAGCACACAAATCTCGAACGAGCGCGAAAAAGATTTACTATAATCTTAAATACTAGCGGGAGAACGAAATCTCCCAAGAGTAATCAACAATCCTAATCATAAGGCTCTATACCAATGACGTACATATTCTTAAGGACACTAGAACCTGATGCTCTGATACCATCTGTGACACCCAGCCTAATAAAATACCGGGTGATAAATCTTATACCAAATTAAAACAGGATTCTCGTATGGTTCATTCTCAGCATCACTGTCGAAAACCATTTTAATTATTAATAACCTATTAAGCTGGCGTCAAATTCTATTCAAACCAACAAAGTAAAACAATCACATAGTTTATATATAGAAAATTGAAATGAAATAAAATAACCAAATACTCGATAACATAATACAACCCAATCCAATGCCGCACTAAAAGGCGGTAAAAGAATAAATAAATAAAGTTGGGCTATTTTCCCAAATATTTCTATAGTACCACCTATCTAGATTACAAAGATAGAAGCATCTACAGTAAACCTGCAAGCATCCACAGCAGCTGCAACAAACGTCTGACTCGAAAGAATCTTCATCCAGGCATCCCTGTGTCTGGACGCCTAATATATATATATATATAGCAAGAGAGTGAAAATTGAGAAACGGGTCAGAGCCCAAGTTTGAAAATATTTAGCAAGTGTATAAATGCCATATTTTTAAAAAGTGAAATAGCTCATATTTAAATTGGTATCGCACTCCCATGAGATACCCCTCACCCCTCTTCTAATAGTGCACACCTATCGCATAACTTTTTAAACGACCTAATTAAGCTACCATGCATGACTATTCTGCTTCACCCATCTTCTAAAAGTCCTCATAAACCCAAGTACTAAGGACTAAACTTCTCCCCATTACCCAACACTGCGCTACGTTTCGTGCGAGACGTGTCTCGCGAAGCGAAATCCAAACAAGGAACCCCCCGATACACTACTACTTGGCAATGTTAATCATCGAGATTTATTAAGCCCTTACCACATAACGCGCATATAAAAACTCATATATATATATATATATATATATATATATAGTTCTCACTAGAATCTAAGTTTCATATTCATATAAATCCGGATATAAATCTACCGGAAGGGGAAATACCTTATTCATTCTTATCATCTTATGTCCGTTTACTTTGTACTATATCGCATCTTCATATACAAACAATATACTATATGAAACAAGTATAATTATACCTATCACAATCATAAGTATAATAACCATCCCACCGAGCTATAACTCGAGGATGCAGTCTCATAGTGCCCATCCAAATTCGGATTTACTCACTCAACCAAGGTACCAAGCAAGACTCACTCATGGTCATGGTAAAAACACACAACTATGGAGGCGATCATGTTCCCTCTACAAGTGGAGTACACACATCTCACTTGTATGCGGGATGAGATGACCTCGGGATATACTCTCCCGGGTCCTCAAGCCAAGGCATTCACCCACATCGCGCAACCTCCCCAGATCGCACTAGAAAAAAAATTTAATCTGGTTGTTCCAACCCTACGCTAAAGGAAAGCCCGTGGAATCAGCCTCTAAAGTAAAAATATAACTATCACACACCGATATATATGTATTTCCGTATCATATTATATATACTATAACAACGTCGTATATATAAAATATATCAGTTCTCAATACATGTGGCTATAATTGCCAAACTCTCATAGCGATTGCCAATAATCCCGAATGTTCCCATTCGTAATAATATTTAGGTATTCACATACTTAAAATACTATTTAGGTATTCTATCACTTCTTATATAACTCGTACCTTAATCACTTTTAAGGATTTATATACTCTCCGAATATATCAATTCGTGACAATTAAATATAATACGCACTACGTATCTTAATTGCATAGGTATCGCATCACCTACAATAATAGTCGTCAATAGACGTACCGGATAGCCGCTCAATCATCTTTAGCCTATATCCTAAATTCCTTTCTAGTGGCCTCATAGTATTTACTCAAACCTATAGTTGACATACAAATACATTTTCTACGCCCACAATTATATATAAGTATATAATCACCCGCCGAAATACCACCCCGAGTGTTACTCGTCCAGAACACCCCTAATATTTATCTCCATAATTCATTTCGGTCATCAAACACCCTTCAGTAATAAAATCATATCAATTCCAAAACAAATCAGAAAAATGCACGAATGATTCCCACGCGACCGTATCGAAAATCTCTACCACTCTCATTGTCTGAAAGTCAGCAAAAATTGGACTAATCCGATCCTGGGAGGGCGGATCGATCCAGTCCTGTAAAAAATTTATCACGAGACAGCTATGGCTGTTTTGGCTTTTCTTCCAATTTCTTCACCAAAACCACTCCTAAAAATCATCCCAACGTCATCCACCGTCAATATAATCATCTACCAACTATGATATACTAAATACCTCAATTATTTGCGGTATTAAACCATTTCTCTTAGATTTAAAACCTAAAACCATTAAAGCCCTAGTTTTATCATTTCTCCCATTCCTAACCATTTTTACACTCCACTATCATGGATTTAACACTAGAAATCATTAAGAGTTTACACTGCATCAATTTGTAAACTTATTCCCAAATTTATTTTAAGTACTCTAACCCAAAACTTATCTAGTTTACCAACTATAATATGCGATACACACACAAATGAATAAAGCACGTAAACACTTGCCTCGTGGATAAAATCCGATGAGCTCGAGTTGAATCCCGCGGAGTTTGGCCTGAAATCCCCCTTTCTCCCTTCTTTCTCTTTCTCGTCATTCTCTCTTTTTCTTTCTTTCTCTTCCTCTCTCTCGTCACTTATAAGAGGGAAATAAGGGCTTGTCCCTTATAAACCCAAAAATGACTCGTTTACTCAATAACGAGTCCCTACTAGTCCAAAAGTCCTCGGAGCCTAAACACTACCCCCGGATACTCTATTTTGACTATCTCGACCATTTCGAAACTTACCGCGCACTCAAAATCTCCATCTGAGTCACTTAACTACAATTTCACTAATTAAACCCAACACATCTCAATACGGTTTTCCAATTAAAATATTATCCTTTGTTATTTTACCCAACTGCGACATGTAATTAAAATAATCCAACTTATTTACTTAGTCCTAAAAGCAAATGTAACACACATCGGTAAACATCTAACACTCATAAACTCCAAAAATTATTATTCACGATAATTCCTCAACTTACCAAATTACACCCATTTAGGTAATTTAAATATCCATAAAAGTGCGTGGTATTACATTCTCCCCCCTAAAAACGGAATTTCATCCCTGAAATTCGGATACAACGGGTACTACCAACCTAGGATCGCTAATTACACCATATCCTAGTGACCCAAAAGTCGAATGGCATTAACCCAATGGTACCACACCATATATCGCCTATCTCACGACTTATATTCTAACGCACTAGCTTAACTACAGGCTTATCTATATCTCTACATGCTATAACCCTACCTCGATCGTAAGGTGACTCTAATAATATCACATCGCACCTAGTGCTTCTATTACCACATATAGAGAAAACGAGCCTATAGCCTCCGATCTAACGTCTCAAAAATTCAACACTCTAGCTAACACTCTAAGCGTACGTTCATCTACAACAGGACATATAATTTCCCTCAAAAAGGCAATTACACTAATGCTTGACTACTCCCATCAATCTCATCGCTTAACTTGGGCGTGGTACCTCTTATTTCACCGATATAGTTAGATTCCTGTGTACCCCTACGACATTCCAACCAACAAATTCCAATCTCATTTATAACTTCCCCCAAAGCATATTCTTTCACTTTTTATACTACACCCCTTATATTTCTGGCGGTATACAAAATTAACTTACCAAAGTGCCCATACACCCTTCAACCCGTGCCTCTCTGGACCACTATTATAAACATCACATACATAACACTCTCTCTAAAAAATGGGCCCTACTTTCTTTTTTGGCCTAGTGCCCCGAGTTACTCGAGATTCCATTCATCCTATTCCTGGAAACCTAATCCTTCTTAAAGTTAACCCGCCAATCTTCTCGTGGTTAACTCACTACACTCTTCCTACAATCGTGCCACATGCCTCAATGGTCTTACTTCCCAGTAACCCTAAGATCGATGTGTTTCCTACACATGAAAAATGAGTGCTATACGAAAAATATCCCTAGTGGCCAAGACCTATCTCAATTTCTGACATTCTCTTGGTTTCATGCGTGGGACGTCTCATAAAGAGAAATCCAAACAAGCAACCCTCTCGTTACACTACTTCCTCGCATCGTCGGTCATTAACATATAATGGCCTAGGTCACACCATCGGGATGTTCTAAATCCTACCTCGCTAACCTACTAACTTACTTCTGCCACTATGTCCTTCCAATTCAATGAAATGGAAAGTCTAACTAATCGGGGAGCCTACTCTCTACAAAAGTGTTACGAACATTCTATAGAAAACATACTTCCTTTGAATTAGCCTTTTATTCAAGGCCTGGCTATAAGCCTCAAATCAATTTCTCTAAGCCCTGCCTGACCCATATATTTGGAGTGAGGAAACCATTTCAGTGCTTTTTCCGTAACCCTTCTATCTCCATAAGTATGCAATCATCACATGGCTCTCAGTCCATAGGGGTTTCTCTACACTAGGTGACTTGTCATCAAACTAACATCCTTGCATCCCGTAATATCTCTCCACTCCCGACATCGTTAAGGTTCATGCGGGGAGTGTCTCGCAAGAAAAATCCAAACAAGGAACCCCTCCTACACACTACAACTTAACTTTGTCGGTCGTGGAGGTCCCTTAGCTTAAAACATGCCACTGGGATAATACCATCCCATCTACCAATAAAATGTGGTTAGAACTCCTACTTCTTTTCAGTAGCCAGACCACCAAGCGCTTGTAATAACACTAAGTCCTTTATTCAAACAACAATGAGCTTAAACTCACAGTTTAATAATAAATTATGCCCACCTTAAATCACATATATAAGGTTTCCACGCATTCAAAGCGTGATAATGAAACATCTACTCACTGAAGTTCCATCTGGACGTATAATAAAGACGAGATCAACCTATATCCAGGTGAGATATCGTAACAACAACCTGTTCCACCCTAGAACCATGGATACGATAGTCTTATAATCAATAGCCTGCTATTGCTCCGATAATAGAATAACATTGCTTATTATAATATTACTATACTCGTAAAACACACACAAAATGAGCAGTACAAACCAGATGCAAATCCAAAATATCAACACTCGTTCCCATAACGAATGAAGAAAAATAGAACCCTGCTACCACGAAAAAAACATATAGACATATGCTATATAATGTTATCGATATTGCAGTAAAATCGAATCACACGAATCTAGGCCAAATAGAATACCGTGACTTAATATTGCCACACGGAATACACCTCCTTCATCCGAGGTGAAACTCATAACAACATTCTTGCCAATTGCCCTAGCTACTCCTAATGGTTCCCAGATATAGTAAACTTGTCTTAACCGAACCAAAAATTACTTTAATTGATGCCCCATCTAATCGCCCTATTCTTGTCATTTAATTTCAATTTTTCAAGGACTAACTGTGTGGTTCTATACTCCACATTACAACATTCCCCATCTCTGTCCACCCTGACCATGTTAGGGTTACTTATTTCTCAGACTCTATAGCCTCAATCCTCACAATCACCTTCGTAGTTCCGTTAACTTCTTCGACTAAAAGGAAACACACTACCGTCCTCAATGATCATGTTTCAATGAACTCCTTAGGTGGATGTCCACCTGCAGGGTCTCCGGAACACACACAATTTCATCCCTTACCTTTGGACTTAATTTTTCAACTCATTCAGCTCCACTCTCATGGAAGCATTAAGATTACCAATATAAGAGGCACAACATGGACCTTATATTCACCAGAAATCTAAGTAAAATCTCCATAAGTGTTAGAAACACTTACTAGTGAGCCTATCATTCCTCTAAAAGACTTTATCCTCATTGTACCTACCTCACTTCGGTATAAGGTTTACTTCTCCGTGTAACTCTTTATTCACTGTTGGCCTCTACCCGATCCTTATGCGAATATCCCAGAAACTGTATTCCTTTTATTCTTGATAAACTAATGGGGCTAACGGTTTAATCCATCCATAAGATTCCTCTATGAGCAAAACATCTTGCTCCCTCAGACATGGTGACCACCATTCCCACCATTTCAACATTGCTCCAACGAGTGAAAAATTTTCCTCAAATTCTCACTTCTGGGCATTTCCATACACTTCTCTAAGACAGTGCTTATGAGCCTTCTACTTCCACAGAATAATGCTACACTTACTTCGCATGACTTAACTTCAAAATACGGTCCTTATCAGAGACCCTTTCAAACTTTTTCCAAATTCAACTTCATTGGGTAATTCAACTTTAGCACTGAAAAGTGCGACTGTGTGATAATTGGTTAAATTAAAATTCGCAAGTTTTCAAGTAACCCTTATTTAACTAGAGTCCCTAAACATGCATCTACGGTGCTAGTGTCAACCCATAAATAAATAAATAAATCAAGTGACCCAAAAATATGCTGAGACACAGATTTCAGGAAAAAACCCCTTTCGGATAAAACCTCTATTTCACTATGAATATATAAATCGCAACTTACACTTACATAGAGAAATCTGCAATGGATTAACGCGCATCCAACCCACAAAGACACTAAGTCTTGAATTCAGCAAGAGAATACACTCAGCACCCTCCAAGGACTCGCATCCCAAACAACAAAGGAAGAACCGCAGCTCTTCTTAATGGCATGCAACCATAACACTTTATAGAGACTCCCTCAGCAATGACACGTAGCCCTCGGTTGCAAAGACCTCCCCACAAAGGTTGAACAATAGCAAAGCTTGTGTTCTAGGGTTCCAAAAGATTCACAAAAGTAATTGGAATTTGTGTGTGAATCAAAATGATGTTTGGCACATCAAAAAACGAAGTCTTGTTGTGTTTGAACTCTTAAAAATGTTTTCTCAAAGACTTGAAAAATACATTACCGAAATAGGTATATATATAAGAAATATGAGTCGGTGGTAAAAACACTCACGGAACTGTTCGATTTTATCCCAGGAGGACCGGTCCGGCTTGGAGGCGGATCGGTCCGACCTCGGATCGGTTCATTTTCCAAATAGGCCTATTCGGTTTGCATTCAATCCGGGGTTCACTGGTATAAAGAGGATCGGTCTGGTATCGAGGTGGATCGGTTCGTTTAAAATATGGCCATACCGGTCCGGTAAACCAGAAAAATTAAAAAACTTTTAAAAGCCTCATTTTGCTTGAAAAAACATACTTCTTATTTTTATAAAAAACATTTTATAAAAATTTCCCATTACTAAGTATGAAACTTTAAGGGACTTAGAAACAAAACTTTATCAAGTTCATTCTCGCAGAGGTTATGATGCTGAAGACACTTTGATATTCGGATCCGTTGATATAGATGTGATCTTGAATTTCTTCAACGGTGTACGGCGTACGACATACATATTGACAATGGCAAAAATGTCCTTACAAATATCCCCCTATGTCTATGCCGGTACATACATAAAAAATATCTGAATTATCAACTAATGACCTATATAAATCTACCCTCCCATGAACCCTAAAGATGGAAAGATACAAATGTTTAAATCTTCAGTGTTTGTTCTTCAATATTCAACAATCATCAAAGCTCAAAGCTTTTCTCATCAGGGTGTGCAACATATTGATCTTCAATCTTTATACCTACACACATGAGACAAAGCAAATAACACGTGACATATTGAGTTTGAAATGAGATAAACATAGATACCAATTTTTGATAAAAACATAAGCTAAATCTCAGAAACTCCAAAATCCCTCAAAATTCAAACTCCCCCATAATATGATAATTATTTCTCTCCCTTTTTATGATGTCCCCAAATAGACAAATGAGAAGAATGAATCAAATAAGTAAAATCGGGATGTCACGGTATACGAAACAAGGGATCAAACAATATGGCAAACGTGCTCTTGCAAGGAGATTCTCAAACAAATGCACAAACTATTTTTGATTTTTCAATTTTTCATACAAAAATAAGATACATTTGAAAAAAAAAATATGTTACAAAAATCACACCATGGATTTAGACTCAAACAACCAAGTCACGGAAATGAAATGAATGGGTGTGAACACATTCAATAGGTAAATCAACTCAATCAATCATATGTGCACGATGCATATGTGTACCCCTAACGAATGAACATCAAAAGTATCGTTAGGTGAAAATATTGTTGAATTTAGATGACACCATCTTATGCAAATCAACAAATCAAAGTCAAAATGATTTCCACCCCAAAAATGTCCAAAACTATTTAGCACTTTTTCGAGTATTTCCAGGACATGCGGAATCGTTTTAAATTCTCCAACCAAACTCCCGTGTATATATTTTCTTTTAGAGGTAATCTAAATTCTCAAACATTGGAGAATTGGTGCAAAAACCTAAATGGCCCCTTTTTGGCATGAATATCTTTTTATTGCCTTTCAATTTTTTCGGGCTCTTTTAACCTCTTTGGACCTCGGATAATAAAATTCCTCCATTTTTTAGGTCCAATTTAACGGTGGCTTAGTATTCACAAAGGAAAAATGAACCTTTCGCAACCCTTCCCCGTTATTAACCAAAGCACACAAACTCACAAAATGGTTTTTATATGCACAATTTCCTTATCAAAATTTATCGCGCTTGGTTTGTTTTAAGGACAGGATTGAAGTGAAAACACCCAACCAGCATGTGATAAGACAAGCACAATAATCAAACAAATCCGTGCAAGTGTGCATTAAAGGAAACATGAGTCAAACATGTAGGAAGTAACACTTAATTACATCTTAATGACTCCAAACATTATAAAGCACAAGGAAGAATTGACCTATTGTCTCAAAACACTATCAAATAGTCACATGAAAATAATGGAATGATGTTGTGACTCGTTCATCCTAAGTGTCCATCCATAAACGATGCTAACAAAATACAAAAATCTTTTTGGATTTTCTCAAAATTTTATCAAAATAAAATCTTTTTGTATTTTTCAAAATTTTTCTTAAAAAAAATAAAACATACAAAAATGATACATACTAGCAATAGGCAAACAATGTCATCATGAAAATCACCCTATGCTAGTAAAAAAGTCAAACCTCAATCATTAGGTGCGAAGGGGTTTCCCAAAGGTGGTGACAACTTATGAAAAACCTCCATTAATTCTTGTGAAGTTTTGAACAAAAACATAACTTGCTCACCTAAATGTGCAAACCCTCTCATGTAGTCTCCGGGAGCATGTAAAGTATCATGTGTGTCAGAAACACGTGTAGAAGCAAAACGTGACACATAACCCAACTTAAAGAAAAATTCCCTAAGGTGCCCTTTCCTCATGCAATGTGAGCAAACATAAATAGCCTAGTAAAACCTCTCTCAAAAACTCTAGGACGCACTCTCCTAATAGGAATGGGACGCCTAGGTGGGTTACGATGAGATTTACGTGAATCAAACACTAAAGTGGGAACCGGCTCGGGTGCTAATTGGGAAGTAGAAGCACCGTCATGACTTATTCCTAACTTATTACATTTACCCTTATGAACCACCTTTTCAACTTTCTTAGGTGCGTTCACAAAATTGATTTTGACCTCCCTGGTACGTTCGAGATCACTCTCGAGTTGGGATACACGTGTTGTCAGATTAGACAACGTGTCAGTCAAATCACACTTCTCCTTTCTCAAAACCTCCGTCTCTTTCTCCAAATCTAAAAACCGACGACCTAAATCCCTATTATTACTCTTTGTTTTCAAGGTCTCGGTGTACAAATCTCTAAAAGATTTTTGGAGCTCACTTTCATCTCCACTTTCACTCTCACTTGAAGCGCTCAAATCATCACTATCGCATTCGTGTGCACTATTGTGGGACAAGGTGGGTGTGCTCACACGACTAGAAAAAGTTACAAACTTCTCACCACTAGTCTCATCACCCTCACCTTCACTACTATCACTTAGTGTGGCGGGCGTAGCTACTTTCTTTCCTATCTTTCTAAGCCACGTAAGACACTCAAATGACTTATGTCCCTTACCCCCACATTCAAAACAAGTGACGTTCTCAAAATCTTCCTCACACTCCTCATCGGAGTCATTCCCTTTTTCCCTCTCACCACTTTGTTTGGCCTTTCCTTTCTTTTTATTTTTCTCAAAAAAATTCTTTTTATTGGAAGAATTATTTTTGTTCATGTTGAGAAATTTTTTACAATTTTTCGCAAACAAGGCCATATAATTAAAATCAAAATCTCCCTCAGAATCGGACTAACAAACTTTTTCTTTCTTTTTCTTAAAATGAGTCTTTAAAGCAATGCCATTATCCTTAGCCTTAATGATTTTGGGAAACATGTCAATCTCATAGGTTTGAAGATCTCCTACAAGTTCTTCCAACTTAAGTGATTTCAAATTTCCCAAAGAGTTCAAAACGATGACTTTAGGATTAAAGAGTTTTGGGAGAGATCTCAAAATCTTTTTAACAACACGCGTGTTATCAATCACCTCACCCAAATTAAAACATATGTTAACAATGTCTGACAAACGAGCATAAAAATCATCAAAGCATTCAGACTCAGACATGGTAATAGTCTCAAATCGGGTGGCCAAATTTTGTAATTTTGATTCTTTAACCGCGTTCGTACCCTCATGTGTCAGTTTCAAAGCATCCCAATCCTCTTTAGATGTGGTGCACGTCATAATTCGACGAAACTCATCAGGAGAGACATCTCCAGAAATAGCACTCAGACCACATGAATTAAAATTGGACAATTTATAATCATCTTCAGTCCAGGCTGACACGGGTTTTAAAGTGGTGATGCTATTAACAGTGACCGTGGGAGGAGTCCAACCATTTTCGCAAAGCAAACAAACACTCTCGTCAATATATTTTAAAATCGATTTCATACGAACTTTCCAATAGGAATAATTAGACCCGTCAAAAATAGGCATCTGATTATATAAGTGCTCCATACGAAAAAAATGCGATTTTTCACAAAACTGATTTTTCAAAAAAATCAATATCACACGATTTTGCGGAAAATAGGAATATGCGATAAAATAACACAACCTGCTTTGATACCAATTTGAAAACTGCGACTGTGTGATAATTGGTTAAATTAAAATTCGCAAGTTTTCAAGTAACCCTTATTTAACTAGAGTCCCTAAACATGCATCTAAGGTGCTAGTGTCAAACCATAAATAAATAAATTGTGTGACACAAAAATATGCTGAGACAGTGATTTCAGGAAAAAAAACATTTCGGGTAAATCCTTTATTTCACTATGAATATATAAATCGCAACTTACACTAACATAGAGAAATATGGAATGGATTAATGCGCAGCCAACCCACAAAGACACTCAGTCTTGAATTCAGCAAGAGAATACACGCATCACCCTCCAAGGACTCGCAGCCCAAACAACAAAGGAAGAACCGCAACTCTACTTAATGACACGCAGCCATAACACTTTGTAGAGACTCCCTCAGCAATGACACGCAGCCCTCAGTTGCAAAGACCTCGCCATAAAGGTTGAACAATAGCAAAGATTATGTTCTAGGGTTCCAAAAGATTCACAAAAGTAATTGGAATTTTTGTGTGTGAATCAAAAAGATGTTTGGCACATCAAAAACCGAAGTCTTGTTGTGTTTGAACTCTTAAAAATGTTTTCTCAAAGACTTGAAAAATACATTACCGAAATAGGTATATATATAAGAAATATGAGTCCGTGGTAAAAACACTCACGGAACTGTTCGATTTTATCCCAGGTGGATCGGTCCGACCTCGGATCGGTTCGTTTTCCAAATAGGCCTCTTCGGTTTGCATTCGTTCCGGGGTTCACTGGTACAAAGAGGATCGGTCCGGTATAGATGCGGACCGGTCCGGGGGCGGATCGGTTCATTTAAAATATGGCCAGACCGGTCCGGTAAACCAGAAAAATTAAAAACTTTTAAAAGCCTCATTTTGCTTGAAAAAACATACTTCTTATTTTTATAAAAAACATTTTATAAAAATTTCCCAATACTAAGTATGAAACTTTAAGGGACTTAGAAACAAAAATTTACCAAGTTCATTCTCGCAGAGGTTATGATGTTGAAGATGATTTGATATTCGGATCCGTTGATGTAGACGTGATCTTGAATTTCTTCAACGGTGTAACGGCGTACGACATACATATTGACAATGGACAAAAATGTCCGTACAAGCACCACTCTCTACTATAGCGGTACTTGGATAATTATGACTACTATACTTTAGTAATCGTTATAGCAATCCTTGGTAATGCCACAAAGGGAGTGACCTCTACTGCGGCCCTCGTCCCCAACTTTAACTTATAACTCTAATTAAGCCCTGCCTCCTGCTGCCCTCATTAGGGCCTTTTGTGGTCGCTCTTCATCGATCAGCACATGAATCTCAAACGAGCGCGTAAAAGATTTACTATAATCTTATATAATAGCGGGAGAACGAAATCTCACAAGAAGAATCAACAATCCTTATCATGAGGCTCTATACCAAATCGAGAGCAATGCTGAAAGCGTAGTATGTCCACACAGATTCCTAAGGACTCTAGAACCTGATGCTCTGATACCATCTGTGACACCTCGGCTAATAAAATACCTTGTGATCAATCCTATACCAAATTAAAACAGGAGTCTCATATGGTTTATTCTCGGCACCTCCGTCGAAAACCATTTTAATTACTAATAACCAATTAGGCTATCGTCGAAATTTTATTTAACAAATATTTTTATTCAATCCAATCTCATAATTTATATATACAAAAGTGAAATGAAATAAAATAATCGAACACTCGGTAACAAAATTCAACCCAATCGAATGTCGCACTAAAAGGCGATAAAAGAATAAATAAATAAACTTGGGCTATCGTCCCGAATATTTCTACACTCTCTCCTATCAAGATTACAAGGATAGAAGTGTCTACAGTAAACCTGCATGCATCCACAGCTACTGTAGCAAACGTCTGATTCGAAAGAATATTCATCCAGACGTCCGTGTGTCTAGACACCTAATATATATATATATATATATATATATATATATATACTAGGGTATGCCCGTGCCCAAAGGCACGCTGATAATCACAAAATGGCAAAAAATTTCAAAGTACGTGATTGCAATAAGGCAAAATTTTCATTTTCAAAGAAAACAAAATGTAATTTTAAAAAAATTGACCATAATCTCATTTATTTATATGACTAACCACTCTTCTTAAAAAGTAACAAATCGTCCAACAACGTTCAAATAGTGTAAATTTATTACTTGAATTCACTTTGTGCCTCAGATGAACAAAGTGTCAATTACATTAACATGTCATGTATAAATTAGATTACATAACCACCTCAACAGCTCCCCTATCCAAACCACGTTCAATTTTCATACCAATTGACTAAGTGAGAAATATGCACATTAACCTCATTACTTAAACCATCACGCACATATTTTCAATCGAGTTTCCAGAATATTTTCAATCGAGTGTCAAACAACCTACAAAACAAAGATCATTTACAGCAATGTTTAGATTATACTCCATAGCAGATCATTTATAGCAGTTATGTCCATAGAATATCATTTATAAAAAAACTTCCTATGTTTAGATTATACTCCATAGCAGATCATTTATAGAGTTGAATGACCATAGGCCTCTACAGGAACATTATTACATCTCTATTTACTGTTTAGAGTCTATATTGCCTGGTATAAAGTTGAATGCAATACACCTGAACTACCAACTATACAATTAAGAATTGATAATAATTGAATAAAAATGTAATCTTATTCAAAGGAATATTTAATGTGTTAATGATGTGAATTGCACACAAAAATAGATATCGAACCATACCTACTTATTGAAATGTCCATAATACCTTATGTAGATAAAGGATTAGATAAGAAAAAAACTAATATATAAGCTCATATTAAAGATCACACAATATGATCAATTGATTCAAATATTACATTGCTCTAATATAAGAGCATCAAGTATCCCATTGTTTTCTATATTAAGAACCGCATATGTGCGGTTGAATTGCTTATGTTTCATTCAAAATTATATTTTTTTAGACTGAACTATTATTCAGGATCATCAAAGAAAAGACCATAATTTTTGCCAAGGCAGATAGAAAAAAGTAAAAGTAAAGAAAAAATATGAGAATTTACAATGTCATAGAGCTCTGCAATTTGTACTGGCTTCTTATTCAACTTGTGGAAGCATCTTTTTATCATTAACTTCCTCCACTTCCTTATCAAAAGAAACATAAATAGAATGAGAATCCTCGGAACCATTGTTATGTAAGGTCCCCCTCCAAGCGTTGTCATCTAAGTATCCGGTACGATTCTACGAAACTTGTTGCTGCAAGACAAATAACCAATTAGTCCATTAAGTACAAAAACCAATTCATGAACAGTGAAGGAAACTCAATGTCATGTATTATCAAAATGGAAATGTGATATCAAAATTTGACTATGCATAGAAAAAATAGGCCACTGCTATACACTATGCATAGAAATGTGAAATGAATATCAAATGCACTATGCATAGAAATGTGATATCAAATACACTTCTATACAATATTTCACTATGCATAAAAAATAGGCCACTGCTGTAGACTATACACTATGCATAAAAATAGGCCACTACTATACACTATACATAGAAATGTGATATCAAATGCACTGCTATACTCAGGTTTCAAACTTACTACTAATACAAACGTATTAGAGGTAAAACTTATTAGATAACCAACTGTACCAAATAAGAATAATCATGTTTCAAACTGTACCAAAATACCCAACTGTACCAAATAATAATACTTACTCATTTTTGAAACTAAAACTAATGTACAATGTCAATTCACATAAAATTAACTGAAATGATGTTGTTCCATAATAAAATAATTGTTCTTATCACCGTTAAACCATTAAAATTAGTTTTTCTTTATAAAGTAACTTTCATTAGTAGACACTTATTTCGAGACGGACAGAGAATAGCACAATTAAAGCTAATAGGCACCATTCAACAATAATTTATAGTCCTTGGCAAAAAAATAATAATTTATAGTTTATAACTACTTGCACAAAAAAATATCTGGTTCATCAGCCTTGTTCTTTTATTAAAATTTATTTGCATTTAAGCGCAAGCAGCTTCTTAAAACACATTGTTTCAATTCTGAATAGAGTTATTCGCAATGGCACCTGCATCAATGTGTAGGGGAAGAAGCTTTCCGCTTTGATTTTTTTCCATAACCATGTCGCAATCGCAGACATGTTTTACACCAATGAATTCATTTGGTACGGTCGTCTGCTTGGTCCACTTTGCTAGAGCTGCCTGAATTTCACTTCCATCACTTTCCTGATCCAACTCAATGACTTTGAAGTTGGCACCTAGCTGGGAGAGAAGTTGCTTGACCCTTGTGAAATATCCACAATGAGTTTTACTAAAGATGATGATGGGAGTGGAAGAAATGATATTCTTGGCTTTGGAAAGAGTCGTTGCTATTTATTCTTTGCTTTTTTTGCCCACACTAAACACACACACCATTTTTCCTTCCCCCTCCCCCTCCCCCTGTTTGTTGGTAGGTATTTATGTTTGTTTTTTTGGTGTGCGCGCGCGTGTGACACAGAGGATATGAAGAAAGTAAAAAGGAATAGGTGTTAGTATGTTGAAGGAAGTTCAATTGGCCTCGCCCCGATACCATTGGTCAACTTCGACAAAACATTCTGATTCTTCTTCCCCTTGGCTTTTAACTACATTCGGTAGCTCCTTTTGGTGGGCATCTTGCCACCAAATAACTGTTCTAAGAATACTCATGATTATAAATATGTGTATCTATAAAACAAAACATATACCAAAGATAAATAATGGAGCGTTGTAGTTTTTACCTACAATGGAATGAACATATAAAATACAACATACATGGGTAGTTACTTAAAAACATAAGTGATGATGGTTCGACCCTCTAAAAGTGGATGATTCTAGTTGTGGTAATGACTTGTTAAAGATAATCGTAAAAACATATATGGTTGATTTTCTATGGCTATGCTACTGAATAAATAACCTGGAGGAATCATTTCACAAGGATAGAGACAACAGAACTAAATAGGATCAGTACATAGATAAACTAAAAAGACAATATTGAATCACAGTCGAGGAAAGTCTATCAATAAATCAAAGCCATGTGTAGAGGGAAAAAAGCTTATTACAAATTGTACAATAATATTAATGATCAGTACAATCGATAAAAATAGTTAAAACAATAAAAAATAGTAAACATGTACCTGGTTAAGGTGTGATGGATCTGCATTGTGACCTCCTCCAAGGTCAGATTCTAAAGATATTTGAACCTTAAAAGGTATCATTAAATAAGGTAGGAAAATTAATCAATTAGAAAATAACAAATCACGTGATTGTTGTGGGTGATCCACAAAACCCGAGCACAATTGGACATCCTATTTGATAATGTTGAAATCAGTTTGTATCAAAATCAAGAATACCACCACACACACTAATCTAAATAAAAAAATTCAGATTAGCATTTCGCAATGAAAACAACAAACTCACCACTCGTGTACCTTGAGACTCCAGGTTCATCTCTGTAAAACATATTAATATAAAGTCTTGTAAATAAATAGTAATGTAAACACATCTAGAGAAAGAAAATGAAATGTAAAAAATATAGTAAGAAGTAAATTCTATAGCATTGTAAATTAACAGTCTCGAACTAATACATTTGCATCAAAACATTCACTTGTATTCAAGTCATGATTTTGTTAAAGCTCATTTAATCATTGGCCAACTTCATGTTTCAAAAATTTGATAGGGAATTCAGAATTCAAAAACATATATAAATTCATTACAGGTAATAAGTAGAATATATAAACAATTAACAAATTACATTTAAAGCCAATAATCATCTGAGAGCAATCTCATCAATCTAACTCCTGAAATGGTATGAAGTATTTCCTCTATTTCTAAATGCACGTAATTTATAGGTAATAAGGTCCACAATGGCACTCCTAAACATCAAATATACACAGTAAGACAAACTCTTTTATCAGAAAATACAAACATAATTTGATATCTACTCAATCAAAATATATACAGATGTAAAATTATGAAAACGCTTGAGTAGTAAAAAAAAGAGATAGCAAGGTAAAAAAATGCCTCAACATTAAGTGCATCCTTAGCTAATATTCTCTTAGATCAAGAGTCAGGTGATATTCATATGAGTTTAAGTCAAACCAACATCACTTGAATGGTGTGTTACAATACCGCTTATGGATTATGAAGTAAAGGGAAAAGTAATAAAGTTGTGTGTTACAATAACGCTTATTTCATTTTCATAGAAGCTGACCAAAATGCGGTTCTGATCTATGTTTGACTTACTGCTGGGAAATTCAAATTGGCAATAATGAGAGGCTAATATATTAATGGGAGGGGAAGAAAAATGGTTATATACCTTGTCACCTTATGGAAATTGGCAGTAGCGGACATGATTGTTTGTTGCTAAAATCGATGTTTCTAGACAACTGCGTTTCAGAGTCGAATAAGAAAGTTGAAAACTTAATTTTAACCCATGAACTTGACATCGAGCCTCAAGTTTCAAAACAACGCTATTCTGGTTACAAATCCGTTTTGGGTAATAAAAATCTACGAAAAGCTTCTTCTAATGACAATTATTTGTACAGCCCTGAGATTGCACAGGGGAGCCTGGAGCACTTCCAAAGACATTGGGCAGTGGGAGAGCTCGTGATTGTTAGTAGTGTCATGGAATTGACGTTTGGGTTGAGCTAGGAACCAATCATTATGTGTCGTTCACTTGGTAATTATTTATGAAAGTTTCATGCAAACACGTGCGTGATCATATGAACATATTGAACTGGAGCAACCAACTTATATGTAGCTGCATTACTTCCAAATTAGGGATAAAACTAAGAATCTAAATATATTAATAAAATAGATGCAGCCTTACATTATGATCAATCTAGCTTGCAAAGTACAAAATAACCTTACATTATACATAGAAGGGGCTGAAACTTGATTGTGCTCATACTTGACAGTAGTAGCAACAGTTCATTAGCATTAGCATCAAATTTTGCTCTTTTTTGGAAGCAACAGTTCATGAAAGGGGCTGAAACTTGATTGTGCTCAAACTTGACAGTACAAAACATACTTACATTATACATAGTAGCAACAACCTTACATTCCAAATGAGCATTACTTCCCTATGCCGCTTGTGCTCAAACTCGATTTTCCAACAGTACATTAACATCAAATTTTGCTCTTTTTTATTGAAAAATTTCTTACTTTATCTTACATTACTGTGGCATTATATCAATGTTCCACATGTCGACATGGGAGAGAGATGATATTTAAGTGTACGTATGTGAGAATGATAGACTGACGGTGCAATTTCTAGAACACATGTGAGGCAAACAAATAGAAAAATTAAATTAACGAAATAATATATTTGAAAAGCAAGCAAATAACTTCAGGCAAATATAAATTTTGTATAGAATTTCATAAATACAACCATAAAATGATGCAATATAACAACGACCTGTAATCAAAGAGGGGAATAAAGTCTAGCTTATGTGCTGTTAGAAGTTGGTGAGAAATAGAACAAAAAGAGACAGGTAATTTTTAAAAGGCAAGATTTATGTATACTAAGGATGAGAAGAATGACAGTCGATTTTCAAAACAACACAAATACCTTAGGTTGAGAATGAGGGAGAGAGGGGAAGAGAGAACCAATTTAGATATGCCCATTTGGATCTGCAAAAAACAAAAAAGTTATAAACTTATTTAGAATTATCAAGTGAACCTGTTAAAAATTAAACAAATATAAGGGAGGGAAATTTCTTTTACACCAGATAGTATAAATAAATGATGACAAATATATAAATAAATATTAAATTAAATATCATTTATTTTTCGAGAAAAAAGGAAGTTAAAGAAAATACAAATGTGTATGAAGTTGGATACATAGTCGGGAAAGCATAAACAAAACCACACAAAAATAAATATTAAAGAAAGTTTCAAAATTTCTATTCAATGAGTATACCTATCGATGTTGTAATGTCTGCAAATAAAACATAAACACCACATCAAGGTCTTAAAACCCTATTTTGAACCATGGTTGATAAACAAAAAAAATCTAAAAATGAAATTTAAAAAGAGAACCTGAGAGAAGGGACATCGTAGTGGTGCTCGGTGAAGGGATTGGCATCTAAATGTGTAGTTTCTCATATGCGAATAGGGTGAGAGGGTCTGGGAGAGTAGAAGAGGTGTTAGATTAATTGGAGTGAGAACATAGACAAATAACAAAGAACCATAAATCAAACAACCCCAAAATCGAGTCAAACTAAACCCCCAAAACCGAGTCCTAAAGCTTAACAAAAACACAAATAAAAAAACTTAAACCCAACTCCAAAAATCTCAGCTCCAAACATCCCAACCCAAATAGAAAAATACAAATGAAAAAACCTAAAATCCGAAGACTTGAAAGTAAAATCCCTAAAATCTATACAGTCGAAAATACCCAAGAGAAATAAATCTTAAGAAATAAAAAATCAAGGCAGAGAGTCTTAATCCCCCAACTTAAATTAAATCAAACACTTTCTAAATCAACAAACACTTGAGAACCCAAAACATTAGATCTGAAGTACGTATTAGATCTAAATTAAGAACGTGAGATACTGTACCCAATAGCTTCGGGTAAAACACATTAGATCTGAAGTACCAAAATTAGATCTGCAAACATCGACACCAAACGTATGTCAGATTCCAAAACCAAATCAAATATACTAAACACCACTTTCAATAAAAACAAAGACATATACTTATATTTATATTAAACATGGAACTCATCAAAAACTTGAAACAAAAAGAGGTCTATGATTGACTGTAGACGAATTAAAGACGGAGGTAGAGGTAGTGAGACGACTGTTAGGGTTTAGGGTAGTGAGACGATGGTGGCAGCAGGTGGCAGCGGCTAGGGTTTCTTTCGGGAGGGTTTGTGTTGAAAGGAGGATAGAGAATTGAGAGGAAGAGAATGAGATGCGAGTTTTAGGGGGCTGCTAATAAGAGAACGGGTGAGAAGCGGTTTGTATGAGAAATGAGATAGTGGACAAATCAAGTGATTTTGACAAAATTACCCTCAAATTTGAATTAAAGTGTCAATTTTATAAGTGAAAAAAGAGGGGGAAACTAAAGATTTGACGGGAAAAAGAGGTATTGTTGGAAAAATTCATAAAAATGACATCATCAAGTAAGCTTATGGCACACATAAGTTTCCTACTTTATTTTATACACATATATAAAGCAAGAGAGGGAAAATAAAGAAACAGGTCAGAGCCCGAGTTTGAAAATATTTAGCAAGTGCATAAATGCCATATTTCTAAAATATGAAATATTTCATATTTAAATTGGTATCGCACTCCATTGAGATACCCCTCACCCCTCTTCTAATAAGGCACACCTATCGCATACCTTTTTAAACGACCTAGTTAAGCTACCCTCCCTAACTAATTTGCTTCACCCATCTTCTAAAAGTCCTCATAAATCCAAGTACTAAGGATTAAACTTCTCCCCATTCCCAACACTGCACTACGTTTCGTGCATGGGGTGTCTCGCGAAGCGAAATACAAACAAAGAACCCCCCGATACACTACTACCTAACAATGTTGATCGTCGAGATTCATTAGTCCCTCAGCACATAACGCTTATATAAAAACTCATATATATATATATATATATATATATATATATATATATATATATATATATATATATATATAGTTCTCACTAGTTACTATGATTCATATTCATATAAATCCGGATATAAATGTACTGGAAGGGGAAATACCTTATTCATTCTTATCATCTTATACCCGTTTACTTTATACGATATCGCATCTTCATATACAAACAATATACTATATGCAATAAGTATAATTATACCTATCACAATCATAAGTATAATAATCATCCCACCAATCTATAACTCGAGGATCTAGTCTCATAGTGCCTATTCGAATCCAGGTTTACTCACTCAATCACAGTACCAAGCTAGACTCACTCATGGTCATGGTAATAACACACAGTGGTGGAGGCGGTCATATTCCCTCTACAAGTGGAGTACACACAACACACTTATACGTGGGACGAGATGACATGGGGATATACTCTCCCTGCTCCTCAAGCCAGGGGTTTCACCCACATCGCGCAACCTCCTCGGATCGCACTAGAGAAAAATATATAATCAGGCTATTCCAACCCTACACGAAAGGAAAGTCCATGGTATTAGCCTCTAAAGTAAAAATATGCCAATCACACACAGATATATATGTATTTCCGTATCATATTATATATACTATAACAACGTCGTATATATAATCTATATCACTTCTCAATACATATGGCTATTATTTCCAAACTCTCATTGCGATAGCCAATAATCCTGATGTTTCCATTCGTAATAATATTTAAGTATTCACATACTTCAAATACTAAATCGATAAGTATTCTCTCACTTCATATATAACTCGTACCTTAATCACTTTTAAGGATTTATATACTCTCTGAATATATGAATTCGTGACAATTAAATAACATACGCACTCCGTATCATAATTCCATAGGTATCGCATCACCTACAATAATAGTCGTCAATAGACGTTTCGGATAGCCTCTCAATCATCTTTAGCCTATATCCTGAATTTCGTCCTAGTCACCTCGTAGGATTTACTCAAACCAATAGTCGACATATCAATACATTTTCTATGCACACAATTTTATATATATATATATATATATATATATATATATATATATATAATCTCCCACCGAAATACCACCCCGAGTGTTACTCATCCAGAACACCCCTAGTATTTATCTCCATTATTCATTTCGGTCATCAAACACCCTTCAGTAATAAAATCATATCAATTCCAAAACAAATCGAGAAAATGCGCAGTCGGTGCCCACGTGACCATATCGAAAATCTCTATAATTTTCATTTTCTAAAAATCAGCAAAAACTGGACCAATCTGGTCCTGGAAGGGAGGATCGATCTGGTCCTGTGCAAAATTCAGTACGAGACAACTATGGCTGTTTTGGCTTTTCGCCCAATTTATTCACCAAAACCACTCCTAAAAATCATCCCAGCGTCATCCACCATCAATATAATCATCTACCAACTATGATATACTAAACACATCAATTATTTGGGGTATTAACCCATTTGTCTTAAATTTAAAACCTAAAATCATTAAAGCCCTAGTTTTATCATTTCTCCCATTTCTAACCATTTCTATACTTGAATATCACGGATTAAACACTAGAAATCATTAAGAGTTTATAATACATCAATTTGTAAACATAAACTCAAATTTTCCAAATTTATTTTAACTGTTCTAACCCAAAACTTATATAGTTTACCAACTATAATATGAGATACACACACAAATGAATAAAGTAAGTAAACACTTGCCTCGTGGATAAAATCCGACGAACTCGAGTCGAATCCCACGGAGTTTAGCCCGAAATTTACTTTTCTCCCTTCTTTTCCTTCTTCCTTTCTCTTTCTATTCTTTTTCTCTTTTTATTTCTTCCTCTTCCTTTCTCTCGTCACTTATAAGAGAGAAATAAAGGCTTGTCCCTTATAAACCAAAAAATGACTCGTTTACTCAATAACGAGTCTCTACTAGTCCAAAAGTCCCCGGAGCCTAAACATTACCCCCGAATACTCTATTCTGACTATCTCGACCCTTTCGAAACCAACGGCGCACTCAAAATCTCCATGTGAGTCACTTAACTACAATTTCAGTAATTAAACCCAACACATCTCAATACGGGTTTTCCAATTAAAATATTATTCTTTGTCACTTTACCCAACTGTGAGATGTAATTAAAATAATCCGACTTATTTACTTAGTCCCAAAAGTAAATGTAACATATATCGGTTAACAAGTAACGCTCATAAACTCTAAAAATTATTATTCACAATAATTCCTCAAATTACCAAATTACACCCATTTATGTAATTTAAATATCCATAAAAGTGCGGGGTATTACACCTTCTAATCCCAGATTTAATCATCATAAATTAAAGGTTATTCTACTCACTACATGAAAAATTATTCTCTATGTCAAATCAGTCCTAATATGCCCTTTAATCATAGATTTTTCATCATTTTTTATGTAATTCAAGGGGGGTCACTACCCACACTAGCATGAATATATTTAATGCTAATCGAAAGCAAGATTTAAACACTTACCTTATGAAATATAGTTTGATCATTTGGTGTTGTTGGTATGGTTACGACCGTCATTCTCCGATCTACACGATGGTGGTCTCGGTGGTGGAAAATGTGCACTCGGGGTGGCTCTTCCCTAAAACTTCTCTTGCTCTTCTCCCCTTTTTGGTCTCTCTCTATGTCTCATTGTTTCTCACGGTTGATAACCTATTTTAACACACATAGGAGATCTTTTATTTCTCTAATTTTCGTCCTTTATTTTACTCCAAAAATACAAATTACCAAAATGCCCTCCCGGGATGCCGGTTCGGCCTAAAACTATCCCGGAACCTAAACTAAACCCTTGGTTAGACTTTTCAGACTATCTCGACCCTTGTGGACACAATGGCGCACTCGAAATAGCCATTTAAGCAACTTATAAATAATTTCTTTTATTTTCATTAATTAAATCCCGACACGACTGACACGCGTGTCCCCACGTAATTTTCATAACGGTCATATTTTTCACTCACGACAACTTTAATATTTTCATAATCATATATTAATTTACTCACTAAGTAATATTCGACATAATTCTCATCAATAAATACTAACTCTCATCACGCTAGTAATTATTTAATTAAATCCGAATCAATTATAAATAAATTTCTACATTTAAATTAATCAATCCCATAATTAAAATAAAATCTTTCAAAAATACGGGGTATAACACCGTATTCTGTTTAAGTGGACAAATTCAAAAACCAAAGGACCCGACATGGGAAAATCACTTTAAATTGGAAACCATTGTCATATTTCAATATTTTAAGGGTGAAAGAAGGAGATAAAATGACCATCTGAAAATAAAATGTAAGCGAACATTTATTAATGAGGCTTTTAAATGAAGTCATGTCATTAACTCTTGTAAGTAAATATCATGAAATATTGTCATTTGTCTAGTTGTTGATCGTTATTGTGTTATATTTGTTAACTAACACATTTGAAGAGTGTGCTTTTATTTTTGTGAGTAGTTTTGGGAAATTTTGTTTGCTAACCAATAATTAATTGAGTAGTAGTATGAGATAGAGTCTAAATATAAAATAATATTTAGCTAACTAATTGAATTCCCTATATGATAAGTCAATGAACAATCAATTTAACTTATGGGATGTGTTGATGAAATATTGAACTGCTTATGTGGCTCTGACGGTGATTTAATATATCATACATTGATGTTTTTAGTTTTAGAGGTCTTGTTTATGTATTATGAATTTGATATGTATTTTATAATCAGGTGTTGAGGTGTTGAAAGAGGACTATTAAACACATGTATATTATCTCTCATATTGCGCCAAAATGGAAGAAACATGATAAGAAGAGTGAAAAAAATAAGAGGTACAGTATGCATATAAATATTGTGTTGAGTTTATAGTGTGTGTGTGTGTCTGTGTGTGTGATTTGGTAATCTAATTTGATGTGTTAAACATCTAAAGGCGGGGGAAGTCGTGCTCAAAAGTTACATGCATTGTAAGAATTGTGCGTAGGATGTATCTATACGATGGAAGGTATATATGCATTTGTGTCTGTAAAGACACTATATATATATATATATATATATATATATATATATATATATATATATATCACCATCAAATTTCTACATATTAACATATCTAGAGTTAAGTTTGATGTAACCACCACCACATTTAACATCCTATTCAAATTTTATAGAATTTTGGACCACAAGAATTCTGTCCTTGTTGCTGAACTAAGGTATCTTTGCAGATTTGCAGATATGGCATATTTCTTAGTGTCACACCCCAAAACGCTCATAATGAAGTTATGGGGTTCATCATCGGGTTTGGGTACGGGCAAACCTCGTACTAATGGAAAATGGGTTAGTTCACTTTGACTAAGACATTCAGCTAGAACAAAGTGGTTATGCAATTCGAAGTTGTCAGATTGTGGGGATCTTGGTTCTTTCGATCATTTGATAGTAGACCACTATGGAATTTTTGTTAAGAACATATATAAGGAGGGGGTACCTCCGAGGCAAAATTTGGTATTTAGCCATGAGCGCTCCTAGGCTCTAGGCAACTTCGTGGGCATGTTGGGTTATCCATATACCGAATGTGGGATTGGTAGTGCATGGATTTTGGGATGTGATCCGAAATTTCTCGATCACACCTGTTATACAAGATTGGGTTGCATCGGTGGGCTGGGTTGCTTATATTTTTGAGGTGGCATTGTCTTAATTCGTGGGTTGTTTCTAGTTGACTTCAAAGAGCAGTTGTGTTTGTACCAAAAATGAATTTGGTTAGTTTTCATAGGAGTTGTTGGGCTGGATAGGTGTAAAAATGGGATAAGACCAATGTGGCACATGTGGGATCATGGGATAACTCCTTGGACACCTGTTGGGATACTGATGCAGCAGTTTTAGAGTAGTTCCATGGCAGTTACGGGTCAGAACAGGTGTAAAAATGGGATTGCATCAGTTGGACACTTGGAGATCATGGGTTAACTCTCTAGACACCTATTGGAAGGATAATGCAGCAGTTTTGCAGGCAGTTTCGTGGGAGAAACCTGGCAGCATTTAATTAAGACACATGTCCTAGCAGTTGGGGATGTCAGCTGCATTTTTGTACCTTATTTATAAGCATTTTCCCCATGTATTCTTAGGCAGGAAGCCTTAGGCCGAAATTGAGTGTTCCTTTGTAATCTTTGAGTGATTAATAAAAGGTTAGGAGTTGAGTTCCTGTAATTTCATGTCTAGTGTGCGTGTGCCTCATATATGGGACTTGGTTTGCTATTTTACTTGCTATAATCATTTTAAAAACAGTTCGTGTTGGTGAACCTCGTGTATTGGTTGGTTGATCAGGTTTTATGGGAAAAACTTGGTGCCTCACCAGAAGTTTTGGAAAAAAAAATATCTGTGTGACACTTGGCATCATTAGATGTTTGAATAACTTTATCATCAGGATCAACAAACCATTTTCACATTGTGTGTTTAAAGGTACCTGGTTTGACTTTTCTTCTTTTCCAAACTGATAACACCCAACGATTCTTCCACCTATCTTGGAACCGCTCTTCAAAGAAAATTCCTGAGTCAGTAAATGTTATGAGAAAGAATGAGTGAAAAATTAGGACTAAACAAGGAAGTTTAAGGGCTTCCATTAGTTCAAGAAAACAACTTGATCATTGGGGTGCGTGTGTGATGTTTTGTTGTAATTAATGGTGCATGTATAGAAATATTCAAGATGATTGTAAGAAAATATTACAAGGAATCTACTTAAATTATTATGTTTCTTTTGTGTGGAGGGAATTATAGTAAGAGTAAGAGAAATGGTTAGTAGAAATAGTGGTAATGGAGGAAGATGTACACGTGTAGGCTTCAAGAGGTTTGCAAGGAGAAGGAGTGAGAATTATCAGTATGTGTGCATGAAAGATGGAGCAAACCATAACCCACGCTTCTCTTCTTTTATTTTTATTAACTGCCTCACTTTTAATTCACCGCTTCTCTGTAAATTCTCTAAACAAGCCCACCTAAGCTGCTATGCTCGCATACCTTCACTTCACTTGAAGAAACGACTAAGATAGTTGATATTCATTCATATGCTTTAGATTCACATTATCAGTACAAGATAACGCTGAACAATTACGCTCAAAGAAAGAACCTAGAATTACCCATATACTCTAGTAAAAAATGGGTCCCGCCATATGCGCATGGTCTGTGAAAGTCTGAGTAACTATCAGACCTCAAAGGAAGCAGAGAAAGGTGCATCACAGGTTACTTTAATGTCATTTTCACTAGATCTCTCTCAAGATAATGACAACCATTACTGAAAGAATCATTCAAAAGAAATGGCTCGGGGTGGAGGTTTTATCTTGCCAACATATAAAACTATAAAGTCTAGGGAACCACATAGTGAGAAATTCTTTTCGACTGTGGAAGTTGAAGGGGAGATTTTTCATGGGAAAGAAACAAAGTTCAAGAAACAAGAAAAGCTCAATGCTGCGAGGTCTGATTACACCACATTAATGGAACATAAATAAAATCGGGTAAGTGATTTATAATCACCGGCTTCCTTTGAAAATGAAGCTCTCAAATTCAGTCCTAGATCAGGGTAGGAGTGTACACTAGATTCCTGATACGGAATTTACCAAGAGCACTGTTCTTTTACCTATTCGCAAAGACAATTGAACTTGAAAAAGCTAACAATTTCCTTTTTGTGTAAAAAACAAACACGATGCGGAAGCGTAAGATGGTTCACAAAACTTAACAATTAATATAATCACTTAAATCGATTAATTAATCCAAGTCCTAGAATTTGCCTAAATCATATTTATAAATATTAGCAAGTTAGGCGAAACCAATTTTAGCAAATGACTTGAATAAACCAAATTTACCCAATATTTAATTTAAGTTCAAATTAAAATGAGTGTGACAATTTAAACCGAATTTTATCTTGAAATTATTCTAAGCATGCATTCTAAGTTATAATGCAAGATAAAATAAACAATATCACACTACGCCGCGATGTACGAGGACAAACCCAAGACGGGAAACAACCTCGGACGGCCCTAGCCACAAATCCACTAGATATGGAATTACAATTACAAGACAGCTAGACTTACAACGACTGACTCGATCCCTTTCAAACCTCGACGCTTCTTCTTGTAGACACATCTTCCTAGCGGATAACCTTGTAACACCACCGTAGTCTCGGAATCCACCGATGGGGCTTTCTATGGTCACCGTCACCCAAGCAAGGAGCCTTTCTCCAAGTGGGTAGAATCGCAACAAAAAGTCTTCTTCTTCTTTAATGGATGTAGAAGCAAACCAAAACTTCTCTTCTTGAATTCGGTAGAGATAAATCGGTGCCAAAACTCCAAGAAATTTGATATGTATATAAGAACTTGGATAAACAATATGGGTGTACAACACTAGAGTGATCAAATATTTTCTCTAAAAATCTCACTCAAAACATGAACATTTTCCTAAACAATTTTTGCTCTCAAACTCTCTCTAAGAGATAAACTAGGATGGAAAAGTTAAGTTGGAAAATGTGATTCCCGTCCTTCATAAAGTCTGAAAAAATCAGTTAAGAAACAAGTGGGAAAGTGGGTTAAAAACTGCCAAAAATTGTTCCCGCCTAGCAGTTTGTTCGAACGACATTTCGTTCGAACGAACTCTCGTTCGAACGAGACTTCTAACGACGCACCAGTATGGACTTCGTTAGAATCTCGTTAGAAACCTCGTTAGAACGAACAATCTCGTTCGAACGACATTTTGAATGACGGACCAGTTTAGACTCGTTGGTAAACTCGTTCGAACGAAACCTGGTTCGAACGAAAAACTCGTTCGAGCGACATTTCGAACGACTTCCAGAATTTATAAAATTCGATTTTGGCCCAGAAACTTTATATACTTTGTTTTAAAGTTCTAATTAAATTTTTCTGAAAGTAAAACACAGTTTTTATTAAACCTAACACCCAATAAACTTGTTCCAAGCTCCTATATATATAAAATTGCATTCATACCTTGGGAGCATGGAACTATGATTGATGACGTAGAAACGAGGCACGCAAACCGGCATATTTGATGAAGCTTTATACTTTTTGCCGCTACGTCTTCAACAAATACTTCATAGGATTGAGAATATTACATTTACATATTATCCTATGAATAATTGTTTTTGTCCAGAATTTAGCCAAAACTATATATGGACTCAATTGGAAATTTGTGTCCTTACAAATCTCCCCCTTTGGCTATTCTGGGACAAAAAACCAAAACAAAAATCCTAAAGGGACGTCAAGCTAACTAGACACAAAAACATAACCCACCCAAACTTGACTCAACCCAAGGATCAAACGCTTTGCCATTGAAAGATGCCGCTTTAAAATAATTCCTGCACACTTAAGCAAACTCATAAAATGCATAGGGAATATGAAAGTATTAAATGCAATTAATTAATTACTCCCCCTAAATTAATTCTTCCCTTTATCAAACACATGACTTACTTAGAAAGACGTCTCCCCTAAGATAAATCTCCCCCAAACTAAGATATGATAATAATACGATTAGATACCATTTCTCCCCCTATCATCATTCTCTCCCTTTTTGTTCAGGAATAGGCAAAGGATAAAGAAATAATAATCATAAAAGCATGTGAAGCTTAAAGTGTTAAGACATGAAAGCATATGGGCAATAAAAGCATAGGCAAAGACAAAACAAATATCATATATATACAAACTAGAAATATACCAATGAAGGACTTCCATATATATATAGATATAAACACACACATGACACAAAAATACAATAAGTTTGCACACTCGTATGGCAAAAATGTGTCATATGGAAACGGAAGTGTAGGGGTGTGAACTAGTGGCAATTAAATTTAGACCCAAACACTTAATAAACGTTCATGGAGTTCTCATTTGATTGCAAACTTCATCACATTTAAATATAACCTCATGTGACAATATAGATTGAACTCAATGAACAAACATACACAATGCATACAAGCCTAGCATGATGATGATTCTACAAACCAAATAGAGTCATGACATTAAAGACAACTAGGATAAACGGACATTGTGCAAACCGTTGATATACCATCCAATTATCCCTCAAGAAGCATATATATTCTTTTGCTTTTGAATGAATATATCAAACAAATATAGGCCTTGGCAATTGTTTTCTTTTAAATGCCAAATATTCGGTTTTTAGGCCTTTGGATCACGTATTTATTTTAGATCCAATAAACGGTGGCTTACTATCACAAAGGATTTAATTCATCCTTTCGGAGCCCTTCCCCGTGCACATTTAGATATATAATTTTTATCTCTCAAAGCTCACGTGCAACGGATTTTGACATGCACTAGTCCTCCTAGGTCATAGATATGTAGATGACTAGATTGGTAGGAGAACACCTCAAAAATCTCAAATATAACATGTGACATTAAGATTTCAAAAGAGCTCGTGCATGTGTGAAAAGAGGCATATAAAAATAGAACCATTTAAACAATACAAAATCCAACAACTCCATATAAAACATGGTAAAGAACATTTTAAGGATTGAAAATCTAAACCAAAAGTTCTAGCCACGTGGGAGCGTAAAAGATGGGATTCAAACACAAATATATGCCACATGAAGTGTGTCAAACTAAAATACACACATAAAAAATCTTTTTGAGTTTTTAACATTTTTTACCAAAAATAAATAAATAAATAAATAAATATATATATATATATATATATACTCAAAAGAATAACCAAAAATCATTTGAATTTTTCATTAAGCATAAATTATTAAGAAATAAAATCCAAATGATAAACAAAAATCTTTTTGTATTTTTCATTTACTGCAAACAAAATGAAGGAAATATAATATAAAATATAAACAAAAATCATAATTCTAGCATGTGATAAGCATGGAGCATAGACTAGAAAATGATTAAACATACATACATCTAGCAATGATATATAATATGAAGCACAAAAAGCTAGAGTATGCATAAAACACTAACACATTCAACCTTTAAATTTAGAAAGGGAGGTTTCATATGATAGTAAATGAGAATCATAAACCCTATTTTGCAAGGCAACCAAGTCGGATTTCCTAACCCAAATTAATGAAGAATGATTATCTTGGGGAGTAGGAACTTTAACTACCGTGGTTACTTTACTATGGGATTTTCTAGGAATTCGTTTAAGATCAAAACAAAATTTCCTAAGATGACCTTTTCGACCACAATGTGTACAAGTAAAAACACGTCGAAAACATTTACCTAAGGAGTGATCTTTAAATGCATTCCTAGTAGATTCTCATAAAACATTGGTTTGGGCATTATGAGTAAATTCATTACAAGTATTGAAGCCTAAACCACAAGTGTCATTTTTAATTTGGACCGTTCCTAACATTTTATCTAGTTTTTCCGAACGACACTCCAAATCAAATTTGACATTACTAGAATCTTTTAATTTATTTTCCAATTCTAAAATGTTAGATTCTAGTAAAACATTTCGCTCTTCAAAAGCAAGAAGCTCCTTTTTCAAGGATTCCATTAAACCCTTAAGGCTATCTCTTTCGCCTTCTACATATTCAAGCTTTGCTTGAAGAGTCCTTTCACGTGTCCTAAGGTCTTCTATTAAAGCACTTTCATCAACGACCTTGACACTTTCTCTTAAATTAGCTTCTAACTTCAAATTAGCCTTTTTCAATTTAATAGATTCTTTATAAAGTTCTTGAAAAGCATTTTGAAGTTCACTCACATTAACCTCTTCTTCATTTTCACTCTCTCTTTCTTCTCCACTCTCACTATCATCATAAACAAGATAATCATAAACAATGACCTTGGAAGTGTCATGAGTTAAAGTTTCATCAATCGATGAGTTCTCACTATCACTCACATGACTAGCCATAAAAGCCACAAAATTTTTCTTAGTGGGAGAATCGGGCTTCTCTTCCTTATCACTATCACTAAGGGCCGCATTATATGAAATGGGTCGCTTGCCCTCTTTCCTTAGTTTAGTGGGGCACTCAAACGCCCTATGGCCATAACCTTCACAACCAAAACACTTATTAGACTCGTCCCTATCTAAATTTTCGTTACTAGGATTAGGGATCTTTTCAGCTTTAGGCATCTTCTCCGCTTTAGAAATCTTCTCGTTCTTGTCATGCTTAGAAGATTCAAATTTCTTAAAATCATTTTTAAATTTATCTTTGTTAATTTTGAGAAATTTTCTAAATTTGCGAGCAAATAAAGCCATGTCTTCCGAGTCACTATCACTATCGCTCTCTACTACTTGTTTGACCTCTTTTCGGGCTTTTAAAGCAACGCCATTTTCGATTTTCCTTTCAATTTTAGAGGGAAACATATCTAGTTCATAGGTTTGTAAATCACCTACAAGCTCTTTTAATTTCGTAGAGGCTAAAGTGGGTAAAGAATTTAAAACGGTCACCTTTGGAATAAATCTATCGGGTAGGGACCTTAAAATTTTCTTTACAACACGGTCGTCAGGTATTTTCTCTCCCAAGTTAAAAGATGAATTAACAATATCAGAAAGTCTAGCATAAAATTCATCAAACGTTTCTTTTTCATTCATTTTGATAGTTTCAAATTAAGTGGTGAGGTTTTGGAGTTTTGAAGCTTTAACGGCACTAGTTCCTTCATGAGTTAATTGTAAAATATCCCAAGATTCTTTAGCGGTTTCACACGTCATAATATGTCGGAACTCATCCGGTGTGACAGCGCTAAATAAGGCATTCCAACCACGGGAATTGAAATTAGCAAGTTTAAACTCATTTTCAGTCCATCTATCGGCGGGTTTGATAACACGTTCATTTTCAACTAAATAAGTTGGTGGGGACCACCCGTTAACAGCAGACATCCAAACTCTCTCGTCGATAGATTTTAGTGCCGATCTCATACGCACTTTCCAATACGCGTAGTTTGAACCATCGAAAATAGGAAATTTTGAAAATGGGGAAAAATCCATTTTAGCCAAAAATTATTTAAAGGATCGTTAACAAAATAATTTATCGCTTTGGGTCTGATACCAATTTGAAAAAGCTAACAATTTCCTTTTTGTGTAAAAAACAAACACGATGCGGAAGCGTAAGATGGTTCACAAAACTTAACAATTAATATAATCACTTAAACCGATTAATTAATCCAAGTCCTAGAATTTGCCTAAATCATATTTATAAATATTAGCAAGTTAAGCGAAACCAATTTTAGTAAATGACTTGAATAAACCAAATTTATCCAATATTTAATTTAAGTTCAAATTAAAATGAGTGTGACAATTTAAACCGAATTTTATCTTGAAATTATTCTAAGCATGCGTTTTAAGTTATAATGCAAGATAAAATAAATAATATCACACTACGCCGCGATGTACGAGGAAAAACCCAAGACGGGAAACAACCTCGGACGGCCCTAGCCACAAATCCACTAGATATGGAATTACAATTACAAGACAGATAGACTTACAACGACTGACTCGATCCCTTTGAAGCCTCGACGCTTATTCTTGTAGACACCGCTTCCTAGCGGATAACCTTGGAACACCACCGTAGTCTCGGAATCCACCGATGGGGCTTTCTATGGTCACCGTCACCCAAGCAAGGAGCCTTTCTCTAAGTGGGTAGAATCGCAACAAAAAGTCTTCTTCTTCTTTAATGGATGTAGAAGCAAACCAAAACTTCTCTTCTTGAATTCGATAGAGATAAACCGGTGCCAAAACTCCAAGCAATTTGATATGTATATAAGAACTTGGATAAACAATATGGATGTACAACACTAGAGTGATCAAATATTTTCTCTAAAAATCTCACTCAAAACATGAACATTTTCCTAAACAATTTTTGCTCTCAAACTCTCTCTAAGAGATAAACTAGGATGGAAAAGTTAAGTTGGAAAATGTGATTCCCGTCCTTCATAAAGTCTGAAAAAATCAGTTAAGAAACAAGTGGGATAGTGGGTTAAAAACTGCCTAAAACTGTTCTCGCCTAGCAGTTCGTTCGAACGACATTTCGTTCGAACGAACTCTCGTTCGAACGAACTCTCGTTCGAACGAGACTTCTAACGACGCACCAATATGGACTTCGTTAGAATCTCGTTAGAACGAACAATCTCGTTCGAACGACATTTTGAACGACGGACCAGTTTAGACTCGTTGGCAAACTCGTTCGAACGAAACCTGGTTCGAACAAAAAACTCGTTCGAACGACATTTCGAACGACTGCCAGAATTTATAAAATTCGATTTTGGCCTAGAAACTTTATATACTTTATTTTAAAGTTCTAATTAAATTTTTCTGAAAGTAAAACACAGTTTTTATTAAACCTAGCACCCAATAAACTTGTTCCAAGCTCCTATATATATATATATATAATTGCATTCATACCTTGGGAGCATGGAACTATGATTGATGACGTACAAACGAGGCACACAAACCGGCATATTTGATGAAGCTTTATACTCTTTGCCGCTACGTCTTCAACAAACACTTCATAGGCTTGAGAATATTACATTTACATACTATTGTATGAATAAATATTTTTGTCCGGAATTGAGTCAAAACTATATATGGACTCAATTGGAAATTTGTGTCCTTACAGAACTGTTATGAGTTTGGAATCCCCCATCAAAATAGATATCTTGTGTATCTGTTAGTATTTTTCTCTTATTTAGTCGGCTATAAATTCAAACTTTCTGAATACTATTGAACCAAGAGATTTACCATAAATTCAACTTCTGTTGTTTCTTTTTTTTTTCATATGGGTAGTTCGAAGCTTTTATCTGATATAATAAATAATGTTTAGTTAATATGCAAAGGCTTTGAATAAAAATATTGTGTTTCATTTTAAATGTTGATTGAAATTACCTTACTTTAATCTATAGTTCATTATATGTTCTATAATTTCTTTGTTCTTTTCAAATAATGTGCATAAGGGGGAGGATAGTATAGCATGCTTTTATCAATGTGAGCTTTATAATAAATGTACATAGTTAACCTCTCATTCTGTTTGAATCATCTAGTTTTATTAATGTTAGCTTCTTTATAATATGCCTATAGGAGCATGACTGGTCAACTTCTTTATAACTTATGTGGTTTTTATGTGCCATATAATCAACAAGTGGAGGAGGAAGCAAAGAATTCCGTGATACAAATCAATAAACACGCTATTAAAAAATAATGACACGCTAGGTTATCAATACACGCGCTAATTAGAAATGATGACGTGATCATTATTAGCAGTAAAGTTAGGAGGAAAGTAAACAATAAATTGACATAGATGGAGATAAATGCATATACTTGTGTGAAATATTGTTCTAAACATACTAGAACACTATACATGAGCCTAAATGATTGGGACAAAGATTTATTGAGTTGAGTCGATTCAAATTTAGCTTTGTCATCGTTTACTTCATTTGCTTGAGTTATATTTTTTCATGCTTAAGTAGTTTTAAAGAATTGTTGGTCTTCTTTTGTGTGATTCATCTTTTTAAAGTTAATTTTTCTCAGTGGTGGCACATGTTTCTGCAATTGCCCATATATTCCTCTACTTCACTTGACGTATGTGTAGTTAATTATGCCATACTTATTGTTGTGAGTTCCCCTATAAATCTGGTTTCCCAACACTAAGTTGCATCCTATAGTTCTCTCTTTTTTACACATGTATGGCCGATCTATTCTCAGAGTCCCAGAGAATTTAATACACCATTACAACACGAACTTAAGGTACTCCAGAGGCTCAGTCATATTTGTTGACATTAAAGGAGATATGAATCAAGTACGTAGTATCGAACTCTATCTACTACTTAGTTGTCCTGAATTAATTGAACCATGCGCTTGCCCCATCTTTTTTTGTTCCATATATACTAACTGAAAATTGGTACCAATCAAGAGGCATTTTTGAACCTTGAAGAATAGTTGCAAACTATTCTTCCCTGTAGAATATTATTATAAATCGTACTATACAACCTTCCATTTAGACTTGAAGAATACTAAACCCCCTATTTGTGTTGGGGAAAATATTTTTCACACCGGTGAATAGTAAAAAGTTAAAAGTATTTTTATCAATTTGAAGTCCAATTATTAAACTTGTTTTATTATTATTTTTAAGTCAAATTATTAAATTTGGTTTATATTTTTTTTAGAGGTGTCATAATTATAAGGTATGCACTTATTTAAAGTTTTATCTAATCAATATTTTTTCTCCTATAAAGTGAAAATACTTTTAACCAAGGTTCTAAAAAACGTGGGGCGTGATCGAGGCGTGGAGGCCAAGCCTTAAGCCTTAGAAGCCTAGGCGGGCCTAGGCGTAAAAAGGCGTGAAAAGGCGTTTAGGCCTTTTTAATATATTTTAATATTTTTTAACCATAACAAGGCTATTAAAATACTAAAATTGTACATATCATAAATATATGTCTGAATATTTGCAAATAAAAATACTATTTGATTATTTTCGATGAGATAATGGTCCGGTTTATAAAAAAATCTTTAAAAGGCAATATCATTTCACTAAAGCATTGTTGTTTTTAGAGGAAAAGTACGCCTTAAAGGTTTTACCAAACATAAGGCGTCAAAATCTTAAGGCGAGGCGTTTCTCCCAAGTCTCAAGCCTAGGCGTGCCTAGCCGGAGCCTAGGCGGGTTTTTTAGAACAGTGCTTTTAACGTAAAAAAATATTACAATCTGAACTAAGCAAAACAATCAACTTTAACCGTCAGTGATAAACTGCAGTTAATATACCAATGAAACTTCTGTTGTCAGCCTAACTTTTTTTCTTTTTCCTATCTCTCCTTAGAATATGATCATATCAATTACCCAAGTAATATTCTGGCCACCTGAGATTATAGATCTTATTTGTTTGACTGGTTTCACATGTTTCTGTCATTTAGGCTTACCATTTTTTTTCTTTATCTTTGTTAGGTTTTTGTTGATATAAGTTTGTGGGATTTGTAGTGCACGAAAAGAGATTTTCTTTTGAAGTTCTCTGTCATGGAGATCTATAATGAATCCTTTAGAGACCTCGTCAGCTCGGATAACACTCCACTCAGACTTGTAGACGACCCACAAGTAGATTTGTCCTGATATAATGAACTAGTTAGTAATGTATTGAGCCGTCTATTGAAGGATGAGAAGAGCTGTACGGTTCATGGTGCAATACATATAACTCCACCATTATGCCCAAACGAGCTTCAATCTTTAAGGGGAGGGAATTTGATTTGGGTTTTGAGAACATACTGACCCTCAAATAATATCCGTTTTAAGATCAAATAACACGAGTGGACTGGAAATATGTCTCAAAGATAGGAAATGGGCCTTTGTCCCACCTGATCCCTAGTCCTGTTTCACCAATGTTATTGATTCCTTGCAGGTAGCCAGTCAATCCCTTCCTAAGTTTTCAACTCATTTGCCTTTGATTGTTACAATAAATATTAATTGACTTGCAGCATCATACTATTTTTGGCAGGGATTCTTTAACTCTCCACAACTAATGCCACAAAGATTCACTTCAACGTTGATATTCCTAGTGTACAATTTCTGAAGACAAGGTAAACATGAGTTTCCTAAAAAATCTGATTTATATGCAACATATTTATTTAGTGTCAACAAATTTTGGGGTCTTACATCACCAGTGTCTCGTAGAAAAATGAGGAGTTCGACGATGTCCAGGTAATATAAGTTGACAAAGTGTTGTGCAATTTCTTTTGGATCTTACTTCACCCTCTTTTAGACAGAGTGTTGTGCAAATTTCTTTTACAATGATTGTGTAATTCATTTTACAAGTTGGATAATTTTTTGTACTAAATTAATTTTGTATGACTAAATGTTGATATTATAACTAATATGATAATTTTATTTTGTTTGGCAAAATGTCATTTTTGGATGCTCATCAAGTTTCCAACGTTGCGAGTTGCGGCATTGATGGTGATGATAACATTAAAAAGTTGATAGTCAACAATAACATATTTCTTTTTTATATACCATTTGCTTAGTTATAATATAAAAATGTCTCATTTTGGGATGATTGTATTAGGATTGTATATTGGAAGCATTTATAAAATAATGTAACTTTCGTGGTGACTGTATTACAATGTTTCATTTATTTCGTTTAAGTTTTCTTTTGGAAATAAAGAGTGAAGGCTTATATAAAATGTAAATGTTGAATATAATGATCTTATTAAAGTGGACTATTTTTGTATAGGTTCTTAGGATTTCAATAGTGTGGTAAGAATAATTAAATTTGTTTAAATTCAGAATATTGGATCTTGAAAAATATTAATTTTTTGAATATCCATTAATATTATTAACGGACATTAACCATTATAAAATTAGACAAAAGTGTTATAAAAATGGTGTAATAAGGTTAAAATAGTAACACAAAAGGCCATTACTAAATAAGAATAAAATACTATTCGTAAATTCAAAATTAGTAACAGAATTTTATCGTTACTAATAGTAACAAATTCTGTTACTAATTTTCTTCACCACGCCTCCATTTCTAATTTTTTTTTAACTGTAAAATACTGTTATTTAAATGAGCGATTTGGTGTAGTGGCAATGGCGGGAGGCAGACTAAAGGGTTTTGTTATTGGGTAAGGAGTATGTGATGAGGTAAAGGTTTCCCATCTCTTATTTGTGAATGATACTCTTTTGTTTAGTGCAGTTAACGAGGGGAAAATTTAAGCATTGAGATTAGTCCTTATGTGCTTTGAGGACATTTATGATTTTAAGATTAAGGTGAGGAAGAATTATTTTTTTCCTATTGGTGATATAGTGGACGTGGAGAGCTTAAGAGAGGTGTTGGGCTCGGGGGTGGAAAAGTTTACGTTACGTACTTGGGGACATGGTGCTAGAAAACTTGTACCGGTGGTTTTTAGTATGGGAACGGTCTTAGCTCTCGAATAGGGAGGGGGGGTTGAATCTCATTTAGGGTAACTTATCTAGTATATCCACTTATTTTCTTTTGATACCTCTGATGTTTGTGTTGGTAAGGGTGAGGTTCGAGAAGTGTATGAGGAATTTTCTATGGAGGTGTGGGGATGATGAGTTTAAGTATAACCTAGTAACAACATTTGACTATGGGGGCATATGTGAAAAATCTCTTATTTTTCAATTAAGAACATCTTTTAAATTGTTGTGGCGATTTCTATTTGAGGATAGAAAATTGTGGTGTACGGTAGTGGTAGCTAGATTTGGAGAAGCGGTGTGAGGATGGTGTTTAGGTCAGGCTAAAGTCTTGCATGGGGATGAAATTTGGAATTATATTAAGTTTGTGTGGGAATATTTTAAAATGTTTGTCTTGTTTAGGGTGGGTGTGGGAGAAGGGGGGATTTTGGCAAGATCCTTATTGTGGGGATGATTTCATGTCTATGTTTCCCGGGTTATAACTTTTGGCGTAGGTAGGGGATTTCATTATGGGTTGTTTAGTTTATAAGGGAGGTAGGAGGGTGTGGAATTTCCAGCTTAGGCGCTAATTCTATGATTGGGAGGTGGAAGAGGTGGAACCATTTTTTTAGATGCTAAGGGGTGGTCTTACCTAGGGTTTTAAGGAATGTATTTGGATAGAGGGTAGAGGAGAAAGGATCTTTTTAATGAAGTCATTTTATTCCTTACTAACATGGAGAGGAGATGTAGAGCATTTGTTTCCTTGAAAGGTTGTTTAGTGCATTAGGGCTCCTGTGAAGTAGATATTTGAACTACAATAGCTACCAGATAGACAATCCTTACTATATACAATATGAAGTGGAAAAGGAAGGTGTTGGTAAACTATTGGCGGTTGTTCGGAGTTGATTGCGAGTTAATAAATCATATTATTATCATTTTTTAAGGAGGTTATGTGGAGTATTGTTTGCGCTTTTATTAAGATTATGTCACCCAAAAGTGTTAAAATCAATAGTAAACACAAATTACCGAATCATTATTGTCTTAAAATCAATACTAAACAAAACTTCTCGAATCATTATTCCTTCCTTGCTATTAAGATTGGGTACAATTTCATACATCTTTCTGTTTCTGAAAGTGGATTGTGGATTCACGCACGTGTCAAGCAAAGAGTACGAATTTTTACATATATGAAACCTTTAAGAGGAATGCTATTGGTACCGGTCATTAATATCAACTGATGTGGCATATGATCTGACACCCACTCATCCACACAACCCAATCAAAGGTATATCTTTAAGAGTACTTCTACATATACACATGAAATTAGACTCAATTTTTAGATACATTGACGTGTCGCATATGCATTGGCTCATGTTTAGGCTTCATATGAGTCTCACTGGCATTTAGTCCAGACACGTATCAGTGTGTCTAATAAATGTATCTAATTTCATGTGTACACCTAGAATTATTCATATCTTTAAACATTCCTCATGAACATATTTATATATCACTAGGTGTAAACCCGCGCGATGCACGGGCACAACCTTTAATCACCTTTGCAACCACCAATCTAATCAACAAACGGAAATCAAATAAAAATTAATAATCAGGGCATGAATTCATAACCCCATCAACTGATCCAAATAAAATAAACGGGAAAAATAATAGAATTTTAACCTTATGCATTTCGATTTTAGAACAAAATGGAATATTAGAGGGCCTTTAGTTCAAATCATCAAATTCGCCGGTTTAATTTTTCTATATCTAGCTACTTCTCATTCTTATGTATCTAGACTTAAACGATCTATTTTTCTAAAACAAAAAGTAGACGAATGCAAATTCACAATATGCCAGCTAACCATCCAAAAAGAAGAACATATTCCTATTTCCCAAAAGAAACAATTACATATGCTTAATTTTTTTTACAATTATTTAAATTTAATAAAACATAATATACATCAGATTTTTAATCATAGTAACATAGCATATAATGCATTCCACCAGACAGTTAAATATTCCTGCTCATCAATAAAAGGATCGTCACTACTATAAAAAAAATGATTGTGGCTTTATCTGAAGTACCACAAAATTAAGAAAGAGGATTTTATAGCAACACCTATATATCATATCTTTATCTCCTAAAACTCTTTGTCATTGAAAAGTAAAGTCTTGTATGAGATAACCGCGAAAGAGAGAGAAAAGAAAAAGTTGGGGAAACTTTTTTGTGTATAAAAGGAAGAGATAATTACCCAAACCCATTTGTAAAAAAATAAATTTGCGATGGTCGTGCTAGATGAGCCTGGTTTTGCAAAAATACGAAAAGGATTTTAACGATGGGGAGAAGAAGAAGAAGAAGAAGAAGAAGAAAGTTCAAAAACAGTATTTAACAAAAAAGAAAGTTTTAAAAATGATTACAAATTTGCGGGAAATTTTTTATTTGCTATTGAGAAATAAATTTTGTCAAGAAAAGTGAAACACGATGAAAAATTTTCATGTGGACATGGATAACTACGAAATTTTTTCGTGTCATATAAGAATAATCAAACACACAAAATAGTGAATAAATCATTCAATTACGACATTTGTCATGGCAAATCCGACTTATCAAATTGACCTTAATAGTAAAAAACCCCATAAAATCCCACCTAAAATCTAGGGGTAATTATAATTATTCCAATCCTTTCTAATGTAGTTGTCCGTGACATTGTTGTTTTAGAGATAACCCTCGTCAATGTCCTCTCTTATTGTCCAGGCTCCCCAATCATTGTTACTTTTTTTTGTTCTTCTTTTTCTTTTTCCCTTTTTCGTTAATTAAAAAACATAACCCTTTGTTTCATTCCAAACAATTGACAAATAAAAGACCATAAAATTTCCATCATTGAGCTTTCATTCAAGCTGGTGTACAACTCAAAAGCGCAAAGGTATTATCTTTCTCGTAGTAACTTGTTATTTTTCAAAATTAAGCATCACAAGTATTAAATGGGTGTTTTTATTTTCACCCACGTCTTTCTCTATATAACCCCCCTTCTTTACTAAACCCACACTAATGGAGTGAAAATTATTTAACCTTCCCAATAAATGGGGGATATATAAATATAAGAAGAATTTTTTAATAATAAAACATTCGTACATATCTCAGACAACTCGTTTTCACAAATTGGGAAACCCGCGAAAATGAACAAATTCAAACAATTTTATTTGAAAAGAAGAATCGATTGTGGTTTTTTGTGTAGGATGAATGGCTCATTTATGAACCTCAATCAATTATGCATAATAATGAAGCACCAACTTTTATGTGTTGGGGATGAATTGAATAGGTTAGAAGATGTTATTCCATTATCCTTGTTACAGTGATCTATGAAAATTATGTCCATATATTTGAATCATAGTTGAAAAAAATAGTTTATGTTGGTAAATCTATTGATGACGTGGTGCAAAAATAATTGTAAAAAAATTGGGGTATTAAAAAAGGATAGGATGGTAATTCCAAGTGTCCAACATTAAGGCCTAAAAAGCCTCCCAACCGGGTTCTGTTGAAAGATAAGAAACTCCCTAAAAAAAGACACCCAATGTCTCTAAAAAATGACACCCTGTTATGTTGAAAGAGAACCCAGATTTACCAGCAACATTAAAGTAGTATGAACTACTGAAGAAAAAAATGGCGAGCAAAACAAATTAAAAACAACTCTATTGGTTTTACCAGAGAGCTTCCAGAGCCTTCGCATTCATTGACCGAGACCCAAATGCCCCACCCTCTTATTGCCTAGATCTGTTTTCTACAGTCGTAGGTAATTTTGATGTTCCAGTTGCGTGCATGGACCAACATTCTCTCTTGGCCACCCAGTTCGTCATGGTCGGACCTTCTCAATCATTCAGATCGGAGTTCAGAGACAAATCTGCATATATGTCTCGCCGGAGATTGGTAACTTCGGAAGTTATTTAAAAACTCTTAAACTTTCGCTCTATCTCTATGTTTGGACCTCTAAGTGCTTGGACCCAATTGAAGGTGAAAAGCATCCAAAGCCACATCCTCACACTTCTGATTTGAAGAATAAGATCAATAATAAGGAAGCCAATTTCACTGGAATAGAACCGTCATAGTTGATCTCATTTGATTTGGATTTTGACCATGAGCGCTGAGTGGGTTATGAGACGTATGAAGTGCCCTTTTAAAGAAAATGAGAAGGGATGAGAGAGAATGGAAAGGGTAGAAGACGAAGGGATAAGGGAGATGAATAGGTTTGGTCAGAGTAAATGAGGCGTTTGAGCGATAAATAATGAAGAGAAAACAGAGAAAGCTTTGAACGAATGTGATGATTACGAGGATAGTCTTGGAGTTTGCCGCTCGTAAATGCTTGTATATCATTTTAGAGTATTACAGTGATGTACCACGTGGATAGACTAATTGCAAAGCATAATAAATATTTTTTTTGTAATTTATAATATTAAGAGATATATTGGACAATTTGAACAGGTATCTTCCCTTCCATAAATATTTGGACAACATGAAGAGATATCTTCCATCCCATACACATTTGGACAACTTCAATACAAAAAACACATTTGCTCCTTGTTTAAAAAAAAGTTGTTTGTTAGAAAAATATTTTTTTATAAAAATAAAATGTTTTGTTAAAAAAAATGTTTAAAAATAAAAATATATATATAAAAAAACTGTTCAAAAAAACTAATGTTAGTTTTTGATAAATAAAAAGGTTTTTTTCGTTTGTTTTTTAACTGTTTTAATAAATACAAAAACTGTTATAATTATTGTAAAATATAAAAAATATTAACGATTTTATAAAATATAAAAAGCTGTCATTTATATAAAAAAATGTTTTGTAAAAGCTAAAAACTTGGTCTAAAAAAACTATTTCAAAATATAAGTAACTGTTCCAAAATATTATAAACTATAATGAGTAACTGTTTTATAAATTATAAAAATGTTTTGGATAAATCGGTGTTTAGATCCACCGAAGTTCCGACAATAGGATGAGTGGAGGTGGGGGTGGGGTGGATAGGAGTGAAGTGGGGTGCGTTGGCGCGGATCTTTAAAAATAAGAGAATATTGAATAAAAAAGTATTTGAGGGAGTAAATGAGTTACACTAAAACTAGGTGTTTTTTTACAAAATATATATTGGGAGTGGCTATTAGGACTCCAACCAATTCTTAAGACACTCCATTTTGATACCAAATATTAATTATATTCTTAGACTTACAAAATTTAATTTTTCATTTGTTGTCTCCAATTAAAATAAATGTAATTGAAAAACAACTAAAAATTTGTATTTTCAATAAAAAAAATTATAAAAAAAATATTTTTAGTAAGAATCACTTTTCGAAATACGTTTTTTTTTACTTTTCATAACAGCTTTCTGTCCTTTTTTTAATAAAAAAAACTCAGATTTTTTTAAAAGAAAACTAGTTTTTTTTAATGTAAGATGTCGTTTCTATTTTATTAAACTTAGTAAATTTTTTTATAAACAGGAGTTTAGGGTTTTTCTCTCTTAAAACTTTTTTTTTCATTTTGTCTCAACCTATGTTAAAAAGTGAATAAAGCAATTCCATGGATGAGATGAATTTACCTCTGCAAGAGAACAGAGCTATTTGTGAATTAAATTGTTGCAGGTTCGTGTATGGAGGTTTGCGGGTGAGTGGATTTTTGGGGGGGCTCATGATGGCAAGAGAGCTAACGGGTTTTTTTTTTTGGCTTATCAAGTTGTGTGGGTGGATGCCAATTGATATGCCACATCAGCCAGTTGATAAATGGGGTGTGAAATACACGGTACGAAAAGCATTTTTCAACCTTTAATTATAAAATAAAACTAGATAATGTGATCAGAGTTCCTTTCATGCTCGTCGCCGTTGTCAAACTTTATTCAACATTCACCAATAGATTTAATGATCTTGGAATTTTTTAGTTTATTTTTATTTTTTGTTATTTTTTTGTAGTTTCGTGTCCCTAACGCAGAAAAATGATTTTGGTTTTATCATTTAGATAGATTTATGGATATTTTAAAGGGGTCTAATATGGAGTATATTTGGCTTGGTAAAGGTCCATTAAATGAGTAGGTGTAAACTAGGCGAAAATGGGAGTAAGTTTTTTTTTTTGATGAAATGTACTCATTAATTAAAAAATGCGATAACCCAAGAAAATACATCAAGAATCCAAACACAAAGGCCTAAAGCCTAACACCCTACACAATAGCTCATCTCTAAAGGCAACAGATGTAACAACCCTCACTTTTGAGAGCCTATTTTATATTTATTTACTATATGTAGTAATTAATTATAAAATGATGGATGTTGAGTAAATATTAATTTAATATGAAAAAGGTTAATATTTACTTAAATGTTGTATGATTACCTGATGAGTAGGTAAAAATATCCATGTGGTGACTTATTGTGTCATAAGAATTAAAATGACATTTTGGTTTGATATGAAACCGGAACTTAAAATGAGATATAAAATTTTAAAATGATAATTTGGATAGTGCAGTTAGTCCCGGTAGGTGAGAGAGAGTCAAAATAGGTGCCATATTGCATTTTGGTATTTCGGGCACTTTTGACTGGTTATAGCTTAAATGTGTAGTTGCGATTTATTATATCACGTATTAATCATTTTAGTGGGTTTTTTAGACTAAACCCCCGTTTTATTTTCCCAACCCCATTTTTATTCTTCCATTTTTCACAATTGAGCCCTAGAGAGAGTAGAGAGAGGAAGAGAACTATGGAGAAAATAGAGATTGGAGCTTGGATCTTGCTTGCATCTTCCTCAAATCTGATTTTTCTACCTCAAAGCAAGTAATCTACTTGCTATTATGTGATTTAAGGAGAATAATTAGTTTTGATAGTTATTGAATTGTTATGGTTTAACATTTTAGGGTTTTGTTGGATTTATGGGTATTAACCCTTGGAAATTGATTTGGATGATAAATAATGTTAATGTTGGTAGTTAGAGGTTTTTTTGGTGTAGAAATTGCAGCATATGATCTTGGTTGGGTTGGTTTTGAGTTTGGAAGAAATTTGGAGTTTAAAACTCCATAGCCAAAATTGGCAAAATTCGTAGGAGCGAATCGATTCGGCCAGGCCGAATCGATTCGCATGGGGACAGTTTCCAGGTTTAGGTGATCCGAATCGATTCGTCTATTCCGAATCGATTCGGTATTTTATGAAGAAACCCGATTTCCCTGACCGAATCGATTCGGACAGTCCGAATCGATTCGGCAATTGTGCTGAATCCCATTTTTCCCAGCCGAATCGATTCGGTTAGGCCGAATCGATTCAGAAATCCTGCATTTTTCTTTTGTTTTTCTTTTCAAATTTTAAACTTTTTCTTTAGGATTAGGACCTAGGAACCTTCTTGAATGAAGTAAACTTAGAGTCCTAGAGTTTTAGTTGAGTTTGATCGCCACCCTAGACTAGAATTGGGTCATCTGGGGTTTATTTCGGGGAGGTTTAAAGTAATGTTAAGGCATTACTTCTTTTATTCAAACTTTTAGAAGTTAGTAAGTTTAAATGCCCATGCTTGGAGACTTTAGGGGCTTATCGAAGTTATATTAACTTTGGGAATTGTAGGATCATGATGATCATTTGGAGACTAAGTCGGGAATTTGTGATTTGAGGAATATCAATGTCAATATTCGATGGGAATTAGGTTCGCATAAAATGAACCCAAATTGTTGAAAGATGATAGGTTCAACTAAAATGAACACAAACTGTGTTAAAGATGATTGGTTCAACTAAAATGGACCCAGTTGTTAATAGTGATAGGTTCGAATAAAAAGAACCAAGCACATGGATAATGGAAATGGAATTTTGGTATGGTAATTGAAAATGAAAATGAGATTTAAAATGGTAAATGTTAATTTACTTAAACACACCTCTCTAAATGACATCATAAGGGAAGTTCGCGCGCTTGGTGATGCGCCCTGGCTAATGAATGCAGGGTGGATATAGTCCTAGGCCATATGCGGGGTTTTTATATGTTTTCTGCGTTGGTGAGGGGATTGTGGGTGTGGTCCTAACTCTTCCGCAGGCATATGGCTGCTTCCCGATGTTGCCTTATGATCCCAGGCTGCCTTGTTTAATAGGCCCCTGGAAGATGATGGTCATTTACGGGCACGCCCGGTGGGGAAACTCGGAGGGGCGATCTTAGAATCGTTATATGTATAAGAATATAACTTTTCTTCATCAAGTGGGACTTGATGGATATATGCCATAAAGAGCATGGATACGTGCCATAAAGAGCACTTGATACTAATGGTATTCCTATTAAGGAATGGAAAGATAAAAATGGAATGTTTTAATTAATGAAGGGAAATTATATCTTCTTAATTAAACCGAATAAATGGTTTTATTCCTATTAGGGAATGTAAGAAGAAAATGGTAATGGGATGAATGAGAAAAGGTTTTTAATTCAAAATGTTACTTATTATTTTCGTGTGTAAATGATTTACATTTCATAATTAGTTAAATTGTCTTAAATTGTAATGTAGGCTTAACATGCTAGATAACATGCCATATTATCATCCTTGTCATTTATGCATAACTGTTCATACCTATCATGATTTTTATTCTTCTGGTGATCATATAGAACCCGACCCTGACCGGTTCATTTTTTCCTTGTTATGTATATGACTGTATCCGCTCAGGTGTTCCACCGCAAGGACGCCCATTTTGATATTTCCATCCCTTTGCTTTTGACGAGCTGTAAGATTTTGCGGATTATTACAGGACCTTAAATTAGACGCTCTCATCTTTGTATTCTAGATATGATCGGTACTTAACTCGGGCGTGTGGCTCAAACTTTTGTATTTGATTAATGAATGTATTACGTAAGATATTAAACTGTTGTAATACTTTGTATGTAGCTGTGGACCGACAACTTATTCGGTCTTTTTGTGAATATTCGTCTTAGTTGTATTATATATATTCTTGTGGAATTCCACTTGCTTATCAGAATGGGTTGTCTAAATTTAATTTTCTTAACTGGTTTTAAATTTCTAAACTTTTTGGCAACCCATTTTCTGATTTATTGGGTGGTTTTCCCGTATACTGAGTTTATTTTTGTTGATGCTGAGGATAATATCCATCCATGATTCCTGTTACATTTGATTATCAGGCTGGCCACCCCTTATCTCGGATCGCGAGTTATCACAGATGGTATCAATGCATTAGGTTCTAGAGTCTTTAGGATCTATGTGGATTTGTCACGTTCTACCGTAGCGTTCTTTGATATAGAGCCTAATATTAGGACTGTGTAGTTGTCTATGTTTGCGATCTTCTGCAAGATAGATGGTTTCAAATAGTATTTTAACTCTATTGTTTCTTCATCTCAAATGCCGCCTAAGAGAGGTCGCCCAGCGAGACGAAATAGGGTTGTAGAAGAGGAGGAAAATTCTCCACCGCCACCACAAGGGACCGTTAACGTTGAGGATGTAGCAAACATAGTAGCTCAAGCGGTTAACGCCACCATGACCGCAGCGGTCCAACAATTTCCATAGGCTCAACAACGGGCTCACGGTGTTCAATCTCCTACGGGACTTACTCTGTGAGAAAGGGTTAGAGAGTCCTTTCTAAAGGGAAATCCCCTGGATTCGAGGGAGGCATGAATGTTATTAAATCCAATCAATGGAAGAAAGACATACAATGCCACCTTCAAATGATAGAATGTAGCGAGGATAAGAAACATGTCCTTTCCACTTTTAAGCTAGTCGGATCTGCGTTATACTGGTGGGAGATAATAACCACACCAGAGTAGAGAGACACAATGACGATCACAGAGTTCTGGGCTTTGTTTGATCGTGAGTACGTTCCTCCCACAGTTCATAGAAAGATGAGAAAGAATCTCCAGGATGTTGTGCAAGGAGAGAGATTTGTGGCCGAATATGTAGAGGAGTTTACACGATTGGTGAGTTTTGTCCCGGATGAAGTGGCTCCGGAAGATAGGAAATCTAAAAGTTTATTTGCGGTCGAAACTGGAGAATCCGGCAGCAATTACTGGGGAATCCAGCTTTACGAACTTTTGGTGAAGTTATGAATGCAGGGTAGCAAGAAAGCTACCGTGGTGGGGGAAGCAGGAAAGCTTGGAGAACTGGGGATTGGAGGAAGAGAATTTCCCTCATCCTGATCCTCTGGTAGTAAGCAGAAAGAGAAGGACCCTCAGAAAGGAGATTCGTCTAATAGACAACGCTTCGGAGGGTTTATTACGAGTGGCAATAATATTAGGCACAGTAAAAGTGCTTTGCGATATGTAGGTCGGGGTGGTCATGGAAGAAAAGGCCATCTGGGCCAAGGCACTTCCCAGTTTAGAAATAATGGGGGTTGAGGTCGAGAGGATATGAAGGGACAGTGCTTCCTATGTGGGGAGGCAGGTCACTTAGATGGAGTGTCCTCGATTGATTGGGGGGTCAGTTTCCTAGGGCTCCGCAGCAGCCACATGTTTAGTTTACCTCAGGTACCTGATTCGGTTGTTCCCATGCAGCAGGGACAGTTACTGTATGGGAGAGTTTATCAAATTCTGGAGGCTATACTTCCTCCAGCTCCGTTGGCACCGCCCGCTATTAAGGGTAAGTTTTTATTTCGAAGGTACTTGAGTTATGTGTTATTCGATGCGAATGTTACGCGGTCATTTATTTTATGAGCTCTTCTCAAGCTACAGATTTGATAAGATCTGCTGAGAGTATTTTTACTAGCGTTGAGTTTTCTACGAGTGATGGTTCACTCAATTCCTTGTTTGTAAACATATAGGGATTTCTTGTGGTACTTTGTGCTTCGAGGCCGATTTACTCTTCCTTGATATGGTTGAGTATGATGTGATATTGGGTATGGGATTGGTATGCCTTATCTCCACGACCGACAAAGTTGAGTATGAGGGGTTCCTTATTTGGATTCCGCTTTTGCGGGACGCTCCACGCGTGAACCTCGACGACGTTGGAAGTGGAGAGATGCTGTTCTTTCTTCTTTTAGTTAATTCCATTTTATTTTATTTTGTTTTTGTTGGTTAAGAGATGGGTGGAAAGGTTTAGCCGAGAATCACGTAGAAGAGTGATTAATGGCTAATAAAGTGTGAAATAAAAGCACTGTATATAGTTCTCTCCTCTGAACGATGCGAGGGAGACTGGGATGCGAAGTCGAATTAAGACTTCGGGTTATGCCTTGATAAGAAGGCTATTTAAAAAGGTATATATATGTTGTGGGGTATATAATTATAAGGCTTTATGAAAAGTGAATGTTTGATTTGTTAAAGCTTCAGTTATTTAAGTGGTAATGTATATAAGTAGAATCTTTTCGATCCCGAACATGTGTCTTAGACCTGTATATCTTGATGACCGACAACGCGAAGTAGTAGTGTAACAGGAGGGTTCCTTGTTTGGATTTCGCTTCGGCGAGACGTCCCACGCACGAAATCGAGCAAATGTCAGGAGTTGAGAAAGGTTTTGGACACTAGGGATATACTTAGTATTATGTGTATACGACTTAGATAGGATATAGGTAGGTAGACCTTAGTATTGTTTGGACATAAGGACTTTAGTTTATGTGACGTTAGTTTAGGAAGGTTGTCGGGAGTTGACCATGAATAAGTTGTGTGTTGACTCTAAGAGGGATTGGTTCCCTAGTAACGAGAAGTGGGAGATTTCGAGAAGTTTGGTTGGTTAGGCCGAAGGAGATGAGGCCTCTCATAGTTAGAATGTTTCTTTGGCAACTCAGCTTTCAAAAAGAAAAGGGTGAATTGATTCTCACTCATGAGCCCATGTTGTAAGCTCGAGGGTGAATTCAGTTATCAAGTTTCTGCCAGAATGGGAAGTAATATTACTGAAGCATCGACTTATTGTTTATGCGCCTCATAAGTTTAAAATTGTGGGAAGTATTATCCCATGCTTGAATTAAAATTCATCGTGCGGGTGATCGTCGTATGGAAAAGAAAGTACTACTTCCTAGGCAGAAATTTAGTCTTGCGTGTGAGCAACATTTCATTGCAAGATGTCGTAGGAGAGACAAGGGAGGTTAAAACCACATATACAAGCTGCTGATTTAGGGAACAGAACCCTGCTCTATTGACTTTGAGGGTGGGGTGCGTTTCCATAAGAGAATTTTTGTCCCGAATGAGAAGGACTTAAGAAAGGCAGAAATGGTGGAATCTCGCAGTTCTAAGTTTGCGGTGCATCCGAGTAATGACAAAATGTGTCAAGATATGCGCCGCCAGTAGTAGAGGCCGGGCATGGAGAGGTTGTTGGACTGCATGGGGTGCCCTTGATTATAGTTTCCGACTGAAACAAGATTTTTGTTTCTCACTTTTGGCAATTCTCCAAGAAGCCATGGGAATCGAATTGAGGTTAAGTACTTCCTATCATCCTCAAACAGATGGCCAGACCAAAAAGGGTAAACCACATGTTGGAGGAGATGTTCCTTATGTGTGTACTTGACTTCAAGAATAGTTGGGAACAGTGTCTCCCACTAGTTGAATTCGCTTATAATGATTTGTATCGATTCACTATCGGGATGGAGCTTGAAAAAGCCTTGTATGGTAGGCTTTGTGGATCTCCCGCTTGTTGGTTAGGGGTGCGAGATGATAAGTCTCTCGGACCTGGAATGATCCGGGATACTTCTTCGAAGATCGAACTCATTCGGAATCGCATTCGGATAGCCCAAGATCGACAAAAGAGTTATGTCGATGCGGGGAGGAGGCATGTGGAGATTTAGGTCGGTGGACCAAGTGTTGGTGTGAGTGTCGCCCATGAAGGGCATTAAGCATTTTGGGAAGAAGGAAAACTTGCACCGCGTTACGTTGGATCTTTCCTATATATGTTAAGGTAGTTCCGGTAGCCTATTATCTTGCTTTACCGAAATAATTGCAGCAAGAGATGTGATGGTGCCCTAAGGCACATTTCTTTCGAAAATATTGAGTTACAACTTGACGTTCCTTATGAGGAGTAATTGGTTGTTATTTTAGGGCGTGGAGAGTGGCGATTGAGATCGCAGGTAGTACCTTTATTTATGATGCAAGGTAGTCAGCACAGTGTCGAGGAATCGACATGGGATCGCGAGGATGACATGCGGGAAAAGTATCCGCATTTCTTCTTGCGAGGTATGCCTGAATTTTGGGGGCAAAATTCCTTCATAAGGGGGGGAGTATGAACAACCCTCACTTTTGAGGGCCTATTTTATATTTATTTCCTATATGTAGTAATTAATTATAAAATGATGGATGTTGAGTAAATATTAATTTAATATGAAAAAGGTTAATATTTACTGAAATATTGTATGATTACCTGATGAGTGGGTAAAAATATCCATGTGGTGACTTATTGTGTCATAAGAATTAAAATGACATTTTGGTTTGATATGAAACCGGAACTTAAAATGAGATATAAAATTTCTAAATGATAATTTGGATAGTGGAGTTAGTCCCGGTAGGTGCGAGACAGTCAAAATAGGTGCCATATTGCATTTTGGTATTTCGAGCACTTTTGACTGGTTATAGCTTAAATGTGTAGTTGTGATTTATTATATCGCGTATTAATCATTTTAGTGGGCTTTTTAGACTTAAGCCCCGTTTTATTTTCCCAACCCCATTTCTATTCTTCCATTTTTCACAATTGAGCCCTAAAGAGAGTAGAGAGAGGAAGAGAACTTTGGAGAAAAGAGAGATTGGAGCTTGGATCTTGCTTGAACCTTCCTCAAATCTGATTTTCCTATCTCAAGGCAAGTAATCTACTTGCTATTATTCGATTTAAGGAGAATAATTAGTTTTGATAGTTATTGAATTGCTATGGTTTAACATTTTAGGGTTTTGTTGGATTTATGGGTATTATCCCTTGGAAATTGATTCGGATGATAAATAATGTTAATGTTGGTAGTTAGAGGTATTTTTGGTGTATAAATTGCATCATATGATCTTGGTTGGGTTGGTTTTGAGTTTGGAAGAAATTTGGAGTTTAAAACTCCATAGCCAAAATTGGCAAAATTCGCAGGAGCGAATCGATTCGGACAGGATGATTTGAAGGGGATAAGTCCTTTGATTTTCACTCATAAGATCCATCTCGAAGAGGATGTCAAACCCTCTAGAGAAATGCAAAGAAGATTGAATCCCAACATGAAAGAAGTTGTAAGAACCGAAATTATCAAATTGTTGGATGCCGGGATCATCTACCCAATCTCGGATAGCAAGTGGGTAAGCCCTATTCAAGTCGCCCCGAAGAAGTCGGGTATGACTGTGATTGAGAATGCCAAGGGAGAGCCCCCTAACGTACCACCATCGGGTGGTGCGTTTGCATTGATTACCGAAAACTTAATGTGGGAACTAGGAAACACCATTTCCCCTTGCCATTTATTGATCAAATGCTTGAAAGAGTGGTGGGCCACCCTTACTATTGCTTCCTTGATGGTTATTCCGGTTATAACCAAATTGAGGTAGATGTACTTGACCAGGAGAAGACGACCTTCACTTGCCCTTTTGGTACGTTTACCTACAAACGTATGCCATTTGGCTTGTGTAATGCACCCGCGACCTTTCAAAGGTGCATGTTGAGCTTATTTAGCGACATGGTCGAGAGAGGACTCGAAGTTTTCATGGATGACTTCAACGTTTTTGGCACCTCTTTCGATCATTGTTTAGAAAAGCTAGAAAAAGTACTTACCCGATGTGTGGAAAAGAACTTAGTGATGAATTGGGAGAAGTTCCATTTCATGGTTACCGAGGGAATAGTTCTTGGCCACATAATATCATCCAAACGAATAGAGGTTGATAGGGAAAAGATAGATGTCATAGCTGACCATCTCCCCTAGCCATTTATTGATCAAATGCTTGAAAGAGTGGCGGGCCACCCTTACTATTGCTTCCTTGATGGTTATTCCGAATATAACCAAATTGAGGTAGATGTACTTGACCAGGAGAAGACGACCTTCACTTGCCCTTTTGGTACGTTTGCCTACAAACGTATGCCATTTGGCTTATGTAATGCACATGCGACCTTTTTAAGGTGCATGTTGAGCTTATTTAGCGACGTGGTCGAGAGAGGACTCGAAGTGTTCATGGATGACTTCATCGTTTTTGGCACCTCTTTCGATTATTGTTTAGAAAAGCTGGAAAAAGTACTTACCCGATGTGTGGAAAAGAACTTAGTGGTTAATTGGGAGAAGTGGCATTTCTTGGTCACCGAGGGAATAGTTCTTGGCCACATTATATCATTCAAAGGAATAGAGGTTGATAGGGCAAAGATAGATGTCATAGCTGATCTTCCCTCACCAAAATCGCTGAAGGACGTGCGCTCATTCCTGGGCCACGTGGGGTTTTATCGAAGTTTCATTAAGGATTTTAGCGCCATCGCTAGGCCCTTAAGCAACCTACTCATGAAAGACACCCCATTCGAGTGGACGGAAGCATGCCAAAGCTCTTTTGAAAAATTAAAAAACATGCTTGTGTTCGCTCCCATGATGCAAGTTCCGGATTGGTCCTTCCCATTCGAACTTATGTGTAATGCAAGCGATTACGCGATCGGGGTTGTTTTGGGCTAACAAAAAGATAAGAAAGCTCATGTCATGTACTACGCTAGCCGGACCCTTACTGGACCTCAACTCAACTACTCTACCACGAAGAAGGAGTTACTAGCGGTAGTCTTTGCCCTTGATAAATTCCGGTCATATCTCATTAGTTCTCCTATTACTGTCTTCACTGACCACGCGGCCTTAAAATACTTACTTGTAAAGAAAGATGGCAATCCGCGCCTCATAAGGTGGATCCTACTCCTACAAGAGTTCAATCTCTCCATCAAAGATAAGAAAGGAGTAGAAAACGTCATTGCCCACCATTTATCTCGGCTTTCGTCCGACGTACCTAGTGATCCCATACCGATAGATGAATACTTTCCAGATGAGCAACTTTTTGCTACCTCTTCGTATCCATGGTTTAGGAATATAGTGAACTATCTTGTCACGGGAGCCGTTCTTCCCGATTGGACACCGCAAGATAAGAAGAGGTCTATTACTTGGTCGCGCATGTTCTTCTATGATGATCCCTTCCTTTTTAAATATTGCGCCGACCAAATCATCCGACGACGTGTACCGGATGACGAGATCCCGAAAGTCATCCAGTTTTGTCATGCGGAAGCTTGTGGAGGCCACTTTTCGACGAAAAAGACGACCGCTAAAATTCTGCAATGCGGCCTCTATTGGCCCACAATCTTTCGGGATGTGAACGATGCTTGCAAATCGTGCAATAGGTGACGATGAATGGGATCCATTACTCGACGAGACATGATTCCTCTTACCCCCATACTCATCATTGAGATATTCGACTGTTGGAGTATTGACTTCATGGGACCCTTCCCCCCATCCTTTAGTTTCTTATACATCCTTGTCGCGGCAGACTATGTTTCTAAATGGGTGGAAGCTATAGCTACCAAGACTAACGACAACAAATTGGTGATAAAGATCCTGCAGGAACACATACTTTCCCGCTTTGGTGCACCGAAAGCAATAATTAGCGATAATGGCATGCACTTTTGCAATAGGACATTCGCGAAGCTCATGAGAAAGTATGGTGTCATTCACAATGTGGGAACGACTTATCACCCACAAACGAATGGGCAGCCCGAACTAGCGAATCGAGAAATCAAGAACATTCTCGAAAAGACCGTCAATCCTACCCGAAAAGATTGGTCACTTAGGTTGAACGATTCGCTATGGGCCTATCGTACCGCATTTAAGAATCAACTCGGCATGTCCCCTTTTCGCTTTGTATATGGAAAACCTTGTCATCTTCCCGTTGAGCTCGAACACAAAGCGTATTGGGCGATTAAGCAATTGAATTATGCCATGGATAAGGCCGGTGAAGCCCGCAAGCTTCAATTGATTGAGTTAGAAGAACTACGCAATGATGCGTATGAGAATGCCAAAATTTTGAAAGATAGGATGAAACTCGCTCATGATAGCATCATTCGACAAAAAGAGTTTCTCCCCGGGCAAAAAGTTCTCCTCTACAACTCTCGGCTTCACCTCTTTCTGGGCAAGTTGTGGTCACGATGGTCTGGCATGTTCGTTGTGAAGAATGTTTTCCCTCATGGAGCTGTTGAATTGGACGATTTAAAAGGGGGAAATACATTCAAAGTGAATGGACAACGCCTAAATCCATATCTAGAGGCGTGTGCAGAAGAAGTCAACACCGTCTGGTTGTTGGACCCCGTTTACGGGGTTGAGTGAACTGTTGCAGTGAGGTCGTCGCACCCCGATGCGTATGGGGTGAGAGTCGTGTGTGTGAGAGTCGTGTGTGTTTTGAGAGTCGTTAGGACTATGAGAAGCATTCGCGTGTTTTGGGAATTTTGAGTCAAAGGGTGTTGACCAGTGAAATCGAGAGGGTTCTTAGTCGAGTTGAATAGAGAGTATGTCGGGAAAGTGAAATTTTTTGAAGAATAGAGCTCGAAACCAAGTTAGGCGAATTCCAGCCCAAAAGCCCTGGGGTGGACCGGTTCCTTTTTAAGGCCGGACCAGTCCGCCTGGCGAGTGTCAAAAATTCAAAGGCCCGGACCGGTCCGCCTTTTGCAGATATGTCTTCTCCCCTTCCCAAGATTCACCCCCCTTTTCCCCCAATCCCATTCATTCCCTCCAATCCGTTTTCCCTCTTCCCAACCCCAACCTTTCCCTCCCAAATCCATCCCCTTTTCCCTCCAAAACCAACCCCTTCCCTCCAAAACCAACCCTTCCCCTCACCCTTTCCACTATAAATACAGCCCCAAACCCTCCCCTTCTCCTCACACCTTCAACCCAAATACTCTTTTCTTCCTCTCTAGTGTTTCAAGCAACAAACCCCTTATGTTTCCATGCCCCCCCCCCCCCCCGTGTTGTCCCCACCAAATACGACTCCACCGAGATCCAACCCTCTGGTCACGGCGAGTTCCGCTCCTGCCAAGAGGAGCGGTGGTGCAATCAATTCTTCGGTTTGGGCCGCAAACTCCATATGGAGCGAGTTGTCCAATGAGAACAGCTGCCCAACTCCATCACCGCCCTATTCATGGCTTGGAGCTGGTGCCGGTTCCTCAACCAACCATACGAGGCAGTTTGGGCCACCGAGGTCCGCTCATTCTATGGCACTCTCGTGCGAACGACCCAATTTGAGGCCAAAGCTTTCATGGATGGGAATGTTATCCCATTTTTCTTGGCCCATCTCACGGCCAAGTTGGCCGAGTATGACGTCCCGAACGTTCAAGAATTTACATATCCACGAAACGTCCCCCCGGTCGACAAGGATACCATCATAGCCCGAATTGCGCCGAATGTGGCTTGGACGGGGAAAATCATCGCCGTTGGACGCCTCAACGAGAAGGCGCGCCTCACATTTCAGATTGTGTGCGCCAATATATTGCAAACGTCCAACGATTCCGCCATGCGGCCTTGGCAAGCTACTTTGACATATCATCTCTTCGACCCCCAAACTTCCATCTATTTGTGCCGCACTTTATACGCGGATATCATTAACGCGTCCTTGGATGAGAAGGGCGCCACCCCACTTCCCTATGCCCGTTTGATCACTTCCATCCTTAAGGATGCTGGCATAGAACCCCCGATCGACCACACTCGCATCCCCGGTCCTTTCGGACAAGGGACCCGCACCAAAAGCGCCAAACAGTTGGCTGTCCTCCGGGATAGGCGGGGTGATGATGGTGAAGAGGAGGCTGCCTCGAGCGAGAGCGAGGACGAAGCAGGGCCAGCCGGTGAGGATGTCGAGATGGGAGATCTCGACGCGGACGAGGAGTCGGTGGACGAGGAGGACGACCCAAATTTCAAGTGGGTGGGAACGGACCTATCCGCGCGTATGTCGGAACTTGAAACAAACTTCAACACCTTCAAGACCAACTACGAGCGCGACATGAGCATCGTTCTCCGCTTCCAAGCGGACATCTATCGGCGCATAGGGGATCCTAAAGAGCCACTACCTTCTTACTACCATAACCCCTATGACCCCAACGCACCCGGTTCCTCCCATCCCCCACCCCGGTGAAGCTTTATATGGTGTTGGCAGCTTTTTATTTGTTTTTCCCTGTTCACAGTTGTATGTTTTTTCTTGGACATGAAACACAGTCCTCTTGCAATAAAAACTGCATTTTCTCCATTTGTTTGTTTTATTTATCGCACTTATTATTTTGCCTTATTTAGATTTTAGTCCTTTTTTCTAGAGGAAAATGCAAAAGTCTAAGTTAAGGGGGTCACAAGTGCGTATCTCTAAAACTTCACAAATTTTCAAAAATGCCCAGAAATTTCCAAAAAGATCATAAAATTTTAAAAAATCCAAAAATATTTTTGTTCAAAATAAATAAAAATTGGAATTCAAAATTTTCAAAACTATCATTAAAAGTCGGTTTAAAGTCTCAAGTTGTAAAACATTCAATATACACAAAGCCTAAATTGACCAAAGATGGAAATTGAGCGAAAATTGACGACTTAACGAATAAGTGTGGAGATTAACAAACCCGGTGAGATTCAAGCCTATCACTTTTTGCGAGTTTTTAAATCAATCCGAGTTAATTGTTAACTCAAAGTTCTTTTGAGCGCCTAAAAAGTTGTCGAAGATCTCAAGTCTTTCATTTTGACCGGTTTTGAAAAATGTGTGTAATATTTCTTTGAAAAACGCGCCAGATTAATCTCTAAAGGTAAATTCATCTCGAAACGCATATGGTAATGCAGTTGGCATTTTGGACAAATAGGTAGGCCATCGTTTGTTACCCAAAAATATGGCCATAAAAAGTTGTGAAAAAATCATCCCTTTTGTAACCCAAATTTGAGCCGAATAATTTTTCCTTTCGTTTGACAACCCGAAAAACCCAAATAGCCCGGAATTGTGAAAAATGGAAAAATTCAGAATTTAAGTCCAAAAAGAGCATAGAAAGGGGCAAGAAAAAAATAGATATGCTCAATAAAAATAGCAAAAAAAAAAAAGAAGTGTAAATAGAGAAATTGAGAAAAAGAAGAAAAAAGTGAGCAATAGCCCGAAAAAAGCACAAATGGACATCACTAATAATTTTTCCAATTACAACCTCCCTACAATTGTCATTTTACCCAATATACCTTAAAACCCGAAAAAGTCCTAACCGAGTCTAAATTGCGAAATTGGTTACTACGTGGAGAGCTAATACACCAAAAGATAATAAGGGAGATTAAGTGCGCGAAAAAAGAGGCAATGTTCCCGTTTTTAAGATCCTAATACGTTGATGAGATCCTTTCACCATGAAATTTCCGTCTTTCTACTTGTATGCGTGATTTTGCTTCCATTACATTTACTCTTTATATCGCGCATACCGATAGAATAGCCACAATCTGAGAGATTGGTTTGTGAGAGCATTCCGTGAGAAATTGAAATCAAAATGAATTTTCGAATAAGTAACGTAATGATCAATCGGTGGAAATTTGCGGTTAAATTTTTGGCTTCGCACACACGCACTATGATTTGAGACTGTTGAGCATGACTTGCTGATGACTATTTTCTGGAAAAGTTTGAATTGCACAATTTTTGCGTATTTTGAATTTTCTTTGAGTCGAATTTTGTGGGTATATTCTCTGCAAACCCTAACGAGACAACACTCGTCCTACTAGGGTAACCTAGGGTTTTAAAGGCTTGTTGCATATGCTAAATGCAATCGCTTGCCCGCGAAAAAGGTATTTTATCCCAATAAAATGATTTTCAAGAGTTGAGCCTTGCTAAGATTCTTTTACATTGCTCGAGACGCGCAAAGTTCTAAGTTAGGGGGGTTTGATTAGGCATAAATTCTTCCTAATTTATCCCTTGATTTAGTTACTTATAGCACCTCGAACAACGTAATTGAGTTGGATTTATCTCATGATCGTGCTACTGACTGATCCTAATGAGTACACCGAGTCTCCGGTATTTTGTAGTAATTTTACAGGTATTTGATGTCAAGAAACGGAAGAAAGAAACCGGAAGAATTAATAAAGAAAGAAGGAAAAGTCAAAAGGGCAAAAGTGCAATTTCCACCCGGAATTTAGATGAGGTACCTAAAGAGAAGTTGAAGACATCTCATTCACGAGTACATAGGAAGAAACGACACCTCAATTGGAATCCCGAAACAAAAGTTATGCGCAGTCAAAGTTGAGCCAAAAAGTCAAATAGTCGGACCGGTCCGCTTTGCCAAACTCCAGAAGACCCCGAACCACAAGCAAACCGAAGAACGCAAAAATAAAAGGAACCGGTCCGCCCCCGGACCGGTCCACCCCAAAATAAAAAGAACCGATCCGCCTTGGAGGCAGATCGGTCCGCCTAAGGCCCGGACCGGTCCGGGCTTCGAGATTTGCAAATCATATCTCTTCCTAAAAAGACTCCTAGTGAAGCTGAACTCCGAAATTGTTGTAGGGTATAAACATCCTATTTATTATTGTTATTGGTACGGAGAATTAGTAGGATTTTTCCTCTCTCTTTCCAGAAACCCTAGTTTAGCTAACAATTTCAGTTTTAATTCAATGATTGAAGATTTATTTAGTGATTTTTGTGAGTACCAGTTTCATTCATTGTTACACTTATTGCTTGGGTAATTTTAGTAAGTATTTCTTATTTCCAATTCCTTTCTACATCTAATTACCATTTTCCTTAGATTAATTATGAATTCCTGCACATCAATCATTGTTTTCATTAAATTCAACATGTTAGGCTAGATTTTCCAAGGCCGGGGTACATGAACCCAGCCTGATGTGTTAGAGTGTGTGTATAAAATTAATCCGATGAATTTAGTGATTGATTATGATCGTATTGCGTATTTACACAATAATTGTAGATCTTATATCTCGTTTGCCTCTGGGTACTCGTGATGATTTAAGAGTGCAATTTGGCTGTCATTATAGCGGTACTGATTTACTCATCCTCGGATTAGGTATGACGAGGGCTTGAACCTCGTATACATAATGCTTGGGAGTACTAAATTCCGGGTCAGATCAATCAGATAAATTTATGATTAATATTATAATTGCACTACACTAGGGTTGGGGGATTGTATACCCGTCCTATTTCTCTCATCATTTAAAACAAAAAGTTTCAAATCATCATTCATTCTTAATTTCGGTAGATTAGTATAGTTGCATTTCTTCATACTTTCATTATTGCATTTAGCTGTAATCAATCTCAAAACCAAATCAATTTTTCCTTTTCTTTTTAGAGTCAAAGTGAGGGTCTCTCCGTCTCTTCTCGTCGTCACAACTCTGTTGTCCTTTTTTCCTGAGGATCGATACCCGACTTACTAGGATTATTACTTGAGCGACAGGCTTACACTTGAGCCTAGAGTGAACGCATTTCTGAGATACATTTTCAGTCGCGTCACATACACACAAACACATAAAACGATTTTTTAATTATGAAAAACTTAATTTAAGTATGACAAAAGTGTAAGTATGCTAAGTCCATTACCTCAAATTAAGTGGAATTCGAAGAAGTATGATCATGAATGATTCCTGGTTGAGTTTTGATGAAGCTTTCAAGTGAATATGACTATTCGTGATGCTTTTCCAGAACAACCTAACGTACAAGAGAGTTAAAGAATATTTTTTACAATGGAATACAATAATCCAATTATTGGGGGGTAACGTGAGTATACAAATACTCTCACAATATCTATATTTTTCTATTCTTTGATAAAATATACAAAATAAAGATGTCAAGCAAAATTTATCCGATTTAACACCCTACGACACAAGAGAAAACATGGACAAAGGAAAATTTCAACCTAATAACCTATAACTTGAATGCCAAGAACCCATCAACCAAAGTCTTGATCTTATTAACCTGTAATACACTTACCAAGGAGAGTAAAAATACCAAATATATATCAAGACACTTAAAAAAATGTGATAAAATCAATGGTAAAGATATGTATATCAAGGCATAAAATTATTTATTCACATAAAGGCCGTCCATAAGTCAAAGAAGCATGTGCCCTAGAATATCATAATGATGCATTGTACTTCATTTCTTATATGAGTATAATTCCCTAAATTATTTTCATCTAAAATGTCATGATTTCATTAGATGAAAGATTCCCCTTAATCTAAGATTATCCCCCTTTTCTCATGCAATTGACAAAGCAAAGAATATTAAGTCAAGAATAAGATTTAATTAATGATAAAATCAGAGATTTTATATAAATTTGTGTAACTGTATATACCATAAATATATGTATCCTAATTCATCAAAAATATATGAATATATAAAACAAATCAACTGAATGGATATAGAAGGTAATAAGATAATCATGAATAAATATGCCAACAAAAAAATATCACATTGGACAAAATTGTAGTCATAAAAAGACTACACATGATGTATCAATACATAAGATATATTAACAAGGGATTTTATATAATATATCAATATAAAATAAAATAAATCCTAACTCGTCCAACTAAAATAGTAACATAAACAAACCAACAAAATATCCTCCAAATATGTAAGTCGACTTAAAAAAATTACCCAACAAATATCACAGACAACCCGTCCTCATCATCATCACTCCTGTCCTCATATACGACACGAAGCATCCTAACCTCACCACCGAGGTCAACCACGTTCCTTCAAAGGTTAGAGAACTGATGATAATTCTTAATTAATAAGGTATCGACCCTATGGGATAAGTGGTGACTTATGTCAGCTTGATGATAAATAGTTAAGCTGGTTTGAGGAGAGTCCATAGTGGAAAGAAGACAGTCTTCGAGAAGTTGAGTCAAATACGGAGGCATATGTAGCTGCATAGATATCTTGGGTGGTTCATGGGCAAAAAACCCAGACATCTTACTAGTGGGAATTGTAATGCCATCCTCCTCACTGCCTTAAACATCGTCCTGGCCATCTTATTCTTCCTCTTCATCCAGTTTTTCATGATATTCTCTTCTATATACCTTGCTGATAGATCTAAAATGTGATCTTAGGCTGTGCTTCCAAAGTTAACTTTCCTAGAACAAAGGGACACCCTTACTCGTTAATAGTCTACAAATCAATATCACGCATGGAAAACACAGTGCATTCTTCCATGTTCTCATTCTCCCCTCCCGTATGCTACTATAAAGCTATGTCACTAAATCTACTTGGACGTGGTTAAAAATGGTGTGCAAGAGACGAACATGGAGATTTGATAAGGTAGTGTGGTGGGAAGTCGAATAAATATTCCTTGTAACGAACATGTGAAAGAGTTCCATCTCATCCATCAAATTCCTCTTATTGAGTGGACCCTTTACGTGACGTGTTCACAAGCCGTCGGTGAGCTTAGTCCAAGCATGAGTAAAGGTGGGTGTATATTGACTATTATGTGCGTACGAAACTAGAGAAAATTAGTTGATAATGATCTCTGATGACCTCGGAAGACACATCAATCTCAATGCCAAAAATATAAGAAGTAAAAGACATGAAGAGATGGTCGTTAAACTTATCAATTGAATATAATTCTCTTATAATATCGGGAGATACAACTTAATTATTCGGACCAGGCTAACATTTGATCAACCATTGACATCACACAAATTCATCATAGACTAGGGAAAGATTTTCCCTAATGGATTTCTAACCGATTTTACTTTTAAAAAAGACTTTCCTTATTGTGAAATTATTTTCAAAATTTTGGTACCTTCGTTGTCTTTAAAATGAAGTTGCATGGTCGGAGGATCTTTTGGAATGGGTGCCACTGGTGGAACGGGAGGATTGATTCCTATGTGTGGTCTCTTTGGAGGGGCATTCATTATATAGTTGAAAAAATTAATAAAATAATAAAAAATGAATAATAATCATGTTAAAATATTCAATAAATAAAGCTAAATATAAGAATTTAACTCCTTAATCAATGGGTAAAAGTCTCAAATAACAAACACGCTTAAATGGGTATCATAGACTCAAAAAATCCCAAATCAACATAAATAATAACGTGAAAATGGGGTTAACTATGAAGTTTAACTAATAAGCATCATAAATACTCTCATCTATGCATTTAATCTCAAGAAATCTAATATTACTATCTTATAAAATAATGTAGCCAAAAAACCAAATCGACAACCAAATCTCAAAAAACTCAATAAAACATAACTAAATAGATCAACAATGGATAAAAATGAACTTAATAAGAGTTAAATGGAAATTGAAGTAAGAAAATGGGTCAAATAGAGCAGGGATGGAACTATCAAAATCTTCAATGATGGTTTGGAGTTCGCGAGTTGATGGAGAGCAAGTAGCTCAAGTGAATGGCAAAGTAAAAATCCCACTTACGATTAATATAACACGTTCAATGATGCGACACTTTACTATCGCAGACGCAAATAGTCTCCTTTGCGGGCCTCGATTGTTGCTTGAAACTTTTGTGTTTTCCAAACATGGGAAAAACAAAATATATGCAATATAACCATGTACAATAAGGTCCATTGACTCTAACATATGACGAATGATCAGAATATTCTTGTTTTAAAGCATAATCAAGTTTTGAGGTTTTACAATATATACAAAAATGAAAAATAAATAATCTTATGAAGATTTATTGAATTTTAAAGCTAACAATATTGGGTGCAATGAATATACTCATGTGAAGAAGAAAAGTGAACATGTTTGAGCGTTGAATGATGATGTCAAAACTAAATTTAAAAAAAAAAAAGACACCCTTTTTGAAAAATCTACTATGATGTTTATCATGAAAAAGTTTTAATTTTCTTCAAAAGATAAAATTCTCATTTAACACTTTTTTCTTCCTAAAATAAGCAATTTACGAATAAAATCTTTTTAGTCTCATATCCTTTGGGTTACAGAAAATTTTGGATAGATAAAAAACTTTGAGACATCGCATTTTCAAAAAATTTTGCTACTGGCAACTTTCACACTTAACAAAAAGGTGAGGAACTTATTTATAATTTTTAAAGGTAAGCATCCTGTTTTCTTTATGTCACAGTTCTAACAACTTCATCAGACATGATTTTGAATAGATTTGCTAAATATTTTAATTAAAAATCATATAAAATCCTCACATGCACAAAACAAAAATTACCATTTTCACATCATAACTATTTTGAGACACCATAAAGCATGAATAATTTTTTTTAATATCTTGATCGAATGATTTCTCAAGAATGTTGTTTATTGTATAGTGCATCGATTAATAACATATACTCCATATCAATCAAATTTTAAGAATATAACTTGCAAGATTTAAATTTTAATTTAGGGAGTGCAACGCCTAAACAAAACAAATATACAATATTACATGAAAGATATCACACATTTATTTAGCATATGATCCAACTAACCTACAAGCACATAATCAAAAAACATATCTCGATAAAAATCGACAAAAGTAATAAAAGCACAACTAAAGGAATATGATGAGCCAATGAATGAGATAAACATTCTAAAAGTCCTAGGCACATAAAAAAACACTCAATCTAGTTAAGATTGAATAAACCAAATTAGGATCCCTTTTGATTTCTATTTTCATACAATTGTTCCTAATACAGATTGATTCATATGTGGCATTTTGGATTTAGGTTAGACATTGGGCGGTTTTCGAATATATTTTCCCTTCTTGCTGTGAATATGTGAAATATGTTTTCCTTGTTTTCGACTATTCCAAAATAAATCCTATTATTCATAGCATTGTGAAAATTCAGGATCGGATTGAGCAAATACATGTAATTTTTTTAGGTCTAAAAACAAGTGCGTGATTATCAGGTACAATCTTCTCACAAAGTTAAACTTTCTTTAAGTTGAAACAAAAATCTTTAAGGTGGCCCTTTTAATGAAATAGGAAGAAATATAAAAATTATAGGTGTCTTTATATGAAATGGTTGATTTTAGTTTACAAATGTAGGAGGCGCAATATTCCTCTTCCTCAAATGTTTAACACTGCCACATTTCCTAAGGTATTGAACAGTTTTGGAAATTGGCTCAACACACGATGATCCATTTAATGATGAAGCTTTGACATGAGAAGTTTCTCCTCTATGAATTCTTTGCGTATTAGAATCTGAGTATATAGTAATATTTTTAATCCTATTTTAAAAGGTTGGCATTGGATTCTTCACAAACTTAGAGGTTCCTTTCAAATTGTCCGAAGAGATGGTAAAATATTCTCTCTCCTTTCTTAAGGTCGACATATTAATATTCAATTATAAGTAACTTCTTGTATTATATAAGTTAATTAAGAAATTCGAAGAAGTCACTAAAGCATAAATCAAGGTATTTTAATCTAGATTAAAGAGAATGTTCATAAGATTATGCAACTTGAAAGAATCTATTTACTTTCGTTAAACATTTTAACTCATGGGAAAAATATTTTCTCATTTTTAAGGTTTTAAACTTTATCAAGTAAAACATTACTTATAATAGGGAACTCGAAAGAGGCATGATTTCGTTATTCTTCAAATACTTTTCGTTTTGTGAAATATTTATTTTCATAAAATGTTTTATACCTTTTTAATATGGCTTTTGATTTTAAAACAAGCATGCCATAAGAACCATGAATATTATCTTCTTAACTATCACTACAACCAGCATAAACTAAGTAAGTCACTAATATTTTCACGTATTCTTAACTCCATGATGAATATAATAGATTTGTCTGAAGGAGATTAAAACTAAAAAAGTGAGGCCTAGGTCTTATACCAGTTGAGTGTACTCGAATCTGAGATAAAGAGAAGGTACCCAAATTAAAATTATTTTTATAATAGAAGTAATATTTTTCCTTTAATTCCTTTAGGGAACCAATAACACAACCTAGATTTAAGTGACAAAATATTAGACAATTAGATTTTGCTAAATTTATCTCAAATGTTAGGTGATTAATCAAAAAGAAAAATAAGTAAAACAATCACACAACACTAAGTCGGACGAGAAAGACACCCACTCCCATAAAAAAAACTCGAGCCAAAATGAACGACAAAGGTCCTATGGTAGAGTTGTATACAATCATGACCGATCATGGCCTAGACCAATGTTTCAAATTTATACCCCGAAATAAAACTCTTCTTTTGAAGTTGAATTGTTGAGAATCAACCAAATACTTAGGTACCACTTTCTCAGATGTGAGTGATCCCAAAGGTGTTGAAAGTGTTGAAAAGTACTTTAGCTTACTCAAACCGCACATTAGATTTTTTTTTATATACACACAATTCTCTCAGGAACAAACATATAATTAATATATTTGCTAAAAAATAAAGGTAGTAGTTTTTAAGATTCAATGCCACTTATGATCAATGTTTAAAAATAAACATGTCAAAAATATAAAAGATAGAAGTGAATAAGAAAACACAGTTTTAATCTCTAGATTGTTTAAACTCAAAAACTTTTTGTTTCAAAATTCATATTGATAAAATATCATTTTCACTCTAAGAAAAAAATTCAAATTGCTTTTTCTCTTTAGATTTTTGGACAAAGATGATGATAATGAGGCTACTTTATCCCCATATATCATTTTTATCCACATGTGTGGTGAATTAGAAGTAGAACAAGTGGGGAAGTTGATATCATCACAGTATCTCACACTAAAGTGTTTCAAAAAATAATGATATGTATGAAACAAAGTCTTGGACGTATTGTCAAGAAAATCAAAAGATTTTAGAAAGATATCTTACAGAGACAAATTTTACAGCCCACATAGCACTATCGCGACCATAGAAAAAGTCTTCATTAACACGAACGTTTCGCAAGGATGGAGGATGTGCAATACACTTTCTAAACTAGAAACAAATCTCCTGAAGAGTCTGCAAACTGTAAAGAGACTTCATGAGCGTGAAGCAAATGTGCGCTGACGCGAACAAGTTACGAAGGACAGAAGAATTTTGGCAAAGGCAGAAATAGTTTTGTAGTTTTTTTACCTTAAAAAAACATAAATGATATACTTATGAAAAGTTCCTTTTGAAATGATTTATATCAACCTATCTTTGCATATTTATATGACTAATACCAAATCCATATCAGAGTGCACACACATGCAAAACTATTTTCTAATTAAGAAAAACTTAATTTGAGTGTGACAAAAGTTCAAGTCTACTAAGTTTATTACCTCAACTTAGTGAAATTTCAATGACTATAATTATGAATGATGCTCGATTGAGTTTTGGTGAAATTTCAACTGTAACACCTTAAGAGTCCCCTTTAATGATCTAGAGTGGAAGACTGCAAACCTCTCATCACTCCAATTTTACCCTCCACTAAATTGTATGAACATGGTTGAAATTTTTTATCGTATCCCATCATGTACCGAAACTTTTTGGGGAAGTCCAATACCTCACCTTCACTCGTCCGGATAACATTGAGATGGTCCATAAGGTTATTTAATAGATGCATTATGCAATTGACGAGCATTGGACCTATATCAAATGGATTTTATGAACCTCAAACATACCACTTCCCATGGATTACTATTCACCAAAAGAAATCTACTCTGGATATTCATGCCCACTCCAAATGGTTGTGTTAATGATCGTCACTCCATGGGTGGATATGACCTTATTTAGGTAATAATCTAATTTTTTGGATGTCTAAAAAACAAAAGACAATTTTGATCTCATCCACTAAAGCAGAGTATAAAGCTTTAATGGATAACAACACTACTATAATTTTGTGGCTCCAATTTCTCTTCTATAACAAACTTATGTTTTATTTGTAATTGTTTCCTAAGTTAATTAGTACATTTATTTTTTGTAGTTTTTCTTTAATAAACTAACCTTACTTCTTGGTGAAAAACATGTATATGGTAAATATAGAGAGGTGAGAAACAAGTTTCTTATGATAGAAGTGAGGTGCTAGATTTTATGGGTGCATTTTAAAATTATTCTTGTTTTTAACCCGCGCGATGCACGGGAGATTTATAAGGACTTATAGTAAGATAAATGAAGATTTTACCATGGCAGTCATTAGATAAAAATTTTATTCTTTTAAATTATATGTGTGTACGTATATGTAATTAATTCATTGTTTTTTATGACTTTATATCGAAATTGAATTCTCTGTATAAGAAATGTTAAAATAAATTGTTAATATTCTAAAACATAACGATATTGCAATTAATTGTTCATTGGGTATGGATATGTTATAGTGAAAGTGTGAGAAAATCTAAAGGAATGTATGTTAAAAAAATCTAATCTTGTAATAGTATCCATTAACTCCATAAACATGTTTACATATAAGTGAGGATAAAAATGTTATGAATGAATTTACTCTTTAAACTTTCCCAATCTTCAAATGTTGTGATGTATCATGAAACTATGGAATGAATTATTGGTATCTTTATTATATGAGATGAATATACTCAGGTAGTTAGAGATTAAGGGAGATGAAGAGAATGAACTTTATTTATTTATTTTAATCTACATATAAAACGGATGTAACCAATTCAATAAAAAAAATAGATATGAAAACCCACCCATTCATATATAAATCTTAGAATCGATTTTGTCTTCTTCAAATCAAGTAAACAACCTTATGAGATCAAAAAACAAATTAGGAACTCAACTTAAACCTTAAATATCAAAAGAAAAAAAATAACCAACTACAATATCAGTACCATTAATGGAAATAAAAGAGACGTGCGTATAGTTCATCTTCTTTCTTTAATAAGAAAAGCTCTAGTTTTAACCCATTTTCCAACAAAAGTTTCATTTGAAATTATGGTCAACTTTAAAATATCCTGTGATGATCATTTAAGATAAGCGTAGACTACTAACAAAGGATTCATGTAAACACGGATCACTAAAATTAACTATCAGGACTTTCTTGAAACACATAATGACTTTTAGTATTTTGGTCAGCAAAAAGACAAAATAATCCCTAATTCTTTTGGAATATGGAATGAGTCATCGAGGAAGCTTCCCCCAACATCCAATAATTCAACCTAAAATGTACCTCAAAGATCACACTGGCCCACAAACTAACCTCTAAACAATATCAACAGTAACCCAAAATTATAGTTCCACCACTCACAACACAACATCCTAATTAAAAATAAAAGGCCCAAAATACTCTCCCAACTACATAAAAGCACTAAAATAATTAATCAAAACCCAACAAAAAGCTATAATTTCTACACCCAATCCAATGTAGGGGTGTTTGCAGTAGAAAATAATTCCCAATTAATAGCTACTACCATTAAAACTACATAAATTGATATAAATGCTTGCCCAACCTTAAACCTAATTACCCAAATTATCGTTTCCTAACGAACGAGAATCCCTAAAACAAAATTAGCACATCCACTCAAAACTCTCTCAACCCATCAAATATATCAATATTACAAAACCCAAAATAAAAAACAAAAAAGACTCACGATGACATAAAACAGTATACTTATCGACAGATCTAAAGTAACCAACTAAAATCAAGCAATTAAAATTCTAGTATTTAAAAAACAAATTAACATAATACAATTATAGATACATACTCACACAAACACACACACACAAACACACACACACACACACAAACATACAAACACACACACACACACACACACATATGTATATATATATATAGGGAGGGAGAGGTTCAAAAGTGAACATTTTAATGAACATTCACAAAACAAAACCTAACAACCCATTAATTTTATTTCTTATGTTGAAATTGGTATGCGCCAGCGACAACGGACACATATGAGACACACACCCCATCCCACCCCACCCTCATAGCACACCTAAACCTAAGCATACCCATAATTGGCCATACGTAAACTACCCATTTTCAAACCCAACTTCTCCCATACCTGAACCTTTAAACCCGACTTACTGTCCTTCTAAGCTCCGGCCGTAAAAACCCTCCCACTGCTTCTGACCACCTGCTCAACCCGGAGCTAGCTTCAAATCGGTAGGACCTCATTCCGGCAGCCAACCCCAAACCACTGCCCATTTGAAACCTAACCCAAACCCACACTACACCAAAACTATTAATCTGGCACGCTTCAACAAAGAGAATCTGGCACGATTTAGAATCGTGCCAGATTCTGGAACAGTTGATTCTCAATCTGGCACGGTTTAAAATGGTGCCAGAATCTAACACGGTTTAAAAGTGTGCCGAAACTATGTCAAATAAAAAAATGTGAAATATTAAAATTCACTAGGACTTTTTGCGTTTGGAGCCAAGCATTTAAAAAAATGTGAAATATGAAAATTCATTCGACCTTTTCATTTGGAGCCAAGCATTTTCTTCCCCGCTCATTCTTTGAGAGACTCTCTCTTTCTCGCATCACCTAAGCTATTTTTGTGTTGGAACAAAGATATTAATAATTTGGGGCTTGAAATAGGTTTGGCTACGGGTTTTGCACCTGATTTGGGTTGAAGAGGATCATGGGGTTAAGGGAAGTCTGACCGAAATTCGGTTTGGGAGTAGCTCCAGTTTGGGTAGGTAAATACGTTTTGTGTTGGGTCCAGACATGGGTTGGTTGTTGCATATTTCAGTAGGATTTCCTCGGGTTTGGAGTTACGGGTTGGTGGGTTTATGGGTTTAAGGTAGCAGGTGGGTCAAAATATGGGTATTGGGGAAGATGTGGCATGGAGGTAGATGAGATAGTAGCTTCGATTTTAGGACATCGATCACCGGCGATGATGGGATTACAAGGGTTGACTGGTGTTGAGTTTTGGCTGGATCTCATGGATGTTGGGTTTCGGAGTCGCATGTTGGTAGGTTTTGATTTTACTGACTGGTATTCAGTTGTTCACCACTGGTTTTGGTACGGGTCTCTTTTATGTGTTCTTGCGGTAGGAGATGGTTGTTATCGTGGTGGTTCAATCGGGTTGATGCCGATTGTGACCTATTTTTTTGTTCCGAGCGATGTTCGATGATTTCTGCGATATGATGTATATTGGTGGTTCATGAGCAGTACTTTATGGTACCTGGTTGGTCTGGTGTTGCTTATCGGGTACCTGATGGTAGGTAGGATGAGTATAAAAGTGTGAATTGATGAAGATGAATATAAAATTATTACGCTTGAGGTTTTGATTATTTTCTCTATTAAGAAGTTAAGTATAAATTTTTATCTTTATATGTTTTATTAACCTTTTGACTAATTTAAATGTAGGGTTTTCAAACTTCAGTACTAAGATGTTGGATTAAATTTAACCACTACATTCATCGAGGTAAAGTTTTGATTATTTATTAATAGTTTTGTTATGCATTTATTATATTTGCAATTCTTTACTTAGTTGGTGGTTTCATATTGACATTTTGAGAAATCTACTTCTTGCTATGCCCAAATATGTTCAAAAGTAGATTTCTCCTAAGACCGTATCTCCGGATCTCTGTATAGGAAAGTTTATTTACACTACTATTTTTTCAGGTAATGTTGTTTACACTCTACTACTATATTTAACTTAAATAACAAAGTAATGTTAATTGTTGGGCATCATTTACAATTTCGTGTCTTACAAGTATTTAATTGACCATTTCTTGCAGAATCGATTTCTTGCAATGAACTACATAAATGAGGGAACCGATGGTAAACTATTGGATATAAGTAAACTTAATTGCTTAAATGTTAATTTGTAAGTTATCTTATTGGTTTTGCTATTGGTTATTAGTTATTTCTATTTTTAAGTCTAAATGATATTGCTTGTTTTACTTTTGCATTTCTTTTTATTTCTCTTCATTGATATAAAGCCAACAAGTAGAGTTAGGTCGAGTTGATTCAATAAGGTTAATCAAGTTCAAGTCATTTGCAAGTATATTTTAGCACTGAGCAACTAGTCTTTAGTTAACATACATGTAGACTTTATGGCCATGTCTTCCTATAAGTCCCTGTAATCCATTTCGAGGTTGCAAGATTTGTCCTTGACGTAGAATGTGGCGTAATGGTTCAGTAATAGGAAATCAAATGAACCCTTGATTTTCTAAGATTCATATTTGCTGAATATTGGAATTCTTGTGCTTGCATTCTTCTTCATAATATCAAGATAGTAGTCAGACACCAAGGGACTTATTGGCTTGAAATACAAATTATGAAACAAACAACTACCAAATGATAGCCCCCCTCCCCCCCACCACCACACACACACAAAAGCAAAATTGATAATAATAATAATAATAAAATCAATTGTAAATTACATGGACCTCTTATTATAGACACTTCACTTATTGTTCCAAATATTACACGCATCCCTTGTGTTAAATGTGGCACCTGTATTCACTCATGTTTTAATTTTATAAAACCTACTACCCCCTGTTGCAAGAGTAGCGAAGGTGAAAATTTTGAAACAAAAGACGATGTGAGCCTAATATCTTAAAAAAAATAAGAGTTATATATAAGTTTACCCTTTAAAAGAACATATATACAACTTATATACATAGGATTTTTTTACTCACCGAATGGCATCACTCAGGAACATGTTCCCAAATCTTGTAAGATTTTTCTTTATCATGTACAATTATTTACACCAACTTAATTATAAGTAATTATGGCTATATTTTTCACTTTATATGTGCTAAGAAAGATTGTCCCATTTTTTACTTTTTTGTGTTTAGATTATACAATGTAGTGTAGTATATGATGGAATTTTGAGTTACAAAATTCTTCTGAAGAGCCAAGCTGTGTTGTTCTTCCAGGACTAAAATTACTACTTTATCGCATTAGTTTCTATATTCGAGATGTTTTAAAATTTTGAAATAATAATGCTCATATTAACAATGGAAAAAGATAGTTTTGTTTGTTCAACATGCCTATACAAATTTCTATTGTTATTGCTGTAGGTTACATCTGCTACGTTGGACACTTGGCTTCCAAATCAGGTTGCATTTATTCAATGTGAGCATCACAGTTTAGTTTCTAATTTTCAGTAATTCATGTTAGACATTGTTTTATGAGCGAAGAACTTGTTGGTTAAAAGTTTGTTTGATTGGTCTTTGCTTTCATCCATGGGAAATAAGAAATCAAATAGCTACTAGGAAACTGAGCTGCCTCGTAACTATGATAAGGATGGGATTGGGAATTTCATTCGAGAAAAGTATGAGTTTGTTGATTGAAATTCCTTTTTTAATAACATTATTTAGCCTTCAATATCTTCCTTAGTATTAAGATTAAGAGAATTATATTGTTTGTACTGATTAATTATAATTTATTAGGTATAAAGAAAAGAGATGGATTTCTAGAGATGGAAAACAAAAATCACCTTCAAATGCGAGAGAAGAGAAGGTTCCAATTCATAGTTACTGCAATGAAATTTTTCTACTTGACAGGTAGTCACACAAACATATCTTTTACCTTATCTTATTTTCTTTCGTCTACCTTCTCCGTTTGGTGTTTGCCACATCTGAAATATATATAGATCCATGTAGTTGCATGTACTTAGATAAGTTGGATATATAAATTTCACCTACACAGATCTAAGTTGAATTTACTAATTCTTTCATTTAGACTCTATTTGCATGATCTCGAAATTAATGATGAAAAAATTTACATATTTTATTCGGTGGCTTGAGAGATGAGGAATATATTGGCATGATAGTGTTAACTTAATATACAGGGCCTTGGTATGATAAATACTAATGTTTATGTTAGTTATACATGATAAATGTTCACTAGGAAGCATGAAGCTAACACCTCGCACGGGACCAATGTAACTCATAGGAACTCATTGCGTAGTCGTGGGACTCCCAGTTTGAGAATATGATGATAAGTTGAAAATATAAAGATTACGCTTAAAAACTAGCCGCTAAAGGGTGAAAACTCAAAACAGCCCCCAAATGGACCCGTAAGAGGTCTGGAAATCTCCCATGGGACCTATCTAACTTTTAGGAACTGATCCCATAGTAACGGGTCTCCCGATTCGAGAATATGATGATAATTTGAAAATACCTATATTAGGCTTAAAAACAAGCCCTTAAAAGGGTGAAAACCCAAACCAGTCCCAAATAGTCCCGTAAGAGGCATGAACACCTCGCACGGGACCAATATAATTTATAGGAATTGAGTATATAGTCATGGGTCTCCCGGTTTGAGAATACAGTGATAATTTGAGAATATTTAGAATATTCCTAAAAATATGTCGTTTGAGGGTAAAACTCAAACTAGTCTTCAAACGGCCCCGTTAGAGGAACTAACACCTCGCGCGGGGCCAATGTAACTTGTAGGAACTGACTCTGTAATCACGGGACATATGGTTTGAGAATATGATGATAATTTCAATATATCTAGACTTTGGTTTAATAACATGCCTTTACTGGGTGAAAAACTAAACTAGACCCCAAATGGCCCCGTAAGAGGAACGGACACCTGACATAGGACCAATGTAACTTGTAGGAGCTGATCGTGTAGTCGCGGGTCTCTCGATTTGAAAATATGATGATAATTTGAAAATATCTAGATTAGGCTTAAAAACAAGCCGTTTGAGGGTGAAAACCCAAACCAGCACCCAAACGGCCCCGTAAGAGGCACGAACACCTTGCACGGGACCAATGTAACTTGTAGGAACCGATCGCGTAGTCATGGATCTCCCGATTGGAGAATATGACTATAATTTAAAAATATCTAGATTAGGCTTAAAAACATGCCGTTTGAGGGTGAAAATCCAAACCAGCCCCCAAACGGCCCCGTAAGAGGCACGAACACCTCGCACGGGACCAATGTAACTTCTAGTCACGGGTCTCCCGGTTTGAGAGTATGATAATAATTTTAAAATATCTAGATTAGGATTAAAAATAAGCCGTTTGAGGGTGAAAACCCCAACCAGCCCCCAAATGACCCCATAAGAGGCACGAACACCTCATACGGGACCAATCTAACTTGTAGGAAGTCACCGTGTAGTCGCTGGTCTCCCAATTTGAAAGTATGATGACAATTTGAAAATATATATATTAGGCTTAAAAACAAGCCGTTAGAGGGTGAAAACCCAAACTAGCTCCCAAACGACCCCATAAGAGGCACGAACACCTTGCATGGGATCAATGTAACTTATAGGAACTGACCGTGTAGTCACGGGTCTCTTGATTTATGAATATGATGATAATTTAAAAATATCTAAATTAGGCTTAAAAATAAGCAGTTTAAGCGTGAAAACCCAAACCAGCCCCCAAACGGCCATGCAAGAGGCACGAACACCTGGCACGGGATCAATGTAACTTGTAGGAACTAATCACGTATTCGCGGGTCTCCTAGTTTGAAAATATGATGATAATTTGAAAATATCTAGATTAGGCTTAAAAACAAGTCGTTTGAGGGTGAAAATCCAAACCATCCCCTAAACGGTCCCGTAAGAGGTACGAACACCTCGCATGGGACCAATGTAACTTGTAGGAACTGATCGCGTAGTCGCGGGTCTCTCGATTTGAGAATATGATGATATTTTGAAAATTTCTAGATCAGGCTTAAAAACTAGTCGTTAAAGGGTGAAAACCCAAACCATCTCCCAAATGGCCCCATAAGAGGCACGGACACATCGCACGGACCAATGTAACTTGTAGGAACTTACCGCATAGTCAAGGGTTCCCGATGTAAGAATATGATGATAATTTGCAAATATGTTGATTAGGCTTAAAACAAGTCGTTTGATGGTGAAAACCCAAACCAGCCCCCAAACGGTCCCTTAAGAGGCACACACTCCTCTCACGGGACCAATGTAACTTATAGGAACTAACCGCGTAGTCACAAGAATTTCGATTTGGGAATACAATAATAATTTTAATTCGTATATGCAGATTTTCAGCTTGAATAAGAACTTTTTTTTAAAATTACTCGGTTACTAATATCATCTCCTTTTGTATCATATTTTTTTTGCAGGATAACATTTTGTTGTTAGCTTTTATCCATGTGGAACACATGAAGTCAATGGTCTACAACAAGGAGATTATTTACTTAATGCCCTTAATATTTAGGATTCTAAATTTTTGTGTTATGGCCGTGCGGGCTTTTGTAGTTTTATTGTTACCTTTTATGTCCGTGTGAGCTTTTGTAATTTTATTGTTATATTTTATGGCCGTACAAGCTTTACATTACACATGTATTATATTAGCAAGTTTTAGAATATTTAGAAAATAGAGGAAACTCTGCCCAATTATTTTAATTTGTGAAATATTATTACTTGTAATATTTTGAAGTTTTTATGTACATTAGTTTATTAACAACTTTTGAGATTCGCAATTTGTGAATTTTCTTGTTTTCAAATAATTAATTTTTTTTCTTTGATCCAAAAAATTTGTCACAGTTCAAAACCGTGGCAAAAGTGTATCAATTTTTGGCACGGTTTTTAAGTGTGCCAAAAGATAAGCAAAATGCACTCGATCTGGCACAGTTATAAAGTGTGCCAGAAGTGTTCATGTTTGGTCAAATCTGGCACACTTTTGAGTTGTGCCAGAAAAAACTTGCCATTTTGGAACACATGATTCTGGCACAGTTCAAAACCGTTTCAGATTTGATCTGGCACAATTTTAAACCGTGCCAGATTACAACTTTTGGTGTAGTGCCATTTTACCTGTCATCTCCTGACCCACTAAACCTGTTGAAACCTGACTTGTTGACCTCCATATAACCTCGAAATCAATTACAGCCCCATTCTTGAACCAACTGCTACCCCATCGCTGATGAACACAGACCCATTTCGAACCTACATCGAACGAACCCTTAACTCTGTCTTGCTATACCCAATTCGATAAACCCAGTACTGATCGAGTGTGTTTGATTTCGCTGGGTGTGGAGGTTTCCGGTGGGTTTAATGGGGGAGGGAGACGGGAGGAGGGAGGGGGTATATTAAAAAAGACGCATGTGTGTCACATGTGTGTCCAATGCCGCTGGCGCAGACCAATTTCAACATAAGAATTAAAATTAATGGGTTGTTAAGTGTTTTTTATGATTGTTCACTAAAATGTTCGCTTTTTAATGTTCTCTTTTAAACCTATCCCTATATATATATATATATATATATATATATATATATATATATATATATATATATATATATATATAGAGAGAGAGAGAGAGAGAGAGAGAGAGAGAGAGAGAGAGCAAAAAAAAGGAACCTAGTGGAGGAAGGTGACGTTTGTAAGAAATGGAGGAGAATAACATGTGAGCACCAATAGAAATGAGTTTAGAGGCCGGGCAAGACTTAATAGGAAGTAATGAAATTATGAGAAATGAAGAGATAGAAAAGATGAAAAAAGAGACAGATGAATAAGAAAAGTGAATACGAGTTTTTTAATTGCTAAAATAGAAGAACCCATAACAGAGCAAAAGTAAGAAAAAAAGGGTGACCCTTACACTTACAGGTGGTTTCGAAAACAATAGTACTTTGAAGGAGTCAGTAATCACAAGTAACTTGAGGAAAAAGACACAAAAATAAAGGATAAAGATAAAACAACCACAGAGAGAGAGGGAGGCGGAGAACAGAATCGAGAGATCCTTTTATTTTCTAAGAAACTGAAAAGATGATACAGTCACGGAGATGACGGTACAGATGCATGAACATAAATGGAGATTTGTTTACGAAGAAACAGGAAAGGACTAATAGAGCATACTTGACTGAGAAAGGGTAGAATGAATACTTTCCACGTGGATGCTTTAAAGGTTTTTCATAGTAAAAGCTTTTATTGAGCATTTTAGAATATATACTAACATGCAATCTGAGCGATGCATGAACACAATTCAATTTTTTAATATAAATAAATTTGTATTCCACTCAAAACTTTATCAAAACTAAAAATTTGGGGCATAAAGTAGATAATATTATTACAACCAACATCAACAACACAATCCAAAACATGGATAAAAAAATATAAATTAATATAAAAGAAAAAGAAAAATTCATCTCGATTCAATAGAACATACAATCAACATGAACAATAAATTTATCTTATAAATAACTAATTGTAATAAAAATAAAAAAATTAAAGAACCACATTCTTCAACACAAAGAACCACATCAAGAGCAAAACTTAAAAAACATTATTTTTCATTTTACGTTGAATTCTAATTCTATCAAAACCAATAGTTTTGCAGGGACAAACTTGAGGTACACATTTTCAACTTTCTATTGTAGTAAAAAATGACATATTTAATCGAGTATTTTTTATGAATAACCATCATCATTTAATATTTATCCAAACTTTCACATCGAGTTGCATCGTCCATGTGCGGAGATATACAATTGCAAAAACACTCAATTTATATGAAATGGGTTTCTTCTAAAAATAAATAACTCATAATTTAGGTTATACCTACTTAAAATCAATCTCACCACAAGGCACAAAACAAAGGAATTAGGAAGTCCGTACATTTTTTTATTAAATATGGGTTAGTATATCAATGAAGCTCCAAAACTATGTAGGGTATTGTGACACCCCGATTAAATTAATAACGAAAGGCCAGCCATATACTAATATAAAACAGGAAGCTCAAGTAGATCATCCTTAGCATCACTATCGCACAATCTAAAAATCTGACTAACCACCCAATATAAAATAAACGGATGACAAATTTTTTTTAAAACGTACAAGAAACTACAACCAAACATAAATGACGACTACATAACAAGGCAATACAAAAATATACGTGTACAATAAAAATATACCAGAATATGTTGTCGAGTCATAGGCAATACAACATCTGAGATAAGAACATGCAAGAGCTACACATAAACACACTACCCTTGGGTATACGCCTGATATACAAAAAAATCCTTAACTAGATTTTTACAAAAGTAGGAAGCATTTACAATAAGAATCCTATAACATTTTCGCATCTGCAACAGCTCCCAGGACTCTGGACGGAGTAAGCATCATTGGCGTCCTTGTTAAGGGAGATCTAAAATAATACAATATATGTATAGCAAGAGAAAAGATATAAATGGGTGAGAGCCCGAGGTTCAAAAATAATTTTAGCAAGTGAATTAAAATGCATAAGGACCAAATATCTCCCCACGTAACTCACATAAGCCCCATTCGCATAACTCACTATCTCTAACATAACCATCTATTTACTTCTTCTATTATCACCTAAGTTTACACCCAAACTTGTTCAATAATATAACTCAATTATGTTCTTTCGCTTTTAATCTTTAACCTTCACAAGTTATTAGCATAAGATATCCACGTCATAATTAATGCTAGTAATATGCCCCCACTATTTCACCTATACCTAAGAACTAAGGACCGAACATCTCCCCATGTCCAACGTTATGCTAAGTTTCATGCAAACGGCATCTAGCAAATCGAAATCCAAATAAGGAACCCCCCAATACACTACCACCTAACATTATCGATCGTGGGAATCCGTTGGGCCCTCGGTCCAAAGTATGTTCCCAATTACTTCCCGTCTATAGGCATAAGAGTACACTCATCCACTCTCATGCTACGAAAGACAAAACATAAAATACATATTTATAACTTTCTCTCGTTATAATATTAAGATATCACACACTATCTACAAAGCTTGTATAATATTACTCGCACGCATTATACATAATTTATCATTCTTTAGAAATTACGCATACATACACACATAATATATGAATACTAATATTCCTTATAATGTTATCAACTTCCAAGGAGTCTCTCACATGTCCATGGGTTACCAATAGTCAGACTAGCTCACACCAAACTTGGTAAAAACCTAAATCACAACGTATGGAAAACGACCATAGTTCCAAATAAGAAATGAGAACGAAGCATACCCACTAAGTCTCACCCCTAATTAGAATCACACAATATACATAATGGATGCTATAAATTGGGGACGGTGCTCTCCCTGCTCCTCAATCTAGGGAGATTGACCGATATCGCGCAACTTCCCTTGATAGCACTAGAAGGGTATGCTTCACATAAATATATATCATACACACCAGATATATATACAATCAATCACATCATATATATAAACGATCACACAAGGTATATACTTTCACGCCATATATAAATATATATACATATATACTATCTCACATCCGCATGTATAAAAGTAATGAATCCGGCTACATGTAAATAACTCTCATTATACTAGCCGATACACTCTCAAATACCTTTCCAATTCATTTTATTATTCAATCCCTCACTTGAAATTTACTAGTTCATCACACCCTTGATATGAATACTCACACAATTTAACAACACTAAGGTGACAGGATATCTTCCATCTAGTTCATATTCGATGTTAAGTAAATTCCAACTATTCAAAGAATTTACGAAAGGGTTTGGTATGTTAAAATCCCAAATATACCTCCTTAATGACCTGTAACCATCCTCAAAAGAATCCTCATTCCTTGGAGGATTTACTAGAAGAAAACAACCCTAATCACTCTTTATATACCTTTATTATAGCCCCCAAAGTGTCCTACCTTTTATATTTGTATATGAACCATCAAAATATCTTATAAATATGTTTACTACACTCTAATAGAGGGTACCTAAGTAATCAAAACCGACTCAAAAATGGCTAAAACCATAACTAGCAGAACAACAGTGATCGGACTGGACCAAGGGTCCTAAAAAAAGAACAGGTCTGAATCCTAAAATTTGACAGAACCTTTTTTAATGGCCAGACCGATCCGGCAGCTCATAAAAATGAACCGGTCTAGTTCTGTACCAATTTTATTCCCACGAGATTTATACCCAAAATCATCCTTCTATACCTTGGAAAATCTATTATACATTCCTGAAACCTAATCCCACTTCATTCCAACAATATCCAAACATCCAAAAACCCAACACATATATCATCCCCACCATTTTCATCATCTAAACCACAAATATAACTCTAAATACAAGATTTACTCAACAAAGTTTAGGGTTTAACCATAAAGTCTCAAAATAAACTGTGACACCCTGCTTAAAATAATAACGGGTGGCCATCCCTATACTAAAATAATAAGGAATCTCAAGTGTATCATTCTCAGCATCTACTGACGACTCTAAAAATAAACACGGCTACTGTGACACCATGCTTCAAATAATAACGGGTGGCCAGCCCTATACTAAAATAATCAGGAATCTCAAGTGGATCATTCTCAACATCTATTGACGATTCTAAAAATAAACACGGCTAACTACCCATTACCACAAAAAGAGGGCATCCAAATTTTTTAAAACATTTTATTTCTCTCTAAACCAAAACCATGCAACAACTAACCAACAAAATAATTTATATTAAATATGATAAGAGACACACATATGCTCAATATAATATAAAAGAAACTAATACAAGAATACAACACAATGTATAAAGTAAAATGCTCGAATATGTTGTCGGGACACAGATAATACAATAATCTGAGAAGAAAAATATAAAAGTGTTACACTATAAAACTTGGGTATAAACCCAATATACAAACTGAATCGTAATCTAGATACACAAAGATAGGAATCGACTATATTAAAATGGCGCAACAGTCCGCTACTGCCACAGCTCCACGAATAAACTGGATGGATAACATCAATGGCGTCCTTGCGGAGGAACACCTAAAATAATATAATATATATATACAAGGCAAGAGAAAATATAAACGGGTCAGAGCCCGAGGTGTGAAATTTTTTTTAGCAAGTGCATGAAAATGCATAATAATTATAAATGCATTATGACATTATTAAAGTGGATTCTCACTCTCCATAAAATTCAACTCACCTCTCAACTAAAGCGCGCAACTAGGGGAAAAGTAATCTAACTTACTCTCGTTTTTATCTAGGGGAAACGCCCTGATACACGACTCCTTGGTAGTATTGATTATCAAGATTCATTATGTCCTCAATGCATGACGCGTATAACCCAAATTCTTTATACTATAAATGATTTATTATACTCAACTCTCAACAGTACACGGCGTTTCGTGTGTGGGACGTCTCGCAACCCAAATCCAAACAAGGAACACCCCGAGACACTACTCCTTGGCACTGTCGATCGTCGAGATATACAAATATGATAATACAAGCACTAAGGACTAACTTCTCCTCACTCCTAACATTGCACCGCGTTTCGTGTGTGGAATGTCTCGCAAGCGAAATCCAAATAAAGAACCCCTCTGATAGACTACTCCTTGGAAATGTTGGTCGTTGAGGTCCATTATGTCCTCGATACCCAAAGTAATATATATACTCATATAATTATCTACTTTTAATTTCTCATAATTGATTCATCATAATTTAGGTCCAGTTAAAATCTCCCGGAATGAGATTCAAGCAATCTTCTTATGTCTCTTTACTCTAGAGACAAATATGATATGACATAATCATATACAATTAATATACTATTCACACAAGTATAATAATAACCATCCCAGCGAGTTATAACTCGAGGATTCAGGTTCTCAATGCTATCATCTACCAGGGAATCACTCACATATCATCCTGGGTACCAATGGTCGGAATCTCACATTGTCTTGGCAAAATCATATCACAACGTACGGGAAGCGGTCATAGTTCCTCCTCTGTAATGAGACGAAACATACTCACAACGTCTTACCCCTAATAAAAAATCACACAATAATAAATGGATGCTATGACGTGGGGACTAGACGCGCCATGCTCCTCAACGTTACCACTCAACACGGCTTAACAGTTGCACTCCGAAAAAGCCATAGCTCTAGTAAAACATCTCAAAAGAACCTATTCTACCAAAAGATATCATCTAAGTGCCACACCTACTCTCAAGGTAATCGTATATTCACAATCGGGTTATAACATCCAACCATTCACTAAATTCGACCAACTCGCGAATTCTAGAGATAACTATATTACATGCGTGATCCCAAAATCACTCAAAGCATGGACTATACACATTGGAAAAAATATTTTATGTATTGTCTTCATAATCTAACTATCTTTACTCATCAATGGGTCCCTGATCAAAGTTCTCTTGCCCGAATCCGCCCATAAATTGTTGTAGAGGCTGTGCATCCAAAACCTCTTCAACACGTTATCCACTACCTCTCTTAGGAAAATCCCTCTTCATATGGCATATCTCCCCACTTACTTGCCACGCCCGGGTCCCCAAATTTATTATTCCCTTTTAACTAAAGACGATGATCCTTATATTGTAATAATGCCGCATTCATCACATCGATAAAAGTCAGTAATACCGGGTTCCCTAACAAATGCTGACGAATTCGCCAGTCTAAACCTCCTAAGAAATTTGATATACGTTTCTCCTCCGTATTTATCTTGCCGGGCACAAAGTTAGCCAACCGAGTTAATTCCTCTTCATATTTTTCCACCGTAATATCCCCCTGCTTCACCTCTAACAATCTTCTCCTCATTTTTGTCTAAATTACCGAAGGGAAATACTTACGATCAAATCGAACCCAAAAATATGATATAGACATTGCATCTCTCTGCTCTGACTTAGTGACTGACTTCCATTACTGGAGAGACGTACCCACTAACTCAAAGGTTACAAGTATCTATTTCTGAACATTGCTACATTCTACCATACGAAGGTGATGTTGGATATCGTTCTTCCACAGACTTGCTATGACCACATCGGATCCCCCTTGAAATTCTAGAGGATGACCTTTTTGAAAAGCTTCTCTAACTCTTTCCCATACAGACAGCCCCATGTAAGTGTGAGCTACCAGCGCTGCAGGCTGTTGCTGAGCTTGTGAAAAGTGTTGAGCCATGGCATTCATGGCTGCATTGACTGCTTAAGCCACAATATTGGCAACCTGTGCTGTAGTCGCAGTCCCTTGAGGCACTTAGGGCTCCACATTCTCCTCCCTCCTATTTACTCTATCCAGGCAACTTCTTTTTGGTGGCATCTAAAATAAGTGCGAACTGTATTAGCGCACAGTTCAAGCAAGAAATCTCACGAAAGAAAGCTCACGAAAGAAAGTAGAAAACCCGCACAAATCCTTCGACACTAGAACCTGATGCTCTGATACCACCTGTGACACCCCGCTTAAATTAATAACGGGTGGCCAACGCTATACTAAGATAAAACAGGAAGCTCAAGTGGATCGTCCTCAGTATCACTATCGCATAGCCTAAAAATCTAACTAATCACCCAATATAAAATAAACGGATGCCAATTTTTTTTAAAACATACAAGAAACTACAATAAAACAAAAATACCAACTACATAACTTAGCAATATAAAAATACACGTGTACAACAAACATATACCCAAATATGTTGTCGGGTCATAGACAATACAACATCAAAGATAAGAACATGCAAGAGCTACACATAAACATACTACCCTTGTGTATACGCCCGATATACAAAAAGAATCCTTAACTGGATTTTTACAAAAATTGGAAGCTGCTATAATAAGAATCCTGTAACATTTTCACATCTACTACATCTCCCAGGACTCTGGACGGAGTAAGCATCACTAGCGTCCTTGCGGAGGGACATCTAAAATAATACAATATACGTATAGCAAAAGAAAAGATATAAATGGGTTAGAGCCGAAGTTTGAAAATAATTTTCGCAGGTGAATTAAAATGCATAATAATTATGAATGTACAATTTCAATATTAAAGTGGTGTCGCACTCTCTTGGGATTGAACCTCACCCCTCATCTATAGTGTGCACCTAACGTATGCATATGAACCCCAACTAAGCTACCCGACACATTCTAGGGATAAATCCTCTTAAATCTACACATAAGCCCCATTCGCCTAACTCACTATCTCTAACATACCCATATATCTACTTCTTCTATCGCCACCTAAGTTTACGCCCAAACTTGTAAAATAATGTAATTTAAATATACTCTCTCGGCTTTAATATTTAACCTTCACAAGTTATTAGCATAAGATATCCACGTCATCAATAATTCTAGTAATATACCCCCACTATTTCACCTATACCTAAGAACTAAGGACCAAACATCTCCCCACACCCAACCTTGTGCTAAGTTTCGTAAGTGGGACATCTCGCAAAGGGAAATCCAAATAAGAAACTCCCCCGATACACTACCACCTAACATTGTTGGTCGTGGGAATTCGTTGGGCCTTAGGTACAAAGTATGAACCCAATTACTTCCCGTCTATAGGCAAAAGAGTATAATCATCCACTGTCATGCTACAAAAGACAAAACATAATATACATCTTTATAACTTTCTCTAGTTATAACATTAAGATATCACACACAATCTATAAATCTTGTATAATACTACTCGCACGTATTATACATAATTTATTATTCTTTAGCAAGTACACATACATACACATATAATATATGTATACTAATATTATCTATAATGCTATCAACTTCTAAGGAGTCACTCACATGTCCCTGGGTTACCAATAGTCGGAATAGCTCACACCGAACTTGATGAAAATCTAAATCACAGCGTATGGAAAACGGCCATAGTTCCTGATCGAAAATGAGAACGAAGCATACCCACTACTTCACACCCCTAATAACAATCACACAATATAAATAATGGACGCTATGACCTGGGGACTATACTCTTCATGATCCTTAAGCCAGGGAGATTCACCCATATCGTGCAACTTCCCTTGATAGCATTAGAGGGGTATGCTTCACATAAATATATATCAAACACGTGAGATATATATACAATCGATCACATCATATATATAAACCATCGCACAAGGTATATACTTTCACGCCATAAATAAATAAATAAATAATATATATATATATATATATATATATATATATATATATATATATATATATATATATATATATATATATATACATACTATCTCACGTCCGCATGTATAAAAGTAATGAATCCGGCTGCATGTATATAACTCTCATTATACTAATCGATACACTCTCACATACTTTACCAATTCATTTTATTATTCAATTCCTCACTTGAAATTTACTAGTCCATCACACTTATGATATGAATAGTCACCCAATTTAAAAACACCAAGCACACACGATATCTCTCATCTAGTCCATATTCGATGTTAAGTAAATTCCAACTACTTGGAGAATTTATGAAGAGATTTGGTATGTTAAAGTCCCAAGTATACCTCCGTAATGACCTGAACCATCCTCAAAAGAATCCTCATTCGTTGGAGGATTTACTAGCAGAAAAAAACACCAATCGCTCTTATATATACCTCTATTATAGCCCCTAAAGTGGCCTCTCTTTTATATCCAAATATGAACAATCAAAATATCTTATAAACACATGTTTAATACACTCTAATAGAGGGTCCCTAAGTAATCAAACCAATTAAAAAGGGCTAAAACTAGAACTGTAAAAAAATCAGTGTGAAAGAACCGCTACAGCGGAATAAATGCGACTTCTCAAATAAATCAATTCTAATTGTGTTTTAACTAAACCAGCTTTAATGAAACCTAAGTTTTAATTAATTCCTAATACATGCATGTAAGTGATATGAAATCATAAAGCAATAAGCATGCAAAGGAAACCAAATAACTGGAAAAATCTCCCATAGGGGCAAAACCTTTTATCTCTAGAACTTTGAAAAATTTACAAGACCATTCACTTATATACAACGTCCGTCAAGTGTAATGCACGATGCCTTCGTCAAACCTTCAAAGCATCGTCTAGAAATCGTTAGTGGTTCATGCGCAGCTATACCACAAGGACACGCTGTCTGATCAAACCAATAATACCCACAAGAACTCCCTATGACAGGCAGTCAAAAAGCTGTATAGAGACTCCCTCCATAATAGCACATATCCTTCCGGTTGTAGAGATCTTCCCACAAAGGATGAACAATAGCAAATTATGTTCTTGGGTTCCAAAACAATTCACACAAAAATATATTGGGATTTTGTGAATTGTAAAACAAGATATTGAACTCTTTTAATGTTGTAGAATAAAGTAAAACACTCAAAATCGTATTCTATTTTAAACCAGTGTTTCTCCACATGAAATCTAGTAGTCTGACACCCTTTAAATACTAAAAAACAAGGTGGTGATGTGTCAGAAAATAACTCTTCTCGTTTGAACGACATACGATGTCGTTTGAATGAGATCCGATCTTATTTGAATGACCCATCAAATGAGGCCATTATTGTAGATAATTTTGATACGAACGTGTGGTCGCTAGTTTCGTATTTTTTTTTATTTTTTATGAATTATTTATAATTTTTCTACGGAAAGGTGTCTGAGAACAAAATCTTTAGATAATACGAATTCAAAAAAGAAATTAATAAAAACTTTTAAAGCTCTTCTCCAACACTTAGAAAATATTTTATGAAAAATAATCCCAATACTCTAAGTGCATTATTAAGGTACTCTAAAATGTAACCTTACCAAAGTTAACCTTGTGGAGACTGTTTGTTGAAGAACCTTGATTATTCGAATCCGTCTTGATGTGAATGTGATATTGATCTTCTTCGAAGGTGTGGAGGTATACGACATATAAATTGATAATGGACAAAAATGTCCTTACAAATCTCCCCATATGTCTATGCCGATACAAAATAAAAATATCCGAATTATCAATCAAAATATGTCCCATACAAATCTACCCTCCCATAAACCCAAAAATGAAATGGTAAATGGAAAGTCTTCAAACTTTTTCAATCTTCAACAAACTTCAAACCTCAAAGATTTTCTCATCAGGGTGTGCAATCCACTAATTTCCATCTTTGTACCTACACACATGAGACAAAGCAAAGACCTTCGTGACATATCAAGTTTGAAATGAGATAAACATAAAGTCAAATAAAAACATATATAAAATCTCAAATCTTCCCCATAATTCAAAAACTCCCCCCATAAAGTCATAATTTGTTCTCCCCTTTTTTATTTATCGAAAATAGACAAGGAAATAATAAACATAATAAAGCAAATTACAGTGTCACGACACACAACATAAATATGGATCAAACTACCCGCATGTAGTGAAATATACTCAAAGTATCCACAAACCATCTTTTAATTTTTTAATTTTTTCAAACAAAAATGCTAAAATGATGTTACAAAAAGCACACACAATGAATAACATTAAGATAACCAAATCGTGGATATGGAGTGAATGGGTGTGAACAAATTCAATAGGTAATAAAACTCAATCAAACATATGTGCATGATGCATACATGTACTCCTATCGAACGAACATCAAAAGTATCCTTAGATGTAAAGTTGTTGAATTTAGATGATATCGACTAACTCAAATCAACAAATCAAAGCCTAAGTGATTTTCACACCAATAACGTCCAAAACTATTTAGTGTCGTTTCGAGAATTTTTCAAAGGACGTGCAAACCCATTGATTACTTTCCAACCAAACTCCCTAATATAAAATAATATTTTTTTTATATCTAACGAGGTACTAAATTCTCAACTTATAGAAAACCTATTGGACCAAATTTTGGCATATTTCATCTTTTTATTGCCTTAATTTTTTTTTGCCAGCTCTTTTCAAACGGTGACTTTCACGACGTGATAGTTATTCACTGGTAGCCCTTTCTCGTGTCACTCATCATTTTTTAAATTTAAATAAATTCCTCACGGGCAATGGTTTTTACATGCACTACTTTTATTAGTCTCGTATTATTACACTTGGTTCGTTTTAAGGACATGATTGAAATAAAAACACTCGACCAACATGTGATAAGACAAGTACAATAATCAAACAAATCCATGAAAGTGTGTAGTAAAGGACATAATGAGTCAAACATATAGGAAGTAACACTGATTACATCTCAATGACTCTAAACATAGTAAAGCACAAAAATGACATGATATATTGTCTCAAAACACTATTAAATTGTCACATGAATAAAATTGTGACTTGGTCATCCTAACTGTCAATTCATATAAGGTGTAAAACAAAATACAAAAATCTTTTTGTCTTTTTAAAAAAATTTCAAAATCGAAAAGATTTTTGGCTTTTCAAAAAAATATATGGCAAATGTAGTACAATCAGCAACATGCATAATATCAGCATGAAAATCATCAAACATAAATCACACAAATGAATCGTTAGTCAAAGTAGGTATGATTAAATGAACAATGCAATATTAGTAATTAAGCATGAAAACAAAGAATAAATGCATATAAAGTTTTCCAGAAGTAACCAGCAGTACCAATAATGTAACTAATGAATTCAGGGTACTGCAACAAAACAAAGAAGAAATTCTCCAGAGGTCGCTTGAATGAGACAACCTGTCATTCGAACGACAAGGCATCTCGCGAGAAGTGTTTCGTGTGACATAAAATCCCGTTCGAACGAGATATCAAATTTTCACGGGTTGCCTAAAATGTCATGCAATGTTGCCCAGAAAAAAATTTCCAGAAAAGGATGCCTGAAAGATGCTGACATATTCAAAACAGTAGATATAATAAGAAAAATAAATTTAAACTACAACAAATTAAGTCATAACACTAGTAAAACTATATATAGACGTACAACTAGTGTATGACAAATATCAGCACAATCAACCAAAAGATCTCACATGGGGTGAATTACGTGCGAGAAGACGAGAGTCTTGAACAATTAGACCATAAGCCTCCAAATCTGATTTCCTAACCCAAATCGATGTGTGACGAGGTGTAGGAGTTTTAGGAATCAGTGTGACTCTCTCTTTAAACTTCCTAAGTCCATTCAAAAGTTTGTAACAGAAATGCCTAAGATGACCTTGCTTACCGCAATGTGTGCAAGTGTAAATCAAGTGTTGAATGTTACCTAATAGTGGCCTTCTCCTCAAATTCCAAGGTGGTGATCTCCTCAAATTCCTAGGTGGAGCACTTTGAATTTTCCTAGGTGGCCCTCTCCTAATAATCCTAGGAGGTTCTCTAACGATGTTCCTAGGGGGCTCTTTCCTAACAAACTTACGTGCCTCTTTCTTAACAATCCTAGGAGGCTCTCTTACAAGTGTGGTAATGGGTGCAAAATGTTTTTCAAAACCAATACCACCCATATTGTTTTTAATTTGGACAGTCCCTGAAATCTTATCTAACTTTTCGGGCTGAGACTCCCAATCAAATTTCACCTTATGCGAATCTCTCAAACTTTTCTCAAGTTCACTTATCCTAGATTCAAGTAGGAGCCTAGAATCCTTAAACTCAAGAAGCTCCTTTTTCATAGCTTCCATCACTGCTCTAAGATAGTCTCTCTCACCTTCGACATATCGAAGCTTCTCTCTCAAAATTTTCTCCCGTGCCCTAAGTTCTTAACCTAAAACATTATTATCATTTTTTAAGGCACGCTCTTGCAAATGGGCTTTCAATTTCAAATTTTCTTTTTTTTATTTTCAAATATTTGGCATAAAGTTTATTGAAAATAGTTTGCAAGTCACGCTCATCCTCACTTGTGTCGTCCTCACTCACCGCACCTTTATCACTAGTCACACGGGTGGGAAACTCTCAACTAGAAGCAAAAAAAAAGTAGTTCTTCCGAATCACCGTCACTAAGTGTAGAAACACGAGATTCGGTTTATTCAATTTCATCCTCAATTTTTCAGGACACTCAACTACAATGTTACCTACACCCTCACAATTCGAACACCTCTCAGAATTGTCGTGTAAATTTTCCAATTAGATTTTTCAAAAATTTGACATCGAAAATCATCAAAACCTCCAAAAGCCATTTTTTAAGAAAAACAGGATCAAACACAATAACTTAGTGCAACACACTCTGATACCAATTTGATGATGTGAGTTGTCAAATTGTATCAGGGAAAAACTTTAAAAATTAGGATCACTCGATAATTTAGAGTAACCCGCTCTGATACCAGTTTGAAAGAGCCGCTACAGTAGAATAAATGCGACTTCTCAAATAAATTAATTTTAATTGTGTGTCAACCAAACTAGCTTTAATGAAACCTAAGTTTTAATTCAGTCCTAATATGCATGTTAGTGATATGAAACCATAAAGCAATAAGCATACAAAGGAAAACAAATAACAGGAAAAATCCCCCATAGGGGCAAAACCTTTTATTTCTAGAACTTTGAAAATTTTACAAGACCATTGACTTACATACAACTTCCCTCAAGTGTAACGTACGGTGCCTTCATCAAAACTTTAAAGCATCGGCTAGAAATCTATAATGGTTCATGCGCAGTTATACCACAAGGACACGTAGTCTGATCAACCCAGGAATACCCGCAAGCACTCCCTATGACACGCATTGAAAAAGACTTATAGATACTCCCTCCACAATAGAACACAACCCTCCAGTAGTAGAGATCTCCCCATAAAAGATGAACAATATCAAAGTTTTGTTCTTGGGTTCCAAAACAATTAACACAAAAAGATATTGGGAATTTGTGAATTGTAAAATAAAATATTTAACTCTTTTAATGTTGGAGATTAAAGTAAATCACTTAAAAATCGTATTCTATTTGAAACCAGCGTTTCTCCACATGAAATCTAGTAGTTTGACACCCTTTAAATACTAAAAAATAAGGCGGTGATGTGTCAGAAAATCACTCTTCTCGTTCGAACGATATAGGATGTCGTTTGAATGAGACCCTTATCTCATTCGAATGAGATCCTATCTCGTTTGAACGACCTATCAAACGAGGCCATGATTATAGATAATTTCGATATGAACGCGTGACCACCAGTTTCGTATTTTTTTGATTTTTTATGAATTAGTTATGATTTTTCTTCGAAAAATCTTTAGATAGTATGAATTAAAAAAAATGAATAAAAACTTTTAAAGCTCTGCTCAAACACTTAGAAAATATTTATGAAAAATAATTCCAATACTCTAAGTGCATTATTAAGGTACTCTAAAACGTAACCTTACCAAAGTTAACCATGTGGAGATTGTTTGTTGAAGAACCTTGATTATTCGGATCCGTCTTGATGTGAATGTGATCTTGATCTTCTTCGACCGTGTAGCGGTATACGACATATAAATTGATAACGGACAAAAATATCCTTACAACTTGATCAGACCGGACCGAAGGTCCTAAAAAAAGAACCGGTCCGGGTTGTAAAATTTGACACAACCCTTTTAATGGCCGGACTGATCCGGTACCTCATAAAAATGAACCGATTCGGTTATGTACCAATCTTATTCCCACGAGATTTATACCCAAAATCATCCTTCTACACCTTGGAAAATCTACTCTACATCCCTGAAACCCAATCCCACTTCATTCCAACAATATCCAAACATTCAAAACCCAACACATATATCATCCCCACCATTCTCATCATCTAAACCACAAATATAACTCTAAATATAAGATTTACTCAAAAAATTTTAGGGTTTAACCATAAAGGCTCAAAATAAACTAAATCACCAATAAGAATTATGAGATAACTAACACACACAATTATTTAGCAAGTTTAATCACTTGCCTAAAAGTTGTAGAGGTTGAATCTCCCTTCAAATAAGGATTTGAGCCAAAAATCTCCAAAGCTCTAAGTTTCTCCTCTTTTCTCTTCTCTTCCTATTCTCCCTCTCTCTCTTTCTAGGGTTTTCTCTTTTCTCGCAAATGAGATTGGATATCTCGTTAGCCTAATAAGCCCATTGCTAATAATATCCAACTTTAAATGATAATACACACTTAAAATGAATAGTCTTCTCCAATTCGAGTCAAACTAGGTCCAAAATATTTCGAAACCCGAATTAAACCCCGTGACAATTTTTTTGACTATCTCGACCCATCTCGAATCAACCGTGCGCTCTAAATTTTCTTCCGAGACTCCAAATAACATAAATTTATTTTATCACAAAAATTAAATCCCTATATCCTCGAACACATGGGGTGTTACAACCTCCCCTCCTTATAAAGAATTTCGTCCCCAAAATTCAAAGAAGTCCATAAAAACAAATACCCAATCTTCCTCGATGCTCGCTACAATGATATCTGCCACATCCCATTAGTGCATTCATTAAAACAATATACAACGAAGGTGCACATACACCCTATAACTGTGCTCAATTGTGCATAATTTACCCGACCCCACTAGCCTTAAATTGTAACATAACGTCCATTCACCATTACAAATATTTGCCTGCAATAACCAAGGCACCAACCCATGAACTAATCTCAGTCCCATATCGTCATAGGGATACGCTAACTCCAAACAAATGAATCCGTTCAATCATACTAAAAATAATACTTTTAAAAATGTCTGAAGATATAACCTTTCTTAATCCCCAACATTCGCTACTTTCATGCGAGGTCCAAACAAGGAACCCTCCCAATACACTATTGTGCAATTCTGTCGGGGATGGAGATCGGTCAAATCAAGACTAAAGTTTTAAAAAGGATTTTTAAAATCAATTTATATGGCTCCATAGGCCTAAAATATATAATATAGAAAATAATTTTATGATTTTGGACATAGACCAATTAAATAATATGCCCCAGACACAAGGCGACAATCAATACGATGTTCTCACCAACATTAAGCTCTCAACACCAAACATAACTATGAGTTGAAACTCTTCGCTCAATAATGAACCTACTAAACCCTGAATCTCATCAGTAAAACCCATTACAACATCTCAAAATATTACCACAAGATAGACCCATTCATAACTGGGATATAGTAATTACATGCATATTGCCAAACAATAAAATGATACTCTCACCGTTACCACTCAACACGGCTTAACAGTTGCACTACGAGAAAACCATAACTCTACTAGCACGTCTCAAAACAATATACTCTCCCAAAAGATATCATCTAAGTGCGACAAATACTCTCAAGGTAATTGTACATTCATAACCGGGTTATAACAGCCAACCATGCACTAAATTCGACCCACTGGCGAATTCTATAGATAACCATCTTACATGCGACGCTCCTAAAATCACTCAAAGCATGACCTATACACATTGGAAAAAAATAATTTATGTATTACCTCCATAATCTAACTGCCTTACTTCATCAATGGGTCCCTGATCAAAGTTCTCTTGTCTGAACTCGCCCATAAATTGCTGTAGGGGGCTGTGCATCCAAAACCTCTTCAAAACGTTATCCTCTACCTCTCCCAGGACAATCCCTCTTCATATGGACTATCTCTCCACTTACTTTCCATGCCCAGGACCTAAAATTTCTTATTACCTTTTAACTGAAGAGGGTGATCCTGACAATGTAATAATGTCACATTCATCACATCGACAAAAGTCAGTAATGCCGGGTTCGCTAATAAATGCTGACGAATTCGCCAGTCTAAACCTCCTAAGAACTTTGATATATGTTTTTCCTACGTATTTACTTCATCGGGCACAAATTTTGCCAACCGAGTAAATTCCTCTTCATATTTCGCCACCATATTATCCCCCTTCTTAACCTCTAACAATCGTCTCCTCATTTTCGTTTGAATTGCCAAAGGGAAATACTTACGACCAAATTGAACCCAAAAATCTGATATAGACATCGTATCTCTTTGCTTTGACGTAGTGATTGACTCCCACCACTGAAGAGCCATACCCACTAGCTTAAAGGTCGCAAGTATTTGTTTTTAAACATAAATACATTCTACCATACGAAGGTGACGTTAAATATCCTTCTTTCATTGACTTTCTATGACCGCATCGGCTCCCCCTTGAAATTTTGGAGGATGAACTTTTTGAAAAGATTCTATAACTCTCTCCCATATAGACAACCCCATGTAAGTTTGAGCTACCTATGTTACAGGCTATTGCTGAGCCTGCGAAAAGTGTTGAGGCATGGAATTTATGGCCTCAATAACTGCTTGAGCAACCATATTGGCAACCTCCACTCCAATCACAGTCCCTTGAGGCTCCACATTCTCTACCCTCCTATTTACCCTAGTAGGGCGACCTCTTTTCGACATCATCTGTAATAAGAGCGAACTGTACTAGCACACAGTTCAAAAAATTTTGCATCATAGAAGATCGTAAACACAATATGAATACAACAACCCTAATAATAGGGATCTATGTCAAGAAAGCTCACGGAAGAACGTAGAAAACTCGCATAGACCCTAAGACATAAGAATATGATGCTCTGATACCACTTGTGACACCCCGTTTAAATTAATAACGGGTGGCCAACCCTATACTAAGATAAAAAAGGAAGCTCAAGTGGATCATCCTCTGCATCACTATTGCACAAACTAACCACCCAATATAAAATAAACGGATGCCAAAAACTTTTAAAAATATACAAGAAACTACAACCAAACATAAATAACGACTACATAACATGGAAATATAAAAATACATGTGTACAACAAAAGTATACCCGAATATGTTGTCTGGTCACATATAATACAAAATCCAAGATAAGAACATAGAAGTGATACACATAAAAATACTAGGCATACATCTGATGTAAAAAAAGAATCCTTAACTCGATTCTTACAAAAATAAGAAGAGGCTACACCAAGAATCCTGTATCATTCCGCATTTCCTATAGCTCCCAGGACTTTGGATGGAGTAAGCATCATTGGCGTCCTTGGAGAAGGACACCTAAAATAATACAATATATGTATAGCAAGAGAAAGATATAAATGGGTGAGAGCCCGAGGTTCGAAAATAATTTTAGCAAGTGAATTAAAATGCATAATAATTAAAATGCATAAGGACCAAACATCTCTCCACGTCGAACGTTTCATTAAGTTTCGTGCGTGGGATGTCTCGCAACGAGAAATTCAAACAAGCCCCCCTCCCCCCCCCCCCGATACACTAACACTTAACATTGTTGGTAGTGGGAATCCGTTGGGCCTTTGTTCCAAAGTATGTACCCAATTACTTCTCGTCTATAGGCATAAGATTTTACTCATCCACTCGCATGCTACAAAAGGAAAAACATAATATACATCTTTATAACTTTCTCTAGTTATATCATTAAGATATCACACACTATCTACAAAGGTTGTATAATATTACTCGCATGTATTATACATAATTTATCATTCTTTAGCAAGTACACATAATATATATACACATAATATATATATATATATATATATATATGGATAGATAGATAGATAGATAGATACACACACACACACACACTAGTGTATGCCCGTGCCCGAAGGCACGCTGATAATCACAAAATGACGAAAATTTTCAAAGTATGTAATTGCAAGAAGGCAAAAATCTCCGAAGTATGTAATTTCAAAACGGTAAAAATGTAATTTAAAAAAAAAACGACCATAATCTCATTTGTTTGTAGGACTATCCACCCTACTTAACAATTAACAAACAGTCCAACAACATTCAAATGGTCTAAATTCATCACATTCATATATAACATGAAATATACAATAATCATCAATCGAATTCATATTGGGACTCAAATATACAAAGTGTCAATTAAAAAAATGGACAATATCCTTTGTTTATTTTACTATCCACCCTGCTTAAAGGGATAACAACCAATCCAACAATCAAATAGTAAATGAAATAGATGGCATTAGTAAGATGTAAAGGCAAGCAAATCATATGTTGTTAACATGTGGATCAGCAATCAAATAACATTTTCTCCACTTTTCTTTTTTACTAGTTTCCCGTGCCTAAAGGAATTTCAAAATTAGACTATATTAAAAGATAATGATGTAAATTCAAACTATAATCAATATGTGAAACTGAAAAGAAAAGACATTTGCCAAGGCATATAACATATCAAATACATGTAATGCATTGTATTTTTACTCCAATAGCGTACAAAGACAAGAAAAATGTACTTAACTTTTAGGATCCTTCCAAATAAGAAAACATCAAGAAACAAATGTGAACACGCCAAAATTAAGAGCTATCATATATTTTCTTCTTATATTCAGGTGACACCACTGAACTTCAAAAAGCATTATGATTATGTGTAAAAACACCACTTTTTAAGATCACAACCCACTCAAATTAAAAAGAAAAAAAAAGAGCAATGTATAAAAATCAGGTTACAAATATTGAGGTAAAAAATTATAAATACAAATAGATTTGATGGATAAATAATAATCCCAGTAAAATCCCAAGTCTTACCGTCTAAATAAACTGGGAAAAAAGGAGATGATCATCCTAGGAGTCTTCTTAAAGACTCCAAAATCCCTACATAATAAGTTGACAACCTAGTAAGAACTTCACCACCTACTAGATATAACTTAAGCAAAGACAAACCCAATCCTAGAAATTGTGTATAGCCGGATAACTCATAACAATAAATAGCTCTCACCATCACTATAAAAATGGACTCACATTGGTACACATGTATTTACCAATGGATATTATGGTTTCCTCATTCATTGAGGGATAAAGATCTAAGATTCTCACCACCATCAGAACCTGAAGTAGCCAACCAAAGAGTAGTGTTCTAAGAATTTTAGAATAATACTCTTTAGTGTTCACCAGATTCCCACACAAAAGCTTTAATCCTCATTTCAACATATTTCAAAATCTTATAAATAAATACAGTCCCACACAAACACATAGTCCCACACAAACTCAAAGGACATCAAAATCACATTGAGTTAACTGGGAACATGGATTAAAATCAAAAAGTAGTGTTCTAAGCATTTTAAAAGGGCTTTTCTATTGTGTCTGAATTTTTAACATAATTTTTGTGGACACACTGACATGACTATTTATTATTGGTTAGTTAATATGTTTCATTGGCTTGAACTCCAAAAACCAACTAATAAAAAACAATCACGTAAATTTCTAAATAAAATTTTTGATTTTAAAATTAGACTTCTAAATAGTGTTCAGTGGATTCCCACACAAGAGCTTTCGTCCTCATTTCAACACATTTTAAAATCTTATAAACAAAGAACGTCATACCCATCCATTGACACAAACAGACACAGTCCCACACAAACACGAACATAGTCCCACAAAAACTCAAAGGACATCAAAATCACACTGACTTTTGTTTCATTGATAAAAAAACATACGACATTGAAACAAACATATATAAAACCAAATAGGGTACCTAAGTGACCCAACATAGAAAATTATGTAAAAAATATGTTAAGAATTCATCACAAATAAGTTAACTGGGAACATGGATTAACAAAATAGCTACTGCGCTCTTGCGATTGGCTCTAGAGTTTCCACTGTAACCACACTATTCTCCCTCGCAGCCTGAAAGAACAGATGAAATGGTCATAAAAGATAAACATCTTGCACAAATATTAAAAGATTTTAAAAGCATTTTGTCTAAGGATCCACTAGGAAAAAGATTCTAGTTGTGCACATCTTTAAAGCATTTATGATATGTAGTGCAACCATTTAAATAAAGACATTAATTTCGATGTGCCATCTAAGCTGGCATGGATAAGGGTAAGGTTCTTGTGGTCTACTACTAATATAAATTTGTTCCACCACACAAACACCTCCTTCACCACAGGAACACGCGTCTCTTCCACCACAAAAACATCTATCCCTCTTCAAGCCTTTGTAATGCTACTTTCTTCATATAAAATTAAGGTCCATAAATGTGACGTCCCATTCTGACTTTCTCCACTGAGATAACATCAATACAATGACACAAACATTTCTCACATATATAATCACTACTTCACTGCATAAAGAAGGTAATTTCACTGTTAAATTAGAACTTATGGGTTCATAATAATTAATTATGTCTGTTAACCAAGGGTAAACCAAAGCTAAAATAGAAACTTATAAAAAATCTATAATAATCACAACTCAGAGAGAGAGAGAGAGAGAGAGAGAGAGAGAGAGAGAGAGAGAAATAGTATAAGAGAATATTATAATCTCATTTCACCTGTTTAGAAACAGTGAGCAGATTACTTCAAAGAGAAATGTTACGTCACTAAGAAAAATAGCAACAGTAATACCAATACAATGGCAATTATAAGAATGAAATAAACCTCCAAATTTCAGTAAGCTGAATAAAGCAAACCAACATAAAAACGGAGTCTTCAGCACCCTTTTTACGACTACAGAGTCCGATGTTAACTAAAGCCTGGTTGAAAACACACCCAATTGTCATGATACCAACTAAAACAACCCTACTCTTTATTTGTTCTTCAATCCTATCAGAATTACAATACTCATTTAACTACCAATAAACCTAAACCAAAGCAAATAAGACACAGAGCAATAATCGCAACCCAACACATATGAAGAAAAAATAACACTTAAAATAGGTCCAATGAGTAACACATATATAGAAGCAAAGAAATGAGTTATTGGTTGTGTCTCATATGCCTACATACTGCTCAAGCGTACCCAAGCTTTTAGTATGGGTCAACTCTGTACGGCTCTTTATAGTTAAATGTTATCTGTCTTGTTTCAATACGATCCAACTATCGATATTTGAGTTTGCATGTATTCAGAATAATAAAAATTATCCAAGTGCCCCGACATAAATCTATTTGAAGAATACCCCAAACTTATTGAACATTATAAAAGAAAAAATAAAAAAGAAAAGAAAAGGAAGACCTGTGAATAGTACTCATCTTTGACTGGATCCTAAAACTCATATTTTTGAAAGGGGGATTTCTAGTCCCATACATAGTCAAACATGTTCTTACCGTTGATCATTTGGAAGCTATCCATATGGTTAGTACATTCTGACCTGCACATTATATACAAACTAATAAGGTTAGCATAGTAAAATAACTACAAAATGAACACATTTACTTGGAATAAAACTCGTAAATTAGAGTATTTACAAATAAGTTAAATGACATAGATAGGTACCAGAAAAAACCCGTAAGTTAAATGAAGATAATATGACTGAAGATGGTGTGACTGAAGATTATCTATTAAACAGACCCAGAAATGTACCATAGATTATTAAAAACACAAATTATGCTAAGATGGTCTGATTGGAGATTAAAAACATGAGTAAAAGAAAAAAAAATATACTCAATTCAAAATAACAAATTTTAATCACCAAAAATAGGAAATAAAGTACCCAAAAAAGTAAAAGCACAAAACAGAGAGTCAATACCTGAAAAATGGAGTGATCACAAATGCATAGAGTCAACATCCTGAATTTCATCCAATGAAGCGAGTCAATACCTGAAAAATGGAGTGATCACAAAACCCACCTGAAACGATCCAAGGAAAAAATTGTTAGGATATCTTAAAGAATGCCAATATCTCAAAGATGAGCTGAATAAACGGAGTGGTAGATGAGCTGTAGTGTGTGTTCCAATATCTCAAAGAATTCTAACAACCCAAATCCAAATGCCCTAGATTTTAAAATACGAAATCAAATTATGCGTGGGAGATATTACCTGAGGTGGCCGTGTGGGAAGGGGTGGCTGTGTGGAGGGGGCAGATGCGTTGGATGGATATTGGCAGCGTGGGAGGGTAACAATACCCAAAATCTAACAAAAAATAACAAAAATCAACAACTGGAATCTGAGAACAAATCAAACCTCTACAAAGATGTTACAAATCAAACCCTACATAGATGGCGGCAACAAAAACGATGGCGGCGGCAGCAACGGTACAGAGCAGAGGCCGATGACAGACGGGGAGAAAATGTGGGAGGGTTTTTATTTTGGGAGAATGAGATGGATGGGTATCTTCATGAGCGGCGGGAGAGTAAGAGAGAGAGAGAGACCGAGAAAGAGAGAGGGGAGTGTGGGGGTAAAGTTGTCGTGTGTTACCAAAATATCCCCATTTTTGAATTAAAGTGTAATTTTGATGAGTAGAAAAAGAGGGGGAAACCAAATGTTTGAGGGATATTTTTGTAAAAAGAAAATGGATGTGATCTCAACCATTAAAATGTGTAAGGAGGTGGCATCGATCTGTAACATAAAAAATGTGTACATTTTCAAAAACCAATCTAACCTATTATTTATATATATATATATATATATATATATATAACCTTTAATGGTATCAACTTCCAAGGAGTCACTCACATGTCCCTGGGTTACCAATAGTCGGACTAGCTCTAACCGAACTTGGTAAAAACCTAAATCACAACGTATGAGAATCGACCATAGTCCCTAATCGAAAATGAGAACGAAGCATATCCACTACGTCTCACCCCTAATAAGAATCACACAAAATGAACAATGGACGCTATGACCTGGGGACTATAGTCTCCCTGCTTCTCAAGCCAGGGAGATTCACCCACATCGCGCAACTTCCCTTGATAGCACACGAGGGGTATGCTTTACATAAATATATCTCGTACACACCATATATTTATACAATCGACCACATCATATATATAAACCATCACACAAGGTATATACTTTCACGCCATACATAGATACTATCTCACGTCCGCACGTATAAAAGTAATGAATCCGGCTACATGTATATAACTCTCATTATACTAACCGATACACTCTCACATACCTTCCCAATTCATTTTATTATTCAATACCTCACTTGAAATTTACTAGTCCATCACACCTATGATATGAATAGTCACCCAATTTAGCAACACTAAGCACACACGATATCTCTCATCTAATACATATTTGACTTTAAGTAAATTCCAACTACTCGGAGAATTTACGAAAGGGTTCGGTATGTTAAACTCCCAAATGTACCTCTTTAATGACTTGTAACCATCCTCAAACGAATCATCATTCTTTGGAGGATTTACTAGAAGAAAACAACACCAACCACTCTTATATATACCTCTATTATTGCCCCCAAAGTCATCTCTCTTTTATATCCAAATATTTACCCTTAAAATATCTTATAAAGATGTTTACTACCCTCTAATAGAGGGCCCCTAGGTAATCAAACCAATTAAAAAGGGCTAAAACAAGAACTGGAAAAAAATACAGTGATCGGACCGGACCGAGGGTCCTAAAAGACAAACCGGTTCGGGTCCTAAAATTTAACGGAACCCTTTTAATGGACGGACGGATCCGGTTCCTCATAAAAATGTACCAATTTTATTCTTACGAGATTTATAATCCAAACCATCCTTCTACACCTTGGAAAATGTACTCTACATCCCTAAAACCCAATCACACTTAATTCCAACAATATCCAAATATTCAAAACCCAACACATATATCATCCCCACCATTCGCATCATCTAAACCACAAATATAACTCTAAATAGAAGATTTACTAAAGAAGTTTTAGGGTATAACCATAAAGGCTCAAAATAAACTAAATCACCAACAAGAATTATAAGATAACTCACACACACAATTATTTAGCAAGTTTAATCAATTTCCTCAAAGTTTTAGAGGTTGAATCTCCCTTCAAATCACAGATTTGAGTCGAAAATCTCCAAAGCTACAAGTTTCTCCTCTTTTCTCTTCTCTTCCTCTTCTAGCTCTCTCTCTCTCTAGGTTTTTATCTTTTCTCACAAATGAGATTGGCTATCTCGTAAGCCTAATAAGCCAATTGCTAATAATACCCAACTTGAAATAATAATACACACTCAAAATGACTCGTTTTCTTCAATTCGAGTTAAACTAGGTCCTAAATATTTCAGAACCCAAATTAAACCCTGAAAATGGTTTTGACTATCTCGATCCATCCCGGATCAACTGTGTGCTCTAAATTTTCATCTGAGACTCCAAATAACATAAATTTATTTTGTCACGAAAATTAAATCCCAATATCCTCGAACACACGGGGTGTCTTTGACGTTCCATACCAAACTTATTTCCGGACCCAAATAAACAAATGTAAAAAAAGATGTAGGACATATCTTAAGAAGATAGATAAAAAAAAGGAAGAAAGAGGACCGAAAAACACATACAAAGTAGAATTTGGATCTAAAATAGATCTTCACATTATTGAAGACCCAATGATTCAATTTGAAGACACAATTAGAATTGTTGGGACATATTAACAAACACCCGATATGCAAATAAATAAGTACTTCTTGACAATTAAAAAACACGGTATGGAGAACTACTTTTCAAAAAATTAGAAAGAATTCACTTTAGAAATATAAACATAGAAGACACGGGTTTAATAGAAAATGAGAGAGAGAGAGAGAGAGAGAGAGAGAGAGAGAGAGAGAGAGATAAACCTGAATTGAAGCCAATGGAAGAGCAAAACCGTGAAAGAAGTAAAGGATTCATATACGAACATAAAGAGAAATATAGAGACAAAAAAGAGTTTCATATCCGAGAGTATGTGTATTACGGTGGTCAGACTGAAAAGAGAATAAGAATGCGGAAGCTCTAAAAACAAAAGGTTGGAAGATATAATAGCTGGAAACGTTAATTATGGGCAAGTCAAAGGACATGAAAAAAATCATATGAAAGAGCCCCTATAAGTTTCTCCCCTGCCTTTTCATATTTCTAACATGCCTCCTCATCTCCCTTCCTTTAAAATATAAGAAGATGATTAGTTTCGTTAAATAATTACATCAATTAAAATTATCAGTGTGGTGCTCTCTAGAAGCGACAAATGCTGTAACCAAGTTTCGCTGTCGATTTTAGTTATATGCTATAATAAGATTTTGAACCAACATAAATAATTGATAATATTAATAGATATCCCAAAAAATTTCCCAACATATCCTCAAAATGCTTTAAGTACTTATGTCACATGTGGGATCCATCACAATGTATAAATACTTAATGAACTTTGAAAGAAGTTTTTGAGGAATTTATTTTGGTAGTCATTACCATTATTCATACTACATATTCTCCTAATTATCTGTAATAATTTAATAATTATATAAAATTATATCGGATCTTCTTGGCTAGATAATCATATTTTTAAAATCTTTGAAACACCTGAGTGCAGTACCAAAATTACATATTCCGACAGCACCCCTTAATCTTCTGTTTTTAACGCGGAATTGGGCAGTATTCACACATCTTCGAGAACAAAACGTGTCAAATAGTTGGAAAAATATATGTTCTTGTCCTTTGCTAATCATACATTCACTTATATATAGTGAAGTATGTCTATCTCCATTGTCCACATACAGCAACTCAACTCGCTCTCTCTCTCTCTCTCTCTCACAATACCATCATTTGAAATGGTATCTTCACCTAGCAATAAGAGTGCAGGACCCTTCCCCAAGTGTTGGGAGTGGCTTAAGGCTTTGCCTTGGAAATTTAGCAACAAAGTAGTGGAAGTTGCAAGTATGACAAAGAAACAAGGGCAAGAAGATCCAAGAAAAATAATCCATTCCTTCAAAGTAGGATTAGCCATCACTTTAGTTTGTTTATTATTCTACTTCGATGCTCCCTACGATCAGGGGCGGAGCTACTTGGGGCCGAGCAGGGGCTCCAGCCCCCACGGTGTTTTTTTTTTTTTTTTTTAGAAATGTAGGTTTATAAAATATTTGGGGTAAAAGTTGAAATAAAAAAGTTTTGGGTGTTATATTTACGAAGTCTGAAACAGATTTTAAAGCCCAAATGTTAAAACCTAAACCTTATATCTCTTGTTTCAAAGTCTGAAACAGAGGAGAGGAGATCGGCTGCCTGTCGAGAGAGAGAGAGGAGCTCGCCATTCCCAGCCCAGCCCCATTTCCGTCCCAGCCCCATTTCCGGCAGGACTCGCCATTTCTGGCCGGAGCCTTTTCCGGAGCAGCTCCTTTGCTTGCTGCCTACAGGTAGGTACTCTATTTTAAATTTGTTTTTTTTTTTTGGTTTAGTTAATTTATGTTGCTGCCAACTTGGTATTTAGTTTTGTTAATTTAAAGAACCTAATTAGTTGTTTTTGGTATTTAGTTGGTATTTAGTTGGTTTTGGTATTTAGTTGGTATTTAGTTGGTATTTAGTTGGTTATGGTATTTAGTTGGTGTTGTTGGTATTTAGTTGGTTTTGGGGGGGGGGGGGGGGGGGGGGGGGGGGGGGATATTAATGAACCTAATTTTTTGGGGGATATTATTGAATCTAATTTTTTTTGGCGTTATTAATGGACTTAATTTTTTTTGTCAATTCAGTCAACTTATGGAGAGGTTTTATAAAAGAAAATTGGAGTCGACATCGACACCGCATATTGACAGCAATATAGAACCGGATGAAATTATTTTGGAGGATTTACATGCCGATCCCGCCCTACGAACTCCAATTGCTCGTGGCAATCCTAAACTGGAAGATAAACTCCGTAGAGCCTATATACAAAAGGGGCCTTGTCAACCTCGTGGCCACACGTTCCCGTATAAAACTATGGGAAAACAATTGCGGCGTTTTAACCCTGCTTGGTTCAATGAATTTTCTCAATGGCTAGAATATAGCATCACTACTAATGCTGCATATTGTTTGTGTTGTTATCTTTTCAAGAAAAATGTGGGTGACCAAGCAGGTGGGGACGTATTTGTGGGCGAAGGTTTTTCTAATTGGAAGAAGAAAGAGAGATTTGTTACTCACGTGGGAGGTCCTACTAGTACCCATAATCAGGCTTTGCAGGCATGTGCGAATTTAATGAATGAAAGTCAACACATTGAGACAATTTTACGCCAAGGGCTTGCATTTCGTGGTAGCGACGAATCGGAAGAGTCAAAAAATAAAGGGAACTTTCTTGAACTTATGAAATTTTCTTGTGATTTAAATCCTGATATTAGAGCCGTTGCATTGAAGAATGCTCCCTCAAATCACACAATGACATCACCGGATATTCAAAAAGATATTGTTAATTCGATTTCAAGTGAGATTGTGGACTTCATTATCAAAGACATCGGAGATTCATTTTTTGCAGTTTTAATTGATGAGTCCCGTGATGTGTCGATTAAGGAACAAATGGCTGTCGTCTTGAGATATGTTGATAAAAGGGGGGAAATCATGGAACGCTTTATTGGTGTAGTGCATGTTAAGGATACAACGGCCGTGTCGCTTAAGTTGGCAATAGATAGTCTTTTTGCAAACCATGGATTGAGCATTTCTAGACTACGTGGGCAAGGTTATGATGGAGCAAGTAATATGCGAGGTGAATTCAATGGTCTCAAAACAATTATTTTGAGGGAGAATGAATGTGCTTTTTATGTTCATTGTTTTGCTCACCAACTACAATTGGCTCTTGTTGCGGTGGCAAAGAAAAATGATGATATTATGGCTCTTTTTATTTTGGTTTCTAGTGTTCTTAATCTAGTTGGAGCCTCGTGTAAGCGTCGTGACCTTCTTCGTGAGCAACAACTTCAAAACATTAATTGTGCAATTGGAAAGGGTGAGATTCAAACGGGAAAAGGACTAAATCAGAGTACATCTCTCCAACGTCCAGGTGACACTCGTTGGGGATCACATTTTCGCACTTTACTTAGTTTGATGAGCATGTTCCCCTCCGTAATTGGTGTTCTTGAGATTGTCAAAGTGGATGCAATCAACCCCTTGCATAGATTTGATGCAAAAAATGTAATAGATTCATTGCATACTTTTGAATTTGTTTTTTGTATGCACTTAATGAAAAATGTATTGGGGTTTGCAAATGAATTATCAAAGGCATTGCAAAGGAAAGATCAAGATATTGTAAATGCCATGTCTTTGGTCCGGGTATGCAAGCAACGACTACAAATGATGCGGGATGATGGATGGGTCTTGTTGTTGGATGAAGTTTGTACATTTTGTGAGAAACTTGAAATTGAAGTTCCTATTATGGATGATGTATACATTGCTATAAAAAGATCACAACGTAAAGCGGCGAAAAGGTCAAATTTGCATCATTATCGTGTTGAGATATTTTATGCGGTCATTGATATGCAACTTCATGAGCTTAATGAACGTTTCACTGAGGCGAACACCGAGTTACTACTATGTGTGGCATGCCTTTGTCCCGATGATTCGTTTATTTCATTTGACAAGGTAAAATTAATTCGCCTTGCCCATTTTTATCCTAATGAATTTTCAAGCGTCCAACTCATTGAACTTGATATTCAACTTGAAACTTATTTTCTTGATGTGCAATCTAATCCCACCTTTCAAGGATTGTTTGGAATTTCTTCTCTTGCAAAAAAGATGGTTGAGACAAAGAAAAGTGGGGTATTTCCGTTGGTTTATTTGCTTGTGACTTTGGCGTTGATATTACCGGTTGCCACGGCTTCCGTGGAAAGGGTGTTTTCGGCTATGAATCTCATAAAGACTTCATTGCGCAATCGGATGGAAGATCAATGGATGAATGATAATATGATCGTGTATGTAGAAAAAGATGTATTTGCTGTTATTGATAATGAGTGTATCATTCAACGCTTTCAATCTATGAAAAGCCGTCGAGGACAATTGTAGTTGTAATTATGTCACAAATTTTTAATCGAATATTAAGTCTTTTCTGTTATGCTTGTTATTTTTTATCTTAACAATTTTGTAGCCCCCACATATAAAAATTCCTGGCTACGTCCCTGCCTACGATGGTTTTGGTATATCTGCAATGTGGGCAGTCCTATCTGTCATTGTTGTCTTCGAATTTTCAGTTGGTAAGTTTTTATTTTATTTTATTTTCGGACAAACACTTTTGCATTGATCCAACAGTAATTAATGATTTTTTTTCTAGGTTTCATTTTCTTTTATGCATAACTCGTGCCATTTTGTTTTAAAAGTTTTCGTTTTCATCTGTGTTAGCCACCAATGAGCATTTCTTCATCTCTATCCTAATAAATAGAATGTTTATTTTATTTTTTTAAATTTAATTATTTCAATATTATATCCTCTAATTATATTCACTTTATTCTTAATTTCGTTTATTGTGTTGTCCATCATAATTTCTGAAAACTTAATATTAAGATGTATGTAATAATGTTAATACTATTTTCAGGAGCAACACTTGGAAAAGGTTTAAATAGGGTGATTGCTACATTTTCAGCTGGTTTTTTGGGCGTTGGTGCTCATCGCATAGCAACTTTCACAGGAGAGCGGGGTGAACCCATTTTACTAGGCCTCTTCGTTTTCATAATTGGTAGCAAGTCTAATATCTTTTTGGATTTTATGTTCTTTTATGTTGTTGAAGTTTCTCATTACAATAACTGACTTGTGTGTGTTGCAGCTGGTGTTGCTACATTTATACGGTTTTTCCCACGAATGAAGGCAAGATATGATTACGGGCTGGTGATATTCATATTGACATTTTGCTTAGTATCTGTATCTGGGTACAGAGATGATGAAGTAATAGACATGGCTCATAAGAGGTTCTCCACAGTCCTCATCGGCGTATGTACGGCTGTGATCATATGCGTCTTTATTTGCCCCGTATGGGCTGGTGATGATCTTCACAACTTAGTTGCCACCAACACCCAAAAGCTTGGGATCTTCTTAGATGGTACATTACTAATTCATTACTATCCACATTAATAAGAATTGAAAATGTCATAACAATCCTACTGTATATTTTATGATTTTCATCAAATTTAATCTGATTTTAGCACAGTCCATTAACCCAACAGAGTCATTTTATTTCAAAACTGATCCTAAACGAGTTGGGCTCAAATAAGTTGGTTCGTCTTACCCCTAAATAATGTTTTTGTTGATGCTTACAGAGTTTGTAGAAGAGTTCTTCCAAATATCAGGAGATGGAGAAAGGATGGTGAACAAGGCCTCTTTGCAGGGATATAAAAGTGCTCTTAATTCAAAAAGCAGTGAAGATTCCTTTGTGAGTGAAACAAAACAACAACAACAAATAATAATAATAATAATAATAATAATAATAATAATAATAATAATAATAATAATAATAAAAAATTAATAAAAAGCTATTGTGCTTTATTTTCATTACGGTTCAACTTAATAATTTGATACTTTTTGGCAGGCAAATTTCGCAAAATGGGAGCCTCGTCATGGGCGGTTCAAGTTCCGTCATCCATGGAATCAATATCTAAAAATTGGAGCCCTAACTCGCCAATGCGCATACAGAATGGAAGCTCTTCACACCTATCTAAGCTCTGACATCCAAGTATTATCCCAAACCCATTAACCAAATTTCATGTCAAATAATTTGAAGCCCACATTCATAGAACAATGTCACCATAGCATTTTACTCTGAAAAACAAAGTTACCAAAATTTGGAGTCTGAGTTTTTCCTCCTGTGGTGATGGAACATCATACCAGTAATTGGAAGTTGTTAATAAGGAAATAATAAAAACTACTTTCCCGAATTGTGTTAGCTGAAATTAGTTGCTAAAAAACATTGTCAGTTGGCCATGATGCAGCTCCTGGCATTACCTACTCTTTAAACTAATGCTATTTTAACTTTGCATTATTCCCTCGCAGACACCACCAGCAATTAGAAGCAAAATCCAAGAGACATGCACACACATGAACTCAGAATGTGGGAAAGCACTTAAGCAATTATCAGCTTCAATTAAAACAATGACTCGGCCAACCCTAGCAGATCCCCACGTTACCAACTCAAAAATTGCTGCCACAAATCTCAAAGCATTACTTAAATCAAGCTTGTGTGAAGCTTGCGATGTTCTTGAGATAATACCAGCAGCCACTGTATCATCACTCCTCATTGATATAGTCACTTGTACTGAGAAAATTGCGGACGCGGTCAACGAATTAGCCTCCCTTGCAAAATTTATGGTTATAGATCATAATACGTTAACACCCGAAAGAATAAACTTAACTAACCAGAAAATAGTGCACCCATGCAATGATATTGATGAAAGTCCCCATCATGTTATAACTATTGATGGATCATCTGAATGTCAGAAATCGTAAATATTAAATGCCAGTTGACCGAGAGGGTATTCCTTATTAAATGACGAAGGATGTTAGTGTGTGATAATAATAATTGTGGTACTGAATATTTTCTTTTTCTTTCTTATTCCCTACTTTCTTTTTGGTGGGAAAAATGGTTTTTGATGATTACTTCTTAACTGAAAACAGTTTCCGCCAAGGGCTTATATTATTGCTATGATTAACGTGTTGAGAGTGCTAATAAATGTTTGCTCATCACCTCATGTCTTATTGTCCCATATGAATGTCAGTCTTTGACGATTTAAGTGGTGGTTTCTGTTGTTCCCGTTGTATCTTTATCAGTTAAAGTTTACGGCATTGAATTAATGTATTGATGGGCAGTTACTTGACATACACGATCTTTGTAAGAGAGTAGTTTAGATAAGATGGAGACGTAATTTCTTTTGAGTATAACAATAATAAGTTAAATAGCAACACTATTGATTAACTATAGGACATTTAAACATTACTCAATGAAGATAAATTCAGTTTAAGCTCACAGATCTCGTGTATAATTCAGAAGGTAATAATGAACTTTAGAATTAACTTAGCTAGAAGGAGAGAGAAATAAGCACCCTAGATACACCTTGGTAGGCAACCAAACACACCAACCACCCTCAAGAATCTTTGTCAAGTATTAAAAACTTCGTAATAAATGACAATGGTGGGCGTGTAAAACTCCCTCTGGTTCGTAATAACTCTCTCTGTTGTATATTATCTCTAATAATAACTTCTGAACTCTCAAAAGATCATCCTCTCCTCAGAGGTGGTTGGGGTCCTTAAATAGCCTCCCACGCCACCCCCGAGGAAACTTCGCCATTAATGCTTGTGAAAGACATCCCTAATACTTTATGTCACAAACATTAAATACCTGATGAACTAGTTGTCTCCACGTCATAAACATTAAATACCAAGACATGCCTTTTGCCTAATCACTGTGTGTCAGGGGGCTGTTGTCACAGAGGTGGCTCACCAACTGTCTGACAGCCCCAAATACCACGGTGGTTTACTCAAGTACAGGTCTGACATTGCCTAGCCGGTTAGTGACATCAGATAAAGTGGATGTGACATTAATTAGAGGATTGTTTGGCTCACAACTCAACTCCCGATAGAACTCCACGCTGCTCCGCCTGAGGTTCCACGGTAAGGATCCTTCGGTGTTTTACCAGGTATATCTAGGATGGTCAGGACAGGCCCCAACGGTGCCTCACTTCTCAATCTTCCAAATTAAGTCACTTTAAAGTTTCCATGACGAGGTCATTCGATAGAGCATGAAAGCTATCTCAGACCCTGCCAAGCTTGGTCTCTCGCGAGTACCATTTGACCTCACACTAAAACTCATTATTATTCTCGTTACATCATTATAACCATTACATCTTATAATCAATATAGACAAAGATACAATATGACTAGCACAACAAGCTAAAGTATGAGTTGCCACGCTAAGCTGCCTCGCTGAGCTGCCTCAGTTTCTTAATCCCAAACACTATTGCTAATGGGAGAATTATCCATAATCTCAGGATTACCTTCAAGCCCCCTCTACATTTGCCCCTTCGTGGAGAGATTTGTTGTTGGAACAAGAAATGTCTGCACGAAAACTTCTCAATCCGGTAAACCTTCTCTGTGAGTAAAATAAAAAACCTAGCATCCTTTCCTTCGTTAGAACCACCGCATTAGAATCTCCAGGAAAAAGTAAAATTCTCCCCGATGTACGTAAACCGAAGCGCTACGGCTCATTGGTGCTTTGACGAAGGGACATCACCACTTTTTCCTTATACTCAGCTTCAATCGTTCTACTTTATTATTTGAAATTCTCCCGAAAGACCTA